>CM074722.1:70055278-71492778 GCA_037306005.1 Rhinophrynus dorsalis
CAGGGCCCACCGCCCCACCAGCAGCCGCAGCAGCAGCAGTGGCCACAGCATGGCCCCCAGGGCCCACCGCCCCACCAGCAGCCGCAGCAGCAGCAGTGGCCACAGCATGGCCCCCAGGGCCCACCGCCCCACCAGCAGCAGTGGCCATACCATGGCCCTCAGGCTTTGCCCCACCAGCAGCCGCAACCGCAGCAGTGGCCCCAGCATGGCCCCCAGGGCCCACCTCCCACAGTCCAGCACCGGTACACTACCCTGCAGGATGTACTGACAGCCATGGGGAGGCACCGGATGCCCGACATAGTGGGGATGCCACAGCATGGGCCACTGCAGGCAGCCACCAGGCCACAGCCGCGGGACACTAGCCAGTGGCCAATGGACTACGAACATTTTGGCCTCATTGGCCAGCCACAATGGCCACAGGCCCTGGTGGTGGTCACCACACCATCCACGCCCCAACACACAACACCCCTGCAAACCATGGCAGCCACACATATGGCGGATGTGCCATCCCCAGGGGCTCACTCATCTGGGGATGCAGTGATGGGCTCCCCATGCTCCCTCCACATCCGGACCTATGGGTCCACCCCATCTCCCCCACCACCTGTGGTGGAGCCACAGGACAGCCAGAGGGCATCCCCACCACTGTCCCGCTCCCACTCCACACCACACACTCCTGACAACACCATGGTGATGGATCAGGAGTGTCTGGTACTACAAAGGAGGCAACTCAGGGTGTGCACGGTCACTCAACAGGCTTGAGCAGCATATGGCACACCTCCTGGACAGCATGAGGGCACTGGAGGCCCATCACGTTACTCTCAGCAACCACCTGGTCACCCACACCAACAGGGTGACAGCTTCAATTGACCAGGTGGTTGCTGAGCTCCATGAGAGTAACAGGCTGGAGACCATCCGCCAGGCCCAGGCCTCCAGTTCCAGTGCCTCAACCCCTGCCAGCACTCCACCAGTGGCACCCCCAGCCCCCAGAACCACTAGGGCCTCACGGCATCAAGTGCAGGAAGCCACCCCTGCAGCCCCGCCCAAAGCACCCCCCAAAAAAAGAAAATAAATGTGCAGTTGTTGCTTCAGAACATATCCATGTCTGTGTTTTATTCAGGTGATACAGTTAGAGGGGCAGATTTGTCTCCAATGCATTGCAAAGCTATGCATTGAACACAACTCATACACATCTAACATGGGTGTCAAGTAATGAGTTGTCTCCAATGCATTGCAAAGCTATGCATTGAACACAACTCATACACAATGAATGGTGTCACAAGCTTTTACAGCAGGGGTGAACACACACATCACATTCAGACATGTTTGTCCAAGTTCAACTCACAGACATCTGAAAGCCGAACAACATCAGGGTGTTGTTCCATGATGTGACTTGAACTTAAACAACATGAACACATTAGAAATCTCAACAGATCAACCACATGATCACAATTAAGGGGATAGTAATGCTTAGGATGTGTCAAGACATATGTAGTTGGGTTCACACCCCTGATTGAAAAAGGGAACTACCACTGCTGAAAGGTGTTTCATTCCAAGGTTATCCCAGCTAAAAGCTTGAAGTCATATATCAAATATCCCAGTGGCCTGAAGGTGTCAAATGGCACTGTGACTACATCATCCTATGGGGATCCATGGTGCAGGGACCGAAGCTGTCCATAGGATGGTGTAGTAACAGTGCCATTTGACACTTTCAGGCCACTGTGATATTCAATCTATGAATGTAAACTTTGAGTTGGAACAACTTTTGAATTCAACATCTGTCAGCAGTGGGAGATCACTTGTTTCACTCAGGGTGATAAACTCTACTGCATGGATTTTCAAACATTCAATGTATTACTATCATCTTTTCAAAGAACATGAAGAGGGAGAAGTAATCAATGACACAAGATAGATAGTCATATACGATCATATGTTTTATTGATATCAACACTAACAAACAGATGATCCTCATGGATGTGGAGTAAACACGTCACCGGAACAAACTTCTGGACCATGTGAAATCATGGCCTGGATGCCTGCAGAGAGTGGAAACAAGATTGAAGGTGCACTATGAACACAACAGTCATGCTATTCCTTTACCATCATATTTTCTCTCTCTCTCATATAAATATATATATATATATATGGTGTGTTGTCCATGAACAGTCATGTGGATTATGATGGACTAATGGTAAGGTGTGTGTTATCCAGGTAATTATTTTCTGATGTGTGGTTAGTGGTGTGATGTGTTGTAATTCGCATGTACCTGCCAGGTGTGTGTTTTGTCTCCATGGACTGCTGAGGTTGCATAGGTGAGCTTGATATGTTGTTGGAGTGACAGGTGTGCATGTGGTGTTGTGTATTAACCCCTGTTGGTCGGAGGTGTTTTGGGATGGTTTATTTTGTGCTGCTTTATGTTCCCCTGGTCCCTGTGGGGTTGCTTGATTCTTATGGTTTGTCTGTGTAGGGCGGTGGTTCCCAACCAGGGTGTCATGTGATGTTGGTGCTCCATGTGCACCAGCTCAGGATGCATCACTTTTCCCATGTTGCTATGTTCTGCACTGGTGATTGGTAATATTGACTTTACACATTTTTGGGGGGATGTGTGTATGGGACATTTGAAGCACTATTCTTCCTCATTGCCATTGACAAAGTGGTACCTGATGCTGGTCATATGTTATTTTTTATTTGGGTATTCCCTTGTGCCCTCAGGGGGTGCCCTGGAAGCGGGTGGCAGGCTTGTATTTGCTGCCCGCTTCCTCCAATACCTCTCCTCTCCTCACGCGTTGGCATTGTGCCAACGCGTCTGCGAATTGTAGAATAGGCGATGCCAGGCAGGGGACAATGGCGACGTGTGGGCACAATGCCAACGCGTCTGCGAATTGTAGAATAGGCGACGCCAGGCAGGGGACAATGGCGACGCGTGAGGAGAGGAGAGGTATTGGAGGAAGCGGGCAGCAAATACATGCCTGCCACCCGCTTCCTCCGATGTCTCTCTTGTCCCCAGCCTTTTCTTATGCTGCGGGCTTCACAGCCACCCGCAGCAATGGTACTTTTATGAATGAAGGTAAGCGCTGCAGTCAGAGTGCAGCCTGCTCCCTCAATTGTATTTTAACCCTTTGAGTGTCAGAGTGGAATGCAGCGCACGGCTTTGCAATGCGTTGCTTACCACTCTGGCACTCAAAGGGTTAATAATGTCCTACTTACTGTGTCCCATTGTTATTTGTGTTTTTGCTTCACTCTGCATTGGAAGGAGAGTGGAGCAAAAATAATGATAGCAATGGGACACAGGAGGTGGGCATTACAAATGAATGAATCTAAGTCAATCTACGTTTCATAATAGTATTTTAATTATACAATGTATGAAACACACCCACTCACACACATACAGGCATACCTTGCCTATTAACCCTTTGGGTACCAGAGGGCTGGGAGACATGCTATGCAATGCTTTCCTACCTCTCTGGTAATCAAAGGGTTGATTGTGGAGTAAAAGACAGATTTGTCCACTACATGGAAGTCCATGAGGTGGATGTGGATGGGGTTAGTATGTCCCATATATGCAATATATGTGACATATTAAGGGGTGTGTGGAAGGGGGCATTGTGTAGTGCTTGGTGTACTAGTTTTCTTTATTGTAACCCTTTGAATGCCACAGGGGTGAGCAGTGCACATCCCTATGGCATTCAAAGCTGTCCATGGTGCTGAAAGCCATCTCTGTGTTCCCCTAGTAGCTGGGTAGGGAAAAGCACAGAGAATGCTGTTCAGAACTGGCGACGATGGTTTTTTTACACTGCCTCCTGTGCTATTCTCCAAAAAAAATAGGCGTTAGATTTCTGGAGTGAAATGTTGCAATTTAACGAGCGTTAGCCCTAACTCCAACATTTGAATCGCTTTTGGCGTCGCTTGTACATTATCCTCTATGGGTGAGATCTTGCTGTTCTGGCGACGGGCGACGTCTGTTTCAGAACTGGCGTCGCTTGTTTCTAGTAGAACATTTGCATTGCTCAGTTGATGTTAAAAGCAGCGTCGCCAGTTTTTTCTGGCGACGCCAACATTTGAATCGAGCCCTAATACGGCTACAATCTCCACTCTATCCTAATGAAGAAATTTGAACAGCACTATATCTAATGAAAAAAACAATAAATAAACTAAAAGTAAGAGAAGTGCTCTGGCCATGTTTAAACCTGGAAAAACACATAATAACTGGAGGGGGGTCTGAGTTGAGCTGCAGAAGGAGCTGGAAGTCTCCACCCACAAGACTCTGTCGTTTTTGAGAATGTATTCTGCCCTCAAAAGAAGGATCTAAACCTCATGGTACCTGTGTTCCATATTGTACAATAGAAAAAGATGGTTAGAAGAAAAAAATAACACTTATAACAATTAAAAATATTTTTTTCTCTTAAGGAAGAGAATATTTCAGCATGAGAAAAAAAAACAGAGAGATGTGTAAAAACCTGTTTGTTATTGCTACAACCATATTGCTAGAGCCCTACTTGTTGAAACCATGTGTGAAATGATAGCGTATCTGGCAAATCAAAATAAGTACAAAAGGCAAATTGAACATATGTTTCATGCATATAAGATATCATGTAAATAAACACATTTTAGAATGCTACATACAAGAGTCTAAGATACTGTCACATTTCTCACATAGGGCAAATGCTATCAGATATCGAATCAGTAACACTGTATAATTCCCAGAAAAATACACAAACGTATGATTTGTATATTTATCTAGCAAATACTACAGAGAAATTCTTGTACAAATATGGAAGAAAGATATTAATAAAACTATATTTATTGTGGAGCGAATGGGTATATTATATGCACATGGTTCAGTTATTTAAAAAACTATACCAACAAATATGAAAAACAATGCAAAATCAGCACTATCTTATTATAAAGTTTTTAAAAAGGTCATGTGATCTATTTAGCACAGCCATTTTAGAAATCTATAGCTTTGGAGAGCAGCAAGACTGCTTTTCTTACAGCTAGCATGGCTGTTACAGTGGCAGAGTTAAAGGTATATTATATTGAAAAAAGTTAAAAAAACAAAAAATATGTTATAGGGTTTATGCCCCTGAGTAAAACAAGGGTACTCCCACTGATGAGAAGTGTTTTATTCAAAGTTACTAAACCTAAAACTTGAATGTGAGTATCACAATGACATGAAATAGTGCATTGGTATGTTGCTACACCATGCTATGCAGATTTATGGTCAACTCACCAGAAATGTCAATAGGATGGTGTAGCAACAGCAACAAACACAATTTTAGGTCACTGTGATACTGTACCTAAAAAAATCTCATTTGATCTGTAATAACTTTTTAATAAAACACATTTCAGAAGTGAGATTACCCTTGTTTTAGTCAGGGGAATAAACACTAAAACATATTTTTTTTACATTTAAATACTACTATCACTTTCAGCTTATTGCACATGTCTGTAGGCAGAGAAGTGAGGAGAGGAGGGATATGCATCAATGTGGAGAGAAACAGGAAAGGGAAAAGAGTTTATTTCATGACTGGATCACAAGGCCTCTCATATTTCCTACCAGAACAGATCTGTGAGATCAGTATGCTTATGATAACATACTATAGAGGTTTAGGCTGAGCCAAGAAGTCATTATGGCTTTATGCTAACAAATAAAGCATGTTCTGGGGCCTCTGACTGGAAGGACAAGTTCTGTTTCAGTACTGGTAAAACTACTTCCAGGTTTGCATTTCCTCGCCACAGGGTCCTATCAGTAAGTGTCTGTAGTAGTCATAGGCATTAACCAACTGATTTTTTTGAGGGGCCTTACAAAAGTGTTAAGAGTAATGAGGCCATTGGTGTATCAGTAAATTCATTTTCCAAGGAGGCAGGCAGACCAGCAGTAACTGAAGGAATATTTTCTCAGCTTTGTGAGGATGCTGATGTCTTTGGAGCCATTGATTGTACTTCTCAGAAAAAACTCTGTTGTTAATGGCGCTCTCTGTACCCATAGATTATTAGATTAAATCAATCAATATTCTTAATATTAATACTCCAGGGTTCTGCTTCTTTCCTATGTCTATTTCCTAGTTTCTTTAGGTGTGCATTGAGAAAATTATGGATGCAAAAACAGACTGATATAGTAGAGCCAACTCTCTTTCTGGCATAAATTTGTAATTCTATTTCCTCCCCTCATATGCCTGGATATTTATTCTATTGGAATTAAAGTTGTGTTCTCCATTGAGTTATTATGAATTTTGTTTTAATGTTTAGCTAAGGGATATTGAATGTCTGTGATCAAAAAAACGGTCTTTTCTTTTTCTTTTAGTACGACATACATATAGTTTGTCACATGGACATTTTATTCCATGAACCATATAGTTTGATTTACAAGTCATATGTTGTTTCATTATGTATTCAGCTTCTTTACTATCTTTAAAATGTAATGCTTTGTGTGCAATATATTTGCATGTTATACATTTAACCGATCCACATTTATAACTACCTTTGATATCTAAAAAATGATTACCTTTCTGTTTGTTATTTTCTATATATTGTGGCTTATTTTTTTTAAATGTATTTTTTAGATTTTTATTTTTGGTGTATATGATATTAGGTTCATAGTTTTCATTTTTAAGAATTGGATCTTGTAAGAGAATTGGTCAATGTTTTTCTAAAATACGTCTAATTTTATGATGTGCTGTATTATGTTTAATAATACATTTGACATTTTTTTGTTTCTATTCTTGTTTTTAGTTATATTTTTACTGATATCCATATTAGTTTCTTTTAACTGTTTAATATCATCCTTTTTTGTTTCTTGTAGATTTTCAATTTCATGTAAACAGCATGGCTGCTCTATCCAATTGTCCCATCTGTACGTAAGTATTTTCAACCAAATCTATTTGATAATTTTTATGTAAACGTTACAAAATTAAAAAAAAACGATATTTTATTTATGGTAATCTCCATCCCTTTTACAGTTGCATCTGAGTCTGTGAAATTGGACCTTCAGGATATTTCTATTCCAGCCATCCAAATGACAGTTGTCATAATTTACATAACTATTAACATTTGTTGTTTTTATATATGTTTCTGATATTATTTGTTGGTTCAAATGCATTCATTTTAAGTTCAAGTAGCAAACTGTATGGGTGTCTATACTATAGGTAAAACTTAAACCTTTTTTGTTTTTATTAAAATTATCTAGAAACATTCTCAAATATTTCTCATTACTTTTCCAGATTATTATCAAATCATCATTAAATCTGCCATAGAATGCCAGGTTTTCCCTCAGATCTGCCCCCCCCCCCATTTTGTAATTCCCAATACCACATGTATAGGATAGCGTATCTAGGGGCAAACCTGGCACCCATGGTAGATCCCCTTATCTGTCTATAGTATTTATCCTCAAACTGGAAATAATTACGGCGTAGAATAAAATCTACACTATCTATTATGAAAGTTGTATGAGCTACACTTATGCTATTATCCTGTGTTAGAAAAATGTAGGAGAGCTTCAATTACATTTTTGATTGTCTATACTGGTATATAGGGATACTGCATCCGCTGTAGTCCATTAAATATGAATCTTTCCATTCTATATTTTCAAATACCTGCAAGATGTGCTGAGTGTCTGTAGATAGTAATCCAGGTGCTGGGAGAGATTAGCTGTAATACTATCTATTCCCTCTATTTCTGGGCATCCCAGGGCATAGGTTAGACTCTTATGTAACTTAGGGACATGATAAAAATACAGAATTTTAGGCTGTTTATTATTCAAAATTATTTTTTCTTTTAATGTAATAATACCATCTTGATATGTGTTTTGTAACATAAATAACAATAATTTCCTCTTGTGCTAGTGTGTTTGTGTGGTAGGTTGCTCCTTGTAAATATACAAGTATAGAGATACATACTCTATTATTGGCTCTAATGGGCTGCAGTAGATTACATGAGTGGTTATTATGATAAGAAACTGTGTGCTCTTTGGATATGTTTTTGTAGGGCTCTTCTGGTGGTCCTTGATTCAGCGCCAACTCAATACTCTGGTGAAATATTGTGTTACATTTTGAGAGTGGTTGTGAGCTACACTTATGCTATTATCTTGTTTTACAAAAAATGAGATAGCTTCAATTACATTTTTGATTGTCTATACTGGTATATAGGGATACTGCATCCATCGTAGCCCATAAATATGAATCCTTCCATTCTATATTTTCAAATACCTGCAAGATGTGCTTAGTGTCCCTAATGTATGAGTTTAGTTCTACTCCATCATTCTGTAGATAGTAATCCAGGTACTGGGCGAGATTAGCTGAAAAACAATTTATTCCCACTATTATTGGGCATCCCAGGGCATAGATAAGACTGTTATGCTCCCACTAAATAATCCTCCCAATTCAGAATTACAATAGATCCTCCCTTATCTGCTTTGGTGAAATGAATATTCTTATTAATTTGCAGAGTATTTAAGGCTATTTGCTCTACTTTACAAATATTATGCCTGTGGGTTCTACCTTGGAAACTCTGTTTAAAATCTGATAAAACCAGATTATAAAGTGCTGCCTGATGTGGATAGAATATTGATTTTGATGTAAATAATGGATATGTACCTCTGTCTTGCACAGTAATATCTAAGTCACCATGTAAATCTTAGACAAAATATTTTCTTGAATATTTCCTTGATTCCACAGGTATTCCAAGTCTTTTAATGTACATAATTTGGCTTGCTTCTTTATATCTATCGTGGCATAATGTCTTTTTAAAGTTAAATGATGAATAAACCTATTAAAACTGAGAAACAACGTGAGCTCATTTGACGCTATAGCTGGAGCAAATTATAGCCCCTTACCAATAGCTGAAATGTAGTTTATTTTTAATATATGGATTGATAAATTAAATATTCCCTTTTAATTTATTTTAATCAATAATATTGCTGTTTTCTTTATTTACATTTTTTATCTCTATTTATACTCCTTCTTTTAATTCCTGCCTATTAAAATCAATTAAAGTGCTATCTTGGTAAGTTCCAACTTTTCTATTGGTTGATATCTATTAGTAATAGAATTGGTGTTGTTTTGTTGAATTATTTCTCCTATTAAATTGGTATGTTTAACTTTATGCAATTTTTTTTATGGAAACCATGAATTGTGAGTCAGTGTGTTTTGTTTAACAAAAGGATATGAATTGTGATAATTAGTCTGTCTATACTCAGATCCAAAATGCAAGGCAGTAAATTGTGTAAGTATTATAATCTCTAACTTTACCTTGTTTATAATCCATCTGATCCCTGGCAAACTTTTTCTCTTTTCTCTCAAATGTTTGCTGTTCATATGTTGGTGGACTCATCCTATTCCCTAAAAGCTTTAGTCTCCATAAATGGTTATAGTGATTCCTTGGTGGTTTCTATCTTACTATTTCCATCAATTTTGTTTCCCTGTGCTGGATTATTTTTCTCATCAAGGAGAAAGAACATTGATCCAATGTATCATACCAGGTTTCTTGAAATGTTTTATCTAAAAAACTAGAGGGTTTGTTTATACGTAAACCTCTTGGTATGATTTTTTGTTAGTAAAATAGAATCCAACCAGTTGTTCATCTCTTTTTTGAAGATATTTTCCAACACAGTGAAAGTTTTTTGTACATTGAATGAATCATCATTTGTTTGTGATATCTGACAGGAATGGGCTATGATTTTTTGTTTGAATATATCCCTTTTATTAAATCTTTCAGTGTATGTTTTAAATATCACATTTACTCTATGTAGTGAGTCACTAGCACAGTGGGCTGCCTCAACAGAGCACACACACACAAAGTATGTACAAACCAGAAAAAAATGTTATGTTAATGGTGCTTTCTGTACCCGTAAATCAATCAATATTATTAATATTAATACTCTGGGGTTCTGCTTCTATCCTATGTGGTCTCTAGATGTGCACTGAGACCAAAAAATATGGACACAAAAACAGACTGATAAAGGAGAGTGATCCCAGGGTATAATAAACAAAATATGAACTACAAATAAGCTAGGTATAATACAGCAAGTATTTAATAATAAACCAAAATATTAAAATTATATCATGTCCCATTTTATGCTGTAGTGATTTTAAGCTCATATGAAATAATATTAATATTTTGGTTTATTAAATATATGTTACATAATTTCTAGTATATTTGTATACTATATATAGTTTATTACACACTGGGATTGCTCTCCTATATCATAAGATTGTACTTATGTTGTTCTAAGAAGGAAAAATTATGTAGCAGGACACACTTCCACTTGCTTAATGTACAGGGCCTTCTATGATCAGCTGTGCATTTTTAGGTTTCTTTAGCTCTATATAAGAACTTTGAAGAAGGACAAGTGTCAGAGGAATGGCCTTTGGCAAGTGATAGGTATGTGAAAAAGGCCTTTTGTGTTTCTGCCCAAAAGTTCACAAAAAAGCATGTTTTTTTGCTTTCCAGTGGGAATTTTCACCAATATAGTAACATGTAGTTTTATCACCTTTTCTCTGACAACACATGAAAAATATTCTAAAATTCTTACATTTCCCTACTATGTTACTAAATGAGATGAAACATCCTGTCCACATACATAATCTCCTGCATGCTAGTGTGGTGTATTTTAGGAGAAGAGTAGAGTGGATGGAGACAAAGTGATATAGAGAGAAAAAAAAAAATTGAAATCATATATTAAGAAAATAAAGTAGTTAGTTAGTGGTTCATAGTGGTGGCTGACACCATGACCCCCACCACTGATGTAAACAAAAGAGAAGTTGGATGTACCCTCACTGAGGAGAAGTGTGTCACTATTACTAACACTAACAGTGGCACCACCAGTGCTAAAGGGACTGGGAGCCCACATTTCCCAGACCAGTACCAGTGTTTTATTAAAAAAAAAAAAAAAAGAGAATCTGGATGAACCTTGAGGCTAGAGACTCTGTGGAGACAGGTCACTAACACTAGCAGTGGCATTACCTATAAAGGGACTGGTAGCCCACATTCACCAGATTCAATGAGGCAAAGTCCCCCATCATCATCCCTCCCTTGTGATCTAGGGGGGGCAGACTTGTTTCATCTGTCAAAGCAGCAGGATGGTAATGAGAGCCCTAGTGTGCCACAGTCTGACCACCATGGGCACAATGGGACTGGCTTCTTCAAACAGCAATATGGGACCAGGACCTGCTCCACCAAACACCAATAATCCTTTTCCTAGCTCCAGTGATGATGTAGAGGCAGCAGCATCACCTACCCCAGTCAGTGAAGGTGATTGTGGAGAAGAAGAAGAAAGCCATTCTTCTCCACCTTTCACTTCCCTGAAATCACGGGTGTGTGCATATTTTTCCCTTGGGGCATTCACAATGCAGTTATCAGCAACTGTACTGTGCACTGTTTGTGATTGTGACAAGGTTGTGAAAAAAGGGAAAGGATGGGACAAACCTTGGCACAAAGCAAGCCCTGAATAAGAAAAAAGTTTCTTTTGGCCTTGTATATGTTGCAAGCCTGAGTCCTGCAAAAATGAGTTACTCATGGCTTATGTTTGGTTAACCTGGCTGTGTATGACTGCTGTTATGCTGGCTAACCATTATTTTAGGAGATTAAAGAAAAAAGGGTACAACCTAAAATGTGGCAGATGCGTATGGTGGTGATGGAAGACTAGTGTAGTGTGAATGGTATAGATACCAGAAGGGCAATCACCTCCACCACCAATTTTGGGAATTTGCCACCCCTGCTGAGTCCCAAGAATCAACTTGTGTTCAGAATGGGATAGTGTATGGAGTAGCTGCTCCCGCTGCTACTGGTCTAAATACTTTGATGCCTTCTTTTCACTATGCTGTCTAGAAATTTTTTGAGCCCTGAAGCCCTCCCTCTCATCCTCCACATTGCAACCCTCCACTCGATCAATAAGCATATCTCTATAGTCCTTGACAGAATTCAATTCCTCAGAGAGATGCTGCTGATCATCATGACTCCTTGTTGCCACAAACTACTGACTAGGGGTGGACGAAAGGTCCTGTCATGTTCCCACAAACAAATCTGTGATAAATAAAGTGATTAAAATCTTCACGGTTTTCACCCATTGCCAAAAATTTTCCAATATTTTTTCAATGGCTATACAAACTTTCTGCCTCTTTTCTTATATGTTGTTAGCATTTTGCTATTAAAATGTGACTTTTCCAAGAAGTGAAACACAATACAAGCAGCTAGTGAGAGAGAGAGAGAGGGTTCTAGGTTGTTGTGCTCTAATGTATATAGCGAAATTGAGGCAGGAGAGTATCATAGTGTGTGCTATCACTATGAGCACCTGGAAGAAAAGTAAAATGAGGCACTGGAAGGATCGATATGTATGCAGCGAGTCTGAGGAGCAAGAGTAAGTAATCACTACAGCATTGAAGGTTTTGGATGCCCTAATTCCCCAGATCCAATGATGACCCATCATCCCTAGGGATCCAGGGAAAATTTGTGACATGGGCAGAGGAAGAAGAGGGTAGTAGTGTGAGCAGAATAGGTTAGCTACCTGTGCCTGCTACCAGTGCTGCACCTGCCAGGTTGTCCTGTGATTCTCAGGAGGTGATGATGCCAAGTTCGACAGCAGGGGACCCTAATTCTCATTTGCCATCCCCAAGCACTCCTGCCACTACTACTACTAAGAATGGGTGGGCAAAAAGTGAGAAAAAATTTCCTGAGTCGCTTTTCATGAAAAACAGGCGATTTTTCTCTTTTTATGCAAAAGTTTTCTTCTTTTCTCCAATGCAAAATGTTCCGTCTTTTTGCCTGTTCCAGCCAATTTTTCACCTATTCCAACACATTATTCTCCTATTCTACCACATTTTTCGCCTATTCTAACACATTTTTCTCAAATTCTAGCACATTTTTCTCCTAACCCAACACTTTTTTTTCTATTCCAATACGTTTTTCTCCTATGTGCAACATTTCCAACACAATATTACTTCTTCTAAGGGCTGTAGTGGAGAAATAAGTAGGTGGATGTCAAAGTTATGAGTCCTACAGAAACATATACCTTGAAAAATGTGTTAGCATGCAGAGTGCATTTGTTCTTTGCCCACAACACTTACTTCCTGCTTAAGTGACAGTGGCACATATTCATGATGATGTCAAGTGATTAAAAAAAATAAAGTACAACCTACAATGTGGAAGATGTGTATGGTAGTGGTGATGGAGGACTGGCGTAATGTGATTGGTGGGGTCTTGACAAACTGCATCCACCCTGGGAGGAGAGGGATCATCATTAATTGCACATGCTGCAGCAACCATTGCTGTAGTCAGTTTTTGTATTACCACTTTACTCCCACCTCCCTGCACTGCTCCACCTTTCCCTCCTCCCGCTTGTGCACTTGCTAGACATTACTCAACTACTGTGTTTGTTTTTTTTTTATTAATATATTTTTTATTGGGGAGACAGCAGTAAGTTACAAATTGTAATAACAGTCAAACAAGCATATGACATACATTTCAAATAGAACACATCCTGGAAATAACGGTTATTTTGGAAATGACAAAAGTCCAAGGAGAAATAAAGAAGAAATCAAGGATTCCCCGAGTTATCAATGATACCATCATCATCATTGATAACATCAATCATATGGAATATGTATGCCAAATGACCTATGGATGAGGGGGAAAAGGAAGCATGTAGGTATTGACTGGAGAGCAGACTGTCCCTAAAAAATCAATATCAAAATGAGGAGAGAGAAATATAGAGAAAAGAGAGTACATCAAAAGAGAGGAAAAGAGATAGAAAGATATAATGGGGAATAGAAAGAGACCTGCGGCGACTGTGTGTGTTTTTACTCTCTACAGTACACAGCTGATAGAGTGTGATGTCTTGCCTTGGCCCTCAACAAAATTCCCAATGTCGTTTGCTGTCTATCACGTTTGCCTCAGTCACAGAGCTCCCAGTCAGCTGCCTAATATATTTATTTGTTTAATGATTTATATTTTTAATTTTTATTTTTTGTCTATTTTATCACAGTTAGTCCAAAAAATATAACTAAAAAGCAAAATCAACAACTTCTTTTCCCACACTTCCCCAGCACAGAGACAATAAAAGTAAAATCAGCAAGCAATTTGGACCCCAGCTGCCTGTGTCTTTCCAGTCAGTCACACCAAATTTTGGGGTATTTTGGGTCAACCTCCTTCCTCCCTTTCTCTCCGCCATTGTGCCCCCAGACTCCCCTACTACAGAGAACAAAATGTCCTACCTAAATGACTCCCTAAACTAAGCTTCAATTCTCCTTCAAAACATACTGCTCTTTCCTTTCACAACAGAATGTCATGCTGTTTGAGGCTGACACCCTTTTATATGGTTGTAGAAAACGTTTGTGTGGTGAAGAAAAAAAATCTACCAATTGATTGCAATGCAATGAACTAGACAAAAAAAAGCGTGAAAAAGCAGGAAAAATGCACTTTTCGTGGGAAATTTTTCACCAAGTGGATAGTGCCATTTTTCGCCAATTTCAGTTTGAGTCAAAAATGTTCGCCCCCATCCCTACTACTAAGATCCAGCAACTACAGTTTGTAATTGATGTGGTTGCTGTTAGTGATAGTGAAACAGCTGGTGGGACTAGCATTACTGCAGTAGATCCACCTGCTGATGCAGAGGTAGTAGGAGAAGTAATGTTGAACGGCCAGACTAGGGAGCCAACGACATCCCCCTGACCCTGTGATTCCCCTTCCCCTCCATGGCATTGTCCCTTTGAAACATGATACTGAGGAAGTCAGAACTAGGGACTAGAAGACGTAATACCACTAACATGAACACAGATACACTGCCTGTGCGTTATACTAGTGCTGTCAGTCTGCCTTCTTCAGCTCAAGACATAGCAAGTCAGACAGTAGGGGACCCTCTGTCACATTTGTCATCATCTCCAACTTGTGAGAGAAGCAGCAGCAAGGATGAACTGGTGGTGGTGATGATGATGAGGGTGATGGTGGAGCCGCTGGGGTGGAAGATACATAAATGGCTTTTTGAGTAAGCCTCTTGTAAGTGAAACGTGTGGATCTGACATGTGAGGTGTCCTTGGATCTTGCTGTTGTCTAGAGTCACACATTTTTCTCTTAATATCCGTCCTGAATTACTCTAAGGCACTTTTAAATGGCTGAAATAAAGAATGTTGTTTTTATCATCAGCTTTTGATTGATCTATTCAGTGGAAGTGCATGAATCAATTGTGTTTTCTTCCATGTTGTTATGGAGCTTGAGGGGATGCTCCTTTCTTGCACCCAAGTATGATCCGAAGCTTTTTGTTGGTCATCACTTCAAACTACTTGTATATCACTGTGAAAGTTGTTCCACATTTCAACATAGAAGTTTGAGGCGCTAATTTCCGTGCCTACAATGCACCTTAGCACAACAACCCTCATCACAGATATGAAATACAGACACCAGAACATTTATGTGAAGCTTGTCAAAGCCAAACCCAGACCAAAGGAATTGTGCATCTCTGTTGCTGTACCCCTGACTCTCCCCAAAGGCAACAAGAGGCAAGAATTAAATCAAAGAGGAGGAAGAATAGTGAAACCCAGTCAGAGTCTGACATTAAAAATAAACAGCAAGTAACACAGGGCTTACTCTCCTTCTACGTGTTTTGGTGCTTGTATTGCACCTTCTTCTGGAAGTGATTTGTCACACATCACTTCCAGAAGAAAGCCCAATACAAGTACCGAAAAGCGTAGGAGAGTAAACCCACAGACCTCCTAGCCCTTATGTATGGCAAAAGCCATACAAACACTTAATGTTACACAGACAATTCTAAACATAACAGAAAGAGACTGAAAAAAAGTGTGCATGGATTCATCAGCAAACAAAGGTCTATGATATCATTGAAAGAGTAAAGTGCCTGAAATGGAAATGGGCAGACTACATATCAAAAAGACCTGGTGGTAGATGGATCAAACAAGTTTTGGAATGGATTCCATTTGATATTAAACGGCCAAGAAGAAGATGAAAGAAAAGATGTGTAGATGAAATTATAAAAATGTGTTGGCATAAAGTAGCAACAATTGGCACACGACTGGCATTTATTATTTTTTATCTTCATTTTGTATCCATTATTTTATTACTTCATGAGACTGTATAAAAGTTATAATAAACTAATAACTATATAGATGCACAATGGGGTCAGCAAGGTCCGACGCATTTCGTATCCGTAGATACTTCTTCAGGGATATCAGACATTTGGACTCACAGCCAGGGAGCACTGACATATGTGCTTGAAAAACTTACACCTCTGCCCGCTGCTGAATAAGAAAGATCTTTATTCTTGGGAAATGGATCCCTAATGATACAGCCGTGAAGACGGGAGAGATTCAGTATATCAAGTGTGAATATCATCTATAATGCACCTGCCCGCTGGATATTAGTTTATTTACGGTACCATTTTTTATACATGAGACTATTTTTTGAACTTTGCGCATCCAGGGGTTAATGATTTTTTAATCTTTCTTTCTTTTCCCTTTTATTTCTTTTATCATTTTTATTGTTATTAGTGAATTCACGAATTTAAGCTAGATTTACTAGGATTGTTTATTTTATTAAAGTGAATGTTATTTAGATATTTCGTATCCTAGTCTTTATGCATTAAACTGTCTTTGATTATTTCACTAGCGCTCTACTCTCATTACCTTTTTTTTTGTATGTATATATATATATATATATATATATATATATATATATGTTGAGGTGTCAGTTTATAGCCTCAAATTTATTTATAGGAATCCTATTAAAAGATTGTGTTCTTTATTATATATTTTCACATTGAGTCTGAAATTTTGATGGCAAAGAAACACCTGGCTCTCCATTACCTTCTTGTCTTGATGTTTGGTTAGAGTTGTGCCAGATATTTGATGTGACTGCAGATGTACCCATTGTTCCCACTCCTTCTCTTATTTACTATACACACTGTGCACATTGTAGTTGCTGATGAGAAGCACAGTTCCTTCCTGCTCTCAAGGGAAACATTTATATTCCAACAACACACATGATTTTGGAGGAGGGTCAAATGGAGAATCATTACTGATCAACTTCTTTTCTCCACATATACCTAAAGTGGTGAGGGCTAGTTACGGTGCTGCTACTGCTTCAGACGCATCACTGGAGCCAGTAGTGGCAAATTGAATCATGATCATCACCATCATCCAAATCACTACTGTTGTTTATCAGATTCCCTTGGAGCATCCTAATCATCCTGCTGCTTAAACAACTCAGCAACAGAATCAGCATAAACAACAGTCACAAATGCTGCAATGACACTGGGACATTTGTCTCTGGCCACCATAACATGATCTGCTGGCACTGGGCCAGTAGGGTATATTCTTTTTTTCTAAGGGCTTGTTCTTTGAACACAAACCAGAGGCTTACAAAAAAATCAAAAGACAAGCCTAGGTCCTACAAATCACTGATTCCTCAGGGCTTGTTATGCTAACAAGGTAAATTAATAAAAAATACCTCTGATTCCTCAGGGCTTGTGATTCTAACAAACTTGATAGATAAAAACTATCTCTGATGTGATTCCTCAATGTTTGTCACAATAGCAAGCCTAAGTGATAAAAATATCTATGATTCCTCAGGGCTTGTGACATTAACAAGCCTGACTGAGAAAAAATATTTGATATTATTTCTTAGGGCTTTGTTTTGACGATAACAAGCCAAAGTCCAACAAATCAATGTTTTCTCAGGGCTTGGGCCTAACACAAGTATATGTTCTTCAAATCAATATTTCCTCAGGGCTTGGGCCTAACACAAGTCTAAGTCCTACAGCAAATCAATGTTTCCTTAGGGCTTGTGCCTCTAACAAGTCTAAGTCCTACAAATCAACATTTCCTCTGTGTTTGGGCCTCTAACAACAAGTCTAAGTCCTACAAATCATCCTCTACAAAATACTCTATCCTGTCAAGTATCAGTCTGTTCCAGTCATAGCTTAGGTCAAGGAGTGTAACGGTTTGTTTGACACACAGACACAGTGATTTAGGATAAAACACAGTTTTATTGAAATCACAGTAATAAAATAGCCCTCACAGGTCCTATAGTATATAAGCTGAATAATACAGACACACGACAGGTTATATATACATATGCCTACATGGGTCCAGTATAACCATAAAGTCCACAACAGTCTATACTGACACAGGACAGGCAGAATAGGATGGATTCCCAGGAGAATGGTACGGCATGGGTGAATGGTCTTCAATGAGTGTAAACAGTCCCATCTGCAGAGAGGTTTGTGATGGACGCCCAGAAACAGGTTAGCAGAACATACGTGAACTGCCAGAGTAATAATAGGAATTGAGTAACATAGGAAACTGCCGTAGCAGTAACGGAGACCAGACCACTCGCACTCTGCCAGAGCAGTAAAGGAGACAAGACCAATGGCACACTGCCGTAGCAGTAATGGAGACAGGCCACTTGCACTCTGCAGGAGTAGTAACGGAGACTAGTCCAATGGCACACTGTCATAGCAGTAACGGAGGCAGACACTTGCACTCTGCAGAAGCAGTAACGGAGACTAGACCAGTGGCTCACTGCCGTAGCAGTAATGGAGACAGACACTTGCACTCTGCAGGTGCAGTAACGGAGACTAGGCCAAAGGCACACTGCCGTAGCAGTAATGGAGGCAGACACTTGCACTCTGCAGAGGCAGTAACGGAGACTAGGCCACTAGTACACTGCAGGAGCAGTAACGGAGGACAAGGCCAATGGCACACTGCCGTAGCAGTAACAGAGACTAGGCCACTTGTACTCTGCAGGAATGGAAATGGAGACACAATTGCCCGATGATCAGAATGTCGCCAAGGCGACACAGAGCAGGAACGCCAACCAAGCCGGGTTGAATCACGGAGCAGGAACGTCAGCTAAGCCGGGTCGATTCACAGAGCAAGAACGTCAGCCAAGACAGATCGGTACACAGGAGTAGGAATGTCAGCCGAGCCGGGTCGGTACACAGGAGCAGGAACGTCAGCCAAGCCGGGTCGGTACACAGGAGCAGGTGCAGAAGAATAGTCAGGCAATCCGGGTCAGTACACTGGGAATCACTGAGCAGAAACAAGCACTGGTACAGGAACACCACGAAAGGGCACCGGAGGGGTGCCAGAGCCCAGTATATAAAGGCCATACTGGATGGGACAAACACAGAGTAGCCAGTTGGAGCAAAGCACGGAATAGACTGACAGAAAACAACAAGGGGAGCACGGGCACCGTGATAAGGAGCCCCTGTCATGTAAAATACCAATTTCTTTTTTAATTTATTTTATTTATTTAGTTATTTATTTTGAATTACCTTATTCTTCTCATTCAAATGCTCTAGCATGTGGAATTCTAACATGCTTAATTTTTGGGTCATAGGTGAAGTATCTCCGTAGGGTAGACTTCAAAGACTAAAGGGTTCCTGAGGGTCTGCTACTGAAGTTAGATGTTGATGCAATTCTACTACTACTACTACTAGGTGTCAATGGTGCTGCACTTCCAGCAGCACCAGAGGGATTAATCATAACTAAGGTTGAGGATATTAATAACCTATTTTGTTGTTGCTGCTGGTTACACAACACTATTAGTGTGTGTAGCTGAGGGGACTTGGACCTGGAAGCGGTGATGATGATGATGATGATGATACTGATCAGGACTGACAGGACAACTGTGTATTTTTGTACATCTTTGCTTGTCCAGAATCAGAATTTCAAATTGTTTTCTCAAACAGTTTGTAGACAGGCACAGGAGCCTCTGACGATGCAGAGTGAAGCTGGGAAGATGCGTCGGGAGTCTGATTTAATATATCCCATAGCAGGATTGGGTCGGGTCCTATATATAAATACAAAGAGGGATAATTCCCGATATCGCAAAGCTGTTGGAAGCAAGATATATGGAGAGATAAAATTTCCAGAAATTACCACTGATACCAAAAATGGAGGTTATTCGGTGAAGGTATGAAGGGATACCTGGAGGCTAGTCTTGCCTCGTGAAAACGGGAGTTACTTTACAATTGAATTCCTTAAGGTGATTTCTCACCGTGAAGGAGGGGACATTCATTAATACACACAGCGGAGGAACCAATCGTATTTATCTCAAGCAGTCTGCACTCAGATAATTTTTGTAACCCTACTCTTCCAATAACATGAAAGTTAAACAATACTAGCCCTAACACTATCGTAACACCCAGAACCCAAAGCTGTATAACACCTGACATCCACTGTCAGTCCTCTTCTTTAATCTTCTCTCCTCTGTCTTCTTCTGTATTCCCATCTTTACACTTATCGTCTTTCTTCTCTTTTTCATGCTTGTTTTAAAAATGGCACTGTAATAGAAAACTATAAGGCCAAATTACAGATGCCCCATAATAAATGCCACAAAGATATTATGGGATTAAATCTTTGAGTGTCGGGGGGGTATGCAACACATGGCAGTGCAATGCATTGCATACCCTTCTGACAGTCGTATGCCATTCCAAATATCATACGTAGTATGCCATTCCGATAGTTAGACGAATGCTGCTGCCGGTGGAATACAGAGGAAACCCTCCCCCCAAGTTACTTCTCAGGCTGTTGCCTGCACCATTCTGTGGTACAATTTAAGAGACTGGCTTTTAGTGGGTGGATGACGAAGCCCACTAGAAACTGATTGGCTGGGAGGTCCGTAAGCAGCAGCGGCAGTGGTGGCAGTGTTCTTTTAACTATTGGAATGGCATACTACTTATGATAATTGGAATGGCATACTACAATTAACCCTTGAAATGCCATTGTGTTGTGTACCCCTGCAGCATTGAAAGGGTTAAGCCTATCATATCTTTGTGGAATTTATTATGGAGTCGTTTATAATTTGGCCTTTTTGTTTGCTATCACAGTACCATTTTTTTAAACAAGCATGAAGAAGAGAAAATAAGAATGAAAATGAGTAGACAGAAGAATATAGAAGTGAGAAGATTAAAGAAGAAGACTGACAGTAACTGACCAGGGTGCTGAAGACCCCGCTGCACATCAGGATTAAAGATAAGTGTTTATTTTCAGGGCATTATGCTTACTTTAGTGAGGTTAACCCTGTGAGTGCTAGTGGGGTATGCAATGTTCTACAATGCATTGCATACCTCACTTGCCCTCATAGGATTGATTTTACTAACATTTGACTTATTTTTACAGTACTTTAGATGTATTGATATGGGGTTTAGGTTTTCGGGGGGGGTTGTCTTTTTTTCCCCTTCAATTCCTGCGTTGGCAGGTTAAACATGCTTTTGGGGACTCTGCACCCAAAAATAGTAGCTCTGGTTTCTAGGCTCCCTTAATGCATGTTAGTCCCTAATGCATGGAATTGAATGGGAAAACCAGACTCTTTTTAATATTTTCAAATAGGTGCAAAATTTAGCACCCAACGTGTGTTTTTCCCTGCAGTATTATTTAATTGCACAGGTAATTGAATGGCTTACCATGCTTGAAAAAATGTCTTTTTTTTTGGCCCATGGGGACAGTTGAATTGAGCACTCAATCTTGTCTGGTATCAAGTCTGCACAGCTCACATCAGGGTCTCTGTCAGCTGTCACCTTTTTTAAATTTAAATATATATATTTACTCTTTGTCCCCTCATCACTATTGCTGTAACAAAAAAACCTGATCAACAACTTATTTCCCCAGACTCCCCCAGCACAGAGATAATAACAGTGAGATCATCAAGGAACATGGACCACATCTGCCTGTGTCTTTCAAATCAGTAAGGCAGAATGTTAGGGTATTTGAGGTCAGCCTCCTGTGCCCCCTTCTTACACACACCCCCAGACACTTAAAACACTGAGATAATATCAGCAAGATTACCAAAGACATTGGACTGAAACTGTCTATGTCTTTTAAATCAAATCAGTCAGACTGAATGTTGTGGAATTTGGAGTCAACCTCCTTTGTTCCCTTCTCACACCCCAGACACCCCTAAAAAAGATATAATAACAGGAAGATCAGCAAGGATCTTGGACCTCAGCTGCCTGTTTCTAACAAATCAAATCAGTAAGACAGAATGTTGGAGTATTTGGTGTCAACCTCCTTTGCTCCATCAGTGGCTCAGTGGTTAGCACTGTTGCCTTGCAGCGCTGGGGTCCTGGGCTCAAATCCCACCAAGGACAACATCTGCAATGAGTTTGTATGTTCTCACTGTGTTTGCGTGGGTTTCCTCTGGGTACTCCGGTTTCCTCCCACACTCCAAAAGACATACTGATAGGTGAATTTAGATTGTGAGCCCCAATGGGGACAGGAACCAATATGAGTGTAAAGCGCTGCGGAATCTGTGTGCGCTATATAAATAAAGGATTATTATTTCCAGATTCCCCTAATGCAGAGAACAAATGCCTTGCCTACAAATCTCTCTAAACTAAACTTCAGCTCCACTTTATTAGCTTGTCTTCTCTAGCCTAAAAATTAGCTACTCTCTCTTCCTCTCACAAACACAGGTTTGAAAGTGACACCCCTTTTATAGTATGCCTGTGGGAAAATAAGGAAAACTTGACATGTGGTTGGTAGAAACTCAGTTTTTCCCATTGATTTTAACGTAATGAGCTAGGTGAAAAAAGATGGAAAACTGCACTTTTCGCCAAAAAGTTGCCACTCAGAGAAAAGTGACATTTTTCTCCTGTCAGATGTCAAACTTACCAAAAGTGTGGTGATTGACACAATGTCCTATTTGTTTATTTAAAACAGTGGATTTAATGAACTGATGTGTTACAACTCAGTGGCATATCCCAAGATGCAATTTTTTTCAAGGCTTATGTTGCTATAGACTGCTAACAACATTTGCTTTCAGCTGTAGATTTCTCCACTGCAACACTCAGCAGCACAAGTATCACATCAGGAATTTTCATGGCTATAGAAAATAAATTAATTAGCAGTACCAAAAAGACATACATTTTAGAAATTTTCTAAGTGCAAGAATTTCCATAGAGAAAGAAAAAAATGTGGTAAACAGGAATAGGAAAAGGTTGAACTAGATGGACGCAAGTCTTTTTTCAACCTAAATTACTATGTTACTATGTATATATGTTTTTTTCATCCAGTTAGTTGGGGATGATAAGAAATGTAGTGTCCAGCAGCTGGAGTCCTGAAGGTTGAGGGGAGGAGACCACTCATTTACTTAAAAAAATTAAATTCACACATTTTCTATACAGTATGAGCAATTTAGCTTGTGCAGTATCTGTTGCTCATTACTTTGCAAAAGTATTTGTTTTGTTTTATGCAAAAGAAATATAATGTAAACAATCAGAAACTGAATCCAAGGCTTTCTACATTGCTAAACGAATTTATCTTTATCATTCATCATTTTATTAAATCAGAATTGTACTTTCTAGAAACAACCATCTGTTTGAAATAAAAACAAACAAACAAGATTGCTCCTGAAGGTACTCACTTGAGTGGAAGTGTTAGAAAAATAGAGCTTTATGAACAAATAATTGAAAAGAAGCAAAACATTTCAGTAACAGAAATTAAACTATTCTATTGACTATTATGGTGCTTTTTATATAAGTGTGCAATACCTGACTGGTCTTACACACCTCTTTTTGGGCTCGATTCAATTACCTCTGTTAGTTAACCCAAACTAATGTTGGTAGTTTTAAGTCATTGACCTCCTCTGTGACAAAGTAAGGACCTATAGAAATTAACAACAGGTGCTAAATTGGTGCACATTGAAAACAATGAAAAACCAGATGAATTTGCAATTCAATGAAATGCTGTGGCAAGTAACACACATTAAGGACACTTGTTTGTGTTAAATTAGCACCTAACAAACCTAGGCATTGAGGGCTTGATCCAAATGTTGGAGACGGTTGTTTTTTTGCCGACGGCATTTTATCAAGCACAGTAAGCTAGTCAAATGTCTGTGCTATGAAAAAATACTGGCAAAAAAAGAGCCATTTTGTGACAAAGTTAAAGGGATAGTAATACTTGCAAATTATGAATCCCCATATTGTAGCTTTGTTAAAAAGAAACTTATTTCCCCCAGTGTCTTTTCTCAAACCCTTATGATTTGAGAGATGATAGCGCTCAAAGTTCCACCCTCCCTCCCCCTTCCCTGACTGAACGCTGAATGCTGACTGCAGGGATATCCGTTATTACTTGCATCAGGCGGCTCTGCAGCATTGCCAAGATCGCATTTATAAAAAAGAAATCTTTCACTAAAATGGTCTTCTAGTTTGATTGCAAACCAAGCACATGTAGAAGACCGTTTCGGTGAAAGAATACTTTTTTATAAATGCCATTTTGGCTCAGCTGCAGAGCCGCCTGATGCACATAAGACTGTCATATGACAGCTTCCCCTGCAGTCAGCATTCTGTCAGGGAAGGGGGAGGGAGGGGGGACCATAAGGGATTGAGAGATGACACTGGGGGCAAAAAGTTTCTTTTTAACAAAGCTACAATATGGGGATTAGTAATTTTCAAGTATTACTATCCCTTTAAGAGGTGTTTCCACCAATAGAAAATGATGAAAAAACCATAATGATCAATTCAAATGTCTGTGTTAGCCATGAAAATCCAATAAGTCATCATAATCAAAAAATTGTCAGATCGGGAGTTAGTAGTAAATGTGGACAGTATTTTAAGAAGTACATTTGTTACATTTGAAAACAAATATAAACATAAGTAAAACATTAAAACTGAGGGTAAGATGAGTTTTGTAAATTTTGTCCTTAAAGATTCTGTTGCTAAAAACATATTTAATTTTGTCTTTAAAGGGATAGTAATACTTAATTTTAAATTTATTGAGTTCGGTAGGCATAATAAAATATGCACAAAGATGTAAGGCTTATCTCTCAAACCTTTATGGTTTGAGAGATATACCTTCCTAAAGTTGCCTTGTGAGACCATTCCAAGGAAGTATTAATGTTGAGATCACATGATTGTGCTCTGCTGAAGAGCCTCCATCCGGTCAAATGACCGGTTTCTGCAGCTGTCAGCTAGAGCTATGACTCCTCTCACATGGCAACTTTAGAAAGGTATATCTCTCAAACCATTAAGATCTGAGAGATGAGTCTTACATCTTTGTGCATATTTTTTATGCCTACCAAATTCAATAAACTTAAAACTAAGTATTACTATCCTTTTAAAACAAACATTTTAAAGGAATAAAGCACCATACTATCACTCCAATCTGATAATACTTGATTTTGTCTTCTCCAGGTTTAAACCATTTTTATTGACAAACCATGGTATAACATACAATTTCATGTACCACAACTTTTTGAATATCTCACCTTAAGTGCTTAAAGTTGTTGAGTGATACAACCACTGTTTATAAAACAATAAGGAGAGGAAAGTAAAAATTACTATCAGCAACTGTAGCGATGAACATTCAGTTGGTCGACATGTAGGAATGTTTATGAATAAGAGTGGAAGAGTGTGAATGGGTTGCAGTTAGGGCAAGTAAAATGGCTTGTTCCACTGTTAGAGTAAAGTAATGATGCAATGAGGTCAAGTCACAAAAGCAGTATGGAGGGAGAGGAGGATTATCATACAGGGTAGGGAATGAGAAGCATAGCAGAGCAAGATGCTAGCTGTGGAAGAGGATATGATGAGGTCCTGCACATGGTAATATTAACCCTTTAAGGACAAGGGGATGTGCGACACATTACTTTGCAATGCATTGAACACCTAGCTGGTCTTTAAAGGATTAAGAATGTTTGTGCACCCTGCCTACGTTTTAAAAACTGCCAGTAACTGTAATGTCCACCTCAATTGACATGTCAGTCAGGACACACTGTAGATGTTATCCTATGAATAAAGGTGCAAGAGCAAAATTCATAGTGGCTGCTAGGCAAATAGATATCGAAAAGTAAATAGAGAGGTGTTAGTTTTCTTTAAGACAAAAATGACTTTTTTGACAAACAGAAATCGCTTGACAAAATGATATCTTTTCCAGCATTTTTTATATTACTACATTCAAAGTACTACATTTATTATTAGTGTATGGACCTTAAAGTTCAGCAGAACAATTTATCAGAACTGATACTATATCATATTTTAATAAATTCTGTGACTTCTTACAGACTTCTTATCACTTTGAAGATGTAATTTTAAAACATTTTTCAGAAGCTGAATTACGTTAGATATCAAATACCACTAAAGAATGATAAAAGTGAAAGTAATAGAGAGACCAGAGAGTTAAAGTGTAGATGTAGCAAGATGAATAACTGCATTGCTATCATTATTATGTGTTTAATGTTTAGCTAACATAATTTTATTATCTTAAAAGATAAGTTACTAGATAAGATAAGAAAGAGTATCTGTAAAAGGACAAAATAATACATTTTTTTATCTGAAACATATAAATGTTCTCATATATTTTAAGCACCATGTTTCAGTGGTGCGGGAAATTGGAAACTGTGCTTCTTAAAATTATACCTCTTATTGTTCAAATGTTGGTGAATGCACATGTTGTAAAAAGCTAGGCCTGGATTTGTGGGACCAGCACAGTTCCCACACTCAACATCACTGAGCTACTACAGTCTGATTTGTATCGTCAAGCGGCTTTCGCTTCATTAAGTCACTTTCTGCATATTCAAACAGTAACAAAAAGCTCTGCATACCAGATAACTAAATCTTGACCACCAATATTTAATACATATTCTCAAGCGCAGCCTAATCAGACCCATTAGCACACCTCACCTACCCCCCCCCACCACATTACAGTTTGTAATCTTAAGGTGTACATATAAATTCCATAGCTACATGTATATTGCCTCCATGTTATCTGCTAACACTTACTTTAGATCAAAATCTCCAAAAGCAAATTTTGGAACACAGGATCCGTAATGGTTATAAATGTTTTACAGTCAAGTAGCTAACAGTGCCAACCAAGCACCTCACAATCACTCCTCACCTCCTAACGTATTAAACATTTACATGTACATACCTCATATCACTCCAAGTTACTCTCTGCATAAAAAAAATATATACAAATACAAATAAAGGTGCTGATTTGTTTCCCCCTGTAACTTTCAGTGGTAACTAAATACCAAGCCTATAACCAAATCATAGCCACCAAGGCTATCACCTTTCAACAAATAGAAACATGGCAGAACCTTCTATCAAAGCCTTCAGGCACTCCTGGGATCTCACATCAAATCATCAGGTAATTTTCAATGTTTTATACCCCCAACCCCAATACTTTTCCCCAAAATACCACCACAGTTGCTTTTACTCAAATTTTACAGGTTTTCCTTTTCCCCTTGATTTTATCTACCGGTAAGTATTTTTCCCCATGCCCCCGGTCCACCAATCACTCTCACTAATCTAGATCTTCCAAAGTCAGCCACTAGTGATGAGCGAGCACCCCAATGCTCGGGTGTTCGGGTGCTCTAACCGAGCACCCCCTGAGGCTCGAGTGCTCGGCCGAGCACCCGAGCCCCATTGAAGTCAATGGGAGGACTCGAGCATTACACCAGGCACCCCCTGCTCTGATGAGGGGAGGGTGCCTGGTCCATAGGAAAAGGGCAGAAAAGGATGGAAACACCACAGAAATGGTTCAGGGACAGCATAGGGAGGATGTCTGGATGCATCTTGGACTCCAACGTCGCTGCTGGGAACGATGTTTCGCCCGTAGTACGCCATTTTTACAGACTGACCATAAAACACACAAAAAGGAAAATAAAAACGACTTTAGGCGAAAAATTGTTACCAAACAATATTTGCTGTATATTTACTTGTATATCATCTGCAAATTCTCCCAAAAATTTCCTTGGTTTTCGGAAGTGAGGCCATGATTAAGAGGGAAACGTGCGCAGAGGCAAATTCTCCCAAAAATTTCCTTGATTTTCAGAACTGAGGCCATGATTAAGAGGGAAACGTGCGCAGAGGCAAATTCTCCCAAAAATTTCCTTGATTTTATTGAACTGAGGCCATGATTAAGAGGGAAACGTGCGCTGAGCCGACCATCTAAAACATTATGGGTGAGGGTCTGCTGCAGAGCTGACCATCCTAAACATTATATGCGAAGGCCCGCTAGTGAGCTGACGCTATAAAACATTATATGAGAGGGCCCGCTAGAGAGCTGACCCAATAAAACATTATATGAGAAGGCCCGCTGGTGAGCTGACCTATATAAAAATTGTCAAACAGGGCCCGCTGGTGAGCTGGCCCTATATAAAAATTATATCACAGGGCCCGCTGGTGAGCTGGCCCTATATAAAAATTATATCCCAGGGCATATGGAAGAGGAGGAGGAGGATGAGAAGATTAAGAGTCAACCATATACCCGTTTTTTGGGTGGAAGGGGTGAATGGGAATACAGAGTATTCCCATCATTGTAAATAACATATATAAAGTGAGTTTATGTTCCCCCGGGGCTTTCCTCCAGTGGAGTGGAGAAGTCAGGGGAAATCCAGGCCTTGTTCATTTTTATAAGTGTCAACCTATCAGCATTGTCGGTGGAAAGGCGGATACGCTTATCTGTTATGATGCCACCAGCAGCACTAAATACCCGCTCAGACAGAACGCTGGCGGCAGGGCAGGCCAGCACCTCCAAGGCATAGAGTGCCAGTTCATACCACGTGTCCAGCTTGGACACCCAGTAGTTGTAAGGCACAGAGGGATCATTGAGGACGCTGACACGGTCTGCTACGTACTCCTTCACCATCTTCCAAAACTTTTCCCTCCTTGTGACACTAGGCTGCGCATCAGGGTGAGGGTGCTGGCGGGGTGTCATGAAGGTGTCCCACGCCTTGGAGAGTGTTGCCCTGCCTTTCTCGGAACTGCTGTGTGCTCCCCTTTTCTCCCCTTCTCGGTTGGCCAAGGTAGCACGTACTCTGCCGCCAGCGTTGTCAGATGGAAAATTTTGGAGCAATTTTTCAACAAGAACCTTCTGGTATTGCACCATTTTGCTTGTCCTCTCCACCGGAGGAATGAGAGATGAGAAATTCTCTTTGTAGCGGGGGTCCAGAAGGGTGAACACCCAGTAATCCGTGTTGTCTAAAATGCGTGTAACGCGTGGGTCACGGGAAAGGCAGCCTAACATAAAGTCAGCCATGTGTGCCAGAGTACCAACAGGCAAGATTTCGCTGTCCTCACCAGGAGGATGACTCTCAATCTCCTCATCCTCTTCCTCCTCTTCTGCCCACCCACGCTGAAGAGATGGAACTAAAGTTCCATGGCTACCCTCTGTAGCGGAGACAACCGTGTCTTCCTCCTCCTCCTCCTCCTCCTCCGCCTCCTCCAATTGTCGCTGAGAAGACGAAGTGAGGGTGCTCTGGCTATCACCTTGTGTAAGCTCTTCCTCCCCCATTTCCACCTCTTCCACATGCAAAGCGTCGGTTTTAATTGTGAGCAGCGAGCGTTTCAGTAGACACAGAAGTGGGATGGTTACACTGATAATAGCGTTATCGCCGCTCACCATCTGTGTCGATTCCTCAAAATTGCGTAAAACCTCACAGAGGTCTGACATCCATTCCCACTCCTCACTTCTGATTACAGGAAGTTGAACGGAGAGGCGACGACCGTGTAACAGCTGGTACTCCACTACTGCCCTCTGCTGCTCACAAAGCCGGGCCAACATGTGGAAGGTGGAGTTCCAGCGCGTGCTCACGTCACACAGCAGCCGGTGAGCTGGCAATTGTAAGCGTTGCTGCAGCTTCAACAGGCCGGCTGAAGCTGTTGATGACTTACGGAAATGTGCACACACGCGGCGCACCTTGGTCAAGAGATCATGCACATTGGGGTAGGTTTTTAGAAATCGCTGCACCACTAAATTAAATACATGCGCTAGGCATGGTACGTGTGTGAGCTTGCCGAGCTCCAAAGCCGCCACCAAGTTACGCCCATTATCACACACAACCATGCCTGGTTGCAGGTTGAGTGGCGAGAGCCACTGCTCGGTCTGGTGACTAATCCCCTGCAACAGCTCTGAGGCCGTGTGCTGTTTGTCCCCAAGGCAGATCAGCTTCAGCACGGCCTGTTGACGCTTCCCCACTGCAGTGCTACACTGCTTCCAGCTACTGGCTGATGGGGGAGTGGCGGTGTGTGTAGAGAATTCGGAGGTGGAAACGGAGGAGGAGGAGCCAATAACGTAGGTGCTGGTGGAAACCCTGATGGAGGTAGGGCCCGCAATCCTCGGCGTGGGTAGCACCCGTGCCATCCCAGGGTCCGAGTCGCTCCCAGCCTCCACGACATTCACCCAGTGTGCCGTCAGGGAAATGTAGCGTCCCTGGCCACAAGCACTTGTCCATGTGTCAGTCGTTAAGTGGACCTTCCCAGTAACTGCGTTGGTCAGGGCACGGGTGATGTTACGGGACACATGGTGGTGTAATGCGGGGATGGCACACCGGGAAAAGTAGTGGCGGCTGGGGACCGCGTACCGAGGGACAGCTGCTGCCATCAGGCTGCGGAAGGACTCAGTGTCCACAAGCCTAAATGGCAGCATTTCGATGGCCAGTAATTTGGAAAGGTGTGAGGTTAGTGCTATGGCCTGTGGGTGGGTGGCTGGGTACTTTCTCTTGCGCTCAAATGCCTGGGGTAACGACATTTGGACGCTGTGCTGGGACAGGGAAGTGGATGTGGTCGCTGATGGTGCTTCAGATGCTACAGGTGCAGGGCGGGAGGTATGCGGGCCTGCGCCTTCGACAGGCGATTGGCCGGCACCGAAAACAGGGCAAGAGGAGGCAGTGGTGTGGCCTGCAGACACAGATGGGCGATCCAGGCGTTCCTCCCACTTACTACGGTGCTTGGATGCCATGTGTCGGATCATGCTGGTGGTGGTGAGGTTTCTAGTGTTCATGCCTCGGCTCATTCTGGTGTGGCACAGGTTGCAAACTACAATTCTTTTGTCGTCCGCACTTTCCTTAAAAAAACGCCATACCGCGGAACACCTACCCCTTGGCAAGGTAGATTTACGCAAGGGGGTGCTCCGTGGAACATTTGCGGGCCGGTTTGGTGCGGTCCGCCTTCTTTCTGTAGCCACACCACTGCCTCTTCCAGCCTGTTGCGGTGCTGCAGATGGCTCACCCTCAGGACTGCTGTCATCGCTCGGCTCTACACCTTCCCAGGTGGGGTCAGTCACCTCATCGTCCACCAAGTCCTCCTCCACTTCCTCACTCTGATCATCCTCCTCAAGTCTTGATCCCACCACATACTCAGTCATTGACAACTGTATAACATTCTCCTCAACAAGGTCTTGAGACGGAAATAGTGGTTGATTTAATGGCAACTGTGTCTCATCATCATCATCATCATCCACTACTTCCTTTGACCTTAAATGCCGTTCACATCTGTCATCTTCTTGAGATTGGGTAGCCTCTAGAGGTTGTGAATCAGGGCACAAGATGTCATGTTCCTCTGCAAGCGTGCTTGGAGAGAGGGTCAAATGAAGGATTGGTGATGAGACGAGCTCCTCACTATATCCCAGTGTGGGATCACTTCTTTGACCAGACCGTGTATGGTGGGAGGAAGGATGATCAGAGTGAGGATTATGTTGACCAGACTCTTGGCTACTGAGAGTGGACTTGGTGGAAGACAGGGTGGTGCTTAACCGACTGGAAGCAGTATCAGCTGTCATCCAACCGACCACCTGTTCGCAGTGGTCGGACCTCGAGAGTGATGTCCTGCGACGCCCTGTAAAATTACACATGAAGCTAGGTATGGTGGATGTCTTTCTTTCTTGTGCTCTGGCACCAGGCACAGTTTCTCCGCGTCCTGACCCGCGCCCTGAACTTTCAGGATCACGTCCACTTCCCCGTCCCTTTTTACCCGCCTTCTTCATCTTACACAGAATATGTGACTTTAATATTTGAGTTTGAAAACTTAACAGTATTTCTTATTATTCTGCAACTCTGCAGAGTACACAGAATAGGCTGCTAAACTGCGGTGAAACACACTGAATGGAATATGTGAGTTTAATATTTGAGTTTGAAAACTTAACAGTATTTCTTATTATTCTGCAACTGTACAGAGTACACAGAATAGGCTGTTAAACGGCGGTGAAACACACTGAATGGAATATGTGACTTTAATATTTGAGTTTGAAAACTTAACAGTATTTCTTATTATTCTGCAACTGTACAGAGTACACAGAATAGGCTGTTAAACGGCGGTGAAACACACTGAATGGAATATGTGACTTTAATATTTGAGTTTGAAAACTTAACAGTATTTCTTATTATTCTGCAACTGTACAGAGTACACAGAATAGGCTGTTAAACGGCGGTGAAACACACTGAATGGAATATGTGAGTTTAATATTTGAGTTTGAAAACTTAACAGTATTTCTTATTATTCTGCAACTGTACAGAGTACACAGAATAGGCTGCTAAACTGCGGTGAAACACACTGAATGGAATATGTGACTTTAATATTTGAGTTTGAAAACTTAACGGTATTTCTTATTATTCTGCAACTGTACAGAGTACACAGAATAGGCTGCTAAACTGCGGTGAAACACACTGAATGGAATATGTGACTTTAATATTTGAGTTTGAAAACTTAACGGTATTTCTTATTATTCTGCAACTGTACAGAGTACACAGAATAGGCTGTTAAACGGCGGTGAAACACACTGAATGGAATATGTGACTTTAATATTTGAGTTTGAAAACTTAACAGTATTTCTTATTATTCTGCAACTGTACAGAGTACACAGAATAGGCTGTTAAATGGCGGTGAAACACACTGAATGGAATATGTGACTTTAATATTTGAGTTTGAAAACTTAACGGTATTTCTTATTATTCTGCAACTGTACAGAGTACACAGAATAGGCTGTTAAACGGCGGTGAAACACACTGAATGGAATATGTGACTTTAATATTTGAGTTTGAAAACTTAACAGTATTTCTTATTATTCTGCAACTGTACAGAGTACACAGAATAGGCTGCTAAACTGCGGTGAAACACACTGAATGGAATATGTGACTTTAATATTTGAGTTTGAAAACTTAACAGTATTTCTTATTATTCTGCAACTGTACAGAGTACACAGAATAGGCTGTTAAACGGCGGTGAAACACACTGAATGGAATATGTGACTTTAATATTTGAGTTTGAAAACTTAACAGTATTTCTTATTATTCTGCAACTGTACAGAGTACACAGAATAGGCTGTTAAACGGCGGTGAAACACACTGAATGGAATATGTGACTTTAATATTTGAGTTTGAAAACTTAACAGTATTTCTTATTATTCTGCAACTGTACAGAGTACACAGAATAGGCTGTTAAACGGCGGTGAAACACACTGAATGGAATATGTGAGTTTAATATTTGAGTTTGAAAACTTAACAGTATTTCTTATTATTCTGCAACTGTACAGAGTACACAGAATAGGCTGCTAAACTGCGGTGAAACACACTGAATGGAATATGTGACTTTAATATTTGAGTTTGAAAACTTAACAGTATTTCTTATTATTCTGCAACTCTGCAGAGTACACAGAATAGGCTGCTAAACTGCGGTGAAACACACTGAATGGAATATGTGAGTTTAATATTTGAGTTTGAAAACTTAACAGTATTTCTTATTATTCTGCAACTGTACAGAGTACACAGAATAGGCTGCTAAACTGCGGTGAAACACACTGAATGGAATATGTGACTTTAATATTTGAGTTTGAAAACTTAACAGTATTTCTTATTATTCTGCAACTGTACAGAGTACACGGAATAGGCTGTTAAACGGCGGTGAAACACACTGAATGGAATATGTGACTTTAATATTTGAGTTTGAAAACTTAACAGTATTTCTTATTATTCTGCAACTGTACAGAGTACACAGAATAGGCTGTTAAACGGCGGTGAAACACACTGAATGGAATATGTGACTTTAATATTTGAGTTTGAAAACTTAACAGTATTTCTTATTATTCTGCAACTGTACAGAGTACACAGAATAGGCTGTTAAACGGCGGTGAAACACACTGAATGGAATATGTGACTTTAATATTTGAGTTTGAAAACTTAACAGTATTTCTTAATATTCTGCAACTGTACAGAGTACACAGAATAGGCTGCTAAACTGCGGTGAAACACACTGAATGGAATATGTGACTTTAATATTTGAGTTTGAAAACTTAACAGTATTTCTTATTATTCTGCAACTGTACAGAGTACACAGAATAGGCTGTTAAACGGCGGTGAAACACACTGAATGGAATATGTGACTTTAATATTTGAGTTTGAAAACTTAACAGTATTTCTTATTATTCTGCAACTGTACAGAGTACACAGAATAGGCTGCTAAACTGCGGTGAAACACACTGAATGGAATATGTGACTTTAATATTTGAGTTTGAAAACTTAACAGTATTTCTTATTATTCTGCAACTCTGCAGAGTACACAGAAAAGGCTGCTAAACTGCGGTGAAACACACTGAATGGAATATGTGACTTTAATATTTGAGTTTGAAAACTTAACAGTATTTCTTATTATTCTGCAACTCTGCACAGTACACAGAATAGGCTGCTAAACGGCGGTGAAACACACTGAATGGAATATGTGACTTTGATATTTTAGTTTGAAGACTTAACAGTATTTCTTCCTATTCTGCAACTCTGCACAGTACTCAGAATGTGCTGCTAAACTGCGGCGACGCACACTGAATGGAATACGTGACTTTGATATTTTAGTTTGAAAACTTAACAGTATTTCTTATTATTCTGCAACTCTGCACAGTACACAGAATAGGCTGCTAAACGGCGGTGAAACACACTGAATGGAATATGTGACTTTGATATTTTAGTTTGAAGACTTAACAGTATTTCTTCCTATTCTGCAACTCTGCACAGTACACAGAATAGGCTGCTAAACTGCGGCGAAGCACACTGAATGGAATATGTGACTTTGATATTTTAGTTTGAAGACTTAACAGTATTTCTTCCTATTCTGCAACTCTGCACAGTACACAGAATAGGCTGCTAAACTGCGGCGAAGCACACTGAATGGAATATGTGACTTTGATATTTTAGTTTGAAGACTTAACAGTATTTCTTCCTATTCTGCAACTCTGCACAGTACACAGAATGTGCTGCTAAACTGCGGCGAAGCACACTGAATGGAATATGTGACTTTGATATTTTAGTTTGAAGACTTAACAGTATTTCTTCCTATTCTGCAACTCTGCACAGTACTCAGAATGTGCTGCTAAACTGCGGCGACGCACACTGAATGGAATACGTGACTTTGATATTTTAGTTTGAAGACTTAACAGAATGTGCTCTAATCTGCAACTTTGCACACTAAACAGAATGTGCTCTAATCTGCAACTTTGCACACTAAACAGAATGTGCTCTAATCTGCAACTTTGCACACTAAACAGAATGTGCTCTAATCTGCAACTGTGCACACTAAACAGAATGTGCTCTAATCTGCAACTTTTCACACTAAACAGAATATTTTTTTTTTTTTTTTTTTTGTTTTTTTCCCCCCACACACAATATAACCTGCTGCCCCCACACACAGTAGTCCTAAAAAGGACTTTTGGTTCTTTTTTGTCACAATTTTTGTTTTTTCCTCCCTACACTGCCTTTCCCTTCCTATCCTCAGCTCTCCCTGGCTCAGACTGAGCCGAACTCGATGGTCAGGTGCTATACAGCACCTGACCACGGGTTCTGGCCAGCCAATCAGTGTAATGCCAGCAGCCAACATGGCTGCTGGCATTACACCGATGTCAGAGCCTCCCTGCACGTTTATTGGCTGCGCAGCAGCCGCAAAACGTGCGGGGAGGAGACCCGAACATGGCGGGCGAGCACATGCGGTACTCGTACGAGTACCGCCATGTGCCGAGCAGAGCGATGCTCGAGCCGATCCGAGCATCGGCCGAGCATGCTCGCTCAACACTATCAGCCACTATTTTACCACCTCCAACTCATTACAATCTTGATAGCCGAACTAGACAAAAAAAAAACAAAACATACGTATATTGCACCTACACAAACTTACTCCATCGCAGGGACCAAAAGTTCATCCTCACACACCTTTCCCCATTACAGGGGCCGAAGGTTCACCAACATACACCTTACCCCACAGCAGGGTCCGAAGGTTCACACAAACACACCTTATCCCGCAGTAGGAGCCGAAGGTTCACCTACACACAGACCTTACCCCATGGCAGGGGTCAAAGGTTCACCCACACACACCTTACCCCATTGCAGGGGCAGAAGGTCACAAACATACACCTCACCCCACAGCAGGGACCAAAGGTTCACAGAAACACACCTTAACCCACAGACAGAAGGTTCACCTACACAGAGACCTTACCCCATCGGAGGGGCCAAAGGTTCACCAACACACACACACCAACATCCCATTGCAGGGATTAAAGTTTCACCAACACACAACATACCACATTCCCAGCGCTGAAGGCTCACCTACACACAAGTCACCCCATTGCAGGGACCGTAGGTTGACCTACGTACACCTTACCCCACTCCAAGAGTCGTAGGTTCACCACACACTCCATCCCCTAACATACAGAATGCAGGCTCACCCATACACCTTACCCCATCATTAGGGGCCGAAGGTTCAAAACACAACCACCTTACCCCATCAAAGAGCCGAAGGTTCACCTTCACATGCCTTATCCTAGTACCAGGGCTGTAGACTCACCAACACACGATATCCCGCACAGGGGCCGAAAGTTCTCCCTCACCCACCTTACCCCAAGGCAGGGGTCAAAGGTTTTCTCCCACCACTCACCTTACTCCACCACAGGGGCCAAAGGTTTCCACCACAATCACCTCACCCCAACACAGGGGCCTAAGGTCCCCCTACACTTATATCTCGCCAACAAAAGGGCCATAGGAGTCCCCCACACTTACATTACCCCACAGCATTGACCCAAGATTCACCAAGTTCCTACATGCCCTCACACAAATTCCAATTTGTATGGATATAAATACCAAATTTTGGACCTCTGGTTAAACTAGCTTAGTAACCAACCCCTCATCCCCCTCTTTTCCTGTCTCTTTCTCCCTGCCCCCTGTACTCCCAGTTCCAGTTTAAACTATATTAGTCTATAGGTTTAGTATCTTCTCACCCTGTATAGATTATAGAAGGTCAAGAACCCAGAACTCCCACCCAACCAAAGACAGACATAGCCGAAACCACAAGCCCAAGAACTAGAAGCCCACCCATGAGAGGCTGGACTGTGGTTAAACTGATGGCAGAACTGAAACACCAACATATTCCCTACCCAGCATCTGCTCGCAAAGCAGAATTGTTCCGCCTCCTATCCTCCCCCCCACTTCTTCACCATCCCCTCCCGGCCAAATACCACTACCATGAGCAGCCCAACCTCAACCACAAGTAGCCCAACCACTGACACTCGACCATCTGGCAAATATCACCCAATTATTAATAAACCTTCACTCAAAAGTAACAGACATACAGCCCAGAGTGGTTACCCTTGAAAGTCCCTCACTCCAACAACCATCATCTTCATCTCTCATCACGTCCCCTCAGCCAGGTACATCATTTGCTCCTTCCCCTCACATCACTCCAGCCCACATTGTACCAGCTCACTTACAGGGACATCTTAGAGGGGAAGGACATCAATTTAGTGGCTTTGCTCCTGGTGTCACAGGAATTAGCGGAGTAGAAGATGGTCATATGCAGCGATGTGTCAGTCATGCTTAAAGCCAGGGACCCATGGTTATCCAAAAAACTATCCCTGGCGGAGTTCGTGCTGGCATTCAGCATCTACCGTGACATATTCTGTTACGTTTTTCCCAACAGATGTCAGGAGCTGGACCAATACCTGTATACAGTAGTTGACCTGGCTTACAAATATGGAGAGTTCACATTCTTTGATTACCACACATCATTTGCAGCAAAAGCAGCAGCATCTAAATCACAATTCTATTTCATGACAGACTGGACCCAACTCGACTATGAACTGTTTTGCCACCACTTCACAGTACTAAAGGCACCAGTCTGTCAAATCTGCTCCATGCCATACCATTCACCTAGCCTATGCCCATCTACTCCCCCATCAATACCATTCAGCCAACACCAGCCAACCCCCAACACTCAACTCGCCACTCTATCCACAAGCTCAGCCACATTCCAACATAGAGACAAACTCGGCCACCAAATATACAACCAAGGCAACACACCCATCTGCAATAACTTCAACACAAAAGCCTGTTTTTTAGTGGCTGTAGACTTTCTCCAGTAGGTACCATTTGCCGTAAAGCCTACTCACAAATCATCTGCCCCCGCAACAAACCTAACAATAAAAGACCATGTGAAATTTACCAAAATGGCTTGCAGTCTTTACTCAAAACACATCCAGACCAACATCTAGTACATTTCATTATCACAGGTCTTCAAGAAGGTTTTCACATCGGAATCATAGCATACCCAGCTACATCTGTAAAATGCCCAAACCTGGCGTATCAACCCTATAGGTATAGCCTCCAAAACATTTTCCTCAAAAAAACGCTTAATCATTGACCTATCAGCACCCCATTCCACCCACATACCAAGTATCAACTCACTCTTCAGAAGCATTCACTTTACATTATGCCAGCACAGACAACGCCATATCCCTCATAGCGCAAGCCAGTCAAGGATGCTGGCTATCCAAATCAAATATATGTAGTGCATTTAAACTTCTACCAGTTCACCCTGTCCTCTGTCATCTACAGGGCATCTAATGGAATCACTCATTTTACTTCTTCACCAGTCTTACATTTGGTTCAAAGAGCAGCCCTAAAATATTCAACCCATTCAACTTGGCTGCTCCTAAACCACTGCCCCTCAGTCATTCACTATCTAGACAACTTTTTGCTTATAGAACCCCCCATAACTACCCCATCTAGTCTTCACAAACTCCTCATCCTATTCCATTCACTCAACATCCCAGTTGCTGTAAACAAAATCCACATCAATAGAATTCCTAGGCATCATTATCAACTCAGATTCACTATAAATTAGTCCCCCAGCTGACAAACAACATCGAATCCAGACCATAATCCACTAACACGCTACAAAAACCTCACTGACAAAAGTCGAACTCCAATCACTTATAAAAAGGTTAAATTTTCTCTTACACTGGAATGGCCGAATGATGCCCCCCCCCCCCCCGCACAAATTAATAAGACCATATATACACAGATGCAGCAGCAACCAAGGGTTACGCTGCCATTTGGGAGTCAGAATGGTTTTCAGAACATTGGCAATCACAGGTTCATACTCCACACAACTTCTCCAGCACATCCACCCTCTTTGAGATTTATCCCATAGTAGTAGCTGCAGCTCTATGGGGTCATGAATGGTCAGACCAAGCAATCACATTCATTATGGACAATCAAGCCACCTCACAACTAATCTCAAAAGGCAGATCATATTAATCCCAAATCATGCTGTTCCTCCACAAAATTATCTGGCTTTCAATGTACTACAAATTTTTTATACATTCATCATTTATCTCAGGCCCTCTAAATACCTCAGCTGATGCCCTCTCCCATTTTAACCTTCAGGTATTCTTCAACAACTGTCCAGCAGCCAACCCAACACCACTACACCCATCACCATTCGAAGATCTCATCTATCCATAAATCACCTACTACCAACAGCTTCATCAATCATGATCCAGACACTATCCCCCAGAAAACTTATACCAAAGCTTGGCAAACATTACAAACCTTTATGATACAAGCCAGACTGAAGCACCACCATGATCCAAACACCATACTAGCCTTTACTGCACACTGCCACAATACCCTGAAATTAGATCCCCCTACCATAAAGTCATACCTGGAAAGTATCCAACATCATCTTGCAATCACACCCACTTAAACCATCAATCACAACATACTACAATGTAAAACTGTTCCTCAAAGGAATCATGAAACTCCCATACACTCCTACCATGACACGTAAACCCATCACAGGCACCATTTTCCAGAACGTTTATTCAATCCTGTCTGCCAAACCATCAGAGAACTCTATAAACATAATACTCTTGGCAGCAGTCAGCCTAGCCTTTTTTAGCTTTCTAAGACCAGGCAAATTCCTAGCAAGATCCAGTTCATCCAATTTCACAATAGAGAATCAAGTAATTCACAATTCCAATTACTACGTATTATTCCTCACACACTCCAAAATAGATCAGCTTAGGAAAGGTTGCTATATTCCCATTTACCCAAATCATGATAATTTCTGCTCATACACTGCACTCCCACACCTGTCCAAGCTTATCAAATCCAGCCCAGAGTCCATTCCTACCAACAGAATCAGGTTCATTCACAAAAGCAGCTTTCTGTAAACATCTCCGCATTATCCTTACCAAACCAGGTCTTAATCCACTTCACTATTCCGGTCATTCATTTAGAATAGGACCAGCATCAGCTACATCAAAGAATCAGGAACCCTCCTACATAATCCAAAAATTAGGCTGATGGAAATCATCCTGTTTCACCAGATACATACCTGAACCCATTCATGAAATCAGTAATGCACTCACCTCGCTTACCCACTAACTGTCACCTATTTACAAGCTAAATAAAGTCTCCTGTTACTCCTCCCTTCTGGCCTCATATTGTCGCGCTTCGTTGTCTTTCTACCAGGTTAAGCAAGCCATGGTAAAGCCACACCGTTTACCATCCTCAAGCAGAGTAAAGCCTCAACCACAAATATGAAAAGCTAAAAAATTTTTAATGTTTTTAATATTTTCATCTTTTTTCTTCAATGCAGCATTATATATGTCAACTATGTTAATAAACTGCATGGCAGACACGTGAGTAGGCACACACAGATGTCAAAGACAGAGATGAGCATACCTTTACCAGTTTGACGTATCAGCTACTCCACTAGATATTTTAAAAAAATCTGTTTTTGTTGAATGAATTTGGAACAAATCATGATGTAAAGAAAGAAAAAATGTATTCCATTATATATTATATGTATGTGTCTATGTGTATGTGATTGAGCCTGTCTCTGTTATTGTGTGACTATCTGTCTCTGTGTGAAAACCTGCTCCCAAAAATCCATATCCCTACTTACTTGCAGTTACTCCTATTTGAACCTGCTTCAGATGCACCTCAGTGACTATACCTAATGTTCAAACTAACTACTTTTCTTGTATTGCTTCTGAGTATCTGTGCAGGATCTTTTGCTTCATCTGACCAACCCTACAGTTTATAAGCAGTTCTACCATGCCAAGTTCACAACCACAGTCTATTTTATGACCACCGATATTGACTGCCAGGTACCAATGACCTCCACCTGTTCTATGATCACCGCTATCATCTGCCACCTGTCCATAATCTTAGGCTCTTCCACAAGTCTCACTATGAAAACGTCTCCATGGATTGGGTTACCGTGAAATAAGAGCACACCACTTTTGCCTTTGAGTTTTACACATGCCCAGTGGTCTACTTAATTCAGCTAAAATAATCACACAGAATACTCAAAGGATCAGATCCAGGAAGGAATCCACCTCTTCCTTGCCCTCAGTGAGAGGTACCCACATAAGAATAATATTGTTATGGCACACGTAAGAAAGAAGAGCATGGCCCATCCTCGGAGCATGACCAGGGCAAAGTGAATGCCTCTTCTTATAACAGCTTGGTGTCTGGGTGCTTCCCTGAAACCTGCTGCCATAGATAAGCTCAGAGCATGCCACAGCATTATTATTAGGTTCTGGGCTTATTCATTTATGTTCCAGGTTCCATTCACTGAGGTGAGGCTGCCCTATGATTGCATTATCTGGTGATTGTGCCCTCTGAATAGAGGATACAGCCTGTTTTCTCCCTGATCCCGATTGCTTCAAGACATTTACCATGCACTTAAACAGTCTTTTTCCGATAATTAGAGAGGTTATATTACAATAGCCACAATTCTGTATGCTACCACTACACTTCCTTTCTACTGCCTATATCGTGTCCATACACAGTTGAACTCCTATTAATCTATTTTGATCCATGTCCTTTTGCACTAACCCCCTCTGAAAATCATACCCCCTCAATCTCTTGCTGACTCGTAAAATATCCTGACCTTATATAAACTTTGTTGGTGCTTATGCCCCTACTCTCACTTTCAGTGAGGTTCACAGACTATAAATTTACACCTCATTTCATCTCTCACTCATTCTCAGATTCTCGGTCTACCAAGATTTCTCTATATCGTCCATTATTTGAATAAACTTATTGAAATTCCCTAATTTTCCTGGGTTCAAATGACTTGACTGTATGTTATAATACATTCTGGGTACTCTGAAGTATTTATGAATGTAGAGTTATTATTGTTTTTATTATTGTGTTTTTTTTGTTTTGTTTTTATATATACCCTTTAAGTTTCCTTTTCTGATTATATATTTATAGCATGTGCTTTAGATGTTATAGATAATAAAGATCTATTTAATAAAAAAATGGACATATACTGTGGATGGATTGTGAGTGCAAAGATGACTTAATTTATCATATTACAAATGAAGTTGGACTACAAGCTGAACTGGAAGAGTGGTCTTGCAAAATAAAATTATTTTTAATTTATAAATCATATGAAATCATATTTCAAATATATATCCTTTTTAAAAGAATTATGTGAGATACACCTGCGGAGGCCTATTGTACATATATTACTGAAATCTTTATCTTTTATTCTTAAAGTTAAAAATAAACAAAAGTATATTAAATACATAATGTTGTTTAAATGTGTGGTTGCGTATGCATATACTGAATCATCAAGCGTAAAATGGGTTTGCTTAGATTATAATATATTACATGCTATAACAACTTATGTTTAATAGATCATTATCTTGTCCAGTGGAGTGGGTTGCAAAGCGAACAATTCTTTTTATAACAGCTTGGTGTTTGGGACCGCTTCCCTGCAACCCACTGTGCTGGACAAGTTCTGAGGGTGGGCCATGCTCTTCTACTTTATGTGTCACAACATTATTATTCTTATTTAGGTACCTCTCGCCGAGGACAAGGAAGTGGTGGATTCGTTCCTGGATCTTATCCTGTGAGTATTCTGTGTGGGTATTTTAGCTGTATTAAGTAGACCACAGGGCATATGTATAACTCGAATGGTTAAAGGCAAAAGTAGCACACTCTTACGCATTCAGGTATCCAATGTGTTACAATTAATTACAATCATTTAAGACTATGAGCAACAAAGTGTTCAGGGCCCATACAAAGGGCTCTCCAAAGACCTGTTCATTAACAGAACAGTACATAGGACAAGGGGCCACCCACTTAGACTTGAGGAAAGGAGATTTAATCTACAACAGCGGAAGGGTTTCTTTACTGTAAGGACAATAAAGGTATGGAATTCACTGCCTGAGGAGGTGGTGCTATCGAATACATTAGACGCCTTTAAAAAGGGCCTGGATACTTATTTAAAAGAGCATAACATAGAGGGCTATGTACGTTAGTATTGGGTTTAATATTTAGTTAGGGCTTGTTGATCCAGGGAGAAATCTGCCATTTGGAATCAAGAGGGAATTCCCCCCCCCATTCGGGGCAGAATTTGAAATTGCTGTATTGTTGTGTTTTTTTTGCCTTCTTTTGGATCAACGATGGTAAACAGGAATAGGAAAAGGGTTGAACTAGATGGACGCAAGTCTTTTTTCAACCTAAATTACTATGTTACTATGTTACTATGTAAAGTGGTAGCCAAGCATACTTATTATAGATATGTACATGACCTTTAACCATGCAACATCAGAATATTGGGGTTTTGATTCTCTCGACATTCTGATATTGGCCTTTTCATTTACGCAACATTGTAAACTTGATTTTTTTCATGGCCACCTTTTTTTTGCCAGGATTTTTTCACAGCACTGGTAATTGAATAGCTTACCGTGCTTGGAAAAAAATGCCTTCGGCAGACACACCAGCAGTCAGACCTAATTGAATCATGCATGTGGTTTTTTTGTAGTTGTTGTTGTTGTTGTTTTGTTTTGTTTTTATGTTACCATTGTGAATTAAGCAAGACATATAAAGGGAACACAGCAATGATTCTAAAGGGCCATGAAAACTTTTTTGCAACAGTAGTGTGTCCTGATGTAAACAGCTATAACTGACTGCTACAGGGAAAAAAATTATATTCCTCCTACTGAAAACATTTAAATCCATTTATTTCTAAGGTTTAGTTTTCCTTTAAAAGGATAGTAATGTATCATAATAAAAGCAGCTCCAATTAATCTTCATAGTATTTGAGCCACGGAGAGTGTCAGAGTTGTAGTTCAAGAGTAATTGAATGATAAAGTATCCCCCTCACATCCCTTTTACTGATGTAACACTGCTCACCTCAGAGCAGCAGGGAGGTGTCCAAGTGGATTGCAGAGAGGGACAATCTTCAATTAACATAAGGGAAAAGCCTGAAAAACCTGTCAATGGGGGTAGAGCTTTCATTTCTCTCACAGTAAGAAGATTGTCCCTTGCTGTGAGCTGTCTGGTCTGTGGACCAGATTCCACATCTGAGGGGAGGTGGCTTATACGAGATAAAAGGGGTGGGAGGGGAAAACTTTAGCACTCAATTACTCTTGAACTACATCTCTGACAGTATTAAAATAACACTCTCTATGGCTCAAATACTATGAAGATTAATTGGAGCTGCTGTTTTTGTGAAACATTTCTAACCCTTTAAAAAAAGACTAGGCCATTAAGCATTTCAAGATTTGCAAAACTAGAACATTTGGATGAAAACCAAGTCTTCAGGCCTCATTTAGCTGTACCTGGCCCCCAGGTAGACAATTGTTTTAATGTTACTTTTCAACACTTTGAGTGCCAGAATGTTATGCAGCGTATTTCAAAGCAATGCATTGCATACCCCTCTATCAATCAAAGTTTTAATAATTGTACTGTGCACATAAAATAAAGAGCAATAGGAACTGGCTCGATTTTGACTGTATCTGTGTTTGAGGCACAAATGCAAGTGATTTTAGCTTTCCGATATTTATTTTATTGTTAAATTAAGCCTTTAGGCAAAAAAGCATTTGAAAAAATATTTTAATATATTTTAAAGTGTTCTTATTGCAAACGGGATAAACATAATTAATATAATTGTTTACGTGCATGTCTTTTTCCTTCATATAGGGAATTATGCTAATATAATTTATATTTTCGTTTAGACACATGCTACTTTTAAATAAGACTAGCAGAAGCATTTCCAGTATTTTTACAGATCATTGAAGCCTTACATTCTAAAATTAACTTACAAATCAACCCTTCCTGTCATCACTGAAATACTTATGCAATAAACAAGCTTGAAAAAGAACTTGTTCTAATCAATGTGCTTAAGTATGCATGCTCTTTAATGATATTCCTAATTATTGCTGTTTTTGTAATTAATGACTGAAACACATTGGCCTGCATTAATTTACTATTCACTACTGGACTATACCCTTAATATGCAGCAACTTTGCTTCTAATCTAAACAGCCTTCATTGATTAAGTTTAATGATTTTTTAAGACTTCCTTGTTACAGCTTTAGTAAAATATTTTGTTTTCACAATAACATGAAACATGGTAGAACGTTTAATTAAACTACTGAATACATCTGTGCAGAAGTTTCACACATTGGTCCAAATGATGTTATTTTCTATAGAAATGCTTTTGAACATTTCTAAATAGTAAATCAAATGTAGGGTGCTATGTTGATGCAATATCCAAATTGTTTTAATTAAACAGAAGACCTGGGTGGTTATATGCTAAGCTGAGTGAATTGACTAAAGGATAACTACCACCATTTAATAGAAATCTCCCACTGATCTTACTATGGCCATAAAATCCTATGATATGAATTTTGCTGTTGCACATTCATGAGATTAAGTCTCAATCAGTCCTGGATGATATTTTGATGGATGAATATATAACAGCTGCTGCCAGATTTTCATACTGAAACAGGTAGAGTACATGAGCCTACTTAACCCTTACTGGTCCTTAAAGGGTTATGATTACCATGTACAGCGAGCAGAGTTTGATGTCCTGTATTGCTGCTAGAAACAGTCGTGTCCACCTCTATGGGCTGACATCCTGTAGCACTAGACTACATAGAAGCTGAAATTCACCTGAATGGTCTGCTAGTAGATGGGGGAGTTGACTGGAGAGCATGGTTTTGGAACTTTGGTAGTGTTGTCCTGTGGCAAAGCTGGATTTAAAGGTGCAGGCCATGAAGCCTGATAGCAGGCTGGAGGCAAACCACTCAAATGACTTGGATATGAATAACCAGCTGAGGCCCTGTAGGTGTAGAATATGAAATGTCAGCGAGTCAAGGAAGCAAAGTCTGTTACAGGATATAAGCCAAACTCTGGAGCTGGAGTTGTGGGGTGATAGAATATTGACAGTGGTTGGATACTGCAGCAGGATATGGGGAGTCATTGTCGTAGACAGGCCAAGATTGGTAACTGGAGAGTTAGTCATAGACAAACCAATGACGGTAACAGGGGAGTTGAAGAGTAAGAGTTAGTTGAAGTCAGGCCGAGGTCAGATACCAGAGTGTCGAAGAAGCAGGATTAGTCACATACAAGCCAATGTCAGTAACCAGAGAGTCAAAGAGGCAGAGTTAGTCATGGACAAGCCAATGTCAGATACCAGAGTGTCATAGAAGCAGGGTTTGTCATAGACAGGTCAAGGCCAGTTACCGGAGAGTCGGAGATGCAGGGTTGGTTGAGTACAAGCCGAGGTCAATTACTGGAGTTGTGTACAAGCAGGGTTTGTTGTAGACAGGGCAAGGTGAATGCTGGAGAATCAGAGAAGCAGGGTTGGTCGCGTATAAGCCAAGGTCAGTACTGGAGAATTTAGGAACAGGAATGGTCATGGACAAGCCAAAATCAGGAACCAGAGAGTCATAGAAGCAAATCAGAAGGCAATGTAAACAAATTTGGGGATGGAACAAGGTCAAAATATAGGAACAAACAGCAACCATAAGTGGCTCAAAGAGCAAGCATCTACCTGCCAGGTAGATAAACATGAACTAGCCAATCAAATTCAGGGGTGGAGACTCCAAAGAAAAAATAGGCATAGATGTGACTCATCCATGAAGGGTTGAAGATGTTATCTCTAGAGCAAAGGCACAAGGGCAACATTCATAGGGGCCCTTAGTAAGGGATTATGATTTAGTTCTCCTTTAATACAAAATATAGGGGGCATTGTTTGTGTTCTTTTTAAATGGTACAATGTGTGCATAATTTGTATGCTATTACAAATAAAAATATTAAACTTAAATAACTAAATTTTTAAAGGACTTAGGGCTCGATTCAATTATCTCCGTTAGTTAACCCAAACCAATGTCAGTAGTTTTAAGTCATAGTTTGGTATTTTATTACCTGTGCTGGAACAAACTACCAAGAAATAAAAATTCACAACGGGAACAAATGTGAACACAGGCTGGCCAATTGTGGCCATATAAAAGCCAGTTTCTGTTTAACTTTCCCTGAGTTTGGTTCCGGCAATAGCCCTGAAGGTAATGTAATGGGGATTTTGTTTTTGTTCTAGGGCTGAAGACTTGGGGGCACTCAATTTCAGTGTTTATCCTTGTTTTATAGGGACACAATAAACTTTAAAGAAGGAGAAAGAAGACGAAGCCAGGGACATATTGTTATGGTTAGTAATTAGGAGGGTGGGGGGAGGGTGACTGTGTTTTCAGTTCACGTACAATGTTTAACACAGTGTCAAACACTGAGCGGGAGCTAGTTTCCTTTGATGTTCCCTTTATTCACTCTATTCAACTGTCGTTACACTTCATCTTAATAGGGCAATTAGATACCAAAGTTACAACTATGTGTGTACATGCCAGAACTCATTTTGGCCCTACCATTGTTTTTACCGGCTCAAACTGAATTGAGCCCTTATTGTGATTTATGTAACCAACAAAATATAAAAACAATCTTTTATTATAATGGTTCTTAAATGCAGACTAAAAAATAGTTCATATTGTGTCCATGTAATGAGTTAAACAAAGTTGAAATTCTGTATTGATTCAAGTAAAATTATAGAATCAGTTTTCTAATAGATTTTATGGTCCCAATAGCAATATCGAGTTGTCTAAAGATGCAAATAATCATTCAGGAACTGATTCTCATGCTGTCCTAAAAGTTCTTGTTCAGAGGTACCAAATTTAAACATAAGAAATTTAGGTGAACAGTTGTATATGAACCGCAGATCTTAGATATAATAGACAAACAACAGACAGATTAATGCTATCAGTATCCCAACAGTGTGGAGACACTGTGTAGCAGAAGAGAGATGTGTTCAGTTCTTGAAACGCCCACTGGGGTAATTACATAGTAACATAGTAACATAGTAAATTAGGTTGAAAAAAGACACAAGTCCATCAAGTTCAACCTTCGCTTCATACCTCAGTAAATGAGAATTTTATAGCTTTCCTGCTACCAATTAAATTAGTCTTTATCAGACCTTCCTGATCAGCCTACTGATAAACAGTATAACTCTGTGTGTTCCCTTTTGAAAGAAATGTATCTAATCTTCTCTTAAATGTATCCATTGTATCTGCCATAACTACCTCCCTGGGCAATGAATTCCACAATTTGACAGACCTTACCGTAAAAAAACCCTTCCTCTGCTGAAGTTTAAACCTCCTTTCCTCTAATCTCAAGGGGTGTCCCCTGGTCACCTGATCAGGCCTTGGAATAAATAGCTCAATAAATTAGCTGATTAAAACCAAAAATCTTTATTATTCACATTTTAAAACCAAATATGTGTATGTCCCTTTAAGCAAACTGAATCAATGTTCCATTTTGTCTCCTCGTCTCAGGAACACTGTCTTGCACCTTTTAATTTGCTGCACCCAATATTATTCCTCTTGCGACTGTTGGGTATTGTAGTTTTTCTAATGATATCACTATTCATCTCTCCCACTCAGATAGACCTCAGCCTTAGTTTGTAACACAAGTTGTTGTCATTAGCTGTCATTGAAGTTCGATCTGGTGGGAGTTAGTCACTGTTTCATTGCATCCATTCAGAAAACTGGTCACCTCAGTAATCTCATAAATTCACCTCCGCAATTAAGAGGGACTCTTTATTACTCTATCGGGACTTCCTGGTCCACCTATCCTGTTTTATACATCAGGAAAGGTGGGAGAGAACTGTTTAATTTTGATATTTGTTTAGGATGCAGTTGGACATAGGCTCTCCCTCTATGGTCTAATCACTCTTTCTTTATTTCATTAATTTATTAATTACAGTATCTCTTGAATTAATACACCTCCGCTGCAATGTATTGCTACTTTAATAAAATTCTTCTCAGAATCCACCCCTTTTTAATTTTTGTTATGGCTATTGCTATAATAAGACTCTTGGCTGCCCAGCATAATACAAAATATATTATTAGTAGATGGGGGGTACCCATCTGATTGATTCAATCACTGATCTTCCCCATTTGGTCTACTCTATTGTTGTATGTCCTTATGTAATCCCATATCCTACACAGTCATTATACAACCATCAGTCTTAAGGTATGTAATATATTATTAAGCTATACTAGGCAGATTTCCAGGTGACTGATGAAACTTCAATGGCTTTTGGGATACCTGATTCCATATATCCTTATTAAATACTAAGGGATTATTTAGATCTGATTTCCCCTCTATGCTGTACAATTGTACATGTTATAAGTGGTACTGTTTACTATAACAATGTGCTATCTCCCCCTTTTCTCCCCGTCCGTTCTTCTGTCCCGCCTCTTCCCTATCCCTCTCCTACTCCTCCTTCTTTCCCACAACATTCCCTCATTCATATCCTTCTACTACTCAGCTCCTCTTACCAGCTTCCTCCTCCTGGGTGATCATCTTCTCTCTGTCCTGCTTACTATCCCTATAAGATATGGTAGTTATTTCAGAGAGATTTTTTCTATCCTGATATTTACTTTCTCCACTTACTTTTGACTTTCTCCTTAAACTGTGTGGGCTTTTATCATCCATTTTGACAGCTTTGTTTACTTTCACATATATTATGTGCAGGTTCTGTTTTATTTTCTCACATGTGTTCCTGGGGCCACCCCTTGAGGTGGTTCCCCATTCTATTTACTGTTTAACATGGCCATGTTGTTGGTGGCGATGTTTCTAATCTTTGTATCTTTATCTCTTCTCCATTGTCCTTCTGAGGCTCTTCTCTACACTCCTTCTTTTGGACTCCAGATGGCTTTCTCCATCCTGAGTTCTCAAGACAAGCCTTTTGCTCTTTCACTTTTCATCCTGTTCTTTTCATTCTGGTTTATCTCTCCCCCCCCCTCTTCCCCTATCCCCCTTCCCACCCTTTAATTTATTTATTTTTTGGGGTGCATACATGGACTTGGGCGTTTTATCTGCTTTGTAGGCCTCACAAAATTCCCTTTAAATATAAATGGTTGATTTAATATCCACACCTACACTGAGCAACCAGCTGCCTTGGGTTAAATCCCATGATCATACTCCCTCCCTGACTGTGTATCACGGTGCCCACGATCCCTTTCTGTCAGTCTCACTTGTGGTGCTCTCCTATTGGCTGAGAAGGTTTGGCCCGCCCCCGGTGACCTTTTTATACCCAGCCATTGACACCTGTCACTTGCCCTTTCGTGGTGTTCCTGAGCCAGTGTTGCTGTCTTCTGTGGATCCTGATTCCTGTGTACCAATTTGGCCTGTCCTGACTACGCTCCTGAGTTCCTGTTCCATGTACCGACCCGGCTTGGCTGACGTTCCTGCTTGTGATTCATCTGGCTTGTCTGAGAACCATCTCTGTGTACCGACCCGGCTTGGCTGACATTCCTGCTTGAGATTGACCTGGCTTGTCTGAGAACCACCTCTGTGTACCAATCCGGCCCGGCTGACTTCCTTCTCCGTGATCTGAACCATCTTGTTTCCTGAGACCTGCGTGTACTGCTTCCTGCACCACTGTCGCCGTCGCGACATTCTGACTTCCGCTGAGGCAGAGTACTGGACTGTGTGTATCTTGCCACAGTACTCCTTCTGTGTTGGGCATTCTGTGCTGAGTCTCCGTTACCGACTGCTGAACTGTGCCTCTGTTAAGAGCCTTTATACTTGCAGAGCATTTCTCATTCCTGCTAAGCTGATTCCTACGAGCTGCTTAACCTATTCAGTGCTGGCATATTTCTTGTGAACCATTATACTTCTAGCTGAGCCTATTTCTGGTTACCACTACTACTGCCGAGCTGGCCTCTTGTACGCTCATCTAGACGGCAGCTCCATCCTCCAACTAGCAGAGTAGTCGGTATTGATTATCGCGTCCAGTGTGGCACTATTGGCTTCAGTAATTGTCTCCGGTTTACGCCCGTGGGGGCTATTGGTTCACGTCTTGTGCAGCACAGAGCGGCCTCCGGTGTACGCCCGTGGGGCTATTGGCCATCTCTAGCGTTTCAGCAGTCTCAGTATACCGCCCGTGGGGGCTTTTGGCTTAAGCTCTTGCAGGTTTCTCTGGTATACGCCCATTGGGGCTAAAGGCTTGAAGCACTGTATTGCTGGTTTCCTCTATTACGCCCATGGGGGCTATTGGCCAGTTCTTGCGATCTAGCAGTCTCCATTAGGAACGCCCGTGGGGGCTACCGACTCTGCACTAACGTCCATTGTGGTCTTCATCGCTACGCCCGGAGGGGCTATGTGCAGCTATCATCTAAGGAAGTACTGATTGTGCCTTCAGCCTCCTGTGCATTACCATCTGCAGATATATCACCACTTTGGGCATGCCAAACGCCATTATTGAGACTGACTTTGTTGTATTAACCCTTGAGTAGCCTGGCTAATGTTTCCTATCAGTAAAGTTACCATTACTTTCCTGTTCACCTACTGCTTTGTTATTGCTATTGCTCGCTTTCCCTATTGTCGTCTGTAGAGGGCGTTCCTTGTTATTTCTTTTTATTTAATAAACTGTGTTTTATTTTACCGGCTGGTCTGAGTGTCTTGAAAACCATTACACTGTGCTCTCATATAACATGAAAGGTCTTAATTCACCAGCAAAATGTTCTCTGGCCCTCCACGAATTTCATAGACTTAAGGACGACGTTGTGTTCATCCAAAAAATGAATTTTCGTCACTCTAGGGGACTTGCCCTTACAAATCATTTTTATAACCAGACTTACTTAGACTCATCTGATGTTAAACATAATGGAGTGGCTATCCTAATTACCTGGACCTGGACCCAGAGGAAGAATGCTATTTAAATCACATCCTCTACCATTGACTGATCAAGGAATTGGTATCTGGACTAACGTTCTTATCTGATTTCTATTATAAACAATGTAATGTGTACTTGTATTTAAGAGAGAAGTTTTCATATTTATCTGTATAACATGCCTGAGGAAGAGACCTAAGAAGTCTTGAAAGCTTGCATTTTAAATCTGTTTAGTTAGCCAATAAAGGTATCAACTTTACAAAAAAATTTTTGCATCCTGTATTTCTACGGCTAACACGGTACCAACTCTCAGCTATCCTAATTCACAGACATCTCCCATTTACCCACAAATCTACATTTCGTGATCCTGCTGGTTACTTTCTTTTGGTGAAAGAATCTATTGCAAATCAATTGTTTACCTTGGCAACCTTCTACTCCCCCAAAAGATCACAATCAGCCTTTTTTCGCCTAGCTCATTCCATTGAAATCAATGGGAACATAGAAGTTACATACAACATATAGCAAATATTATTTTATTTCTCAAAGTATAAAAGGGGCATGAGGGTGTCTGTGTTGGTGGGGTGTGGAGAAACAATCAATAGAACAGGGGATGATTTTTTGGGGGGGTGTTTACTGGGATTGGGGGGCACTTAATAAAAAAGAAATCCTAAATAAAATAAAATTAAATAGAAACCATAAGACATGGTATAAAGGTTTCTGAGGAGGTTGCCTGTGTTGGTGAATGAATTAATCATTTGAACAGGGAATTTGTTTTGGGGGGTTTCTTGACTGCTGTTGGGGGGACAGTTAATAAAAAAATAAATCAATAAAATAAAATAAGAAATTTGTATGTAAAGTGATAGAGACAGGAATTCCCATTGTGTCCACGGTGGTCTGTGGCACACTAGCTTGCTTCTCAGCATCCTGCTGACCTTGAATCTCAGCAGCAGCAGGAATTAGAGCAGTTGCAAATTCCTCATATTCCAAAAGCTGATTGCTAGTGGAGTTGTGGTAGTGATGATGCCCATCCTTATCCCTGTCTCCCATTCCTTCTCACTTTCTGATTAAAAGGCCATCAATGTCTCTTCCACCCCAGCTTCTCCAACACCACCACCACTATTCCCTAGGTGCTGCTGTTCTATTACAGGCATCTCACTGATGCTTGGAGGAGGTGATAAGTAATGTGACAGTGGGTCCCCTGCTGTAACACTTGGCATCTTTTTCTCCTTCCCACTCTGAGTACTACAAGAAATACTAGCAGCAGGCAAAGTATTGGTGGCAGCAGGTTCAACACTGGCAGCAGATACAACACTAATGGCAGCACATCTGGCAGCAGGTACAACACTAGTGGCTGCAGGTACAGCATTTGTGGCCCTGGCAGCAGAGGCAGCATGTCTTGCAGCAGGCACAGGCAGCTGACTTGTCCTGCTTTAACTAGCACTACCCTTTTCTCCCTCCCTTCCCACTCCCTTTTCTCCCTTCCTTCCCATTCCCTTTTCTTCCTCCCTTCCCATTAAATTCCCCAAGATCCCTTGGGGTGATTTAGGGGGACTGGACAGCATTGGTTCAGTAGTGGTCCCTTCCTCCTTCTCCTCAGACTCAGTGGGCACATAAGGGTCCTTCCAGCTCCTCAACTGATTATTTTTCACCCTGCTCATAGTGATAGCAGTCACTATGAGTCTCTCCTGCCTCAATTTTTCCAAAATATCACAGCAGAACAGCACAGCACATCTATCTCGCTTTGTAGCTGCTTCTATTGTGTCTGCCTTCAGCGAAAATGTCACGTTTTTATAGAGGAAGTGCGAAAGCAAAGTAAATCAATGGGCAGAAACTTTCTAGTTATTGAAAAAATGGCAAAACATTTTGGCCAATGGGCAAAAGATGCAAAAATTTTATGTGCTAGTTTTTAATCAAATTTTCCCATGAAAAAGTAGATAACTTCGTGGTTTTCAAGAAATTTCTCGCAGGAACACAGTGACAACTTTCGCCCATCCCTACTCCTTGCCCCTCTTCTAAAAGGTTTCCTTTACAGAATTTCCATCTAATATCCCTTTCTGAAGCTCACATAGTTGTACTTCCCAAACAGGGTAAGGACCTACAGTGCTGTGAGAATTATCAACCGATATCACTCTTGAATGTGGGCTTCAAACTATATGCAAAGAATTCTTCCGTCTCTGGTCCATCTGACCAAACCGGATTTGTTCAAGGTCATGAAGCTTGAGATAACACTAGAAAAGTACTTAACATCTTATATTCATTATCCTCCTTATCTTCTCCATTTATACTATTGTCGATTGATACCGAGAAGGCCTTTGATTGAGAGCACTGGCCTTTCCTTTTCCAAACATTATCGTAATTTTGTGTTTGGTCCCTCTTTTATTAATTCCATTAATCCGAATGCCAAAGTTGGAGTGAATGGGATTTTGTCTGATAGCTTCACTATTTACAATGGAACCAAGACAGGGATGCCCCCTTTCTCCGCTTCTCTTTGTCTTACTTATGGAACCACTAGCTCAACATATTAGATCCAATCCATCTATCCAGGTAAATTTGGGTGATTGTAAACAGAAATTAGCAATGTTCTTCCGATATCAGACCCAGATATGTCATTACCAGAAGTTATGGAAGAATTAGAGAGTTTCTCAGCTCTGTACAAATACAAAATCAACCTTTCTAAATCTGAAGCCCTTCCCATTGGTTGCTCAGCAACACTATTATATGAGATGAAACTAACATTCCCATTTAAATGGCCGCTTTCCTCCATAAAATATCCATGTGTACAAATCACTTCTAAAATAGCGGATATATTTCCTCTCAACTACTCTCCTTTCTTATGGAATATCAAAAAGAACCTCTTTTCTTATCCTGGACTGGCCGCATAAATGTGCTCAAAATGATTGCACTGCTTCTGCTGTTATATCTTTTTGAAACTCTCCCCATCAAGATTCCGCTTTCCTTCTTCCAGCATCTTACGAGGCTAATCTCCACCTTTATTTGGAAAGCAGGTCCACCATGTATTAAACTATCTACTCTTCACTTCCCCAAGTTCCTTGGGGGGAGCAGGGACTCCCTGACTTACTAAGATATCATCACGTTGCGATTCTATCTTCTTTTTATGATTGGTCCTATAATAGCTCATGCAAACTTTGGGTCAAAATAGAAAGGGAAGTGATTTTGCCTTCGGATCCTTTGGTGGAAATCTTCCTGCCACTGTCCCTTAGATCCAAGAATCTGAAAACACACCCATTTCTCTTGGTGGTGTCTACCACTCTATCCGCAAATAACAGGAAACTTTTGTTGCTTTCTCTTCCTTCCCTTGCATACCACATATTCTCTCATAAAGCTACCCCCTACACTCTTCCTTTGAAGGCCTTCCTCAGTTGGCACTCTAATGCTATTTTACGTATAAATGACTGCATTAAAGATGGTAAAATTAAACTGTTTGACTTCTTTATGGATCAAATTTCTCTGACTCTGAATGACCTTTGGAAGTTCCTTCATTTGAAACATTTCTTAGAACACAGTAGGATCATACCTTGCTAGTCAGACTCTCCCACTAAGTTTGAGCACCCATATTGCTTTCTTAATGAACCCATATTGCGTCAATATTGCACCCACTTGATGTCCTTAATGTGTCCTTATTGCAGCAATATTGTACCCATATTGCAGCAATATTGCATCAATATTGCACCCATATTGCACCGATATTGCAGCCATATTTCTTCCTTAATGTGTCATTAATGTGTCCATATTGCACCCATATTGTGTCAATATTGCACCCATATTGCGTCATTACTGCACCCATAGTGTGTCATTACTGCACCCATATTGTGACATGTTAACACACAAAATGGTGAATGCACCATTCGGAGCGACACGAAGTGTAAAATGCAACACTTCAACTGACGCGGCAAAACACATGCAACATTTTATGACGCAAAACTTTACATGCGACACTTCAAATGGATACCCATATTTGGTGGTCCTGCTCAAAAATTAAACCTTATTGGAAAGAATGTCTAGACTCTATTGTCTTGGTATTACTTTATTCAGAGATATCTGCCAGTCTTTATTTTATCTGTTTGCCCCGTCTGCCCTATCTCCCTAAACTGATGCTTCTGGTGATGCTCAGTGCTCCCAAAACATTGATGCCAAGATATTGGCGCCGTCCTGACCCCCCTCTCCATTGTTAATGCTTGGACTTGGTTTGTGAACAAACTCTATTACTCTTATTAAACGAGGCTTTGATCCAGACGGGACCATGGGCTTTTTCTCTAGATGTCTGCCTTTATTAAGACTAGGGGTGGGCAAAAAGTGTGAACATTTTCCAGAAAAAAAATTTGTGAAGCCATGACGATTTTTCACTTTTCCAGCAAAAACTTTTACCTTTCCACCTATGCAAAAATGTCCTCCTTTCCGCCTGTTTTAATAAATTTTCTGCCTATTTTAACACATTTTTTGCCTATATTTCCAATAAGTACTACATCTTCTACTGTAATATTACTTCTTGTGAGGGCCGAAGTTTAGAAACAAGTGGCTAAAAGTCAAAGTTGTGAGTCCAACAGCAACATATGCCTTGAAAAATTTGTCCTTTGCCCACAACACTAACTTCCTGCTTAAATTAAACTGGCACATATTCATGATGTCAAGTAATCAAAAATAAATAAAATACAACCTACAATGTGGCAGATGTGTATGGTAGTGGTGGTGGTGGGGAACTGGCATGGTGTGATTTGTGAATGTATTTTTACCATTGTCACATGCAATCCTCTGTCTCAGATTATTGACACACATAACTTATCGGTCATAGAAGTGGACTGGAGTGTGGAAAATAGTGGCAACCCTTCTTCACATCCCTCGTCCACCTCCTCATCTGTGCTTCTGTTAATATATTTGTCCTGGCTTTGTCTGTCATCATATGTGTTTTCTGCTACCTGATACTCAGATGGTATGAGATGTTGGTTCATTTTTAAGACTGTTAGTCTCCCAACATTGCTGCTTGTTAGCTGTGTCCTGCTGTCATTGACAATATAACCAGCCACACTGAAAACCCTCTCAGACTCAACGCTTGCTGGAGGACAACTGAGGCTTTCCACTGCAGTATGTGTCAATGTTGGACACACACACTACTTTGTTTGCCAGTAGACCATGGGGTCATTGTTTCTGCCTAGAGCGTGGCTATCCTGCAAGAATGCAGAAACCATCTCACTTGCAGTGGGACCACTCCCAGCAGCAACACAGTGTTCAAGTGTGTCAGTTACCAACCCATACTTAGGGAGCAAGTCCCAAAGAGATGTGCCGCCACCAACACCACTACCAATGCTGGGTTTTTGCTGACTCTGCAGAGACCCATGAATTGTCCTGTGCACCGAATAGGATATTCTGGTTGATGATGTAGCCACTTCTGCTGGTTCAAATGCTTTTCTGCCTTCCTTTTCACTATACTGCCTAGATGTTTGTTGTGCCCTCACTTTCTCCCTCTCAACCCTCCTCTCAATCAATAAGCATGTCACGATATTCCTTGACAGAATCCGATTCCTCAGAGAGCTGCTGATGATCGCCATGACTACTTTTTGTGACAAACAGCTGTTGGCCCTTTGGCAGAAATTCTGAAATTTTGTGTTTAAAGCGGGGGTCCAGCAAAGTGGTGAGAATGTATTCCTCATTGCTTTTAATGGACACTATGCGAGGATCTTGTTCAAAGCACAAACATGTCCTTTACCATCTGGTGCATGTCTGTGTTGTCATTCTGGTAATGCTCCTCATTTTTTTCTGCACTAAAAATTTCAGTGATAGAATTTCACTAATTCCTGCCCCAATGTGACACACCAGTATGGATGACTCCTCAAAGGGTTTCAGCAGCTCACATACATCACACATTAGTTGTCATTGGTCAGGTGACAAAGAGGCTCCCTCCAAAGCCTTCCAGTTGTACATGGTGTACTCGCTAATGGCCTTATTCTACTTGTACAAATACTCTAGCATGTAAATGGTAGAATTTCACTTGGTAGGGACCTACATTTTCAGCTGGTGATGGGGAAGGTTGTTACCCTCTTGTATGGAATATAGAGCATTGCGTGCACTGTAGGCGTGAATAAAATGGGCACAGATTTTGCAGGCAATAGTAAGCATCTCTTTGAGGGTCTCGAATTCTGCCAGGGATCTGGTCACAACTAAATTTAGCACATGGGCAAAGCAGGGCACATGCACCATACCACCAATTCTCAAAGCAGCGATTATGTTGGAGCCGTTATCAGCAGATACAAAACCAGCTTTTAAGGAGCTTGGTACAAGCCATTCTGCTATCACCTGTTCTAGCTTACTCAGAACATCTACAGCTTTGTGGGATTGTCTCTCAAAACTCTGCATGCACAAGGTGGTGTGACGATGGTATGGACTATCCTGCTGTTGCTGCTGCCTTTTAATCACAGTACCACAACCAGAAGCACTATAACTGGCTTTCACCTGATGCTCTAAGCTAGTGTTGTCCACTGTTGGTGCTGGGAGGGAAACCCAGTGAGCAGTCACAGTCATCTAGTCTGTGCTCTGCCCAGTTGTCCACATATCTGTTGTCAGGTGGATTTTCTTGCCATACACACTTTTAAAGGGATAGTAATACTTAAAATGTAAAAAAAAATATGTTGTAGGGTTTATCCGCCTGAGTAAAACAAGACTACTCCCACTGCTGAGAGGTCTTTCATTCAAAAGATATTAATTTTCAAAGTTTAATTTTTTAGGTGCAGTATCACAGTGGCCTGAAATTGTACAGTGGCGCTATTGCTACACCATCCTATGGAGATTTATGGTCAACTGACCAGAGTTGTCCATAGGATCGTGTAGCAACAGCGCCACTGTACAATTTCAGGCCACTGTGATATTGCACCTAAAAAATTCAACTTTGAAAATTAATAACTTTTGAATAAAACACCTCTCAGCAGTGGGAGTACTCTTGTTTTACTCAGGGGGATAAACCCTACAACATATTTTTTTTTACATTTTAAGTATTACTATCCCTTTAAGTCCTTTGCCTACCACACTAACCAACTACTTGTACATTTCAGGCACAGCTGTCCTGGAAAAATAACTGCGGCTTTGGATATTTCAGCGTGGAGCTACACATGACATCAGTTCTTTGAAACCTTGGTTTTCTACAAAAGAATACGGCAGCATGTCCATTGCCAACATATTGGCAACCTTGCCATTCCAAAGGAGTACTTTGGAATTGTTTTTGTGAAGTTTTTGTCTCCTTCCCAGGAACTCAGTCAGTGTGGGTTGGCAGGACATGGCAGAAGAACCCTGAAACTTTATTGCTTTAATATTACTAGAGGAGGTGGTGGCGGTAGATGCAGCATGTGTGGGCAGTCTATGACTCTTGCCATCTCCTACAGCAAAGCCAGAGACCTCATACTCCTCTGCAGCAGGAGCCTTAGGTGTTATTTGGACTGAACTAACTGTTGGCACTGGCAGCAGCACACTCTCAGACACATAAATAACTTCACTACTTCTTTTTTCTGCCCTAGAGCCCTGGGGACATGTTAAAGTTCTTCTGCTGCTGCTAGTTGTGGCACCTTCGGCCTGTCAACAGTGTGTCTCCTAGTCAGGCCTGTGGTTGTGCTTCAGGTGGGATCTCTTTGAGGAGGTGCCTAGGTGTGAGCCTGCTTTCCCCCTGCTCATGGGCTTTTTGCATAGACAACAGATAGCAACATGGTTAGCTTGAGGATCCTGAGTGAAGTATCTCCATACTGTGGACTTCATGGAATGAGGGGTTCCTAAGGTGGTGCTGCTGCTGCTACTACTACTGGGGCTAGATGGTGATGCATTTCTACTGCCAATACTACTGTGTGTCAAAGGTGCAGCACTTACAGCAGCAGCAGAGGCACTCATCATATCTAACATTATGAATGTTAACCTGTGTTGTTGTTGCTGGGTACTCAAAACAGGTGTGTGTGGCTGAATGGGACTTGGACTTTGAAGAGGTGATGATGCTGATGATGATTGATAGGGTGACTGTGTGCTTTTTGACATCTGTGCTTGTCCAGTGGCTTTCTCAAACAGTTTATAGACAGGCACAGTGCTCCTTAATAGTGGTGGAAGATTCAGACTTTGACTTTTTGCTAATCTTGTAACCCTGTCATCATCCTCACTCTCAACTTCATCTGTATCTGAACAAGACAAGGAAGCTGGAGGGATACATTCTAGATCTGCATCATCATCAGTCATAATTAGGTCATTCTCAGCAGCATCAGCATCACCTGCCACTTCTTGCCCAGTTTGCCCACTACTACCCTTATATTCTCCTAAGCTTTTGGAGGTCTCAAACAATTTCTTTTTACTGTTGCTGTATCAAAGTTCCCTACTATGTGTGTTTTGGTGCTTGTTTGTCTCATTATTTGATGCAGCAGGTGGTTCATTTGCTACATCTTCCTCTATTATGCTATTGCCAGCATCATCAACACTTGAATGTGACTTGTTGTCGTCTTCAGTGTTCTCCTTATTTGCATCTTTATTTCTACTGGCACTGGTGGTGCTGGAACTAGTTTTGCTGGGACCTGCATCCTCCCTTGGAGTAGAGGGATCATCATCATCACTGATTGCTTCAGCAACCATTGCTACAGTCAGTTTTTGAACTACTACTTTACTCTCATGACCCTGCACTGCTCCACCCCTCCCCCCTCCCCTCCCCCTTCACCTTGTGCATTTGCTGGACATTACATGTTTTTTTCTGTACAGGTACATAACACAACTGATGGAGCTGTATGATGCCTTGCCTAAGCCCAGTCAGCTGTCTGTCACTGTCACCTAATATATTTAGTTCTTTATTCTTTTTTATTTTTTTTTTATCTTTTTAAGTTGTCCACCTTGTTGTCTTATCACAGTGCGTCCAAAAAAAATTCTAACTGAAAGACAAAATCAACAAAGTCTTTCCCCAGACTTCCCCACCCAGCACAGAGACAATTACACAAAGATCAGCAAGCAAATAGGTCCCTAGCGGCCTGTGTCTTGCCAGTCAGTCACATGGAATTTTGGAGTATTTGGGGTCAACCTCCTTCCTCCCTTCTTCTCCCCAGAGTGCCTCATTGACTCTTTTAATAAACACTTACACAGAACAAATGTCCTACTAAAAGATTTCCTAAACTAAACATCATTTCCCCTCTCTGTCTCCTCTAGCTCAAACAAGGTGCTGCTCTCTCCTCTCACAAACACAAAATGGCAAGCTGTGAGAGCCTGACAGCCTTTAATATGGCTGCAGAAAACTTTTCTTCCCATTGATTCCAATGGGGGGAGGCGGGCAAAAGCGGAAAATCAGCACTTTTTGCGGGAAATTATTCGCTAAGGGGAAAGTGCCATTTTTGTTTCTCCCTTCCTCCTCTAACTCCTCTTCCTTCCCTTCTTCTCACTTTTTGCTTTCACCTCTCTTCCTCCTACGCCTTCTCTTTTTTATTCTCCCTTTTCACAATGTCACATATCGAACTGATATAATACTCAAATATGGCACTTTGTATCCACATGTTGTACCCTATATGGCACAATGACTACACACGAAGACAAACAGGATGCAGGGCATAATAGAACACCTAAGAAACATGCATCCTTCAGAATATGAATGCCTGTTAGTGTGGAAGGTGAATTATTTTTATTAAGATTTTTATTTAGTTCCTTTTTTCCACTTTTTTAATAATTGTGTGAATGCTGCTACCAAGCTGAATCTTTTTTTATGTTTACTTTATACATTTATTTTGCTTTAATTTCCCACCTCCAAATGATGTTTCTTGGCTTAACAATGTGCATGCTATTTATTATATTAACAAAACATATTTTTAACTTTCATTTTTGTATGTCAATTTTTTTGGCTACTGTGGGTCATCCTCCTTTCTGTCTTCCTGTCTCCAAGAGCCCCCCGCCTCCCCAAATACAGAGAAAAAATGTCCTGCCTACAAGACTCTCTAAACTACACTCTAACATTGCTTTATTTGCCTGCCCTAGCTAGATCAAAAATATGGTGTTTTCTCTATCTCTCACAAATACTGAATACAATTCTTAGGGATAGTGACAACCCTTTTATACTAGTCCTGTGGAAAAAGAGGGGAAACTTGCCATGTGGTGGGGGTATATTGATGCTTACCATTGATTTCAATGCAATGAGCTAGGTGAAAAAAGCACAAAATCTGCACTTTTCGCAAACATTTTTTTTTTTGAGGGGGAAAGTTGTGTTAACAATTCTTAAAAATTCAAATAGTTAAACTGTAGTAGTGAATATTGTTTTATTAATCTAATTAGCTTATCAATTATTTCCCCTTTGACCTATTGATGGATACCCATTACAATCATTTTAACACGATCCTAACTGCAAGGTACTAGGTGATTATTTGCAGGATATAAATAAGATAATTAGTAAGTACAGTTTCAGCAATTATTGTGTCAGTGCCTCCAGGGACAGAGGAAAACTCACAAAGTTCTTATAAGAGGACAATTTGATAATCCTCCTTAATAATTCCTCATTTGGCTGATTGTATTTTACTCAATTCTATCTTTGTAAAATATTCCTAAAGGAAGTCTTTAGCAATAATGCACAGATTATGGAAATGACTCATTAAGAACACAGAAAGACTTCTTGAAAGCCAAGAAGATACTTCACAAGAAGCCAGGAAGCTATGCTTCCCTTTCAGCATGTACACATAGTGTTGTAAATGTTTATTACAGATTTTATTGAAACATAAATTATAGAATTGTAATTATGTGCACAGTAAACATAAATAGAGTACTGGTTTATTGAGAAACAAAGTATAAATGAAAGAGTAATTTGTATGTAAAAAATGTTCTTTGTTATCAAAATATAAATAAATTACATGTGAGACATTTTTAAAGGAACAGTAATATATATATATATATATATATATATATATATATATATATATATAGTAATCCTCCCCTTCACTTCACTACAGTGTCCAAGTGGAACAGGATCCTGAAGAGGCCAGAATTGGTGTTGGGGGAGAGCAGGCTCAGAATTAATACTACCACCACCATCAAGAGCACAGATGAGCTGCCTGTGCCTGGGGCTACTGCTGCCAGTTAGCCTTCTTCAGGTCAAAATGAAATGTCAAGTGTGACATTAGGGGACCCTCTGTCACATTGCTCATCATCGGCTCCTACTCCAAGCACCAGTGATATGTCTGTAATAGAGCAGCAGTACCTAGGAACTAGTGGGGGTGGTGGTGATGATGGTGGAGAAGCTGGGGTTTAAGATACATTGATGGCCTTTTTATCAGAAACCAAGAAGGAATGAGAGACAGGGATGAGGATGGGCATCACCACCACCACCACTAGCAAAGAGCTTTTGTAATTTGCAAAATTTGCACCTTCTCTAATTTTTGCTGCTGCTGAATTACAAGGGCAGTAGGATGCTGAGCAGAAAGCTAGTGTGCCACAGACCACTGTGAACCCAGTGGGAATGGGGTCAACAAGTGATGTGGGACTAGGACAGGTTTCACTTGCCAGTGCCAGAAATACTCCTGGTCCTAGTTGCAGTGTGCTGATTTTGAGGCAGTAGCAGCAACAGCAGCAACATTATCTATTGCCAGCACAAGAGGCCATTCCCCTCCCATTTGAAGTCATGGGTGTGGGACTATTTTTCTCTTGGGACAGGCGCAGTGCAGTTATCATAAATGGCACTGTGCACAATTTGTGACAAGTCATTGAGAAGGGGAAAGGAGGGAACACACCATGGCACAAGCTCCCTGATATCACAGATGAAACACAGACACCATGACATTTATGTCAAACATGTTAAAGCCAAACACCCACTGTACCCCTTGATTCCCCAGAAAGGCAACAAGAGGTGAAGCAGAGATCAAAGAGGAGGAATAACAGAGAAACCCAGAAAAAGACTGGAAGTTCCATGTCTAGCAAAACAACTAGCTTACCATCACTTTTTTCCTCTGGGGTAACAATGACATCTTCTGCCAGTCCACCTTGTTCATCATTACCTCCCCCACCAAATGATAGCCACTCTGTTGATGTTAAGATGTGACAGTTCGTCTCTACCCATTGCACACATGATTTTGTAAGAGAGGCAGGTGGAGAAGAATTATTGGCCAGCTTCTTTTCTCCACATATACCGGGGGCTACTTATTGTGCTGCTACTGCATCAGGCAAATCAATGGAGATAATCGTGGCAAGTGGAACTTTCATCATCCATCTCCCATGTTACTGCTACTGTTGATCCCATTCTCTTTCAGTTGCCTAATCATCCTGCTGATAAACATTTCAGAAGCAGCAGCAGCAAGAACAGCAGTTGCAAATACCACAAATATAGACTCAGACTCAGGAGGAGGACATTTTACAATGGCCAGTGGCCACTGGCCATCATGACCTGCTGGCACTAGGCCAGTAGGGCATTTTTTCCTCTCAGGGCTTGTGCTTGGAAAAATAAATAAATAAATAAACATAGTTCTACAGAAAAAATAAACAATTTGGGGGGTTTGTTTCTAGCAAGCCTAAGTCCTACAAATCAATGTTTCCTCTGGGCTTGGGCCTCTAACAACAAATCACCCTGTACAGAATACTGTATCAAGTCAAGTATCAGTCTACCCTAGTGGCAGCTTGCGTCAGGGGTTCCTTGTTTCTTTCACTTTACATAAAAATTTCTTATTTTATTTTATTAATTTATTTTTTTATTAACTGTCACCCAATACCAGTCAAGAACCCACCCCCCAAAACAAATTCCCTGTTCAACTGTTTCTTTCCCCAGACTCCACCCACCAACACAGGCACCCTTCTCAGACCCCTTTTATATCATATCTTATGGGTTTTTTATGTTATTTAGGATTTATTTTTTAATTAACTGCCCCCCAATCCCAGTAAACAACCCCCCAAAAATCATCCCCTGTTCAACTGATTCTTTCCCCACATCCCACCAACACAGGCACCCTCATGCCCCTTTTATACTATGCCTTTGGGAAATAAAATAATATTTGTTTTATGTTGTGTGTAACTTCAATGTTCCCATTGATTTCAATGGAATGAGGTAGGTGAAAAAAAGCGGGAAAAAGCTGAAAATCTGCACTTTTTGTGGGAAATTTTTTTCCAAGCGGAAAGTGCCATTTTTCGCCGATTTCAGTTTGAGGCGAATATTTTCACCTATCCTTACCAAACACCCACCACAGAAATTGAGCACTGCTGTTGCTGTACCCCATGACTCTCCAGAAAGGCAACAAGAGGCGAGGCAGAGATCAAAGAGGGGGAAGAATAGAGAAACCCAGGCAGAGACTGTAAGTTCAATGACAAGCGAAACAGCTCGCCATCCCTTTCTTCCTCTAGGGTAAGTACATCATCTGCCAATCCACCTCTTTCATCATTACCTTCCCCGCCAAATGATAGCCACACTGAAGATGTTAGGAAGTGTCAGTGTGTGTCCACCCATTGCACACCGTGAGGTGCACTGACCACACATGGCAGTGTGGTGGAGGAGAATCGCAAGCAGGGCATCACGCTGCATCTCAGCAGATTTCATCCAGCAGAATATGCTAAGCTGGTGGCAGGGAGGGTTCTTCATTACTATTAAACTGTCAGCAAGGTGTCATGTGTCCTTAGCAGGGTGTGGACAAGATGTATAGTGACAGCAGCAGTACTTGGTTTCTGATGTCATGGTGTTTGGATAGAGTTGTGCCAGATGTTATTTGCTACACCCACTGTGCACATTGCAGTTGTTGATGAGATGCACAGTTCCTGCTCTTAAAGGAAAAATGTCTATTCTAGTAAAAGCACACCCGTGCTTTTGGAGGAGAGGCAGGTAGAGAAGAAGTAATGGCCAACTTCTTCTTTTCTTTTTGTACCTTAAGTGGTGGGGGCTAGTTATGGTGCTGCTACTGCCTCGGGTGCTTAACTGGAGCTAGTCATGGCAAGTGGAACCTTTATCATCCATCACCCATTTTATTGCTGTTGTTGATCTCATTCCCTTTCAGCTGCATAATCATCCTGCTGCTTAATTTATTACAATTTCTACTACCTCTACCATATCTTCTGGCACAGCTTCAGCCTCTGACATTACAATCAGTTGTTGTCCTTCATTCTTATAAATATTTGAATACAGTTCATCTACTCCTTTACTATTTGTTGTTGAATTTTTCCTGTTATACTATCTTCAAGCTTTAATGCAATCATTTGACTCCTGGTGTGGCTATCTTTCATTTTTCGTTCTTTAGGCATTGATTTATTTCCAGTGTCCTTTTGATGAGCTCGACATCGAACCTGAGTTTCTTCTTTTATGTGCTTCCTTATGGTCTTGCACATTTCCACCTATTTTACCCTTTTTCTAATATTACCTTTTTGCTTAATTTCTTTTCACTTTTTCACCATGGCAACTGTTTATTTTGATATTCAGATTGTTTTTTCTTGTTTCACAGTAGGTGCAAGGGAATGGGCAGTGTCTACGAAAGTCCCAATAGCTTTTTCATTGCGGGTTGAAATATCTTTGTCTGGAAGGTCTTGTTGCTCTCTGGAGTGATAACACAGTACTAACTCATTTTCAATAGCTGGCTAGTGTCAATCTTCACATTTGTTTACTTGATCATTTTCTTTCTTTATTTCTTGCAGACAATTTTGATTTTTGCTCTCACTATATTATGGTAACTTCCAACATTAAAACGATTTAATAAAAGCAGCTCTAATTAATCACCATAGTATTTGGATTTTGGAGAGTGTTATTTCAATTCTGTCAGATTTGTAGTTCAAGAAAAATTCAATGATAAAGTATCCCCCTCCCGCCCCTATTACTGATGTAACACTGTTCAGCCAGATCAGAAGGGAGGTGCCCAGGTAGATTGTTCTCATAGGAAGAAGATTGTCACATTCTGTTATCTGTCTGGTCTTGCAACCAGATTCCACATCTGAGAAGAGATGGCTGTTAAGGTTTATTGACACTCAGAGACAGTAAGTTAGGTAAAAAACACAGTTTTATTGAACAAATTTAAAATGGCAATAACGCTCACGGGTCCAGTAATATATATACAATATAGTACTGTCACGGGACAGGTTACAGTAGTAAATACCCACACGGGTCCAGCAATTGTACAGACAATAATAACAATATACTGACACAGGTCAGGTGATACGTGTGATTCTCAAACGAGGCAGCGGTGAACGGGTTACTGATAGGCCAGGAAGACTGACAGGCCCTATCGGCACGCGGCCCTTAAAACTCTCGCTAGGGAGGGAGAGTATAAACAGCGAGTAATGCCACAGGAATAAGTGAAGGCCCTTAGTAAACTTATAGACTGCCGTAGCAGTGGCGGAGGACAGACTGTAAGCCCAGAGGTTGCCCAACGGAGACTACAATGCCAACAACTGGTGGAGAATGGCTCCGTGGGGATAGATGAACACTCAGACCAATGTCGACTGCTGAGGTGGAAGTAGCCTGAGGCGCCCAAGGAAGCCCAAACTCAGCTGATGGCAGGAGTATAGGTTTAGCGTAATGTGGCACAGAATGGAAGGCTCACACCGGAGTGTCGCCCGCGCGACACGGAACATAACTGAGACCAGGCTGTAGGAATGAATGTCCGGTATGCAACACTGTCCGCAGTCAAAGGGTTAACGGCTTCTGCACCCTTGCTGCTGAGATATGACGGGGACCCTCAATTATGCAGAGGGTTTATTAATCAACTTGAAATATTTATGGAATTGACGGCACACGCATTTCCTAGTGATCGCAGCAAGGTTGGGTTCATGATATCCCTGCTGACTGGCAGAGCATTGGCCTGGGCCAACCCACTTTGGGAAAATGCTAAACCTTGCACAAAGAATTTCTGTGATTTTGTGCAATCCTTTCGGAGAGTATTTGAGCCTCCTGGTAGAACTACCTCTGCTGCTAAACATCTCATGGAGATACAACAGGGCACGCGCACGGTTGGCGATTATGCCATTGAATTCCGCACCTTGGCAGCAGAGGTAGGATGGAATAATGAGGCCCTGTTGGCAGCCTTTGCTCAGGGATTGAGTGACCAGATTAAAGATGAGATTGCAGCAAAAGAGTTACCTACTGACCTAGACGATTATATCGAATACGTGATTCTAATTGACTCCAGAATACGTGAAAGATTAACCGCCAGAGAGCGACGAGTATGGTTAAAGAATAATGGGTCCAGTAGCATATTTTGCCCACCCAACCCTCCCTCTGCATCCAAACCTAGTGAACCTATTTCGGAACCAAGTGAACCTATGCAGGTGGGTTTCATTAGGTTAACTAAGGAGCAGAGAAGGTATCGCAAGACACAAGGATTATGTCTGTACTGCGGTAAAGATGGTCACCTGTTAAGATCTTGTCCGGTACGTCCGGGAAACGAACACACCTAGGGTACCTTGGGGTACAGGCCCTAGGTGGTGTCCAATTGTCCCCATTGTTGGACACACTTAAACCCACCATACAGGTGGTATTGTCATGGGCACAACGCTTGGTTGAGGTTTTGGCCTTGATTGATTCTGGTGCAGCTGGGTATTTTATGGACAATACCTTTGCTGAATTGCATGGGGTACCACGGATTCAGAGAGAAACCCCTCTTGCTATTGAAGCAATTGATGGCAGACCTTTGGAACCCGCCCAAGTTACTTTTGAAACGATGCCCTTGTCCATGACTATTGGGGCTCTTCACAAGGAAGAGCAGCAGTTCCAATTGATTAATTCTCCTCACCATGCCGTGATTTTGGGCTTTCCTTGGTTACAGTTGCACAACCCACAATTTGATTGGCAGAAATGTGAGATTGCTGCTTGGTCTCAGTTCTGTATGGATAAGTGCGTTACCCATCCTGTTAAGGTCTTGTGCACCTCCCCTTGCCTACCAGCAGTTTAGCGACGTTTTCAGTAAGGGAGAGGTTGGCACCCTACCTCAGCACAGACCATACGATTGTCGCATAGAACTGAGTCCTGGAGCAGTACCACCGAGGGGACGCACGTATCCATTGTCTTGTGAGGAGAACCAAGCTATGGAGGAATACATAGCAGATGCCCTCAGTAGAGGGATCATAAGGAAATCTACTTCTCCGGCCGGTGTCGGGTTCTTTTTTGTTAAGAAAAAAAGTGGCGAACTGCGACCTTGCATAGACTATCGTGGGCTGAATAAGCTGATGGCAAAAAATGCCTACCCAATACCACTCATCACCGAGCTGTTTGATAGACTTAAGGGGTGCTCGATTTTCACCAAATTGGACCTAAGGGCAGCCTACAATTTGATACGTATCAGAGCCGGTGATGAGTGTAAAACTGCCTTCAATACGAGATCTGGGCATTATGAATACCTAGTCATGCCATTTGGTCTATGTAATGCTCCTGCAGTATTTCAAGAACTGATCAATGACGTTCTTAGAGATATGTTACAATCTTGTGTTGTAGTCTATCTTGACGACATACTTATCCACTCCAAAGACCTGTCACAACACATCAAGGATGTGTCTGAAGTCTTGCTGCGCTTACGAAAAAATAAATTATTCTGTAAACTGGAGAAATGCGAGTTCCACAAAACCAGTGTACCGTTTCTGGGGTTTATAATTGGCAAGACGGCATTGCCATGGATAAAGAGAAATTGACGGCAGTCTTACAATGGCCTAAACCCAAGAGCCTCAAAGCCATTCAACGATTTCTGGGATTCGCCAATTATTACAGGAAGTTTATTAAAAACTTCTCCTCTATCGTGAAACCTCTGTCTGACCTCACGCACAAGGGTGCTAACCCATCCCTCTGGCCGGTGGCTGCTGAAGAGGCCTTTGAGAAGTTGAAGGTAGCCTTTGCTGAAGCGCCTGTGTTGTCCCACCCTAATCCAATACTCCCCTTTACTTTGGAAGTTGATGCCTCAGATATTGGGGTCGGGGCGGTGCTCTCTCAGCGACAGGTTAAAGGCGGTACACTCAGACCCTGTGGATTCTTCTCAAAAAAACTGACTAGTGCTCAAAGTCATTACGAGATTGGCGATCGAAAATTACTGGCCATTATCCTCGCTCTCAAAGAATGGCGTCATTTACTTGAAGGCACAAAAAACCCCGTTTTGATTCTAACTGATCACAAGAATCTGACGTATCTTTCTGAGGCCAAGAGATTGTCTTCTCGCCAGGCCAGATGGGCACTGTTTCTATCCCGATTCAATTTCGTTGTATCATACCTGCCGGGATCAAAGAATGTTAGGGCTGATGCTCTGTCTAGACAATTTGAAGCAGAGGTTGACAGAGAAGAGGTACCAGCACCTATCATTCAACCCGATCGAATATTGGCTACCATACGTACTAGTATTACTTCACCACTAGGGGAGGAGATTTTGGCATCCCAAGCCTCTGCTCCTCATGAGACTCCAGTGGGCAAATGTTTTGTCACTGAGCCATTCCGTACTCGATTACTTGAGATCTACCACTTCTCTAAGGCTGCGGGACATATTAGTAGGGATCAATTCTTCTGGTCTCTCTCTCAGCTATTTTGGTGGCCTTCTATGAGAGCAGATTGTGCCAATTTTACTAATGCCTGTGCCACCTGTGCCCGTGCCAAAACCCCTAGACATCTTCCTGTGGGCTTGCTTCAGCCGGTGCCTAATGGTGAACTCCCTTGGTCTCACGTCTCTATCGACTTTATGGGAGAATTGCCCAGGTCTAGAGGGTACTCCTTCATATTGATGGTGGTAGACAGGTTCTCTAAAATGGCACACTTCGTACCCCTCCGTGGCCTTCCTTCGGCCAAGGAACTGGCAATGGTATTCGCTCAAGAAGTATTTCGGTTACATGGAGTACCCAGGGTGCTGGTGTCTGACAGGGGGAGCCAGTTTGTGTCCAGATTCTGGAGGGCATTTTGCGAACAGATGGGCATACAGCTATCATTTTCCTCGGCATATCATCCCCAGACTAACGGGGCCGCTGAGAGGGCCAATCAAGGACTGGAACAGTTTCTGCGATGTTTTGTGACTGACCATCATGATAATTGGGCCGACTTGTTGCCTTGGGCAGAGTTCGCCAGGAACTGCGCAGTTAATTCTTCCTCCGGGAGCTCTCTGTTTCTGATCAATTATGGGTTCCAACCCTGTCTGCTCCCGGATTCCTTTCAATCACAGCAGATTCCAGCTCTGGATGAGCATATAGAGCAACTCCGTTCCACATGGGCACAAGTTCAGAGGGCATTGGGCCAGTCTTTTCAGCGACATCAGCGTCATGCCAATCGCAGAAGGCTTCCAGCGGTTTCCTTCCAAGTCGGGGATAGAGTATGGCTGTCCTCCAAGAATCTAAAGCTCAAGGTCCCATCTAATAAGCTGGCACTTCGGTTCATTGGTCCGTACAAGATCATTCGCAAAATTAACCCTGTTTCCTATGCCTTGGAATTACCTGCTTCTATGCGCATTCATAATGTATTCCATGTGTCTCTCCTTAAACCTCTGGTTTGTAACCGTTATACTACCACACCTGTGAGGCCAGGTCCTGTTGAAGTCGAGGGGCAGGAGGAGTATGAAGTACAAAACATTATTGATTCCCGCAGAGGTAGAGGAGGGGTACAGTATCTGGTGCATTGGAAAGGTTATGGTCCTGAGGATCGTTCCTGGGTAGACAGTAAGGACCTTCATGCACCCAAGTTACTACGAATATTTCATGCCAAATACCCTCAGAAGCCTAGACCCTACTCTGGGAGAGGGGGTCTTTGAAAGGGGGGTACTATCACGGTGCCCGTGATTGGTGCTGTTCAGTGTCAGTCACTTGCTGAGTATCATGATTGGCTGTCTGTGATTAGCCCTCCTCACACAGCCTTTTTAAACCCAGGCTGAGCACTTCCAGGTTGCCCTTTCGTGGTGTTTCTGACTCCACTCTGCCTGACCTGCTTGTCAGGCTTCTGGGCCTGTTCCTGCTGTACTTGCTGATCCTGTGTTCCAGTGTTCCAGTGTTCCTGTGTTCCAGCACCTCGTGGGTTAATCTTACTGAGCTCCAGTGTTCCTGTGTTCCAGCACCTCGCGGGTTAATCTTACTGAGTTCCTGAATCTCCTGCTCCAGCCGTCGCTCTGGCGACATTGTTCTTCTCACTGCTGATCATACTTTGTTGGTTTACTCCACTAAACCTGGTTGCGATATACATTGTTGATCCCAGCGTGCGGACGCTGGTTTACTCCACTAACCTGGTTGCAGTATACATTGTTGGTCCCAGCATGCGGACGCCGGTTTACTCCACTAAACCTGGTTGCAATATACATTGTTGGTCTCAGCATGCGGAAGCTGGTTTACTCCACTAAACCTGGTTGCAATATACAGTGTTGGTCTCCGCGTGCGGACGCTGGTTTACTCCACTAACCTGGTTGCAATATACATTGTTGGTCTCAGCGTGCGGATGCTGGGTTACTCCACTAAACCTGGTGGCGATATACATTGTTGGTCCCACCGTGCGTACGCTGGTTTACTCCACTAAGCCTGGTTGCGATATACATTGTTGGTCCCAGCGTGCGGACCCTGGTTTACTCCACTAAACCTGGTTGCTATATACATTGTTGGTCCCAGCGTGCGGACGCTGGTTTACTCCACTAAACTGGTTGCGAGATACATTATTGGCTCCAGCGTGCGGACGCTGGTTTGCTCCACTAAACCTGGTTGCGCTATTCGTTGTTGGTCCCAGCGTGCGGACGCTGGTTTACTCCACTAAACCTGGTTGCGATATACATTGTTGGTTCCAGTGTGCGGTCGCTGGTTTGCTCCATTAAACCTGGTGGCGCTATTACCATTAGTCCCAACGTGCGGACGTTGGTTTGCTCCTGAACATCCAGTACTGTTGTCAGTCGCTGTCCACTTCCTTGCAGTTGTCTGAGTATCCCTGGCAATAGACTCCTGCTAAGTAAGACCTCTATACTTATGCTCTATGCTGTCTTTGTCACCTGGCAGCTGGTCTACTCGCTCAGGCTTCCCTGCCCGGTATTGGTGAGGCCGGTAGAACCTTGACGATACCATCCTGTAGGTTGCCTCACCCGGTATTGGCAGGGCCGGTAGAGCCTACTCCACTACTCCTTTGGGCTGCCCTGTCCAGTATTGGTAAGGCTGGTAGAACCTTGTAATTCACCATCTTTAAGGTTGTCTTACCCGGTATTGGCAGGGCCGGTAGAGCCTACATTCAGCATTCCTTGGGGGCTGCCTTGCCCGGTATTTGTAAGGCCGGTAGAACCGGTATATGTCATCTCACAGTTGCCTTACCCGGTATAGGCAAGGCCGGTAGAGCCTGTCATTAAAACTGTCACTTGGGTTGCCTTGCCCGGTATTTAGGCAAGGCCGGTAGAACCTATTAAATGTTATATTACTGTTGTATTGTTATGTATGTTTACCCTACGGGGACTGCCTTTAACTTTTAATAAAGTTAAGTTATTTTACCAAACCTTAAGTCTGAGAGTCTTCAAATCCGTGACAATTTGGTCCCCTTTAAATCAGACAAAAAGTATTTGGAACTTCAGTTTCAAGGGCTGCCATGTGGAAGGTACATTTAAGCATGTTTGCTGGGACTGTGGGACAATCTGTGATATTTAGAGCAAAACCTCTGAAACCTTGACTATACTTATGGGTAGAAAAAAATAGTTTATCTATCTGTGAAACATTATTGAGCAGGAGAGGCCCTGCTTCTAGCAAATATGAAAAACATTTATTACTTTATTCTGTCTTGCTGTAAGAATGCACATTACCTCTAGATGGAACAGAAGAGTCTATCCTGGTCTAATGATCTCTTAAAGGTTGATTATATTTGCATTAATATACATCTAAGTGCAATAGACAATAACTGTTTTGATATATATTTACTAACCTGGTCAATGTAGATAAGCAGTAATTTTTATTAAAAAAAAAAATTCCATCTCAGGCATAACCAATATACATTTTACTAGATTGTAGAACTATTATGATATGAATCTTTTCCTTGTTTGGTCATTTTTTTTAGTGTCATATTTCTTAAAAATGCAATAAAATTCTTTGTTGTCCAGTCATTTGTTGCTTTCCCTGAAGATATAACCAAACATACATCAGTCCTAGAAGTTCATATCACATTTATCCACAAACCTGAGAAGCAAAATCAATTATGCCCCAGCTATAGGCCAAAATGTCTCTTAAATGTAGATGTAAAAATGTATGTGAAAATCCTTGCAGAGAGACTCAAACATCATTTACACTCCCTCATCGATCCTGATCAAACTGAATTTAATTCCATGAAAGAGGCAACACAAGGAAACATATCAACCTTCTAAGAGTATCCACACGTTGTTCTGTCTCTACCACTTTCTTAGTCACAGAAGCTGAAAAAGTGTTTGATAGAGTCAATTGATATTTTCTGTGTCAAACTGTTCTAACTTTTGGTCTTTATCTGGGCTTTATTTGTCTTATTCTGGCATTATATTCAGATTCTAGAATAAAGACTAATGGTTATTTTCCAGTTACAAATGTTCCTTATCTCCATTACTTTTTATTCTGGTCATGGAATCCCTTGCACAACACATTAGAGCTAATGCCACAATTTTCAGGTATTCCATCTACTCAACACAAGCACAAGCTATTCATGTTTGCTAATAATATACTGGTTACTATCACCAAATCCTCCACATCTACTCCAACGTTGATGTCAAAGCTCTAAACTTCTTCCACTCTTTCCAACTATAAAATTAATTACACTAAATCAAAAGCATTACGTATTGGGATGTCATCTGACATACTATCATGTTTTCAAACCTTAGTTCATTTTAAATGGGCCAAAGCATCTGTAAAATATTTAGGCATTCTCCTTACACCATCAGTTGACAAACTCCCCCCCCCACTCTCACATATACGTAAAGACATTCACAGGTGGGAACCACGTTATATTTCTTGGCTGGAATGTGTTAATGTGATAAATATTAATTTTCTCTCTTGACTCCTTTAACTTTCCAAACACTTCCCATACATATTCCACCATCCTTCTTTGCGAACCTGTCACATATTCTGCATAGTTTAATCTGACACACTAGATGTTCGCATACACCCAGTTTACATACACCCAGATTGCTAGGGAGATTAGGCATACTTGATCTCAAACTTTATTATCAAGCAGTTCTACTAACATTGACCCCATACTGGTGTCACAATAAAGAGTGCAAACTGTGGGTCTTGTTAGAAAGATCATTAATACCGCACTGTGATGTTCTTATAGAATTTTTTCTGCCAGATACTTTTAGACACCCGGCATTAACTTCTCACCCCATAATTAATCCAACTCTATGCACTTGGAATTGGTGGGTTAAAATGAAACATCTATTATCCCTTTCCTCGCCACTCTCAAATGCATTTTCCCCTAGATCCACTGGTTTTACCCTCTCAGCTGCACAACCTCTGATCCGAAACCCCATCTTCTAAATAAGATATACGCTATATTATTTAAGTCTTCTTCCTCTACAGCTCCCAACTATACTAAGTCTTGGGAGAGGGAATTGGTATGAATGGATGAGCACTTGGAAAACCACTGCCCAGTCTTCTATCTTGTCCTATACTCTTGAAACTAGCTACTAATTCCTTTATAGGTTGTATTACACCCCTTCATGACCTCATGCTATCTCCACCTTCTGTAAGTCCTCTTTGCTAGTGCAGTAAGAAACACAATGGTACACATATGGTAGTACTGTTCATGGATTCACTCCTTCTGGAAACAGTGCATAGCTCATATACAGTCCCCCCTTCATGTCTCCTTAACACGTGATCCATAAACTATTCTCTTATTAACCAATACCAGCTCTTTCCTCTACCTAGTGTTGCTTTCTACTCTTGATGCTCAGTGCTGCCAAACCATTAATCCCTGCTCACTGGAAGGACACTGCTCCTCCATTTTTTTCAGGACAGGGTAAGCAATAACCTACTGCTTACCAGGTTAACTAAACTTAAAAAGGGTAAGGATCCCACTTTCATCACCCTCTTTTTATCTTTGTGGAATTCCACCACAGCAAAACCACCTACCAACTGATAAACCCTACACATCCACCAGGTGAAGAGTTCTACCCCCCCCCCCATTACTCATTATGCTCTACCTCACTGCTTTTACTTCTTTCTCTTCTTTTTTCATTCTCTCACAAGCTCACCATGCATACTTCTACCTGGTTACATGTAGCCTCCATTTTTTTTCTCCCCTATGTACCGCCTCCCCCCACCCACCTTTCCTACTTACTCTCTTTACCTTAAAATATAGCAGAGATGCAACAATGTGTCATGAAATTGTCTTATCGTACTGTTAATCTCTGCTCTTCACATTAAAAACTTTAAAAAAATCCTTTGTTTTAAAAAAATGTACATATGTGTGTGTGTATTTTTCAATTTTGTTTAGTTCTTGTTAGAAGTTTCTTAAATTACATAACAATTAGTAATGTAATAATTAGCCAAGCAGATCTAAACATCACAGTCAAAATAAGAAAGCACACTGCTTTTTCATTAAATCTATTTTTTTTCTAAATTTGTGCGTTTGAAGGAAAAACCAATTAAGAGTATGTTACTGCTTAGGCAATTTATTATGAAAGGTTTGTATGGAAGCCTTTGTTGGATTGGATCAACAGCTTTTTTGTCATTAGTTTATTCATGTAGCTTAAATTCATAAATGTTTTAAAGGAATTATTTCACAAGAGATTAATTATTCAAATCTTCTCTGTAATATTAACTGCCATGTTGGTATGTTTCTAAAAATGTTTCCATGAGTTTGTTATTAAAGAAATAAATAGTTTCAATTAGGAGACAGACATTTTTCCTACAGTCAAAATTATACCTTGTTGTCACTGCTCTGTGAAACACAGAGACCAGAACTTGTAACAGGAAATTATTATCTGTCATCAGGGACCATCATGTTATGAACTCACTGGAAAATGGTAAAGCTTGAATTTCTAACCCCCAGTCCCTGTATCACAAACATACAGCTATAGTAAGAAATACTGTTTTGCATAGGTAGTCAACTGTTGTACCTCTAGCTGTTGAGGACTACAATTCTCATCATCCCCAAAAGAATCCAGGGTTGGAAATAGGGAGAAGTAAATGCATTTTGGGATTTATAGTCCCGATTTTGTAAAATCTTATTTATTTCATGACAGCTCTTTAACTTGGAAAACTACTACCTGGCAAACCTAAAAGAGAATTGCCTTTATTTGTAGCAATATTAGTTTCTATTATACGTATCTGATAATTAAATTTAGCACTGTCACTATAACACATATTTCTATAATGAGCAAGAAAGTGGCTCTGTTGTTGGGCTGTAAATCCCATCATACTCAGACTGATAAAGAAATGGATAGAGACAGAGCGAGAGAGACAGACTGAGAGAGTGTGAGGTAACAACCATGCAATAGGAACCTGGTAGGCAGAGAGGTCAAAGTGAAAAATCCTCTCAGGAGTCGAAGGTATTAGCATACCAGGTGTGGACAGAATAGGCATAAACAAGCCAGGTGTCAGGGAGTCAGAAGTCAGAACAGTAAAATACACAATAGGTGTCATTAACAGGAATCAGGCATTAGACACAGAGGCACAGGCACAACTGAGCACTGGTTGGAGCGCACCCTGGAGTTAAATAGGGAGATTGGAGGCAGATGCACACATCACAAGACAGGATACACCATGCATGGAAAACAAAAGTGATGCAGCACACACACCAGTGTATGCGTGTAGAGCTGAGTACACAAGATACATCAAAGTTAAGTCTGATTCTCCATTGACTCAAAGCGGACTCAGTGGGTCTCAAAAACATACATATAGTTTATGTGCAGCCCTGACACCCAATGAGTGTACTGGAGAAATAACTGCAGGACTGAGAGCTATACATTCAAATGGATGGAGCTAGATTGAAAGTCAATTTTCTCAGGTTAGGATGAGTCAATCCATAGATCTGGGTCTCCTCAGTTTGTTGTCCTGCAACCTTGGCTTCTTAAAGAGTCCAACATCTCTTTCAATCCAAATATTGCATTTAGACCTCTCCAACACTGGTGCTGAGTTAATGACTTCTAAAGTAATCCTATAAAAATATATACATATAGGTACAAATTATGTATCAAAAATGACTTGATTATATAGCCAACCTTAATAAGATAAAGATATACTCATTTACACAATTCCAATTAGACAATGTAGTAATGTTTAAATATATATATATAAATATATATATATACAGAAAGACAAACCTGACAAACAAGTGCATGCCCTGTATTGGGCATATAAAATATTTCTTATTAAATACGTGAGATTTTGGTTTCACAAATTGGACAAGTTGTGTATAAGCTTGCCACCCTGTCAAGTCCTACTCTAATACAGGCTATAGGCTACCATTGGAATTGCTACAGCAATTTTCCTGTCATTTAGCTGCTTCCTTTTGGATGTCATTGAGTATCTCCTGACACATAATTATTTTTTATTTGATGGGGTTTGCTACCTCCATAGACGTGGATCATCAATAGGGGCAAAATTTGCCCAATCGTATGCCAACCTTTCATGGGTTGGTAGAAGGTGCTCCATGTTTTTGGAGATAGTAATTCCTTCAGGTCTCATATGTTTCTTTTCCGGAGATATATTGATGACATCCTGCTAATTTGGCGAGGTTGTATTCCTAGATATAGAACTGATTTCATCAACTGAGAGTGGCTTTCCTAGATATAGAACTGATTTCATCAACTGAGAGTGCATTGTTGAGAGCAGATAGCTGTCATCCTGTCCATGAAATTAGGGGTGTAGCGGCGGGCAGTTTCTCCAGTTAAGGAGGAACTGCTCAACCGAAGAGCTCTTTGAGAAGGCTAGTAGAGGTGGGTGGTGAGAGAATATCCAACTTGGATGATCGATAGGGCGGAACTTAGATCTAGATTGGTCTCTAGAACTGAGTTAATTACTGATAGACAAAGGGAGAAGAGTTCTATAAAGAATTTGGTGTTTAGTGCTCCTTTAAGTATTGAATTTAATAACCTCAAACACATCATTGAAAGGCACTTACTGATACTACTGGTGGATAGGAGTTTACATTCCATACTGAAGGAAGGTTTTCTCTTTGCTTCCAAGAGAGTGTTTACACTTGCTACCTAATTGTCCCCCATCATGTATTCTGGTGATCGACAGAGGAATAATGGTACATGGCTGTCTACTGTTGGGATGTACAAATGTGGAAACAGAAAATGTGGTACTTGCCAAAGGTTCCAGCATGGCAGAGAATTTTGTTCCATGGCTAATAAGACATCATTTGCAATCAAGCAATATATTAACTGTGCAACAAAAAATGTAATCTACTTGATAACTTGCACTTTGTGTAATGTGTAATATATTGGGAAATCCAATAAGGGAACATCTTAGCAATATAACATGCAAACAATTAAAGACTGGAGTGGAACAACATTTTTGCCATATTCACCAGTCTGATAACACTTCTCTGCTAGTACAGGGGATTAAACGTATTCTCCCTTCAATTAGGGGAGATGATTTAGCATTAAGACTATCACAGAGGGAAGTCTTTTGGATTCTCACTTTGGATAGTCGAATACCCAAGGGTCTCAACAGAGAAAATAATGTCACACTCTGTGTCTAATGAGATGTTTTGATTGCTTGAATGTTGTAGCTCAAATACATTGAGCAGATAGATTGTGATATATGACATTTTATGTATAAGAAGTGTTGTATTCTCCATTATACTTTATTTAATGGCTGAATCTTTTTTTAATTATTTATCAGTTTCCAACAAATTTTTTTCATAAATATAATTGTTTTTAAACGTGATTTAAACTTGTGTTATTGTGTCTTTGGATATAAGATGTAATGGTTATGTATGTTAAATAGGAACTGCCAATCGAATACCCTCTTTATTTAACTATGTATTTGGTTTATAACATTGTCTATAAGAGGGAGGTTACACTGTTTCCACAGTCCAGGATGAGAGGTTCTTCCGATTGGACTGAGATGCAGTGCAATGTAATGTCCGCACAGTTTAAATGTTACTCACGGTTCACATTGTGTTTGTGTCTATGATTAAGCACGCATAGTACAAAAGCGCAAGACATCGAGTTCTTCCTATCCCAGTGTCTGTCTTTATGTCTGATCTTTAATAAATTTTGGATCTTATAAAGCAAGTGACAAATAATTTGAGTGTGACTTCCGTTTTGCTGTTTGTATTCACCCCTTTCATCTGAACCAGGAATTTGCACCTGTGTTTGTGGTGAGTGATTTACATGACATTTATGCTAAACCTTATGATCAGTGCTGCCTCTGTTTTTCTACATTTGTGAAAAAGAAAACAAGCCATTCCACATACCATTTTACTAGATGAATCATATGAGACAAAGTGCATTAGACGTGAAAAATCCCCTTTAACCCCTTGAAGACGAGTGACATGCCAGGACTGTCAGAGAAATCCATCCCTTTAAGGACGGATGACAGTTATGGCATGTCAAGGGTTAATGATTGATTAGTGCCTCAGGGCGTGCTGCAATCTTTATGGGGAGGCTATAACTGACTACTCCAGGATTGGAGCAGTCTGTTTCAGCCATTCTGTGGTGGCTGGACACATGGCATTGCTTCTACAGTGATAACTGGGGGAGATTCACTAAGTGGTGATAAAGAGGTGATAAAGTGGAGATGGCGTCTCCAGTTTCTCACTTCTCTAGTCCCTATGTTATTCTATAGAGCCTATTCATTAAGATCTCCAAAGTTGAAGAATTCTTAGTGAATATACTCCACAGAATAACATAGGAATTGGAGAAGTGATAAACTGAAGATGTCATCTCTACTTTTTCACCTCTTTATCACCTCTTTATCACCTCTTTATCACCGCTTAGTGAATCTTCCACCTGGTGTCGGTGGAGCCACATGACAAAGGCAATGTATGTGAACATTGCTTTTGTTACTCATCTTTACTACACTGTGATGGTGAATAAGAAATAAACAGAGAACAGAGCTCCAAATATCTTAAATGGCCAAAGATGAAGAGGCACTTTTGATGTACTAGGAGCAGGACCGGGCTGGAGCTTTAGGAAAATGCAATGATGTTGATCTCTCATTGTATAACTGAATAAATGCTTTAGAGCAAGACCAAAATATTTTATGTGTACCAATTAACTTATTAACAAATATACTGAAGCTTAAAAAAGCATTAATGTGAGTCTTATTGCTCTGGAGCAATGTGATACAGTTATATACTGTACATGCCACACAGTCTGATCTCCTAAAATAGGGACACCGGATTGAGAAAGAGGGACAGGGGGATTTTCATTTCAGAGTGACAATACCCTCCTAAAAATGGACACTTAGGAGGCATTAACGAATGTTCATACCTTTTATCAAGTTTCTATTAAAAATGTACTAATTATATACAAATCATCACAGAAAAAACATTAACAAAATGTTTTTTTTTATTTCATTTGTATTCATTTTTTAACATTTATTTTATATTATTATTAATTACTTGGTGGGTTATACATATAAATGTGACATCAAAAGAAAGTTCTACTTACATTTAAAAAAAATTGTATATTCTATGTGTCGGTGGACTAAATGAATTAGAGGGAAAATATGGTTGAACAAAGTCATATTAAGAAGGCCAACATTTCTCTTGTCCTCTGGTATGAAAAGTCCTTCATCACTAAGGGGTTAAATAGGAGTCAAACACTGCTTTGCTAGACTGACTGTCAAATGAACCAATGTGTATATTTATATGTTAACTCTTTAAAGGATCAGTAAACTTTTTTATGAAAAAAATATATATTGTAGGGATTTCCCTATTGAGTAAAATAAGGGTACTCTTACTGCTGAGAGATTTATATTTCCAGAGTTATTACGGTTTAAACCCATGATTTTTTACATTAACTGTGCCCTCTAGTGGTCAAATTCTAATTAGTTTTCCTGTTAGATTCTAATGGAGAGGAAAGTCAGAAAGGTCAGAGACATACAGTTCTCCATAGAATGTGATAGAAACTGCCTGTCACTTCCTGTCAGAACAATCAGGAAGTAAACACAGTAAATTCACTTCCTGATTATTTAAACTGCTATACATTTTGAATAAAACATCTGACAGCGGAGGGGGGGGGGCGGAGCGACCGCCGAGTAAGATGGCTGCTTGAGCGTGGTGCTCTGCTAGACTGAATCTGTTTACAGCTATAAACCGAGCCTGTGGGTATTTTCTTAGTTGGTGAATTGGATGGTGAAGGTTGGTGTACTTGTTGGCCATGTCTTCAGTTAAGAAAATTTCGAAGAAACACCGTGGAAAAGGGAAGATAACCGAAAACCTACCTCCGCGACCTTGTGACGCATCAGGGCCTGCGAGTCTTGTTGGTGATTCTGATCATAGCCTAGACTCGTATATGGATTCTGACCATCGAAGCCCTGCTTCCTCGCCGGACCTTCGGGGTGTGGATAGGGAGGCTGACCGCACCGTTGTGGATTCTAACAGTCCCTCTCCGAAATATCTAACGGTGGCTGATATTACTCACCTTTCGACGAAGCTGGATCTCAAGGCCTTGGTGGTGGATGTGAAGGAGGCTGTGAGAGAGGAATTGGCAGAACTAAAGAGAGATTTGTCACTCCTGGGCCAACGGGTGTCCGATTTGGAGAAAGTTAAAGAAGACATTTGTCAACAGCAAGATCACCTTGAGACTATTATGGTACAACAAGATGATGCGATTGAACTTCTGTTGAACAGAGTCGACGACTTGGAGAACCGAAGTCGCCGTTGTAATGTACGTATAAGGGGCCTCCCTGAATCGGTTCCTTACAAAGACCTTGCTCCAACACTGGATACCTTGTTTACAGAAGTGATGGGTGTCCAGTCTGATTCTCCCATCCAGTTGGAGAGAGTGCATAGGGCTCTTCGCCCACGGGGTGGCCCCTCGGACCCTCCCCGGGATGTTGTATGCTGCTTTTCTAGTTACCGTGATAAAGAAAAGGTCACTCAGAAGGGACGCGAGTTGGGAGAGATCCGTTATGCAGGGGTGTCCCTCCAGCTATTTCAAGATTTAGCTCCACGTATGCTACAACAAAGGAGGGCATTGAAGCCGCTAGCGGATCATTTGCGTAATCTGCAAATACGCTACAAGTGGGGTTTTCCGTTTGCCCTAATTGCTACCAACCAAGGGGTGAATGCTACCTTAAAGAACGTTGAAGAGATCCCTGCCTTTTGTACCGCTTTGGGGGTTGCCAACCCCCTTGATGCAAATTCTCTATTGTGGCTCCCTACTCCGCTGGGGCAGTCCTCCCCTAAAGAACGATGAGACAGATGGTCTGTTGTAAAACCTGCTGCATTTAAACGTTTGCGAACTGAGTTTAATGTTCCAGCCATGCCACAGGAGCCTACAGCATGACTTTGTTCTACAACTTCTGGATGCCTACTGTTTGTGGACTAGCCCCATGAATCCTGTCCTCTTTGATCTCTCCAGACCTACATGGACCCTTTTCTCTCCATTTGATAATTACAGATGGCCTCCTTCGAACATATTGGGCCCTCTTGCTGCCGGTTTGTTTGAGGGAGGGCATTATGGTTTCAGGTTGCTTAAATGCATTTACTGATACTTGCTATAGGGTTTATATGACATATTTATGTATGCCTCATTTTATCTACCCTATTGCTACTCTGGATTGTGGTTGGGGGTGTTCTCCTGGCCGGGGGCTGTTTGGTGGCCTGTGCTTTGGCGTGGGTCGTCTTGTGGCTCCCGGACAGGGGATGGTGCCTCTAGTTTATTAGGGTGATGATGGGTGTCTGTTTACCCTAGCTGGCACCTAGATACGGTGGCCCAGAGATAGGTGGGAGTGTTGAGCTTTACTTGATGTAGACATATAGGTTTTTTGCTCTATGTGCTATCGGTTCCGGTGGTCGGGGGCTGTGGGGGGCCCGTGCTGTTGCGTGGGCTCTCCTGCGTCTCCCGGCCATCTGGAGATCGTGAGTGTGAGATTATGCCTGGTGTGTGTACATGGATGGTAGCATGCTTGATCTCGAGTGGTTGGATGTATATATGGGGAGTGTATGGGGCGTATGGTTAGTGTGTGTTGTTCTGATACAGACAGAGTGGGGGGGTGATTATGTTGTGGATGAGCTCTGCTGTGGACTGCTTCGTGATGACAGTTTAGGATCTTGGAGTGTTGTGGATGTTCTTTGAGGTCCGCTTGTGGTGAATTACATGGTGGGCTATTGAGAGGCTGTGCGTGTGGTTGGGATGCCCAGTTGATCATTTGGGATCGTTGGAGGTAGAATTTATGGATCCTCATTATTTGTGGTCTGGTGTGTTTTGTGTCAGACAGCATGTGATCCGATATTCTTGCTGGTGGAGGAGGGAGTTGCACTTTGAGCAGGGACAAAAAAAAAAAAGTATATATATATATATATATATATGTATGTGTATATATATATGTATGTATATATAAGTGCAATTTATTTAGACTGGTTTCCTCCCTCTTCCGGGTGAAAGTTGTATCAGTTTGCTGGCTCTCGACCTTTAGGGTTTTTGATAAGACCATCTGGAGTGGAGAGTGAGGGGTTCTTTCATTCAGCTGATTTTGTTGGTGGACGTGGGCTGATTGAGTCCTTCTTTAATGCTTTTATGGCATATACTGTTGTGTGATGCTCTTATTTTCTCTATTAAGTGTTCTTCCTTATCTATTCTTTTAATCAAACAGTTCACCATTTAATTGCCCTGATATACCCTCATTACTGTATCTCGGATTCTGATCTAGTGTCCGTCACTTCAGCCTTTTCTTGCTCTCTTATTTACTTCCCCCTGGGCCTGTCTGGCCACCTCGACCTATTACTGGCAGGTGCTATGTGTCCTAGTGACCTTAGTCTCTTGTCATCGATTCAAACTTCTTTTTCCTTTTCTACTCTCTTTTCTCCTTACTTTATCTTTTTTTCGTTCTCCTTCTCTTCTTTGTTTGCTTGTGACTGTCGGGGCCTTGGCGTTGCTTCTACGTTTGATTTATCTCCTCCTCTTCTTGTAGATCTGAATGGCCACGAGTGGTAAATGTGATCTAAAGTTTGTGTCTATTAATGCCAAAGGCTTAAATACTGCAGAGAAACAAGCTACAGCTTTGAGAAATTTTCAGAGGCTCAGGGCTGATTTTATATTTGTACAGGAGACGCACTTTTCCAAACGTCATGAACCCTCCTTTTCCAACAGATATTTTCCACTGGTATGGCTTGCTTCCACAGACACAAAGCGGAAGGGGTCGCTATCTTAATACGATCTCATCTTCCTTGGATAGAGACCCATTGACTGCTCGATCCTGATGGTAGATTTCTTTTTCTTAAGGGCACTATTTTTGGGACTACTTTAACCCTGGCTAATATCTATGCCCCGAATGCTGGACAAGCCAGGTTTTTCAGAAGAGTGATGAGGAAACTCACTGTGTTTCGAGCTGGTCATCTACTGTTGGGGGGTGACTTTAATGTGCCCTTGGACCCAGCTCTGGATAGTTCCTCGGAGGTGTCTAGTGTTCCCTTTTCCACTCTTCGCAGAATTAGAGAGTTATTGGGTGAGGCACGTTTAGTTGATGTGTGGAGGTCTTTGAATCCGAAGGAAAGAAAGTTTTCCTTCTACTCTCCTTGTCAATGTTAAATATTCTAGGATTGATTACCTGTTTCTGGACCATTATAGACTACACTCCGTTATTGATGCCGGTCTAGAACCAATTACTTGGTCTGACCATGCGCCGGTCTCATTGAACGCCATAGGTTATGAACCACGAGACTTTACTCTGTTTGAATCTCTCCTTGTGGAGGGGAGGCTTCGAAGGAAATCGCTTTCCAGACTTTATCGACTTTTGGAGAGGAGCTCATCTTTAGTCGGTAAACCGTGGTATTTTGCTCAATGGGAAAGGGAGTTGGGATTATTCTGGCCGACTGAATTTTGGTTCACTGTTTATGCTCGTTTGTTAGGCTCTGCTACTGATACTGCTCGACAGGAAACAAACTTTAAACTTATTACGAGATGGTATTATACTCCGCATAGGCTGGCCTCTATATGTGGGACTGCTTCTTCTATTTGTTGGAGATGCCTGCAAGACATTGGTCATATGACCCACATTTGGTGGCTATGCCCTAATATTCAGACTTTCTGGTCTGAATTATGTCGAACCTTGGGACGTATCTTCTCTACTTCCTTGCCTCTAGAGGCCACTCTTTTTCTTTTCTCGAATATGGAAGTGGTTCCTTTTTTGCCACCAAACTCAAAGAAGCTGATTTGTCATTTGTTAAATGAAGCGAGGGCCTTGATTCCTCGGTTATGGAAGACCCAGGTCTCCCCAACTTTGACTCAATGGAGAATGGCGGTTCGTGGTCTTTATGCCTTGGAAAGCACTCACGCCTCCAGTGTAGGCTCCTCTGGCCGCTGCTTAACGATATGAGCCGATTGGCTGGCTTGGGATCGTGCGTCTCCTTAGCCCCTTGTCTCCTTAGCTTCCTAGCTCCTTATCTATCTTCGCAGACTATTGGCACTCTAAGCTTGTGTTGATGGACACAGATTTTGTTGGCTGCTTTCAGATCCGCTGGTTTGATAGTGATAGTGGCTTGTGTCTTGTCCCCGACGGTCACTCTTTTCACTCTTTTCTTGTTTTCCTTCCTTTTACTTTCCGCTTTTTTGTTTCTTTCTTCTCTTTCTTTTCCTTTACTTTTGTGTTCTTTTTTTTGATTTTCTTTTCCTTTTCTTGATATGGAGCTTTATCTAGCACTTAAGATGATTTACCTGTAATCGTTCCTTATATCACATATATGTTTATATGACTGTTTGTAACCTTATTCATCTCCTCGATAGCTTTGTGTTTTCTTTTTACGAGGTAATGTGTTGTACTTTCAATGTGGAGAATCGTTTATTGATATTGTACTCCTTTTGAAGTTTTCAATAAAGCTTTTATAAAAAAAACAAACAAACAAACATCTGACAGCAATGGGAGTGACATTGGTTTAATCAGCAGGAAAAGCTCTATAAAATATGTGGTTTCATAAATAAAAGTTTACTGCTTCTTTAAGGACTGGAGTGGTAAGCAGTGTGTTGCTATTGGTTTTAATAAGATGTTAACCCCTGGAAAGCTAGAAACATCAAACATCCCTAACACATTTCTTTCTCCACTATGGTCCAGTGTTGGGTCCAGAAGTGTTACTAAAGAATTGCTTCCCTTTTCTTTAGTTCATAAGGGCCCCTATGGGCCTTATTACTCACATTAATGCACTGAGAACAAGTAAAGTGCACAATATATTGGGAATCAATGAAGTGCACAACCCTAAGGTCCTCAAGATGTTGAAGAGTATTTCCGGAGAAAAACAACCTTATAAATTCACTTTGATTTAAATGGGGCTTTTTAACTCCTTGAATGCTAGCGTTGTCTCCAATGCGTTGGTGATTTATTTCACATTCATGGGGTTAAAAAAAACCCTCTTTAAAATTATAGGACTTCCCCCCCCCCCCAGTGCAGTTGGTTTGCTCCAGAAATGTTCCCTTTCAGTGTAATCAGTTGACAAAAAGATGATGGTGTTTTTCAGACCAATGCTTAAGAAAATGATATGCTAATTGTTATCGGTAATTTTACTCATACTGATGACTGCGCTTCTTGGCAACTCCAGCCTGCAGGCTGCAGAGGCAGGAATAAAGCTAGAACAATAAAATGGCTGCCGATGCTGGAAATTAGACTCAGGAGTGCAATTTGACTTGTCAGTTTATATAGTCATAACACTTCATTGTTGTGCACAGCCACAACTAACTTTTTATAAGTCTATTTCCCTCCTGATGGTGAGAAAATCTGCTTTGTATGCTACCCCACTGTTCTTTAAAGCTAAAATTTATTAGATTACTATTCTGGCTAATGTAGAAAAATTAGTGTATAGGTCATTTATAACAATGTTTGGCAAATAGGAAAATCATATTTATAACAAAACTAATTAATTTTACACTCATGTGAACAATTATTTAAAAATGTTTGCTGTAGAGCTAATTAGAAATGTTGAAGTAATAACCCATTATTTGTTTCATGATGTAGACAGACATATTCATGAACACTTAAAACATAGGGTCAATGTATGACTGTGATCCTGAGCTAAATCAGGTGCTGGGGTTGATTTTCTAGCTTTATACCTGTATGTTGCCAATTTACTAAGCTATTGATGTAAAAAAAAATCTTCTCATAATGGTGCAGTAAAAGTTTTATGAAAACCTATATGCTATATGCTGTTCTGGCAGTTGTTTTGTTCAAAATTTATAACAGTTCAAAACTTATGCTATCTGGAAACAGTGATCCAGGGAGCTTACTTCCTTAAAATTATAACAAACAGGAAGTGATTCAGCAGATGCTATTATGTTCTATGGAGAACTCTGTCGGTAACGCACCTTCCCCACACAATGCAACAGAATACCAATCTGAAATTTGGCCATTTGGGTTATTTTTATTTTTCTTGTCTCTATCAGTTTAAAAACTTTAACCCTTTGAGTGCCAGAGTGGTACAGAATGCATTGCTTTGCCATGCATTCCATACCACTCTGGCACTCAAAGTGTTTACTGTAATTGTGTGAATGCTCTCAGGAAATGCTTGAAAACTAGAGAAATCTCATTATTATTATTTATTTATATAGTGCCAACTAATTCATCAGCACTGTACAATTGGGAATAGACATACAGAGGTATTAAACAGTACAATGAAATATGGAGAACAAAAGGATCAGTGGGCCCTTCTTGTGAGAGCTTACAGTCTAGAGGAAGAAGGTTGGACACAGAAGGAGTAAGTGCTATTGGGTTTAAGTGCCTCCTGCCACATGAACTGCCAGTCAGTGGGTGGGAGTGAGAAGTGCTGTTGAGTGCAGTGGTCCAGGCAAGGGGTGAACCTTGGTGATAATATTTATGGAGGCAGTTGATAGGCTTCCCTGAAGAGGTGAGTCTTCAGGGAGCATTTGAAGATTTGAAGGCTGGGTGAGAGTCTGATGGGGCGGGGGAGGTAATTCCAAAGCTGAGGTGCAGCACGGGAGAAGTCCTATAGGCAGGAGTGGGAGGATGTAATAAGAGCTGTGGAGAGCAGAAGCTCATGTGAAGAGCAAAGATGGCGAGTGGGAGTGTATTTGGAAATGAGAGATGAAATATAGGGGGGTGCGGTGTTAGTGAGGGCTCTATAAGTTAGCACCAGAATTTTTAATTTAATTCTGTATGCTAATGGTATGACACAGATGTGGAGCGCTTCCACGGACCCACTGATCAATGAGCAGCCATAAAGGCCAATTCACATTAAAAAAAGCTCTTTATTATGAACAATTTAAAAACATAAGACTCAAAGTCTTATTTTTAGAAAACACAGCATACATATATTATTTAAACGTTAGCCACCTAAAGAATATATGTATATTGTCTGCTGTGTTTTCTACACATAAGACTTTGAGTCTTATGTTTTTAAATTGTTCATAATAAAGAGCTTTTTTAACGTCAATTGGACTTTATGGCTGCTCTTTGATCTGTGGGTCCGTGGAAGCGATCCACATCTGTGTAGTCTCATTTGTCGAAGTTTCCTGCCTGGAACTGTGTGGGGCGCTCCGGACCCACAAACAGAAATTCATTTGGTGAGTTACAATTTTAATTTATATGGTTTAATGGTTAGGTATGTAGTGTTCCATTCATAAATATAATTGTATGCTAATGGCAGCCAGAATAGGGACTGTCACGGTATTTGAAGACTCTCGGACTTAAAGTTTGGTAAAAATGTAACTTTATTGAAAAGTTAAGGCAATCCCCCGTAGGGTATCATACATATATAACAATACAACAATAAATGACAAGAGAATAGGTTCTACCGGCCTTGCCAATAATACCGGGCAAGGCAACCTGAGTGACAGTTGCAATAGTGATAGGCTCTACTGGCCTTGCCTATACCGGGTAAGGCAACCGTGAGATGACATGTACCAGTTCTACCGGCCTTACCAATACCGGGCAAGGCAGCCCAATGGAGTACTGAGTGTAGGCTCTACCGGCCCTGCCAATACCGGGTAAGGCAACCTAAAGATGTTAACGTATTTAGGTTCTACCGGCCTTACCAATACCGGGCAGGGCAGCCCAAGAGAGGAGACCAAGCTGTCAGGTGACAATGACAGTAGTATGGAGAGGAAAAATGGTCTCCTCAGCAGAAGTCTTTAACCTAAGAATACCAGACAACTGCGTAAGGAATTGGACAGCTTGTCCTCGGTGAGTAGTCAAGGAGCAAACCAGCGTCCGCACGCTGGGACCAACAGTTACTAGTGCCACCAGGTTTAATGGAGTAAACCAGCGTCCACACGCTGGGACTAACAGTAATGAGCGCAACCAGATCAATGGAGTAAACCAGCGTCCGCACGCTGGGACCAACAGTAATGAGCGCACCAGGTAATGGAGTAAACCAGTGTCCGCATGCTGGGACCAACAGAGTGAGCGCAACCAGATTAATGGAGTAAACCAGCGTCCGCAAGCTGGGACCAACAGAGTGAGCGCGCCAGGTTAATGGAGTAAACCAGCATCCGCGCGCTGGGACCAACAGAGTGAGCACACCAGGTTAATGGAGTAAACCAGCGTCCGCACGCTGGGACCAACAGAGTGAGCGCACCAGGTTAATGGAGTAAACCAGCGTCCGTACGATGGGACCAACAGAGTGGGTCACCGGAGCGAGAAAGAACAATGTCGCCTAAGCGACAGCAAATAGAGAGAGAGTCCAGAGATCAAGCGGAGGATACACCGGAGCGAGCACAGCTGCACTGACAGATGACCGGAACTGCTGGAGCCACGGAAGAGACCAGAAGCGGCTGGAGAGACTAGCAGGCAGGAGACTCAGGAACTCAGAAACGATCAACTGGCGAGGTACTGGAACCCAGGAACAACGGAGTACTGGAACACAGGAACACAGGAACACCGGAACAATGGAGTACTGGAATACTGGAACACTGGTAGTCAGGCCCAAAAGCCTGACAAGCAGGTCAGGTAAAGTGATGTCAGAAACACCACGAAAGGGCAACCTGGGAGTGCCCAAACTGGGTTTAAATAGGCTGAGTGAGGAGGGCTGATAACAGACAGCCAATGAGGAACTCCAGCAAGTGATAGACACAGGATAGCACAAATCACGGGCACCGTGATAGGGACTGACAGAAGGGTTTGGTGTTAGAGAAGCGATGAGTGCTGTAGATTAGTCTTGCAGCAGAGTTCATTATGGACTGTAGTGGGGTTAATCGGGTGAAAGGAAGGCCAATTAGTAATGAGTTACAGTAGGGTAATACAGTGTTCAATTGATTTTTCCCCCTTGATCACTTATTTTAGTGATCAAGTGCTGCAGATCAGCTTCTGGTGATCTGTGGTATTTTTGCCCCCCCCATTGAAATCTCTTTTTTAATTAAAAATAGTTTTTTTTTTTAATTTTTAGGTAATTTAATAGTTTAGTTAGGTAATTTTAGTGGGGCTAGGTAGGTTTAGAGGGTATGTGGGTTAGGGTAAGTTTAGTGTTGAATTTAGGTCAGATTTAGGTTTAGGGAATTATTATTATCACTAAAATATTTAGGCTTTTAGGTAGTTTAGATAGGTACGTTTAGTCTGGCTAGGTAGGTTTAGAGGTGTATGTGGCTTAGGATAAGATTTATTATTGAATTTAGGTTTAAAGATTAGGGTTTTTAAAAAAAAAAAAAAAAATATATATATATATATATATATATATATATATATATTGTTTTATTGTAGGAATAGTAACTATTTGGGTTAAGTTAGGTAGAATTAGGGTTGATGTGGGTTAGGTTAAAGTTTAGGGTTAGAGTTAGGCACAGAAGAACCCCCCCCCAAAAAATAAATAAATAAATAAAGTTATATTATAGGAAGAGTGACTATTTGGGTTAAGTTAGGTAGGATTAGGGTTGACGTGGGTTAGTGTAAGGTTTAAGGTAAGGTTTAGGGTTAGAGTTAGGCACAGAAGAAAAAACACCACCGCAAAAAAAAAAATATATATAGTTTTATTGTAGGAATAGTGACTGTTTGGGTTAAGTTAGGCAGGATTAGGCTTGACGTGGGTTAGGGTAAGGTTTAGGGTTAGAGTTAGGGTAGGTAGGTTAAATTAGTTAGAAGTTATTTAACCCCTAGAGTGCCAGCTACTTACGCCGTACGAGTGGACACAGCTGTACCTGCTGTGCCACGCTCGTACGGCGTAAGAGTGAAATGCGGTCACTGCATGAGCCGGTATAACCGGCATGCAGTGGCCGCATTAAAAAAAAAAAAAACCCTGGCACTCATGGGGAGGCATGAGGATCACTCCTCATGCCTCCCCAGTTATTGATCTCCCAGCCGATCGGGCTGGGAGATCAATAAGCACAGTTTCTCCTTCCCCCTCTCTCCTACCCGAACTTCCGGGTAGGAGTGGACGGGACCGGGGGAATCCTCCAAACGTCATCGGTGACATGGTCACCGATGACGTTAGGGAAGTTTCCCCGGTCCTGTTCACTCCTACCGGTGGCAGGAGAGAAGGGCAGGAGAGCTCTTGCTCTCCTGCGGTCGCATCATTGATCTCCCAGCCTATCGGCTGGGAGATCAATGACTGGGGGGACACCAGGAGGGGTCCTGATGTCCCCCAGGAGGTCTGAAATGTATAAAAAAAAAAATAATAAAAAAAAATAATAAAATTAAAGTAACCCTGCTTTGCAATGTGCTGGAGACCCCTGTTGCACTCACAGGGTCAATTCTTTGGGGGGGGATTTTTTTTTTTTTAAAGACCTCATTGGGGGGATCAGGGGGGATCCTGATGCCCCTCAATGAGGTCTATAATTAGAAAAAAAAAAAAAAAAATTAACCCTGTGTGTGCCACAGGTGGGGGTCCAATGCACCCCCCCCCTCCTGTGGCACACACAGGGCTTTTATCATTATTTTGTTACCAGAGATTGTTGGGGGGGTCATCAGGATTGGTCCTGATGGCCCCCCAACAAGCTCTGATTACCAAGTAATGATAGAAAAAAAATTAACCCTCTGAGTGCCACAAGGATCCAATGCATTGCTTTGCAATGCGCTGGAGACCCTTGTGGCACTCACAGGGTCACTCCGTTTGTGGACATATATATTTTTTTTTACTAAGACCTCATTGGGGAGGGATCAGGGGGTCCTGATGCCCCTCAATGAGGTATATAATAAAAAAAAAATAAATTAAAAAAAATTTAACCCTGTGTGTGCCACTGGCATAGGGGTTCAATGCAGACCCCCTTCCTGTGGCACACACACAGGACTTTTTATCATTACTTTGTGATCAGAGCTTGTTTGGTGGCCATCTGAATACAAAGTAACGATAAAAAAATTAACCCTTTGTGTGCTACAGGGGCCCAATGCATTGCTTTGCAATCCACTGGACACCCCTGTGGCACCCAAAGGATTATTTTTTTTCCCCTTTTATTTTTTATTTAGACCTCATTGTATGGGTTCTGATGTCCCCAACGAGGTCTACACAAAAATATTGGGGGAAAAGCCCCAAAAAATGCACGTGCCACAGGGGGGGTCCGACGCAGTGCTTTGCAATACGTTGGACCCCCTGTAACACACACACACACACTTTTTTTTTTTAAATTATTCTGTTTTAGACCTGGATGGGGGACACCAGGAATGTTCCTGACACCGCCTCCCCAACGAGGTATGAATACAAAATAATAATTAAAAAAAAAAACTCTTTGTGTGCAACAGAGGGTCCAACGCATTGCTTTGCAGTGCATTGGGCACCCTTGTGGCATGCACAAAAAATGCCTCCGATTCCCCCCCACACATACACATGTACCATATTCCCCTGCCTGGTTCCACAGCCAACTGGCAGTCCCATTCCCCAGCCTGACCCCCAGCCTGTTTCCACTGCCTATTGGTAGACTCAAAGTACCAGTATGCACTAGATTCAGGCTGGGAATCAAACTTTGTATGAGGGGGACATACAGTGCACACTGGTAGTCACAGATCTCCCATACACACTCTCAGACACTGCCCCACCATCTCCACCATCCTTGCTCCTCTGCTCATTCCCACACACACTGCCTAATCCCTCACCCTCCCACACTGTTACACTGGTAGTCACAGGTCCGCGCGTACACTGGCTGACGCCCTAGCTTCTTTCATCTGTTAGCCATAAAATCACACATACACTGTTTGCTTTCCCATTCCTATTTCACTGGTAGCTACACTCCTGTCACTCAAATTGGTATGTCAACCCACAGCAGTTGAGTACCATTTTTCTTAGGCTGGCAAGAAGTCCTCCTAGGAAATCCCACGCCATTGAACGATTTTAGTATCTTTGAAGTGACTGAAGTGTAAAAGAAATGTTTGTTTGTTTTCCTGTAGCACCACATTCTGGAAATAGTTGTGCCAACTAACTTAGGGGTAAAAAGGCAAGTGACCCCTCATTAGATGCGGCATGTTGTCTTCTTTCCAAAATGGTATAGTTTATCTACCTTTTCTTCACTTCTGAAGGTGTTATAGCCATTTTCGTAGAGGCAAGTCAGGTTTGAGAAAATGTTAGAAACATCAGTTTGTAGTAGGTGTAGTTTTCTACTTCTAGCACTCCCTAAGGTAGTTCAGCTCATACCAGTGGGGTGTCGTTTGACTCCTAAGAGCTTTAGCTAATGAATGCAGTTGAAAATTCCATGGTTTTCACAGAGCTCCATACATTTGAAGGGGCAGAAATGTAAGAAAATGCCTTTTTTTTCATTAGCACCACCTCCTGGAAGCATTTGTGCATGCCAGCCTTTGGGTATGAAGGCAAGTGACCCCTCATTAGATGCGTCAGGTTGTTTTCTTTCCAAAATGGCATTGTTTTCTACCTTTCCTGCATATCTATTATGGTTATAACCATTTTAGTGCAAGCAGATAATTTAAGAAACAAAAGTGTCAGGTTTACGTACGTGTTCCTAGCACCCACATATTGTATGTTAAGCCACACAAATGGGCTACCATTTTTCTCATGTTGGTAGCAGGTACTGAATACAGCAGGAAATGTTATGGTTTTCAAAGATTTTAGTATCTTTGAAGTGGTGGAAATGTAAAAAAACATGTATTTATTCCCATAGCGCCACCTTTTGGAAATATTTGTGCACTTCAGCCCAGGGGTAGAAAGGCAAGTGACCCCTCATTTGATGCGGGAGAATGTCTACTTTCCAAAATGGTATACCTTTTATACCTTTCCGTCATGTCTCTAACAGTTATGAACATTTTAGTACAAGCAGCCATTTTCGAAGAAGCAAACAGGTAGGTGTAGTTATGCTTTTCTGGCACCCCTAAGATATGTCAATTCATTCCAATGGGGTGTCATTTTTCTCCTAAGAGCACTAGCTAATGAATACAGTTGGAAATTCCATGGTTTTCACAGATTTCCATACAGATGAAGGGGTAGAAATGTAAGAAAATGCCATTTTTTTCCTATAGTGCCACCTTCTGGAAGCATTTGGGCACAACAGGCTTGGGGTAAGAAGGCAATTCACCCCTCATTAGATGCGGCAGGTTGTCTTCTTTCAAAAATGGTATGGTTTGTGTAGCCTTTCTTCACTTCTCTAGTTGTTATATCCATTTTTGTACAGACAAGTAATGTTTGAGAAAATGTTAGAAAAATAAGTGGTTGCAATAGGTGTAGTTTGGTACTTGTAGCGCCCACTAAGGTAGGGGAACTCATACCAATGAGGTGTCATTTTTCTCCTAAGAGCACTAGCTAATGAATACAGTTGGAAATTCCATGGTTTTCACAGATTTCCATACAGATGAAGGGGCAGAAATGTAAGAAAATGCCATTTTTTTCCTATAGTGCCACCTTCTGGAAGCATTTGGGCACAACAGGCTTTGGGTAAGAAGGCAATTCACCCCTCATTAGATGCGGCAGGTTGTCTTCTTTCCAAAACGGTATGGTTTGTGTAGCCTTTCTTTACTGCTCTAGTTGTTATAACCATTTTTGTATAGACAAGTAATGTTTGAAAAAATGTTAGAAAATTTAGAGGTTGTAGTAGGTGTCTTTTTGCACTTCTAGCATCCCCTGTGGTAGGTGAACCCATACCAATGGGGTGTCATTTTTCTCACAAGAGCACTAGCTAATCAATATAGTTGTAAATTCCATGGTTTTCCCAGATTTCAGTACTGTTGAAGTGGCAGAAATGTAAGAAAATGCCATTTTTTTCCTATAGTGCCACCTTCTGGAAGCATTTGGGCACAACAGGCTTGGGGTAAGAAGGCAATTCACCCCTCATTAGATGCGGCAGGTTGTCTTCTTTCCAAAATGGTATGGTTTGTGTAGCCTTTCTTTAATTCTCTAGTTGTTATAACCATTTTTGTATAGACAAGTAATGTTTGAGAAAATGTTAGAAAATTTAGAGGTTGTAGTAGGTGTCTTTTTGCACTTCTAGCATCCCCTGTGGTAGGTGAACCCAAACCAATGGGGTGTAATTTTTCTCCCAAGAGCACTAGCTAATGAATACAGTTGTAAATTCCATGGTTTTCACAGATTTCAGTACAGTTGAAGGGGCAGAAATGTAAGAAAATGCCATTTTTTTCCTATAGTGCCACCTTCTGGAAGCATTTGGGTACCACAGGCTTGGGGCAAGAAGGCAAGTTACCCCTCATTAGATGCGGCAGGTTGTCTACTTTTCAGAAATATATAGTTTTATATAGTTATTCCACTGTTTTAGGGTAGTTTTACCACAAAAACCCTAGAATGTGCATTTTAGTTTATAAAGTTGAAAATGTCATTTTGCGCTGCTGGTGATTAGGGCTCTACGCTAGCCTTGGACTTAGGTAAAACTATACAAATTTGGTATTTTTTTACTCGGGGGACTCTGGGCTTTTTCAAATAATTGAAACTTTTTCAATCAAGGTAAATGTTTTTGATACATAGTATGTGATTTTAGCAAAATGAGTAAATTTTCACTTTTTTTTGTCATTATGACATCATAGCTTTTTGCACGATGTAAAATTCTCTTCATGTAAGGTATCACGAGAAAGCTCAATTCGTTCTGAAAAAAACAATATATAGTTTTCCATATTTAACTAAAAATCCCCAGAGGAAATCAAGCCTAAACAGAAGGATAGCAAAAATGTTGAAAAAGTGTCTGGCCTGCAGGGTTCAGAAAATGGCCCGAGCCTCTGGCACTGAAGGGGTTAAAGAAAATTAGGGTAGGTTAAGTTAAAAGATGCAGCAAATGTATTCTGCGGAAGAGGTGTATACCTTTTTGACTTCAGATTCAGAAGCCACGGATACTGCCTCTGATTTTGACATCTTCCATTTCACAGAGAGAGACAGTGATAGCTCCAGTGATCATGCTGGGCCATCTTCTAACAAGAGGCGTACTGCCCCAAGAGCTGCCCCAGAAGCAGCCAAAAAAATGCCCCAGAAGCAGCCAAAAAAATGCCCCAGATGCAGCCCCAGATGCAGCCCCAAGACGACATGCCCCAGAAGCAGCCCCAAGACATATCCCAAGAGCTGCCACAAGACATGCTCAAGACCTGCCACAAGGCCTGCCCCTCATCCAGAGTTTAGGGAATGGGTACCACCAGTGGGATTAAGTCCAGAAATACCCGATTTCACAGACATCCCAGGAATAAATGTAGATGTGGCCTGTTTTAACCAGGAACAGTTTTTTAATTTATTTTTGGGGGAAGACATTTTGGGGGAGATTGTAGGACAAACAAATATCTATGCAGCCCAGTAGATTGCAGCCAATCCCACACGCTATGTTTCTAAGCAGCAATCATGGTACCACACAGATGTTGCTGAATTCAAAACATTCTGGGCCCTAACTATGGCTGTGGGGAGAATTAAAAAGCCAAGCATCAAGTCATACTGGAGCAAAAATCTTGTATGTATTACCCCCATTTTCTGCCAAAAAATGAGCAGGAGACACTATGAAATGCTTTTGCACTTCATGCATTTCAACAAGAACACCCTATGCCTCCCCAAAGATCACCCCCGGTATGACAGGCTGTATAAAATTTGCCCCCTTAAAACTCATTTGCAAAAAACATTTTCTGAAAACCATACCCCCCAAAAACAAATATCTGTTGATGAGTCCTTAATGAAATATAAGGGAAGGTTGGGCTTTAAACAATATATCCCCTCCAAGAGTCACATTTTATAAGCTGTGCGAAAGCATCACAGGATACACCTATGCTTTTCGCATTTATGAGGGCAAGGACAGCCAGCTTGATCCTCCTGGTTGCCATGAATATCTGGGAACCAACTGCAAAATTGTTTGGGATCTCATCTTCCCCCTACTAAATAAAGGATACCAGTTATTTGTAGATAACTATTATACAAGCCCCCTTTTATTCAAATCACATTTCTATTTTGACACTGTGGCCTGTGGCACTGTTAGGAGAAATTGTAAGGAGATGCCCAAACAAATGATAAACTGCAAGCTACGAAAGGGAACGTACTTAGCTTTGTGCCAAGAGGAGCTGCTGGCAGTCAGGTTTAGAGACCAAAAGGACGTGTACATGCTGACAACTATGCATGACGAGAAAACTGTGACAGTCTCTGTCAGTGGCACTGTTCTCAGGAAACCAGTCTGCATCAGACACTACAATAAACACATGGTGGGTGCTGATCTTTGTGATAAACCCATGCAGCCTTATCTCACCATGAGAAAATCTAGGGTCTGGTATAAGAAGGTTGCTATTTTCCTGATGCAGACTGCAGTTTATAATTCGTATATAATTTTTAAATTGGCAAACCCCACTCAAAAAAATCACTTTTTTTGCAGTTCCAAATGCATGTCATTTCCAGTTTTTTGTTTGAAGGGGCAACAGCAGTTTTACAGCAGAGACCCGGTTTAGGACACTTTGCATTTAAAATTCCCCCAACCCCCCAAAAGAGTAAGCCACAGAAACGCTGCAGGATGTGCTACGCCAATGGCAAACGGACAGAAACCACCTTCTACTGTCCTGATTGTCCTACAAAACCTGGGCTCTGCATTGGTGACAGTTTCATACAGTATCACGTATGTGCAATGCAGTAATTCTGTAATTTAACTATTTGGCCAAACTTTCCCCCTGAAACATCCTTTTTTTTCTCTCCAAAACACATCCCTCCTTAGATCTAACACTATGAAAATATAATGGGAACAACCCTGTTTTTTCCATGTCTGAAAATGGAAACGTGCATCTTCTCAACTGAACCCAGTAAATCCCCCAAACCCTGACAAACCTATGCATATGGGGCATTGCCATACTCAGAATTGAGTTGAACTGTGGCCAATGCATTTTTACAAATCTCCAAATATCCTGTGCTTGAAATCCATAGCAACACCGAAATATAGGTGTGAAAATACATCGTTTTATTTTTCTTACTGCAGGTTTTGGGGGGGATTGGTGGTAAAATGACTGAAAATAATTGCCAAAATGCACCTAGACTAAAACCCAGGATTGTATTCCTTACTAAAAATATATTTTGGGGATAAAATATTAATTGCAACATTGCTTAACACCCCAAATAATACAAAAGGCACCAGTTAAGCGAGCTGTAAAAATGTCACGTCTGAAAATGGAACGCGTTTGTTACCAACTGGGACCAGTAGATTCCCCAGCCCCTGACAAACTATGCATATGGGGTATTGCCGTACTCGGAAGAAGGAGCTGAACACTAAACAATGCATTTTTAAAAATCTTCACATATCCTGTGCTTGAAATTCACATCAACATTGAAGCCTAAGTGTGAAAAACGCTGAATATTTTACTTACATCAAGTTTTACGAAGGATTTGTGGTAAAATGGCTGCGTAAAAAATTTGAAAGCATACACAAAATGAAAGCCTGTGGTGTCTACTTTCCAAAGATGCACACTTTTAGTGGGAAATTTTAAAGTGGAGCACTGGTACACAGCCCCAAATGAGACATGGCACCAGTGATGAATGTGAAACTGGAAAGGCGCATGTTCCAATTTGGGCCCCGTAGCTCCTCCAAACCTTAAGAAACCTATGAATATGGGGTATTGCCGTACTCAGAAGAAGGAGCTGAACACTAAACAATGCATTTTTAAAAATCTTCACCTATCCTGTGCTTGATATCAACAGTAAAATTGAAATGTAAGTGTGAAAACTGCAAAAAAAAAAATTAACACAATATTGGAACATATTTCTGGAAAAATAGCTACATAAAAAACTCCAAAATTCTACTGATTATTTACCTTATGTAGTCTACTTTTCAGTAACAAATACCTTTGTGGGACATTTTTGGGTTCTGGCACCGTCAACTAAGCTATGATACTCACATGCCAATTGTTGGAAAATTACAGACTGAAAATAATGGTGTCCATATTGTAATATTTACCTTTTAAATGTGAGAAAGGGATTGAAATACTAGGCATATGGGTTATTCCTATATTCAGAAGAAGCAAATTATTATATTTATGGGTATTTTTTTGTAATGAACTAATAGTATACAAATCCTGACAGGAAAATGTAAGCAAAATGTTTTTTTTTTCCCCTTTTTTTCTTTTTTAATCAAATTAAACGATGAGGTTTTCATATAATTGTGGTATCAAAAGAAACCCCTACTTGTGCTTAAAAAAATAGTATATAATTTGTGTGGGTGTATTAAAGGAATTAAAGAGAAAATATGTTTGAACAAAGACATAGTCAAAAAAGACAAAATTGCTCTGGTCCTTAAGTGAAATACACCTCAGATTTGCTGGTCCTTAAGGGGTTAAGCAGCAGGATGATCAGGCAGCTGTAAGGGAATGGGATCAACAATAGCAGTAACATGGAAGATGGATGATGAAAGTTCCATTTGCCACAACTGGCTCCAGTGATGTGTCTGAGGCAGTAGCAGCAGAATAAGTAGCCCCCAATATTTGTGGAGAAAAGAAAAAGTTGACCATTAAATCTACTCCACCTGCCCCTCCTCCAAAATCATCATGGGTGTGTTGTTATTAGAATATATTTTTTTGCCTTGAGAGCAGGATCAGTGGTTCTCCTCAGCAATTGCAATGTGTACAGTTGTGTGTGGTAAATAACATCTGGGGGCACAAATGTATCCAAACACCATGACACCCAAAACCAAGTACTGCCGCTGTCACTGTACCGCTTTTCCACACCCGCTAAGGACACATGACAACTTGCTGACAGTTTAATAGTAGTGATGAACCCTCCCTGCCACCATCTTAGCATATTCTGCAGGATGGAATCTCCTCAGATGCTGCTTGATGCACTGATTGCGATTCTCCTCCATCACACTGGCATGTGTGGTCAGTGCAACACACAGTGTGCAATGGGTAGAGACGAACTGCCACATCCTAACATCAAATGAGTGGCTATCATTTGGTGGGGGAGGTAATGAACGAGGAGGATTGGCAGAAAATGTAGACGTGATGGCGAACTAGTTTTTTCACTCGTACTGGAACTTCCAGTCTCTGCCTGGGTTGTTCTATTCCTCCTCCACTTTGATCTCTGCCTCTCCTCTTGTTGCCTTTCTGGTGAGTCAGGGACAGCGAAAGCGGTGCTTGATTTCTGTGGTGGATGTTTGGCTTTAACATGTTTGCAGTAAATTCCATGGTGTCTGTGTTTCATGTGTGATATGTGGGTTCTTGTGCCAAGGTGTATTCCCTCCTTTCCTCTTTTCACTGACTTGTCAAAAATTGTGCACAGTGCCGGTGCTAATGACTGTACTGTGTCTGCCCCAACCAAAAAATAGTCCCACACCCATGATGGCCTCAGAGGGAAGGGGAAAGGTGGAGAAGAATGGCCTCTTTCTTCTTGTCCTCCACATTCCCCTTCATTGTCTGTAGCAGCGGATAATATTGCTGCTGTTGCTGCTACTGCCTCAGAGTCAGCACTGCAGCTAGGATAAGGAATATTGCTACTGCTGGCAAGTGGAACCTGTCCTAGTCCCGCATCGCTTGTTGACCCCATTCCCACTGTGTCCACGGTGGTCTGTGGCACACTAACCTGCTCCTCAGGTTCATGTTCCACCTGGACACTGTAGTGAAGAGAAGGGAAGCACTGCCAGTCCCAGAGTCAGAAGAATGGTGTGGGCTCCCTTGACCGCTAGTCTGGATGCTGTAAAATGTTTCCCCTACCACTCAGGCTGCTTCACCGTTACTGCTACTACTAACACCAGCCACATCAATTTCAGCCGCAGAGTCTTCATCTTTAGTCTCAAAGTCACTAGTAATATCAGGATATTGTTGATTACCCCCTCCTTTACTCCTAAGGCTAACAAGCTGCTGGACATTAGTAGCAATAGTACTAGCACTGGCAGGACTGCTTGGGAATGGCAAGTGTGATTTAGGGTGCCTTGCTGTCACACTTGACATCATTTTCTCCTTCTCCCCCTGAGTGCTACAAGAAACACTAGCAGCAGGCAAAGTATTGGTGGCAGAAGGTTCAGCACTGGCAGCAGGCTCAGTACTAGCAGCAGGTTCAGTATTAGCAACAAGTTCAACACTAGTGGCTGCAGGATCAGAAATTGTGACACTGGCAGCAGGGGCAGCATGTCTGGCAACAGGTACAACACTAGTGGCTGCAGGATCAGAAATGGTGGCACTGGCAGCAGGGGCAGCACGTCTGGCAACAGGTACAACACTAGTGTCTGCAGGATCAGAAAGGGTGGCATTGGCAGCAGGGGCAGCACGTCTGGCAACAGGTACAACACTAGTGTCTGCATTTACAGAAAGGGTGGCACTGGCAGCAGGGGCAGCACGTCTGGCAACAGGTACAACACTAGTCGCTGCAGGATCAGAAATGGTGGCTTGGGCATCAGGGGCAGCACGTCTGGCAACAGGTACAACACTAGTCACTGCAGTTACAGAAATGGGGGCACTGGCAGCAGGGGCAGCATGTCTTGCAGCAGGCACAGGCAGCTGACCTGTCCTGCTCTAACTATCCTTTTCTCCCTTCCTTCCCATTTCCTTTTCTCCCTTCCTTCCCTTTCCTTTTTCTCTCTCCCTTCTTATTAAATTCCCCAAGATCCCTTGGGGTGATTTAGGGGGACTGGACAGCATTGGTTGAGTACTGCTAGTCACTTCCTCCTCCTCAGATGCAGTGGACACATAATAAGGGTGCTTCCAGTTCCTCGTTTTGCTGCTCATAGTGATAGCAGTCACTATGAGCCTCTCCTGCCTCAATTTTTGCTAAATATCACAAGAGAACAGCGCATCACGTCTATCTCGCTCTGGAGCTGCTTCCATTGTGTCTGCCTTCAGCGAAAACATTACATTTATAGCGGAAGTGTGAAAACAATGTAAATCAATCGAAAACTTTTTAGTCATTGAAAAAATGGCAAAAGACTTTGGCCAATGGGCGAAAGATGAAAACATTTTAACCGCTAGTTTTAAAGCGGATTTTCCCATTAAAAAGTGGATAACAACTTTTATTAGTCAAAGGCTCCTTACTAGTGTTGAGCGAGCGTGCTCGGCCGATGCTCGGATCGGCTCGAGCATCGCTCTGCTCGGCACATGGCGGTACTCGTACGAGTACCGCCATGTGCTCGCCCGACATGTTCGGGTGAAGGGGATCTGTGCCGGAAGAGGCACAGATCCGAAGACGCTCCGCTGGACCACCAGGGACTGGAGGTACGGGGGCATTGCGGAGATGAAGGGGGCATTGCGGAGATGAAGGGGGACATTGTGGAAGAGGGGCATAGACTCTATGCCCCTCTTCCACAATGTCCCCCTTCATCTCCGCTATGCCCCTCTTCCACAATGTCCCCCTTCATCTCCGCTATGCCCCTCTTCCACAATGTCCCCCTTCATCTCCTATGCCATAGAGGAGATGAAGGGGGACATTGTGGAAGAGGGGCATAGCGGAGATGAAGGGGGACATTGTGGAAGAGGGGCATAGAGTCTATGCCCCTCTTCCACAATGTCCCCCTTCATCTCCGCTATGCCCCTCTTCCACAATGTCCCCCTTCATCTCCTCTATGGCATAGGAGATGAAGGGGGACATTGTGGAAGAGGGGCATAGCGGAGATGAAGGGGGACATTGACCAGGCACCCTCCGCTCATCAGAGCAGGGGGTGCCTGGTTTAATGCTCGAGTGCTCCCATGCTTTTCAATGGGGCTCGGGTGCTCGGCCGAGCACTCGAGCCTCAGGGGGTGCTCGGTCAGAGCACCCGAGCACCCGAGCATCGGGGTGCTCGCTCATCCCTACTCCTTACCTCTAGCCTTAATGGATGACCTCTCATTCTTAGCTCAGCTCTTTGAGCAAATAATAATTTGTATTGACCTTGAATATATTTGTAATTGGTAATCATATAACTCTTTATACATCTCTTCTCTAATGTAAACAACCTCAGTTTGGCTAGTCTCTCTTCATAACTCAGATTCCCCCAATCCCTTTATCAGTTTTGTTGCACATCTATGCACTTTTTCAGTTCAATAATGTCTATTTTAAGAACTGGTGCCCAAATCTGTACTCCACATTTTAGATGAGGCATTACCAATGATTTATATAGAGGTAGAATTATATTAGCATCCTGTGCATCTATGCCTATTTTTATGCAGGATAGCACCCTATTTGTTTTATCAACAGCTGAGTGACTCTACACACTGTTGTGTACAGTGGCCATATTAGGATATCTATTCTTCTGTTTTTTTTATTTCTAGTTTACCTGCAAACCTCATTATTAAGCCACATTGGTCTCAATTTACTCCTCTTTTGCGTACTCCCCAGTGCTATATATTTACAAGCATGTATGTGTCTAAGATCATTTTATGATTCTTGCTTTTATCTTTGAAGATTACACCCCACTGAATATCCTTAAATACTGCTTTTAACTACTAGTTTGGACATAAAATTGTCACTAATCATACTAAAAGAATAACTTCCCTCTGTTGTGCTGTAAGTCATATTGCTCCAGTTAATTTTAGGAATAAAAGAGCAAGACCACATAATCTCAGTGTTATTTTGGATGGCTTCCTGTCTGGGTCACTAGAAATGGGACAACAGCTTCACCAGATTACCAATTGTTATTGCCTGAGCATGGCCAGAATGTTGGTGTGTTATTTGCCTCATTCCATAGAAGACCTCTAGAATTCAAGTGGTTAAAACTCTCATGTAAATCAATGAAATTCTGGGAATGTTTATTTGTCTCCAATGATGCAATTGATGTATTCCAGAACTGTAGATATTTTGCTTATTGCATATGGCCCTTTAAGTGGACCTGCCACTTTGAATTCAAAACTGCCTTTAGGTTTTTATGCCAGTAAATGATTGTGAAATATATGATCACCTCCTTCACCCAAAAATTAAATCATTATCTGGGCCTGACCAATTAACAGCAATGTTATTAAAGCTTCAGTGCCTTGGTCACTACCCATCCTATTGTATCTCTATTTAATGCCTCCCTGTCTTTTGGAGTTGTGCCTATCCACAAAAGTGGGGATAAAAATGTAGTATCCAATTAGAGACCAATTACTCCCCATATTATCTAAAATCCTAGAGAAATGTGTCCAAATGCAACTATAAGTATTACCGACTGACCAGTTTTTCACCTCACTTCAATCAGGTTCAACAGTCACTGACCTCCTAAAAGTATGCAATGATATTCAGACTGGCATAGAAAATGGTGAACTCACTAGAGCTATTTTCATAGATTCTTCAAAGGCCTTTGATAAAGTAAACTAACAATCAGTGTTCCCCAAAGCTCCATTATTGGCCCTATTCTATTTTGCTATTCATAAATATTCTACCCATAGATTGCAAGGCATCTTCTGTGCACAGATATGCAGATGACACCATAATCTATGGTAAAAATTCAAGCGTATCTCAAATAGAAGCCTTATTACACGCAATATTTCTGAAGTTGAAAGATGGATAGCAAAACACAAACTGTTTTTAAACACCAACAAAACAGTCATAATGGTATTTAGTACAAAGCACAAACTACCTAATCTTTGCAATACCCACCTGTCCATTGTAAGAGAGTCTAATTATAATTTGGCCCCAGTGGACTCCTACAAATATCTTGGTATGTGGCTTGACCCCAACCACACTTTTGGTTTTCATATTGATAAATGAACATCCAAACTTTATCCTAAAAATAGGTACTCTATTTACAAACAAATCCTGTTTAAGCCCTTGATAAAAAAACAAACAAAAAAAAACGTATTGTTCAAGAGATGTTATTGTCACAGACTATGGGGCATAGTATATGATCCCGCACCTGAAATTCATATTGGTAAACTTGACACTCATTATGCAGCTTCATCCTCCAATGTACTTACACTACCCATAACATTGATATGTTTAAAGAACTATATTGGCTAACATTTGAATCTAGATGTGACCTTCATCTTTCTTGCTTAGTATACACCACTTCTCTGGAAAGCTACCAGACTACCTGAGCAATATGCTCACTCCAGCTCTCCATACTAACTTTAACCTCTGCTCCACTGCTAACAACTCATTGAGAACATCATACTACAAGAAAGAAACAGGTTGATCTGCCTTCTCCTTCAGAGCTTTGAGGGCCTGGAATAACCTACCTAAAAATAATCAGATTGTCTCACAGTCTAAAATCCTCTAAAGTAACAGCTTTTTTATATCTAAAAACAATATATAACTGTATATACAGTTTTTGTATGAATGTCTATGTGTGTATAGATATTGTTTCTCTATTTGTGTAAATATATAAATCTTAACTGTAAACTCTCCAGGAAATACTTGAGAACAAGAGAAATCTCAATGTATTCTTCCAGGTAAAACATTGTCTAAACAAATAAATAAATAATGGTAACCAAAATACCAGCACATGCACAGTTTAAGACAGTGGTTCTCAACCAGGTGTATGGCACTTTGGTGTGCTGTGGGCAAAAGCTTAGGTTGTCCCACATTTTTCCAGGAAAACATTGACAAAATTGTCAATAGTTGAGTTTTTAATGTAAATTATTATACACAATACGCTCTTTTTGTCATGCTGACTGTGAGAAACATGCATAACCTTACATTTATGTATTGTTTACCTTCTTTAAACCCTGGATAAATGAAACATTAAATGTCATGGGTTCCTGAAAATTCTCGATTACAAGGTAGGGGTGCCTTGAATGAAAAAAGATTGGGGAACCCCTGAGATAGGAGATCTTGTTACTTTTAATTCTGAAAAAAAATGACATTGGTTTCAGTGCATTGTCACATTTTAATTAAAGGAGAAGTACACTTTTTTATGAAAAAAATATTTTTTTTAACAGAATGTGAGAGTAACTGCTGAGTCTTACCTTAAGTTTGAACTTTCAGAAAGTAATCACACTGTACTGTACTTACTGGCAATATGAACTGTTATAACATTTGAAAAAAGAATCTGACAGTGGTGGGAACATCATTGGTTTAGTCAGCAAGAAAATCCCTATAACATATAGGTTTTCATAAAATGTTTATGTCTCCTTTAAGCTCAGTGCTACAATGAAATCTTAATTAGCATAAAGTAGCATAAGGCTCCGAACTCAGAGCCCACCATAGAGAAATAAAAGAACGACTATCTCCTAAACTATGCACCTGCTGGTCCTTTGACTAGCATAACACATGGTAAGTTTTAATGAGGTTTTCAAGGTGACAGGTCCACTTTAATCCTTTGAATGCTAGAGCATTGTATTAGAGATTTTGTCAGCATGAACAAATGAATGTGTTTATTTATATACCTCCACAAGTGTACACAGTACTTTACAATTTAGGGATTTAGATCAGTGGTTCTCAATCCATGCCCTCAGAGCCCACTAACAGACCCAGATCTGAGGGTTTCCTTGTTAGAACACCGGCGAGTTAATCATATTGACTGAGGCCACTAATTAACACACATGTTATCTAGCAAGGAAATTCAGAAGTCCTGTCCTGGCCTATTAGTAAGCTCTGAGTGCATAGATTGACAATCACTGATTTAGACATGCCAGTACAGGGTTACAAGTGGTAAAGGAAGACAAACAGAGATAAGAGTTAAAGGGATAGTAATACTTCGTTTTAACTTTATTTTATTTTGTAGGCATTAAAAAAACATGAAGAATGATATGTCTTATCTCTCAAACCTTTATGGTTTAAGAGATATTCACAAACAAAGTATCCCTTCCCTGTTCAACCAGATCAGAAGGGAGGTGCCCAGGTAGACTGCAGAGAGGGACAATCTTCAATTAAGATAAGGGAAAAACCTGAAAAGCTTGTCAAGGGGGGTAGGGCTTTCATTGTTTTCATATAAAGAAGATTGTCTCCTTCTGTTATCTGTCTGGTCCTACAACCAGATTCACATCTGAGAAGAGATGGCTTACACTAGGTAAAAGGGGTGGGAGGGGAAACTTTGCTTGTGAATATCTCTTAAACCATAAAGGTTTGAGAGATAAGACTTATATCATTCTTCATGTTTTTTTAATGTCTACAAAATAAAATAAAGTTAAAATGAAGTATTACTATCCCTGAACACAGTGCTAGTGTTCTGGTCGGGATAGGGAACACATCTATATATGGTATGTAAATGATAAGCTTTGTTGAGGAGGTGTAATTTTAAGCAAGACTTAAAGACTGCAATTGCAGAGGTAAAGGCTGAAAGGTAGAGCATTCCACAGAAAAGTTATGAGAAAAAAAGAGTTTGATACAAGAGAACTGTGTACACAAAGGGAGCTGAGAGAAGAATATCAGCATCAAAAGCTTTAAATACTTTTCAACCCTAACTTTATCTAAAAAGCCAAAAGCCACCCATACAATTTCATCAAAGTTATTATGCTTCAGAGTGGAATGACTGATAGAAATAGGCTGATAAAATATATTTTTCTGTATATTTATCCAGTTGGAATCAAAGGTTGGAGAAATGTTTCAACAACCTTCAAAATTAATTATGTCCACTAACTTGAATGTTTTCTGTGAATCCCCTGCATGCAAAAAATGAATATATTTGGTGTTATTGTGTGATGACCATAAAAGATCTATGGAAAGCCTGCATCTCATGAAAATAATTCAGAAGAATGATATTTCAATTCAGCTTCTCTGTATCCTACCAAATAAATCAGCAAATTATCCGAACAGACAATGACGCTTTCTGAGGAGTGTGAAAAGGGTCACACAAATAATTGTACTTTTTATGGTCTATAGTCATGAAAAGACATAACCAAACATCACAGTAATACATTGAAGGGTAGAAAAGTCAAAGACATTTAAAAGGAAACCTTTTTATTGAAGACAATTGCAGTAAAATCCTATTAATGTCAGCCTGTCAGGAGTCAGATAAAAAAACTCTACATTCATACAATCTATGACTGCAGTGGGTAACCTCCAGAACTCTGGAAGACTGTGATTTCCATTGGCTGGCTGGGGGTTGCAGTCCTCAACAGCTGGAGTAACAAAAGGTGCCTGCCTCTGACCTATATTACTATATCAGCACATTCTATCTGTTAAACTTTAACATGGAACAATGTTTACAATGAATATCTAGTCATGTTAAACTATATGCTGTTCGTACCCCTTTAACCCTTGAGGTGCCAAAGGCATATGAAACTCGTTGCACAGTATGAATTGCATACCCTTTTGGCTTTCAAAGGATTACAAAAAAACTTAAATCTAACCTGTACTTTAGAAAGGGGTCAACACTTTGAATAATATTGCCATCAATAAATCTTGGCCTGTGGCATAATTCCAATGAAATGAGCAGGGAAACATGAAGAAAATAAAACAATATATTTTAAAGCTCAGTATTTTATTAGTTAACTAGTTGAACAGCCCGTTACACGGGCCACAGTGTCACTGCCACCTGGTTGCGGGCACTTTGGAGCGCCCAGCTCTGTATCAGCCGCGGCGCGGCAGTCTCTACTGTGCATGACTGCAGCATGCATGTGCATGTCGCGGCGTTACACACGTTTTAGCAAATTATTATATAGGATGACTGCTACTTTAATCTCTGGGAGTAACAGCATTCTAAACTTTTGTTACTTAGCTTCATATCCCACCTCTTGCAAGAATTGAGACTAGCCTTATTCCTATTGTATAAAGAGGTGGGTTCAATGTCAAAGCAGCTCATAGGAATCTTTAACTACCTTTCTGGAGCTCAAAGTGCCAACTATGGGGAGGAGTAGACCATAAGGTATGTGTACACTGAGTGATTTAAGCCCACTGAAGTGGATACCTCTATGGCATTTAAAGCATTAATCTGATTGTCTTTATACTGCTAGAGGTACGATTGTGTGTGTGTGCACGTGTATGTGTGCATATGAATGCTTGGTGTGTGCATTTGTGTGTGATAGCATGTGTGCATGTATATATATGTGTTTGTATATGTATGTGGGAAGTCCATGGGTATGTGTACACAGAGGGTTTTAACTTGCAATGTTGTTACTGCTAAATGTAGGCTATAAGTATGCATGCATATGAATACACGTGTGTGTAACATCTTTACAAATAAGGGGGTCCTGAAGCCGATCTGGCTATAACCTTAAAATCTGTCAAAACCTGTCAAAAAGCATGTATTCCTATTAAAATCTTTATAGGAAACATAAAATCAATTGTTCTCCATTCACTCCTTGTTTACTTCTGGCATTGAAAAAGACTCTAAAAACTTTTTGCAAACACATACAAAATGCATATGAGTGTTCCAGTAGAAGATATCCCTGCTTCCTCACAGATCTATCTCAGTATCAAAGTATGGCTGGCTGCAACCTTCATTGCTCCCAGTTAGTAGAGGATCATCGGCTCACCATCCCAGTAAAGTAAACAGAGAAAGTATATATATATATATATATATATATATATATATACATATATATATATATACATATTTGCACTTCCACAATATTACAAAACTCACAATACTGATATTGATGCTGCATTGCCAAACAGCCGAAATGAGACAAGGCACCAGCTGTAAAAATGGCATGCCTGTAAATGGAAATGCATATGGGCCCAGTATCTACCCCAAACCCTGACAAACCTATGCATATGGGGCATTGCCGTACTCAGAAGAAGGAGCCGAATGCTAATCAATGCAGTTTATAAAATCTTCACCTATCCTGTGCTTGAAATTCACATCAACACTGAAGTCTAAGTGTGAAAAACTCAGGGTTTTTTTTTTTTTTACTTACGTCACGTTTTACGAGGGATTGGTGGTAAAATGGCTGTGTAAAAAATTTTAAAACACACCTAAAATGAAATCCTGGGGTGTCTATTTTCCAAAAATATATACTTTTGGGGTGAAATCTTAAAGTGGTGCATTGTTACAGAGCCCCAAACGAGAAATGGCACCAGTAATGCAAGCTGTAAAAATTCAAAGTGTGAAACTAGAAAAGTGCATGTTCCAATTTGGGTCCCATAGCTCCCACAAACCTTGAAAAATCTATGCATATGGGGTATTGCCATACTCAGAAGAAGAAGCTGAAAACTAAACAAAGGATTTTTAAAAATCTTCACCTATCCTGTGCTTGAAATTCACATCTACATTGAAGTCTCAGTGTGAAAAACGCAGTATTTTTTTTACTTGTGTGAAGTTTTACAAGGGATTGGTGGTAAAAAGGCTGCAAAAAAATTTGAAAACATGCCTGAAATGAAAGCCTGGGGTATCTATATTCCAAAAATATACACTTTTGGGGGAAATTTTAACGTGGAGCACTGTTACACAGCCCCAAATGAGACATGGCAACAGTGAAGCAAGCTGTGAAAATTCAAAGTGTGAAACTGGAAAAGCGCATGTTCCAATTTGGGCCCCATAGCTCCTCCAAACCTAGAGAAACCTATGCATATGGGGTATTGCCATACTCACAAGAAGAAGCTGAACACTAAACAATGCATTTTTAAAAATCTTCACCTATCCTGTGCTTGATATCAACAGTAATATTGAAATGTAAGTGTGAAAACTGCAAAAAAAAAACAAAATATTACCACAATTTTGAAAAATATTTCTGGAAAAATAGCTGTATGGAAAACTCCAAAATTCTCCTGATTATTTACCTTATGTTGTCTACTTTTCAGAAACATATACGTTTGTGGGACATTTTTGGTTCTGGCACCGTCAACTAAGTTATGATGCTCACATGCCAATTATTAAAAAACTACAGGTAGGAAATAATGGTGTCCATCTTGTAATATTTACCTTGCAAATGTGAGAAAGGGATTGAAATACTAGGCATATGGGGTACTCGTATATTCAGGAGAAGCAAATGAATATATTTAGGGGTATTGTTTTGTAGTAAACTAATAATGTGCAAATCCTGACAGGAAAATGTAAGCAAAATGTTGTTTTTTTATTTTTTTCCTCTTGTTTTTTTTCTATTTTAATCAAATTAAATGATGAGGTATTCATATAATTGTGGTATCAAAAGAAAACCCTACTTGTGCTTAAAAAAACACTGTATAATTTGTGTGGGTGAACAAAAGAATTAAAGAGAAAATGTAGTTGGACAAAAAATTCAAAATTACTCCGGTCCTTAAGTGAAATCCAACTCAGATTTTCCTGGTCCTTAAGGGGTTAGGGCTATTACTGCTGATTTATTGTGAATGATTTTTTAGATTATAATTTGTGGACTATTTTTCCGTATATATTTATATAGATCTGAAGTATTTAGCTATTTTAGTTTTTACTCCATAGGATAATTAATAGAGATTTGTTTATGGTGAGGGCATTTTTGCTTAGTTTTCTTGGTATTTGTTGTCAACGTATTGTCAATCATATATTTTAGTTTTACATCCGGTGAATATCGATCTTTAGTTTCCATTTGTCTATATACTGTAGGTCATAATACCACATTCGAGTATTTTTATCTTTCATTTATTCTTGATGACTGTTTAAGAGAAATAAATAACAATGAGGCTTGTCTAGCTTCCTATATATCACAAGGGTGAGTATTTAGGTGTTATCAAGCTTCTATAAAATAATTTTCCATCTAGTATGATCGAATAAGGGTTAATATCCTGTGATTATTTGTTTTGTCTCATTTTCCATTCAGTGCGATTATATTTCAGAATATCTTATTGCTATATAGAGGGCACTTTTGATTTTGGGCATAGTCATTTTGGACTTTTAGATCTGCTCATCTATGTTGCAAAAATCTGAAAGTGCAGAAAACAGAAGAAAAAAGAAAGGCACCCAATAGTGCAATATTGTCCAATAAAGCAATATATCAATGCAGTAATGATGGGTACTCACAGAGTGGTCAGCTACAATATCGGCTGACTCTTGTGCATTCAGAAAAATTAAACCCGTCTCTGCTCGTGGAACAAACAAACAGTATACCTGAAGAACAGGAAATAGGAAACTCAACAGTGCTCCACTTATCAAAAAAAGTATCACAATTTAATATAAAAATAAATTGTACAATAAATACAAAAACATGTTGTATTTAACCCAATAGTGCTCTAACATGTTTCACAGCTATAAAGACTGCTTTTTCAAAGTGACAATTAAGACTTAGGGTCATTAAAGGGATAGTATTACTTCAAAATTGCTATCCCTCATATTGTAGCCCTTAATAAACTGAGTTAAATGACACCAGCGGCATCTCTCAAACCTTTATGGTGTAAGAGATAGCCGCTTTCAAAGTTTCCTCTCCCCTTCTGTCAGCGTTCTGCTGCCAGCAGGAGAATCCGGTCTCTGAATCAAGAGGAGGCTGTTCAGCAGAGTCAATATTTCATCATGGAAGGAAAAGTGATTAATTGAAACAGTCTTCTACATGTGCTTGGTAACCAAGCACACGTAGAAGACTGTTTCAATGAATCATTTTTCCTTCCATAATGAGATATCGGCTCTGTTTAAGAGCCTCCGCCTGTCCCGGGACCGGATTCCCCTGCTGGCAGCAGAACTCTGACAACAGGGGAGAGGAAACTTTGAAAGCGGCTATCTCTTAAACCATAAAGGTTTGAGAGATGCCGCTGGTGTCATTTAACTCAGTTTATTAAGGGCTACAATATGAGGGATAGTAATTTTGAAGTAATACTATCCCTTTAAGGAAAGGAGCAAGCAAAAGAGAACAGTTTAGATATCCTGTAAGAGTTTGCTATTGTGCAGTCGAGGTAGGGTCATGCACGAAGTGGACCAATGGATAAAGTACTGAGGGAATGACCTAATGCAACCCATCACTATTAAATGTACATTAGATCATTTGATATTCACTGTTTAACCCTTTTTTTTTTCTTTTCAAACGTCAGGGTTTAGACTCACTGTTTAGGTGCCCTGTCATTATAGGTCTATGCTTCTTTAGAGAACTTGATATTTCAGTGTACAGAGTTCACATTCAGTAACATAGTAATTGGTGATATATTGTATATTGGCAGCTCATCTCTAATTTTAGATAGCGATCTTTAAGATTTAAATTATGTATTATAGTTTCACTGAGGTACACATATTCATTTAAGATTTATTAATGTGATACATTATTTTTTCCTTTAACAATCCTAATAATGTTAATCAAAAAAACTAAAAGAAAAGAAGAAAGACCCAAATTGTGTAAAAGGTTCAAAAATACAATGAATATAAGATGAACAGTAATCTACTCACATTCAGGATTTTGATATCAAAATCCACTGACAAGCAAGCATACGGAGAGAGACTAGTACCGTCTAGGTTCAGGGGAACTCACGTTGCAGTAATAATATTCTTCAAAGCTTCTGATGAAGAGATCCAGGCGGAGACTCCACTTAAGAAGATTTATTTAAAAGTCAAAAGCTATAATGATAACGCTTTTCACAGCTAGAGCTCCACTTTATCAAAACATACAAGCCTGTTTAAAAGTATACAGAATAATGTTAATGTGTTCTTTCTAGGTTATAGTAATATAATATATATGTTATGATTTGACATTAGAATATTGTAATTGTCTAATTGTTAATTTATGTTGTATACTTATTTGATCAGTATATTTAAGTTGTATATTTTATTTTTTATTTCTTTAAGTATTAGGTTTGTTTCTAACAAGCCTAATTTCTACAAAACAATGTTTCCTTATGGGTGGTGCCAAAAAAAGCATAAGTCCTACAAATCAATGTTTCTTCAGGGCTTGGGCCTCTAATAAGTCTAAGTCCTACAAAGGCCTCTAACAACAAATCAAACAACAAATCAAATCAAACAACAAACAAATCCAAAAACATACTGATAGGTGAATTTAGATTGTGAGCCCCAATGGGGACAGGAACCAATATGAGTGTAAAGCCCTGCGGAATCTGTGTGCGCTATATAAATAAAGGATTAAAAAAAAAAAAAAAATCAAACAAATCATCCTTTACAAAATACTCTATCTATCAGCTTATGTCAGGGGGTTCCTGTCTCTGTCACTTTAAATACAAATGTCTTATTTTATTTTATTGATTTCTTTTTTTTATTAACTGTCCCCCCAATAGCAGTCAAGGAACCCCCCCAAAACAAATTCTCTATTCAAATGATTCATTCATTCACCAACACAGGCGCCCTCCTCAGACCCCTTTATACCATGTCTTATTGTTTTTATTTTATTTAGGATTTCTTTTTTATTAAGTGCCACCCAATCCCAGAAAACAACCCCCCAAAAACATTCCCTTTTCAAATTATTCTTTCCCCACACCCCACCAACACAGGCACCCTCATGCCCCTTTTATACAATGCTTTTGGGAAATCAAATATTATTTGTAATGTGTTGTGTGTAACTTCTATGTTCCCATTGATTTCAATGGGCGAAAAAAGCGGAAAAAAGCTGAAGATCGGCACTTTTCGAGGGAAATTTTTCACCTACCGGAAAGTGCAATTTTTCACCGATTTCAGTTTGAGGCAGAAAGTTTCGCCCATCCCTAGTTATAATCCATTCAAGAAAGGTGAAGGCTCAGAGTGTTAGCTACTTTAGTTCTTTAAACATACCACAGTGATGGGCATTGTAATTACAATGTAGCTTAGCAATGTTTGTTCTCTTGAAACACATAAAGAGTGTTATTTTATTTTGCCAATTCATATTCTCAGTACTAATTTGTGAAGATTGATATGACTGTCTGTATCCTGATGGTCAGATAGGACCTTGAAAAGCATTGCTTATTATATAGACTTTTATCAGAGTAGTGTGGTCTTTATTTTTTTTAAATATAAAGTGATATACTGGTGCATAAAAGTAGCCTCGTCTGCATTCTATTACTATAAGTACCAATATCTTTTACATCTTACTTCTAGATGCATATTATTGCATGCTCCTTCTTTTTCTTTTATTTGCTGGTTTATGACCATTTTTTTCTTTTTTTTAAGGAACCATGGCATGTCCATTAGAACTGACTGCTGTTTAAGATCTGTGTGGGGCAGTTGTAATATCCTCTACATGCTGATACATTGCTTGTGTGCGTAGCATGCTTGTCTTGTGACTATATTCATGTCTTCTACAAACATTTGTACCCTGTGAGGTACTCTCTTTTTTTCTCAGATGACTAAATGGTTCTTTTCTGCTGTTGAATTATGTTTCCCTATTTCTCAGATTCTAGAACATTTAAAATTATTTTACTAAACTACTTTAACAGAAGAAGAATTCATATTTTGTTCTTTTATACATTGGTATCTTTGAATGCCAGCCAATATTGTTTAATTTTTTATAATTCAGATGTGAGACCAGTTTTCGGAGAACATTGTTTTTTTTAAAATACAGTACTAGCTTCCTACAAATCTTTTGTCTTTCTAAGATGAGCTCTTAAACTAATATTATTGGACAAAGTTCTTTATATTTGCGGACTCATCAAACTGCAATAAAACTTAGTTACATATTATATTTTACTCAGCTGAAATACCATATTGTTTCATTTGCCTTACTGACCTAGTTACACTGCTATGTGACAGTTATGAATCATTTATCTAGGATTAAACTTATCTTCCACAGTTGAAACATTCAGAAATGACATCTACAGCATATGTTGCCTGATTCAACAATTCTCCTTTTTTCAAACAAGTATAAAAGGAATTTTAAACACAGCTATTGACCATTTTTACTTTATAGTGCACAAAAGTTAACATTAAGATAAAAGTTCAGATTTGAAATCATTCATTTTCTTCTATTCAGAATGTGATCAAGCAGGGAAAATGTTATAAAGATTTATTTTCAACTAGCAATGTGGGACGGTGCTGCCCGTCAGGATGTATAGGGAATTAATGCACACACACGGATGCAAGACAAACACACAAAGAGACACACATGCAAATGCACGCGCATGCACTGAGATCCATAAAGAGCGACACAGTTATACACACATACATGCAATGCACAACATACAGACACATAGAGTGTGATATTGACATGCAACACACAGTGAGGAACACACAGGCACACACAGAGACACACACACACAAGTGAGTCATAAGGGGGGACTTATGTGTCATTGTAATGAGTTTGTGTTTGTACTTTTGCTTCCACTGTGACATTCATTCATATAGTTGAAATTCATGTGGTAATTGCACATACTATGGTGGAAGGTGGATCGTGCTGGCTCCTGGGGTGTGCGTGAGTATGTGTGAGACTATGGTGGAAGGTGGATCATGATGGCTCGCGGGGTGTGAGTGAGTGTGAATGAGTGCGTGTGAGTGCGAGAGTGAGTGATTGCATGTGAGTGATTGTGTATGTTAGTGAGTGTGTGTATCACGGTCCCCGTGATCCTGTGTGTCACTCTCAACTGTGCTGCTCCCTTATTGGTTGAGCTGTGTTGGCCCGCCCCTGGTTACCTGTTTTATTCTGGCCGCTGGCACCTGACAGGTGCCCTTTCGTGGTGTTTCTGAGCCAACATTGCTGTTGCAGTATTCCAGTATCCTGATCTACCGTGTACCGACTAGGCCTGTACCGACGACGCTTCCTGTGTTCCTGTTGCGTGATTGACCCGGCCTGGCTGACTTCCTGCGTGTTCCTGATCTGGCTTGTCTGCGAATCTCCTGTGTGTCCTGACCCGGCCTGGCTGACGACTGACTCCTGCGATTGCCTCTGTTTCTGCCATTCTGCCGGACGGTTCCTGTTGTTGCCTCAGCGACATTCCGATACTGCAGTGTGTGACTGAGCCTCCGCTTCTCCGTTGCTGAGCCATTGCTGAGCTTTCCATTGTTTGTCTTACGTGTGCTGAGTCCAGACCCTTACTGTGCTGTGTCGTTTTCTGTACATAGACGCTGGTGTTGCCTCATCCGATTACTGCTACTCTTCCACCTATTGCCTCAGCCTGTTACACTGTTTCTGTGAGCCGGCCGCTTGTGGGCCTCGGAAGTCGGCGGTTCTACCTCAACAGAGCAGTGGTTCCGTTACGCCCGTTGGCTGTTGGCAAGCAGTACTGAACCCAGTGGTCTCCGTTACGCCTGTGCGGGGCTATCGACACAAGCAATCACGATACTAGTAGTCTCCGGTTAAGCCCGTGGGGGCTATTGGCCCAAGCAATCACGATACTAGTAGTCTCCGGTTACGCCCGTGGGGGCTATTGGCTCAAGCAATCACGATACTAGTAGTCTCCGGTTACGCCCGTGGGGGCTATTGGCTCAATTATCATGGTACTCTTGGTCTCTGTTACGCCCATGGGGGCTACCAATTTATCACCTGCAGTTCCCGTTCAGTCGCAGCTATATGCTACAGCTCCACACAGTGAATGGACTTGGGTGCTATCTTTCAGCACATATTGCTATGCAGCACCAAGGGCGTGCCTAACACCACATTTGAGACTGATTACCAATACTATTAACCTCTTGTTCACTGTTTTGTGCTTCTATACTTAGTGATTTATTACCTGTTGCACTAGGTATCTCTGCCTATATTCTGCCTATGCTAGTACTGCCCCAGTGGCGACCTTGTCATTTATTTTGCTTTAATAAAACTCTATTTGTTTTATCTAACCACTGTCTGAGTGTCTGAAAACTGTAACAGTGTGTGAGTGTGTGTGATTGAGTGAGAGTGTGTGATTGTGAGGGTGTATGAGAGTGTGAGTGAGAGAGTGTGAGTGTGTGATTGAGAGTGTGAGTGTGTGTGATTGAGTGTGAGTGAGTGTGTGAGTGAGAGTGTGTGAGAGTGTGAATGAGAGCGTGTGAGTGAGAGTGTGAGTGTGTGTGTGATTGAGTGTGTGTGTGATTGAGTGTGTGTGTTTGAGTGAGAGTGTATGAGAGAGAGTATGAGTGAGAGAATGTGAGTGTGTGAATTATTGTGAATGTGTATGATTGAGTGTGTATGATTGAGTTTGTGTGAGAGTGTGAGTGAGAGTGTGAGTGTGTGTGATTGAGGGTGAGTGTGTGTGTGTCTGATGTGTTTGTGTCTGCGGTGTAGGAGCGAGTGACAGCCATTTTCTTTTTTCAGTTACTTGGATAGTGGTGGGCGGGCTGGAGAGTGGGGGCAGGCCAAATCCCTGCATGGTTTAAATCACTCCCCCACTGAATCACCCAATGGGAGCAGTAACTCCTCCTTACTTAAGTTGAGGTAACATAAGGATATAACACACGCTAGCTCTTCAGTTGAGTCAGAGTAGCAATATGCTGAGGGAACAAATAGAAAGTGGTGTTTGAGGCTTGCCCTCTAACATACAGCAAAGCATCTCTCTCCCTTTAAGGAGAAAGGGTGGGAATCAGGAAGCAGGAAGTGGAGGAGTGACAGTTGAAAACAGACAGTTAGTGTGGTTGACTGAAGAGATGAAAAGAGTTAAATAAAAGAGTTGCTATTAAGTGTATCCCTGAGTTTGTATTTTATGGAAACATTACGCCCTCGTACTGAAACAGAGTATATGGAGGGTTACATTTATCTGTGGTAGGTGAAACAGTGTGTATGGAGGATTACAATTATCTGTGGGTGGTGAAACAGTGTGTTACTATCACGGTTCCCGTGATCTTTGCTGTCACTCTTTGCTCTGGTGCACTCCCATTGGCTGAGCTTGTTTGGCCCGCCCAGTATGGCCTTTTTATACTGGGCCTTTGGTGTTCCTGGACCAGTGTTGCTGTGTAGCTGTGTTCCTGCGTTCCTGTGTACCGACTTGGCCCGTCTGACTACTCTCCTTGATTCCTGCTCCGTGATTCGACCCGGCCTGGCTGACATTCCTGCTCCGTGACCTGACCCGGCTACGTTGATGACCCTGCCTTTGTTCCTGCTCCTGTGTAGCTTGGGCGACATTCTGACTTCCGCTGTGCTGATTGCAGGGCAGACAGAGTTGTTGCCTCCGATTCACTGGGCCTTCCCGTTTACTCTTGCTGAGCACTGTTGCCTCAGCTACACTGAACCTCCGTTAACACTTGCAGAGCACAGTTGTCCCAGTTTGAGTGAGCCTTCCGTTTGTACTTGCAGAGCCTTCGTTCACTGAGCCTCCGTTAACACTTACAGAGCACTGTTGCCTCAGTTACATTGAGCCTTCCGTTCACACTTGCAGAGCACCGTTGCCTCCGTTAACCCTGAGCTTTCCACTTCCACTTGCAGAGCATTGTTGTCTCCATTACAAAGAGCCTCCCGTTAACGCTTGCAGAGCATGGTGGCCTCCGATTAACACGGCGCATCCGGTAACACCTGCTGTGCGCAGCAGCCTCATTACCACACCGGTTGGGTGCTATTGGCTCCATACACCTCAGCTCTCGCAGCGTAGTTGGTTACCGTTACAGCACCGGGCGGGTGCTATTGGCTCTATACACCTCAACTCTTGCACTGTAGTTGGTCTCCGTTACAGCACCGGTTGGGTGCTATTGGCTCTATACTCCTCAGCTCTCGCAAGGTATTTGGTCTCCATTAACACACCGGTTGGGTGCTATTGGCTCTTAACATCTCAGCTCTTGCAGACCACTTGGTCTCTGTTAACGCACCGGTTGGGTGCTAGTGGCTCCAGGCTCCCAATCTCTTGCAGTACTAATATCTATACCTACGTCACCCAGCGGGTGCTCATGGCTCAATGTGTGCTAGCTCTTGCAGAGTATTTTGGCCTCAGTTCCCTGCTTAGCATAAGCAGTAGTCTCAGTCCTGCTCAATTTACTGGTGCTCTCACATCTAGCATCACAATATTGCTCCTTTACCATCTTATGGGCATTGTCAAACACACCACAACAGAGACTGATTGTTTTCTATGAACTTTAACCCTTGTGTACCCTGTATGCTAGCTTATGCCTGTCCTGTGACAGTATATATTATTTTCCCTGTATACTGGGCCTGAGAGGGCATCTGTACTTCTTTGTCTATTTACAGTCATTCTGTATTGCCTCTAGAGGGCAGCCTTTCTTGTCTTTTAATAAAACTGTGTTTTATTCTAACCTACTGGTCTGAGAGTCTTACAAAACCGTTACAGTTTGTAGGGTCATGATCCTGAGTGAGAGTGTGTGTGGACCAGGAGAAGTTATTGATATCCCCTACTTCAGTAGTGAGTGGCAGCTATATTTTTTTTTGTCAGTTGGATAGTGGTGGGTGGGCTGAAGGGGGCGGGCCAACTTCCTGTATGATAAACATGCCCCCGTTGAATCACCCAATGGGAGCAGTAAAGTCCCCATTGAATCACCCAATAGTAGTTGTGTCTCCTAATGAGGCATACATTATGTAATGAGGCATTCTGTTCAATGTGTATTTGTTTTCTGAGGAGACATAAATTATGCTCTGTGTGTGAGGTACCATAAATTATGCAATGAGGCTTATTCTTTTATATATATATATAGATATATATAGATATATATATATATATATATATAGATATATATATATATATATATAGTAGGTTTTATCCTGTTGAGTAAAACAAAGGGTATCCCTACTGCTGACAGATGCTTTATTCAAAAGTTATTGCAGCTCAAACTTTAGGTGTGTCATCTCAGTGACTTGAAATTTTACAGTGGTGCTGTTGCTACACCATCCTATGGAGGTTTTTGGTCATCTGACAAGAGCTGTCCATAGGATTTGGTAGCACCTAAAATTCAAATCTGAACTGTAATATCTTTTGAATAATGCTTGTCTCAGAAGTGGGAGTACCATTGTTTTATTCAGGAGGACAAATTCTAAAACATATATATTTTTTTCATATTAAGTATTACTATCCCTTTAATGGGTTTCAGAAGGTCGGCATAGGGCATTTGCTTTATGCCCCTCATCATCTTACTTTCCCAAAAGTTTACAGATGGTAGTTTCCAAAGTATTTTGGAGGCTTTCATTGTAAAAACAAAAACATCTTAATAATATTATAACCAGTAATAAATTAACTATTTTGGTAATTTTGTGTTTATGGCCAAATTCATGATCCAGTAGTTTTTCCAAGTTTCAGGCATCCTTTTTTTACTTGCAGGGACAAATGCCTTGCGCAAACATATTGTTTTCCCCAATCTAGTTAAGTGTATCCCAGTTTTGAGGATGTATCAATTAGTCAACTTGCAAACCAGTAGTGAAAGATATATTTAAACTAAAAATGACAGAAATTGGATTTCATTATCTGCTTTCCTTGTGACTGGGAAAATTTGATCTTAAAGTCTTATACTCATCAAACAGGGAAGTAAGCTATCCAGTTCCTGCTATTTATTGGAATGTTATAATCATCTTAAAGGTTTTAGGATACTTTTAGTATTAGACTCTATGGTATAACATTGGATTTGGGAATCTGGCTGTTTCCCCACCATTTTATGTCTAGAACAGTATTTTTATTTTGCACTTATGATTTCATAAGCAGTATATCAAGTTGGAAGAGAACTACATAATGTGGAAGTTTGAGCTTCAACTGTTAATTTACGTCACTGGAAATATTGTAATTGGGCAAGATCCCATAATAAAAGAGCCCCATGAAATCAGGTTACTTCTGCAGAAGACTAGCTGCTATGGGACTAGGCAGAAAATTAGATAATAAAAGAAGGCATTATAAAAAGAGAACACATGCTGAAAAATTGAAAATATCACAAGTTTTTGAAACTGAAAATTCATTGTTAAAAAGGGTAGCAATTTATTCCAATTTATTGTGCGAATAACTCATCCACTGATTGACCCTTATAACAGAAGATGAAATACCAAATTAATAGATTTTCTGCACCAATAATAGGACTATATGTGCAAAACCAAAGAAGGAGCAATTCTGGGTCAAATCACCAGTTCAGTCCTCAAGAGCTACGAACACTCCAGGATCTAAGGATTTCCCTGTTTGAACAGAGGTGGGCCAGTCAAATTGAATGAGCCAATGATTAACTCATCTATTCTTAAATAGGGAAATCCGTAAATCCTGACCTGTTGATGACCCTTGAGTATTGAACTTGAACACCCTGATCTAAACCATATGACAAATAACAATTTTTATTTCCTGAACTGGGCTTTTATACCCCTTGAATGCTAAATTAGACTCCAACAATTTATTGGAGAACATTCAAGGAATTAAACATCCAATTTAAATTCATGGGATTTTGGCAATCTTTGGTCCCTTTGGTGCAGTTGATTTGCTCCAAAATTTTTCCACTTTTGTCATTATGCACATTGCTCTCAATCCTACTAATTATTTTTATGCATCTACAGTAACTTGATGTCTGACTCTTACAGACAGGACTATAGCACCATTAAAAATAATTTTAACCCTTTAAGAGGGATATGTAATGTATTACAAATGAATTAGTTGCACACTCCTCTGGTCCTTAAAGGGTTAGAGTTGTAAAATCTATTAATATAATAAATTAACTGGTGTATAACTTTGGCTGTTTTATGATAGAGGCTTGAAATGATGCAGTAAATTGGGAATAACTGTGAAAATTACAGTATAGCACTCAACACATTTTACACATTCTGTAGCTATGTGAATACCAGAATCAAAACACTTTCTACTCACATGACATCTAGGAATGGAACTCTTTTTTCCCATCAAAACCTATTTAATAATTGTTACAAATAGTTCAGGATACATTCTATGAGGCAAGTGATAGAATGGGGAAAAATATAGCTCTCATTCAAATCTCAGAATGGGCTTCTGATTTATAAATCTACATAGAAGGATAACTTGGAATGACCAATTTTTTGTCACCAGTGGATTAAAGGTTTAGAATGAAAAAAATTACATTTAATATTATATCTAAAATGGTGGATTATTTGTGTATGAAATAACATAACACACTTCATGGTTAAGCATGAATCTGGGATAGGCTTCATGATTTCTAGGAATGTGAATATTTCCTCCAGGTTCTAATCTATGTACATTTCAGCACAGGCAAAGTGGACCTTGTTAAAACAAAACTAACTAGAGATTCCATTACCCTTCTATGTTACTCATTGAGGTGAAACTTTACATCCATATACTGTCTAAACCCATAATTTACTGCACTTTAGCAGTGGCAACACCATAGCTAAAGGGTCTGAGAGCTTACCTTCCCCAGACCACCACCAGTATTTTTAAAAAAAGAGAGTGTTATTTGGAAGCTTTCACACATACTCCTCGAACTTAGAGGGGTGCTTCTAGGCTAAAGATATTCTTAAAGGATCCTCTCCATTAAGCCGAGCACTCCCATCGTTTGGTATAACTTCATCTTTATTATAACATTAATAGCAATGTTTAAGTCTATATCTGGACTTTCATCAGGAACAAACAAACTTACAGACACGTCCTCACACAATGCTTTATTTTACCCCATCTTTGAATACAGAGCTGGGCCAGCAAGTGTGCTTAACCATAGCAAGTTTGAATATTGAGTATTGAGTTTTTAAACTGGATTATTATAATTGATATTATAGCGGACCATGTTTGGATCTGATGCGGAGTCAGCGTCTGTGGTTAGTCTGGTGATCACATGTGCTGGCCAGGCACCATATTCAGAGATGGGTTAATATAAAGCACTGTGTAAGGATGTGTCTGTAAGTTTGTATGTCCCTGATGAAAGTCCAGATATTGACTGAAACGTTGGACATGTTATTTTAATATTATAATAAGAGTGGTGTTTTATCAAACAATGGGAATACTTGGCTTAACGGAAAGGAAACTTACAAAAAAAGTTAAACAGAATGTACCCTGAGGCTAGTGACTCTGAGTATCACTGTGGGGTAACGGCAGTAGGCTCTCACCACACCACTTCATACCTGTTCTTCCGTCACACTGGTGGTGACACAGGTTATCATCATGTCATCACATCAGTCAACACATGATGATGTTGGATGTATCGGCCTATATAAACACTGAGCTCTGGCTCAGTTATACTTTGAGTGACATATAGTTCCTTCTTTTAACTGTTTATTCTGGTTTTGTCCTTTTTGCCTTGCACTTGGACCTTGTACCACTTCAGTCTTCCCTGGCCTGCTTTTGAAACTTTGGTGCCTGCCCTGACTTTCTGGCCTGTACCTTCTTTAAGAACCTTTGCTGCATGTCCTGACGCTGGCTATTACTGACAACTAGATTGTCTTTTCCATTTGGCTTTGATATTTTGGGCTTACTAGTGCCTCCTCCTGAGTCTTACACCTGGTCTTCTTCCTGTTCCCATCTCCTCATTGAGATACACTTATTCTGAAACTGAGGATTAGCAATCATTGTCAGGGATGTGTGAAAAGTTCAGTTTTATTACCATAGTAACTTTGACAGAATACATGTGGTTTTTCTGCTTTTCCTGTGGGAAATATAGTCCATAGAGAATCCCTGGCTGTTTTGCTAAGATCACAGAAAAATTTTCAAGAATGGTTTCATTTCCCACCTATGTTATTTGATGGGGCAAAATTTACAACCCATATGCTAAATAAACCCATACATTCCTGCACTGTAATGTGATGTATTTGAAGGAGACAGAGTGATAGAGAGAAAAAAAAATGATAATTATTTAAAATATATTTTTGAAAATAATGTGGTTACTTATTGGTTCATAATGCAAGCCTGAGTCCAGCAAACAGATTTAATCATGGCTTGCTTTTGGCAAACCAGAGTCCTGCAAAAAATTATTTACACAGGGCTTGTTTTTGGCAAGTCTGAGTCATTCAAAAAATGATTTAGTCAGGGCTGTTGTTTAGCTAACCTGTTTTTTTCTCTGTAAGCATGCTGCTATTCTGGCTAGCTATTATTTAAAAAATTACAATTTACAATGAATGTGGCAGATGTATATGGTAGTGGTGGTGGACTGGTGTGGTTTGATTGACGTATATAGCTATGGATGGATACGTAAAAACATTCAAGTGTTCTACTTAGGCAGTGCAATTCCACATTTTATTATGATATAGAGGTTAGCTGAAGAACCATTATGTCAAGAGTTGATTGAGGAACCAAGAGAAATATAAAAGTAAGAGGAAGGAAAGAAGCAGAAAAGCAAGGAGGGGGTACAGAGAAAAAGTAGGAAAACCCTAAGAGAGATAAAAAGGAGGGGAGGGGAAATTTTAGCAATGGCCCTCCACCCTTCTGGCTAACCTAGGTCTAAAGAAGAGGAGAGGGAAACCACATTACAAGAGATAAGCTAAGCTTATATAATAGTGTGGGATGTAGCTAGCTCACCCTATCCAGGTACCTTCAGTCTCAAGATACCATCAGGGGGTGTGGAATGTTGGTAGCCAAAGCATGCATTTTTTCAAAGGACGCCAGTTGTTGAACCTTGTTGTGCCAGTCAGTGAGTGTTGGGGGATTATTATTTTTTTCCACCCTACCAGGTGCCTTCACTCTCACAATACCTTAAGGGGGGGTACTGTAGGTACCTTAAGGGGGGATGGAGAGGGATAAAAGGGGTGGTTGTCATCTGTTTAGCAAGAGAAGCAAGGAGGAGGTACAGAGAAAGAGTAGGAAAGCCCTAAAGGGGGAGTGGAGTGTTGGTAGCCAACGCATGCATTTTTTCAAAGGACGCCAGTTGTTGAACCTTGTTGTGCCAGTAGAGGAGAATGAAAGCCCAAGCACAGTTTATAAGGAAAAGAATAGGGTTAGATTAATATGGGATTTAGGATTTGAGGAGGGAAGTTGAGAGATGAGTAAAGTCATAAGGCCTAAGAGGAGTGAGGAGGAGAATTTTCATTTGATTTGATGCCGAACTTGGGACCAGAAAGCTTAAAGAAGGGAGTAAAACATGTGGTTCATAGTGCACAACTCAAGGCCACAATGCCAGCATAGGGGAGAGGCATGGGGGAATATCCATACTAGTCTTACCAGTGTATAGTACCATTGTGTGAGAAGTTTGAAATTTATATCTTTGTTAGAAACAGCTGTAGATACATGAGTTTGAGATATATGTGAGGCCTAGCAGGTGATTTCCAATTCCCTTTCACACAAAAGGATGTACCCAGGTTTAGAGGAGGGAATGCAATAGTTAAGAAAATGCCTCATTTTGGAAAGTGTGTGATGCTTGAAACACACCTGGACAGATTGGACTTAAATGAAGTAAGAGGTCTAAGAGTGTAGCTCAAGGCCACTAGTAAAAGTAGGTAGCTAGACAGTTGCCTATATTACTATTGATGTTTAGAGGAAAGGTTGTTGTTCTGACAAAGAGAAGCAAAGGGTGTAATTCCATTTGCAGAAATCAGGGCCGTAAGTCAATGGATACTTAAGTGTGTTCAGGCAATAAAGTCATAGTCCATAGATATCTAGACAAAATCTGGATTGTCACATATGGAAAGGCTTGGGGAAGGGAAGGGAGCCAGTTTTGCTTGGACACTAATGTCCAACTAGACTTTAGTCAGTGCAACCAGAGTGATATGGGCTGTTATATAGATTTTTGGGGTTCACCGACTGGATATCATAAAAGGCCTCTTACATCAAGTTTTTCTTGTTGGCGAATGCACATTTGAGCAGCTTCATAATGTTTGCCATCTGGTATATTCACAACATGTCCGGTAAACCTAGATTGCCCTCTTACTAGGGCCAAATGAAGGGGTTTAGGAGGCCTTGCAATTGTCTGAGTATACACCTAGGAAACAAGAGAAGGATGGTGTAAAAAAGGTACAGAATCTTCAGGATCACAACCATTTGAATCAAATTTACTCTCCCAAACTAGGAAATAAATAGACAATCACAAGTGGAAAGGTCCTCCTGAATAGAATCAATTGAGACTCACCACAGAGCTCATATCAGAGGAGATATGCACTCCTATGTATTTAATACTAGAGTTCTTCGCCCAGGAGAAGAGAAAAGAGCATGGGAGGGATGAGATAATGAGGGGGGTGATATTATTTTAGCATTTAAGATCTATGAAGGCTCAGTTTTGAAATGGAAAATCAAACACTATTCTTGCAAAACTTGCAGAAGGTAAAGAAGTGACTGGTGAGTAGTGGTGGTCAAAATGTGAGAAAATTATTTTGCTCTAAAATGGATGAATTTTCTCTTTTTTTATATTTTCTCCTTTTCTTCAATGCAAAATGTTCTCCTTTTCACAAATTGCAACACATTTTTTGCCTTTGGTGCAACATTTCCCAACACAATAATCTTCTGAGGGCTGCAGTGGAGAAGTAAGTATCTGAAAGTAAAAGTTGGGAGTTCTACAGTAACAGATGCTTTGACAAATTCCTGCTTAAGTGACACAGGCACAAATTCATAATGTATGTATGTATATTCGGTATTGTGCAAAGTTTTAGGCAGGAGTGAAAAAATGCTGTAAAGTAAGAATGCTTTAAAAATATGTTAATAGTTTATTTTTATCAATTACCAAAATGCATAGTGAGTGAGCAGCAGAAAAGTCTAAAAGAAATCAATATTTGGTGTGACCACCCTTTGCCTTCAAAACAACATCAATGCTTCTAAGTAAACTTGCACAAACTCAGGGAATTTGTAGGCATATAGTCAGGTGTATGATTAAACAATTACATCAAAGTATGCTAATGATCAATCAATGTAATATATGGGTTGAAACACAATCAATAACTGAAATAGAAGCCGCTGTGTAGGAGGAATAAAACCAGGTGAGGAACAGCGAAACTCAGCTAGCAAGGTGAGGTTGTTGAAGACAGTTTGATGTCAAAAGTCATGCACCATGGCAAGACTGAGCACAGCAACAAGGCACAAAGTAGTTATACTGCATCAGCAAGGTATCTCTAAAGCAGAACTTTCAAGGCAGACAGAGTTTCCAGATGTGCTGTCCAAGCTCTTTTGAAGAAGCAGAAAGACACGGGCAAAGTTGAGGAAGCAGTGGTCAGCCAAGAAAACTTAGTGCAGCAGATGAAAGACACATCATGCTTACTTAACTTCACAATCGGAAGATGTCCAGCAGTGCCATCAGTTCAGAATTGGCAGAAAACAGTGAGACCCTGGTACACTCATCTACTGTCAGAAGATGTCTGGTCAGAAGTGGTCTTCATGGAAGACTTGTGGCCAGAAAGCCATACTTCTGATGTGGAAACAAGGCCAAAAGACTCAACTATGCACAAAACACAGGAACTGGGGTGCAGAAAAATGGCAGCAGGTGCTCTGGTCTGATGAGTCAAAATTTAAAATATTTGGCTGTAGCAGAAGGCAGTTTGGTCGCTGAATGGCTTGAGAGCAGTACAAGAGTGAGTATTTGCAGGAAACAGTGAAACCTTGAATCCGAGCAGGTTGAGTGGAGATTCCCTAGGCAGAAGGAACTTTTTTGGAGGTGTTCATCATGTACTTGAGGTGCAGCTCTGTTTCTGTTTTAAGGCAAAACTTTTGCTCACCTAATATTAAGCAGGAACCTTCTTGAGGGTTCTTGAGCCCTGCAGCAAAGCAACATGTCTGCATACATGAACATGTACTGATTAAAGGTACATTTTGTAGAATGATATATAATTGTTTCATAGTGGCCAGAATTTTATGTCCAGGTTGAGATAGGTTTATATTTATTATAGGAACTGTTATTGTTGTTTTATCATACAGCATCATTAGATATTATATTCTCAGTCTTATGCATCAAGCTTAGATTTGACCTCCTTCAACTCCTGGAGAATATTATATAGAAACCGAGGTTGAAGTAATTAATAAGTGTGAGTAAAAGGTGCATAATTTGTTTCACAGGCTAATTTTGAGAATGTAGCAAAATACTCAATTTGTTCAGACAGATCTGGAACAAAATTGCAGAGGGATAGGTGGAAGTGGTCAGGGAGGGATAGAGGTGCATAAGAAAAGTAGCATGGGCACAAGTGAGAATAGAACAAGAGGAAAGGAAAGAGCACCAAAAAACATTGAAGGAAGAGGCACAAGCAGAGGAGATGGAAGGAAGGGGCCTTTAATTGTTGGGAGAGAGTTGGAGGGGATTGATTGGGGGTTTGAGTCAGATAAGCTGGAATGGAAAGCAGAGTACTTCTTCTGTATTTGAAGAAGAGAAGGATGCTGGAGGGATATATTCTAGATCTTCATCATCACCAGTCATCCTCAGCAGCATCAGCATCACCTGGCAGTTCTTGCCCATTACTACCCTTATATTCCTCTAAGTTTTCAGAGGTCTCAAACAATTTATTTTTACTTTTACTGTAACAAAGTTCCCTGCTACAGATGTTTTGGTACTTGTTTGTTTCACTGTCTGATGCATCATGTGGTTCAGCTGCTACACCTTCCTCTGTTATGCTATTGCTAGCATCATCAACACTTGAATGTGACTTGTTGTTGTCTTCAGTGTTCTTCTTATATGGTTCTTTATTTCTACTTGCACTGGTGGTTCTGGAACTAGTTTTGCTGGGACCTTGACAAAATGCATCCTCCCTTGGATTAGAGGGATCATCATCATTTTTTGAACTAGTACTTTACTCTCTAGTACCAGCATTGCTCCACCCCTCCCCTTCCCCTTCTCCTTGTGCGTTTGCTGGACATTACTCAACTACACTGTGTTTTTTTACTCTACGGTACACAACACAACTGATGGAGTTGTATGATGCCTTCCCTAAGCCCAGTCAGCTGTCTGTCACTGTCACCTAATATTTTTAGTTCTTTATTCTTTTTTATTTTTATTTTTTATCCACCCTGATGTCTTATCACAGTCTGTCCAAAAAAAATTATAACTGAAAAACAAAATCAACATTGTCAGTCACATGGAATTTTGGAGTATTTGGGGTCAACTTCCTTCCTCCCTTCTTCTCCCCAGAGTGCCCCACTGAGTCTCCTAACAGAGCAAATGACCTACCTAAAAGATTCCCTAAACTAAACTTCAATTCCCCTCTCTGTCTTCTGTAGCTCAAAAAACGTACTGCTCTCTCCTCTCACAAACGTGAAATGGCTGCTGTAAGAGCCTGACAGCCTTTTATATGGCTGTAGGAAACTTTTGTGTGGTGGAGAAATATTTTTCTTCCCATTGATTTCATTAGGCAAAAAAGGCAGGAAAAAGAGGAAAAACTGCACTTTTAGCAGGAAATTGTTTGCCAAGCAGAAAGTGCCATTATTCGCCAATTTCAGTTTGAGGCGAACATTTTCACCCATCCCTACTGGTTGGGATAGGAAACACATAAATAAAGTAAATAAATTAAAGGAAAATTGAATGTACAAAGTCAGTGCCTTATAGTTTGTTGAAGTTTTGTTGAGGAGGTGCAATTTTAAAATTGATTTGAAGTCGTGATTGGAATTGGAATATTTTAGTGATAAAGAATATACAGTTGGCATGGTTTACATGGGAGACAATGCATTTAAGATAGGATTCCTATTCACAAATACAATACAAAGAACTCTCTGTTGAATGGTGTTTTCAAACACATTAAAAGCAGCAATGATCACTAGTAAGGGAAGTAGGGATGTGGAATACTTTTCCTCATGAGGCTGTGCTGGATCCCTTTTTAGCTAAGAGCAATATAATACATTATGACACTTGGTTTCAGTGCAGATAGGATGAAGAATATTTAGTTACCCACATTAGCATAATTGGAAATTACTTAACCTTTTTCTTACATTTAAAACAGCTTAATTGAAAGAAATAAGTAGTACAAAATAGTATCAAGCAGACAGTAGCAAAAATGACCTGCAAACATATCAGTATTTAAGCATCTGATGTATAAGTGTATATTACTACAAAATACATACTGAATGTGAACAACAGGTAGAATCTATGAAGAGCCTGGGACTTACTCAAACATTTGGATCCAATCACCATGGGTATCTGGGTAAATTAGGACTCCATCCTTCATAGCCACTATCCACTCCAGTAAATCTGACACCTATCTCTTTACAGCTCTCCTTTACTGCTCACTTAGCACTAGTATTCACTAAACATACAACAGCTTGTTGAAACAGAAAAGAAGCTGACAGCACTCCTGTACTTGAATAACATCAAAAGCTTTATTAGCAACTTTAAAACATTCTCCATGTACTTACCATATTTCCATAATTCATACATAAAGTTTGTCATCAGGTTCTAAACTGAGACTACATAATGGGTTGTCAAGCCTTCCCAAAGTGCTGCTTATTAGTACAAAACAGCTGTCGACTGTGATTAACATCTGCCTACAACACTGACTTATCTATGCAGTCTCTATTTGCATTTACAAGTTGCTAATAATTTCTTTGATTTTATTTAAGTATGGGAGTGCTATAAGTTACTGTTCTCTTTCAACTCTGTGGTAATATAGATAAAGCTTGAATATAAAACCGGTCACATTTTGTTCCCTTATCAACTAATGCAATCATAAGAGAGGGAACTAGACAATTAAAAAACAGCAACATAACCAGGGAAGGGTAGAATGAATACAGTAGACTCTGAGATGAGAAGGAAGGAAAGAGTGGAGAGGCATGGGGGGGTGAGGGAAATGTGCACTCAATGCATAATACTTTGTAGAAGAATGAGAATTGTACTAGCAAGTGTAGTCAAAGCTGTCACACAGATAGTGAAATATGGATGCCAAAGTTCCCATCATTATTATAGATTGGCAAGGATCCTGAAGTAACAATGTGTAGCCTTTCCATATCCACATAATTATTTACCTTATTTACCCAATGTGAGAGTCTAACAAGTGAGATTGACTTTCAATATTTTGGAACTGAATATGTAGCAGCATTGAACAGAATATGACTGAGTCATTTTATGAGGAGTTAATACAATTTGTGTGCTGGAATAGACAAAATCAGAAATAACTGGGAACATATATCTTCATTATTTTAAGCAACTAAGCTCAGACTTGAGACTAAAAAAGGTTCAAGCAGGGAGCATTCCCACTAAATCTGAAACATGGAGGAGATTTATAAAAACATTCTTAGTGTATTTTTAAGAATTGTAAATAAAATTCACAATGATGGTTCATATGTATAAAGAAGTCAAGTTAATAAATATGTTTATTTCAGAATATTGAGAACACTTGCAGAACATTCACAACTGAGAATGTTTCTTCACATACATGGCTTTCACTATATACTTCTGTTAAGAACAGGTTATAGCTGAGTCAAAATAAAATCACTAAAATGTCTTTATTTTTGGTGCAATTAGCACATTTCTTTATAAATACTTTGCAACACAGTTCTTATTTGGACAAGACCATTTAACTTCACTTTTCAAAAAAGTTGACTAACTGGAGTTATCACTTAGCAAAAATGTTGCTTATATCTTTAGGTCACTTTGCAACAATTTTATAGACAGATTGTTTATAACTCCTGGTGTATAAATCTTCCCCTTAGAGCCTGTGTAATTTAGACATCTCCAGCATAGTGGAGCAATTTGGGTAAAGTGTTTCCCATTACTTGGGGGTTCAATACAGTGTGGTGTACATTTTATAATTTGTTTCTCATGATGCATTGTCCCTGGCAAATTTACAGTTATTTAGAAAAATCTGTCCTTAATCGCTAAGAGCCAAGGTTCACTGTAGTTCTGACTCCCATGTCAAAATATACCAAGGTTTAGATGAAGAGCTTGTATTCAATAAGACTTTATAAATCCTGGAAGGTTGGTTAATGCACCATCTGTAAAATCTGTTCACATTTCAGGGTCGCAGGTTCAAGACCAAGCAAAGTCAACTCAATGTATCCCTCCTGGAAAAATACTTTCACCTCCCCAAAAAAAGGCATACTCATTTGTTTCTTACAATGGAGATGAATCCCTACTAGAATACCTATTAGATAAGAAGATCAGCAAAAGGTGATGCATGTGCCTATATTCCTTTAGATACAAGTGATTAAAACCATGGTCCCTTTTAAATGCATAAAAAGTCAAAATACCAATATAAGGAGGCTAATGTGTGAATGCTTTTGAATGTCCCTTTTGTGAAAGAGGTGGATCTACGCTTGGAGGGAAACATGGGTTACCCAACATTTAGAAGAAAGGGAAAGGAAAGGTTGCTAATTGGAAGGTTGCCTCATTTAAAATTTTAAGCAGGTAATATAAAATATGTTTTCTGCACAAGAAGAATACTTTTTCTGCAGGGGAAAAAATATTAAAGATAAATTGGTTGAAGCCAAAGTTACTGTGCAGATAGATTAGCAGCTAAATAATATTGTCATTCCGGTTGCTAATGATGGCCCATTTACCTGTCACCTGTTTGCTACTCCCCCATTGGTCTCCTATTGGACATCTGCCACCTTTTATACCTGCCTCTTTCACAGGCGAGCACCCATTCTGTGAGCTGTTTCCACTTCTGTTGTTCCTGTGATTGGACCTTGGCTTTGATTTTGACTTCTCACCTGTCTTAACCTTGGTACATCCCATCAGCTGACTACTGGTTTGGCTCCTGGCTCTAGTTACTGACCTTGATTCAGTCTCACTACCTTCTCATTCCCTTGGCTTGACTTCCTGGTATGACTTGGCTATCCCTCCAACTCTGAGTGCTCCATCCTACTGCCACTATTTGCCTATCAGTTATTGAGCCAGAACTTTTCTGGCTGCCCATTGCCTGTCATCTTCTTACCTCTGGGTAACCCCAGTCCTGAATCTGTCTCTCCAGTCTCTCAGTCACCCTGAGGAATGGCCCACTGAGCTTCATTTATTAGCTTCTGGAATTGGGAATAAGTACTGAAAACTGCTCCTGAGTCATCCCCCCTCTCTGGCCACGTTCCTGTATTACAGGGAGTACAGTGTATGCAGCCTCTCTGTTAGATTCCATTCTACAGTCAAACTCTGCTGTGTTCCAGTTTTAAAGAGGCAGAACCTAATTTCTCCTAGAGTCATACCTGTGTCTTCTCAGTCAAATCTGCATTTGGATCTTAACAGTTTTTAGGTTGTATGTAATCACGCAGTTTCTTGGTGTGGCTATCCTGGTCTGACTCCAAGCTCCTCCAGGGTTGGGCATCTGGTCTTGCAGCCAACACCTTTAACCTTGGCTACAGCCACAGCAAGGTCACCCCAAAATCAGTCAACATTCTCTAGCTACGCCCTCATTCCACCTTTCTCTAGCCTCACTTGTTGTTTACAATATATTTGATAAATATCTTTCAATATGAGATTTGCTGACCCAATCTGAGGAGTTTAATTAAGAGTTTTAAACATTGGTAGCATTTTTTAATACACCATACAAATGCATTTATGACTGTTTTAATTTTTAAGAACCTTTTGGGACTATGCATTGGATAGTTTAGAATATAAAAACACATTTTAGAAGAACCATCTTTTTACATCATTAATATGTTTTGTCCAGGAAATAAAGCGAGCATGTTGAATTTTGTAAAGAAGCATGCTGAAATTAAAAACTATGATATTATCGAGATTTGGGGTCAGATAAACATCAAGATACTTGATCTTTAATTTCATTCAATTTAAAAGGGAATTTAGATTTTAATTTTGTACTTTGGGAAAGACATATGTTAATATTTAGAATTTTTAATTCAATAAAATTGATCTTGGATTATGAAACAAAACTCTAACCATCGAATATGCACATGGGTGGAAAGATGTGGTATGCAAAGCTCACTAACTTAAACTTCTTGTTGTATCCTAATGATATTTAATAGGGTTCTAATGCTAAAATGAATATTAGCAAAGGCAGTAGGCACCCCTGTCTTATGCTATTTGTACAGGGAATGGGCCTGAAAGGAAGCCACTTACTATGATTGTGGCTGGAAGGAAGAGGATGAGTGTAAACTAAGAATTGCTTTTTGAATATTGGGTTCTAGCCCAATGTTAACTATCATCACAATATATTTCCACCTGATCCTATCACATACATTCTCTGTGGTGGGTGTGTTTCCTTTCATTGCTGGGTTTATTACTGAATGAATTAATTCTGTGAGCTTCTACCTTTTGCTATGTTGTAGGAAATGTCATTGTTCGCTAATTAGAATTGCTGTTTTTTCTATTATAACTGTTTTCTATTGATGTGATAGGACAGGTGGGTATGCAAGTGATTGCAGCCTGTGTCTGTGGTATGTTTTATTGCTGTGTTGTAATTGGTGGTCATCCGGCATATAAAGAAGATTGAGAGTGAATACTTGAAACTTGGAAATCTTGCAGGAGTATGTCTATTTTCAGCAGTGGGATAATTGCTGGCTAGCTAAACTGCCATTTTAACTTGCAGTAACTGGGATAACGAGTATTAGAATGCTTGCTAGTATAACCCAGTATGCTAGCAGCCATATGTTGGCACACTTGGAACTTACGGCATAATTAGTCATTGCAGGGACCAAAGTGCAACATTATTTTTATTCCTTCCTGAAACACAAACTTTTTTCACAAAGACATAATTGGAACCTATTGGACCTAGGACAGATGTCTCATCCTTAGATACTAGACCCACGGCACCCTCTGTACTTACATGCCTACCTGGAACAAACATTACGGGTTCATACCTCTGTGGCAGACATGACCAACTAGCCTCTTTGGATGCTCATGTTAGAGGGCAGATTGTGATATTGAGGGAAATGTCCAATCTTGAGAGGTATTTGCTGCTTGAAGGCAGCTGGCATATGAAGTACTGAGGATTGCAGTTGTTCAAAGGAGAAACAGATAGCTAGATAAGTTGCAGTTAGACATAACAAGGTGGGAAGGAGGAATAGGGAGGACCTCCTTTATACAGAGCCACTCTAATGCTGATGGCATATGGGACTAAGGCAGATGGTGGTGGTGGTCGTAGATTCCATAATTAGAAAGACAGATGGGATAATTTGTTGCCAGGATTGCTACAACTGAAAAGTTTGCTATCTCTTGGGAGTTTGTATTTTCCATGTAGTTCATAGACAGTTGGAAGGAGCTACACATTACCTGAAAGTCATGATACATGGTGGTATCAATGACAAAGTCAGTGAGAGATGGAGGTCCTTGAAGAATGATTTCATTGATTTAGGTCACAAACTTAAGCTCAAAGAGCATTAGATGGTATTTTCTGAAATAATATCTGTGCATGCACTACACAGGGAAGGCACTGGGATAACAGGGAGTTCAATGCACAGTTAAAGACTTGTTGTTAGCACTAAGCAGGAGGGTTTTGAGAACACTGTGCTGCATTTTCCCTTAGGGTCAATCTTTATAGTAGAGATGGATTGCACCCTAGTGGAAAGGCGGATACTGTGCTAAGGGATTGAATGGTTAGAGGGTTTGAGATGAGACTTTAAAGGGGGAGGCATGTGAGACAACACAGGATGAAGTTTACAGTGTAGAAGAAGGACTGGGAATAGAAAAGGGGCATGGGGGTTGGTGTGGGGGGTTGAGCAAATACAGCTAATAAGGCTGTGCCTATTATACGGCCTGATTAAAAAGCAACATCTTTTATGCTGGGAATGCTCATAACATTACTGGTAATATGGGGAATTATAACTGATTGCAGAGAATGAGCAGTATGATCTTCTAAGTATTACTGAAACCTGGTTGGATGATACACATGACTGGGCAGTCAATCAAGAAGGATATTCACTTTATAGGAGGGACAGGCACATGCACACATAGACACCAAGGCGAGCTTATGCACCTGCCCTTTTTGTCCAAAGTGCCCTTGTGCCCTTTAATAAAAAAAAAGTTGCCTCACCGCCCGCACTAACCCCCCCACTACCCTGTCAGGTCTGTGCCTCCTTCAGAACAGACCTGTAGATGCTGCACTCCCTTGTCATCTCTTTAGTATTACAGAGCGCTGGGAGCTCCAGCAGCTACAGGTCTGTGCCAATTAGGCATATACAGGTCTCTCCTGCCGCTGGACCACCAGGGAAGAGGTAGGAAACGGACACTGGGGGGCAATGTGGAAATGATGGGGCAATATGGATCTGATGGGGGCAAGATGGAGATGATGGCAATGTAGAGATGATGGGGCAATGTATGTGAAGGTACGTTGGAGCTGATGGCAATATGGAGCTGATGGGGGGAAATATGGATATGAAGGGGGCAATGTGAGGGTAAGTTTGAGCTGATGGGTGGCAATATGGAGATGATGGCAATGTGGAGCTGATGGGGGCAATGTGAAGGTAAGTTGGAGCTGATGGGGCAATATGGAGCTGATGGGGCAATAAGTAGCTGATGGGGGACAATATGGAGCTGATGGGGCAATGTGAGGGTAAGTTGGAGCTGATGGGGCAATATGGAGCTGATGGGGCAATATGGAGCTGATGGGCAATAAGTAGCTGATGGGGGCAATATGGAGCTGATGGGGGCAATGTGAGGGTAAGTTGGAGCTGATGGGGCAATATGAAGCTGATGGGGCAATACATAGCTGATGGGGGCAATATGGAGATGATGGGGGCAATATGAGGGTACATTAGAGCTGATGGGGCAATATGGATCTGATGGGGGCAATGTGAGAGTAAGTTGGAGCTGATGGGGCAATATGGATCTGATGGGGGCAATGTGGATCTGATGGGGGCAATATAGAGCTGGTGGGGGACAATGTAAGGGCAATATGGAGATGATAGGGGGCAATGTGGAGATTAGGAGCATTGTGGAGGTGTCTAGTGGAGATGGCCAATGGGGGGGGGGGCTCTTCAGATTTCTTTGCTTACAGGCTCCTGAGATGTAAATTTGGCCCTGTCCAGTCCATTTTTCAATTTTGAATACTGGGGGGGGGGCTGCTCTCCTCTCCTCTTACGTCCAGGTCCCTTTAACATGCCGGCCGGGTCCTTTTTACGTGCCGCCGGGTCTTCTCCTCGGACCCTCTCCGATTACGCCTTGCTTGCCGTGGAGATGCTGCCATTGGATGGGTCATTTGAGCCCCGGCCCCCCCAAATGTCTGTGCATGTCCCTGAGGAGAGATAAGATAAATAAAAGTGGCAGGGGGACATGCTTGCATGTAAAGTAAGCCTTAACATCTATTATAAGGAAATATATTAAATATGGGTCCATGGAGAATGTAAAGACATTGGGGGGACATCGATTCTATTACCAGCATTAAAAATAAAACAGGCACTATGTTTTTTCAAGTCAGTTTTTGCTATCCTATTACCCAACTTGTGAAAACAAAACCAACGGTAATTATACTTACTGCCAGTCTAAAAAAAGCCCATATGAAACAACTAAAAGCAACGTGCAATTAGTATCCGTATTACCCATGCTCAGTATTACCGCCTGTTTGGTGGTTACATTTAAGTCGGAAATTCTGCGCCTCAGAGGTTGAGGCATAGAAGCCATAACGACAGTTTCAAAACCATCGTTGTTCGAACAAAAGCAGTGTATAATACAGTGTACAGCATAGAAATCCGACATAAAGTGCCCCCCTTCTACATATTAACCCCACTTTTAAAAGTCGACTTTAATTCTACTAATATTAACATTAAACATTTTAACCCCCCCTTTAAAAGTCAACTACAGTGCTCCCATGACTTTCTTTCACAATTTTTATCCGACATTTTTCTTCTCCTTTTTTTTCGACATGCCCTTGTATTTTGTATTGCAAGATTAACCCTATGAGTACCAGAGAGGTAGCAACACATTGCATGTATAGGCATATGAGTGAGGAGGGATGAAGACGTTCAGTGTATGACTCAATGTCGACGAGTGAGGAGGGGAGAGAGAGAGGTATCGGAGGAAGCGGGTAGCAAATACAAGCTTGCCACCCCACTTGCTCCAATGCCTCTCTCCCCTCCACCCACTTCCTCCAATGCCTCTCTCCCCTCCACCCGCTAAAACAGAAGCTGGAATCATTTTACTAGTTCTATGCCTGCTGATCGGCTATTTATTAACATAATTGAGCTAAAAAAAAAATCATCCGCTTAACACTTTGAGTGCCAGAGAGGTATGGAATGCATTGCATTGCAATGCATTCTGCACCCCTCTGGCACTCAAAGGGTTAATGCCACTTGCACCAAGGGAAGGATATTATGGGACTGTATGGGCATTTCGACATTCCATTCTTCTGCCTCATGTTTAACCCTCTGAGTGGCAGAGGGGGTGAGCATTGCATTACGAAGCAATACATTGCTCATCCCTGGCACTCAAAGGGTTAATGCCATAAACTAAAAAAGAGCAGTGGAAAGAGGATTTTCCACAGTCACATTTCTGCCCAAGTAATAGGACTCACCTACATTATCAGCTTTGAGCTACACTTAACACCCTGTGTTTTAACACAGTTTTATATTATAATTAATAAAGTTTCATTTTAACGAGTCTGCACCTTTAATACACATTTCTTCTCTTTCTTTCTTTCACTTGCATAACCCTATGAGTTCCAGAGGGGTATCAAACACATTGCAATTCTTGCTACCTCTCTGGTACTCATAGGGTTAATCTTGCAATACAAAATACGAGGGCATGTCGAGAAAGAAAAGGAGAAGAAATATGTCAGATAAAAATAGTGAAAGAAAGTCATGAGAGCACTGTAGTCAAATTTTCAAGGGGGAGGGGTTAAAATGTTTAATGAGAACAATATTAGTAGAATTAAAGTGGTGAAAGAAAGCACTGCAATTCAACTTTTAAAAGAGGGTTTAATATATCAAAAGGGGGAACTCTGTTGGATTTTGTTAGGTGGGGAACACATCTAACACTGAACTTGATCTTTCTGTCGTCAAATATACACAGTTTTTTTTTTTTTTACTTTTACATTTTGTGTGGTTTTTGTAGCCGGTAGTCGAAAAAAAGCAGACAGCGCCAGTTTTGTTACAACTCTGAAAAGTGCTGTCTACGCTAGTTTTGTTTTACTGTGATTCTGCAATAGAATACCAACGTAACACGTTTGCAAAATTCACATTGCTTGTTTTTCTTGTAACGCCGGTTTTAGCGCGGGTAATAGAATCGAGCCCAATGTGAGTAATATATACTCTTGGGTAATACATAACAAAAATATGTTGATGGGCATTTGATATGAACCACTTAATATTAGTGAGTTTGAAGAAGTACAGCTGCTACTGCAAATGCAAAAGTCTTCTCAGTTAGGATATGTATGTAATCAATATGGGAGATTTTTAACTACCCTGCAATCAACTGGAGAAACTAGACTTCCATCACAACAGGGAACTAATTTTATAACTATGCTTAATGAGAACTCCACGTCCTATCTAGTAGAGGAACCAACTAACAATGAGTTATTTCTGGACATAATCTTATATAATAATTATGGGAGATTAATGTAATCAAACTGGGAAATTTTAACTACCTTGAAATCAGCTGGAGAAATGAGACCTTTAGCACATCAAATGGAAACCATTTTATAAGTATGCTTAATGACCTCTCCATGTCCTATCTAGTAGATGAGGAACTAAGCCGTGCTGGGCCTAGTGGTCTTACAATTCTGAAACAAAATGTAATATAAATGTAAAAGCAAAGAAGAAATAAAACTCCCAGGGCTAAATCACCACAGCATTTACATATAATATACAAATATAAAATAAGAAACCAAGTAAATAAACTATAGATAGCAGCAAGTAATGAGGGGCTTCTCCAGGCCCCCAAAAGTTAGGCTGAAACCAAAAGAAAAATCTACAACAAAAAACAAACGTGCGCTCCTCCATACAAATTATTCAAATGTGCACCCTGTATAAAGTATATATTAAACCACTGTGTTAAGAAATTTGAGGTTTTCGTTGTTTAGTTTGGCCAAAATATATTTAAGCTTGCCTACCACGTCACAGTGCCCCAATATCAGGCAAGTCCTATCTGATACTCATAATCTTTCATATCTAGATTAAAACTGTCAATGAGAAATTCTTGTAAATAATGAGTTGGACCTAATTAAAAACATTTAAAAAGACAATTTCTCATATCTTTATGATAAGGCTCACCAGCTTTCAAATTGTGTTGGGTTGCGGTGAGTGGGTGGGAGAACAATAAGACCAGAGCTCCCTCAGGCCCCTTTATAAGTCTTTTCCACCCACTCCCACAAGTCACATGGGGTTTACATATTGCGTTACTTGCAAAAAGATAGAAGCCAAGCAAGCAAAACTAAAGCCCTAATAACATGTCTTTATTAACCTCTTTGCAAGTGATAGCAAATCTACAAATACATTTTAACCCCTTAATGCCTGGCCACGTGGCTGGTAGTTAAGGTCCATGGAGCTTTTGGGGTATTTAAGTGAAATGAATTCAGGAATCCACGAGTGGTGTGCAGCCATCTTTGGTCCTTGACGACAAGTTTACCCATGAGGGTTCTTGCACGTCACAGGTTCTTAACCCCTTAAGGACCAGCCGCATGGCTGGCACTTAAGGACCACGTGGCATTTTTTTCATGGTTGGATTCAGGGATCACTGAACAAGTCGAACGGGGAGTCCTGAATTCCATGATGTGCCAGGACCATCACTGGTTGTTAAGTGTAGGACAACCGTGACGGCCCTGACACTCTACTTATTGTGCTGCTACTGCCTCAGGTGCATTACTGGAGCTAGTTGTGGCAAGTGGAACCTTCATCATCCATCACCCATGTTACTGCTGTTGTTGATCCAAACAAGTCTAAGTCCTACAAATTAATGTTTCCTCAGGGCTTGGGACTCTAACAACAAATCTTACAAATCATCCTCTACAAAATACTCTGTCAGTCTAACGCAGTGGTACCTTACTTCAGGAGGTTCCTGTCTCTATAACGTTATATACAAATTTCTTGTTTTATTTATTTTATTAACTGTTCCCCGAATTCCAGCCAAGAAATCCCCTAAAACAAATTCCTTGTTCAACTGATTCTTTCCCCAGACTCAACCCACCAACACAGGCACCCTCCTCAGACCCCTTTTATACCACGCCTTATGTATTTTTTTTTATTATTGTATTTAGGATGTTTTATTAACTGCGCCCCAATCCCAGTAAACAACCACCCCAAAAAACATTCCCTGTTCAAATGATTCTTTCTCCACACTCCACCGACACAGGCACCCTCATTCCACTTTTATATTATGCCTTTTGGAAAAAAAATTGCTGTGTTGTGTAAGTTCAATGTTCCCATTGATTTCAAAGTAATGAGCTAGGTGAAAAATACAGAAAAATGGCACTTTTTGAGGTAAATTATTCACCAGATGGGAAGTGCCATTATTAGGGATGGCTGAAAAATTTTGCCTCAAACTGAAATCAGTGAATAATGGCACTTCCCGCAAAAAGTGCAGATTTTCCACTTTTTTACACCTAGCTCATTCCATTGAAATCAATGGGAACATCGAATTTACACACAACACATAACAAATATGATCTTGTTTCCCAAAAGTATAGTATAAAAGGAGCATGAGGGTGCCTGTGTTGGTGGGGTGTGGAGAAAGAATCAGTTGTTTACTGAGGATTGTGATTGTTCAAAGGAGGAGCAGATAGCTAGATAAGTTGCAGTTAGACATAACAAGGAGGGAAGGAGGAATAGGGAGGACCTCCTTTATACACAGCCACTCTAATGCTGATGGCATTTGGGACTAAGACAGATGCTGGTGGTGATAGTAGATTCCATAATTAGAAAAACAGATGGGATAATCTGTTGCCAGGATTGCTACAACTGAAAAGTTTGCTATCTCCTGGGTGTTTGTGCTTGCCATGTAGTTCATAGACTGTTGGAAGGAGCTACACATTACCTGAAAGTCATGGTACATGGTGGTATCAATGACAAAGTCAGTGAGAGATGGAAGTCCTTTAAGAATGGTTTCATTGATTTAGGTCACAAACTTAAGCTCAAAGAGCATTAAGATGGTATTTTCTGAAATAATATCTGTGAATGCACTACACAGGGAAGGCACTGGGATAACAGGGAGTTCAATGCACAGTTAAAGACTTGTTGTTAGCACTAAGCAGGAGGGTTTTGAGAACACTGTGCTGCATTTTCCCTTAGGGTCAATCTTTATAGTAGAGATGGATTGCACCCTAGTGGAAAGGTGGATATTGTGCTAGGGGATTAAATGGTTAGAGGGTTTGAGATGAGACTTTAAACTAGGAAAGGGGGAGGCAGGTGAGACAACACAGGAGGAAGTTTACAGTGGGAATAGAAAATGGGCGTGGGGTTGGAGTGGGGTGTTGAGCAAATACAGCTAATAAGGCTGTGCCTATCATACAGCCTGATACAAAAGCAACATCTTTTAAGCTTGCAAATGCTCATAACTTTACTGGTAATATGGGGAATTATAACTGACTGCAGAGAAAGAGCAGTATGATCTTCTAAGTATTACTGAAACCTTGTTGGATGATACAGATGACTGGGCAATAAATCAAGAAGGATATTCACTTTATAGGAGGGATAAGATAAATAAAATTGGCAGGGGGACATGCTTGCATGTAAAGCAAGCCTTAATACCTATTATAATGAAATATTTTAATTATGAGTCCATAGAGAATGTAGATACCTTGTGGGTAATATATACACTTGGGTAATACATAACAAAAATATGTTGATGGGAATTTAATATGAACCACTTAATATTAGTGAGTTTGAAGAAGTCCAGCTGCTACTGCAAATGCAAAAGTCTTCTCAGTTAGGATATGTATGTAATCAATATGGAAGATTTTTAACTACCCTGCAATCAACTGGACAAACTACACTTCCATCACAACAGGGAACTTATTTTATAAGTATGCTTAATGAGAACTGCACGTCCTATCTAGTAGACGAACCAACTAACAATGAGTTATTTCTGGATATAATCTTATATAATAATTATAGTAGATTAATGTAATCAAACTGGGAAATTTTAACTACCTTGAATTCAACTGGAGAAATGAGACCTTTAGCACATCAAATGGAAACCATTTTATAAGTATGCTTAATGAACTCTCCATGTCCTATCTAGTAGATGAGGAAACTAGGAACAAAGCCGTGCTGGACCTACTGGTTTTAAACAATTCTGAAATAGAATGTAATATAAATGTAAAAGCAAAATAGAAATAAAACTCCCAAGGCTAACTCACCACAGCATTTACATATAATATACAAATATAAAATAAGAAACCATAAAGACTTAAGCCAAGCAAGCAAAACTAAAGGCCTAATAACATGTATTTAATAACCTCTTTGCAAGTGATAGCAAATATACAAATACATTTTAACTCCTTAATGCCTGGCCACCATGGAGCTTTTGGGGTATTTACGTGAAATGAATTCAGGGATCCCCGAGTGGCGTGCAGCTGTCTTTGGTCCTTAACGCAAGTTTACCCATGAGGGCTCTTGTACGTCATGGGTCCTTAACCCCTTAAGGACCAGCCACATGGCTGGCACTTAAAGACTATGTGGCATTTTTTTTCATGGTTGGATTCAGGGATCACCGAACAGCATGAAGTCGCACGGGGAGTCCTGAATTCCATGACTTGCCAGGACCATCACTGGTTCTTAAGTGTAGGGCAACCGTGACGGTCCTGACACATCATGCGTCCTTAAAGGACTGTGTATTTAATCACTTCATCATCCTAAGCAGACCCACTACCATAGAGAAGCTGGAGACTAGTGGGGTTCTTGATGAGAGCTAGGGTGGAGGTGGAGCAGTTGGTGTGGAGGAGAGCATTGTCACAGTGATTCTAATTAGGGGTGGGCGATAGGTCCCACTGTGTTCCCGTGAAAAAATCTGTGAAAACAACGTTGTCCACTTTTTCACTGGAAAATCCACTTTAGAACCGGCAATAAAAATCTTCACAGTTTTCACCCATTGGCCAAAATTCTTCACCGTTTTTTCAATGGCTAGAAAATTTCCGCCCATTGATTTAAGTGGTTTTCGACTATTCGCTCTAAAAATGTGACATATTCACCGAAGTGGAACACAGTAGAAGCAACTACAGAGCAAGGTAGATGTGCTGGGCTGCTCTGCTGTGATCATTTGGTAAAATTGTGGTGCACAGCAGCTGGTTGAATGTATAGCAAACCAGTACCCGTGTACTGTGGATCAATGACTCTATCGGTGCAACCGCAACCGAGTGCATATAGAGCGAACCAGTACCCGTGTACTGGGAACCCAAACCAATGGTGCGACAGCAGCAAAGTGCATGTGGAGCGAACCAGTACCCACGTACTGGGAACCCAATATATACCGGTGCATCAGCAGCCGGGTGAATGTGGAGCGAACCAGTACCCGCGTACTGGGAACCCAATATATACCGGTGCATCAGCAGCCGGGTGACTGTGGCGCGAACCAGTACCCGCGTACTGGAGAAACACAGTAGCTACCGGTGCAACAGCAACTGGGTGAATGTGGAGCGAACCAGTACCCGCGTACTGGAGTAAACAGCAAGGAATAGAAATGTCGCCAGAGCGACTATGGAGGACTAGTCCACTACAGGCGATACTGGATCAGGAGCACAGCGGAGGAAAGCAGGAACCAGCACTCCAGACGGTCAACCAGATCAGGAACGGCAGGGGAGACTGGCAGCAGGAAGCAGAGACACAACAGCAACCTCAATCGGATCAGGAATGGAAACAGGAACCAAGGAACTGGTCTCTCAGGAACTAGACGATCTCAGGCTATCAGGAACATAACCAGGGACCCAGGAAGCTCAGGAACTCAATGGAGAAGCGAGCAGCATAGAGACAAAATGAAAGGGCAACCAAAGGGTGCCCAAGCTCAGTCTAAATAGGCAATGCAGGGTGGGCTGAAGGCAAACAGCCAATGTAGAGCCCCCTGCAGGTAACTGACACAAAAAGGCAGCAATCACGGGCACCGTGATACCTCTGTCGGCACATCCTCCAACCAGCAGTGAACTTTTTGGAATTTGCAACTGCTCTAATTCCTGTTGCTGCTGGTTGCAAGGGCAGCAGGATGTTGAAGAGCAGGCTAGTTTGCCACAGACCACCGTGGACACAGTGGGAATTGGGTCAACAAATGATGCGGGATTACTAGTGCAGGTTCCACTTGCCAGCAGCAGCGACACATATACCAGAAGTGGTGGGGGCTAGTTATGGTGCAGCTACTTCCTCAGGCGCATCACTGGAGCTAGTAGTGGCAAGTAGAACCTTCATCATACATCACCCCTGTTGTTGATACCATTCCCTTTAAGCTGCCTAATCATCCTGCTGCTTAAACAACTCAGCAGCAGCAAGAACAGCAGTCACAAATTCTGCATCTACATCAGGGCATTTGACAATGACCATTAGCCATTGGCCAACAGGACATCACCTGCTGGCACTAGGCCAGTAGGGAATTTTTTTTTCCTCAGGGCTTGTGCTTTGGAAGGAAAAAAAAATTAAAATACAAAAACATAGTCCTACAAAAAATAAATAATTTTTTGGGGGGTTTGTTTCTAACAAGCCTAATTCCTACAAATCAATGTTTCCTTAGGGCTTGTGCCAAACAAGATTAAGTCCTACAAATCAATGTTTCTTCATGGCTTGTGCCTCTAATAAGTCTGAGTCCTACAAAATGCTCTATCAAGTCAAGTATCAGTCCACCACAGTGGCAACTTATGTCAGGGGGTTCCTGTCTCTGTCTCTTTACATACAAATGTCTTATTTTATTTTATTGATTTATTTTATTATTAACTGTCTCCCCAGAACCAGTCAATACACCCCCCCAAAACAAATTCCCTGTTCAACTGATTCATTCCCCAGACGCCACCCATGAACACAAGTGCCTCCTCAGACCCCTTTTATGCCATGTCTTATGGGGTTTTTTGCATTTAGGATTTTTTTTATTAACTGCCCCCCAAACCCAGTAAACAACTCCCCTCCAAAAAAAAAAATTCCCTGTTCAACTGATTCATTCCCCACACCCTACCAACACAGGCACCCTCATGCCCCTTTTATACTATGCCTTTGGGAAATAAAATAATATTTGTTATGTGTTGTGTATAAGTTCAATGTTCCCTTTGATTTCAATGGAATGAGCTAGGCGAAAAAAGTGTGAAAAAGCGGAAAATTGGCACTTTTTGCGGGAAATTATTTGCCAAGCGGAAATTGCCATTAGTTGACGATTTCAGTTTGATGCGAAAATTTTTGCCTATCCCTGTTCGGCACAAGCCCTAAGGAAACATTGATTTGTTGGTTTACTCTTGTTAGAAACAAACACCCCAAAAAATTTTTAGTTTTTTTTGTAGGACTATGTTTTTATTTATTTATTTTTAAAGCACAAGCCCTGAGAAAAAAATGCCCTGCTGGCCAAGCAGACATTTTAGACCATTCCAATGAAGGGATTTGTTGTAACTAATGAGATTGCGGCTCTGCTCAAGCGCCACCGTGTCCATCGACACGGATCTCTTGCTGACAGCTTTACAGCTGTCAGTAGAAGACATCAAACTTTAAATGCCTGTATCTCTCAAACCGATATGGTTTGAGAGATACTTTTTTTTTGCATTTAGCTCAGCTTTTTAAGCTCTTCTAAATGCAAAAAAAAAAACTTTTTTTGTACATTACTAACCCTTTAAAAGCGGATTTTCCTGTGGAGAATAATGTGGTTTTCTCTGGATTTCTAGCAGGAACACAGCAATAACTTTTGCCCACTTCTAGCCATTATTCGCTCATTTCAGTTTGAGGCAAAAATTTTCACCCACCCTAGAAATCTTTCACATCCCTCCTAGTAATATGATGATTACCCCCTCTTTAATCCTAACACTAACAAGCTGCTGGACCTTCTTAGTCCTGCCATGTTCCGTGAAAAAATCTGCGAAAACCACAGTGTTGTCTGCTTTTTTGCAGGAAAATCTGCTTTAAAAATAGCGATTAAAATCTTTGCATTTTTCATCCATTGGCCAAAATTATTAGCCATTTTGTCAATGTATAGAAAGTTTCTGCCCATTGATTTACAGGTTTTTTGCCTTTTCACTATAAAAATGTGATGTATTCAAGGAAGTGAAACAAAATAGAAGAAGCAACAAAGCAAGGTGGACATGCTGTGCTGTTCTGCTGTGATTTTTTTGCAAAATTGAGGCAGGATAGGCTCACAGTGACTGCTATCAGTATGAAAAAGCTTAAAACAAATAAAAGGAGGAACTGGAAGGACCAATATGTGTCCACTGAGTCTGAGGAGGAGGAGGAAGTGAACAATACAGAACCAATGCTGGGCAGTCCCCCTAAATCACTCCTAGGGATCATGAAGAAATTAATTTCAAGGGAGGAAGAAAAGGGTAGTTTTCAGAGCAGGACAGGTAATCTGACTTTGCCTGCTGCCAAACGTGCTGCCCCTGCTGCCAGCATTGCTGTGCCTGCTGGCAGACATTCTGCCCCACTGCCACTAGTACTGCCCATGCTGTCAGAAGTGCTGCCCCTACTGCCATCAGTGCTTTGCCTGCTGCCAGTGCAGTCCTTGCTGCCATCAGTGCTGTGCCTTTTGTCAGACATGCTGCCCCTGCTGCCACCAGTGGTATTTCTGCTGCCAGTGCTGAACCTGCTGCCACCAATACTGTGCCTGCTGTCAGATGTGCTGCCCATACTGCCACCAGTGCTGTTCCTGCTGCCAGTGCTGAACCTACTGCCACCAGTCCTGAAACTGCTGCCAGTATGTTTTTAATACTCAGGATGTGGGGGATGAGAAGATGATGCTAAGTGTGACAGCAAGGGACCCTAAGTCACACTTGCCATCCCCAAGCAGTCCCACCAGTGCTAGTACTAGTACTAAGAAGGTCCAGTAGCTTGTTACTGTTAGCAGTGAAGGAGGGGGTAATCATCATACTACTAGTGACTGTGAGGAGGAAGACTCAAGACCTATCATGGTGCCGTGATTCTATGTGCGACATTCTTACTTCTGGGTTTGTGTTTGGCTGTCTCTTATTGGTGCTAGCTGGCTAGCCCCTCCCAGGGCTAGCCTTTACATACGCCTTCCTGTCACTAGGCCGGTGCCCTAATGTGGTGTTCCTGACCTTACGTTATTCAGTGCTCCTGTTCCGTGTTGATCCGGTTTCCATCTGACCTTGCTCCTGTTCTGCTCCTGTGTACTGACCAGGCTTTGGCTGACTACCGCTCTCTGTGTACCGACCCAGGCTTTGGCTGACTACCGCTCTCTGTGTAGCGATCCAGGCTTTGGCTGACTACCGCTCTCTGTGTACCGATCCAGACTTTGGCTGACTACCGCTCTCTGATACTGTTCTAGGCATTGACTGACTTACGCTATTATTGTCAGTCCTCTCAGATTTGTTGCCTCCGGTTGTGCTGCTCTCTGCCTGTGTATCAGTGTGGCCTCCTTTACGTACACCCAGCCAGTACTATCCAGTCACTAAGCGGTTACCGTTGCCTTCCCACTATACTCTCAGCCTGTGATTCTCTGTGGCCTCCGTTTGTGCACCCAGTCAGTGCTATCCAATCACTAAGCAGTTACCTTTACTTCCCACTATACGCTCAGCCTGTGATTCCCTGTGGCCTCCGTTTGTACACCCAGTCAGTTGTAACCAGTTACTAAGCGGTTACCATTGCCTACCCACTATACACTCAGCCTGTGACTATCTGTGGCCTCCATTTGTACACCCAGTCAGTGCTATCCGGTCACTAAGCGGTTACCGTTGCCTTCCCACTATACGCTCAGCCTGTGATTCTCTGTGGCCTCCATTTGTGCACCCAGTCAGTGCTATCCGATCACTAAGCAGTTACCGTTGCCTTCCCACTATACACTCAGCCTGTGATTCCCTGTGGCCTCCGTTTTTGCACCCAGTCAGTGCTATCCGGGCACTAAGCAGTTACCATTGCCTACCCACTATACGCTCAGCCTGTGACTATCTGTGGCCTCCGTTTGTACACCCAGTCAGTGCTGTCAGGTCACTAGTGGTTACGTTGTCAGCTCCTTTCACTCACTTACCCGGTATTCTGTAAGGCCGGTAGAGCCTCCTCAAGTTCCTTGTTGCACCTGAGATCAGGCTGCCTTACCCGTTATTCATTAAGGCCGGTAGAGCCTCCTCAGTTCCTTGTTGCACCAGATATCAGGCTGCCTTACCCAGTATTCGGTAAGGCCGGTAGAGCCTCCTCAAGTACCTTGTTGCACCAGATATCAGGCTGCCTTACCCGCTATACGGTAAGGCCGGTAGAGCCTCACTATTGTATTGCTATTTGTATGCCCTGTCCTGTGTCAGACTTTCTTACTGCTGTTTGTAGAGTTTGGACCCGTGAGGGGCCTTGTTGAGCTTTATTTTGCCTAATAAAGCTTTTCTATTTTATCCTACCCAATTGTCTGAGTGTTCAATAAAACCTTGACAAGACCTCAGTTTATGTGGTCGGTGTTAGTAGTAGTAACAGTAATGGTGAAGCAGCCAGAGGGACCAGTGCTAGGGGAGTGGTATGGGAAGAAATTGAGAGCATCCAGACTAGTGGTCAAGGGAGCCCACACCATTCCCCTGACCCTGGGAGTCCCCTTCCCTTCACAGCATTGTCAAGGTGGAACATGATACTGAAGAAGCCAGAACTGGTGGTGGATAGCAGGTGCAGCAATAATACCATCACAACCAGGAGCACATATTACCTGCCTTTGCCTGCTGCTAGTGCTGCCAGTATGCATTCTTCATGTCATGAAGAAATGGCAAGTGTGACATTAGGGGACCCTCTGTCACATTTCTGGCCACCACCTCTAACCAGCAGTGATACGTCTGTAATAGATCAGCAGCAGCATGTAGGGACTAGTGATGGTAGTGATGATGATGGTGGAGAAGATGGTGTGGAAGAGACATTGATGCCCTTTTTATCAGAAACTGAGAAGGAACAGGAGACAGAGATGAGGATGGGCATCACCACCACCACCAGTAATGAGCATTTGGAAATTGCAGAGTTTGCTGCTGCTCTAATTCCTGCTGCTATTGAGTTGCAAGGGCAGCAGGATTCCTTAGCATCCTAGCAGGCTAGTGTACCACAGACCACAGTGGACACAGTGGGAATGGGGCCCAGTGATGTGGGACTAGGACAGGTTCCACTTTAACCCCTTAGCGACCCTTGACGTACCAGGACCGTCAAGGGTAAATGTGACCGAACGACCCCTGACGGTCCTGGTACGTCAAGGGTTAAACTCTTCCATCGCGGCCGCACGGAGCGATGGAAGAGTTCAAGCCGCTTGTTACTAAGTGTCCCGGTATCGGGACACTTAGTAACAAGCGGCTGAAACATTGTTGCAACATGCGATTCGCTTCAAAAGCGAATCACATGTTGCAAAACCTGAAAGACAGGGACAGTATTTGTAAATACTGTCCCTGTCAGATCTCTCTGCCTCCCTCCACCTTGCATACTGCTAAGGTGGAGAGAGACAGAGGGAGATGGTGTTCCAGTGTGCCTGTAAAAAAAAAAATAAAAAAAAATGTTTAAATAAAGAAAATTAACCCTTTGATCACTGTTCTACAGTGATCAATAAGTGCCCCCCCATCTGATCACTCTTGGAGTGATCAATTTGCTGCAGATCAGTGTTTTCTGATCTGTGGGACACCCCCCATCCCCCTTGAATTTTTTTAGATTTTTTAAAAAATTTAAAAAAAAATTTTTTAATTTTTTTTAAATTTTTTTTTTTTTTTTTTTATATAATAAATATAGTTTAGGTATTTTGGTAGGTAGTTGGGTAGGTTTAGTGTAGACGTGTGTTAGGGAAAGTTTTAGGGATAGATTTAGGTTTAGGGGAGAAAAAAAAAAAAAAAAAACAACCCCCCCCCAAAAAAAAAAAAATATATATATATAATAAGCGCAGTTTAGATAGGTAGTTCAATTGGGTTAGGTAGGTTCAGGATATACGTAGGTTAGGGTAAGTTTTAGGGTTAGATTTAGGTTTAGGGATAGCGTAAGAAAAATAAAAAACCCAAAAAACCCCAAACCCCCCCCCCCAAAAAAAAAAACAATATATATATATAATAAGTGCAGTTTAGATAGGTAGTTCACTTGGGTTAGGTAGGTTCAGGATATACGTAGGTTAGGGTAAGTTTTAGGGTTAGATTTTGGTTTAGGGATAGCGTAAGAAAAAAAAAAACCCAAAAAACCCCAAACCCCCCCCCCAAAAAAAAAAAAATATATATATATAATAAGTGCAGTTTAGATAGGTAGTTCACTTGGGTTAGGTAGGTTCAGGATATACGTAGGTTAGGGTAAGTTTTAGGGTTAGATTTAGGTTTAGGGATAGCGTAAGAAAAAAAAAAGCTTTTTTAGTGGGCAAAATGCAGCGCAGGTACAGCGTTGAAGAGGCGTATGCCTTTTTGGCGTCTGACTCTGAGGCAACAGACACTGCGTCAGATTTTGACATAGCGCAGTTTTCAGAAAGTGAGAGCAGCTCTAGTGATGACGCTGGGCCTTCTGTCAAGAAAAGACGCACTGCCCCAAAAGCTGCTCTGGCAACTGCCCCAGCACCTGCCAAAAGAACTGCCCAAAGACCTACCAAAATACCTACCCAAAGAAATGCCCCAAGTGCTGCCCCAAGAGCTGCCCTGGCAACTGCCCCAGCCCCTGCCAAAAGATCTGCCCAAAAACCTACCAAAGAAATGCCCCAAGTGCTGCCCCAAGAGCTGCCCTGGCAACTGCCCAAAGACCTGCCAAAAGACCTGCCCAAAGAAATGCCCCAACACCTGCTACTCCGGATCCTAATGAATGGGTATCAATTTATGCCCACAAATCTCAGAATTCACAGGCAACCCAGGGATTCAAATTGATGTGGAAGGATTTACCCATGATCATTTTTTTTATTTGTTTTTGGGGGAAGACATTTTAGGTGAAATTGTTTCCCAAACCAATTTGTATGCAGCCCAGTATACTGCCGCCAACCCTAAGTGTGAAAAACGCTGTTTTTTTTTTGTTTTTTTTTTACTTACGTCATGGTTTACGAGGGATTGGTGGTAAAATGGCAGTGTATAAAATTGGAAAACACACCTAAAACGAGAGCCTGGGGTGTCTACTTTCCAAAAATATATACTTTTGGGGGGAAATCTTAGAGTGGATCACTGTTACACAGCCCCAAATGAGACATGGCACCAGTGATGCAAGCTGTGAAAATTCAAAGTGTGAAACTGGAAACGCGCATGTTCCAATTTGGCCCCCGTAGCTCTCCCAAACCTTGAGAAACCTATGCATATGGGGTATTGCCGTACTCAGAAGAAGGAGCTGAACACTAAACAATGCATTTTTAAAAATCTTCACCTATCATGTGCTTGATATCAACAGTAGTATTGAAATGTAAGTGTGAAAACTGCAAAAAAACAAAATATTACCACAATTTTGAAAATTTTTTCTGGAAAAATAGCTGCATGAAAATTCTCCTGATTATTTACCTTATGTTGTGTAGTTTTCAGAAACATATACCTTTGTGGGACATTTTTGGTTCTGGCACCGTCAGCTAAGCTATGATGCTCACATGCCAATTGTTGAGAAATTACAAGTTGGAAATAATGGCATCCATCTTGTAATATTTACCTTGTAAATGTGAGGAAGTGATTGAAATACTAGGCATATGGGGTATTCTTATATTCAGGAGAAGCAAATGAATATATTTAGGGGTATTTTTTTGTCATAAACTAATTGTATGCAAATCCTGACACGAAAATATAAGCAAAATGATGTTTTTTTTCAATTTTTTTCCTCTTTTTTTCTATTTTAATCAAATTAAACAATGAGGTATTCATATAATTGTGGTATCAAAAGAAAGCCCTACTTGTGCTTAAAAAAACAGTATATAATTTATGTGGGTGTACAAAAGGAATTAAAGAGAAAATATGGTTGAACAAAGACATAGTCAAAAAAGTCAAAATTGCTCCGGTCCTTAAGTCAAATCAAACTCAGATTTTCCCGGTCCTTAAGGGGTTAAAGCAGCAATACTCCTGGTCATAGTTTCAGAGCTTGTTCTGAGGTAGTAGCAGAAACAGCAGCAACATCATCCTCTGCCCCAACAAGTGAAGGGGAATGTGGAGGAGAAAAAGAAAGAGGTCATTCTTCTCCACCGGTTCCCTATCCCCTGAAGTCATGGGTATGGGGCTATTTTTCTCTTGGTGCAGGCACACTACAGTCATCACCAACTGCACTGTGCACAATTTGTGAGAAGGGGACAGGAGGGAACACACCTTGGTACAACCTCCCTGATAACACACATGAAACACAGACACCATGACATTTATGTCAAACATGTTAAAGCCAAACTCCCACCACAGAAATCAAGAACCACTGTTGCTGTGCCCCCTGACTCTCCAGAAACGCAACAAGAGGTGAGGTGGAGCTCAAAGAGGAGAACCCAGGCAAAACCTGAAATTCAATGATGAGCGAAACTACTAGCTCGCCATCACCTTTTTCGTCTAGGGAAACTACATCTTCTTTCAATCCACTTCATTCATCATTACCTCCCTTGCCAAATGATAGCCACTCTGTAGATGTTAAGATGTGGCAGCTAGTGTCCACCCATTGCACACTGTGTGGTGCACTGACCACACATGACTCTGGTGAAGGAGAATCTCAAGCAGGGCATCAAGCAGCATCTGAAGTTATTCCATTCTGCCAAATATGCTAAGATGGTGGCTTGAATGGTTCATCGTTTCTAGTAAACTGTCAGCAAGTTGTCATGTGTCCTTAGCGGGGTGTGGACAAGGTGTATAGTGACTTGGTTCCTAGTATCATGGTGTTTGGATACAGTTGTGCCAAGTATTATATACCACACACACTGTGCACATTGCAGTTGTTGATGACAGCCACAGTTCCTGCTCGCAAGTGAAAATGTAATATTCTAATAACAATGCACCCATGATTTTGGAGGAGGGGCAGGTGAAGAAGAATTATTGGCCAGCCTCTTCTTTTCTCCACATATACTGGGGCTACTTATTGTGCTGTTACTGCCTCAGGAGCATCACTGGAGCTAGTTGTGGCAAGTGGAACCTTCATCATCCATCACCCATGTTACTGCTGTTGTTGATCCCATTCCCTTTCAGTTACCTAATCATCCTGCTGCTTAAACAACTCAGTAGCAGCAAGAACAGAAGTTGCAAATTCCACATCTACATTTAGGGGTGGGTGAAAAGTGTGAAAAATATCCCTTATTACTTTTTGTGAAAACTTGCAGATTTTTTGTTTTTTTCCACAAAAGTTTTTGTGTTTCTGCCTATGCAAAAATGTCCTCCTTTTCACCTATTTTAACAGTTGTTTTGTCTATATTTCCTATAGGTACTACATTTCACACTGTAATATTACTTCTTCTGAGGACTGTAGTTTAGAAATAAGTGTCTGAAAGTCAAAGTTGTGAGCCCTACAGCAACATATGCCTTGAAAAATGTTTAGCATGCAGAATGCATTTGTCCTTTGCCCACAACACTAACTTCCTGCTTAAGTGACACTGCCACATATTCATCATGATGATGATGTTAAGTAATAAAAAAAAAAGTACAACCTACAATTTGGCAGATGTGTATGGTAGTGGTGGTGGTGGGGGACTGGCATGGTGTGATTTGTATATGTATATTGTTTTTATCATTGTCATACACTATCCTCCTTCTCAGATTATTGACACACATTACGTGTTGCTCATGGCAGTGGTCCCAAGGGGGTAGATGGTGGAAACAATACTTCACATCCCTCCTCCACCTCCTCATCTGTGCTACTGTTAATATATTTATCCTGGCTTTGTCTATCATATTCCTCTGCAGCAGAAGCCATAGGTGTTATTTGGACTGAACTGACTGTTGGCAATGGCAGTAGCACACTCTCCGACACATATATAACTTCACTACTTCTGTTTTTCTGCCCTAGCCCTGTGAATTTTTTAAAGTGCTTCTGCTGCTGGTAGTTGTGACACCTTTGACCTGCTGATAGTGTGTCTCCCAGTCAGACCTGTGGTTGTGCTTCAGGTAGGATCTCATAGAGGAGGTGCCTAGGTGTGAGCCTGCTTTCTCCCTGCTCATGGGCTGTTTGCATAGACAACAAATAGCAACATGCTTAGCCTGAGGATCCTGAGTGAAGTATCTCCATACTGTGGACTTCATGGAATGAGGGCTTCCTGAGGTGGTAGTGCTGCTACTACTACTACTGGGGCTAGATGTTGATGCAATTCTACTGCCACTGCCACTAGGTGTCAAAGGTGCAGAACTTAAAGCAGCAGCAGAGGAACTCATCATATCTAACATGAGGATTTTAATAACCTGTGTTTCTGTTGCTGGGTACTCAAAACAGCTGAGTGTAGCTGAGTGGAACTTGGACTTTGAAGAGGAGATGATGCTGATGATGACTGATAGGGTGACTGTGTGTTTTTTGACATATGTGCCTGTCCAGGTTCAGGCTTTCCAATAGCTCTCTCAAACAATTTATTGACAGGCACAATTCTCCTTAAAAGTGGTGGACGATTCAGCCTTTGATTTTCTGCTAACCTTATAGCAATGTCATCATCCTCATGCTCAACTTCATATGTATCTGAACAAGAGAAGGATGCTGGAGGGATATATTTTAGATCTGCATCATCATCAGTCATCATCAGGTCATCCCCAGCAGCATCACCTGACAATTCTTTCCCACTACCCTTATATTTCTCTAAGCTTTTGGAGGTCTCAAACAATTTATTTTTAATTTTACTGTAACAAAGTTCCATACTACTTTGAGGACAGGTGTTTTGGTGCTTGTTTGTCTCACTATCTGATGCAGCATGTGGTTAAGCTGCTACACCTTCCTCTATTATGCTATTGCCAGCATCAACACTTGAATGTTACTTATTGTCATCTTCATTGTTCTTCTTACATGGTTCTTTATTTCTACTGACACTGGTGGTGTTGGAACTAGTTTTGCTGGGACCTTGATAAACTGTATCCTCCCTTGGAGTAGAGGTATCATCATCATTGATTGCACAAGCTGCAGCAACCATTGCTGCAGTCACTTTTTGAACTACTACTTTACTCTCACATCCCTGCACTGCTCCACCCCTCCCCCTTCCCTTTGTGCATTTGCTGGACATTACTCAACAAAACTGTGTTTTTTTACTCTATGGTACAGAACACAACTGATGGAGCTGTATGATGCCTTGCCTAAGCCCAGTCAGCTGTCTGTCACTGTCACCTAGTATTTTTAGTTCTTTATTCTTTTTTATTTATTTTTTGTATTTTTTTTTTAAGTCCATCTTGCTGTCTTATCACAGTCTGTCCAAGAAAAATTATAACTGAAAAACAAAATCAACAACTTCTTTTCCCAGACTTCCCCACCCAGCACAGAGACAATAACAGCAAATCAGAAAGCAAATAGGTTCCCAGCTGCCTGTGTCTTGTCAGTCACATGGAACCTCCTTCCTCCCTTCTTCTCCCCAGAGTGCCCCACTGACTCTCCTAATGCACACTTACACAGAACAAATGTCCTACTAAAAGATTCACTAAACTTGAATTCCCTTCTTTTCTCTAGCTCAAACAAGGTGCTTTTCTCTCTCTCTCACAAACACAGAATGGCATGCTGTGAGATCCTGACACCATTTTATATGGCTGTAGAAAACTTTCGAGTGGTGGAGTAAAACGTTTCTTCCCATTGATTTTAATGCACAATGAGCTAGGCGAAAAAGGAGTGAATAAGCAGAAAAATGGCACTTTTTACAGGAAATTATTCACCAAGCGGAAAGTGCCATTATTCGCCAATTTAAGTTTCAGGTGAAAATTTTTGCCCATCCCTATCTACATTGACAATGGCCAGTGGCCACTGGCCAACACAACATGACCTGCTGTTACTTGGCTAGTAGGCCATTTTTTTTCTCAGGGCTTGTGCTTTAAATAAATAAATAAAAACCCATAGTCTTACAAAAAAATAAACAATTTGGGGGGGGGGGTTGTTTCTAACAAGCCTAAGTCCTACAAATCAATATTTCCTTACTGCTTGTGCCAAACAAGTCTAAGGGCCATATGTTCAAAGAAGTAGCGAAATAGCTTTTGTCATTTGTAACAACATTTCAACGTACAGTGTCATTGGGATCATTAATATTTTCAGAGAGTGTCGGTTGTGATTGGAAATATTTAGTTTGTCCTGACTGAAATTGTCTTATGTGACAACAAAAAATGTCTTAAAAAAAGTCTCAACTAACTATGAAAATGTCTTAACTAACGACAAAAATGTCAGAACACATTCCCTCCACTTTTTTGTTAACATACAAATTTTGTCTTTTGAAAGACATTTTTTTTTTGTCATTAGTTACGACAAATTTTCTTTTTCTCTATACGACAATGGATAATAGTTTAGCCACGCCCTTGCCCCGCCCCTTTGCCCGTCAGTTTTGGAGTTGTGTTGTACACAACGTACATTACAAGTATTTTGTCATATACTCTATAGAAAATGTCGTTCATGCATTCAATTACTTATTTTTGTCTTTCATAGGACAATTTTTTTTTATCCCTTTGAACATACGGCCCTAAGTCCTACTGTAACAGCCTACCTTATATCCAGCGCTGACGCTGGGATTGTATTGCTCGAAATGACGCTTCAGCATCATCCCACACATCGCTTTGGGCATTATCAGCCGTCCATGTCCTCTGGCTAGGCGGCTTGGCGGGTCAAAGTGACACAGGATAGGTGCGAGGCTACGTATTGATGCAGGCCTCATCTTTATACAGGAGAGCCTGTACAGTCTCCTCCCATCTACTTCCTGGCTCTAGTATTTAAGGGAACTGGATATTTATCTAGTTACCCTTCCGTTGTTGTCCTGTGCAGTTGTATTTGCTTGTATCCTGATATCCTTTGTATGACCCTGGCTTGTCTGACCATCCAACCTGGTGCTGACCTGGGGCTCTGTCCAACTACCCTCTCTGTGTTGCCTCCTGACTAGTGGACATCCTATCTGGTGCAGACATGTGGCTCTGGTTGACTACTCACTCCATGTGTGACCTTGGCTTGTCTGACTATCCAACCTGGTGCTGAACTGTGGCTCTGTCCAGCTACCCTCTCTCTGTTGCCTCCTGACTAGTGGACATCCTATCTGGTGCAGACCTGTGACGTTAGCTGACTGCCCGCTCCATGTATGACCCTGGCTTGTCTGACTACCCAGTCTGGTGCTGACCTGTGGCTCTGTCTGATTATCCTACTGTGTTGCTCCTTGTACTGCAGACATCCTATCTGGTGCAGACCTGTGACTCTAGCGGACTCCGGCTGTACTGACTGCAGGCGTGAGTCAGTAGTCTCCCTTGTTGCCATCTTATTGGGAGACAGTAGGGTTGACTCGGTGTACCTCATAGGGCGATTGAGACTACCAGTTGGCTTCGGCCTAGTTTCAAGCAGTTGTGGTGGGCCGGTTTGCGGCTCCTATTTCTGATAGTCTCTAGCCCTACAGTCACCCTCTGCTTATTATCATATTTTATTACCACATATTATTCTAATAAAGGTGATTTTAACTATACTGTCTGAATCTTGTCTTTGCTTGCCAGCCGTGACACCTACAAATCAATGTTTCTTCAGGGCAGGACTTCTAACAACAAATCTAACAAATCATCCTCTACAAAATACTCCATCACATCAATTATCAGACTACCCCAGTAGCAGTTTATGTCAGGAGTTTCTGTCTTTATAACTTTACATACACATTTCATATTTCATTTTATTTATTTATTTTTTTATTAACTGTCCCCCCCAATACCAGTCAACAAACCCCACCAAAACAAATTCCCTGATCAACGGATTCATTCCCCAGGCTCCACGCACCAACACAGGCACCCTCCTTTGACCCCTTTTATACCATGTCTTATGGGGGGTTTTATTACATTTTATTTAGGATCTATATTTTATTAACTGTCCCCAATCCAGTAAACAACCTCCCCCAAAAAAAGCATTCCCTGTTCAACTGATTCTTTCCCCACACCCCACCAACAGAGGCACCCTCGTGCCCCTTTAATACTATGCCTTTGGGAAATACAATAATATTGCCATGTGTTTTGTGTGTAAATTCAATGTTCACATTGATTTCAATGGATTGAGCTAGGTGAAAAAAGAGTAAAAACTTCACTTTTCATTGGAAATTATTCGCCAAGTGGGAAGTGCCATTATTTGCCGATTTCAGTTTGAGGAGAACATTTTCACCCATCCCTAGTTGGCAGTTCATGGCAGAACAACATGACTAGAGGAGGTGGTGGAGGTGAAGACAGCATGTGTGGGCAGTTTTGACATCTCCTTCAGTAAACTCAGAGTCATATACCTCTTCAGCAGCAGCCATAGGCGCTATTTTTAATGAACAAACTCTTGGTACACTCTCGGACACATCAACTGTGCCTCCCAGTCAGGCATGTGGTTGTGCTTCAGGTGAGAACTTATTGAGGAAGTGCCTAAGTGTGGGCTTCTTTTCTCCATGCTCAAGTGCTTTTTAAACAGAGAACAGATATCAATATATCTTTTGGATACTGCGGACTTCATTAATTGAGTGGTTCCTGAAAGGCTGCTAGTACTGGGACTAGTTGTAATGTGCAAAAGTTTTAGGCAGGTGTAAAAAAATGCTGTAAAGTAGGAATGCTTTCAAAAATAGACCTGTTAATAGTTTATATTAATCAATTAACAAAACGCATAGTGAGTGAACAGAAGAAAAATCTAAATCAAATTAATATTTGGTGTGACCAAAAAACCATTATGATTTATTCATTAATACAATAAAACTTATCAATTGAGATTAAGCCGCCTAGGATCTCTTCTACACACCAATGATTTTGGATTTCCCTCACATAATAATGAAAGGTGGATCAACCGCTATATTGTTCTACTGGGCACCCTCTGTTTCTTTTTTTACATAAAAAATAGAATGATATAATAGAGCCACATGTCAGAGGGAAGTTAATAGGCTGATCATATGCAGAAAGAATGAGTAACAGTCATTGAGTACGTGAAAGCAGGAAATAAAAAGTACAACTCACTTGCAGATGAAAGCTGGATTATGGGTGGCCACAAGTTGGCAGATAAAACTAGCTTCCATGGTTGCTGCTGCTGAGATCTGCTAGAGAGTGAAGCTAAAGTGCAAAGCTAGGAAGTAGTGTAAAACTGCAAGAAGCTGTCACAGAAGAATACAAGGCTAGGAGCTAACTAACAAACAAGGTCACAGGATACAAATCAGCATGCAGAATCGGGTCTGGAGCAAAACCGAGGTCAGGATAGTAGCAAACAAGCATGGTTAGAATATAAAGCCGAGGTCAAACGCAGGAAACAGGAATTTTAGCACTAGCACAATAGTCCATTATATACTATGAAAGTGTGCAGAAGTGTCTGTAAGGCCGATTGATATCGGTCCTGGAAACAAACTGGAAGACAGAAATGAATGGTGTGGGTTTATTCAGGACATTCTGGACCAGATTCTTACACATTAACTGATCAGTATGCTCACTGCAGTTCTCCATACTTTCCATAGTCTCTGCATCACAGCCAACAATTCACTGACTATTCCACACTACCTAAGCAGTACCAGATCTCCATACTTACTATAACCACTGCTCCTCTGCCAACAATTTACTAACTATTCCACACTACCTGATCTGGGTGCTCACTCCAGCTTCATAGACAGCAATTCACTGACTGTACCACACTACCTGGATGTCACACCAGCTCTCCACAATTCCTATAATCTCCACTCCACTGCCAGAAACTCAATGACTATTTCACTCTACCTGAGCACTCAGCAAGCAGTATGATCTCCCCAGCTCTCCACACTAGTACTTTTCTAAACTGCCAGCAGCTCCCCAACTATCCTATATTATAATTATCTAAGATTTGTTAGAAGCCATCATTTGCCGGTGAGATAGCTCAGTGGTAAATTCCCTGACTATGGAGCCTATTCAACCTCGGGGTTGCAAGTTCGAATCCCGGCAGGGCCAACTCAGCCATTCATCCTTCCGAGGTCGATAAATGAGTACCATTGATTGGGTAATAATAACACCTATTATTTCAGCTGCTGATTTGGTTAATTCCAAGAGCGTGCACTGACAGCGCTTTGAGTCCCACTGGGAGAAAGGCACTATATAAATACTAGTTATTATTATTATCATGTGCAGCAGAGACAGCTGCGCACACTTTAGTCATGCACAGTACAGACCGGCAGTGCTGTGGCTGTTATGGAGCAGGGCTCTCCAAATTCAGACCGGAGTCGCACAGAGAGGACTCCGGTCTGTATTCAGAAAGCTTCGCTCTGAATCAGCCGTGGCGCGGCCACTCTCTACTGCTCATGCCTACAGAGGTGGAACTGTGGCCCTTGTAAATGGGCCTTTCAACTTGTCCTAAACTAAATAAAAAAAAAACACTAGTTAAACTTCCTTCTCCTACACAGCTTCAAAGCCTGGAATAACCTACCCCAAAAAACAGATGTTCTCCCACCTTACAAGTACTAAAAATAATTGTTCCTTTGTATTTCAACACAACATAGAATGTTATATAAAAGTTAATGTGTTATTTAGTTTAGTTTTATTTCCATTTGTGTAAATGGGTAACTTTGCACTGTAAATGCTCTCTAGGACACTGTTGAAAACGAGAGAAATCACAATGTATTCTTTGTGGAAAATCACTTTCTAAATAAATAAAATACAAATGAATAAATAAACAGCAAGGTACATTTTAATTAGACTTTTCTGGCCCTAGTAAGATAAGTAATTACGTTATTAATATTATGTTACTTTTCTTTTAAACCCTTGAATGTTAACCAGGTCTCTAATGTATTGCTTCACATCTAGCAATCAATGAGAAACTTTGTTTGTCCCCTGTGGGGAAGCTGGTTTACCCCAGAATTGATCCTCTATATTTTGGAAATAGGGACCATTAAGAGTGTTGTTCATTACAATTAACCATTTGAGCACCAGAGAGGAACGCAACACATTGCTTTACGATGCGTTGCGTACCCCTTTGGCACTCAAGCCGATGATACAGTTTGATAAATGCATAAAAAAGTGTTATTTTTATACTGTAACTTTAATTCCGTGGATGGTCAATGGGTCCCAATTGCATTAACCCCTTGGGTGCTAGAAATGTCATCATCTCTTTGCTTCACAATGCATTAAATGTATCTATAGCATTGGAAACATCTCTGTTGTTTAATAAATATCTATTTGAGTGTCCAAGAGGAATGCAAAGTGTTGCATTCCTCTCTGGTGCTCAGAGGGTTAAATTAGAATAAAAGCACAATGTTGCATTCAGTTACCCAGCCTCCATCAATTCCCTCTGGGCCTTATGCATAAAGGCAACCTGGAGGAAACTAAATGAACCCTGGGCGGGGGGTGTGGACTAAAACTCCCCATTTATTTAAATGAATCTTTTAAAGTGGAACTCTCACCCCAAATAAAGTTCCCCCCAATAATTATTCATATACTGATAAGCTTATAAATAGTAGTATTATCCAGCATAAGTACAGCTTTATTAAGAAATCCTACTTCATCTGAGACTGGCGGTCAGGCATCAGTGCAGACATCTTATCTTAGAGACATCTGAACACCTGCACTGTCCATCCAGGTCTCCTCTAGGAGGCGTTGCATTGCACCTTAAGGTAACAGGAAGAGACTGACTGTGCAGGACGCAGATGCCTCCAAAGCAAGGAGCTTGTCTGTCAGTCTCAGATGAAGTAGGATTTCTTAATAACGTCAGACTTATGCCGGATAATACTACTATTTCTCGTTATATGAATAATTATTGGGGGGACATTATTTGGCATGATAGTTCCGCTTTAAACCTTTGAATGAAAAAGGTCTCCAACACACTGCAAAACAGTTTGACAGATAGTTTGGTATTCACAAGTTTAAAAAACAGTGCCAGGGGAGTATGCATAGCATTGCTCTGCAATGTGTTGCACACTGCTCTGGCACTCAAATGGTTGAAACAATGCACATTTTTGGAATGCTTACTTGTCCATATGTATCTTTATTTATATAGCGCCATACATGTACACAGCGCTTAACAGAAGATGAAATAATACAATACAAAAAATGACAGAACTGGGATTAAGAGCATTAAGGTTTAGTACAATCATTACATTATTTGTGAGGGAAAGTGCAGCAAGGGAATCACACACTAGGAAAGGGACCCTGCCCCAAGGAGCTTACAATCTAGGCTGAATTCATATTGACAAACAGAGAAAGTAGGAGGAGTATTATAAGTGCAGGTACAAGGTGTGGTGAAAGAAGTGCAGAAGGATTCTGATGTGACTGTCAGTGTGCAGAAGGAGGACATTGCTATTGAGATGCCTCCCTGAGCAGGTGGGTTTTGAGGAGTTGCTTGAAAGTGATGATTGTGGATGATTGGCGAACGGTGATGGGGAGGGCATTCCAGAGTCGAGGAGCAGCCAGTGAGAAAGATTGTAGTCGAGAGATGGCTCGAGTTGTGTAGGGAGAGGACAGGAAGAACCCTTGAGAAGACCGTAGGGGACGGGAAGGGGTGTAGCGGGAGATAAGGGCAGAAATGTAAGAGGGTGCTGAAGAACAGAGTGAAGGAGAATCTTCTAAGAAATACGATACTTTATAGGTAGCCAATTGAGGGATTTCAGGAGGAGATGAGATGATAGGTATCTGGGAGCAAATGTGGTGATTCTTGCGGCTGAATTGATAACAGATTGAAGTGGAGAGAGATAAGAAGCAGGAAGACCAGAGAGTAGAATGTTGCAGTAGTCAAGTCTAGAGAGAACAAGTGCCTGAGATAGTGTTTTAGCTGTTGATAAGCAGAGGAACGGACGTATTTTTGCAATATTTTTTAGGAAGAAGTGACAAGTTCTAGTGACAGCTTGGATATGGGGGGAGAAGGTTCATTTAGAATCAAGTATGACCCCAAGACAGCGTGCTTTGGATGCTGAGTGTATAACACAGTTTTCTATTGTGATGGAGAAGAGGGTTGGTGGATGGGTTTTAGGAGGAAACACCACCAGCTCTGTCTTAGCCATATTAAGTTTAAGGTGGCGGTGGGCCATCCATGATGAAATGGCTGAGAGACATTGAATGACTCGAGACTGCACAGCTGGAGTAAGGTCAGGGACAGAGAGATAGATTAGTGTGTCATCTGCATACAGATGGTAATTAAATCCAAGAGATGAGATGAAGTCACCAAGTGAGAGTGTGTAGAGTGAAAAAAGAAGTGGTCCCAGGACTGATCCCTGAGGTACACCTACCGAGAGGTCGAGGGGAGATGAGAAAGTGTCCATAGTGCTGTTTGTTTAATTTGATACATAAGGAGTTAAAGGGGGTTTATAAAACTGGAATAATAAAGAAAGTGGCTGTAAAATATTGCAAACTGAAATTAAAAATATGTATAAAAGTTTAGTGATATTTTTGCAAAGTCCAGTTAGTTGACTGTTTTGAAACATGTAATACAAATGGTTTTGTCCAAATAAGAATTGTGTCACAACACATGCATAAAGACAATACATAATTGTACAAAAATTAAATCTTAAAACCATTAGTAACCAGTTGTTAGTGGAGTGATAGTGTATAAGCTATACATATGAAAAATTCTCACTGGCAAATTGTCTGTGAATTTTACTTCGTTATAAATATGACCCATCATTCATTGCAAATTTTAGTGATAATTCATAAAGCATACCTTAAGTCAAAACTGCCTATATGTCATCTATATATAAAAGAAGATATCTGCTTGTCTTCCAAACACCCTCAGGGGGGGCAGTAAGGAGGAGTTATTGAAATATCATCTATACTGCCTGTCCAGGACATACTCCTGTCAAAACCTCTGCAAGGAGTTGGCCCTCTCACACTATCTTCTCTTCCAAAAACAACCAAAAAAAAACATGCCCTTTCGTCCACCTGGCCACTTCTGTGAAAATCTCTGCAAGGAATTGCAGGGGCCTTCAATACACATACACACACACGCAACACATACACACAAAAACGCACACATAAAAGCACAGACAATACACAGAAGCAATAAACATATGTACAACACACACACACACACAAACAATACACACACACAACACTCACAGCACACATATGCAAAACACACATGTGTAACACATTCAATACATACACAATACACACACACGCACAACACACACACACACAATACACAAACACACGCACAACATACATACAATGTACAACAAACACACAATACATACACACAATACTCACATAATACACATACACACAATACACACATGCAATACTGACATAATACACACACAAACACAATACATACACAATAAGCAAAGAAAAACAATAAGCAAACAAAAACAATATAAACACATAAGCACAATATACACACACACAATCCACATACACACAAACACTGTATACACACACAAACACTGTATACACACAATACATACAATACACACAACACAATACACGCAACACATATAATTAACACAATACAAACACAATAAGCATGTCACGGTTTATTATGACTCAGACACAAGTTTTAGGTAAAAATCAATTTTATTGAAATAATAAATTGATAACGTAGGATGGCAATCACATACATACAGATATATTCAGAATATAACAAGACAGAAGGCAGACTCTACCGGTCCTGTCAATATACCGGACAGGACAGTCTGAAGTAATAGAATGTTAGGCTCTACCGGCCTTGCCAATACCGGGTAAGGCAACCTGCAGATGGAATCGCATAACGGTTCTACCGGCCTTACCAAATTACCGGGCAAGGCAGCCTCAATAGATTCATAATGTAGGCTCTACCGGCCCTGCCAATACCGGGTAAGGCAACCTCAGATGCAAACCAGCGTCCGCACGCTGGGACCAACACAGAATTGTATAGCTGATAGGCTTTGGAGCAAACCAGTGACCGCACACTGGTGTAACAAGCGAGTTTGTATAGCCGCAAGGCTTTGGAGCAAACCAGCGTCCGCACGCTGAGACCAACACAGAATTGTATAGCCGATAGGCTTTGGAGCAAACCAGTGACCGCACACTGGTGTAACAAGCAAATTTGTATAGTCGCAAGGCTTTGGAGCAAACCAGCGTCCGCACGCTGGGACCAACACAGAATTGTATAGCTGATAGGCTTTGGAGCAAACCAGTGACCGCACACTGGTGTAACTAGCAAGTTTGTATAGCCGCAAGGCTTTGGAGCAAACCAGCGTCCGCACGCTGGGACCAACACAGAATTGTATAGCTGATAGGCTTTGGAGCAAACCAGTGACCGCACACTGGTGTAACAAGCAAGTTTGTATAGCCGCAAGGCTTTGGAGCAAACCGGCGTCCGCACGCTGGGACCAACACAGGATATTACAGCCGATAGGCTTTGGAGCAAACCAGTGACCGCACACTGGTGTAATAAGCGAGTTTGACTAGCCGCAAGGCTCTGGAGCAAACCAGCGTCCGCACGCTGGGACCAACACAGGATGGTATAGCCGATAGGCTTTGGAGCAAACCAGTGACCGCACACTGGTGTAACAAGCGAGTTTGTCTAGCCGCAAGGCTTAGGAGCAAACCAGTGTCCGCACGCTGAGACCAACACAGAATTGTATAGCCGATAGGCTGTGGAGCAAACCAGCGTCCGCACGCTGAGACTAACACAGAATTGTATAGCCGATAGGCTGTGGAGCAAACCAGTGACCGCACACTGGAGTAACAAGCAATGTCGCCGACGCGACCAGGCAGGAGGTCGCCAGGATACAGGAGACAGGCGATGCGATGACAGGAACCAGCAACGATCAGTCAGGTCAGGAAACAGCAGAGAAGAAGTTCAGCAGGAACTGCAACACCAGAGACTAGGCCGGAACCAGGACTGGAAGTACTCAGCATGCAGGAATCACTGGAACAGTAGACATCAGAAACTCAGGAACACATGAGATCAGGAACTCAGGAACACTGGAACAGAGGCCCAGCTATCACTGGCATAGTGATAGCAAGAAGGTCAGAAACAACACGAAAGGGCAACCAAAGGGTGCCCAATCCAGGTTTAAACAGGCAATGAAAGGCGGGCTATCTGCAGACAGCCAATAGCAGCCCCCTACTGGTGACAGACAAGGAACTGCAGCAATCACGGGCACCGTGATAAAGCACAGACACAATGCATACACACACAATACACACTCACAAATACACACATAATACACACAAAACACACACAATATGCACAACGAAATGCACAAAACACTATATGCAATACGGTATAGGATATATGCAAAACGCTATATGCAAAACACTACAGGCAAACTGCTATAGGCAGATGCTCTAACAAATACTCTATACGCAAAATACAAAATGCAATAAGCAAAACTCTATACATAAAATGCAGTACATAAAATGCAGTACACAATGCAAAACTCAATATTATATATTGTAACGGTTTGTTTGACTCACAGACACAGAGTTAGGATAAAAACACAGTTTTATTGAATACAATAATACAATAAGAACCCTCACAGGTCCTGTAATATACAACGTATATTTAGGTCCACACAGGTCCAGCACAAATATAGGAGACAAACAGTTTATGCTGACACGGGTCAGGCAGATGATAAGGTTTCCAGGTTTCAGCAATGCAGGAGTTAACGTTCATCAAGAAAGGAAGACAGTCCCATATGTGCTGGCAACAAGCTGCTTCCTGAACACGCCAAAGACTGAGTTCACAGCGTGTACCAGTCCACTGAAGTAAACAGGATCGCTACCGGTGCTGACACGGAGGCAACACTAGCAACCGGTTTTGACAGAGTGGAGCGTAACCAATGGCAATGTACCGGTGCAATCACGGAGGCAACACTTGCAACCGGGTTGACTGAGTGGAGCGTAAACCAAAGGCAATGTACCGGTGCAATCACGGAGGCAACTCTTACAACCGGTTTGACTGAGTGGAGCGTAAGCCAAATGCAATGTACCGGTGCAATCATGGAGGCAGCACTTGCAACCGGTTTAACAGAGTGGAGCGTAAGCCACAGGCAATGTACCTGTGCAATCACAGAGGCAACATTTGCAACTAGTTTAACAGAGTGGCGCGTAAGCCAAAGGCAATGTACCGGAGCAATCACGGAGGCAACACTTGCAACCGGTTAGACTGAATGGAGAGTAGCCAATGGCAATGTACCGGTGCAATAACGGAGGCAACACTTGCAACCGGTTAGACTGAAATGGAGGACTAGGCCAGAGGCGCTCCGTAGAGCATAAATGGGACAACACTTGGCAAGCCTGCGGGAGCAGAGGTGCCAGACAAACAAGGCACCAGAAATCAGAATGTTGCCGATGCGACAAGGGCCAGAATGGAGATCAGCCGAGTTGGTGCACAGGAACAGGAACGTCAGCCAGGCCGGATCAGAACACAGGAGCAGGAACGTCAGCCAGTCTGGATAGGTACACAGGAGCAGGAACGTCAGCCAGTCCGGGTCGGTACACAGGAGCAGGAACTTCAGCCAGGCCGGGTCGATACACAGGAGCGGACACTGAAGAATAGTCAGGCAATCTGGGTCGGTACACAGGTGCAGGAACTGGAGAGTAGTCAGGCAACCCAAGTCGGTACACTGGAAACTCCTTAGCAAAAGTAGCACTGGCACAGGAACAGCACGAAAGGGCAATGAGTGGGTGCAGGAGACCAGTATGTAAAGGCCATACTGGGTGGGCTTAACACAGGCAACCAATGAGAACTTAATATAGGATAACTGACAGAAAACTATAAACAAGGGATCACAGGCACCGTGGTATATATGCAATATGTTAAATTCAAAATGACATAAGCAAAACACTATACGTAAAATCTTATGTGCAAAATGCTATATGCAGTATGGTATATGCTATATGCAAAATTCTATACGTAAACCCCTATTTGCAAAATGCCATATGCAAAATGCTATGCATAACACACTATACTAAAAACGCCATATGCAAAATGCTATACGAAAAACACTATATATGGGGAGATGACTGTTCAGAATTATTGGCTGGGATGTGTGCTTACACACCTCCCAGAAAATCAGCTTCTAGTGGAGGGAAGATGAAACCTGCTAGAAGCTGATTGGCTGGGAGGTGCGTAAGCATACACCCCAGCCAATAGGAAACTACCAATCATTTGGAACAGAGACTGGCATATAAAAGTGACTTAATTCCAGAGCAAACCAATTGCAACATAAAGATCAAATTCAAATTCACAAATGACTATTGTTTTAAACATTTGCTAACCTTTTGATTGCAAAAAAGGTCTCCAACTCTGGAAATCTCTAGCATTCAATGGATTGAAATCCCCAGTTAAATCGAAGGAAATATTTATATGTCCCCTATTATTCAGCTGGTTCTATCTAGAACTGTTCCAGTTTAGTGTGCTGAAAAATACAAAAAAGCCAACTCTTCATAAAATAGAGAGTGACACAGAATATTGCATAATGATCTATTCAATGGCTGAAGTTTTTTACCGTTCCATTATTAAAACTAAGGTGACACACAGAGTTCAAGAATAATAGTAACATAATTCTTCTCTAGGAGGTGTATGGAGTCCATTACAATAATTTGATTATAACCTAACCTAAAAGCTTTTGAACAGGGGAGAATTAGGTCTGTGTATTCTTAGCCTTGGTAAGGATGAGATATTTGATTTTTATGATTCAATTCTAAAGTTACAATATGTGATTACTATATTAAAAAGAAGCTATGAACCTGATGCACAAAAGGAAAGAGTTGCTATTTCTAGGTCAATCCAGCTACATCATATGAAACAAATAACACTGACTTAACCATATGAGAGCCAGGGGAGTAAGCAATGCATTGCTAATCCCTCTGGCACTCAAAGGGGAAAATGGGTCTAGATAGGTTTGTAAAACACTGTTTTATGAAGCTTTGAAGTCCTCTCTTTGCTTTGCAATGCTCATCCCTCTTTGGTATGTAAAGTATAAAGTGCTTAAAGTGATAGTAATGTTTCACAAAAAAGCAGCTGTGATTAATCTTCATAGTATTTTTGCCACGGGGAGTGTTATTACACTACTGTCAGAGTTGTAGTTCAAGATTAATTGACTGATAAAGTATCCCCCTCCTGCCCCTTTTACCTAGTGTAAGCCGCCTCCCCTCAGATGTGGAATCTGATCCTGGGACCTGACAGATCACAGCAAAGGACAATCTTCTTACTGTGAACATAAGGAAAACCCTACTACCCTTGACAGGTTTTTCAGGTTTTTCCTTATGCTCACTGAAGATTGTCCCTCTCTGTGATCCATCCAGACAGTCTTGCTGCTCTGAGGTGAGCAGTGTTACATCAGTAAAAGGGGAAGTAAGGGGATACTTTATCATTCAATTACTCTGAACTATAACCCTGACAGTGTGTATCTCTATTTATATAGTGCCATACATGTAAACAATGCTTAACAGAAGTTGAAATAATACAATACAAAAATACAGAACAGGGTTAAGAGCATTAAGCTAAAGTGCAATCATTGCATTATTTGTGGGGGAAAGTGCAGCAAGGGAATCATATACTGGGAAAGGGACCCTGCCCCAAGGAGCTTACAATCTAATTAGAGTTCATGATGACATGTAGAGACAGTAGGAGGATGATTATAAGCGCAAGTACAAGGTGTGGTGAAGGAAGTGCAGAAGGATTCTGATGTGACAATCGGTGTGCAAGAGGAGGATATTATTATTGAGATGCATCCTTGAGCAGGTGGGTTTTGAGGAGATGATTGAAAGTGATGAGTGTGCATGACTGGCGAATGGTGATAGGGAGGCCATTCCAAAGTCGAGGAGCAGCCAGTGAAAAAGCTTGTAGCAGAGAAATGGCTTGAGTTGTGTAGGGAGAGGACAGAAAGGATCCTTGGGAAGACCATAGGAGATGGGAAGGGGTGTAGTGGGAGATAAGAGCAGAAATGTAAACGGGTGCTAAAGAACAGAGAGACTTTCAGGAGAGGAGGAGAATCTTGTAAGAAATACGATACTTTATAGGTAGCCAACTGAGGGATTTCTGGAGGACATGAGAGGGAAGGTACAAGGAAGCAAATGTGGTGATTCTTACGGCTCAATTTATAACATATTGAAGTGTAGAAAGATGAGAACCAGGAAGAACAGAGAGAAGAATGTTGCAGTAGTCAAGCCTGGAGAGAATGAGTACCTGAGACAGAGTTTTTTTAGTTGACATGCAGAGGAAAAGAAGTATTTTTTAAATATTTTTTAGGAAGAAGCCACATGTATTTTAGGAAACAGTGACAGTATTGAAGTAACACTCCCAACGGCCCAAATACTATGAAGATTAATTGGAGCTGCTTTTATTTGAAATATTACTATCCCTTTAAAAGCCAATTTGGATCAATGGGCATTTTCATTTGATATGTATTGCAGTTGGTTTGGTCTGGGTCCTATAACTGTGGCAACAAATGGGCCTTATTACTGGAAATGTATGTATAGAATTCAAAATAAGTACAAATAACTGCTTCAGTACCTTGAATGTTCCAGAGATCTGCCTTAAGTGGAAGTGTCACTTTGTAACAAATAGCAGGATATGCATGCATTAAATCGGGAATTCACTGTGATCTGTTTATTACATGCTATTGTGTAAAGACTCCAGAAAAAAATAGAAATGTATTGGTGTATTTTAATTTCCACATTAATCAATGATCATTTATAATCTTGAGCTCAATTATTTTTCAGTGGATGATTAAAAGGGTAGGGGGACACTTTGATCTTTGTAGTTGGTAACTTTATTACTGGATTTTATCTCATAAACTTTAATAGGAATCTGTGTGATAAAACTAATTATAACATTTATCACCTACAATGGAATTCAATGCCTAATGTGAAAAAAGCAGGGACAGACTTCCTTATAGGCAGAGAAGTTAGCTGACAAGAGCTGCAAATTTTGGAGGTGACATATGTGCACGGATAAAGAACTAGTTAAATGATAGATGGCAGAGAGTTGCTGTACGTGGAACATTTTCAGGTTGGTCTAAAGTTGTAAGTGGGGTATCACAGGGTCCAGTCCTGGGTCCAATACTTTTTAACTTGTTTATTAATGTTTAGAAATAGGTATTGAATGTAATGTCTCAATATTTGCTGATGATACTAAGCTGTGTAAGGAAATACATGCAGAGCTGGATGATTTTTCTCTACAGAAAGTTTTAGATCAACTGAGTGAATGGGCAGAAAAGTGGCAGATGAGGTTTAATACAGATAAACTAGTATAAAAGCCTGTGACACTAGCCACCATTCTATGTGTTTGGGCAGTCTCTACTGCGCATAACTGCATGAGCAGACTATACTGCGCATGACTGCAAAAGCCAGTGTACACTGGCCAGCATTCTGTGCATTCGGGCGTCTCTGCTGCACATAACTGCATCGGCAGTCTCTGCTGCACATGACTGCTTCAGATAAACATACATCTGCCCTGTTATATTATAGGATGTAAGGTTATGCATTTGAGTTGTAGAAACGTGATATGTATACACTAAATGGGAAAATACTTAGGGAATACTCAATGGAGAAAGATTCAGGAGTACTGATAGACAATAGACTCACAGCTTGCAGAGTCACTCGGCTGCTGCAAGAGCAAGTAGGGTACACTTCTGCATAAAACAGTATAAATGTATTGGATGGGAATATAATTCTACTTCTATATAAATCCCTGGTAAGAAGGGGTGGATGAAAAGCGTGCAAAATTTCATGCATGACTTTTCACGAAAACTTGCCGATTTGTTTGCTTTTTCTGCGAAAGTTTTCGACTTTCCTCTTATGCAAAAATGTCCTCCTGCTTGCCTATTTTAACAAATTGTTCGCCTATTTTAATACATTTTTCACTTATATTTCCTATAGGTACTACATTTCTTTTTACTTTTACTATAACAAAGTTCCCTACTACTTTGAGGACAGGTGTTTTGGTGCTTGTTTGTCTCACTATCTGATACAGCAAGCAGTTCAGCTGCCACACCTTCCTCTATTATGCTCTTGCCAGCATCAACACTTGAAAGTGACTTGTTGTCATCTTCAGTGTCCTGCTTATATGGTTCTTTATTTCTACTGGCACTGGTGGTGCTGGAACTAGTTTTCCTGGGACCTTGACAATCTGCATCCTCCCTTGGAGTAGAGGGATCATCATCATTGATGATAACCTTGTCTAAGCCCAGTTAGCTAATATATTTAATTAATTATTCTTTTTTTTTAAGTTGTCCACCCTGTTGTATTATCACATTCTGTCCAAAAAAAATTATAACTGAAAAACAAAATCAACAACTTCTTTCACCAGACTTCCCCATCCAGCACAGAGACACAGCAAGATCATCAAGCAAATATGTCCCTATCTGCCTGTGTCTTGCCAGTGAGTCACATGGAATTTTGGAGTATTTGGGGTCAACCTCCTTCCTCCCTTCTTCTCCACAGTGTGCCCCACTGACTCTCCTAATAGACACTCACACAGAACAAATGTCCTACTAAAAGATTCCCTAAACGAAACTTAAATTCCCCTCTCTGTCTTCTCTAGCTCAAACTAGGTGCTGCTGTCTCATCTCACAAACACAGAATGTCATGCTGTGAGAGCCTGACAGCCTTTTAAGAAAGAAAACTTTCGTGTTGTAGAGAAAAATTTTTCTTCCCATTGATTTCAATGGTGAAAAGGTGGGAAAAAGCTGAAAAACTACACTTTTCACTGGAAATTATTACCAAGTGGAAAGTGCCATTTTTCGCCGATTTCAGTTTGAGGCGAAAATGTTCACACATCCCTACTGGTAAGGCCTCATCTACAATATGGAGTACAATTTTGGGCACCAGTTCTTAAAAAGATATTACTGACCTGGAAATAGTGTAGAGACATGCAACAAAACTGATAACGGGCTTGGGGGATCCCTGTTATAAAGAGAGAGAGCCAAACTGGTTGTTTTTACATTAGAGAAGAGACATTTAAGGGGTGATATGATTACCATTTACAAATATATTAGCGGTAAATACAAAGAACTCACCAATTAACTGTTTACTCAAAGAGCTGAGTTGGGGTGGGTGAAAAGTGACTTTTAGCAAAAAAATGGATAATGTTTCACTTTTTTGTGAATGCTTCTTTCTTTTCACCAATTCCAATACATTTTTTGTCAAAGTTTCCTAAGGTGCAGCATTTCCCAGCACAATATTACTTATTCTGAGGGCTGTAGTGGAGAAATAAGTAGCTGAAAGTCAAAGGAGTGAGTCCTACAGCAACATATATCTTGAAAAAGTTGTTAGCCTTCAGAGTGCATTTGTCCTTTGCCCACACCACTAACTTAAGTGACACTGGCACATATTTATAATGATGTAGTGGGAGCACTCCTAGGAGCTGCACGGTGTTCCTGTTTGTCAGTTACCAGTACATACTCAAGGAGCAAGTCCTAAAGAGATGTGCCTCCACCAGTGCTGCCACCACCATCACCACCACCAGTGTTGAGACCCATGAAATATCCTGTGTTCAGAATGGGATGTTCTGGTTGATGATGTAGTTGCTCCTGCTGATGCTAGCTGAAATATTTGCTGCCTTCTTTTTCACTATGCTGTCTTGATTTTTTTTTGTGCCCTTACTTTCTCCCTCATCTCATCCTCCACAATGCAACCTTCCACTCAATCAATAAGCATATCTCTATATTCCTTGACAGAATCTGATTCCTCAGAGAGATGCTGCTGATAGCCTGACTACATGTTTTGACAAACTGTTCTGAAATTTTGTGTTTAAAGTGGGGGTCCAGCATGCACTGTAGGAGCAACTAAAATAGCTACAGATTTTGCAGACAACTGTAAGCATCTCTCTGAGGTTTTTTGGATTCTGCCATGAATTGGGTCACAACTAAATTTATCACATGGGCAAAGCAGGGCACATGCACCATATCACCTATTCTCAAGGCAGCAATTATGTTGGAGCCATTATCAGCAGACACAAAACCAGCTTTTAAGAAGTGGGGTACAAGTCATTCCTATATCACCTGCTCTAGATTACTTAAAACATCTTAGTGGGACAGTTTCTCAAAACAAGTCATGCACAAGGTGGTGTACCGAAGGTATGGGCTATCTTGCTGTTGCTGCCTTTTAATCACATTGCCAGAACCAGAGGCATGATTACTGGCTTGCACCTGATGATGTAAGCTAGTGTTCCCTACTGGTGGTGATGGTGGGAGGAAAACCCATTGAGCAGACACAGTCATATAGTCTGTGCTCTGCCAACTTGTCCATATATCTGTTGTCAGATGGATTTTCTTACAGTACACAGTTCCAGCCCTTTACCCCACAATAACCACCTGCTTGTACAATTCAGGCACAGCCATCCTGGAAAATTAAATGCGGCTTGGGATATGCCAGCATGGAGCTACACATGACATCAGTTAACTGAAACCTTGGTTTCTTACAAAAGAATACTGCAGCATGTCCACTGCCAACATTTGGGCGTACTTTGAAAATGTTTTTGTGAAGTTTTGGACTCCTTCTTAGGAACTAAGTCAGTGTGGGCTGGCAGGACATAGCAGAAGAACCCTGTAACTTTACTGCTTTAACATCATGACTAGAGGAGGTGGTGTAGTTAGATGCAGCATATTTAGGCAGTCTATGACTCTTGCCATCTCCTACAGTAAAGCTATAGTCATGATACTCCTCTGCAGCAGAAGACATAGATGTTATTTGGAATGAAATAACTGTTGGCAGTGACACAGTGTCTGACACTTAAATAACATCACTCCTTCCCTTATCTGCCCCACATCCCTGCTGCTAGTTATGGCACCTCTGACCTGTTTCCTTGGGGAAATTAATGTCAAGGGAGGAACAAAAGGCAAAAGGGTAGTAGTACTGAGAGCAGGACACATCAGCTGCCTGTGTCTGCTGCCAGACATGCTGCCCCTGCTGCCAGTACTGCCCCTGCTGCCACCAGTGCTGTGCCTGCTGTCAGATGTGCTGCCCCTGCTGCCAGTGCCACCACCAGTGCTGTGCCAGCTGCCAGTGTGTCTTGTAATACTCAGGGAGGGGGAAGGAGAAGATGATGCCAAGTGTGACAGCAGGGGACCCTAAATCACACTTGCCATCCCCAAGCAGTTCTGCCAGTGCTAGTACTACTACTATTACTACTACAAAGATCCTGTAGCTTGTTAGCATTACGAGTAAAGCAGCAGGTACTCATATATTAATAGTGACTGTGAGGAGGAAGATTCAGGAGATGAAATTGATATGGTTGGCATTAGTAGTAGTAGTAATAGTGATGGTGAAGCAGCCAGTGGGACTAGTGGTAGGAGAGTGGTATGGGAAGGAATTGAGAGCATCCAGACTAGCAGTCAAGGGAGCTCACACCATTCCCCTGACCCTGGGAGTCCCCTTCCCCCATGGCATTATCCATGCAGAACATGATCCTGAAGACAGCAGTATTGTCACCAACGCAATAATACCACCACCACCAGGAGCACAGATCAGCTGCCTGTGCTTGCTGCTGCAAGTCTGTCTTCTTCACATCCCCAAGAAATGACAAGTGTGACCCTCTGTCACATTGCTCGTCACCACCTCCAACCAGCAGTGAGCCTTTGCAATTTGAGGAATTTGCAACTGCTCTAATTCCTGCTGCTGCTGAGTTGTAAGGGCAGCAGGATGCTGAGGAGCAGGCTAGAGTGCTACAGACCACCTTGGACACAGTGGGAATGGGGTTAACAAATGATCTGGGACTAGGAAATGTTCCACTTGCCAGCAACAGCAATATTCCTGGTCCTAGTTGCAGTGCTTGTTCTGAGGCAGTAGCAGCTACAGCAGCAACATCATTCTCTGCCCTAGACAGTGAAGGGGAATGTGGAGGAGAAGAAGAAAGAGGCCATTCTTCTCCACCTGTTAACTATGCCTATCCCCTGTCAAACATGTCAAACATGTTAAAGCCAAACACCAACCATAGAAATCAAGCACCACTGTTGCTCTACCCCCGACTCTCCAGAAACGCAACAAGAGGTAAGGCTGAGATCAAAGAGGAGGAAGAATAGACCACACGTGGCAGTGTGGTGGAGGAGAATCACAAGCAGGGCATAAAGCAGCATCTGAAGAGATTCCATCCCACAGAATATGCTAAGATGGTGGCATGGAGGTTTCATCATTACTATTAAACTGTCAGCAAGTTGTCATGTGTCCTTAGCGGGATGCGGATAAGGGGTATAGTGACAGCTCCAGTACTTGGTTTCTGGTGTCATGATGTTTGGATACAGTTTTGCCCTCAGATGTTATTTACCACACACACACTATGCACATTGCAGTTGCTGATGAGAGGAACAGTTCCTGCTCTCAAGGGAAAAAATATATTGTAATAAAAACACACCCATGATTTTGGAGGGGGGGCAGGTGCAGAAGAGTTATTGGACAACTTCTTCATTTCTCCACATATACCTGTAGTGGTAGGGGCTAGTTATGATGCTGCTACTGCCTCAGGCGCATCACTGGAGCTAGCTGTGGCAAGTGGAACCTTCATCATCCATCACCCATGTTACTGCTATTGTTGATACCATTCCCTTTCAGCTGCTTATTCATTCTATTGCTTAAACGACTCAGCAGCAGCAAAAAGAACAGCAGTTGAAAATTCTGCCATTAATGACTCAGGAGTGGACAACATTTGACAATGGTCAGTGGCCACTGGCCAACATCACGTGCTGGCACTAGGCCAGTAGAGCATGTTTTTTTTTCACTTAAAAAAAAATAATAATAATTAAAAAAACATAGTCCTACAAAAACAATGTTGGGGGGTTGTTTCTAACAAGCCTAAGTCCTACAAATCAATGTTTCCTTAGGGCTTGTGCCAAACAAGCGGGAGTCCTACAAATCAATGTTTCTAATAAGTCTAAGTCCTACAAATCAACGTTTCCTCAGTGCTTGGGCCTCTAACAACAAATATAACAAATCATTACTTTCATTTTTTTTATTACCTGTCCCCCCAATACCAGTCAACAAACCCCTTCAAAACAAATTCCCTGTTCAATTAATTAATTCCCCAGTCTCCATCCACCAACACAAGCACCCTCCTCAGACCCCTTTTATACCATGTCTTATGGGTTTTTTTTAATTGCATTTAGTTCTTGTTTTAACTGTTCCCCCAATCCCAGTAAACAACTACCCCCACAAAAAAATTCCCTGTTCAACTGATTCTTTCTCCACACCCCACCAACACAGGCACCCTCATGTGCCTTTTATGCTATGCCTTTGGGAAATAAAATATTATTTGCTATGTTTTGTGTGTATATTCAATGTTCCCATTGATTTCAATGGAATGAGCTAGACAAAAAAGTGGAAAAACAGCACTTTTCGCAGGAAATTATTTGCCAATTTCAGTTTGAGGTGAAAATTTTCACCCATCCCTGCCAGCACTTCCAGCAGCAGAGGCATTCATCATAACTAAGGTTGTGGATGTAAATAATGTGTGTTGCTGTTGTTGTTGCTGCTGGTTATTCAACAAATGTGTGTGTGACAGAGTAAGACTTGGACTTGGAGGAGGTGATGATGTTGATGATGGCTGACAGGATGACTGAGTACTTTTTGCCATCTTTTCTTGTCCAGGGTCAGAGTTTCTAATGATTTTCTCAAACAGTTTATAGACAGGCACAGTGCTCCTTTTCAGTGTTGGAATAGTTAGCCTTTGCCTTACTGCAAACTTTATGGCCATGTCATCATCCCTCTCACTCTCAACTTCATCCATATCTGAACAAAAGGAGGATGCTGGAGAGATATATTCAAGATCTGCATCACCATATTCAGTCATGATTAGGTCATCCTCAGCATAAGCACTGAGCGCCGCTTCTTGCCCACTACCCTTATATTCCTCTAAGCTTTTAGAGGTGTCAAACAATGTCTTTTTACTGTTACTTTCACACAGTTCACTACTATTTTGAGGAAAGTTGTTTTGTTGCTTGTTTGTCTCACTGTCTGATGCAGTAGTTGGCAGCTGCTACACCTTCCTCCATTATGCATTGCCATCATCAACACTATTAGCCATTTTGGGTGTTTTGTTTACAGATTATACTAATTAAGTGTGTGTAAGACAAGACCCTTCTTAAGTGTCTTTACTCTAGAGTAAATACACCAATTTTGGTCTGACATTCTTCATACTTCAATTCCACCATTCCCATAATTAATTTTGTTGATCTTCTTTGCACTTTCTCCAATTCTACAATATCGTTTTTTATTTAAAAGCGTCTCAAAAATTCATGTAAACCCCTGCAAAAAAAAGTACCGGTACACAAAAAATGATGTGCTTCTGTAACTGCTGTTTGATACTGATTGAGCTATTGCGACATTTGTAATTTACAAGTACTCCACGACCTCTCTCTATAAACACCTCTCCTAGAATGCTCCCACTAAGTTCATAAGTAGGGATGCGTGAAAGCTTTCACCTCAAAAGCGAAATAGGAGAAAAATGGCAGCAATTTTTTTGTGGAAAAGTGCCATTTTCCCTCTTTTTTCTGCCTAACTCATTGCTTTTAAATCACTATGTAGCTAGTTCCCCTTATTTTAAGCAGGCATAGTACTAAAAGGGTGTCATGTTCTCACAGCATGCCATTCTGTGCTTGTGAGAGGCAGAGAGAGCAGCAATTTTTTTCAGCTGGAGAAAGACAGGCTAATAAAAAGGAGTTGAAGCTTAGTTTAGGGAGTCTTGTAGGCAGGGCATTTGTTCTCTCTATTAGGGGAATCTGAAAGATTATAAGGGAACACAAAGGAAGAAAGGAGGTTTATACCAAATGCCCTTGAATTCAGTGTGACTGATTGGAAAGACACAGGCAGCTATGATCCAAGTTCCTTCCTGATCTGGCTCTCATATTTGTTAGATAAGTCTGTGTTGTGAGAAGAGAGTTGAGGAGGTTTTCCCTATATACCCTAACATTCTCTCTGGCTAATTGGAAAGACACATGACGCTGTGGTCCAAGTTCCTTCTTGATCTTGCTGTTATTTTCTTTGTGGTGGTTGAGTGTATGGGTGACAGGGACCCTGACATGAAGGGCAGACTGATGTTACATGAGAGCAAGTATTTTGTAGAAGGCCAAGGCAAAACATCACACTGCATCAGTTCTATTGTGTACTTTACAGTAAAAACACACATTTTGGTTGAGTAATGTCCAGCAAAAGCACAAGGGGCAGGGGGAAAGGGGTAGGAGCAGTGCAAGAATGTGTGAGTAAATTGGGAGCCCAGATACTGACTGCATCCATGGTTGCTGCAGTGTGTGCAATAAAGTAGGGTGATCTCTCTCCTCGCAAGGAGGATGAAGTTTGTCAATGTCCCACCAGAACCAGTACTATTAAAAAACCACTTAAGAACACTGAAGCCAAGTCTCATTCTAGTGTTGACAGCATAATGGAAGAAGGTGTAGCGGCTCAACCAGCTGCTGCATCTTACAGTGAGACAAACATGCACAAAAACACTAGTCCTAAAATTAGTAGCAAACACTGTGAAAGTAAAAGTAAAAAGAAATTGTTTGAAACCTCTAAAAGCTTAGAGGAATATAAAGGTAGTAGGCAAGAAGTGGTGGAAGATGCTGATGATGATCATTCCAAAATCCTCCTCTCATTCAGATGAAATTGAGCTTGAAAGAGATGATGGCATGGCCAGAAAGTTAGCTGAAAAGCAAAGGCTCGATCTTCCTCCTTTGAGAAAGGGGCAGTGTGATGTCTGTAACAGAGCAGCAGCATGGAGGGACTAGTGGTGGTGGTGATGATGATGGTTGAGAAGCTGGGCTGGAAGAGACATTGATGGCCTCTTTAGCCCGAATTGAGAAGAAGTGGGAGACAGGGATGAGGATGGACATCACCACCACCAGCACTATCAGTGAGCATTTGGAATTTGCAGTGTGCGCTACTACTCTAATTCCTGCTGCTGCTGAGTTGCAAGAGCAGCAGGATGCTGAGGAGCACACTAATGTGCCACAGACCACCATGGACACAGTGCAAATGGGGTCAAAAAGTGATGCAGGACTAGGAAAGGTTACACTTGCCAGCAGCAGCAATGCTCCTGGTCCTAGGTGCAGTGATGATTCTGAGGCAGTAGCAGCAACAGCAGCAACATCATCCTCTGTCCCTGCCAGTGAAGGGGAATGTGGAGGAGAATAGGAAAGAGGAGAAAAGCGTAAAGCAGATGTGGTGCCCATATTTAAAAAGGGATCAAAGTCATAGCCAGGAAATTACAGACCTGTAAGCTTGACATCTGTGGTATGGAAGCTGTTTGAAAGGTTACTAAGGGAATATATTCAAGAATTCTGCTGGAACAGGAATATCATTAGCAATAGCCAACATGGCTTTGTGAAAGACAGGTCTTGTCAAACTAACTTGATCGCATTTTATGAAAAAGTGAGTAATAATATAGATGTGGGAGCGACTGTTGATGTGAACTATTTAGACTTTGCCAAGGCATTTGGTACGGTTCCACACAAGAGTTTACTGTACAAATTGAATGAAATAGGCCTAGGGGAAAATGTTTGTGTGTGGATTGGAAATTGGCTGAAAGATAGAATGCAAAGAGTGGTAGTAAATGGCAAGTTCTCCAGTTGGATAAACGTGGTAAGTGGAGTACCTCAGGGATCTGTCCTGGGTCCTCTTCTTTTTAATTTATTTATGACCTACCAGAGGGCATAGGGAGCCATGTATCAGTCTTTGCCGATGACACAAAATTAAGTAAGGTAATAAAGTCTGAACTGGATGTGTCTTCATTACAAGAGGATTTGGACAAATTGAGTAACTGGGCAGGCAAATGGCAAATGAGATTCAATACAGACAAGCGCAAAGTTATTTATTTTGGGTATAATAATAAAAATGCAACATATAGTTTAAATGGTGTTTATCTGGGAAAATCTACAAATGAAAAGGATTTGGGAGTAATGATAGACAATAGACTTAGCAGTAGCGTGCAGTGCCAGCTGCAGCTGCAAAGGCCAATAAGATATTGACATGTATTAAAAGGGGTATTGACTCAAGGGAGGAAGATATTATTATGCCTCTTTACAGGTCCATGGTAACACCCCACCTAGAATATGCTGTTCAATTCTGGGCGCCCTTTCTGAAAAAGGACATTATGGAACTAGAAAGAGTGCAGAGGAGGGCTACAAAACTAGTAAGGGGAATGGAAAGTTTTAGTTATGAAGAAAGGCTAGAAAAGTTAAACTTGTACACACTAGAGAAACGGTGTCTTAGAGAGGATATGATAACACTATATAAATATGTTTAGGGCCCATACAAAGGGCTCTCCAAAGACCTGTTCATTAACAGAACAGTACAAAGGACAAGGGGCCACCCTCTTAGACTTGAGGAAAGGAGATTTAATCTACAACAGCGGAAGGGTTTCTTTACAGTAAGGACAATAAAGGTATGGAATTCACTGCCTGAGGAGGTGGTGCTATCGAATACATTAGATGCCTTTAAAAAGGGGCCTGGATACTTATTTAAAAGAACATAGCATAGAGGGCTATGTACGTTAGTATTGGGATTAATATTTAGTTAGGGCTTGTTGATCCAGGGAGAAATCTGATTGCCATTTGGAATCAAGAAGGAATCCCCCCCCCATTCAAGTCAGAATTCGAAATTGCTATATTGAGGGTTTTTTTGCTTTCTTTTGGATCAATGATGGTAAACAGGAATAGGAAAAGGGTTGAACTAGATGGACGCAAGTCTTTTTTCAAACTAAATTACTTTGTTACTATGTTACTATGACATTCGTCTCCACCTTTTCACTCCCCTTGAAGTCATGAGTGTGGGACTATTTTTCTTTTGGTGCAGGCACAGTGCTGTCATCACCAACGGCATTGAGCACAATTTGTGACAAGTCAGTGAGAAGAGAAAAGGAGGGAACACACCTTGGCACAACCGCCCTGATAACTCACATGACACACAGACACAATGACATTTGTGTCAGACACATGTCAGACACATGGCACACTTTGAGATGGAAGAAAATATCAAATATGGCTATGCAGCCCGACCAGGACCACTACTCCTCAAATCCAAAAAAAAGAAATTTATCTTATACCCTGGCACTTAAGCGGCAAGTGAGGACAAGTATAGCAATAATTTATTGGAATATCAACGCAATATTCAAGGAATTATGTGATGTGCCTATTACAATTCAGTAGAATGGAGCCTCAAATAAACCCCAAAATATGCTCTGTTTGGTGACACCTATATAGAAAAATACACACTCTTCCACTCTTCTAGTGCCAAAATCAAACCATTATAGAACACAGTTCCAAAATGACTCCATAATTTGAAACGGACTGGAGATTGGAACCAATCCGTATCCTGGATCTATCTATAATTCCTAGTCTCCCTTGCTATCTGCTGCTGCACATACGTTATATGTCAGGCCAGTTTGCATCGACACAGACAGACAGCAGGCAGCAGGTAAGGATGAAAAATAACAAAATGAATCTGCATCTCACAGCGACCCAAATGAGACTACAAAGGTATCTGAAACCTCCCTAGGCAGTAATCAAATTGAACATACCAGTATAGAGATACTTCCACAAAAAATAATGATCAATCATAAAAAAGGGTTCATATATCAATGTTCCAAGGAACGGATACAGTCTTTCAATCTAGATATAATATGATTTCAGCTTGAACGTATCTTAAGCACTGGTGGTGCCATTGGTAGTGTTTTTGTGATACACATCTCCTCAGAGACTGAGTATCTAATCCGTTGGTCCATCCAGCTTCTTTTTTCTTTTAAAGGATTGGCTGGGGTGTGGAATATGAGATCTAGTCTCTTTAGTAGTGATGCCACTGCTAGTGTTAGAGACACCTCCTCAGTGAATCACTAGCTTCAGGGTCCATCCAGCTTCTCTCTCTCTCTTTTTTTTTTTACAACAATGGTGGTGGTCATAGCGTCAGCCAGCACTATGAACCACTAAGTGCCACTTTATTTTTTTAATATTTGATTTAAATTGATTTCTTTTCTCTCTATCTCTCTTTCACTCTGTCTCCTTCCACTCTGTTTTTCTCTTAAAATACACCTCATTAGAGTTCAGGTAACTATGTATATGGGCAGGAAGTTTCATCCTATTGAGAAACATGGAACAATTTTTGTGAATTTTTCTGTGTTCCTAGCTAAAAGGCAGTGAATCTTCATGTTTCTATATGGGTGAAACTTCCCACCGGAAAGTGAAAAACCAGGGTTTTTTTGGTGAAATTTCCTATGGGAACACAACAGGACCTTTTGCATATCCCTAATCATAAGTAAAATGCTTATTTGCACTTCCTAAATGCATAACTTTACACTTTCCTACATTAAATGTCATATTCTGTTTGTGCAACCTGACACTTTATGTAAATTCTTCTGTAGAAAACAAACATCCTGTTCTGGATTTATTAACACAATTTAGAGTTATCTGCAAATATTTAAGTTTTGTTTTCTATACCTGTTTACAGATTTTTTATAAACATGTTAAAAAGCAGCGGACCCTAAGGTTCTCCACTGTCAAAACAAACTGTACTGAAGAATATCCCATTTAAAAGTACACACTTTTCCCTAACCTTCAACCAATTTTCCATCCATTATAAAGTTTACCTAGTTTCCTTATTTTATAGGATATACTTTTTATGGCACTGGATCAAATGCCTTTGCAAAATCTAGATCCTGCTTTACCATTAACTGGAGTGCTATATACTTCTTTATAGAATCTCAATATGTCTAGCATGATTCCTGCTAATAAGTTACATTTTCCCAATGTAATCCTTAATATAATCCCTTTTTATCCCTTCATGTACTTCCCCCACTTCTGAGATCAAACTCACAGGTCTATAATTTCCAGGTTATATTTTTTTTCTTCAAATAGATTTTATTATCATATTGCTCCATACACATCTCAGATACATAAAAGTACATGTATAATCGTTCAAGTACAGCAAAAGTATGTAGACATTTGTAACAATGAAAAGAACATATACATATCAGTAGGGCGCACAGAGTCAACCTGAGGTTTTTATTATTATTTTAACCTCCAATAACCAAAACTCCTAAAATCTAACCTAACTTAAATTTCACTATACCCCAGTCCCAGATTCCTCTCTCTCCCGAACCTGCAGCACCCCCCCCCCACCCGCTCATCAGCCAGCACTTTCACAAGATCCTAGCATGTACAGGGTTCATACACAATGTCTTTTATCAATTATACATCGTAGCCATCCAAACAACAAGCAGGTGTGACCTCACTCAAACATCACCAGTAAGTTGTACATCAACAGGTCCCACAGTATTATCTGCTCTATTCGTCCACCAGTTCTGCCATCTACTCCAGATCTTTTCAAACTTATTTGGGTTACCCTGGTGTAGGTAAACCAATTTATAGTGTGGAATGAATTGTAAAACTAGGTTTATCCACGCCCGACAATTAGGGACTCTATTTGACATCCAGTTCAAGGCCACCACCTTTCTCTCCATCACCAAGAGCTCACTCAGTAGAGATCTGTCACTTGCATCCTCAATCTCATTGGGAAAAACAGACAATAAACAAATCTTTGGAGTCACAGGAACATGTCTCCCCAACACCAGGACCACAATACGCATTACTTCTTTCCAGAACCTCCTGACTCCAGGACATTCCCAGATCATATGTAAGTATGTGCCCTGAACATTATCACCCCGAAGACAGCAGTCGGTATTAGAATTCCCCATTGTATACAGTCTGACCGGCGTATAATAAATTCTATGTGGCTAACATTTTAAACAAGCTTTTTGTAAAGGTTGTTTGAACCTATACAATTTTTTTTCTTCAAACTGATCTCAAATTAACCCCTTAGTGACCAGTTGCGCACACACGGCCGGCACTGAATGCCTGCCGAACATTTTTTTTTTCATTCTTTAAAATGATTCCCAGGAAGTACATGTTCATCCTCTGTCTACCTGGGACATCCGCTTGGGACGTACATGCATGTCCTCGGGCGGTAAGGGGTTAAGCCATATTGTGATCACTGTTTCCCAAAAGTAACTCAAAAACTAGTTTTCTAAATAAAAATGTCTAATGCAACAAATTAGTGATTTTGAAATTGCTTTCAAAATCACCAACATTGTTTTTAAGTGACAGGGTCCCTTTAACTTTGATCTTCTTATTTAAAATGAATTAAATATATTTAAATCCAATTTATATGTCAAAATATTGCCAGCATTAAATACCCCAGCTTCCTTTATTTACTTACAAGTGCAGCTGCAGTCTTTATGGGCAACATTATAAGGCACATTGATAGATTGTTTTCAAAAATATATTTTACCTTGCAGGTAGTTCTATTAGAAAAAAATCTATCACACAGTAGCCTTTCTTCAGAGCTTGTTATTTGTATGTGATTTATTGCACTCACAGTGGAAATGTTGTTAGTGAACGTTGGGGAGGCAGTGAATATAATGACAAATATCAATGTATCCTCATGTTCTTGCTACCAGTGACAGTCAGTAATCCATCTCCGTGACACTTACCTTGTTAACATTTTGATCATATGGCAAATTTGTCATTTTTCATGGTAACAAGTAGAAGTTTGCACAAGTAGAGTGGCTAGATGAAAGGTTTGCCTTTCTGTTTTTTCTGTGCATGAAGTAATCAGTAATCTTTCTGGAAAGTAAAATAATTACTTTATGATCCAGTGAGGGGAAAAAATATAGTGAGTTTTAAAAAGCATGAATTTTTCTTCATTTAGATTTAATGACTTCCTTTTGCCATTCCTGACAGTTTGATTAACACTCTCAAACTGGTGATAACCTACATAACGTGATTATACTGAATAAGACACCTTTGAGTCAGACTCAGTCTCCTTTATATGACAAAATAAATCAAGAGACATAAACAGCTAATCAAGTGTGCTGTGTCACAATTGGCACAGTCATTTCAGCAGGTAATGAATAGGTTTTCTTATTCACACCAAATGCTCTACAGATACAAATGAAGATTTCTATTCTACCATTAAATCTTTTGTGCTTGCATTATAGTAGAAATGTTCATTCAGTGCATATCTTTTTTTATACCATAGATTTTGTAGAGCCTGATTTTAATGGCTGTATTCTTTTTCAATATTAGTGGTTCTAATTTTATGGGGCTGTCTCAAACAACTGCATCATATGGAACACAATTAAATCCCCTTTGACTTAACTGGGACTTTAAACCCTTTGAATGCTGTAAACATATTCAATGCATTGTGAAGCAATGCGTTGCAGACTTCTCTGGCATTCAAGGAGTTAAAAGTCCCATTTAAATCAATGGATTGTTTGAACATTTTTATGCTATTGGTTTGCTCCAGAATTGCTCATATTCTTCTTATCAGATCAGCCTCTTTGATTGCCAGAGAAGTATCCAACACCCTGCAAATCAATTGTGATGGACACCCCTCGGCAATCATAAAGTGTACCCCACCCATCCCTGTTACCTATGTAAAGCTGCACAGCAAGACCTTTCAGATGGATCAAAGTAAGGGAAAATCTTCTGTGAGCATAAGAAAAAAACAATCCTCCTTCTTCAAAGGAGGGCAGGGATTTTCTGATCCTCACAGCCAGGAGATTGTCCCTCACTGTGAGCTGTCTGGTCAAGGGACCGGACTCCACATCTGAGGGGAGGTGGCTTACACTAAGTAAAAGTGGCAGAAGGGGGACACTTTATCATTCAATTACACTGAAACTACACATCGTAGAGAATGATAATATCACTCTACTTGTCCCCAAAACTATAAAGAATAAGAAACATTACTATCCCTTTAAAGAACTATAAGGGCACATTTATCAAGTTGTCTCTAGTAAGATATCAGACCTCTCACTTTAAATATGCTTTTTCCTATTAACCCTTTGAGGCCAGAGGGGTAAAGTACCACATTGCTTTGCAATTAGTTTTGAACCCTCAGGCACTCAAAGAGCTAATTAAGGACCAGCACTTGTGTATGGTAATGGGGGTGGTGGAATGGCATTGTTTGATTGGTGGGACCTTGACAAACTGCTTCCACCCCGGGAGGAGAGGGATCATCATCATTTATTGCACATGCTGCAGCAACCATTGCGGCAGTCAGTTTTTGTACTACCACTTTACTTACACGTCCCTGCACTGCTCCACTTCCCCCCCTTCTGACTGTGCATTTGCTACACATTACTCAACTACTGTGTGTGTTTTTACTCTCTACAGTACACAACTGATGGATTGTGATGTCTTGCCTTCGCCCTCAACACAATTCTCAATCTCATCTGCTGTCTATCAAGTCTGTCTCAGTCACAGAGGTCACATCAGGCTCCCAGTCAGGTGTCTAATATATTTATTTGTTTAATTATTTATGTCTTTTTTTTTATTTGTCCACTCTATCTTCTATCTTATCACAGTTAGTCCAGACTTCCCCAGCACAGATACAATAAAAGTAAAATCAGCAAGCAATTTGGACCCCAGTCCAGTCAGTCACACCAGACTCTGGGGTATTTTGGGTCAACCTTCTTCCATCCTTCTTCTACACGTTTGTGACCCAGACTCCCCTAATGCAGAGAACAAATGTCCTACCTAAATGACTCCTTAAACTAAGCTCCAATTCCCCTGTATTTGCCTATCTTCTCTAGCTCAATAACATGCTGCTCTCTCCTCTCACAAACACAGAATGGCATGTTGTGAGGGCCTGACACCCTTTTATATGGCTGTAGAAAACTTTTATGTGGTGGAGAAAAATTTTTCTACCCCTTGATTTCAATGCAATGGGCTAGACGAAAAAAGCAAGAAAAAGCGGAAAAACTGCACTTTTCACAAGAAATTTTTCGCCAAGCGCAAAGTGCCATTTTTTGCTGATTTCAGTTTAAGGCGAACATTTTCGCCCTTCCCTACTACTGAGTGGTTCGTCTTCTCTGGCTTAAGGAGCAACAGTACTAGTCTACTTGCTACCCACACAAATTATGTGTAGTACAATATCAAGTAGAGAACAGCTATTGACTCTGTCTATCTATCTATCTATCTATCTATCTATCTATCTATCTATCTATCTATCTATCAGCTGGAGTGTATAGTGAGGAATGTTAAACAGGAGACTAAAAAAAGGAAAGAAAGGGAAACAAGCAGCTAAACTCAAAACATAACGAGGAAATAATGGTCCTGTAATAAACCATTACACAATAAAGGAATTATTTAAGAGATAAAAAAAATGTAAGATAAAAAAAAAATAAGTAAAGGAAAAGAACATATAAAGATAAACAAAAATAAGTGGAGAACTAAATATGAAATTGTGAACTTGTTAAATGATGAAAAGTCCTTTCTTAGAATTATCCAGAGATTGGTAAGTCATTGGAAATGATGAGAATAAATGAAGAGATGATGATGGGATGAAGGGAAAGTCTATGGTCTTGGTCACAAACGTAGTTATGAACAGGTAACTAATCTCTCCCTCATGCTGCTGTGAACAAGTGGACCTGTATACCCACAAAAGAAAAATAGCTAATTCCAGCCTGCAAGGAATATTGAGAGGAGATAAAATAAAACATAAAAACAACATCTGAGTAGGGGTGGGGCAAAAGCAAGAAACATTTCCAGTATGACTTTAAGAAAAAACAGATGATTTTTCTCTTTTTTTAGAGAACGTTTTCTTCAATGCAAAATGTTCCTTCTTTTCGCCTATTCCAGTGAATTTTTTGCCTATTCCAAAATATTTTTCTCCTATGTTTCCTATGGTGCAACATTTCCTAGCACAATATGACTTCTTCTGAGGGCTGCAGTGGAGGAAAAAGTAGCTGAAAGTCAAAGGTGTGAGTCCTACAGCAACATATACCTTGAAAAAGTTGGTGGTGAATTTGTTCTTTGCCCACAAGTGTAGAGACATGCAACAAAACTGATAAAGGGCTTGGAGGATCTCCTTTATTATGAGAGAAAGCCAAACTGGTTGTGTTTACATTAGAGAAGAGACATTTAAGGGGTGATATGATTACTATTTACAAATATATTAGCGGTAAATACAAAGAACTCACCAATTAACTATTTACTCAAAGAGCTGAGTTGGGGTGGGTGAAAGGTGACTTTTAGCAAAAAATGGATGATTTTTCACTTTTTTCTGAGAGTTTCTTTCTTTTCGCCAATTCCAATAAATTTTTTTGGCAAAGTTTCCTAAGGTGCAGCAATTCCCAGCACAATATTACTTATTCTGAGGGCTGTAGTGGAGAAATAAGTAGCTTAAAGTCAAAGTTGTGAGTCCAACAGCAAAATATACCTTGAAAAATGTGGTAGTGAATTTGTCCTTTGCTCATGACACTAAATCCCTGCTTAAGTGAAACTGTCACATATTCATGATGATGTCAAGTGATAAAAAAATAAAATAAAGCTCAACCTACAATGTGGTAGATGTGTATGGTAGTGGTGGTGGGGGACTGGAGTGGTGTGATTGTGGGACCTTGACAAACTGCATCCACCCCAGGAGGAAAGGGATCATCATTTATTTCACATGCTGCAAAACCATTACTGCAGTCAGTTTTTGAACTACCACTTTACTCCCACCTCCCTGCACTGCTCCACCTCTCTGCCTCCACCATTTGTGTTTGCTGGACATTACTCAACTATTGTGTGTGTTTTTACTCTCTACAGTACACAACTGATGTAGTGTGATGTCTTGCCTTAGTCCTCAACAAAATTCTCAATGTCATCTGTTGTCTAACAAGTCCCAATCAGCTGTCTGTCACCCAATATATTTATTTGTTTAATTATTTAAGTATTCATTTTTTATTTTAATTTTCTAATTTTTTTTATTTATTTATTTATTTTTTTATTTTAAGTTGTCCAACCTATCTTTTCACAGTCAGTCCAAAAGAAAAGGAAGTTATAGCTAAAAAATAAAATCAACAACTTCTTTCCCCAGTACAGAGACAGTAAAAGCAATCAGCAAGCACATTGGACCCCAGATGCCTGTGTCTTATCAGTTAGTCACACCAGCTTTTGAGGTTTATGTGGTCAACCTCCTTCTTCCTTCTTCTCCCCCAGAGTGCCCCCAGACTTCCCTAAAACACCTAAAAGTCTACCTAAACTAAACTTCAAAATGGCAGAATGGCAAGCTGAGACAGCCTGACACCCTGTTCTATGGCTGTAGAAAAGTAGAGAAAACTTTCATGTGGTGAGGAAAAATTTTTCTTCCCACTGAGTTCAATTCAATGAGCTAGTTAAAAAGCTGGAAAACGGCAGTTTTCACAGGAAATTATTTGCCAAGCAGTAAGTGCCATTTTTCACAAAATTTGGTTTGAAGTGAAAGTTTTCCCCATCCCTACGTCTGAGTGTAGTCATTTATTTGTCACATTGCAAGTAAAACTAACCAAATGTGCACTCACATGGGAGGAGTGTCTGGAAGCCGGACCGAGCGGGCGCAACATCTCTGTGCTCTGCACTTCGACTCCCAATCTATGCCATCTAACTACTAAAAGTCAGATTTTGGATCAATCCAAGATATATATTGATACCATGCTCTTGGAGTTATGCAGGGATATTTTTATTTCTGTGGTGGATTGTGTATTTGTCACTCTGGGAAATACGGGGCCTACACCTCGTGAGGCCTAGGAACTGAGCGATCTTGCCTATTTAGCCTCAGCTGGTGAATTGCAGACCCTATTGGCGGTGATACTTGATTGCCTGGATGGTCCGATGGGAGCCACTGAGGATTGGATGGACCTAGCTGCCTGAAATTGGAGAGCGGAGTCTAGGGACAGCCACGAGGAAAGGCTACCTAATAAATCGCTGACGGTGGAGGGCCTCTGGGGTATGCTCAACACCTAAAATTCATCTTGCTCATGAGTCTGCAACTTGGGAGCCTATACGGCCGCCAACTGTGGTGCCATGGCAGTGCACATTGGGACTCCATTTGTCACTGACCCTCTTTTCTGGAGTTGTGAGGCATACAACACATTGATGCTATATACTATCGTCCGGCCTCTCTACCCTTCCTTTGCCCACCTGGAACTCTTACATTGCACATATGAGTTATATTCCTGCTCCCTTAGTGTGCCATTCTGTTTATTATTTTAACCCCCTGTGTCCCATCCCTCCCAATAGGATGCCCATACTTATAACACCACAATTGGAAGTGTGATATCTACAGTTCTGAATAATCTGAAGATCTCTCACAAGACCTCTCCTTGTGATACAAACTACTGGTGATACCTGTAATATTCACAAATACTCCCGTACTAATTGTGGATGCAGTGAGTTGCCATTGGACTAAGACATTGAGTGATACTGTAATAACACTAGTGACTTGCCTACCTTTTTGGGCCTGAGCCTCCCCCCCCCCTTCCTCCTAGAGCTCTGTTCCAGCTTCTGCACTGCTGGCTCTGTGTCATTATATACCAGAAATACCACTGGGCAGCTGCACTGGAGGAGGGTAGATGTTTATTTAATGCCCTTATCATTGTGGCTTATACTGCACTCAGTGGGGCCCTTCTACTTTCACCTTAATCTCAGTGCCTTCCTAAGTGAGGTCCTGTGCCTCTGCCTCAGTTGTGATAGCGTGTTCACTTGGCTGCTTGCCTTGGACTTCATATTTGGGATCTCCCACATTGCCTCTGATTGCTGATCCAAAGACAGTGAAAGGCATCCACCAGTTCGACTATCCCATGTATAACTGACTTTGTTGACCTTATAGAGTTGTGCCTCTTTGGGAATTCTACTCTGGCACTTTAATTTGAGGCGCTGATGTGAATTCTAATTCCCAGGAGTGTTTACCCCAACTGGGAAAACAACTGAGCAGTCCGCCTTGACCTATTTATCTGGGGACCTGTATATCACCTCTGTCTTCTGACCTGTGTACCGGTCAGGAGTGCCGGATTTGCCAGTGCACTCACATCACCCTGTTTGTCCTCTTTCCTAGACTGTGTGTCCCCATCTTACCCGTGTATAATTGTGGCCTTTGGGCTCCTGGAGTTGTGCTGCTTCAGATAATCAGCTCTGGTGATCTATTTTGAGGTAGAGACTTGGTGAACTGTGTATCATCTCTGTCTCCTGACCTGTGTGCAGTACCGGATCTGTCAGTGCACTCACATTACCCAGTTTGTTCTTTTCCCTGAATATGTGATCCTAATGTCTTAATTATTTTTTGGGGCTAGGTCCCATCTGAGCACACCACAGATTACTTAACGTCAAGGTTTCTGCATTTAATAACGTTCAGCTATTTTTTATATCAGCTCATCATGTGTGTTATCCATCTTGTGCCATGGGGAAAAGATCTGGGGATTACAAAGCTAAACTAAATAAATACAGGCCAGGCAGCCATACTGAGCGGACGCGTTTTCCGCTCAGTATTTTTCCACCATCAGCTCAGTAGAAGCAATATTTGCCAGGCTGCTACACTGATCTGTGCCCTACGGATCTGGAGCTACCTGGGGATAACACTCTTTGTCGGCTCAGCACATCTTTGTGCTGCTTGCAGCCTAGGCCACATAGCTGCGGCCTTGCGTACTAGCCTAGACACACAGGACGCTGCAGCAGCAAAATGACCACTGTTCTGCTCCCTGGTGCTTTGTTTGAGTACGCAGGGTCTTGTAGACAAGGCTCTTATGTGCTGGGCCTTCCTGGCCTGTCTGGGAGACAACAACTGACAGCATTCAGGCAATTCAGCCCTAGAGAAGCTTTGGCCACCTAGTATTGGCTGATCATCTAGCTCTTATCTCTAAGGCCCCTGGAACATTACTCTCTGGTGCTGTTCTACTAAAACAAGTTCTGACTCACATCCCTGCAATATCTTTAGTGAGCAGTCCAGCCAGGGGCTTAAACTGGTGAAACTAATCTGCTATTTGTGACCCCCTGGCTCTGGCCTGCTCTCTTCTACTGTCCCTTCCCATCTTAGAACACCTTTGTGTTTATTTTTTTTCTTTCCCTGGTGCCCTTATCCCCCTTTCCATTAGGCCTTCACACACTTCCAGGAGACTCCTGGGGTATATCAGTGACCCAGGCATCACAGGATACACATTAGGTCCTGGGGATGTGCTTTTTTAACCTCCTACATCAATACTAAAACCTACCTTTCTTGGTGCCTTCCTGGGGTCCTTTAATTCCTCTGAGGGATATGACACCACAGTCACAGTGCCTTCTGACATATAGAGGTCTCTGCCATACACTGGGAAGTGACTGCCTACAAAGTCTGTTACCAGCTTAACTGCTACAGATCCATGGGCGTTATACTCTATTCTGAAATGCTTCTTCTTCTATGAATCTATTGTAACAAGAAACTCTTGTGTGGAGGTCTGCCCTGGATCTAAGCTAGACCCTTACAGGATATTGTGCATATGATATTTATTCTGAAAAATTGTCTAACTTGCAGTTACTACTGCCCAACCATCTCCCTGTTTGTAGTTTTTCCCATTTGTGTGCCCCCCTCCTCTCCCATATGTATTTAATGCATTTGATGTAACTGACCAGGGGTAATGGGGGTCTTCTACTTCTGGGGAATATGGCATTACAGTGATAATAGCCTCTGAGACACAGTTGCTCCTGCCTGGCACTGGGAAGTGATTGCATACGGAGCTTGTAGCCAACTTCCTCGTTACTGACCCGAAGGAGGTAAAACATCTTCAGTCCTGCACTTTCTTGTTCATATTGTGCCAGGAAACTCTTGGAGCGGTTGGTGCCCTGTGTCATGTTCTGCCCTGGGTCTGAGCCGGGTACTTGCTGGATGCTGTACATTTGATATCTATTCTGATAAATTATCTGGATTACAGCTCCCACTACTCAATCATCACCCTGTATGTTATTTTTCCCATCTGTGCGCCCCCGTCCTCTCCCAGGTATATTTGATGCATCAGCTATAACTGACTAGGGGTAGTGGGGGTTTACTATACTCCTGAAGAATACACCTACTGACTTTTGCATCATGGTTCCGGGTGGCGATAGTGACTCTCAAGATGCTTGAATTCTAATTTACGGCTGTCCTGTCTGCCTACTGCCATCTGCTCCTGACCGTGATTCTTTGAGCCATGCTGTGCCTCCTTGATTCCAGTTTGAATATTGGGAGTACCCTACGTTATGGTTAAAAAATCTGCAGAATATAAAAAGAGACTGAGCAAGTTTGCTAGGAAGGCTATGGTGGATGAGGAGATGGCGGCCTTATTGGCTGTTCCTTCGACTTCTACCTCTCCTGCACACTCCTCTACTTCAGATAATAATACTACTTTACATTTTGCAGATATAATAGCAGCAATTGCAAATTGCCAGACAGTCTTGCCCAACACAATTGATTCTGTACAGGTGGAGATTAATCTTTTAACAGCAGATCAACAGAATATGTGAGAAAATATAGCTGATATGCAACAACGTGTATCTAACGTGGAAGACACACTTACTCCTGTCACCACTGCGGTTGATGAGTTGAAAGCCCAAGTCAGATCATTACAATCGAAGGTGGATGACTTGGAGAATAGATCACGCTGAAACAATGTCCGGGTGGTTGGCCTGCCTGAGGGTAGGGAGGGCTGTGATCCAGAGCAATACATGGAGGCATGGCTAAAGGAACATATTGGTTCTACAGGCCTCTCCTCATCTTTCACTATTGAAAGGGCCCCTCGAATTCCATCTGGCCCACGACCTCCTGGGCCCCCCTCATCAGTTAATCCTTAAACTCCTAAACTACAGAGACCGTGATGCGATACTCCGTATGGCTAGAATGAAGGATGAAGTGCTCTTTGAGAACCATCGAATTTCTTTTTACCCTGATTTCTCAACTGAGGTACAGCGCCAACAGCATAAATTTGTAAAGATCAAGCTCAAACTGTGAGACAAGAACATTTCTTACTCTATGCTACATGCTAGAGCTAGATGCTCACTAAATTCTCAGTGTACCTGTGTTCTTTGATCTTTCCTTCTGCAACAGTTCCAGTTTGAGACCCTCGGGACTGATGGACACCTGGGCTGGATGAAGCCTGGACTATTCCCCCCTGGAGCTGTTCTTACCTATACTCTGCTCCCCCATGAGGCTCCAAGTGACTGATCCTGGTCTCCTCCTGCAGAATTTACACTTGTGTCTTCACTTGACTTTGCTGGTGTCCTCCCTCATGTTGCTATGGCCTATGTTCACTTAGGTCCCTGGGGGTACTTATGTGGGGGTGTGACAGTTCCTTCAACACCTTCAGGGATGGTATACCCCCTATTTACCTCCTGCATCTCTCTTGCTAGATGCTTGCTTATATTTACTATTATTTAATAATTGCTAGAATGTCTTATATGATATTATTTGCACTTTGATAGTTACCAAAGCCGGGCTCTGTTCGAGAGAGGGGGTACTGCTAATGAGGAATGTGGGGTTTGTGAAGGCTATGTGGGATGGGGTGGGGGGGTCCTGGGCCTTCTCCTTTGGGGCAGCCTCCCTGGGGGGGCCTGGGGGCTCCCTGTTTTGTCTCTCCCGGATCTTATGGGAGGGATGGGTTGAGGTGGAGGGATGTAGGGTCATCATAATTTCTGTTCATATTGTTAACGCATCTGTTGTTTTCATTTGTCGCCTATCTCACGCTGTGGGGTGGAATGGGCAGTACAGATGGGATGGTCAGCATATCCTTCTGATTGAGACATTTATGTTCTTTTTTAGGGATAGGGGTATTGGGGGAGATACGGTTGCCAGACCGTGGGTACGGGTTTGTTTGGGATATACGGTCAGCTGACCGTGGGTAACAGTTCTTTTAGGATTGAAATCTCTGCCAGGTTTGGGGTGATGGAGGTAGGGTGGGCTTTTTTGTTTGGGGAATGCTGCTCTCTCTCTCCCCCTCCCTCCGTGGCTCAGGTCCTCACGAGACAGGATCTGCGGGGATCTGGGACCGATACTTATATTTTTCTCTTGTCATGGCTGGGAGACTGTGTAAATTTCTTAGATGGAATGTAAAGGATTTTGAACAATTCTATTAAGAGATCCCTGGTTATGAACCACATTAAGAAGTTTTCAATTCGAATGGAAGAGCTAAATGCTGATCGTATTTTCTTTAAGAAACCAAAAAATTTTGAGAACGGTGATAAAGCTGGTAAACTGATGGCCTTACTAGTCAGGAGCAATAGTTTCCCATCGCATATTTCCGCCTTGGTGCTGAACCCGTTGGGCATTCTTGATCAATTTGTTGAACTTAAAAACCTTAAATCAATCTAAAACCAACTGCTCTGAGGACCAGATTGATAGCTATTTTGAGTGCTGTGAGCTACCTAAGCTCTCACTGGAAGACGGAAGAATGCTGGATTCCCCTATTCTTTTACAGGAAGTGGTGGAAGCCATTAATACCTTGCCATCTGGCAAAGCTCCGGGCAGGGATGGTCTCCCAGCTGAATGGTACCAATCTTATGCGGATATCCTTGGCCCGCAGCTTCTCAATACTTTCTATGATGCGCTGGATGGGGGGAACTCCCGAGCTCTATGACAGAGGCATCCATAATAGTCTTGCCTAAGCCGGCTAAACATCCCAGGCACTGTGAATCATACAGGCCTATTTCGCTTCTGTCCACTGACGTTAAGATTCTGGCAAAAATCTTGGCCAGTCGACTCAATGTGGTGATATTCACCCTGGTCCACGAAGACCAGGCTGGATTCATCCCGGGTAAGTTTAAGGAGCCTGTATACACATCTGCAGACTGAACATACAAACTCTGGCAATAGGATGTTGGCATCCCTAGATGCCTCCAAAGCATTTTATTCTGATGAATGGAGCGTCTTGTGTGGAGTGCTTCGGAAATTTGGCTTTGGTTCTACATTTATCAGCTGGATACAGCTCCTTTATACCTCTCCTAGGGTAAGGGTGATGGCAGGGGGTCTGGGATCAGAAAACTTCCCCATGCATAGGGGTACAAGACAGGGTTGTCCCCTCTACCCGGGTCTTTTTGCTCTAGCGATAGAGCTGCTAGCTTTGATGATTAGGCAGAGTGGTGACATTCGGGGTCTGGTGGTGGCACAGAGGGAGGAAAAGATAGCTTTGTATGCAGACGATATAATGTTATTTCTGGGAGATTCACATGACTCTCTTCTTAGAGAGCTTTGATTGATAGACTTGTTCAGGTCATATTCAGGGTTGTGAACCAACTGGGAGAAATATTCCTTGCTCCCTATTGATGCGTTGGCTGAGGGGATTATGGTGGCAGATACCCCGATGCAATGTATCCAGAAGTGCAGATACTTAGGAATAAAAATTGGGGCCTTCCCTCATACTTTTATGAAACATAACCTGATCCCAATCAATGAGGTTTTCAGGGATAAGACGTCCACCTGGATGAACCTTCCATTGAATCTAATTGGACAGGCTAACTTAGTGAAGATGATCTTCCTCCTGAAGTTCCTGTATATTTTTCAAAATGCCCCGATTAGTATTCTGAAAAAATATTTCAAACAGATAGATGGAATTATGAGACTATATATTTGGGGGGATCGCCGCCCTGGGATCCGCTTGCCGACTCTGATGCAGGGGAAGGAAGAAAGGGGGATTTCTTTGCCAAATTTTAGATTGTACTACTTATCTGCACAGTGCAAATATGGGCTGGCATACCTAGATCAGCAAACAATGCATTATTTTATTCACTTAGATAGGGAACTACTTCAGTCGGGAATGGAACTGGTTCATGTCTTGGTGGTGGGGCCAGGGGCAAGCAGGAAGCCGTCTTTGTTATTAGGAGCCCTATTTGATACATGGACAGAGCTGCAGAGGACCATGGGATTTCGGGCTCTTCACCCCGGGACACCCCTCTGGGGCGAAGCAGGATTGGCTGAACTTAAAAGTCTGGAATTTGGCCCGAGGTGGGCAGACTGGGGTATCACGACTCTAGGACACTTATATCGAGACAATGTACTTCTTTAGTTCCAGCATCTCCATTTGAAACATGGAGTACTGATCACTATATTCTACTCATACTTGAGACTTCGGCATGCTCTTAGGAGCCAGAGGTGGCCATCTTCCTGTTACTATCTCTTATGGAATTTAAGTGCCCTGGAAAGCTACTTTCCTTTATTTTTAAATGGGTGGAGAAGAGATGTATTAACAGAGGTGGATGCACAAGACACAAATGGGAAACAGATGTGGGACCACTGAAGGACTGGGAGTGGGACGAGGCATGCGGAGCTCCTTCGTGGGTGCAGACTACTGCTAGACATCATCTACTTCAACTTAAGATCCTATATTGCACATACTACACACCTATCCATTTGCACTGCATGACTGCCTCCCGGAGCAAGTTCTGTCATAGATGTGAGTGAGTGAAGGCACATTTTGGTATTTGATATGAACATGCCCAAGAGTGCAGGTATTTTGGAAGGAGGTTGTGGATTCTTTGAAGAAGGAGCTTGAGAGACCGTTGCCTTTTACACCTAAGTTTTGTCTGCTCTCAATTCTTCTTGATGACATGGGTGGAGGCCCTGTTGATACCCTTATCAGGGAACTTCTCATTATGGCTAGAAGGATGGTGGCCATGTACTGGATGGCGGACAGGGCTCCAACATGAAAATTATGGATAGACCTAGTAGCACAAAATTTGCCACATTACAAGATTGTTCACCTTCATAGGGGCACCCTCTGGAAATTTGACAGGGTGTGGGGAAAGTGGCATTCTGGATGGCCCTGGCTCTTTGAGGACTGTGATAGTGATATTGAGATACATCCGGGTAGGGGTGAGGTGAATGCAACACCCTGAGCAGGTGGCATTTAAACGCCTTTATTAATGGGAGGAACGTGGGTCCAGGTCCCAGGAGGGCTATATCTGTCAGACTGTGTAGGACAGGGGAGAGAGAGCTGGGGGGAGGGCTTGGGGCTTTGGTGAGGGTGGGGGGAGTTGGGACGTGTTAGAGTGTTATAAGGGAGAAAAGTTTGGTCCGGGTGGATCTGGCCATTTCTCTGTCTCAGATATGATGTTTAATATCTTCATTGCACTTGTTATTACACTGCTCATATATTAAACCGTAATGTATGTATTTACTCATGTGTGGCCGGGTTCGGCCTGACTTGCTAATAAAAACATTTATTAAAAAAAAAACCCTAAATAAATATGCAAGGAGGCAACTGGCTGAGTGCAAAGTTGTGGCAATGATGGGATCATCATCTGAACCTGCATCCCTGGTACGATCCATTGACCAGGAGGAACCTAATACCACACAATTTAACAAATTAATGTCTGCTATCACCACGTGTCAAAATGTGTTGACATCAGATTGTACAAATGAAACTTAACCTACTCCGTGCCGACCATCAATCAATGAGAGAAAAGATATTGGACACTCAGCGCAGGGTAATGGTAGTGGAGGAGTCTATAACACCTATGTCTGAATCCTTGGAATCCTTAAAACAACAAGTCAAAGCTCTAAAACGGAAGGCGAAGAATCTAGAAAAGAGGGCCAGAAGATGCAATGTCAGGATCATAGGGATCCCAGAGAGGAAGGAGGAGAGAACCCCGGAAAGCTTCTTGGAGAGCTGGATAAGGGAGATGCTGGGGGAGGAGGGTCTGTCAAGTACATTTGTTGCTGAAAGGGCTCACAGAGTCCTGGCTGCTGGGCACCTCTGAGACTGCTTATAGCTAAATTCCTGAATTACAGAGATTGTGATGCCATTCTCCGTTTGGCTAGACTAAAGGGCAATATTGAATATGAGAATCATCGAGTCTCCATCCTGACTTGATCTCAAACGGAAACTCCGTGATAAAGGAATTACTTACTCCATGTTGTACCCTGCAAAGCTGAGGGTGGAACACGGTGGTACTACTAGATTCTTCATATCGGTAAAGGATGCTCAGAGTTGGTTGGAATCGATCTTATAGGTATATTTTTGCAGAAATCTTTATAATATATGGGGTCCCATGATGCTTCTCCCTGGACACAACCTGCTTGGTTAGGGAGTCCCCAGGAGTTCACTGTCTGTCACCTGCTCTATTGCTGACACAAGCAAGCTGAACTATGCTATGTTATAGTGAGTCTACTTATGATCTCTGACTCAGCCACCTTTACACCATGCTCTTGTCTTCGGATGGGATCCGCTGGAGATTACGTGGAGCTATACCTGAGGAGAGATATATATCATACTTTGTCTAAATGTGCACTTATCTTGTATGCCATAGTGAATTGTAACACTGTATTGTTTATGTTCTTTCCTCCGCTGTGCCCTTTGCCTCTCATTTTCTCCCCTCTTCTCTCTCTACCATTACCCCATGTCATTTAAGAGGGATGTGCCTCACTTCAGGCTATTATATTTTTCAAGATACCTGTCATACACTTTATTACAGGTTTTTGGGGAACTTTTCTATTTTGGTTGCTGGCATTGATTAATGGGTAGAGTGATACTGCTTATGACTCGATGAGTCCTGAGCACTGTGGCTCTGATCATTATACTATAATCTTCCCTTTCTTTCATTGGAGGGGTGCTGTTGGTGTGCCCTTAATGGAAGAGATAATGCCTAACTAACAGAGTGTAGAGCTGGGATGTATTTTGTGTGGTGGTGGTGGTGGTGGTGGGGGGGTGCGTGCAACTTCTTTTAGCTATGTGACCTGTTGTGGTGCACGTTCCGAATCTTCTTCTCTTTTCTCACCTATCTTCTTCTCCGTATATTGCCCTTTCTGCACATTTCTGAAGTGATAACAATGATGCTGTGTTTTATGATGGCGGGTTATTATTATGATCTAGTTTCCGATAACACACTTTACTAATAATTTTGGGGTGCTTGGGATAAATAGAATGTAATACTGGTCGGGAATGCCTCTGGCATGCTGGGTGATGGAGGTGGTAATGTTGGGATGATAGGTTTTCCTTTTCCCTCACTTTCATCCTGGAGGCTCTGCCGGGTGTCCCTCCTTGGATGTGGATGCCTTACAACATGCTGCTGTCTTCTGAGTTGGTCCACTGGAGACTATAACTGAGAAGGGATATATATCTTATTTAGTTTAAACATGCACTTCCACTGTATGCCATAGTGCATTGTAGCAATGTAGTATTCATGCCCTTTCCTCCATTGTGTTCTTTGCCTCTCTTTTCACACCCTTTTCCCTTTCTACCATTCCCCTGCAGAGGAATGTGCATCACTTCAGGGCCTTATAATGTTCTAGTTACCTGTCATATGTTTTATTGCAGGTTTTTGGGGAACTTTTACCTTTTTTGGCTGTTGACACTGGTCAATGGTTAGTGTGCCACCGCTTATGTCTTGCTGAAGCCAGGACACTGTGGTGATGGTTGTTATGCCATAGTTTTCTCTTTCTCTCATTGGGAGAGAGCTGTTGGAGTTCCCTTCTTGGGAGAAACACTATCTAACTGTGTGTTGGGATGGGGTAAATTTTGTGTGGTGGGAGGGGGTGTGTGCGTGAGATTCCCTTTAGCTCTGTGATCTTTGGTGATGTCCGTTCTGAGTCTGCCCCCTTTCATCACCTACCCTCTCCTCTATATGTTACCCTTCATACATATTTATGAAGTGATGAAATGATACAATGTTTTATGATGACGTGTTATTATTCTGTTTTAGTTATATATCATATAATGTTCTAATAATTCTGGGGTGGTTAGGATATATGGACTATTAATTCTGGTCAGTTTATAGCATACCAGTGACTGTGGCATGCTTGATATTGGGGGTGGTAATATTGGGTGTCAGGCTTTACTTTTCCCTCCCTTTCATCCTGGAGGCTCCGCCGGTGTCGCTCCTTGGATGAAACGACAGACTGTAAAAATAATTTTTTGTTCCTTCTGTTCTGTTTTTCCCTCTTTTGTGGTATTCATACCACTCACGAGGTTTCAATGGGGTGGGTACGTTCGTTTGGGGTCCGGCAGAGGGTCTTTCCCTCTTATGTTAAAGTTTGGGATAAAGTCTCTATCAGGTTGGGGGGATGGGGTCAAGGTGGGTATAGCTGGAGGAAGTTTTATTTATATTTTAGTATACGCATTGGCTGGTGGGTGCGCCTCCTTGGGTTTTCTCTGGGGGGGAATTCAGGGTCATTTTTCTCACACGTATAATGGCTAAAAGTAGAATTTCTTTCCTCTCTCCTGGAACGTTAGGGGACTTAATGACTCAATTAAGAGAACCCTAGTTCTAACGCTTATTAAAAAACAAAAACCTGACATTGTTCTCCTGCAGGAAACACATCTGCAAGGGGGGAGAATACTAGCTCTTAAAAAACACTCTGTTGGTTCACATTACCAATTGTACTCCTCCTATTCCATTGGGGTATCCGTTTTGATTAAAAAAACACTTCACTTTGCATTTATAGATCTCAAAACGGATCCTAGGGGGTGATGTGTCTTTTTGGCATGTAAAATATGGGGTGTCCCATTCTTACTCCTAAACATGTATGTTCCACTGCCTTTCTCTTCAGTTATCCTGCAGGATGCTTTGGCTTATGTTTCTACCAGGCCAGAAAATATGATTATTTGTATGGGCAATATGAATATGACTCTAGATCCATGTTGGATTGCATGCCTCCTTCGTAGTCGGAGCCTGCCGGGGCCAGGGTCTCATTCAGGAATCTCATAGGTGATATGGGTCTCTTGGATGCGTGGTGTACTCTGCATCCTGGAGTGAAGGGGTACTCGTGTTTCTCCTCTACCCATAGGACTTTCTCTAGGATAGATCATGTATTGGTTTCGGAAAGGGTTTGGTCTAGGACAGAAAGCTGTACCATGCTTTGAAGAGTTGCATCCAATCACTCACTGTTGGCTTTGGACATTGCATTGGGGGGGTTGCCTCGTCTCGCCCTTGGAGAGTAAGGCCTTCCTGGCTTAAAATAGATACAGTTCTGGAAAAACATTGTGTGGATTTGGTGAAATATTTTCAACTGAATTCTGATAAGGCCCGTCTAGACATGATATGGGAAGCAGCAAAAGCTACTGCACAAGGTTCTCTGTCATCTCACACAGCATCCTATAAGAGGTCTAGGAAGTCGGCGGGGGAGAGCTTGGAATGAAATTTGTCTGAGTATGTAGAAAAGGGTGATGAAGATTCATATCATAGGTTTTTGACACCATCTTCTTTATATGACATAAATTTAGCTGAAAAAAACACGAACCATATTTTTTATAAACAACAATCTCTTTTTGAACACGGGGACAAGGTGTGTAGGTAAATGGCGGAGATGGGAAACTAGTACTATTCTTTTGCTCACTAATGATCAAGGAGATATCCTAAAGGGAGAACAAGACATTAACAGTGCCTTTAAATCCTTCTGTAGTTTCCTATAAGAATCTCATAACCCAACCACAATAACCCAGATAAACCAATACCTTTCCACTTGTGCGTTGCCACAGCTATCGACGGACGATAAATGGATGTTAGATGCTCCCATAATGTTATGAGAGGTAATGGAGGCTATTGACGACCTTCCTAACAATAAAATTCTGGGTGATGATGGATTATCCTCAGAATGGTACAAAACTTATAGGGACATTCTTAGTCCACAGTTGCTGCTTACCTTCTATAACTTCCTGCACATATCTAGGCTCCCCTCCTCACTATGTGAAGCCAGTATAATAGTTTTGCCTAAACTAGGCAAGGATCCCAGTAAGTGTGGATCCTACCACCCAATATCACTCTTGTCAGTGGATGCAAAGATACTGACCAAGATTCTTGCCAAAAGACTGACCTCCATCATTACAACTCTTGTACATCCAGATCAGACAGGATTTATGCCGGGCAAATCAACTTTCCTCAATCTTAGACGACTTACTCACCACTTGCAGACCCATCATACCAATATTGGTCGCCTGATTGCATCATTAGATGCAACTAAGGCATTTGATTCAATTGAGTGGGAATATTTGTGGTGTATGTTGCATAGGTTTGGTGCAGGTGACATGTTTATTGCCTGGATTCAGCTACTTTATGTATCCCCAAGAGCTAGCGTGTTGACTGGAATGACAAGGTCAGAAATCTTCAGACTTCATAGAGGTAACTGACAGAGGTGCCCACTCACTACAGGACTATTTGCCTTGGCTGTCGAACCTCTAGCAGCGCGTATAAGAGCAAACAGGGATATTCGTGGCTTTGTGACCAATGTGGGTGAAGAGAAAATTTCTCTATACGACGATGGCAGCCTCCTGTTTCTGGAGGACCCAGACAAATCACTAGCAACTCTACTTCAAGAGGTGGATCTATTTGGTGATTTTTCAGGACTGTTATCAACTGGTCCAAATCCCACATATTGTTTTTGGATCAGCACCAGGTAAGAGATGGGTCGCAAATCTTCTGATGATGAGTGGGACTCTTTTAAATACCTAGGTGTTCAGATATCAGCCAGTGCAACCAATTACCTAGTGGACAATCCGGACCCTATTATATAATCATTTAGGGATAAAATTCAGGCATGGATTAAACTCCCCCTTAATTTGTTGGGGAGATCGAACATGGTGAAGATGATATTTCTTCCCAAGTTCCTGTATGTCTTCCAGGGTGCCCTGATAATGAATCCCAAGAGGTATTTTAAAATCACTGATACCATTCTGTCTAATTTCTTGTGGTCGGGATGGAAGGCAAGGATTAAATTAGGGACTCTTAAGAGTCCAAAGTCAGAGGGGGGCATAGCACTTCCAGATTTTTAGATGCTACTTGGTGGCTCAAGGCCAGTATGCTATAGCTTACCTGATAGACTTATGCGATTCGGTTCAGCCAATTTCGGAATTCGGATGACTAAGGAGTCATCATTCAGACCTTCTGAAAGCCAAGGTCTGCCAACAAAAAAAATTCAGAATTCGAAACAGACCTAGTCAGAAATTTCGGTGTAAATTTCCAAAATTCGGACAACATTTTCCCTCCTGAAATTATTACAAAGTTGCTACATGCTACTAAAAATAGACTGCACGGCGCTTTCCCGACTGAAACTATTACAATGTTGCTACATACTGCTAAAAATAGATCTGGTAAAACAGGCTCTTTACGGTTCTTGCAAAGTGCAGATATTAAACACTTATGGACACAAGAATTTTTGCTATGTGTGTGTTCAACCATAATTCCTATCTTTCTCATTTATTGCACAAACACATATTATATACCATTTTTTAAAGGGCAGAAAGGGCTTTAATTTGATGTGACATATACATATATAAATTCTCATTTATTATTATTTAAAAAAAAAATTACAAAATAAAAAAAAACATAGTAATAATGTGTTACATAATGGGTGCAGCTTAAGAAAAGTAATTAAAAATAATTTAATTGTCCTGATGGACTCACCCATGAGGCTTGCCTTGGCACAGCAGGTGAGCTAAAAGCCTCCAATTATTTAAATGTGCATAGGGATTTGGGACAGAGCGCAGGTTTTTTGTACTATGTATTTTGGGATGATGTATACTATAGCTATTGCTGCTGCCCAGGAGTAGTGGGAGTCTGAACACAGGGTTTTATTTTGTGTGTTTGTTGTATATTCATTTGTATCACACAGCCATGTTACATTGCTGCCATTCACCCCATATTTGCCCTATTAAGTGTTAAGTGTGTAGGGGTTTATAAAATATCCCTTCCTTTCTCATTATTGATTTAATATTATTATTAATTTAGTTTTAATGTATTTTTTTATTTTTGTTTAATTTTAATTTTTTAAAGTTTTTTTTTTAAATTCGGCCGAATAATTCGGACTATTGCTGAATTTTGTCTGAGTCAAACAGGTCCAGTCCGAAATTCAGATCCTCAGAATGGGAAAAAAAATTTGTCCGAAATCGAATTTTACCGAAAAGTTTTTCCGTGCACAAGTCTATTACCTAACACCTGAGTCCTCACATATGTTCCCCGCTATTGATGAATCCTCTCTTAGAGAGGGCTATTCACGGCAACACCTTATTCTTGTGGGACCTGGGGTAAGTCCGGATCCTGCTCTGGCCACTAAGTCAATCTATGTGGCCTGGGTGAAGATACAGTTCATGGTGGGATATGACAGATTTGAAACCTGACACCCCTCTTTGCGGGGAGGCAGGTCTCCTGCATCTTAGCAATTTGGAGTTTGGGAGTGCCTGGACAACGTATGGGATATGCACTTTGGGACAACTGTACCAAGGAGACCAAATTAAGTCATACACACAGTTACATGAGGAATTCAGTATTCCTCACACACTGTCCTTCTCATATTTACAGCTTAGATATGCTCTAGCAGACCAGCTTTGTGAAAGTTGGAAAGGGGTGTCTTTCTTCTCCCTCCTTGACTGCATGAGAAGCCGTGCGTGGAAGAGGCTCATCTCAACGATTTGCAGATGGCTGGACTGTGTAACAGTTACCTTAGAGTTAGTGTCACCTGGTGGGTTGATGCAGGTATTTGATGGCCTGAGATGTCACCGCTGTGTCATCCCGTGCGTTGTTCCGGGGACTGGGCCTAGACGCACTTGGCATTCTCAGCGACAGTCCATGTCCTAGTGCGAACCAGGCCTGCTCTGTAGATTGACGTGGATTGGGGTCTGGGTTCTGATGCATCTTGTGTCATACATCACGTTTGGCACAGGGTTGTAATATGTCTCAGGCCTCTGTTTTGTACTGTTTGGGGCTGATAGCTCTACCCATCTACTTCCTGGCTTGCTTGTTAAAAGGAAACTGTATCTCTATCCAGTTACCCTTACGTTGGTGTTCAGTGCAGTTCTAGTTCCTGTTGCTCCTGTATCCTGCGTATGACCCGGCTTGTCTGACTATCCATCCTGGTGGTGACCTGTGGCTCTGCCTGACCATTCTACTTGTGCGCTCCTTTGGCTTTATACATCCAATCTGGAGGAGACCTGTGGCTCTGGGTGACTACCCGCCCCATGTATGATCCTGGTTTGTCTGACTATCCAACCTGGTACTGACCTGGGGCTCTGGCAGACTCCGTCCTTACTGACTGCAGGTGTGAGTCAGTAGTCTCCATTGTTGCCATCCTTATTGGAGACAAGCTCTTTCTTACTGACTGCAGGAGTGAGTCAGAAGTCTCCTCTGTTGCCCATTACAGGAAACTGAAGGTTCATGGTTGCGTTACTATTAGATTCCTGAGACTACCAGCTGGCTTCAACCTAGTCTCCAGCAGTGTGGATGAACCATTGGCAGGCTCCTATTACTGATAGAGTCTCTTGCCTCTCCAGTCACCCTCTGCTTGTACTGTCGTACCTACTTGCATTTGCTTATTATTATTATTAATAAAGGTGATTTTAACTATACCGTCTGACTCCTTGTCTTTCTTGAGAACTGTAACAGACTGTAAGACTGCCGCACAGGATGATAATTTGAGACCAAAGTGGGAGGCCATCCTGGGTGGGTTAGAGGACGGGAGTGGGAGGAGGCAAAATCTGGCCTTATGCGTGTCTCCACTTCTAGTAAACATCACCTGATATAGTTGAAGATCCTCCATAGGTCATACTATACAGCTGTCAGGCTGTTTAAAATGGGGTAGGTTTCTGATGATTCATGTAAAAGATGTGGGACCAATAGGGGCACTTTTTTTCATACAATATGGGATTGTCCGCCCGTGCAAGGGTAGTGGCCCGGCTGGAGGTGGCTTTATTGCACCCTGTTCCACTGGAATCTAAGATATGCATTTTATCTATCCTTCGGGACGAGATGGCATCTGGACCTGGGGGGACCCTGGTCAGAGAACTACTAGTGATGGCGAGAAAGGTGGTGGCAATGGCATGGATAGCTGATGATCCCCCTAGAATTGAAGCATGGTTAAATCTGGTGAACCGTAATCTCCCCTTTTATAGATTATCCTATATACATAAAGACTCTCCCTGGAGGTTTGATAAAATATGGGGGCCATGGCTGTTAAACCTTATTTAGTCTTTAGTCTGTGTATTTCCATGTTCCCATATCTGGTGGGACCCCAGTGGGACCAATGTTAAACTTGGTTTGGATCCTTCAGAGATGATTGTATAGTATCCTAAACCATGATTGTTAATGTGCTTGAATGCTGGAGATGTGATGGGGGTTCACTTCTGGGGTGGCACCACTGGCCTCTGCATGGGTTTTAGGGTTAGTTGGGTTATTTTTAGGGGAGTTCAGTAAAATGCTAGAGGCTTTCAGACTACTTGCTATGTGTATACTGATAATATGCTTGTTCACTACTCCTGTAATGTACTAATGTCAATAACATGTGACTCATGTATTACTCTATATTGCCTCTAACAATAAAAACTTTTAAATCAAAAAAATGTGCACTAACATAAAAATAAAGAATAATGCCTCTCAGGTTTCCAGCAAACCCCTGTACCGCAAACAAGAAATTGTGTCATTTCCTTCTGCATCTAGTAACTTGATTTCCCCTTCCTTAGCCAGTGGTCCCAATTGTTGTCCTCAAATTTTAGTTCTTATTCATGACTGCCTCAACCACTGTGGCAATACATGACCACATTAAAGTGTCTTTGAGGGCATGGAAAGATCTCACTGAGGATGAAGAGAAGGACTGGCACACTAGTGAGTGTGAGTGACAGAAACGTGTTCTTGTGGGATAACTTCTCATTTTCTCAGGAGTCTCAAAACTGAAGAAGCATACACTGTATCCGGCAGGATACAGTACAGACAAAGTGGCTGGGTTAGTAAGCAACAGCATTTCAATTACAAAGTAGAAGTCACACTGCCAAGTATTAACTTCCATTTATCTTTCCATGGCCAGAAGAATATGCTATCTCTTGTACCCTTTTCAAGAGATAGCATCTTCATCCAGTCTTGGATGTCATGTATATGGAGGCATACTTGACAGCTTCTAGCAGGTTTTTGTTCTTCTTTTTTTAACTGAAGCAGGCATAGTTCATGAGCTTGTGTAACCCTTTAAGGACCAGAGGGGTGTGCAATGCATTGTGAAGAAAACATTGCAATTTATTATTGAGTCTTCTATGAGGGACAGTGTTAAATGCTTTACTTGAGTCCATATAAGCTAGACCTCAATAGAATCCAAACAGTAATACCATGACAATTTAAAATGCACTAGAAAAATAAAACATGACTTTAATAATGGGTGGGAGAAGGGACCCTAGTTGTTAATTAGTTATTAGTTATTAAAGCTTTGATTGCCATAGAGATGAGTAAAAACACTTTCTGACACTTAAAGGGTTAATAAACAAAGAAAAAATTAGAACATTATCTACGGACACTCATCTTCTCCTAAGTAACCAAAATCATAATAATAGTAGCCAAAAAAATGTAATTAGCAAAACAATACATTTTAATTAGACAAAAATAGACACATATATATAGAAACCGAAGAGATCTCCACACCCACTCACAACGGTCTCCCCTCATCCACTATTCCCAACATACTATAAAAGCACAATGTTGCATTAAAGACAAACATATGTCACCCCTCTAGCTAGATGCCGGCATCTAAGTCCCAGACAAAAGATGATCTGAGTTGTAGATAAGGAGCTAAAGTAATAATCAGATGCTTCAATCAGTTCTGAAATAAACTCTTGTAATTGAGTGTATCATCTTTTACTGTCCATATATGAGTAGTATTATTCCTTGTCATTTGAACATGAGAGCTGGAATATGTTGATATTTCTTTAAATACTTAGCAACACTCCATTGAAAAGAAGTAAACGTACCCCATATTCATATAAGATTGTCTCATAATCATGACTTGAAAAGCGTATCCACGCTACACCACTGCCACCCTGGGATCATAAAGGTGTACAGATATAATTTTTCAAAAACTGAATGATCTCGCTGCTTGCTGATACACCATGCTATTCCATCGTCACGATGATCCTCCATTACCACGTGGGATCAGTGCACTCCTTTCATCATGCTTTTGAATTCTGGCTCCTGGATACACTGTTGCAAACAACTTCTCAATCTTAATGTGGATACAGAGCAATCGAACTGCTTCCTCTTAAGAGAAGAGCATGTTTTAAGTCTCACTCCAGCTATTCACTGATGTTCCGAGTATTTATGTGTTAACAGCACATACGCTCCTCATAACTTTTCAGCTCCACACTGGAACTTGAAAAAGTCCCATTATTAGGGAGGAAACATGTTGGTGGTTTACCCCTGCTGACTACCTATCGGGTTAGGTGAAGGCGACAGATGCTCATAGTTCAATTAATATATGGACTGTTTCATTGTGGAGCTGAGAAGTTATGCTATTTTTGGATTTAATGGCACCCCGTGTTAGATTAATATGGTTATCTCCCCGTGTTTAAATCGGTGTGCTTTCCTCTCTTTCTATAATTGCTCTACTTAAAGGGTTAACCAACCCATTTAACACGAGGAAACCGGAGAAATACCATGATGAGTATTTCCATTATTAGTTGAGGCTCTCCCCTTTCCAATGATAGTACCACCTTCATGATTTGATACAGGGGTACTAAGATATGGGAACAATTATAGCAAATGCCCTATCAACTCCTAACTGCACATTTGACATTTGTAAAGTGGATCTGTCACCTTGATTCAAGTCTGCATATTTGGAAACATCATTAAAACCTTGGGAGTACCAGAGGTGTGTCCAACGCATTGCTTTGGATGTGGTGGACACCCCTCTGGCATTCAAGAGGTTAAAATTGCCTGTGTGTTATGTTGGCCAAATGACCAGCAAATGTACAGCTGAATCTGAACTCTCATGTCAATGATAGTCACCTCCGATTCATTGATAGTATCCAAGGAATAATGAAAATAGGGGAATAAAGTTAGTAAAGTGTCAGCATAATTTAAAATCATAACATGGTATCGTTCCTACATGAATAGGGAGACAGCGGCCATCTTGGTGAAGTAAGATTTGGATCTCTGCACCTGCGCTGTTCGTCCCTGTCTCTCTCACTCACAGAGATTTGCCAAAGGAGAAGTAGAACTGGAGACGTTCAGAACAGGTTTACAGCACTGACTTTGGAAGCAAAGTCATGAGGAATATTTTAGTATTAATAATCCTCAGAAAAGAAACACAATTAAAACAAAGGAAAGCGAAATTGAAGATAACTAAAATAGACAAACCTAACTAGATCAAGTCAAATAGAGGTGAAAATTCCACTTTAACCAAAGGGTTAAGGAGATATTCATCCTTGGTATGGTATGTTAATGTATGCTAATTACAGTACCCCTGAGGTACCAGTGAAATTTCATAAGCTTTTCAGTGATATTTCATATACTTATAAGCCATTTCAGTGATGTTTCATATGCTGATGAAAGTTATCAGTGATGTGTCATGTGCTAATTAAGCTCTGTCCTGCACCAGGCCACTTTCACTTTTCCCTGAAATAAAAGTGTTAATATCCCCTAAGCGTATTCTGCTTGACTTTTGGTTAACATGACCCACAGACAGTCTTGAATGAAGTTTTCAAATATGTGAAGAAAATTCAAGGTGACAGGTCCACTTTAAAGTGATAGTAATGTCTAAAAAAACCTTTTTGCATTTAGAAGAGCTCAAAAAGCTGATCTAAATGCAAAAAAACGTATCTCTCAAACCGCTATGGTTTAAAAGATACGGGCGTTTGAAGTTTGATTTTTCCTACTGACAGCTGTAAAGCTGTCAGCAGGAGATTCGTGTCGGTTGACACTGTGGCACTTGAGAAGTGCCGAGATCTCGTTGCTTACACAGAATCCCTTTATTGGAATGGTCTAAAACATGTGCCTGAACACTAGGCACACGTTTTAGACCATTCCAATGAAGGGATTCCGTGTAAGTAATGAGATCCCGGCACTTCTCAAGCGCCACAGTGTCGACCGACACGGATCTCCTGCTGACAGCAAACTTCAAACGCCCGTATCTCTTAAACCATAGCAGTTTGAGAGATACGTTTTTTTGCAGCGCATCTAAATGCAAAAAAGTTTTTTTTAGACATTACTATCACTTTAAGTAGCATATTATGAGGCAGACATAGCACTAAAACAACCCTTGCTGAGCACAGAATCATATCCCCCAATAAGCTCTCTCCAATTCCCTTTCATCACATTTGTTAAATGTTTCCAAGTGATCTCAAATGTACATAAGTATTGTGTATAATGCCTTGCTAAGCTATACAGAGATTATAATGTATTAAAGGCATGACATGATTGACGAGCACTCACAATCAGAACATAATTCATATCTTATTAACTTCACATTTTTGAGTACACTGCAACTTCAAAATCATTTTACATTAACTGTGCTTATTTTTATTTATATCTACCAAGCATTAATTATCCCAAATTTTATTATCAGCAATTTAATCCATCACACTTGGGAAATGTAGGCAAAACATTATTTCGGTGAAAGCAGCTGAAAAGAACTATAGTCAGTTATTATACATGAAAATATATTACTGTAATTTTGAAAAATTTTAGAAAATTGGTGTAAAAAGAGGACCTTATAACAAGACTACCAATCTCAAATGAACTTGCTGCATGATTAAGCATTTTGTTGTTGAGAATAGCATTTGATGTTGTAGAAATGTGATTTATATTGGCCATTTTACCTCCTGAATACTAGAGAGGTCATTGACACATTGGTTCACAATGTATTTGTAACCTCTATGCCACTCATGGGCTTAAACGTCACTTTTAAATCAATGGAAATTCAGGGGATTTTTGTTTGCCACTCCTGGTGCAGTTGATGGAAATTTAGGGTATTTTTGTTTGCCACTCCTAGTAGAGTTGGTTTTTCTCAGATTTGCTCCACTTCTACATATACATTTGGCCTCCTAGACTTGATACTTGGGGGGATGACGGAACCTGCTAGGAGCTGATTAGCTTGTGCTTACACACACACATTCCAGCCAATGGATGGGAGACATTTTGAGCAGAGACTGGCCATATAGAAAGGCAGTCTCTGTTCAAATTTCTCACACACTGGATTGGGCATTGGCCTATAAGGTACAAAAGGGGATCTTTGTCTGTTCCACTTCTTGCCTCCACCACCGGCGACAGCGCCGGAGCCTACAAATAGGTGATTTTTACTTAAAGTATAATATTTCTAATTAAAAGGAAAAATAGATTTTTAGAGACACAACTGGGAAAATTATTTTTTTTTGTCTGCTTTTTTGCAGAAAAATCCACTTTAAATACAGCAATTAAAATCTTTGCTGTTTTTACCCGGTTGAAAAATTATTCGCCACTTGGTTAATGTGTTTTCAACCTTTTCGCTATAAAAACATGCTGTTTTCCAGGAAGTGAAACACAATAGAAGCTACCACAGAGTGAGAGACGTGTTGTGCTGTTCTGCTGTGAATTAGTAGCAAAATTGAGGCAGGAGAGGCTCATAGTGACTGCTATCACTAAGAGCAAATTTACAACCAATAAAAGGAGGAGCTGGAAGGACCCTTATGTGTCCACTGAGTCTGAGGAGGAGGAAGTGAGCACAGACCCAATGCAGGCTACTCCCCCTAAATCACCCCTAGGAATCTTGTGGAAACTAATCTCAAGTGAGGAAGAAGAGGGTAGTAGGTAGAGCAGGACCAGGTCAACTGCCTATGACTGTTGCCAGATGTGCTGTGCCTGCTGCCACCAGTGCTGTGCCTGTGGCCAGTACTGAACCTGCTGTCAGTGCTGAACCTGCTACCAATGTGTCTTGCAATATATGTCAACATACTAAGGGGGGGTGATATGTCAAACTGGGGACATTGTGTAGTGCTTGGTGTACTAGTTATGTTTATTTTAACCCTTTGAATGCCACAGGGTTGAGCAATGCATATCCCTATGGCATTCAAGGCTGTCCTTGGTGTTGGAAAGCCTTCTCTTTATTCCCCTACTGGCTGGGTAGGGAAGCACAGAGAATGCTGTTTAGAATTGTTGTAGCTCTCCCTGCTGTTACTCCATAGGAAAGTACAGGGAGATCCCAACTACTACAGCCTGAAGCAGGTGAAGTGGAGACTGTGAACTCCGACAGCAAAGTCTGCTATTGGAGTTTACTGAATGAGTCAAAGTGTCACATTATCATATCAACACATCCCCTTGCATACAAATGTGTCTCATTATTCAGCATTTCCATATGGAAATGAGTCATTATGCTTCATTACCATATGGAAATAGGCCATTGTCGATGTGATGAATGAAAATTCGTAAACCTGTCGGATTGATGTTGATGTGGGCATCTTTTTGTCGGAGTGCTGGTGATGTACTGTCATAGACAGTTTGGTGAATACTGTGGAAGTTCCCATGACATTGCTCTGATAGAACATCGACATTTGTAGCCCTCTTCGACCTTTAGTGCATCTACGCCCATGTCACTGGAGAAGTTCTCATTTCAATCATGCCTTTAGTACACATTCCCTGTGGTCTAGAACTAAAGCTGTGTCATATAATAACATATGAACTGAAAAGTTTATCTTGCTGAAGAAGTCGACTCCATGGTGCATAGTACATCTCTCCCTGCAGTCTATACCTAAAGGTCTTCCACAGAATAATATAGTAACTGTAAAAGTAATCTCTTTATCACATCTTAGTACATCTCCCCCTGCAGTCTATAACTAAAACTCTGCCATGCAATAACATAAAACTTGGAGACTATCTCCTCTTTATCACACCTTAGTACATATCCCCTTGTCTATATCTAAAGCTCACCAATAAAATAACTTAATAACTGGAGTACTTATCGAACGTTAATGCATAACACCAATGGAGCTATTAACACTGAGAAATGAACCATATTTTAACAGCTTCACATACAGTATCCAAAGTAACATAAGTAACCAACTGAGCTACTCGTTCAACAAAGCTAATGAGTCAATGGAGGCACCCCTAAAACACAGGAATTGTAGAGTTTATCTCATTGGAGAAGTTATTTTCTGTTTACCACCACTTTATCACACCTTACTGCATCTTCCACCTTGCATCTGAAACCAGTCACAAGTGACATGTCTTCCCTTTAATGACCCAATATCTAAATCTGTCTACAAACAAACTGACTTCACTTTATTGACCTGTCATGTAAACCCAACTACAATTGATTTTTCTTCCTGTTACTGACCTTACCAGAAAGCCATTACAATCTACCTGTCTTTCTCTTACAAACCTGACAGATAATATATAACAAGTAATAAAACAAAGATCTCCATTATACATCAGCCATCAACCAATACAAGAAAATGGAAAAAAAAGTGCATTTAACCCTTTGAATGCCAGATAGGTATCCAACGCTTTGTAATGCAATGCTTTTTTATACATCTCTGGTGCTTAAAAGATTAAAAAAACAAACCCTGCTTTGCTGTTATTAGTCTTTAAAGCTGGATTTATCTTTTATTTTGATGTTTTATACTCTGCAAGTGAATAATATTAAATTCAAATTGCCTATACTTTTTATTTTCATTTTCATTTTCACCGGAGAGATGGCTCAGTTGGTTAAGGCACCAGCTGTAGAATCTGCTCAGATGGTGAGGTTGCAGGTTCTAATCCCAGCAAGGTCAGCTCAACCTTTCACCTTTCTAGGGTAGATAAAATGAGTCCTGGACGTACTTGAAAATGAGAGACAATCTCAATGTATTCTTCCTGGTAAAATACTTTCACAAAAAAAAAAATGCCGTTGTAGTGAAACAATGTAGAAATAATAGCATACAGTATATAGAGCACTAAGCACATTGTATTACTGTCTTCTTTGATGGTCGACTGACTCGAAAGCTCTCTAGAATCAGAGATCAAGGGAGCTCACTCAGAGATGTAAAAGTGTGAAAAAAATAGGTGGAAAAAAAAGCATAGGCAGTTGCAGATCATGTAAAAATAAAAGGTTACAATGTATTTCATATTACATTTCTGGATTTCATATGTATGTCCTTAAAGGGATAGTAACAATGTTAAGAAATATAAACTGGGGGGTGGGCATGGCCTAGCTCAACATGGAGATGGTCGCATAAGTTTGAGCTCCGTGTCTGATTTGGGGTTATAGCTTTATTATTTGGATGTAGGAACTTAATTCTATCATCTTTATTTCTTCTAAGTGGATTATAATTAGCATCCACATTTTCTACTCTTATACCCACTCAAATGAGAGGCAAGAAGAAGGAAACTCGCTCTTCAGGTGGTGCCATTACTTGTTACCTTAGTGCGAGTTCAACACAGCCTCTAAGCGATCTCTGTCCAACTCCTGCGCAGTCCTCTGACACTAGAGTTCTAGAGTCTTCAGAGCAAATAACAAGAATATCTGCCCTTGCCTCTCACTTGGATATCAGACTAGAGAAACTGGTCATGACTTCCAAGCAACCCGCCTCCCCGCCACCTCCACAGCTCACTAGAGCAGACCTAAACGACATGGCAGAGGCACTGAAAGTGGACTTAGGGGAATGATGCTGGAATTTAATCAGTCCTTAAGGGCCGAATTATTAATATACATACAGATCCTACGAAATTGGGTCAACGAGTGGCCTTTATAGAAGAAGTAAAAGGAGACCATGGTTGACTTCACCGACAACTTAGAACGTCTTGTCCTGGAACAAAGGGACAAACTTCATTTTCAGAATTTAAAAGTGGATGACTTGGAAAATCGTGGATGTAAATGTAATATACGTGTCAAGAATCTGCCGGAAAATATACTACCAAATGACCTGAATCGTTTTTTATCTGCCTTCTTCACAGCACTTTTAGCAGATGCGTCACTGGACCCTGTCCATCTTGAACATTCACATAGAACGCTGAAACCCAGGGAAGATGCTAAACCACACGATGTGGTAATGTGTTTCAGCAGATTTCCAATTAAAGATATGGTGATGAGGAAAAACAGGTCCTCTTCTCCCTTACTCTGCGAAGGTATTGAAATACAACTATTCAACGATATCTCTCCATTCACATTGCAGCTTCAGAGAGATCTTAAGCCCATCATAGATCAACTGTGCAATGCTACAAATCAAGTACAGATGGGGATTCCCCTTTGCACTTACGGTCTCTCACAATAACAGATCAGCGACCATTCATTCGCTGGAAGATGTCCCAGCTTTTTGCAACATACTAGGGATACAACTCCCTTCACCTTCGACACCTCAATCTCAAAGAACCCAAAAGAGAGCTGAATGGTCACCGGGATCACCCACTAAAAAGAAGTTTAGGAAATTGGAGAGGAATATGGTGGGGTTCTCCTTGCCTTGCTGTCGTGGTGGAGCTCTAATGGGAGTTTTTTGTATTTCTATATATAGAAGTTACCTGTGATTTGTTTACTTGATATTATCAGGTAGTTTAACTTGGTGGGTTTGAGGGGGCTCTCCTGCTGCGGTGATGTTGGGTGGGCGATTCGCTTATATGGTAGGGCATTCCCTGCCTTACCGCAGTGGCAGAGCCCTACTGACTAAATGCGAATAGTAACTTTCACTAGAGGTTTATTGCCCACCCTGTTATAGTCGTGGCCCTCAGTGTGTGTCACATGGTTGTTTTTTATTTTTGTTTTTTTTACATGGGCAGCATGTGCTGAGTGCTATGAGATGAAGTGGTTTATCTGCTGGTTAAAAGCTGTGGGGCTCCCCCATGGCGGTGAAGCGGGGAAGGTGGGATTGCTGTAAGGCACCATCTCCTCCACCTTGTTGGGATGGCGGGGCTTCAACAGAGATAGTTCCCTATTATTTTAAGTCATAGTTGAGGGTTGGTATTCTATAAGCTTCTTGTGGAGACATCAGGCTGTCATATGCTATTCTTTAAGCCTTGTTCTCTCTACCTCTATACCAATTCCTTTCACTATTTCACTGCAGCCATTGTTTTAATGGTTGTTGTTGTCTGCATGGATTTTGTGAGGATTAATAAATGTTCATATTTACGAGTTACCTTTCTTACAGTTGTTATCGAACCTACTAAAAGTAGTGGGTCACTTCTCATTTTTTATCTCAAATGATCATTTTGTGCTTAAAATCATTCTCTGTTACATACATGTTGCTATACCATGACTTCTGTTACATGGTGAACCGCCTTATGGTTCAATATGTTAATATACTTCTTTACATGCTAGTAAATTCACATAGCTCTGACACTAACTATGCACCCCATTATAAAAACCCAGTTATAAAGTAGGATACTCCTGCTTCTATTACTTAGTGATACACAGTTCTAGGCCTCTCTCCCTGTTGTTATCCCCTTTTGTTCATGCCCCTCACAGACACGTAACCTCTAACTCTTTCCCCTTGTCTGTACAAATAGATATTATCTTGCTGGGTATCTCCTCCTGATCCTTTTAGGGTAGTACCCGTTTAGACTAAGCTTACAATATAAGTTTTTCCTTTTGTCACATTCTACTCATACTTTAACGGATTACTTTTCTAAATAACACCTTCTGGATAGTTATTGTTCATATCTTTTATTATTTCACTTCTCTCCCTTTTACTCTCCCTTTTTTTTCTCTACCTCTCTCATTCCCCCCTGGATCTCAGTGTTCTGGATTACATTGTTCTTGCTATATTCTTGAGAAATGGCTCCTGATCTGAAAATAGTAACTCTAAATGTCAAGGGGCTAAACTCACCTGAAAAGAAAGCAATGGCTCTAGGGGAATTTAAAAGATTAGCAGCTGACATTGTCTTTATACAAGAGACACATTTTTCCTCAACTTCACCTTCTAAGTTCTCTAATACATTTTTCCCCTTCACGCACTTTTCTTCCTCTTTGGGGAAAAAAGGGGAGTAGGAATCTTCATTAGGTCTTCGGTTCTCTGGACTCTTGTTGAACAGATATCCGATGATGATGGATGATACCTTATGTTCCGTTGTTTAATATACAATAAATCCTACCTCTTACTAAATATATATGCTCCTAAAACTAACCAAATTTCTTTCTTGATCCGGACGCTTAATGTTCTTCATTCCCAAGATGCTACATATATTATCCTGGGGGGGGGGATCTTAATATATCTCTAGACCCTTCTCTTGATTCCTCCTCAGGTAAGTCTTCTTTCAAACACTCTCAACTTAGACAGATTCGGCATGAGTTAACAGATCTCCACTTACTTGATATTTGGAGGACTATGCATCCATCTGATAAGGATTACAACTTCTATTCCTCCCCTCATGCCTCTCATAAAAGAACAGACTAAATTTTCTTATCACAATCCCTGTTACATCAGGTCTTGAAGTCATCCATTGACACTGTTTCATGGACAGACCATTCACCAGTTACTTTGACTTTCACCCTTCCACACTTGGCGACATTTTCTTCTCCCTGGAGACTCAATGTCTCCCTTCTTCAGGACTCAAAAATTTTGAGCTATTTGCATAAACAATTGTATGAATATTTTCTAACGAACGATACAGTGGACGTCTCAAAAGCGTGATGAGGGGACACTTCATCAAATCCGGCTAGTTACCAAAATCAAATCCTTGGAACTTAATCATCGGTTATGCACTTCCCCAGCCGACTTACAGCTTGTATCCCAAGCTAGAGAGGAGTTCAACAAGTACGAGCTAATATTTTGAAGTCCTTCATGTGGACTAAATTTCAATCCTATTTGGCAAGAAATAAATGTGGGAAAATCTTGGCTAGAGTGATTAAAATACACAGACATCGAACCTTGGTCTTGCGCATTAAGAACACCCCTGGACCTGACTCTAAATCCTACCTAGATATTGCCAAATCTTTAAGCTTTTATATTTCTCTGTACAATTTATACCCAAATCCCTGTCTTTCTCCAGATTACCAATCGAAATTATCATCTTTTCTAGATCAAGCAGACCTCCATGTATTAGATCCCCAATCGAGAGATCAACTTGAAACCTTGTGTTCCGAAACTGAAGTGAACAAAGCTCTTGTGCTATGGCTTTAGGCAAAAGCCCTGGACCAGATGGTCTTATGGTCTCTTACTATCGACATTTTAGACAATCCCTAGTACCCCACATGCTGCAAACCTTTAATTATGTTCTCTGTGAACCCCTTTTCATCCACACACGTTGGAAGCCCATGTTATAGTTCTTCCCAAGACTGGTAAAGACCCCACATAATGTAGTAACTATCGCCCTATATTAGTTTTAAATGTTGACATTAAAATATTCACAAAGATCCTGGCTCTGCAATTACAGAGTTTTATGCCAACCTTGATTCATCCTGATAAAAGCGGCTTCATAGCTGGACGGCAAGCTTACTATAATACTACATCCGTGTTGTTGCTTTCACACTTTGTTCAGCTTCATAATATTCCTATCATTCTTATTGCGACTGATGCTGAAAAAGCTTTTGATTGTGTACGTTGGGCATATCTTGATGCAGTTTTGCTTAAAGTAGGGTTGGGGTCTAGGATGCTACAGGGAATTCTCAATTTATACTCTAACTCTATGGCTAGAATCTTTGTGAATGGAACCCTTTCCCATCCTTTTCAAATCACAAATGGCACACGTCAAGGCTGTCCACTATCACCGCTGATTTTTAATATCACAATAGAACCCTTACATAACCATATTCGGAAAAATGATAACATTACAGGTATTCAGGTGAAATCCTCAATATTTAAATTAGCAGCATTTGCGGATGATGTCCTGATTTTTCTGGCCGAACCTGAAACTTCCCTCCCTCATTTGATCTCTTTTGGATCAATATTCTTTTCTTTCTCAGGCTAAAATAAACGATACCACATCTGAAATCTTAAACCTCACCTTAGCCCCCTCTAAAGAATAAACACTTTGCGCTGCTTTCCCCTTTACTTGGGTGAAAGACTCAATAACCTATCTAGGAACATGGATATCTTCACACCATACATCGTTTCCTGATTTAAATTTTTCACCCCTACATAGCTCCCTCTCCTCTGACATATTGAAGTGGTCTATACCTCAGATTTCCTGGTTGGGGAGAATTAATATAGTAAAAATGGTTATCCTACCTAGGATCTTATACTTACTTAACACCTTACCTATACTAATGTTCAAATTTATTCTTAGAAAATCCCAAGAGATGATTTCTCATTATGTTTGGGCTAACAAACGGCCTAGACTGAAACATAGCATCCTAATCCATCCACTGCATGCTGGAGGCCTCAGCTTACCTGATATAGCCTCCTATTATAAAGCAACAGCCATCTCCAAGATTTTTTATTTTTGTAAAGGTCCTCTACCACTTTGGATGGAGTCACTGTCGGAGTCTTTTTGTGGTCATTATCCCATACAAATTCTTTGGGCTTCTAATTACAAGACCCCGTCAAGATGTCTGTCTCACATTGTATTTGGTCATATTCTATGAATCTGGAATACGGTACGATCTCAGCCTTCATTTTCACCCTCTATCTCTCCGCTTGCTTTGATAGTTGGCAATCCTGAGTTTCCTTCTGGGGTATGAGACCCCTCTTTTATGTGCTGGAAAGAACGTGGAATTGATACACTTGGCTCACTGCTACCTTTGCGCCAGTCCTTACGCCCTGACCATTTGTCAATGATATTGGGATCTAAACAGGTTTCGTGGTGGTCTTGTTACGGTTTTCTGACACTCAGACCACGATAGAGAGTAAAAACACAGTTTTATTTGATAGAATGATAAAAGAACAATGCCCCTAGAGGCTAGTACAGGTATAGTAGGGAATGATAATACAGACCCAGTAAGGTTAATGCAGTATATACAAGCGTATAGGATAGGCTCATAAACAGAGGCAACAGGCACAGCACGGGTTAAAGAAGGTTTGGCACAGGAGTGAACAGCTCAGCAGTGAAAGCGGATAGACTACTACAACCTCAGGCAACAGCTCAGAATGTCACCGGGAGCGGCCGTAGCCACACAGGAACACAGGAGCAGTATACTGAGCCGGAGAGACAACCGGAACCGGATCAATACACAAAGCAGGAACATCAGCCAGAATCGGTCAATCACGGAGCAAGGTCGTCAGCCAGAACCGGGTCAATCACGGAGCAGGATCGTCAACCAGAACCGGGTCAATCACGGAGCAGGATCATCAGCCAGAACTGGGTCAATCACGGAGCAGGAACAGGAGAGTAGTCAGACAAGCCAGATCGGTACACAGGAAACACAGAAACACAGCAACGAGGCGCAGGATCAGGAACACCACGAAAGGGCAACCGACAGATGCCGTGACCCCAGTATATAAAGGCACATCCTGGGCAGGCCAATCAGTCTCCTCCAATGCACAGGTACACCCAGCCAGATTGACAGGGAATCATGGGGACCGTGATAGGTCTAAACTACAAGTTACTCATTGGTTAGACTCTGTAGTTCCCAGACATTGTAAAATACGAAACATTTTGAAATTTGAATCTCAGATGCCTTCCTTCCCCTTCCCCCCCACTTCTTTCTGGTCTTCTTCTTTCTCTATACCTCTCGTCCATAGATTACTTGAGTCTTATCTCTTGGATCCAGCAACATTGGATATATGATGTATATATAATGACTAGTGGTTGCAAGATGTTGCATTACTTTTGGATATCCTTCCAATTAACCCACTATTTTTGTATACAAATGTGACCTGTCTTTTGCATCCTGTAAAGGATTCTACATTTAATACATCAATGTGTTTCATTATTCAATATGTCTCAGTACCTTACCATTTATATCGTTTGTAACTTTGTGATTTCCTATGTAAATCTAACTCTGTATAACTTTTGATTCATTAATAAACGGTTTAAAAATAAATAAATAAATATATATATATATATATATATATATATATATATATATATATATAAACTGAAGCGTCTATAATCCTGATTCCTGAGTAAAACAGGGGTTCTTTCATTGCTGAGAGATGTTTTATTCAAAAGTTATTGCAGCTCAGACTTAACATTTTTTAGGTGCAGTATCTCAATGGCCTGACATTTTTACACCATACGATGCACAGCTCTGGTCAGCTGATCATAAACCTCCATAAATAAAACTAAGCCAGGCAAAATATGCAAGGAGGAGACAGCATGAACGAAACAGTACATCAGAAAAAGAAGCTGGCCATTCATACAATGAGGGAAAAAACTTAATTCATAAACCAAAATAGAGAATATGCCCTAATTAACCAGAAGAGGGATCACTGGTGCATTCCTACATCATAAAGTAAAGGAAAAGCCAGTGCAGCTGAGGGACCAGAGGAAGTTCTAGGAAGAGCAAGGTAGTTACAATAACCATCAATTAGTACAATGAACAAAATCATAAGCCAAATAGATTTAACTTTATCAGTCAGAAGGGGATCCCCTGTACACCCACATATTTCAAAGCGGATTGAATGAGCCAGCAATGTTGAGGTTCAAGAGGATACAATAAAAATGTTAATGCAAAAAAAAAATACAAATATATAAATAAAGAGAGAACTCCTAAACCATGACAGAATACCCAGTCTCCAGCACATTAAAGGAATAGTAATGTTTCATAATAAAAGCAGAGCTAATGAATCTTCATAGTATTTGGGCCATGGAGAGTGTTATTTCAATTCTGTCAGAGTTCTAGTTCAAGAGTAATTGAATGATAAAGTATCCACCTCCCGCCCCTTCTATTGATGTAACACTGCTCAGCTTAGAGCAGCAGAGAGTGTCCAGGTAGATTGCAAAGAGGGACAATATTCAATTAAGATAAGGGAAAAAGGTGAAAAACCTGTCAAGGAGGGCAGGGTTTTCATTGCCCTCACAGTAAGAATATTGACCCTTGATGTGAGCTGTCTGGTCTATAGACTGGATCTGAGGAGTGGGGGCAAACACTAGGTAAAAGGGGCGGGAGGGGAAACTTTATCATTCAGTTACTCTTGAACTACAACACTCACAGTAATGAATGTGGCTCAAATACTATGAAGATTAATTGGAGCTGCTGCTTTTGTGAAACATTACTATCACTTTAAGCAGGCTGTATCAGAGACTTGCATAGATGAAAGAAATGGAGATACTGGCCCAAGTGGGTAATCACTCTAAAATAAAATTAATTTAGAAGAAATCACATGGACAAGGACTACAAACAATAATCCTCCATCGCAGACACCGATCAGTTTAATGGGACTCCAGTACAGTCTGATATTACTCCCCTGACTTGGTGTGGAGGCTGCATCTGCTCTGTCCATGGGAGGATAAGAGTAATTCCTCCAGACACCAGATGTGGCTACTAAGACGTAGTGGACAATAAAATCTTGTCTTACTCATAATGCAAATAATTTCATAGAAAGTGCCATTTTCCCAGCCTATACACTTAGGATATATTAGCACAACTAGGACACCTAATGAAGTTAGAGTCAGGGGGTGGGCATCACTCACTCCACCAGTAACAAGAAGGTTCACGGCTACCACAGTAAATAAATACTTGTAATAGGAGGAATACATAAAAATCTGAAACAATTCATAAAGGCAATGCCCCAGATTTAATTGAAGACAGACCCCCCCCTTACTAATGTCAATTCAAAAGAGAACTCTACTGATGAGTGCCAAAGGGCTATCAAATGCATTGTGAAGCATGGACTGAAACAAAATAAACTGAAATATTATATAATGTTTTGTTGTTGTGAGTAGATAGGATTCGGTGTAGCAAAAACTCACAAGAGTTGTTGTGAGTAGAATCACAGGTCCTTATTTATTCCCGGGTGTGTTTGATATTAAAGGGATAGTAATACTTCATTTTATCTTAGGCATTAAAAAAACATGAAGAACTATATAAGTCTTATTTCTTAAACCTTTATGGATTGAGAGATATTCACAAGCAAAATTTCCCCTCCCGCCCCTTTTACCTAGTGTAAGCCATCTCTTCTCAGATGTGGAATGCAGTCCATAGACCAGACAGATAACATAAGGGGACAATCTTCTTCCTATGAGAACAATGAAAGCCCTGCCCCCCTTGACATGTTTTTCAGGTTTTTCCCTTATCTTAATTGAAGATTGTCCCTCTCTGAAGTCTACCTGGGCACCTCCCTTCTGCTCTGGCTGAGCAGTGTTACATCAGTAAAAGGGGTGGGAGGGGAATACTTTGTCATTGAATTACTCTTGAACTACAACTCTGACAGAACTGAAATAACACTCTCCAAACTACAAATACTATGATGATTAATTAGAGCTGCTTTTATTATGAAACATTACTATCCCTTTAAAAACACTGGTCATTTTAAATTCAAATGTCTCTCCTGTGTATTTTTTAAGTTTGCTCTGAATATTTGGATTTTAAGGTTATGGATGGAATGGTTTCTCTGGGTGAAATAATGACAGATTGGTAAATGGTATTTCTCAATGGATTGTCTGTGTGTATTCATCCTTACATTAAACTGTAGGCCTGTTTCACCAACGTAACATCCAGGTTCACTTGAATAAAAATTGCTGATTTACATGGGTATAATTCTTTAACTCTTTGAATGCAACAGGGCAATGTGTTGTGTACCCTTCTGGCATTTAAAAGGTTAATGTTTTATATCTTGTTGTTGCATTTTTTTTAGTTCATTCTTACCCATCTTCCGCATATGATTCTTTCATTTATTTCTATGTAACATGGATCTGTTTCTCTCTCTCCATCCCCCTCTGCATAAAGTTCATAGCACTTGGAATGCAATGTGTTACTTATCAGCTTGTGTTTTACTTAGTGAAGCTTTTGAAATGTATGCTTCTTACATGATAAAAGGAAAGCTAGTCTCTAAAGTGTGTCCCTAAAACTGAATGTTAGTCCAATAAAAAAAGTATTATTTCATACTGTGATACTCATTAATTTAACATCTACCCATTGGACTAACATGGTTATCCTAAATCGAATCTCTCTCTTTTTCTTTCTCTTTTTTGTATTAAGTGCTACAATCCCTTTAACCCCCAAAAGAAAAGAGGAACAATTCTGGAGCAAACAAAATAAAACAAAATAAAACTTCCCATTAATCGAAGTGGGGCATTTCAACCTCTGAAGCAATGCCGTGGAGAACCCTCTTATGTTTTAAAGGTTAAAAGCCCCATTTAAAGAAATAGTAATTTGGATAATTTGCCTGTGTTGATTTAGGACTAGTTGGTTTTATCTCAGATTTGTTCCTGTTTTCTTTTGTAGATAAGACTCTTAAAGGGCAACTACCACTGGGATAGAGCTCCATTGGTGTATGCTGATAATCTGAGACTGCCTTGTGAGCGACAGTACACCAATGGAGCAAAATTGATCTGAATTTAGAGCCGGTGCATCCTTTTTGGTTTCCCAGGAAGCGACTGAAATGTGAGGCTGGACTTGTAGTTCAGTGTCTGCCTACTCCTCCCACCCCCAAATGGCTGATATGAATCTTTTTAGAGCTTCACAGTTCAAACTCAGTTTTTTTTTTTTTATTTTTTTATTTTTTTTTTTACAAAATCCTCTCCCACTGGAGCAGGATAAGTTAAATTTAATTTCAAAAGCTTACTTTGTTCTCTTGGTGCAGTTCATCAATACACAGACTGAGCAGTTATACAGTTAATATTGTATTATACGGAGAAAAAAATGTACATATAGTCAAGGTGAAAGGCTTGATTTAGACAACATGTTTATTGGCATGGACTAACACAATTCGTTTGTAAAATAGACACTGGCTGCATGTACCTACGCTTAATTTTGAAGATGTCTATAACAATATTCTTTCTTTTTATACAGCTTCCAAAAGGAGGTGGTCAGGGAGTATATGGATGTTTTGGCATATACTTTTCCTTTGTGCCTTGCTTCTTGCTTGTAAAATTATCCCCTTTTCAATGGTTTACTATAGGGGAGGTGTTTTGGGGCTTTTGCTCCTTAAAGGAGAAAAACATCCCATACTTCCAATACTATGGCCAGGAATGCCTTTGTGTAAATTTAAAATCATAGCTTTTATTTGACAAGCAAAGCTGCCAGAGTGGTTTGCAATACATTGTGAAGAAATGCATTCTGTACTTTTCTGGCATTCAAAGGGTTAAACATTACACTGACTCACCACCAGAAAGCAGTGGATCAGAAGAGTCTAACAGCCTAATATATTTGGCCCAATATGCGGTGTACATTCCCCTAAGATTACCATGCGCAGTGGACAGTTTGTGGTCCTGTGATTATCCTAGGAACTGTAATGTCAGCCTCCATGAACAGTCCTTACATTCAGGACTGACTGAAGATATTTTCTCTTGATCAAAGGCATAAGGGTAAATTTGATAGGGGACATTAATTTCTTTGTCCACAGTTTGGCAAGTAGGAGGCTAATAATAGGTACTAGTAGGGGTGGGCTAAAAGTGAGAACAATTTTCTGCATGACTTTTCGTGAAAAACTGACAATTTTTCTCTTTTTTTCCCTTTTCTCCAATGCAAATTTTCCTTCTATTCCAGCAAATTTTTTTGCATATTTTCTCTTATTCAACACTTTTATCCATTTCCAAGACATTTTTCGCCTATGCTTCCTACGTTGCAACATTTTCCAGCAATAAGTAGCTGGAAGTCAAAGTTTTGAGTCCTACAGCAGCATATACCTTGAATAATTTGTTAACATGCAGAGTGCATTTGTCCTTTGCCCACAACAATAACTTCCTGCTTAAGTTTAATTATTTATTTATTATTATTTTTTTTAATTATTATTTTATTTTATTTTTTTTAAGTTGTCCACCCTATCTTATCACAGTCAGTCCAAAAAAAATATATTATAACTAAAAAACACAATCAACAACTTCTTTCCCCAGATTTCCCAGGAACAGAGACAATAAAAGCAAAATCAGCAAATAATTTGGACCCCAACTGCCTGTGTCTTTCCATCAGTCACACCAAATTTTGGGTTATTTGGGATCAACCTCCTTCCTCCCTTCTTCTCCCCCAGAGTTCCCTGAGACTCCCTTATGCAGAGAACAAATGACCTACTTAAAAGACTCCCTAAAGTAAGCTTCTATTCACCTTTAGTTGCCTATCTTCTCTAGCTCAAAAATGTGCTGCTCTCTCCTCTCCCAAACACAGAATGGCATGCTGTGAGAGTCTGACAATGTTTTATATGGCTGTAGAAAAGTAGAGAAAACTTTCATGTGGTGGGGAAAATTTTATTTCAATTAAATGAGCTATGGAAAAAAATGGGAAAACAGCACTTTTATAGGGAAATTATTCATCAAGAGGGAAGTGCCATTTTTCCCCAATTTTGGTTTGAGGTGAAAGTTTTCACCCATCTCTAGGTACTAGTTCTTCTCTAACGCTTGAGTGAATTAACAAGTTCACTCTTACCCAGTAGTCCAGGGGTTCTAATCCTGGGTTTCTTGGCCCTTTGGTATGCTGGGCATTATGTTAGGGTGCCACTTTTATCTATGAAGGTTAACAAACGTGAAAGTTGAGTTTCAAATGTGTAATTATCTAAATGGGCATGCACAATAGGCTTATTTTTATCATTATTATTGATGTTAAGAGTAAACTGAACTTTTCCAACATGTTAAAGAAAAATCAACAACTAAAAATGGTTTATATAGCATGCCATTACAGTTAGCCTTTGCAAACATTATTTATTACATGTTAGTTCCCTAAAATATAATAGGAAATGTTATTGTTTTTAAATGCATGTGTAAACTATTCATAGAGCAGTTGATAACAGTTTTTTCCTTTCAACTTGAAAAATTGTTAAATCAACCTCCATGGGCATGGCATTCAGAACTGAAAGAAGATCTTATATTTTTGTAGGCACAAGAGCAAAATTCATAGGGGGGGCATGATGTTTTTCTATCAGTAATAAGGAATGTTAGGGGTTATTATTAGGAGCTGTCAGTTTTCTTTTAATAATATATCTCTAAATTCAATTCAGAGTATCAGGTATCTATGGAAACACAAAACTACATGTAAGAGGTCCATTGAGATATGATCTGTAAATGCTTCAGCAGTTCAATAAGGCTGTCCATCTGTTGATGTTGTGCTATCAGATTACAGTACCTTTCTTCACATATTTTTACCTACCATTCATCAAAAATGAGACAATTTGTGATTTGGGAAACATGGTGTGATAGACGCATAGTTCTAACTTCAATAACAACTCACTGAGGCTTATGTTCAAAAGAAAATGAAGTGATTCTGGTACAAAGCAACTGTACAACAGGGAACAAGTAAACATTTCCAGCATTTTCATGATTTAAATGGTACTTTTAACCTCTTGAACAGTAAAGAGGCCGCAAAATACATTGCTTTATAATGCTTTGGAGACCTTTATACAATTTCAGGTGGTTAAAATTCCCATTTAAATCAGTGCTGAATTTCAATGTGTCCCCTATTTTGCCTCTGGTTTGACCCAGAATGACTCCTCTTTCTTTTGAACATAAACAAGCCAAGATATATGAGAGGATCTGAGCACGAACAAAAGCAATGTTGCCTTTTCTACGGCTAGTCACCACTCAATTGCATCACATTTTACTCTAAGAGTAAAGGGGAATCCAGATGTGGACCCTTTACTCTCAGTGCCTAGGGAAAAACTCTGCACCTCACTGATGAGGCCCAAACAAGGGTTAGCTGGTATTTCCCGTGCAGAGGTGACTTGCCCATCATTTTGTAACTGGACCGCCCTTTTGGGAGGGATTAATCTAATATGTATTTGGAAACTTCTCCTCTGTAATGGCAATAGAAAGCTAAAATGTAATGCTCTGGAGGGGTGACTAGCCATAGAACAGGCAACATTGCTTTTGTTTGTGCTCAGAGCCTCTCATGTCATTTAGCTTATTTTTGAAAAACTCTTAGGGTTTCTCCCTAAGAGTAAAGAGTAATCTAGACTTGGACCCCTTGCTCTCAGTTCCTAGGAAAACCAGCTGCACCTCACTGACAAGGCCCAAACAAGGCTTAAAATGTACATCTGGGGTTAGCTGGTATTTCCCGTGCAGAGGGGATTTGCCCACCATTTTAGAACTCGACCGTGATTAGTCTAATATGTATATGGAAATTTCTTTTATGTTATGGCACTAGAGAACTAAAATGCAATGCTCTTGAGGGGTGACTAGCCATAGAACAGGAAACATTGGCTATCATATCCTTTGACTTGCTTTTCAACATAAGACTATAAGAAATCCATCTATACAGTATAGGAATTTATATACCACTTTTTGTCTTTAATCATTTGGATGCAATCAATAAGAGACATAATACTTCCTAATAATACCTCCATTAACCTTATTATAACAAGAAAATCCTAATGGCCCCTCTCAAGTTTTCCTTGCATTCTTGATTCAAGAGATAATATTGTAAAATACTTCATGGAGGTCACTTCCATTGTGGCACACATAACAGTTGCAAGCAGGACCATAGGACACAAACTCCCTTCACTGCAAATATTAATCTTAACTCTTTAAGGACAAGAGGGGTGTTCAACACATTGACAAATACAATTTCCCCAAAGTCCTATTGATTTAAAGAGCAGTAAACATGATTTTTCATGAAAAATTACATGCTAAATAGCTTTTTACTATTGAGTAAAACAACATAGCCACGGCTAGGAAATTGTATTTTTATTCAAAACATAAGTTTTGAATTCAGGCTTGGTAGCAGTACCAGCTGATGTTTGAAAGGCATATTTTGTACTCTGAGGGACAGTTTGAGTCATAGACTAGAGCTCCCCACAATAAACAAAAGAAACAGCATCATCTAGTGACAAGAGTAGAGACTGCAAATTAAGCCTGAGCTGTAATAACTCCCAGCAGTGAACAAATCCTAAATTTACTCAGCAGAAAAGCACCATGGGCCTTTTGTATCTATGTAAACTGAAGCAATTCTAGGGCAACCCAATACCAACATGGGGGATATGTTAAAATCCCCACAGATTGGAACTGAGATTTTAATCCCTTGAATGCTAGAGAGGTCATCAACACATAACTTTGCAATGTGTTAAAGACCTCTCTAGCATTCAGGGGGTTAAAAGTATCATTTACATAAATGGGAATTTTAGGAATACTTTTTTTCTCCCCTATTGTACAGTTGGTTTGTCCAATGATTTCTCTGGATTGCATCGAAGCAAGGGCCCATATTTATGTAAGCTGGAGCAAATCAAGTGTACCGTAGAGCACAAATGTTTGGTGACCATTTGCCTCACATTGCCCAGGACTGTTCCTTATTTTGAATATATGTCCCTAGTCCCAGGCAACGCCTGTCTGGGACAATAATAGTATCCTGTAATCAATCAGGTAAACATTGGTCTCTGTCTGACATCAGCAGTGTATCCTCTGTCACCATTGTGCTACAGCTAGCCCAAAAAAAGCAGCTCAGTAAGCTTATCAGTTGGTGGCCTAATCCAGTGTTTCATGGGCCCCATGTGTTACATCGTAATCTCACAGCTCCACAATCCAGCCAGTGAGAGAGAAGCACTGTCAAGTCATATGCCTCTATTATTAGCAGGAATTGGTAGAAAAAGCTGCATGTAATGGTCTGAAGCCAGGAAACAATGCAAGGAGGGGAACAAATATTGGAGCTGGAATGGTGTCTGAATCAAGGTGACCACAGCCACAGATCCTCTATGAGTATGGTCCCAGTTCAGTCAGTTCATCAGTGTATGGCTCTGCATCACTACCTCCATGGGTGAAGCAACCTTTGCCACTGTGGGGCCATTGCCATGGTAGATCTGTGCCCTAGAGGGCAATCGTTATGCCCACTGTTTGCCACAAAGAGCTTGTGAAATCCAAAGTGCTATTAAGAGACTGGAAAGAGGACAAAGGAATTCAGGTAAGGGACACAAACACTGCATTCACTGCTCTGGACCCATCTGTCACTTTCAGTTTATTGGAGTGCTCTCTAGATTGAATGGGCTAAAATTCACATTTCAAGTCACTGGAAATGTACATTAGTTTCCTAGGGCAGTTGGTAAACAGCTGCACCATAGGCAACAAATACAAATACCTACTGATTTAAAAGATGCCTTTAACTCATTGAAAACTGGAGTGGTCTCTGATGCACTACAAAGCATTCAAGGTGGATAACCATCTGAGAACCATAGGGGTCTCCAGTACATTGTCTTCAGTGGCTTAAATTGAACCCATTGGATGTTCTATATGTCTTGAATGTCTCAACAATAGGTTAGAGATATCCCTAGCATTCAAGCGGTTAAATTAATGTGAAACATTATTGTTATCTATAGTGCCCCACAAGCGCAAATAATTAGACATTGTTCTCATGGCCCACAGTGGTTCCCTACTCCATCAACAGTGCAGATTTTCAGGTTCTTCTCATAAGAGCATAGGTAAATATCATTGGTACAGGTGGATCTGTCACAATGACTGATACATCACTGCAAAGTATACAGTCTATGACAAAGAGTATACTCTTTAACACTGTATAGAATACCATCTATTACACTGTGTGTTTATGCTGTCTGCGGTGCTCCTGAGAAAGCATGATTTTCTCACTGATGTCCATTGATGTCAGCAAGGGGGTCACATGAGGTTATGTTATGTGACCTTGTCCACGAAGTTGCACTAGAATCAAGATGTAATCTGTGTAGATGGTGTCCTTGAATGGCAGATGGAAGATGTGGTTACCTTAGACAAATGAAAGTTCCCTGTTAAATTAAACTGGGCTTTTAACCACTTGAAAGCTAGATATATAGATAAATATGTATATATTTTTCACCTCCTTCAATTAAAATGTTACTGCTTATTTAAATTAATCTCTTTACTCATTTAGTGATAAGGAAGTCTTGAACTGAAGAACTCTTTAACTTTTAGGCATTAAAACAACTTTTGAATCAATATCATTTTTTATTTTGCCCCGAAATTGCTTAAAGGGATAGTAATACTTGCAAATTACTAATCCCCATATTGTAGCTTTGTTAAAAAGAAACCTATTGTCCCCAGTCTCATCTCTCAAACTCTTATGGTTTGAGAGATGATAGCGCTCAAAGTTCCCCCTCCCTCCCCCTTCCCTAGTGGAATGATGAACGCTGACTGCAGGGGAAGCTGTCTTATGTGCATCAGGCGGCTCTGCAGCATTGCCGAGATCTTGTTTATAAGAAAGAATTCTTTCCCTGAAACAGTCTTCTACTTGTGCTTGGTTTGCAAGCACACATAGAAGACTGTTTTAGTGAAAGATTTCATTTTTATAAATGCGATCTCGGCAATGCTGCAGAGCCATCTGATGCAAGTAATACCGGATATCCCTGCAGTCAGCGTTCAGTGTTTAGTCAGGGAAGGGGGAGGGAGGGTGGAACTTTGAGCGCTATCATCTTTCAAACCATAAGGGTTTGAGAGATGACACTGGGGGCAATAAGTTTCTTTTTAACAAAGCTACAATATGGGGATTAGTAATTTGCAAGTATTACTATCCCTTTATGGCCCTCTCAAAAGATCAACCTCAGAAAGGGGTATGTTCAAATCCACCAGAGTCACTATTGGGGACTGGTGTACTAATCAAATAGTTGCACTTCAGAATATATACTACAGCAGGGGAGCTCAAATTTGTCCTCAGCCCCCACTCCAAACAAACCAGGATTTCAGGATCTCCTCACAGGAACATGGGTGAATGAATCAGTGGTTCAGTCAGTCTGAAGAATCTGCTTGAATTTACATTCTCTTTTGTTTATTTGTGCTTTTGAGGGGGTAGAGGATATTTCAGCACCCCTCTATTAAAGCACGTTATTGCTTCAATGGTTAAAGGAACACTAACTCCTCTATCATTAATACCCTTTCAGTGCCATAGAGGTATCTCTGACACTGAAAGGGTTTAGAATTGATAGCAATTCTTTACTTTGACTTCGCATATTCACATCAAACAAGCTTACAGTGCCTATAGTTTGTATTACTTTTTTATTGTCTTCACCTACGCTTTTTACATATTTTTTGTCCATGAACCTGCATTCTCTTGATCTGTTTGTAGAGAGCTTACTGCCAGGGATTATGAAAGAGGATAAATGGATAAAATGTAAAACAGATACAATGTGAAAAAAAGGGGTGGCACACAGTGCGCTTATGGCTGGATGTAGAAAACATGGTCAATCACTATTTCCAATGTGAAAACCACTGGCGAATAGGTTTGAGCATGATTTTGTTGAATAGCACATGGAAAATCAAGATTAGCGAACAACTGCACATAGTTTTTTTGTGGGCATGATCAAGATTAACAAATCTGTAAGTGAAATGGTGAATGCGCCTAATGCAGTAAATGCTATTGAGAACAAATGTATACGTCTGTGTAGTGTTGCCGTAAAAAAATAATTTTTCTACTCGCAATTCAAGAAATGTTTGGTATTCGTCTTCCTGGATTAGAAAATGCGTAATTTCTATCTGCGCATGCTCACATTTATTGCATCCCATTAGGGTGGAATGCAAGAAATGTGCATTCGCTATTTACAGTGTACTTTTGATGGTAAAATGATTAGCACCAAAATATTACTGAATTGCACATGTTTTTTCTCAATTAGCGAATGTTTGCTAATTTTTTAATGCATACGTTTCAAAAGGTGGGCGTGGCAAAAATGTCCAGAGTTTTGTGAGAGGATTCACAAATGCGCATAATTCAGCAAAGCAATCAACACACATTTTCATATGTCAGGCTAATTTAACTGTTAATTTAGGAGCATGTAACACCTTTGACGTTAACTCAGAAGCATTCACTAATTTTGCTGTTAATTTAAGAGCATGTGAATTCAGTATCAAGGCATTAATAGGTTTCTTTAATTAAAACTAGTGATGAGCGAGCACCCCAATGCTCGGATGTTCGGGTGCTCTGACCGAGCACCCCCTGAGGCTCGAGTGCTCGGCCGAGCACCCGAGCCCCATTGAAGTCAATGGGAGGACTCGAGCATTACACCAGGCACCCCCTGCTCTGATGAGGGGAGGGTGCCTGGTCCATAGGAAAAGGGCAGAAAAAGATGGAAACACTACAGAAATGGTTCAGGGACAGCATAGGGAGGATGTCTGGATGCACCTTGGACTCCAACATCGCTGCTGGGAACGATCTTTCGCCCGTAGTACGCCATTTTTACAGACTGACCGTAAAACACACAAAAAGGAAAATAAAAACGACTTTAGGCGAAAAATTGTTACCAAACAGTATTTGCTGTATATTTACTTGTATATCATCTGCAAATTCTCCCAAAAATTTCATCGATTTTCTGAAGTGAGGCCATGATTAAGAGGGAAACGTGCGCAGAGGCAAATTATCCCAAAAATTTCCTTGATTTTCAGAACTGAGGCCATGATTAAGAGGGAAACGTGCGCAGAGGCAAATTCTCCCAAAAATTTCCTTGATTTTCAGAACTGAGGCCATGATTAAGAGGGAAACGTGCGCAGAGGCAAATTATCCCAAAAATTTCCTTGATTTTCAGAACTGAGGCCATGATTAAGAGGGAAACGTGCGCAGAGGCAAATTCTCCCAAAAATTTCCTTGATTTTCAGAACTGAGGCCATGATTAAGAGGGAAACGTGCGCTGAGCTGACCATCTAAAACATTATGGGTGAGGGTCTGCTGCAGAGCTGACCATCCTAAACATTATATGCGAAGGCCCGCTAGTGAGCTGACGCTATAAAACATTATATGAGAGGGCCCGCTAGAGAGCTGACCCAATAAAACATTATATGAGAAGGCCCGCTGGTGAGCTGACCTATATAAAAATTGGCAAACAGGGCCCGCTGGTGAGCTGGCCCTATATAAAAATTATATCACAGGGCCCGCTGGTGAGCTGGCCCTATATAAAAATTATATCCCAGGGCACGCTGGTGAGCTGGCCCTATATAAAAATTATATCCCAGGGCATATGGAAGAGGAGGAGGAGGATGAGAACATTAAGAGTCAACCATATACCCGTTTTTGGGGTGGAAGGGGTGAATGGGAATACAGAGTATTCCCATCATTGTAAATAACATATATAAAGTGAGTTTATGTTCCCCCGGGGCTTTCCTCCAGTGGAGTGGAGAAGTCAGGGGAAATCCAGGCCTTGTTCATTTTTATAAGTGTCAACCTATCAGCATTGTCGGTGGAAAGGCGGATACGCTTATCTGTTATGATGCCACCAGCAGCACTAAATACCCGCTCAGACAGAACGCTGGCGGCAGGGCAGGCCAGCACCTCCAAGGCGTAGAGTGCCAGTTCATACCACGTGTCCAGCTTGGACACCCAGTAGTTGTAAGGCACAGAGGGATCATTGAGGACGCTGACACGGTCTGCTACGTACTCCTTCACCATCTTCCAAAACTTTTCCCTCCTTGTGACACTAGGCTGCGCATCAGGGTGAGGGTGCTGGCGGGGTGTCATGAAGGTGTCCCACGCCTTGGAGAGTGTTGCCCTGCCTTTGTCGGAACTGCTGTGTGCTCCCCTTTTCTCCCCTTCTCGGTTGGCCAAGGTAGCACGTACTCTGCCGCCAGCGTTGTCAGATGGAAAATTTTGGAGCAATTTTTCAACAAGAACCTTCTGGTATTGCACCATTTTGCTTGTCCTCTCCACCGGAGGAATGAGAGATGAGAAATTCTCTTTGTAGCGGGGGTCCAGAAGGGTGAACACCCAGTAATCCGTGTTGTCTAAAATGCGTACAACGCGTGGGTCACGGGAAAGGCAGCCTAACATAAAGTCAGCCATGTGTGCCAGAGTACCAACAGTCAAGATTTCGCTGTCCTCACCAGGAGGCTGACTCTCAATATCCTCATCCTCTTCCTCCTCTTCTGCCCACCCACGCTGAAGAGATGGAACTAAAGTTCCATGGCTACCCTCTGTAGCGGAGGCAACCGTGTCTTCCTCCTCCTCCTCCTCCTCCTCCTCCTCCTCCGCCTCCTCCAATTGTCGCTGAGAAGACGAAGTGAGGGTGCTCTGGCTATCACCTTGTGTAAGCTCTTCCTCCCCCATTTCCACCTCTTCCACATGCAAAGCGTCGGTTTTAATTGTGAGCAGCGAGCGTTTCAGTAGACACAGAAGTGGGATGGTTACACTGATAATAGCGTTATCGCCGCTCACCATCTGTGTCGATTCCTCAAAATTGCGTAAAACCTCGCAGAGGTCTGACATCCATTCCCACTCCTCACTTCTGATTACAGGAAGTTGAACGGAGAGGCGACGACCGTGTAACAGCTGGTACTCCACTACTGCCCTCTGCTGCTCACAAAGCCGGGCCAACATGTGGAAGGTGGAGTTCCAGCGCGTGCTCACGTCACACAGCAGCCGGTGAGCTGGCAATTGTAAGCGCTGCTGCAGCTTCAACAGGCCGGCCGAAGCTGTAGATGACTTACGGAAATGTGCACACACGCGGCGCACCTTGGTCAAGAGATCATGCACATTGGGGTAGGTTTTTAGAAATCGCTGCACCACTAAATTAAATACATGCGCTAGGCATGGTACGTGTGTGAGCTTGCCGAGCTCCAAAGCCGCCACCAAGTTACGCCCATTATCACACACAACCATGCCTGGTTGCAGGTTGAGTGGCGAGAGCCACTGCTCGGTCTGGTGACTAATCCCCTGCAACAGCTCTGAGGCCGTGTGCTGTTTGTCCCCAAGGCAGATCAGCTTCAGCACGGCCTGTTGACGCTTCCCCACTGCAGTGCTACACTGCTTCCAGCTACTGGCTGATGGGGGAGTGGCGGTGTGTGTAGAGAATTCGGAGGTGGAAACGGAGGAGGAGGAGCCAATAACGTAGGTGCTGGTGGAAACCCTGATGGAGGTAGGGCCCGCAATCCTCGGCGTGGGTAGCACCCATGCCATCCCAGGGTCCGAGTCGCTCCCAGCCTCCACGACATTCACCCAGTGTGCCGTCAGGGAAATGTAGCGTCCCTGGCCACAAGCACTTGTCCATGTGTCAGTCGTTAAGTGGACCTTCCCAGTAACTGCGTTGGTCAGGGCACGGGTGATGTTACGGGACACATGGTGGTGTAATGCGGGGATGGCACACCGGGAAAAGTAGTGGCGGCTGGGGACCGCGTACCGAGGGACAGCTGCTGCCATCAGGCTGCGGAAGGACTCAGTGTCCACAAGCCTAAATGGCAGCATTTCGATGGCCAGTAATTTTGAAAGGTGTGAGGTTAGTGCTATGGCCTGTGGGTGGGTGGCTGGGTACTTTCTCTTGCGCTCAAATGCCTGGGGTAACGACATTTGGACGCTGTGCTGGGACAGGGAAGTGGATGTGGTCGCTGATGGTGCTTCAGATGGTACAGGTGCAGGGCGGGAGGTATGCGGGCCTGCGCCTTCGACAGGCGATTGGCCGGCACCGAAAACAGGGGAAGAGGAGGCAGTGGTGTGGCCTGCAGACACAGATGGGCGATCCAGGCGTTCCTCCCACTTACTACGGTGCTTGGATGCCATGTGTCGGATCATGCTGGTGGTGGTGAGGTTTCTAGTGTTCATGCCTCGGCTCATTCTGGTGTGGCACAGGTTGCAAACTACAATTCTTTTGTCGTCCGCACTTTCCTTAAAAAAACGCCATACCGCGGAACACCTACCCCTTGGCAAGGTAGATTTACGCAAGGGGGTGCTCCGTGGAACATTTGCGGGCCGGTTTGGTGCGGTCCGCCTTCTTTCTGTAGCCACACCACTGCCTCTTCCAGCCTGTTGCGGTGCTGCAGATGGCTCACCCTCAGGACTGCTGTCATCGCTCGGCTCTACACCTTCCCAGGTGGGGTCAGTCACCTCATCGTCCACCAAGTCCTCCTCCACTTCCTCACTCTGATCATCCTCCTCAAGTCTTGATCCCACCACATACTCAGTCATTGACAACTGTATAACATTCTCCTCAACAAGGTCTTGAGACGGAAATAGTGGTTGATTTAATGGCAACTGTGTCTCATCATCATCATCATCATCATCCACTACTTCCTTTGACCTTAAATGCCGTTCACATCTGTCATCTTCTTGTGATTGGGTAGCCTCTAGAGGTTGTGAATCAGGGCACAAGATGTCATGTTCCTCTGCAAGCGTGCTTGGAGAGAGGGTCAAATGAAGGATTGGTGATGAGACGAGCTCATCACTATATCCCAGTGTGGGATCACTTCTTTGACCAGACCGTGTATGGTGGGAGGAAGGATGATCAGAGTGAGGATTATGTTGACCAGACTCTTGGCTACTGAGAGTGGACTTGGTGGAAGACAGGGTGGTGCTTAACCGACTGGAAGCAGTATCAGCTGTCATCCAACCGACCACCTGTTCGCACTGGTCGGACCTCGAGAGTGATGTCCTGCGACGCCCTGTGAAATCAGACATGAAGCTAGGTATGGTGGATGTCTTTCTTTCTTGTGCTCTGGCACCAGGCACAGTTTCTCCGCGTCCTGACCCGCGCCCTGAACTTTCAGGATCACGTCCACTTCCCCGTCCCTTTTTACCCGCCTTCTTCATCTTACACGATATATATGACTTTAATATATATGAGTTTGAAAACTTAACAGTATTTCTTACTATTCTGCAACTCTGCAGAGTACACAGAATAGGCTGCTAAACTGCGGTGACACACACTGAATGGAATATGTGACTTTAATATTTGAGTTTGAAAACTTAACAGTATTTCTTACTATTCTGCAACTCTGCAGAGTACACAGAATAGGCTGCTAAACTGCGGTGACACACACTGAATGGAATAAGTGACTTTAATATTTGAGTTTGAAAAATTAACAGTATTTCTTACTATTCTGCAACTCTGCAGAGTACACAGAATAGGCTGTTAAACGGCGTTGAAACACACTGAATGGAATATGTGACTTTAATATTTGAGTTTGAAAACTTAACAGTATTTCTTATAATTCTGGAACTGTACAGAGTACACAGAATAGGCTGTTAAACGGCGGTGAAAGACACTGAATGGAATATGTGACTTTAATATTTGAGTTTGAAAACTTAACAGTATTTCTTATAATTCTGCAACTCTGCAGAGTACACAGAATAGGCTGTTAAACGGCGTTGAAACACACTGAATGGAATATGTGACTTTAATATTTGAGTTTGAAAACTTAACAGTATTTCTTATAATTCTGGAACTGTACAGAGTACACAGAATAGGCTGTTAAACGGCGGTGAAAGACACTGAATGGAATATGTGACTTTAATATTTGAGTTTGAAAACTTAACAGTATTTCTTATAATTCTGGAACTGTACAGAGTACACAGAATAGGCTGTTAAACGGCGGTGAAAGACACTGAATGGAATATGTGACTTTAATATTTGAGTTTGAAAACTTAACAGTATTTCTTATAATTCTGCAACTGTACAGAGTACACAGAATAGGCTGTTAAACGGCGGTGAAAGACACTGAATGGAATATGTGACTTTAATATTTGAGTTTGAAAACTTAACAGTATTTCTTATAATTCTGGAACTGTACAGAGTACACAGAATAGGCTGTTAAACGGCGGTGAAAGACACTGAATGGAATATGTGACTTTAATATTTGAGTTTGAAAACTTAACAGTATTTCTTATAATTCTGCAACTGTACAGAGTACACAGAATAGGCTGTTAAACGGCGGTGAAAGACACTGAATGGAATATGTGACTTTAATATTTGAGTTTGAAAACTTAACAGTATTTCTTATAATTCTGGAACTGTACAGAGTACACAGAATAGGCTGTTAAACGGCGGTGAAAGACACTGAATGGAATATGTGACTTTAATATTTGAGTTTGAAAACTTAACAGTATTTCTTATAATTCTGGAACTGTACAGAGTACACAGAATAGGCTGTTAAACGGCGGTGAAAGACACTGAATGGAATATGTGACTTTAATATTTGAGTTTGAAAACTTAACAGTATTTCTTATAATTCTGCAACTGTACAGAGTACACAGAATAGGCTGTTAAACGGCGGTGAAAGACACTGAATGGAATATGTGACTTTAATATTTGAGTTTGAAAACTTAACAGTATTTCTTATAATTCTGGAACTGTACAGAGTACACAGAATAGGCTGTTAAACGGCGGTGAAAGACACTGAATGGAATATGTGACTTTAATATTTGAGTTTGAAAACTTAACAGTATTTCTTATAATTCTGCAACTGTACAGAGTACACAGAATAGGCTGTTAAACGGCGGTGAAAGACACTGAATGGAATATGTGACTTTAATATTTGAGTTTGAAAACTTAACAGTATTTCTTATAATTCTGCAACTCTGCAGAGTACACAGAATAGGCTGTTAAACGGCGGTGAAAGACACTGAATGGAATATGTGACTTTGATATTTTAGTTTGAAGACTTAACAGTATTTCTTCCTATTCTGCAACTCTGCACAGTACACAGAATGTGCTGCTACACTGCGGCGAAGCACATTGAATGGAATATGTGACTTTGATATTTTAGTTTGAAGACTTAACAGTATTTCTTCCTATTCTGCAACTCTGCACAGTACACAGAATGTGCTGCTAAACTGCGGCGAAGCACACTGAATGGAATATGTGACTTTGATATTTTAGTTTGAAGACTTAACAGTATTTCTTCCTATTCTGCAACTCTGCACAGTACACAGAATGTGCTGCTAAACTGCGGCGAAGCACACTGAATGGAATATGTGACTTTGATATTTTAGTTTGAAGACTTAACAGTATTTCTTCCTATTCTGCAACTCTGCACAGTACACAGAATGTGCTGCTACACTGCGGCGAAGCACACTGAATGGAATATGTGACTTTGATATTTTAGTTTGAAGACTTAACAGTATTTCTTCCTATTCTGCAACTCTGCACAGTACACAGAATGTGCTGCTAAACTGCGGCGAAGCACACTGAATGGAATATGTGACTTTGATATTTGAGTTTGAAGACTTAACAGTATTTCTTCCTATTCTGCAACTCTGCACAGTACACAGAATGTGCTGCTAAACTGCGGCGAAGCACACTGAATGGAATATGTGACTTTGATATTTTAGTTTGAAGACTTAACAGTATTTCTTCCTATTCTGCAACTCTGCACAGTACTCAGAATGTGCTGCTAAACTGCGGCGACGCACACTGAATGGAATACGTGACTTTGATATTTTAGTTTGAAGACTTAACAGAATGTGCTCTAATCTGCAACTTTGCACACTAAACAGAATGTGCTCTAATCTGCAACTTTGCACACTAAACAGAATGTGCTCTAATCTGCAACTTTGCACACTAAACAGAATGTGCTCTAATCTGCAACTGTGCACACTAAACAGAATGTGCTCTAATCTGCAACTTTGCACACTAAACAGAATATATATATTTTTTTTTTTTTTTTTTTGTTTTTTTCCCCCCACACCAAATAACCTGCTGCCCCCACACACAGTAGTCCTAAAAAGGACTTTTGGTTCTTTTTTTTTCACAATTTTTGTTTTTTTCCTCCCTACACTGCCTTTCCCTTCCTATCCTCAGCTCTCCCTGGCTCAGACTGAGCCGAACTCGATGGTCAGGTGCTATACAGCACCTGACCACGGGTTCTGGCCAGCCAATCAGTGTAATGCCAGCAGCCAACATGGCTGCTGGCATTACACCGATGTCAGAGCCTCCCTGCACGTTTATTGGCTGCGCAGCAGCCGCAAAACGTGCGGGGAGGAGACCCGAACATGGCGGGCGAGCACATGCGGTACTCGTACGAGTACCGCCATGTGCCGAGCAGAGCGATGCTCGAGCCGATCCGAGCATCGGCCGAGCATGCTCGCTCAACACTAATTAAAACGTGAGCAATCTCAACTAGCACATATGTTTATGGCTTTTATAAAACAGAGAATGCTCCACTTTCTTGCATGCCCCATTCAGTGTGCTGCAGGGACAGTGTTACATTATAAGCTATGTTGGTCAACTGACCAGATAACTATCTAGAAAAAGAGGTCCAGGCAGCTTTCTGTCAAGGACATAAAAGTGTAAAAATAGTAGAGAGAATTCTGTGATGATGAAAAAAAAGGTCAATTTAGATAGTATGCAGTTGGATGATATGTAATATCAAAATAAAAGGTTACTATCCCTTTAATGAAGAAAACCCCAAAAGGTTCCCATTTACATGTGCAGAAAAATTGAATTGTTTTACACCACTCTTAACCACATCCTGATAGTAAATACCAAGAAACAGACATCCCCGAAATGTCCAAAAAGCTCCAGCACTGAGTGGAATGCACAAAAGGGAAGTTGAGAAATTCTGGAGCAAACAGCCCCATACAGGAAAATTCAGGGAAGGGGGAGGACTTTGAGCACTATCATCTCTCAAACCATAAGGGGCAATAAGTTTCTTTTTAACAAAGCTACAACATGGGGATTCGTAATTTGCAAGTATTACTATCCCTTTAAAGGCTGCCGTTAGCAAAAAAAAGCACTACGGGTGCGTTAAGTTGTATTTAGAAATTTAAAGATCCGTCTAAAGAACAGCTAACGGCAGCTTGATAATCCTTATGGCCGATACACTTACGTGCATTGAGACGCATGGAACAAGAATCCCCAGAGCCACTTAAAGGCTTGCAGTACTGTTAACGGATGAAAAAAGATACACTTAATGGACAAAAGTTAAGAGCCAGTTTTCTTAGCCGTTAGACACTTAACGGGCAAAAAAAACACCGTTACATAGGAAAACACACAAAATGCTTACCGCAGAAGCATGTAAATGGCAAAATTAACCTGTGCAATGCAAAAGAACACAAAAACATGGACAGACACCACAAATCACTCTCACACACAACAACAAGCAACACCACAGGGGCAAGGACTTCCAACATGGCACGGAACAATGGGGGTTATTACACAACACGGACACCTGCCAATACAAAACGAGCTCACCTGTGCAACATCACCACACGATCCAGAAGCAACCTGCACCCCACAACTTCACACCTACAAATGGCAGAGACACAGCAATCACAACACACCACATCTTAAAACACATACACACCTGCAAACACTTATCTGGACAATAAACAACTTCCCATTGATCAGCACTCACCTCATCACCACACCTACACAACACCCTACCATCTACTTAAAGGGACAACTCGCCACACTCACTTGTGGCTTGTTTTCCACTCAGGGACAGAGATATAGAGAGAACAATAAGTATGCTGGGATACTTATTGATGAGAAGACTATGAAGAAGGCGTGCAAGGGTGAGAGCTAGGGAACACCAGCAAGCCCCAGGCACACCTGATCACCAGCCTTTACCTGTTGCAAGTGAGGAGGCTCTGCCTCAGCAGCCACACAAGAGCCCATCCGCACCTGGAGGACAGCACCTGCCTGCAGATGCACAGCTGCAACCACAGGATGCTCCACAGCAACAGGATGCTCCACAGCTGCCACAGGGACCCCTGCAGTAGCGGAGGATGTGTAGATGACCACCAAGGCCCAGGGTATACCGCCCAAGGGTCACTATCTTTGGAATGACTGATGACGACATGATTGAGCGCTACAGGTTGAGGCCACACAGCATCATTGCCTTGTATGAGGTCATCAAGGATCAGGTGGATCCCATCTACATCCACAACTATTCTCTATCTGGCCTGCAAAAACTCCTGTGTGCCATACACGTCATGACAAGTGGCACCTTCCAGTCCACTGAGGGTTTCGCATCTGGCATGTCACAGGCCACATTCTCCAGAGTGCTGGCCCAGGTCTTGCCAGCCCTCAGAAGCAAGGCCAGTACCTACATACATTTCCCCATCACCAAAATGGACTGGATACATCTCAAGCAGGTTTTTTACTCAAGGGGAGGCATGCCCAGGGTCATGGGTGCTATAGATTGCACCCATGTCCATATCAAAGCTCCATCATGTGATGCACATATCTACATCAACAGGAAGAACTTCCACTCCATGAATGTGCAGATGGTGTGTGACAGCAACATGAGGATTATGAATGTCTGTGCAAAATATCCTGGCAGCTCTCATGATTTGTACAGTCTCCAAAACTCCTCAGTACTCAGAGACTTCAAGAATGGAACTTATACAGGGAAAGGCTTCTGGGTGAGTTCACAATACTAAATCACCCCACATCCACAGGTGTACACGCAACACTGCTCAGCATGCTCCTGACTCACAGCTACTACGTCCTCCGCGCATTCCACAGATGATGCTGGCTATGGATGCAAATCCTGGCTACTGACCCTGGTCGTCAATCCACAAAAAGATGCCCAGGAAAGATACAACCAGGCTCATGGCAGAACTCGGAATGCCTTTGAGTGGATCTTTGGCCTCCTTAAGTCCCGATTCTGAAGTCTGGACCACTTGGGGGGAGCACTGCAGTATGCCCGAGGAAAAGTGTGTGACATAATAATAGTGTGTGCAATACTGCACAACATCGTAGTGGACACCAGGCTGGTGGATCATTTCCAGGCCCCCCCATACCTGAAGTTTCAATGGACATCGGCCATGTTGATGAGACCCTGAGAGGGGTGCAGATCAGAGACAGGCTCATCACGGACCACTTTAGCTGTGAGTATAACACAGACATTCAAACAATCCATGCAAGTCCTCCATCAGTCCTGTGAATTGGTGCCAACACACAAACTACACCACACATGATGTTCTGTTTCACTCCACATGATCATTGACACAGCACTGCAATGCCAGCAGTATGGTCCCAAACATCATCCATACCATGGACTTGGCATATTGTGTGTGGGGATTCCAACACAATCTTCCATTCCCAATCTCCACACTGACATACATACCTCAAGGATATCACCCCCCCCCAGGAGAACCAAGGTACAACACATAACCCATGTTCTGCATCTTACAGGGCTTGATTGACAGCAAATAACATGATTTACCATGATCATAGCCAGAGCAATCATGGTAGCCTTGTAACAAAAGAGTGTTATTCAGTGCAATGCATTGAATAACACTCTGTCACATCAGGGGTTAAAGGGCCATTAGAGTTAACATGGGACCTGTAGTTTGCTAGAGCTGAGAAGAGCAGCAGAGGGATGGATCTACAGTGGTATAGTTACACAACGTAGAGGTCATGAAACGTGGATCAAATCTCCAGGGACACCATGCTGACCTGTGAATGTGCAGTGATATGTGTCCCTGACATGAATATACAGATCAACAAATATGTCCTAATAGTTCCATGAAACAAATAAAATTGGGCTGCCACTGTCACTCTCAAAATGGCAGCCCAAATTCATTAGTTTCATGGAGCTCTCAGAACATACTTGTTGATGTGTGTATTCATGTCAGGAGCACATATCCATAGGGCTGGTTCACATTTCCTTTGTTCTCTATAATTGGTTACAGACGAGTACACAACACATTACAAAGCAATGGTTTATGTACTCACCTGTAATGAAAAATATTGAGCGGATTATGAAATTGAAATTGTTGTTGCTTAATGATCAGTTAGAGGTTGCTGCTCCAAATCCTGTCCTCTTGTCCCACAGGCATCCATAGCATGATCCATCCTTGAACTGAAGATTTTCCATGTGACTGGACTGATGTCTTGACAACACTTCTATGAAGCTTACCCCTTGGTGTTTCAAGTGATTGTGTTGGAGATGCAATGTTTGATCTGATGTTCACAGCAACCTCTACTGGAACATTCTCATACAGACACAGAAAACATGAATGCTCATCTACACCGTTGTCAAACCTTGTGGTCAACACATGATCAGTGTTTCTAAAGTAGTAATATTTAGTTTCAAAGTACATTTCGTGTGCTCATACAGGTGTTTAATGCATATAGGCAATATACCCAGAAAACACATATACGTTCTAATGTACTATGAGACGCAATAAAGAAGAATCATCACTATTCAATCTGTGTCTGTATGAGGAAATGTTGGATTACACATGTGTTAATGCATAACCACACTCAAGGTTAGAGTATCCCCCATACATGGGAAAGCATGACCCACATCACATGAGTACACTACTTGTTTGGTAGCGAGTGATGTATTCATGCAAACAGATGATGGCAGTGATACACTAATGTGTGTTGGGAGTGATAAAGAGGTGATACAGGGAACTTACTTCCACAGTGATTTCATGCCCAAGGTTTCTGTGTTGCTTAATATAATCAATGTTCTGAGATTGCTTCATTTTGACATATGTCAGTACACGGGCTACATCAACAAACATCCAGACTAAGTGGACAAGTGTTATCTCTGGTGAAGTCTGTTACAACCTTAGTAAAACAACAACTCAACTTAATGGAGAACCCAATGCTCACCCCTGGATTTCAATGTATGTGCTACACATTGGAATCCTATAATGAACATTGGGTTCCCCAGTAAGTCAGTTTCACAATAACAGTGTGAATCAAAGACTATTTTTCTGCATGTATCATCTGTCCTGCTTTTTAGTTCTCTGCTAAGTCAAATAGCTGTTTGTTTGTTTAACCCCTTAAATACAACAATTGATGCAGACGAATGTTGCAACAGTTGTTGTGCTAAGGGGTATGTTTTGTTCAAATTCAACCCACAATATGGCCATATAACACTGTCATGTTATATGGCTCTAGGGATGGATTGCCAGTTGAATTTGTACAATGGTGTGTGTGTGTGTGAACCCATGTTGTGACATCCCACAAACATGTTACCTGGGAAGAAGTTGTGTTCACTGCATTGCTTGGCAATGCATTGGAGACAACTCTGCCACCCAATCTATCACTAAACACAAATCATATCAGACAGGATTCAAAAGCAAAGTTACTTTTATTGAGGGGAAAAAGAACAACTTGGGCAGTTTACTTTTTTTTCTTGGTGGGGGACCTTGGACTGGGTGCTAGAGGTGGATGCCCTGGCTGATTGCCTGGTCACCCTTTGATCCCTAGGTGTGGCTTCAGAGGGTCACACTCGAGGGAGTGGTGGGTGCAGTTGACCCCTCTGTAGACTGCAGCTCTCACTCTACATGCATGTTCTCCCTGTGGTTGTGGTCCCTCATCTCCACCACACCTAGCTAAACATGTCCATCATCCCCATGTGGTACTGATGAAGTTGTGTGTTTATCCTTGTCACCTCTAACTACAGGGCATGGATCCTTGCTTCTATCCTGGAGGTGTTCCTCCGGGATTCCCTCTGGCTCCTTGATATTTTCTGGTCAGTGCTGAGGCATGCCCTGAGTAGCCTCCTCCGTAGGGCCATGCACTCTGCCTCCATCCCCGTGAGGCATCCAATGATGGAGGTGGATGTGGCCGGTGACTCTGCTGGTTGGGTTCCTGCTGCTGCTATGTCTTCAGCTGCTGCAGTGTCCTCAGCTGCTGCTGTATCCTCATCTGCTGCTGTGTCCTCAGCTGCTGCTGTGTCCTCTGCTGATGCTGTGTCCTCTGCTGCTGCTGAGAGTGCTGTGGCTGCTGCTGTGACAGCTGGTGGAGTGGCTGTTGCAGATGATGGGCATATGCCCACCACATCAAGTGACTCACTGCTGCCCACTGATGTCTGTCCTGGTGGTGGAGTAAATATTTCCCTCGGTATAGGGCACTGGGACTCCTCAATCAGGCCCAGGGTTTGGTAGTCGAGTGGCCAAGGGTCATATCTAGGCCACTGGTATATGCTTGGCCCCCACCTGGGATCATACCTGGGGCCATGATGGGGAGCCATCCAGGAGGGTAGGTCCATCTGGTGCCGCTGGAGGGTAGTAGCTCCTGAAGGTGGTGGGATGCATCCACCTCTCCTCCTGTTGCATCCAGCCACTGTACTGGGGTAGAGCAGCCAGTTGTGGAGCAGCCAGTTGGGTAGCAGCCGGTGGAGGTGCAGCCAGTTGGGTAGCAGCCAGTGGAGGTGCAGCCAGTTGGGTAGCAGCCGGTGGAGGTGCAGCCAGTTGTGTAGCAGCCGGTGGAGGTGCAGAGAGTTGGATAGCAGCTGGTGGAGGTGCAGCCAGTTGTGTAGCAGCCGGTGGAGGTGCAGTCACTTGGGTAGCAGACAGTTGTGCAGGAGTTGTGGGTGGTGAGTACGGTGGCCAGCTGCTGGTCCCCTACTCTGTATACTCCTCACTGGGTACTGATTCTGCCTCCTCCAAGGTCTCCTGCTGAGCTTGAGGCCCGTAAGCTGTATGGAGAAATGAGATGGTGTGATTAGTAAACGTAGCCATGATAGGATTAAAGGGATCATACATAATACTTAGAATGTAAAAAGAAAAATAATTTTTTGGGGTTTATTCCCCTGAGTAAAACTAGGGTACTCCCACTGCTGAAAGGTGTTTTATTATAAAGTTATTATAGCTAAAAGTTGAATTTTTTAGGTGCAATATCACAGTGTCCAGAAATTGTACAGTGGCGCTGATTGCTACAACATCCTATGGAGATTTATGGTCCTGGGACCAGAGGAGTCCATGGGATGGTGAAGCAACAGCCCCACAGTTCAATTTCAGACCACTGTGATATTGCACCAATAAAATTCAACTTTCAGCTGCAATAAATTTGGAATAAAACAACTTTCAGCAGTTGGAGTACCCTTGTTTTACTCAGGGGGATGATACAAGATGTTTCTTTTTACATTTTAAGTATTACTATGTCTTTAACGGGATAGCAATGGTTAATTTCACCTTGATGTAATATTGTAGGCACTGGAAAAACATGTGTATTAATGTTAGTCCTATCCCTCAAACCCTCATGGTTAGACAGATATTGCTGTATGTGACAGATGGAGATTTCACTCATTTGACCACACAGAGGCTCTTCAGCTGAGTCAAAAATGCACCATTTATAGATTAATACTGCATTGGGATGTTCCACAGAGTGGGATTGCAAACCAGGCACACTTATTAGACCATTCCAGTAAAGTATTTATCTCTAAATGGTGCAATTTTGGCTCTGCTGAAGAGCCTCCATGTGGTCAAATGAGTGAAATCTCCATCTGTCACATAGATCAATATCTGTCTAACCCTGTTTGAGGGATAGGACTAACATCGATACACATCTTTTTACAATGCCTACAATATTACATCAAGGGGAAATTAACCATTGATATCCCGTCCAAGGTACACAGAAATAAAAATGGTCTGATATGTATGTGGATATGTACCTTTCATGTGGGTACAAACATATCCTTCCAAGATTTGAACCCAGAGATCAGTTCAGTACATGTGATTACCTTACTGGCTATATATGTGAACCCATCACAAACTAAGTTTTATTGATATCATAAATAAAAACATACCTCGTATATATCCAATCTAAGTAAGGTGGGATATACTAGGTATATGTATTTTGATGATATCAATAACAGTTAGTTTGTGATTGGTGCACATATATGGCCAGAAAGTCAGTCACACATACTGAACTGATCTCTGGGTTCACATCTTGTTGGGATATATTTGTACCCATTTGTAAGGTACATATCCACATACATATCTGACCGTTTTTCTTTGTGTACATATCTTTTTTGAACAGATCTGAATTGTGATTCAAGTGGTATTCATCCCTATCTTATCAGTTTATCCTGTACATTGCAATATTTTGTATTTTACATGTCCCTCTCTGGTTGTCATAATGGTATCCTATGCATTGCATTGTGATGCATGAGATACCACCCTGGCAATCAGAGATTGATGAATGTGACAGGATCCTGTCCATGAGGTCTGTTCCAGTTCATTCCTGAAGGGCAACAATCAAGCCAGTAATGAAGGATATCTTTGATTGAGGCCTGTTTTTTTTCCTGGATGAGCCCATCCATCCTTGTGAGTGAGGCAGCTGTACTCAATCAGGGCGTGCAGGGCGGCACCCCCTTCTTCTTTTTGACCTGACTTTTGCAGTCTCCCCATCTCTTTTTGACGGAGTGCACATCCCATCTGCAGCTGTCCACCGAATTGACTCAGCTGCAGATTTGTTCCAGACGGCCTTCCTCCTCACAGCCAGACCAGGGACCCTCTCCCTCGGGAACAGGATGATCTCCCTCTCCAGCACAGCCTACATGAGGGCTCTGTTCTCCTCCTCGGTGTAACGGGGATCTCTTATTCTGTCCTCCTCAGCTCCAGCCTGCGAGGAGTTAGACCTAGAGTGCCCTGCCTGCGCTGCCCCTGCCTATGTGTAGTGGTCCCCACCATGTACCCATTGTCCCACTGCAGGTTTTGTCCCTGTTCTCTGTGTGCTTGCTCTTCGGGGCCAGCTCCTCCTCTTGCCTGTGCATCTCCCTTTCCCACCCCTACTCTCAACAGGGAAGTCCTGCTCTCCTTCCTCCTCCTCCACTACTCTCCCCATCCCTCTCTCCTGGCCATCACTCACCCACTCACACCCAGACACTCTCACAGGCCCTCACAGACAACCTCGATCCCACTCACTCTCTGTCACATTCTTTCACTCACAGATTCACACTGTCAAAATAAAGATTAAAAAAAGTGTAGTCTTATGAAAAAAAAGACTATGTGTATGTATGTGTATCTATGTGTTTGTGTTTGTATGGGTGTATGTGCAAAGGTGTGATTTGGGTTTATTTAGGTGAAATTCTCTTCTCTCTCCAAACTCCTTCTACCTCCATTGTAAGCTCCTCTGTCCCTCGCTCTAAACGCTATCCTCCTCTTCTGGGTCCTGTGCTCTAGCTCGCCAAAACTCGAAACACAGACAAGGCATGACCGTTATTTTGGGGTATATATAGGTGTATTTCAAATTTTTTGCTACTTTGGGGCCTTGGGATTGGCCGTAGGTTTGAATTTTGTTTGTGCATCTATCAGGGTTGCTAGCCAATGCCAGCCATAATCTTACATTTTGACTTAAGTTGTGTTTTAACAGGTGTTTGGGAAGCACCGGAATGCTGAAAAAGGTGCGAAGCATGTTTTTGTGTTACGTGTTTTTGTTGTGCCTGCTCTCGTTAGCTATTCTTGTAGACTTACTTTTAAATCCGCCGTAAATCATGTATTATTTGTGGCCGATGTGCCTTTTTTACTTAGCTGCTGGTTTAACAGCTGCCTTTAAATCTACCCCTGAGTCTCTATCCCTACTAATGAGGTTCTTTATTCGACCTTCTAACACTTAGCTTTATTTCATTCAATTTATTGTGATGCACCATTTTTTGGCAGCATGAAAATCATGTGACCAAAGACGTGCACTTAACATGTTTGTAATGCGTTTGTGCTGCATTTTTTTTTTTTTTAAAGTGGTGTTTGGGTTTTTTGGACTAATTTATCTGTATGCAAAATAGAAAATGCCACATCAACTGAAATCCATTCTACCTTTCTGACAATGCATTAACACATCAACGCAGAAAATCTTTAACAAGCTGTCTTAGCCTGAATAGTTCTCTCCGATTAACACTTCTCTGAACAGTCTCATATGATCCAATGCATTCTATTTCATGTAATTTTTAATGAGATGAAAACAATGTGTTTAAAATGTCTTTTTATACTAGGCCTAAAGTATCTGACCACAGTTCTATTTGTTTTATCAAACAGAACTGCTGACTGAATTTAATGACATTTCTTAAGTGCAGTGGAGTAAAATGCAATTATGGTTAATAATACATTTTTGTTTCTAGACAGTCTAAACTGATAAAAAATAGGAATAATGGAATACTCTAGTCTACTATATAAATTGTTGTAAATTTTCTCCCAATAAATTGCATTGTAACTTCCCTTTAACATTCACATAATAATGGAATATTAAAAAAAAATTACATTTTAGTCTATATATATAAAAGAAGACTTTGTGCCTGCCAAAACACACCCAGGGGAGGCATAAAGCAGGAGTTACTATTCCTATTGGGTGATTCAGTCATGCAGGGAGTTGGCCCGCCCCCACTATGCAGCCCGCCCACCACTATCAAAGTCAGAAAAAAACAATATGGCCGCCACTTGCTCCTACACCACAGACAAACACACATGCCCCACTCACACATGCCCCACTCACACACACAGACCACCACACACACATGCCCCACTCACACAGCACCACACACACACACACATGCCCCACTTACACAGCACCAAACAGACATGCCCCCACTCACACACACAGCACCACATACACACACAAAGCCAGAAATACATATGGCTGATACACACACACAGTCACTCACCCTGACTCCCAGAGGCCTCAGCAGGACCTGTACTGCAGCACCAGAGGAACAAAATTGCACTCAAAGGGTTAAGGTAGGTTCTCATTGCTCAATTATTTCTTCACTGTCATCATTTGCCATGCAAGACACAGGACAGACAGCTATCAGATTCACACTTAACCCACTGACTGCCACAGGGTTGTGTATCAAGTTTTACCCCTCAGGGAGTGTGTTCAAACCCCTCACACTGTAAACTTGCATTTCCCTCCCACTTCTCCTTCCCCAGCCTATTACTAACACTTTTCCATATTTATGTTAAGCCCCGCCCCTACTCACGATTAAGCCCCACCCCCTTTTAACCCAGATTGCCCCATTGCTCTCTCCACATCAGCACCACATGAGGGACTCCACAAGTCAAAGTTCACAGGTATTACACACTCATACACACTCACACAGCACCACCACACACACACAGCCAGAAAGAAATATGGCTGACACACAGTCACTCACCTTGACTCCCAGTGGCCTCAGCAAGACCTGTAGTAAAGCCACTGAACGGTGCTGCATCACCAGGGGAACAAAATGGCACTCAAAGTGTTAAGGTAGGCCCTCATTGCTGAATTACTTCTTCACTGTCATCATTTGCCATGCAAGACACAGGACAGACAGCCATCAGATTCACACTTAACCCACTGACTGCCACAGGGTTCTGTATCAAGTTTTACCCCTCAGGGAGTGTGTTCAAACCCCTCACACTGTAAACTTGCATTTCCCTCCCACTTCTCCTCCTTCCCCAGCCTATTACTAACACTTTTTCACATTTATGTTAAGCCCCGCCCCCTACTCTCGATTAAGCCCCACCCACTTTTAACCCAGCTTGCCCCATTTGTCTCTCCACATCAGCACCACATCAGTCCCCTCTAGGGACTTCACAAGTCAATGTTCCCAGGTATGAACACACTTCCCACTGCTATGTAACTCTCACATGCCTCTCTATACCTTAACCCTTTGAGTGCCAGAGGGGTGCACAACTCATGAGCACATGTTTTTCTGCTCATATATGTTGCGTGTCTGTGTGTCCATCTCTGTTACATATGTGTGTCCATGTGTGCATCTCCAGTGTGTCTGTGTGTACATGTGTTTTGCATGTCTCTGCCGCTCACTGTGTGTATGTGCATACCTCCCAACATTTCACATGGCCAAAGAGGGACACGTTAGTTTTAGGTGATATTATTGGGGGTGTGGCTGGTGGGCGGGGCATTAGTAAGAATTTTTAGGTTATTTCATGACCTATTACTGGCTATTTATGTAACTGAATAAATGATTTAGTTCAAGACCAAAGTATTTAATTTGCACAGACTAATGTATAAACACATATACTGAAGTTTACAAAAATATGTATATGAGCTTTATTGCTGTAGAGCAAAGTAACACACACCACACAGTCAGGGCTGGTGCAAGGATTTTTCCACCCTAGGCAAAACCTAATTTTGCCGCCCATTTCGCTCCGCCCCTTGTGTCCCACCCCTTTATACCCCGCCTACTTATACCCAACCTCTTTTCATGATTGTCCTCTCTCTGCCCCCTGAGCCACTCTGCCCCTGTTCTGGTGATGCCTGTAAGAGATGCCCCCCACCAGCTCCAACTTGCCCCTTATCAGCTTCACTTTGGCCCACCAGTTCCACTTTGCCACTATCAACTCCAACTTGCCCCCATCAGCTCCAACGTGCCCCCACCAGCTCCATTTTGCCCCCTCAGCTTCACTTTGCCCCCTCAGCTCCACTTTGCCCCCTCAGCTTCACTTTGCCCCCTCAGCTCCACTTTGCCCCCTCAGCTCCAACTTACCCCCATCAGCTCCACTTTGCCCCCCATCCTCTCCAACTTACCCCCATCAGCTCCACTTTGCCCCCCATCCGCTCCAACTTGCCCCCACCAGCTCCACTATGCCCTCTCAGCTCCAACTTTCCACTATCAGCTCCACTATGCCCCCAGCAGCTCCAACTTGCCCCACCAGCTCCACTTTGCCCCTTCTCAGCTCCACTTGCCCCCCCTCAGCTCCACATTGCCCCCCCTCAGCTCCACTTTGACCCTCATCATCTCCAACTTGCCCCCACCAGCTCCACTATGCCCCCTCAGCTCCAGCTTTCCCCTAACAGCTCCAACTTGCCCCCATCATCTCCACTTTGCCCCACATCTGCTCCAACTTGCCCCCAACTTTGGCCCTCAAAGAGGGACACTTGGGATGTATGGTATGTGTCTGCCTGTATGTTGCATATGTCTGTGTTTATCAGTGTGTCTGCATTTCAAACACGTGCGCCCAATGGTCATAACATGACGGGCAACGCCGTCCCATGTTGCTAGTAAATTATAAAAAAAGAGATGGACTAAATAAAAAAATGATAAACATTTGTGCAGAGTTTGTGGAAGGTAAAAGTCATTCTTCCATTTGAATATTTTGGTTGACATCTGACATGTTAACGTTATTAAACTGTAATAAGCTTTATTGCCTATCCACTTCCCATTAACACCATAAATTTGTAACAAGCTTTATTGTCCATCCAAATCAAATTAACATCATAGAGTTGTAACTAGCTTTACTCTATCAAAGCAGGTGCTGAAATTTGAAATCTGATGTAGGTGTTAATGTAAACATTTGCCAGAAAAGCACTGGCTTTAGCCTCTAAAACCAGGGGCTGTGCTCCCTGGAATCTAAATGTGAGTGAGATTTCATTTATTTATGGTGTTAATGAAACAGTAACAATATTACTCTTTTGGGGAGCTTTTCTCTATTGTTCTGTTTTATGTGCCTGCTGGTTACATGATTATCAGATTTTTTTGCCGCTGTGGGGAGAGCATGTTTTAGAAAGAGAGCAGCCCATTCATGCCAAGATACTGCATCTGGGAGCAGTCTATCATCCCAGTCACTTTTGAAGTTGGATTAGGCATAAGCCCTTTCCATCACATGCCCTTTGTGAGTGTGCTCCCATAGGGTGAAGGTTGTGGTCCATATTATTATTATCATATTCATGTACACAGGGGCGCCCTGTCGTTTCTGTTCCCTTTCTTTTACTACATATTTATCTTGGAACTGAAAGAAAGCAAATCTAAAGCACCCACACCGGTCTTATAAAACAGAGGTGAGTAACATGTGACTCTTCAGTGGTGGTACAGCTTGGAATAGCTTAGGCTACTGGGAGTTATAATCCAAAAAAACAAAACAGAACCCAGACGTTCAGGCTGCCTGCCAATATTTATAGAATGTAGCAAAAATATAAATAATTATGTAGTGTAATAATCATTCATTTTGATTTTAGAGATCAATTGATGTTTACAGCAGGCATCCTGCACAGGAACAGACAACAAAAAATGAAAACATTTTGGAGCCAGACAGAATAATTAAGATCCATGTTTGAACTTTTGGAGCAAGTGAAGGTTTGCAATTACATAAGACCCCCAATAATTTAGGAGCCACAAATCAACAATTTAGGAGCCAGATGGCTGGGACTTTTTTGACGACTGGGATTTTTTTCAGTCTGGCTTTGCAGACTGTAATAGATATTATTTAAATACATAAAACAGTATTACATTGATTGACCTGAACTGTTACAATTTTGTGAAGTTATAGCTGCGGCAGAACTGCATTGATTGCTGTGTTCATGCTCTCGTTAGTGCAGCTAATGATTCATTCCAACATGAAAGTGGGAACAATCCATCCTTTTCTTACTTGATGTTGCCTGCCTCTTGCTCCCAGCCTCCCACTCACTTACTGCCAGCCTGCCTCTGTGTATATAACTGGAGTCACTTTCCAGAACTGAAGCAGGATGCTTAGCTGCGTTCCATGATGTCACCCTGCAAGTCTTGTGAGACCAGGTGAGCAGTGCAGTGAATGCACACAGACTCACCAGGGGGTGGGGGACCTTAACACTTTGAATGCCAGAGGCATTCCTTAGCAATGCATTGAATATCCCTATAGCACTCAATGGGTTAAGGAACAAGTGAAGATAGTGCACTGTATTATCGGTGCCCCCCCCCCAGATCTCCCATATAATATAATGGGCAAAACTTTCTAGGGGCCCCCAAGTCTGGTGGGGTCCTCCACACACTACGGGCTATGGGGGCCTCTACTATGCCTCTGTATTGCATTTCAGGGCACACAATCTGCCAGCATAAGACTTTAATTCCAGCAAGCCAGCATGTCTTTCCCATACCATAAGCAGCCATAGACAGGCATATACACATGTAATTTCCTCTACTATTTGTTTAGTAAATTCATCATAAGTTAACTATTTGAGTGCTGGAGAGGCATCCAACACATTGCAATGCCATGCTTTGAATACCTCTCTGTTATTCACGGGTTAAGGTTTGGCCCTGCAAATACCAGTTATTGCTCCCTTTTCCTTCTTTGGGGCAAGCAGCATTAAAGGGAAGACATCTGATGTGTATAGCTTAGTAAATTAATGTTATTCTGATGTTTTGGAAATGAAAATCTATTCCTTCATTTGATTTAGTGAGAATGCATCCATCAAGTTCACCATTTTCCATATTACCTTTCATGATCCAGTGAAAAAAAAACAACAAAAAACCCAGGTGAAGCCATTTACTATTATGTTCTTAGCTGGCAGTCATATATCTTCCTGGAGCCACATACCATCTTCCTATCTGCATTGAAACCAACTTGTATAATTATCTACATTGTTCTGAGCTAGAAAGGTAAGCAATACTTTTTTGAAAGTATCCACAGTATCTGCAAATTCAGCATCCCAAAGCAAAGCAGTCCATATCCTTACTGCCCTTGCTATAATAAAATTCCTTGCCTTTGTTATCCTTACCTCCAATATTATGGCCACGTTGATGTATTTTCAGCTCTTTGAGTAAAACATTCTCTGGGATTTATTTTATTGCCCTTTAATATATTTTTAATAGGAATAATTCATGGCCCCCCCTCTTAGACACCTTGGCCTAGATTAACTAAAATTTTAAGAGGGCTAAAAATATTGATGTCCTGTCGGAGCAGTATCGTAGGTACATCGACAGTATTCACTAAAGTGTCTACGATGTTACATATCTAGCATTCTGACAAAAATATGCCCACATCGACGTCAATCTGACAGGTTTATGAATTTTAATTCATCACATCAATAATGGCCTATATCCATTTGGAAATGAGGCATAATGAGTACTGATGAGCGAGCACCCCGATGCTCGGGTGCTCGGGTGCTCTGACCGAGCACCCCCTGATGCTCGAGTGCTCGGCCGAGCACCCGAGCCCCATTCAAATGAATGGGAGCACTCGAGCATTAAACCAGGCACCCCCTGCTCTGATGAGCGGAGGGTGCCTGGTCAATGTCCCCCTTCATCTCCGCTATGCCCCTCTTCCACAATGTCCCCCTTCATCTCCTATGCCATAGCGGAGATGAAGGGGGACATTGTGGAAGAGGGGCATAGCGGAGATGAAGGGGGACATTGTGGAAGAGGGGCATAGACTCTATGCCCCTCTTCCACAATGTCCCCCTTCATCTCCGCTATGCCCCTCTTCCACAATGTCCCCCTTCATCTCCTCTATGGCATAGGAGATGAAGGGGGACATTGTGGAAGAGGGGCATAGCGGAGATGAAGGGGCACATTGTGGAAGACGGGCATAGCGGAGATGAAGGGGGACATTGTGGAAGAGGGGCATAGAGTCTATGCCCCTCTTCCATAATGTCCCCCTTCATCTCCGCAATGCCCCCTTCATCTCCGCAATGCCCCCGTACCTCCATTCCCTGGTGGTCCAGCGGAGCGTCTTCGGATCTGTGCCTCTTCCGGCACAGATCCTCTTCACCCGAGCATGTCGGGCGAGCACATGGCGGTACTCGTACGAGTACCGCCATGTGCAGAGCAGAGCGATGCTCGAGCCGATCCGAGCATCGGCCGAGCACGCTCGCTCAACACTAATAATGAGACACTTTTGTATGCAAGGGGTGTGTTGGTATGTTAATGTGACACTTTAACACATTCACTAAACTCCAATAGCAGCCTCTGCAGTCGACGTTCACAGTCGCAACTTCACCTACCTCAGAGTTGGAATCTCCCTGTACTTTCCTATGAAATAACAGCAGGGAGGGCTGTGACCTGTTGTCGGTTTGGAAGGGATTTCCTCCCTTCACACATCAACAACACTACGACAATTCTGAAGCTGAACAGCATTCTCTCTCTGCTTACCTACTTGGCCAGTAGAGGAATAAAGAGAAGGCTTTCAACAACATGGACAGCAATGAGTGCCATAGGGATGTGCATTGCTCTGACCTGTGTCACTCAAATGGTTAAAATAAACAAAAATAATACACAAAGCACTACACAATTATCCCCTAACCTATGTATCATATATTATACATGTTGTGCACTCACAGGGGAACAAGCATCTATGGGGATTTGTGGCTACCACTTGCCCCCCAGCCTTGTTCCCTTGTCCGGTGGGAACTTCCCTTGCACCGCTCCCCTTGCATCTGACAATTTTAGTGACTATGTAGATGTGTGTGTGGATCAAAATGACTAAGTGTTTCAAACACATCGACAAGATCATATCTCCACAGCATCAACCTTTAGTGAATCTAGGTCCTCTTCTCTGATGTACACAAAACCATTTTATCTAGTTGCTCTCTTTAATAGCTGAAATATTCCAATACTTTTATTAGTTGTTGTAGCACTTCTAGGCATATTGCAGTGCTAGTTAATATATTCACTGAGGATTACAATGTCTACAGCATCCTGAGGAGCCCTGGAGTTATCGGAACATAGTAAATTAAGTTGAAAAAAGACACGTCTATCTAGCTCAACCTTTCCCCCATATTTCAGAGAAACGAGTATTAAACAATCTTTCCTGCTGCCAGTTAAGTTAGTCTTTGTCTGAACATCCTGTATTGTCTACTATTACACAGTATAATCCTGTATGTTCCCTCTTGAAATACATATATCTAATCTTCTCTTAAATGTATCATTGTACCTGCCTTTACCACATCCTTAGGCAAGGAATTACACAATTTAACAGACCTTCCTCTGCTGAAGTTAAAACCTCCTTTCCTCTAATCTCAGGGCGTGCCTCTGGTTATTAGCTCACCAGAGAGATCCTTATACATTGTTATTATGTAAGAAAAGTTATATTTTAATTATAAAAAGGTATACTATACCTTGTAGTCCTCTGTAAGTAGTATCTATGTATTTGTAAACCTATAATATTAAGAAATTCAAGTAAAACATTCTGTGCCATTGCTTCTGTATAGTAAGCCATGTCCTGCAGCATCCTCCTTCTCCTACTGTTGATATGTTTTTTCTTCCATCTTGGTGAACAATGGAAAGTATTGTCTATTGCTCCATATTCTAAAAAGGTGAGACCCCAAACTGTCTCTGGTAGCAGATGATAGTTACAACCAATTTAATGGAAGGAGTGGCTGGGGCTGCACTATAGGTGCAAATAAACATTCCTATTGTGTTTTTTAAACATTTGAATGCTAGAAACATTCCCAACACATTGTGAAATAATGCACTGGAAACCTAGCTAGTATTCAAAGATTTGCACCAGTTCTCGATATTATATTATCCTCAATTTATTATTGGGTCTTCAGGTTTCCTAGGTAGATGTAAATAAGGTTTCCTTATATGGTCTTCTTTGATTACAGAGTTAATATTATCCATATAATCCTACACAGAGTATGGAGTATATAATAGTAAAACCCTGATGTGATTGGTGACATATTTTGTAGGTGATGCCTGTTATTCATCAGTAGTACCACCCAGATGTCAGAATGGACATAGTCTAACTGCACTCCAAACAGAGAAATGCACTTAAAGGAATAATACACCTTTATTATGAAAATTCATAAAAAAACATTAAAATTGCTCCCTATTGTCAAGATTCCAATTAGTTAATCTGTTGCCTTCTATAGGAGAGCTGAGCCACTGACAATTAATTCTTGTGAGAGAATCCGCAAAGTCACATCCTGTCATTTAAGAAAACTTAAAGGGATAGTAATACTTAATATGTAAAAAAAAAATATTTTTTTACATACTACAAATTACATATTAAGTACAGTGGCGCTGTTGTAACACCATCCTATGGACAGCTCTGGTCCGTAGACCATAATCCTCCATAGGATGGTGTAGCAACAGCGCCACTGTATAATTTCAGGCCACTATGATATTGCACCTAAAAAATTCAACTTTGAGCTGTAATAACTTTTGAATAAAGCCCTTAAAGCATTAAGAATACATTTTAATTATTACTATCCCTTTAACTAAATCTTTCACTTCCTGACATTATAACTCCTGAATAATGCAGATGCCACCAGTGTTAATGTCCTTGGTTTACTCAGCAGGAAAACCTGTATAATGTGTAGGTTTTCACTAAAAAAGTACACTGTTACATTTAAGGGTATTTACATGGTAGCAGCCCATACCCAAGGTAGCAGCATACCCATACGTGGATTTTCACCTAAATCTCAGGATCTCAGGGTGAAAAGGCAAATTCTTAAGGGGGAGCATCTAGTGACACCCAAAAGGGTGCAATTTGTACCAGAAAAGGAGAAGTCCTTCTTGTATTGTGTATGTTCAAATAAAAAAACCCTCTTGCCTTTAAAGGGATAAGTTATAGGATGTTATAGTTACATGAGGACTGATTGGAGCACCTCTGCGTGGGGATATTTCAACTATAATCAACATTGTGGGGAGCATTAAATGTTAATCTCAGCATCATCTCATTTTGGAAGTTCACATGTTCACAAGTCTCTACACTTGACTACTGCAACATTCTTCTCTCTGCTTCTCATCTCTCTCCACTTCAATCTGTTATCAATTCAGCCGCAAGAATCACCACATTTGCTCCCAGATACCTTCCATCTCATCTCCTCCTGAAATCCCTCAATTGGCTACCTATAAAGTATCGTATTTCTTACAAGATTCTCCTCCTCTCCTGTAAGTCACTCTGTTCTTCAGCACCCTCTTACATTTCTGCCCTTATCTCGCGCTACACCCCTTCCTGTCCCCTACGGTCTTCTCAAGGGTTCTTCCTGTCCTCTCCCTACACAACTCGAGCCATCTCTCGACTACAATCTTTCTCACTGGCTGCTCCTCGACTCTGGAATGCCCTCCCCATCACCGTTTGCCAATCATCCACAATCATCACTTTCAAGCAACTCCTCAAAACCCACCTGCTCAGGAAGGCATCTCAATAGCAATGTCCTCCTTCTGCACACTGACAGTCACATCAGAATCCTTCTGCACTTCTTTCACCACACATTGTACCTGCACTTATAATCCTCACCCCACTGTCTCTGTTTGTCAATATGAATTCAGCCTAGATTGTAAGCTCCTTGGGGCAGGGTCCCTTTCCTAGTGTATGATTCCCTTGCTGCACTTTCCCTCACAAATAATGTAATGATTGTACATAACCTTAATGCTCTTAACCCCAGTTCTGTCATTTTTGTATTGTATTATTTCAACTTCTGTTAAGCGATGTGTACATGTATGGCGCTATATAAATAAAGATACATACATACATGTATGAGCATATCGCTATATTGATACTAATCCCAACACACAATGATAGACACACATTGATTATGAGAAGGATATACTGTTGTGTCAGGGGCATTATTCACCAAGATTCAGAGGTGCAATTCTGGAGCAAACCAATTGCATCTTAGGAAACACAGAACAACATTTTTATTGATTAAAATTGGGCTTTAACCCCTTGAATGTTGTTGAGAGGTCTCCCATGCATAAAAATAGTGTATATGTATTCAAGGGTTTAAATGACATGTTAAAATCAATCATTTTCCCCAAAAAGGTTCAGATGGGTTGCACCAGAACTTTAGCATAATGTATTTTAATAATTATGGGCAGAAAATGATTGTTGCATAATAGCAATGCCTGGGAAATCTGTGGATCTGCCCCAGAGACTCCAACTTTTAGAGTTAATTACAGGATCTCTGGGGACAGAGGTAGATTCTCCAGCTTTGGTTGGTAGGTGCTACCCACTTCCTTTCCACTCTGCCTACTTTCTGCACATTCTAATAGTAAACGCCACCTATCCTCTTCTCATTCATGACTATGTCCACTCACCTAATTAAGTACCACCCACTTTATCATGCAATTCTCATCATTTAGACATGCCCGATACCAGCCCAGGACCCTTTTGCTCATTCCCAGTATGATAATAGCAATCATATTTTTCAGGGGTTGAACACTATTGAGGTATTACAAGAGCTTATAGAGCTAAGCAAAGCTAAGCCATACATTTTCTTAAATCTAACTGAAGAGAGTTCAGTGGCAGCAGATTTTAAGCTTTTCTATTTATCGGTGTTATGCTTCAGCAATTTACAAAATGAAAAATCAGATAAACAGCAGTATGAGACAAACTCCCAGAAAATGGCCAGTGTGCTTTCATGTATATCAAGAAAAAAATGTAAATATAATCATTTCAAGAGCAATGGAAATGTATTTGAGTCATGAATCTGAAATAACATTAGGATCACATCACTGCTTCATTTCAATATGATTTGATGTTTAAGGCGCTATAATTTTAAGTTAAAAACAAGAATTATATGTTAAAATAAAGCTTACTTTGCTATTACAATCACTTGAATCTGTAATTTGTTGATGCTGGCCACCTGTAAACAGAAAGTATTTTAACAAATTTTACATTTTAATAGGAAATGTGCCCACTGGCACACCTGCATAAATATATTATTTCTCAAAATGCATCACTGGCCTGAAAACAGGTGTCTGTGTTTGTGTGTATAGATGTGTGTGTGTATTGATGTGTGTGTGGGTGTTTGTATAGATGTGTGTGTATTGATGTGTGTGTGGGTGTGTGTATAGATGTGTGTGTGTGTATAGTTGTGTGTGTGTATAGATGTGTGTGTGTGTATAGTTGTGTGTGTGTGTATAGATGTGTGTGTGTGTGTTGTGTGTGTGTGTGTGTTGTGTGTGTGTATAGATGTGTGTGTGTATAGTTGTGTGTGTGTATAGATGTGTGTGTGTATAGATGTGTGTGTGTGTTGTGTGTGTATAGCTGTGCGTGTGTGTATAGATGTGTGTATATAGATGCGTGTGTGTATTGTGTGCGTGTGATCTACAAATCTACCAGAGCAGGATGTTTCATTGAAATTAAATCTTAGCATAAAACATATGAACTTGGTATGTATGAATGTATATATTCAATTTAGTACTTACTGGAGCACAAACACCCCACAAAATCGTTAACCCTTTGAGTGCTAGAAGGGTACACAATGCATTGCTTCACAATGTCATTATATAACCCACTGGCCCTCAAAAGATTAAGGGTTGTATGTTCAAAAGAAAAGTATAGGAATTCTGGGACAAACCATTTGATTCATAAGGAAAAAAAATATTTCAAAAATCCCCATTGATTTAAACTGGACTTTTAATCCCTTGGATGCTAGAGAGGTTTTTAGTGCATTGCTTTGCAATGCATTGGAAACCTCTCTAGCATTTAAGGGCTTAAAATTTCCATTTAAATCATGGGGATGTTTAGTTCTCCCCTACAGTGCAGACAGGTTGCCCCAGAATTCATCCAATTTTTTTAACATGTTTAATCATAAAAAGTCTTTAATGACACCCCTATATTGCAAACAAAGGAAAGGTATGCTAGGATTATATCTACTTCCACTGTGCCTTATTAACATGCCTGGGAACTATCAGTATCACAGAGACTTGTGTTTTCATGCTTACTGGGTCTCCAAGGACAGAGGCTGAATCTCAGTGGTCAGTGAGTTCCCTGGTAACCACACCCACTCACAGTCAGTTAAGCCCACTTCCATGCCTGTTCCGCCCACTTTCCTGCCCATTTCAGAACAAACCCCACCTTACAACATCCCAATACTGATTAAGCCCCACTCACATCATGATGCAAATCACATAATTTCAAGACACCAGTCCTCTTCACTCCTTGATACTCCAGCTTGAACTACTTGATCCTGTTGCTAGATTTCATAGCAATCTGTTCATAATCTCTTTCTAATAAGATATTGAATATTCACCCACATGCATGATACAACCTGACTGTGCAAGCATTCTTGAGTGTCATCCTAGAAAACATTTGAAGTAATTATTATATAGCCAACATAGTTTGGTACAAAAGTCAGCACACAGGGTTGTTATCTGTCTGTTCACAATTCCTTATCCTGCTGTCATTTACCAGTTGTGCTATAGATATATGCGTAATAATGGAGAGTTGCTTATATCTTTTACAGGTACTTACAGGATAATTGAGATTCATACATATATATTACTATGCTATACCCCCATTGAGTCTCTCTCTCTTGTGGAATCACTGGCTCTCAATATAGTGATATAATTAGCTAGAACAGTGCAATCATAACCACTGTAGTCCATAAGCCTAAAGACCATATATTATTATTTGCTTAGTGTCCCACCTAGTGGATGCAATTATAGGCCTAATTTCCCTTTTTTACTACATGTTGTGAATTAGTATTGTTATTCCTCCTATTTTTTAAATTTGTCACTGTTATACAGTTTTTTCTTAATTGTTTTAAGATTGATCTGAAAAAAGACTATGTTAAGTATACTTCCCATATCATGAAACACAATTCAGACTACAACGTAACTGACACAGAAGTAATATTATCTTTAATAAAGTATAGATTTTGGGGAAATACAGAGTGCCATTCAAAGCAGTTCTTTTTTTTTCTTCTTTTTCCAGTTAGTAGATTAGTTTCAATAAAGTTTTATGATATTAAAACCTCACCTTTTTTCTGGACATAATATGATCACTTTTCCTGTTACCTGACTGATACAGTTACCAAAATTAGAAAAAAAGATGTTTCAAAAAATATGTTTACTGTCTCAAGAAACAGAGAGTTTGTTTGAATATTAGAATTGTATAACTCGCACTACCTGCCATATACTTCCTCTCATAAAAAGGGAACAATAGAATAAGTAGCTATTATTGTTTAACAGAACAATTTTATATTTGCATATGATCTGTAGTTGCCTGTATGTAATGGCCTCCATTTTAGGTCTGTATTACAGTTCATAATATCAAACAGGAATTTCCAAGATTATGAACAGGCCATAGAAATAAAAGTTCTATAGCAAAAAAAAAAAAATACAAATAAATTGTGACATTAAAATGCCTGTAGAAATAAATATATATATGCTATATTTTAAATAATACTTCCATTGCTTTTTGACACATCAATACTAACACAATCACATTTTCAAGTGGTATTTTGGTTTTGACCTTTCCAGTGTAAAAAGAGTGATGCTAAAACTGCCTTTAAATTTAGATCAGGATTTCGAAAGATACTTTTTTGAACATAGGACCCTAAGCGTTTGTTGCTGTTTATAATGTGGCTCTTAGAAGAGCCGATTCTATAATAAAAAGAATGTTACAACCTAAAGCCAGCTGGTGCCACACTGAACAATGTGCTTGGCCCTCAGTTTGATTCCACAATAGCTGCATAGATAGAAAAGCACTTTGCTGTTAAAGCTGTAACAGACTTTAATGTTGTTATTTTGGTACTTACCCATTAAATGTCTGCTAGTAACAAGCTGGCTGCTACCTACTGTGCTTAGTGCTAGCTATTCCACTATATGTAGACTGTAATAGGCTTTAGGAACAAAAGCACTGTGGTAGTTCAATTTTACACAGAGGCTTTAAAAAATAATGGATAAAGTGTAGGCGTTATATGGAGAAATAAACGTTATGTTAAGGTATGATCGGTAAATTAGTTCTGTTCAGATCTTTTCATGACATAGTTTTATTGTTGCTCATTGTTAATCACTATGTCATTTTCATCATTAGGGTATTCATGGCCTATGCAGTTTTGGGTCATGCTGTAGTTTTAAAGTGCTATCATGCATCATCGTCAGTATCAGATAAAGACTCTAGAGATGGCAAAGCATATACAACAGAATTTCTTTTCTCAGATGAAAATACATTGACCATGTTTAACTAGACGTAAATGAAAATGGAATTTGTTTTAAGGATTGGACTGGCCTTTCTATTGCTATTTCCTACTGATTTAAAACCTGGTTTTAATATATTAACTGTTTAAGGACTGCCAGGGTGTGTAACACATTGAGAAGGTATAGTAATGTTTCACAATAAAAGCAGCTCCAATTAATCTTCATAGTATTTTGGCCATGGAGAGTGTTATTTCAATAAGGTCAGAGTTGTACCCCCTCCCTCCCCTTTTACTGATGTAACATTGCTCATCTCAGAGCAGCAAGACTGTCGGGATGGATCTCAGAGAGGGACAATCTTCAATTAGCATAAAGAAAAACATTAAATACATGTCAAGGGGGCAGGGTTTTCCTTATGCTCACAGTGAGAAGATTGTCCCTTCTGTCTGGTCTCAAGACAAGATTCCACATCTGAGGGGAGGTAGCTTATACTAGGTAAAAGGGGAGGGAGGGGGTACTTTATAATTCAATTACTGAACTATAACTCTGACAGTATTGAAATAACACTCTCCATGGCCTAAATACTATGAAGATTAATTAGATCTGCTGGTTTTGTGAAACATTACTATCCCTTTAATAGAACTATATGTTTTTGCTTTCTTATTTATTGAGGGCAAAGCATGGTACTGTGTTAGCCAAATAAAAAGTAGGAGACTAGTAGAGTCACTCAGTAAGCCAATAAAGGTCTCATTTTTACTCTACCAGTGTCTTGCTAATGGAGGATTATGCACTAAGAAGAACTGGAATGATACTGGAGCACTTCAACTGCTCCATTTGGGGACAAATAAGAATTCCCCAAATTACAGTTTACTCCAATGAATGCTTGCTAGATTCGTCTCAGAATGACTCATTTCCAATATGTCAGAAGCCTTTCTAGAATTCAAGGTGCTAAAAGACCCATTTTAATAAGTGTATATGTGTGTGTGTGTGTGTGTGGGGGGGGGGGGGGGGGGTATTTGTCCCATTTGCCCCAGAATTGCTCCAGTCCTTCTTAGCACAGGGCTACACTATATCCTATTATTATTAGGTTGGGTAACTTGTCTTCTAAGCTGTCATTAGCCTCTGACTCATATTCATTTGACATCCAAGTGCAACCCCTATCTCCATTCATCATATAGCAGTTGGGGAAATCCTAGGAAGAAAGAAGGATCCACATTCCCTTTCTTTCCATTCTACACTGTTTATATTAAACACTTTGAGAGAGGAAATCTGAGTCAACTTCTCACATTTTCCAATATGCAGTTTCATCCACTATTATAGAGAGAGTCATTGATCGTAGAAGCATAGATTGTGACAGCAGATAAGAACTAACTCGCACATCTAATCTGTCCACTTCCCCATTTAATTAAAATATGTGAATTAATTCCTTGGATGCTACAGAGACCGGCAAAGCAATGCGGTGCAATGTGTTGATTACATTTATAGCACACAAGGATGTTAATACCTTATTTAAATCTGGCCTTTTTGGGGACTTTTTGAGTACAGTTGATTTACTTCAGAAATGCACCACTACTTTTTACTATTGAAAATTTTATTCAAAGGAGCAGTACATTTGAATACATATACATTGAATCAGAGACTGTATCACAAATAAAACAGATGGGATTACCAAATAAGAATATATCAATGTTAACTGCATATGTCCTGGTATAATATGAAGCAATAATCTCTTAACAGGACTGCTAAATTAAATTATATAAGGGTATTTGGAAGGGGTATGGCAAAATAGGTAGGAGAGGATAGTAGAAAAGGGTAAAGGGATAGGAGTGGGGTGGAAGATGTGAAGAAAAACAGGGAGAAAAGCAAAGAGCAGGAATGGGAAAGAGATAAGAGACAGAAACACGCATCTATACATATACAGATGCATCGGCCCCCCAATTGTTTTCCCAGGTGACATAACAAATTAAACAACTGAAACGGGAGTAGAGTTCTATCATTTAAAGGGATAGTAATGTCCCCAAAAAATATTTTGTATTTTGTAGAGATTAAAAAGTTTAATTGAATGCAAAAAAAGTATCTCTCAAAACGCTATGGTTTGAGAGATATCTACATTCAAAGTTTGATGTTTCCTGCTGTCAGCTGTAATGCTGTCAGCAGGAGATCCATGTCGGCCGACACGGAGGCTCAGCAGCAGAGCCGCAATCACGTTTTTTAAAAAGAATTACTTCATTGTAATGGTCTACAACGTGTTCTTGCAAACCAGGCACACAAATATACACCATTCCAATGATGTAATTCTTTTTAAAAAACGCAATTGCGGCTCTGCTGCAGCCGACACGGATCTCCTGCTGACAGCGTTACAGCTGACAGCAGGAAACATCAAACTTTGAATACAGATATCTCTCAAACCATAGCTGTTTGAGAGATACATATTTTTGTATTCAATTAAACTTTTTAATCTCTACTAAATGCGATATATTGTTTTGGGGACATTACTATCCCTTTAAGAAATGGAGTATAACTGTCTATGTCAGCTCCATGTCTGAGAATGGTCATTCTAGTAAGGTGTTAGCCAACAATTGTGTGCCACTCTGCTGGGAAAGGGGGTGTATGGTTCTTCCAATGGCCTGGTATTAAGGATTTGGCTGTGTTAAGCATTGTCAACAAAATGTTTCTAAGTCAAGGAGAGAGCAGGTAGGATTAATAGTGGGTCAGGAGGCAGAGAAAGTTGGAGAGCTCATTTTATGAATGATATGCAAGTTGACCAGAAACATTGTATCTGTTGGAAAGATCACCATGACTGAAGATAGTATCCCTCTGGTTAGAGCATCGCCAACAAAGGGGGCTGACCGATGGAAAGATGTTGTGAAGATGGGAGGGCATGTAGGATCAGAGATTGATCTAAGAAGTGTTTAATCCAGAGATACTTCCATATCTCACTAGGGGAGTGAGAAAAGTGAACTTGGAGACTGTTTTCTTTGTGGGTTCTAATATAATACAGACAGACACACAGGTCTTCTTATCTCAACTTCCAGATAACTCTGAACAACCAGTCTAAACCAGTTTTGTCACATGACACAACTGAGTATGAATACACTACTGAGTGAGAGCTCAAAGTTTCCACTCGTCACTAGCCAATGGCGAGTGAAAATTCAGCCCTGGCGAGTAGAAATTCAGCCATGGTGGGTATGTTATGGCTTGCAGTGGTTAGTAAATTTTCAGGTCTGGCTAGTAGCAAAGGACTTCACATTTTAAGCCCTGCTGAGCATGCTCAGCTTCTTAAAGCAACATAGCCACATAACATAATACTTTAATGCTTACACACATATCATTACAGAGACATGTAAACAAAGAGATTTATGAAGCTGAAAATAAATCTCGTATAGTCAGTTTTCTATGCATTGACCAGCGGGGAAAGGGAAGGTGAATTGAGTGGGTCTAGAATAAAATATGTGACAGTGGAGATGGTAGAGTAATAAAGGGATAGTAATACTTTAAATGTAAAAAAAATATGTTGTAGGGTTTATCCCCCTGAGTAAAACATTCACACTGCCCGAGACTCAAACACAACATTCTTTGCAGACCCCACCTGCTGGTTGGTCTTGACATTGTTGTAGGGTTTATCCCCCTGAGTAAAACAAGAGTACTCCCACTGGTGAAAGGTGTTTCAGTCAAAAGTTATTAATTTTCAAAGTTGAATTTTTTAGGTGCAATATCACAGTGGCCTGAAATTGTACAGTGGCGCTGTTGCTACACCATCCTATGGAGATTTATGGTCCCGGGACCAGAGCTGTCCATAGAATCATGTAGCAACAGCGCCACTGTACAATTTCAGGCCACTGGGATCTTGCACCTAAAAATTTCAACTTTGAAAATTAATAACTTTTGACTGAAACACCTTTCACCAGTGGGAGTACTCTTGTTTTACTCAGGGGGATAAACCCTACAACAATGTCAAGACCAACCAGCAGGTGGGGTCTGCAAAGAATGTTGTGTTTGAGTCTCGGGCAGTGTGAATGCCATATAAAGGTGTAAATGATATGTGACAAGTTAGCAAAAAAGAAGCGAGGAATGTGTATATAAAGTGTTTGGAAGATGTATAAGATGCAAGGAAGAGTGTTCATTTTTATGACATTGGTCATTCTGATCCATGAGAGATAAAGGGGGTGCCACCTGTGGAGATCTTTTCTAATAGCAGAAAGTAAAGGCATATAATTAGCTGCATAAATTAAGTCAGTCGATGAGGTGAGTCATATTCCAAAATATTTAATGGATGATGATCCCACTTGAATGGAAAGGATGCACAAAGGAACGATAAGGAGATCACAGAAGGTTTAGAATTCAGACATTAATGCTGATAGGGAGGTTGATGGGTGGGCAATTATGAGCATTACATCATCCGCATATATAGAGAATTTGTGTTCATGAGATGAGCATATGATCCCTTGGATAGTGGAGTTGAGACAAACATGTTGTGCAAATGATTCCATTACTAAAATGAATAATAGTGGAGATAGAGGGCAAGTGGGCAACCCTGCCAGGTTCCATTAGATATTTCAAATGTATTGGAGAAGAACTAATTGGTTTTAATCTACTATGTGGGTTTATGGTACAAGGCTAATACATTATTAGTGAATTTGGGCTCAAATCCAAAGGAGTCAAGTGTGTGGGAGAGGAAGGAGCAGCTGACTCTGTCAAAGACTTTCTCCACTTCCATGCATATAAAAAGAGTATGGGTAGCAGATCACGTAGCATTGTGAAGAAGGTTTAAAAGTTCCCGCATAATAGCTCATGCTTCTCTGCCAGGTATAAGCCTGCTTGATCAGAATGTATTAAGATTTGCAGGTAGATCTCATACAATTATTAAGGACAACCCCCAATTTAATCCTTCCCACCTGTTCTTCACATGTGATAATCGGTCATCTATTAAAAATCTGGCAAGATCCCAACGTATGCCGTATACTATCCCCTTCTCCACTCACTTCCTTTCTAAATAATCCCTCTTTTAAACTGGGCATAGATTCACACTCTATGTGGCAGACAAACCAGATGGATACATTGAGCAGTCTTCTCAAGGACTCTGTCTTCCCTTCTATTCACAAAATCCAGTCTCTACGGGCCCTGGCACAGGTTCCTTGGTGGCAATATCTCCAAATCAGGCACTGGACTACCAATGGGGGACAGTTGTCCCCATTTGAACAAAGCCTCAATTCACCCCCTCCATCCTTGTGCCCTCTTTCCTACTGTTACTCTCTCCCTCACCTAAGGTTTCTAAACTTTTTTTTTGTACGTCTTTGGGAAAAAGAGTTAGATGTAACTCTCTCATCGGAAACATGGTCCACAATATTTCGACTTAATTATTCTAGGCCACTGGATTCCGCTACTAAGGAAGCAAATTATAAAATACTTTCTCAATTGTACAAAACTCCTGCCACATTATCGAACATTTTCTCAAATCATTCGAATTTATGTTGCCAATGCTTAAGGGAGGTGGGGACCATGACGCATTTATGGTGGACAAGCGCCAAGATATAGCCCTATTTGACTCAAATGGCTTCAATTATAACAGAAGTGTTGGGAATTCAGATTCCTCTAGATCCTTTAGTCTTCTTGTTTTCCTTCTGTAACAGGAAATATCCCTTTTACATTCATTACTGTACTCAGCTAGATGACCCATTCCAAGGTTATGGTTATCCACTAGCCCAACTACCACTGACCTTTGGACAAGGCAAGTAGACTCTGACTTGAACATGGATAGACTCCATGCCATTGCAACCTTGACTGTTAATAAATACATCGCCAAATGGCGACCCAGGCTTTCCTTCAGATATTCATGTAAAACTTGACCTTAATCCGGCCCTCACCATAATATACCGACAGACTCAGAGGCCTTTGAAGTAGCTGCCATCTCCTTTTAGCACGAGATTTTATGGTCGCTCCCCCTCTCCACCTTCATGGAACATTCCCCCCCCATCGAGATCTTCTGTGTGAGCTTACACTTGAGAGTTGCCTAACTACTTGCAAAATTCTTTAACCTGCTTAACCTCCTTTCCCTCCTCCCTTCGCCTCCTTCCCCCTCATCCCTTTCCATATACATTCAGTGTTTCACCGCACTACTTCTTGAAACACAATCCTGAATTTTAGGAACAGAGAGACATCTCTTTCATCACCACTTTATGTAGAATTATATGATACTTAACTCTTATTAGATACATGCATTGTATTGTATTATGTTAATTGTATGTTTTTTCTTTCCCTATTTCTTACGTATGTTTGTAACATTGTTTACGTTGCTGATATTGATTATCAACTAGGTATACTTTTTCTGATTTTCAATAAAAGTTAAAAAAAAAAAAAGAAAAAAAAAAAAATTCAGATGGTTTAAGGTTAGTGCCTCCTAGTTATAAAATCATTATATTAATAAATGCAACATTAGTAAACCTATCCCTAGCACTCTGAAGTTGCCTCACAAAAATAACAATATACAGTTTTTTTTATATTTACACAATTATCTGAATTTCTACAGGGCCTTTAAACTATGTTGGTTTCTTCCTTTACACCTCCAATGACTATCAAAAGCCAACACCACTTAACCCTTTGAGTGCCAGAGGGGTACGCAACGCATTGCAAAGCAATGCGATGCGTACCCCTCTGGCACTCAAAGGGTTAAGGAAATGTGATGGAGCAGCATAAGCCAGGAGGACTGATTGGAGTAAGAGCAGCTTACATCTCCAGAGTAAAATAAATTGAGAGCAATGGCACTACCTTTTGTAACTGTTTATATGAATCAGAGCTGCAAGAACAACATTAAAAATTCTTATTTATTTTCTCCCTTTAAGAAAGCTACCACACATATTTCATTTGTGACCTAGGTGGAAATGCCCCTTTTATGGATAATACGGTACCACTCTTTGCTCCTTTTAATGATAGAGGAATCTTCCATTTATATCTATATATAGTCTGTCTTGACTTGAAGGATGGGGACAGGGTCACTGCAGTGCATAGGTATTGGGTCTCTGCTGTATATAATATCATGAGCAATGTATATGAAAATAAAGCGGAAGACTAGTAGAGTAAAAGTGACATCTAATTGGTTGAGTAGCTTTAGCATGCAACTTTCATGATCACTTACGTCTTTTTTTTTAGCTGAATACCTAATTTTTTATAGATGCCAGAATAGAGTACATTTAAGTGAACATAGCTCTGTTTATTTTATGTGCTAGTATTTATTTAACCCTTTGAGTTCCAGAAAGTTATTCAATGCATTGCTCTGCAATGTGCTGATACTACTCTGACACACAATAGGTTAATACTACAAGATAGGAAATACAACATAATTCAGCTCCTATATTGTGTGTAAGTGTGCATCTTGTTTCATTGTGAATAGCATCTATTGTGTGTCTGCATTTTTTGGCAGTGTCATGTTAAAGGGATAGTAATGTTTCACAAAAATAGCAGCTCCAATTAATCTTCATAGTATTTGGGCCATGGAGAGTGTTATTTCAATACTGTCAGAGTTGTAGTTAAAGAGTAATTGCCTGATAAAGTTTCTCCCCTCCCACCCCTTTTATCTAGTGTAAGACACCTCCCCTCAGATGTGGAATCTGGTCACTTGACCGGACAGCTATCAGCAAGGGACAATCTGCTTACTGTGAGCATAAGGAAAACCTTCAGCCCGTTGACAGGTTTTTCAGGTTCTTCCTTATGCTCACTAAAGATTGTCCCTCTGTGCGATCCATCCGGACAGTCTTGCCGCTCTGAGGTGAGCAGTGTTACATGAGTTAAAGGGGTGGGAGGGGCATACTTTATCATTCAATTAATCTTGAACTACAAATCTGACAGTATTGAAATAACACTCCCCATGGCCCAAATACTATGAAGATTAATTGGAGCTGCTTTTATTATGAAACATTATGTTCCTTTAATTTCAGTTACAAGGTGAATTTGTGGGAATATGTCAAAATACTGTGATATCCACTCAGGGCAGGAATTACATCCCTGGCACCCCTAAGCAATGCACTTTAGGTGCCTTTAGCTCCACCCAAGGTCACATTAATCATATAGCCCCACCCCTGTCTCATCTACTATTTCATGTCAAAGAAAATACCCTTAGCACATATCAATCCAGGGAAAAAGGCTATAACTTTGGTTGCTACAGATTGTTATGGAGAATCCAAGGGGTTAAATAATAGCCTGTAAAGGGGTAGAAAACTGGTGAAGAGATATTGAGATTGCTTTGGCCACACCCACAATTTAGAATGTGCGTGTGGCCAGCACTGCTGAGGTGGCCCTCAAAATCTGGAGCTCTATGTAGCTTCCTACTTTACCTTTAGAAAATCTTGGCTGAATCCACTGTACCATCCAAAGAGGGTTCCAAAACATACACTAAAAATGCATCAAGAATAGCTTGTTTTTTGTTATGTTTATTTTGCATAAAAAACCTATTATGTCATAGACTAAAGGTAGGTAATCTTTTAAAAAAATATATAGGAAAAGAAAACAGATTTTATAAGTGAATATTTTACAGTCTAGAACAAGGCTGTCCAAGTTCTGTCCACAAGGGCCACCAACAGTCTAGAACAGTGTTTCTCATCTCCTGTCCTCAGGACCCACTAACAGGCTAGGACTTAGGGATTTCTCTGCTAGAGCACAGGTGTGGTGATCAGAGGCTCAATCACATTGATTAACTCACCTGTGCTCTAACAAGGAAATCATCAAATCCTGGCTTGTTAGTGGGTCCTGAGGACAGGAGTTGAGAAACACTGGTCTAGGATGTAAAGATTTCCTTGATTAAGCACAGGTGAGTTAATCAGTGGCTCATTCATTTTGACTCACCTGTGCTTAATCAGGGAAATCCTTACACCCTGGCCTGTTGGTGGTCCTTGAGGACTGAACTAGGATAGTCCTAATTTAAAAAATCTACAGATGATGAAGGGTGTATTTTAACTTTACTGTTATAAAAACTGTTCTAAAAGTTAATTTTACTTTTTGTAACATTAATATTGACTGTCTGTTTCTACTTAGAAGCTAGACTAATGATTAATTAAATTATACTGCATTAAAGTTACCTAACTTAGGTTCACCACAAGTAGAAAATGTTATGCCCATGGGTTTAGCAATACATTCTAATTAATGTGATGTCAAAACCTCATTTCTTGTTCTTTCTTAGCTTTCCTTAGAGGAATTTGATTAAAAATGGTAATGTCATAATGCATGTAATGCTTAAAACCAACAGCATAATCCTAAATTTTAATTAGTAATTATAATTAATTATTATTTCATTAATGGAATGTTTAGTTGGTAATTGTCTTTGAGCACCTAAGTCCCTAGGTTTATAATTATTTCATAAAGTTTAATTTATTGCAGTGTATAATTATGAAGAACTGTCAGCCAACAGGTTAGTTAACGTGTTCAAAGCCAAGGAGATATAGGAACAAAGAAACAAATAATTTCACAGAAGGTAAGAACAGTTTGGACCATCTAGTCTGTCAGTTTTTCCTACTGTAAAAATGTCAACCCTTGTTTTTCCTTAGATTTGTCTTATGCCCGCTTAAAGGGATAGTATTACTTAAAAATTAATAATCCCTTTGTTAAAGCCCTTCAAAAAAGGTGAAATATGCCCACAACAGCATCTCTCAAACCCTTATGGTTTGAGAGCTAACCGTTTTCAAAGTTTGCCCCTGGCTGATGTCAGCATTCTAGCCAAGAACAGGGGAATCCTCTCCTGAGATCAGCCGGCGGCTCTACAGCAGAGCCGAGATTGCGTTAATAAAGAAGAAATCCATCACTAAAAAGGTCTTATACATGTGCTTGGTTTGCTGTGCATTCTGCCAGTACTGTCCCTGCTGCCACCAGTGCTGTGCCTGATGCAAGTGCTGAAGCTGCTGCCACCAGTGCTGAAGCTGCTGCCAGTTTGTCTTGTAATACTCGGGGAGGGGGAAGATGATGCCAAGTGTGACAGCAGGGGACCCTAAGTCACACTTGCCATCCCCAAGCAGTTCCGCCAGGGCTAGTACTACTAGTACTAAGCTGGTCCAGCAACTTGTTCATGTTAGGAGTGAAGTAGTGGGTAATCATCATATTAATAGTGGCTGCGAGGAGGAAGACTGGTGGGTGAAACTTATGTGATTAGTAGTAGTAGTAACAGTGATGGTGAAGCAGCCGGTGGAACTAGTGTTAGGAGAGTGTTAGGGGAAGCAATTTAGAGCATCCAGACTAGTGGTCAAGGGAACCACCCCATTCCCCTGATCATGGGAGTCCCCTTCCCCCCCACAGCATTGTCCATGTGAACATGATCCTGAAGAAGGCAGAACTCTCACCACCACAATAATACCACCACCTCTAGGAGCACAGATCAGCTGCCTGTGCCTTCTGCTACTGCTGCCAGTCTGCCTTCTTCACGTCACCAAGAAATGGCAAGTGTGACATTACAGGACCCTCTGTCACATTGCTCGTCACCTCCTCCAAGCAGCAGTGAGCATTTAGAATTTGAGGAATTTGCAACTGCACTAATTCTTTCTGCTGCAGATTTGAAAGGGCAGCAGGATGCTGAAGAGCAGGTTAGTTTGCCGCAGACCACTGTGGACACAGTGGGAATGGGGTCAACAAGTGATCTGGGACTAGGAAAGCAGTAGCAGCAACATCATCCTCTGCCCCGACAATGAAGAGGAATGTAGAGGAGAAGAAGAAAGAGGCTTTTCTTCTTCACTTGTTCCCTACCTCCCGAAGTTATGAGTGTGAGACTATTTTTCTCTTGCAGCAGGCACAGTGCAGTCATCACCAGCGGCATGTGCACAATTTGTGAAAAGTCAGTGAGAATAGGAAAGGAAGGAACACACCTTGGCACAAACGCCCTGCTAACACACATGAAACACAGACACTATGATATTTATGTGAAACATGTTAAAGTTAAACATCCGCCACAGAAATCAAGCACTGCTGTTGCTGTACCCCCTGACTCTCCAGAAAGGCAACAAGAGGTGAGGTGGAGATCAAAGAGGAGGAAGAATAGAGAAACCCAGGCAAAGACTGGAAATTCCATGAAGAGTGAAACAACTGTCTTGATATCTTATTAAATTAGACCCATGATTAAGTTACCTACGTGACGAAACACGTTTAGGGGATTGATTTTCTGTATTCTTTGTTTTTATAATTGCATTGGAGAAAAAGAGAAAACTTTAGCAAAAAAAAAAAAAAAGCAAATAAGAGTTTTTGCGAAAAGTCATGCGAACATTTTTTCACACTTTTTGCCTACCCATATTCAGGAATATCACACACGCAACATCTTGCAAATGATAAAACTGAAACTCATCCCTAGGACAAAAGGAAGTATAAAAGTGACCTTTTGTACATGCTAGTTACTGATGTCCAGAAAATGATCAGACAATGTGTGGACGATCAGTAACTGATCAGACAGTGATGAGTGGATGATTAGTGGCTGATCATACAATAATGAATGGATAGTCAGTAACTGATCAGACAACAATTATTGGTTGGGTTATCTTGACAAAAAGATATGTAACAGACTTTTGCTCCAGGGGGATGATACCCTTGGACCTCTTCACCGTGGTTACATCTTCCTGCTTTACAAGGGGATCCTGAGCCTCCGTTTTGTGGGAGTTGGGATACATAGTGTTGGCAGTGCCTCCACTTGACTGAGCATCCAGAGCATGAACAAGTTTCCCAGGCAGGAACATAGTAAATAATTACAGCTCACAGTGACAACGGTCAAAACAATATAAACATGTATTAAAAGAATAGAGTAAGGCTGTTAATACGGTGACTGACTAACACACCTAAATCTATCTAACCAGGCCAACCACCCTCCCCAAACCACCTGCAGACCCACCCTCGTGCTTCATGGCTGAAGGGTACCAGTTGGTGCACAGTAGTGTTGGAGCCCTTTAAGGAAATTCACACGATAAAAGCAGCTAATATCCACAGGAAGTGTCAGATTCACAGAACAGAAGAAAAGCTCCAGGGGCTGTCAGCCATTTGCTATATCTGCATCCTGCTCCACAGCTCTTTCACTGGATCAACTGTCACGGTTCCCAGGAATAAACCAGGAGTCAGTATGGTAAAGTAAAACAATCGCTTATTAGAATAATAACAGTAATGCACTTAAACAGATAACACACAGAGGGTGATCAAAGAGGCAAGTACTATATCAGAAATAACAGTCCGCCAAGAGATCCCCCACTGGAGCCCACTGGAGCCTCGAGGTAATTTGGAATGCCCAAAGGACTAGCACTGACTCAGCCTGCAGTCAGTCTAGGAGTCTGATAGAGCCCCAGTTCCATTCTAGGATGGGTGTCCGTGGAGCGGGACCAACACACAGAGGAAACAGACAGAGCCCCCTAGTCAGCACCAGAAAGGATAGTCAGACAAGCTGGGTCATACACGGAGTGGGTAGTCAGCCAGAGCCACTGGTTTGCACCAGATAGGATGTTGTCAGGATACCTTGCGCGGCGGCTGCTCGAGTTGAGCACATTTGCCCTCAGCAGCTCCAGCCTCATTGTCCGTTTCACTCTGTGCCTCCATTGAGGCAGGATCCCATTCTGTTTGGCGGCTCAGTCGCTGGTTGTTCTGGTGCGGCTCAGCCTCCTCTGTTGCTGGGTTCCGGCAGTGGGTGACGTCTTTACAGGGAGCACGTCCATAAGCATGGACGTGCGCTTCATTTAAAGAGACAGCCACCTGTTGGCTGCTCCTCCTCTTCCTTCTGTTTCTCCTATTTAAACTGCCTGGACACAGGGCTTAGTTGCCCTTTCGTTGGTGTACAGTGCAGTTCTTGAGTTTGGGCACTGTGTATGATCTGGCTTGTCTGACTAACTGACTTGGTGCTGACCTGTGGCTCTGTCTTATTACCCTCTCCGTGTATGACCCTTGGCTTGTCGGACATCCATTCTGGTGCAGACCTGCGGCTCTGGCAGACTACCCATTCCGTGTATGGCTTCTGGCTTGTCTGACTATCTGTTCTGGTGTTGACCTGGGGCTCTGTCCACTGCGTCTCCAGCATACAAACGCTTCAGCAGATATCCTATCTGGTGCAAACCTGTGGCTCTGGCTGACAAACCCGCTCTGTGCATGACCTCTTGCTTGTCTGACCACCCAATCTAGAGCTGACCTGTCTAACTACAGAGTGGCCTTCCGTTCAGTTAAGATATTCAACCTGGTGCAGGCTTGTGGCTCTGGCAGACACTTCCCTGGTGCCTTCCCAGTTGCCGGCACCCCCAGGTGCGGACCTGGGACTCGGGCTCCCCTCGTCTCTTTCTGGCTTCACCCAGGTGCGGACCTGTGGTACTGCAGATCCTAGTTGCCGGCTTTCCCAGGTGCGGACCTGGGACTTGGGCTCTCCTCGTCTCTTCTGGCTATCCCAGGTGCGGACCTATGGTACTGCAGATTCTCCCAGTTCCATTGCTGGGATCCTGTTGTCAGAGAATCACACGGTAGCAGGCTTCTATTCCTGGTAGTTATCTCTTGCTCCATTGTGCGTTTCTCTTTAGCCTTGTATATTTTGAACACTGTCTTGTGATATCTCTGTATTGTTGCTGCCTTAATAAAGTTGGTGTTACCTATAGTACTTGTTCTGTGTTTCCTTGCTGGGACTGTGACAGTGAACTGGGTCCCCATCAGGGAAGGGGTGGTTATTGGTGATAATATTTATGGGGTAGTTGATAGGCTTCCCTGAAGAGGTGAGTTTTCATGAAGTATCTGAAGATCTGAAGGCTGGGGGAGAGTCTGATTGGCCGGGGAATGGAATTCCAGAGCTGAGGTGAAGTTGTGTAGGTGGGAGTGGGAGGATGTAATAAAAGTTGTAGAGAGGAGAAGTCGTGTGCAGAGTGAAGATGGCGAGAGGAAGTGTATTTGGAGATGAGAGATAAAATATAAGGGGGTGCGGTGTTAGTGAGGGCTCTATAAGTTAGCACCAGAATTTTGCATTTAATTCTATATGCTAATGGGAGCCAGTGTAGGGATTTTCAGAGGGGACTGGTGTTAGAGAATAACCTTAGTGAATAACCCCCTATGTATTAGATACCACTCTGGCTCTGAAAGGGCTAAATCTTATATACTTTACTCTTTTTTGCTTTAGCTGCAGAAACTATACAAATGGAATAACTTTCAGATGAAGATAAAGCTTAGGAATTTTTTTTTTGGATCTCGTAAATACAAATTAGCTAACAGCTAAAAATTGTGCTAATTGAGTTTAAGCCAGTTAAAAAAACCTGTGTAATAGAAATATTTGTGTTTGTGAATATCATAGGTGTAAATTGGTCTCTGCTCTTAGTCTTTGGAGTATTTTTCATGATCATTATCTTTACAGTTCCACACATTCAGTTACACATCCTTGGGTATATGGGACCAAAGTTGTGGCAAACAGCTTTCATTACAAGAAAGAGAAAATTATACTGCATTATCAATTTAGCAATATTTATAACAAGGTATGTCATGTTTATCAGGTAGAGGTTGTGCTCTGTCGCATATAGTCACAGTTCATAAAGGAATGAAACATACTATCAGGTACTGCTAAGCATTAAGCAATTCACCCACCAATGATCATTGGATGGAGATGTATCCAATAGTGTAAAGAAATATCACAGTACACTTGACAATGTTGCAGAATCTTGCACTGATAAAGCAGTGTAACCCTTTTTGTGCCAGTGAGGTATTCAATGCACCATGCAATAAGACAAAAACATACAGTGTCTTGGAGGCTACATATTTGGTTTGAATATTGTGTAATAGGAAGAACTGGAGAAATTCTATTTGATTAAAAAATTCTAGTTGATTTAAATGGATATTTTAACTCCATGTATGCTAAAGAGGTCTCCAATGTGTTGGAGACCTCTTTAGCATTCAATAGGTTAAAATACCTATGTAAATCAATGCTAATTAGGGTAATTTCTCCCTATAATGAAACTGGTTTCTTCTTAGTACATCTTTGATGTGTTTATTTCACTGACTATCATGGAGCAGTGCATCATTTTGAAATACTATTGAGTTCTTTGTAATACTTATTTCATTTCCATGTTTGTATGGATTGTTTATCAGATTCCTGTCTCTGCTTAGGTGCTAGTAGAAACATCTCCAATGCATGTCAGAGCAATGCAACAAAGATGTGTCTAGCATTCAGTGGATTAATGCTATAGATGCAGAAATACAGGAGGCAAATATAGTTGTTGATACCTTCATTTTTTCAAGACCTTAGGTCTCTTCCTCAGGCATGTTATACAGATAAATATAAAAACATCTCTGTTAAATACAAGTACACATTGCATTGTTTAGAATGGAAATCAGATAAGAGAACTCAGCCCAGATCCAGATACTTTGATCAGTCAGTTGTAAATTGCACTCTTCCTCTGAGGCTTTAGAGGTATTTACGATGCCAGTGGGTCTGTTGGAAAGGGTAATCCACTAAGTGATAATGTGACAAGAATTCAAACCATTATGGATAGTATTAAACTTTAACATTAACTTATCCTCCAAATTTTTCTGTCCCTCTGAGTCCAGAACAGTCCTATCAATACAGTTAACTTAATGTCCCTGACACTGTGTCCATTTTGGCAAAAATGTTCTCCCACAGGTGTCTCTGTCTTTGTGTTGTTAATACTGGATCTGTGGGAATTAAACCTTTTATGTAATGGCTGTCCAGTTTCACCCACATAAAGAGCTGTTGGGTATTTTGCACACATGATAAGGTATATTACATTGGATGATTTGCAGGTGAAGGTACGTTTGATCTTATAGTGTGACTGGGTGTTTGGAACTGGTATCTTGTCCGTGGTGTAAATGTGTGAACAGGTTTCACATCTCTTTTGTAGGCAAGGAGATGTGCCATTTTTTGTATTTTTATTCAGGGCACTCCTTATCATCAGTTATTTCAGATTGGGAGGCTGTCTGAAGGAGAGTAAGGGAGACTGGGAATAAGTTCAGAAGTCTTTCATTTGTATATAATTTCATTTGAAGTTCTCTTGATATTTTGTGTAGAACTATAACCTGGAGGTGGTAAGTGACCACCAGTGGCAACTGGTTTCCCTTATGTTGTTCTTTGTAGCTCAACAGATTTTTTCTTGGTATTTGGGTAACCTTCTGTATCTGACTGTCAATAATCCTTGCACTGTACCCGTGTTTTATAAATTCTCCTCTGAGTTTCTGGTGATGCTTGTCACGGTCCGTCATGTGAGAACAGATGCGGTTCTATCTGATGGCCTGGCTGTATATGATGGAGATTTTTGTGTGTTTTGGGTGGAAGCTATTGTTTTTCAGGTAGGTTAGTCTGTCAGTTGGTTTGTGGTACAGGGATGTGTGGATGGAGTTGTTCTGAATACTGATAGTTGTGTCAAGGAAGTTAATGTTTGTGCGTGAGTGACTGAGTATTGGGGTGAAATGTATTGTAGTTCTCAGGAAATTTGAGAAGTTCCTCTCCACTGGCGGTCCAGATGATAAGAATATCATCTATGTGATGGAGATAGACCAGGGGTTTTATCTGGCAGGTGGGCAGGAAATCCTCTTCCAATTTTGCCATAAACAGGTTGGCATATTGTGGTGTCATTTGGGTACCAATTGCAGTCCCCATTTTCTGAAGGTAGAGGTCCTGTCCAAACTTGAAGTAATTGTGGGTGAGAATAAACTGAATGAGTTTTGTTATCGGTTCCATGGGTGTGTTATTTTGTTCCATATATCCTTGGCATGCTACTATGCAATCTGTGTGTGGAATGTTGATGTAAAGGGATTCTACATCCATAGTGGCCAGGATGGTGCTCTCTAGAATTGGGCCCAAGTCAGCTAATTTGTTTAAAAAATCCGTGGTGTCCTGAAGGAAGCTGGGTATTCATTTTACCAGGGGTTTTAGGGTATTTTCTACCCAACCAGAGATATTCTCTGTGAGTGTACCAATTACTGAAATTGTGATATCTTGGTGACTCTTTGAGTGCAAGAGGGATGCACAACACATTGCTTAGCAATGTGTTGGTCACCCCTCTGGCACTCAAAGGGTTAAGCCAGATGACTCCAGTGTAGACACACTTTTCCTACATCGTTCATACCCTATGTTAAGCATCTGTTAAAAATAGATGCTTTAAAGAACTGTTGTCATGTGTTGCACCCTTCTGTAATATCTGAAGCCTCAGTTAATTTTCAAGCATGGTTGGTGTTGTGGGCAAAGGACAAAGGCACTCAGCCTGCAAACAATTTTTCTAAGGCATATGTTGCTGTAGGACTCACAACTTTTACTTTCAGCTATTTATTTCTCCACTTCAGCCCTCAGAAGAAGTAATATTGCAGCGAAAAATCTTGAACTAATAGACAAAAGACAGCAAAGTTCTCACAGGAAATTTATTGACAGTGGCAAAAAGGAGAACATTTTATGTGTTTTCTATGGGTAGGAATTTTCTAGAAAAAAGGCAGGAAATAATTTTGTTGCAGAAATTCCTGCAGGAAATTTCTTTGACTTTGTCCAGTCGTACTCTTTAAAAATAACTGGTCTTTCCTGCAATAAGAGAAGCCAACACCCGATTAAGCATTTCAGTAAGGAATTGTGTGGCACATCCTTTTGGTAATTGTTGAAGAAAGATAAGGGGCACAGTGACAGAAGCAGCACCTGATTTGTTATAGAATGGTTTCACATGTAAACTTAAGGCTCAGGATGGTTATGTTTGATATACCTAATCAGAGCAGACATTCCAGGGTGTGATCCCTCCCCCCCTTCAGAACCTTTTCACACTGCGTGCACACTACAGTCATTTTAGAAAAATATACCCATACCCATTATTTCAAGGGAGATAGAGAAGAATTTTGGTGTCTGAATAAAATTTCATTATTTGACAATCATTCATAAATTATCATAGCACTGGTCCCAATTAATATAGGTGGTGGCAATTACACAAATCCCTCCTCCTCCTCCTTACTGCTGTTACCATCACTACATGTGCTGTGTGCTTCTCTGATTTGTTTTTTTCCACTTCTGCTACATATGGAATTAGATGCTGGTTCATTTTTAACAAGGCGTCTACCAACAGTGCTGCTGAATAGATGTGTCCTACTGTCATTAACTATAAACCAGCTGCAATATGAAGGCACACTGATTTCATGTTTGCTGGTGGGTATCTAAGGGTTTAAACAGCACTAGTGCTTGCCAAGTGAGACATCATTTAGAACAAACACAATAACAACTATACTGGAGATAAAGAAAACAATCTCTATCTCACAGTATTGCCCTACAATAAAGGGTGCGCTACCTATAGGGTTTCAAATGGACAATAAAATAAAAAAGTCCTGAGAATGGCAGCTTGACAGCTGCCAATGGCTCTCCATCAGACCTCCTGCACTCTTATTCGCCCGTTGTTTTCTCTTCGCTCACCCAGTCATGTGACACACTCTGAAAGACTCCCTTCCGGGTGTGCTTGCAAGAAACAAGAAAGAGAGACTGCACAAAGTTGCCTTTAAGTGTAGACTTATAGGGCTGGTTTTCTCTTCCACTTCCACCTTCCCCTCAGGATGGGTACTCACTAGTGATGAGCGAGCACCCCAATGCTCGGGTGTTCGGGTGCTATGACCGAGCACCCCCGGAGGCTCGAGTGCTCGGCCGAGCACCCGAGCCCCATTGAAGTCAATGGGAGGACTCGAGCATTACACCAGGCACCCCCTGCTCTCATGAGGGGAGGGTGTCTGGTCCATAGGAAAAGGGCAGAAAAAGATGGAAACACTACAGAAATGGTTCAGGGACAGCATAGGGAGGATGTCTGGATGCATCTTGGACTCCAACATCGCTGCTGGGAACGATCTTTCGCCCGTAGTACGTCATTTTTACAGACTGACCGTAAAACACACAAAAAGGCAGATAAAAACGACTTTAGGCGAAAAATTGTTACCAAACAGTATTTGCTGTATATTTACTTGTATATCATCTGCAAATTCTTCCAAAAATTTCCTCGATTTTTCTGAACTGAGGCCATGATTAAGAGGGAAACGTGCGCAGAGGCAAATTCTCCCAAAAATTTCCTTGATTTTTCTGAACTGAGGCCATGATTAAGAGGGAAACGTGCGCTGAGCCGACCATCTAAAACATTATGGGTGAGGGTCTGCTGCGGAGCTGACCATCCTAAACATTATATGCGAAGGCCCGCTAGTGAGCTGACACTAAAAAACATTATATGAGAGGGCCCGCTAGAGAGCTGACCCAATAAAACATTATATGAGAAGGCCCGCTGGTGAGCTGACCTATACAAAAATTGTCAAACAGGGCCCGCTGGTGAGCTGGCCCTATATAAAAATTATATCACAGGGCCCGCTGGTGAGCTGGCCCTATATAAAAATTATATCACAGGGTATATGGAAGAGAGTCAACCATATACCCGTTTTTTGGGTGGAAGGGGTGAATGGGAATACAGAGTATTCCCATCATTGTAAATAACATATATAAAGTGAGTTTATGTTCCCCCGGGGCTTTCCTCCAGTGGAGTGGAGAAGTCAGGGGAAATCCAGGCCTTGTTCATTTTTATAAGTGTCAACCTATCAGCATTGTCGGTGGAAAGGCGGCTACGCTTATCTGTTATGATGCCACCAGCAGCACTAAATACCCGCTCAGACAGAACGCTGGCGGCAGGGCAGGCCAGCACCTCCAAGGCGTAGAGTGCCAGTTCATACCACGTGTCCAGCTTGGACACCCAATAGTTGTAAGGCACAGAGGGATCATTGAGGACGCTGACACGGTCTGCTACGTACTCCTTCACCATCTTCCAAAACTTTTCCCTCCTTGTGACACTAGGCTGCGCATCAGGGTGAGGGTGCTGGCGGGGTGTCATGAAGGTGTCCCACGCCTTGGAGAGTGTTGCCCTGCCTTTGTCGGAACTGCTGTGTGCTCCCCTTTTCTCCCCTTCTCGGTTGGCCAAGGTAGCACGTACTCTGCCGCCAGCGTTGTCAGATGGAAAATTTTGGAGCAATTTTTCAACAAGAACCTTCTGGTATTGCACCATTTTGCTTGTCCTCTCCACCGGAGGAATGAGAGATGAGAAATTCTCTTTGTAGCGGGGGACCAGAAGGGTGAACACCCAGTAATCCGTGTTGTCTAAAATGCGTGTAACGCGTGGGTCACGGGAAAGGCAGCCTAACATAAAGTCAGCCATGTCTGCCAGAGTACCAACAGTCAAGATTTCGCTGTCCTCACCAGGAGGATGACTCTCAATCTCCTCATCCTCTTCCTCCTCTTCTGCCCACCCACACTGAAGAGATGGAACTAAAGTTCCATGGCTACCCTCTGTAGCGGAGGCTACCGTGTCTTCCTCCTCCTCCTCCTCCTCCTCCGCCTCCTCCAATTGTCGCTGAGAAGACGAAGTGAGGGTGCTCTGGCTATCACCTTGTGTAAGCTCTTCCTCCCGCATTTCCACCTCTTCCACATGCAAAGCGTCAGTTTTAATTGTGAGCAGCGAGCGTTTCAGTAGACACAGAAGTGAGATGGTTACACTGATAATAGCGTTATCGCCGCTCACCATCTGTGTCGATTCCTCAAAATTGCGTAAAACCTCACAGAGGTCTGACATCCATTCCCACTCCTCACTTCTGATTAAAGGAAGTTGAACGGAGAGGCGACGACCGTGTAACAGCTGGTACTCCACTACTGCCCTCTGCTGCTCACAAAGCCGGGCCAACATGTGGAAGGTGGAGTTCCAGCGCGTGCTCACGTCACACAGCAGCCGGTGAGCTGGCAATTGTAAGCGCTGCTGCAGCTTCAACAGGCCGGCTGAAGCTGTAGATGACTTACGGAAATGTGCACACACGCGGCGCACCTTGGTCAAGAGATCATGCACATTGGGGTAGGTTTTTAGAAATCGCTGAACCACTAAATTAAATACATGCGCTAGGCATGGTACGTGTGTGAGCTTGCCGAGCTCCAAAGCCGCCACCAAGTTACGCCCATTATCACACACAACCATGCCTGGTTGCAGGTTGAGTGGCGAGAGCCACTGCTCGGTCTGGTGACTAATCCCCTGCAACAGCTCTGAGGCCGTGTGCTGTTTGTCCCCAAGGCAGATCAGCTTCAGCACGGCCTGTTGACGCTTCCCCACTGCAGTGCTACACTGCTTCCAGCTACCGGCTGATGGGGGAGTGGCGCTGCGTGCAGAGAATTCGGAGGTGGAAACGGAGGAGGAGGAGCCAATAACCTAGGTGCTGGCGGAAACCCTGATGGAGGTAGGGCCCGCAATCCTCGGCGTGGGTAGCACCCGTGCCATCCCAGGGTCCGAGTCGCTCCCAGCCTCCACGACATTCACCCAGTGTGCCGTCAGGGAAATGTAGCGTCCCCGGCCACAAGCACTTGCCATGTGTCAGTCGTTAAGTGGACCTTCCCAGTAACTGCGTTGGTCAGGGCACGGGTGATGTTACGGGACACATGGTGGTGTAATGCGGGGATGGCACACCGTGAAAAGTAGTGGCGGCTGGGGACCGCGTACCGAGGGACAGCTGCTGCCATCAGGCTGCGGAAGGACTCAGTCTCCACAAGCCTAAATGGCAGCATTTCGATGGCCAGTAATTTGGAAAGGTGTGAGGTTAGTGCTATGGCCTGTGGGTGGGTGGCTGGGTATTTTCACTTGCGCTCAAATGCCTGGGGTAACGACATTTGGACGCTGCGCTGGGACAGGGAAGTGGATGTGGTCGCTGATGGTGCTTCAGATGGTACAGGTGCAGGGCGGGAGGTATGCGGGCCTGCGCCTTCGACAGGCGATTGGCCGGCACCGAAAACAGGGGAAGAGGAGGCAGTGGTGTGGCCTGCAGACACAGATGGGCGATCCAGGCGTTCCTCCCACTTACTACGGTGCTTGGATGCCATGTGTCGGATCATGCTGGTGGTGGTGAGGTTTCTAGTGTTCATGCCTCGGCTCATTCTGGTGTGGCACAGGTTGCAAACTACCATTCTTTTGTCGTCCGCACTTTCCTTAAAAAAACGCCATACCGCGGAACACCTACCCCTTGGCAAGGTAGATTTACGCATGGGGGTGCTCCGTGGAACATTTGTGGGCCGGTTTGGTGCGGTCCGCCTTCTTTCTGTAGCCACACCACTGCCTCTTCCAGCCTGTTGCGGTGCTGCAGATGGCTCACCCTCAGGACTGCTGTCATCGCTCGGCTCTACACCTTCCCAGGTGGGGTCAGTCACCTCATCGTCCACCAAGTCCTCCTCCACTTCCTCACTCTGATCATCCTCCTCATGTCTTGATCCCACCACATACTCAGTCATTGACAACTGTATATCATCCTCCTCAACAAGGTCTTGAGACAGTAATAGTGGTTGATTTAATGGCAACTGTGTCTCATCATCATCATCATCATCCACTACTTCCTTTGACCTTAAATGCCGTTCACATCTGTCATCTTCTTGTGATTGGGTACCCTCCAGAGGTTGTGAATCAGGGCACAAGATGTCATGTTCCTCTGCAAGCGTGCTTGGAGAGAGGGTCAAATGAAGGATTGGTGATGAGACAAGCTCCTCACTATATCCCAGTGTGGGATCACTTCTTTGACCAGACCGTCTATGGTGGGAGGAAGGATGATCAGAGTGAGGATTATGTTGACCAGACTCTTGGCTACTGAGAGTGGACTTGGTGGAAGACAGGGTGGTGCTTAACCGACTGGAAGCAGTATCAGCTGTCATCCAACCGACCACCTGTTCGCAGTGGTCGGACCTCGAGAGTGATGTCCTGCGACGCCCTGTAAAATGAGACATGAAGCTAGGTATGGTGGATGTCTTTCTTTCTTGTACTCTGGCACCAGGCACAGTTTCTACGCGTCCTGACCCGCGCCCTGAACTATCAGGATCACGTCCACTTCCCCGTCCCTTTTTACCCGCCTTCTTCATATTACACGGAATATGTGCTGCAAATCTGCAACTTTGCACAGTACACAGAATGTGCTGCTAAACTGCGGCGACGCACACTGAATGGAATATGTGACTTTGATATTTTACAGTTTGAAGACTTAACAGTATTTCTTCCTATTCTGCAACTGTGCACAGTACACAGAATGTGCTGCTAAACTGGGCGACGCACACTGAATGGAATATGTGACTTTGATATTTTACAGTTTGAAGACTTAACAGTATTTCTTCCTATTCTGCAACTGTGCACAGTACACAGAATGTGCTGCTAAACTGGGCGACGCACACTGAATGGAATATGTGACTTTGATATTTTACAGTTTGAAGACTTAACAGTATTTCTTCCTATTCTGCAACTGTGCACAGTACACATAATGTGCTGCTAAACTGGGCGACGCACACTGAATGGCATATGTGACTTTGATATTTTACAGTTTGAAGACTTAACAGTATTTCTTCCTATTCTGCAACTGTGCACAGTACACAGAATGTGCTGCTAAACTGGGCGACGCACCCTGAATGGAATATGTGACTTTGATATTTTACAGTTTGAAGACTTAACAGTATTTCTTCCTATTCTGCAACTGTGCACAGTACACAGAATGTGCTGCTAAACTGGGCGACGCACACTGAATGGAATATGTGACTTTGATATTTTACAGTTTGAAGACTTAACAGTATTTCTTCCCATTCTGCAACTGTGCACAGTACACAGAATGTGCTGCTAAACTGGGCGACGCACATTGAATGGAATATGTGACTTTGATATTTTACAGTTTGAAGACTTAACAGTATTTCTTCCTATTCTGCAACTGTGCACAGTACACAGAATGTGCTGCTAAACTGCGGCGACGCACACTGAATGGAATATGTGACTTTGATATTTTACAGTTTGAAGACTTAACAGTATTTCTTCCTATTCTGCAACTGTGCACAGTACACAGAATGTGCTGCTAAACTGCGGCGACGCACACTGAATGGAATATGTGACTTTGATATTTTACAGTTTGAAGACTTAACAGTATTTCTTCCTATTCTACAACTGTGCACAGTACACAGAATGTGCTGCTAAACTGCGGCGACGCACACTGAATGGAATATGTGACTTTGATATTTTACAGTTTGAAGACTTAACAGTATTTCTTCCTATTCTGCAACTGTGCACAGTACACAGAATGTGCTGCTAAACTGCGGCGACGCACACTGAATGGAATATGTGACTTTGATATTTTACAGTTTGAAGACTTAACAGTATTTCTTCCTATTCTGCAACTGTGCACAGTACACAGAATGTGCTGCTAAACTGCGGCGACGCACACTGAATGGAATATGTGACTTTGATATTTTACAGTTTGAAGACTTTACAGTATTTCTACCTATTCTGCAACTGTGCAAAGTACACAGAATGTGCTGCTAAACTGCGGCGACGCACACTGAATGGAATATGTGACTTTGATGTTTTACAGTTTGAAGACTTAACAGTATTTGTTCCTATTCTGCAACTGTGCACAGTACACAGAATGTGCTGCTAAACTGGGCGACGCACACTGAATGGAATATGTGACTTTGATATTTTACAGTTTGAAGACTTAACAGTATTTCTTCCTATTCTGCAACTGTGCACAGTACACAGAATGTGCTGCTAAACTGCGGCGACGCACACTGAATGGAATATGTGACTTTGATATTTTACAGTTTGAAGACTTAACAGTATTTCTTCCTATTCTGCAACTGTGCACAGTGCACAGAATGTGCTGCTAAACTGCGGCGACGCACACTGAATGGAATATGTGACTTTGATATTTTACAGTTTGAACACTTAACAGTATTTCTACCTATTCTGCAACTGTGCACAGTACACAGAATGTGCTGCTAAACTGCGGCGACGCACACTGAATGGAATATGTGACTTTGATATTTTACAGTTTGAAGACTTAACAGTATTTCTTCCTATTCTGCAACTGTGCACAGTACACAGAATGTGCTGCTAAACTGGGCGACGCACACTGAATGGAATATGTGACTTTGATATTTTACAGTTTGAAGACTTAACAGTATTTCTTCCTATTCTTCAACTGTGCACAGTACACAGAATGTGCTGCTAAACTGAGGCGACGCACACTGAATGGAATATGTGACTTTGATATTTTACAGTTTGAAGACTTAACAGTATTTCTTCCTATTCTGCAACTGTGCACAGTACACAGAATGTGCTGCTAAACTGCGGCGACGCACACTGAATGGAATATGTGACTTTGATATTTTACAGTTTGAACACTTAACAGTATTTCTTCCTATTCTGCAACTGTGCACAGTACACAGAATGTGCTGCTAAACTGCGGCGACGCACACTGAATGGAATATGTGACTTTGATATTTTACAGTTTGAAGACTTAACAGTATTTCTTCCTATTCTGCAACTGTGCACAGTACACAGAATGTGCTGCTAAACTGGGCGACGCACACTGAATGGAATATGTGACTTTGATATTTTACAGTTTGAAGACTTAACAGTATTTCTTCCTATTCTGCAACTGTGCACAGTACACAGAATGTGCTGCTAAACTGCGGCGACGCACACTGAATGGAATATGTTACTTTGATATTTTACAATTTGAAGACTTAACAGTATTTCTTCCTATTCTGCAACTGTGCACAGTACACAGAATGTGCTGCTAAACTGCGGCGACGCACACTGAATGGAATATGTGACTTTGATATTTTACAGTTTGAAGACTTAACAGTATTTCTTCCTATTCTGCAACTGTGCACAGTACACAGAATGTGCTGCTAAACTGCGGCGACGCACACTGAATGGAATATGTGACTTTGATATTTTACAGTTTGAAGACTTAACAGTATTTCTTCCTATTCTGCAACTGTGCACAGTACACAGAATGTGCTGCTAAACTGCGGCGACGCACACTGAATGGAATATGTGACTTTGATATTTTACAGTTTGAAGACTTAACAGTATTTCTTCCTATTCTGCAACTGTGCACAGTACACAGAATGTGCTGCTAAACTGCGGCGACGCACACTGAATGGAATATGTGACTTTGATATTTTACAGTTTGAAGACTTAACAGTATTTCTTCCTATTCTGCAACTGTGCACAGTACACAGAATGTGCTGCTAAACTGCGGTGACGCACACTGAATGGAATATGTGACTTTGATATTTTACAGTTTGAAGACTTTACAGTATTTCTACCTATTCTGCAACTGTGCAAAGTACACAGAATGTGCTGCTAAACTGCGGCGACGCACACTGAATGGAATATGTGACTTTGATGTTTTACAGTTTGAAGACTTAACAGTATTTCTTCCTATTCTGCAACTGTGCACAGTACACAGAATGTGCTGCTAAACTGGGCGACGCACACTGAATGGAATATGTGACTTTGATATTTTACAGTTTGAAGACTTAACAGTATTTCTTCCTATTCTGCAACTGTGCACAGTACACAGAATGTGCTGCTAAACTGGGCGACGCACACTGAATGGAATATGTGACTTTGATATTTTACAGTTTGAAGACTTAACAGTATTTCTTCCTATTCTGCAACTGTGCACAGTACACAGAATGTGCTGCTAAACTGCGGCGACGCACACTGAATGGAATATGTGACTTTGATATTTTACAGTTTGAACACTTAACAGTATTTCTACCTATTCTGCAACTGTGCACAGTACACAGAATGTGCTGCTAAACTGCGGCGACGCACACTGAATGGAATATGTGACTTTGATATTTTACAGTTTGAAGACTTAACAGTATTTCTTCCTATTCTGCAACTGTGCACAGTACACAGAATGTGCTGCTAAACTGGGCGACGCACACTGAATGGAATATGTGACTTTGATATTTTACAGTTTGAAGACTTAACAGTATTTCTTCCTATTCTTCAACTGTGCACAGTACACAGAATGTGCTGCTAAACTGCGGCGACGCACACTGAATGGAATATGTGACTTTGATATTTTACAGTTTGAAGACTTAACAGTATTTCTTCCTATTCTGCAACTGTGCACAGTACACAGAATGTGCTGCTAAACTGCGGCGACGCACACTGAATGGAATATGTGACTTTGATATTTTACAGTTTGAACACTTAACAGTATTTCTTCCTATTCTGCAACTGTGCACAGTACACAGAATGTCCTGCTAAACTGCGGCGACGCACACTGAATGGAATATGTGACTTTGATATTTTACAGTTTGAAGACTTAACAGTATTTCTTCCTATTCTGCAACTGTGCACAGTACACAGAATGTGCTGCTAAACTGGGCGACGCACACTGAATGGAATATGTGACTTTGATATTTTACAGTTTGAAGACTTAACAGTATTTCTTCCTATTCTGCAACTGTGCACAGTACACAGAATGTGCTGCTAAACTGCGGCGACGCACACTGAATGGAATATGTTACTTTGATATTTTACAGTTTGAAGACTTAACAGTATTTCTTCCTATTCTGCAACTGTGCACAGTACACAAAATGTGCTGCTAAACTGCGGCGACGCACACTGAATGGAATATGTGACTTTGATATTTTACAGTTTGAACACTTAACAGTATTTCTTCTTATTCTGCAACTGTGCACAGTACACAGAATGTGCTGCTAAACTGCGGCGACGCACACTGAATGGAATATGTGACTTTGATATTTTACAGTTTGAACACTTAACAGTATTTCTACCTATTCTGCAACTGTGCACAGTACACAGAATGTGCTGCTAAACTGCGGCGACGCACACTGAATGGAATATGTGACTTTGATATTTTACAGTTTGAAGACTTAACAGTATTTCTTCCTATTCTGCAACTGTGCACAGTACACAGAATGTGCTGCTAAACTGGGCGACGCACACTGAATGGAATATGTGACTTTGATATTTTACAGTTTGAAGACTTAACAGTATTTCTTCCTATTCTGCAACTGTGCACAGTACACAGAATGTGCTGCTAAACTGCGGCGACGCACACTGAATGGAATATGTGACTTTGATATTTTACAGTTTGAACACTTAGCAGTATTTCTTCCTATTCTGCAACTGTGCACAGTACACAGAATGTGCTGCTAAACTGCGGCGACGCACACTGAATGGAATATGTGACTTTGATATTTTACAGTTTGAAGACTTAACAGTATTTCTTCCTATTCTGCAACTGTGCACAGTACACATAATGTGCTGCTAAACTGGGCGACGCACACTGAATGGCATATGTGACTTTGATATTTTACCGTTTGAAGACTTTACAGTATTTCTTCCTATTCTGCAACTGTGCACAGTACACAGAATGTGCTGCTAAACTGCGGCGACGCACACTGAATGGAATATGTGACTTTGATATTTTACAGTTTGAAGACTTAACAGTATTTCTTCCTATTCTGCAACTGTGCACAGTACACAGAATGTGCTGCTAAACTGGGCGACGCACACTGAATGGAATATGTGTCTTTGATATTTTACAGTTTGAAGACTTAACAGTATTTCTTCCTATTCTGCAACTGTGCACAGTACACAGAATGTGCTGCTAAACTGGGCGACGCACACTGAATGGAATATGTGAGTTTGATATTTTACAGTTTGAAGACTTAACAGTATTTCTTCCTATTCTGCAACTGTGCACAGTACACATAATGTGCTGCTAAACTGGGCGACGCACACTGAATGGCATATGTGACTTTGATATTTTACAGTTTGAAGACTTAACAGTATTTCTTCCTATTCTGCAACTGTGCACAGTACACAGAATGTGCTGCTAAACTGGGCGACGCACACTGAATGGAAAATGTGACTTTGATATTTTACAGTTTGAAGACTTAACAGTATTTCTTCCTATTCTGCAACTGTGCACAGTACACAGAATGTGCTGCTAAACTGGGCGACGCACACTGAATGGAATATGTGACTTTGATATTTTACAGTTTGAAGACTTAACAGTATTTCTTCCCATTCTGCAACTGTGCACAGTACACAGAATGTGCTGCTAAACTGGGCGACGCACATTGAATGGAATATGTGACTTTGATATTTTACAGTTTGAAGACTTAACAGTATTTCTTCCTATTCTGCAACTGTGCACAGTACACAGAATGTGCTGCTAAACTGCGGCGACGCACACTGAATGGAATATGTGACTTTGATATTTTACAGTTTGAAGACTTAACAGTATTTCTTCCTATTCTGCAACTGTGCACAGTACACAGAATGTGCTGCTAAACTGCGGCGACGCACACTGAATGGAATATGTGACTTTGATATTTTACAGTTTGAAGACTTAACAGTATTTCTTCCTATTCTGCAACTGTGCACAGTACACAGAATGTGCTGCTAAACTGCGGCGACGCACACTGAATGGAATATGTGACTTTGATATTTTACAGTTTGAAGACTTAACAGTATTTCTTCCTATTCTGCAACTGTGCACAGTACACAGAATGTGCTGCTAAACTGCGGCGACGCACACTGAATGGAATATGTGACTTTGATATTTTACAGTTTGAAGACTTAACAGTATTTCTTCCTATTCTGCAACTGTGCACAGTACACAGAATGTGCTGCTAAACTGCGGCGACGCACACTGAATGGAATATGTGACTTTGATATTTTACAGTTTGAAGACTTTACAGTATTTCTACCTATTCTGCAACTGTGCAAAGTACACAGAATGTGCTGCTAAACTGCGGCGACGCACACTGAATGGAATATGTGACTTTGATGTTTTACAGTTTGAAGACTTAACAGTATTTCTTCCTATTCTGCAACTGTGCACAGTACACAGAATGTGCTGCTAAACTGGGCGACGCACACTGAATGGAATATGTGACTTTGATATTTTACAGTTTGAAGACTTAACAGTATTTCTTCCTATTCTGCAACTGTGCACAGTACACAGAATGTGCTGCTAAACTGCGGCGACGCACACTGAATGGAATATGTGACTTTGATATTTTACAGTTTGAAGACTTAACAGTATTTCTTCCTATTCTGCAACTGTGCACAGTACACAGAATGTGCTGCTAAACTGCGGCGACGCACACTGAATGGAATATGTGACTTTGATATTTTACAGTTTGAACACTTAACAGTATTTCTACCTATTCTGCAACTGTGCACAGTACACAGAATGTGCTGCTAAACTGCGGCGACGCACAATGAATGGAATATGTGACTTTGATATTTTACAGTTTGAAGACTTAACAGTATTTCTTCCTATTCTGCAACTGTGCACAGTACACAGAATGTGCTGCTAAACTGGGCGACGCACACTGAATGGAATATGTGACTTTGATATTTTACAGTTTGAAGACTTAACAGTATTTCTTCCTATTCTTCAACTGTGCACAGTACACAGAATGTGCTGCTAAACTGCGGCGACGCACACTGAATGGAATATGTGACTTTGATATTTTACAGTTTGAAGACTTAACAGTATTTCTTCCTATTCTGCAACTGTGCACAGTACACAGAATGTGCTGCTAAACTGCGGCGACGCACACTGAATGGAATATGTGACTTTGATATTTTACAGTTTGAACACTTAACAGTATTTCTTCCTATTCTGCAACTGTGCACAGTACACAGAATGTGCTGCTAAACTGCGGCGACGCACACTGAATGGAATATGTGACTTTGATATTTTACAGTTTGAAGACTTAACAGTATTTCTTCCTATTCTGCAACTGTGCACAGTACACAGAATGTGCTGCTAAACTGGGCGACGCACACTGAATGGAATATGTGACTTTGATATTTTACAGTTTGAAGACTTAACAGTATTTCTTCCTATTCTGCAACTGTGCACAGTACACAGAATGTGCTGCTAAACTGCGGCGACGCACACTGAATGGAATATGTGACTTTGATATTTTACAGTTTGAACACTTAACAGTATTTCTTCTTATTCTGCAACTGTGCACAGTACACAGAATGTGCTGCTAAACTGCGGCGACGCACACTGAATGGAATATGTGACTTTGATATTTTACAGTTTGAACACATAACAGTATTTCTACCTATTCTGCAACTGTGCACAGTACACAGAATGTGCTGCTAAACTGCGGCGACGCACACTGAATGGAATATGTGACTTTGATATTTTACAGTTTGAAGACTTAACAGTATTTCTTCCTATTCTGCAACTGTGCACAGTACACAGAATGTGCTGCTAAACTGGGCGACGCACACTGAATGGAATATGTGACTTTGATATTTTACAGTTTGAAGACTTAACAGTATTTCTTCCTATTCTGCAACTGTGCACAGTACACAGAATGTGCTGCTAAACTGCGGCGACGCACACTGAATGGAATATGTGACTTTGATATTTTACAGTTTGAACACTTAGCAGTATTTCTTCCTATTCTGCAACTGTGCACAGTACACAGAATGTGCTGCTAAACTGCGGCGACGCACACTGAATGGAATATGTGACTTTGATATTTTACAGTTTGAAGACTTAACAGTATTTCTTCCTATTCTGCAACTGTGCACAGTACACATAATGTGCTGCTAAACTGGGCGACGCACACTGAATGGCATATGTGACTTTGATATTTTACAGTTTGAAGACTTTACAGTATTTCTTCCTATTCTGCAACTGTGCACAGTACACAGAATGTGCTGCTAAACTGCGGCGACGCACACTGAATGGAATATGTGACTTTGATATTTTACAGTTTGAAGACTTAACAGTATTTCTTCCTATTCTGCAACTGTGCACAGTACACAGAATGTGCTGCTAAACTGGGCGACGCACACTGAATGGAATATGTGACTTTGATATTTTACAGTTTGAAGACTTAACAGTATTTCTTCCTATTCTGCAACTGTGCACAGTACACAGAATGTGCTGCTAAACTGGGCGACGCACACTGAATGGAATATGTGACTTTGATATTTTACAGTTTGAAGACTTAACAGTATTTCTTCCTATTCTGCAACTGTGCACAGTACACATAATGTGCTGCTAAACTGGGCGACGCACACTGAATGGCATATGTGACTTTGATATTTTACAGTTTGAAGACTTAACAGTATTTCTTCCTATTCTGCAACTGTGCACAGTACACAGAATGTGCTGCTAAACTGGGCGACGCACACTGAATGGAAAATGTGACTTTGATATTTTACAGTTTGAAGACTTAACAGTATTTCTTCCTATTCTGCAACTGTGCACAGTACACAGAATGTGCTGCTAAACTGCGGCGACGCACACTGAATGGAATATGTGACTTTGATATTTTACAGTTTGAAGACTTAACAGTATTTCTTCCTATTCTGCAACTGTGCACAGTACACAGAATGTGCTGCTAAACTGCGGCGACGCACACTGAATGGAATATGTGACTTTGATATTTTACAGTTTGAAGACTTTACAGTATTTCTACCTATTCTGCAACTGTGCAAAGTACACAGAATGTGCTGCTAAACTGCGGCGACGCACACTGAATGGAATATGTGACTTTGATGTTTTACAGTTTGAAGACTTAACAGTATTTGTTCCTATTCTGCAACTGTGCACAGTACACAGAATGTGCTGCTAAACTGGGCGACGCACACTGAATGGAATATGTGACTTTGATATTTTACAGTTTGAAGACTTAACAGTATTTCTTCCTATTCTGCAACTGTGCACAGTACACAGAATGTGCTGCTAAACTGCGGCGACGCACACTGAATGGAATATGTGACTTTGATATTTTACAGTTTGAAGACTTAACAGTATTTCTTCCTATTCTGCAACTGTGCACAGTACACAGAATGTGCTGCTAAACTGCGGCGACGCACACTGAATGGAATATGTGACTTTGATATTTTACAGTTTGAAGACTTTACAGTATTTCTACCTATTCTGCAACTGTGCAAAGTACACAGAATGTGCTGCTAAACTGCGGCGACGCACACTGAATGGAATATGTGACTTTGATGTTTTACAGTTTGAAGACTTAACAGTATTTCTTCCTATTCTGCAACTGTGCACAGTACACAGAATGTGCTGCTAAACTGGGCGACGCACACTGAATGGAATATGTGACTTTGATATTTTACAGTTTGAAGACTTAACAGTATTTCTTCCTATTCTGCAACTGTGCACAGTACACAGAATGTGCTGCTAAACTGCGGCGACGCACACTGAATGGAATATGTGACTTTGATATTTTACAGTTTGAAGACTTAACAGTATTTCTTCCTATTCTGCAACTGTGCACAGTACACAGAATGTGCTGCTAAACTGCGGCGACGCACACTGAATGGAATATGTGACTTTGATATTTTACAGTTTGAACACTTAACAGTATTTCTACCTATTCTGCAACTGTGCACAGTACACAGAATGTGCTGCTAAACTGCGGCGACGCACACTGAATGGAATATGTGACTTTGATATTTTACAGTTTGAAGACTTAACAGTATTTCTTCCTATTCTGCAACTGTGCACAGTACACAGAATGTGCTGCTAAACTGGGCGACGCACACTGAATGGAATATGTGACTTTGATATTTTACAGTTTGAAGACTTAACAGTATTTCTTCCTATTCTTCAACTGTGCACAGTACACAGAATGTGCTGCTAAACTGCGGCGACGCACACTGAATGGAATATGTGACTTTGATATTTTACAGTTTGAAGACTTAACAGTATTTCTTCCTATTCTGCAACTGTGCACAGTACACAGAATGTGCTGCTAAACTGCGGCGACGCACACTGAATGGAATATGTGACTTTGATATTTTACAGTTTGAACACTTAACAGTATTTCTTCCTATTCTGCAACTGTGCACAGTACACAGAATGTGCTGCTAAACTGCGGCGACGCACACTGAATGGAATATGTGACTTTGATATTTTACAGTTTGAAGACTTAACAGTATTTCTTCCTATTCTGCAACTGTGCACAGTACACAGAATGTGCTGCTAAACTGGGCGACGCACACTGAATGGAATATGTGACTTTGATATTTTACAGTTTGAAGACTTAACAGTATTTCTTCCTATTCTGCAACTGTGCACAGTACACAGAATGTGCTGCTAAACTGCGGCGACGCACACTGAATGGAATATGTTACTTTGATATTTTACAGTTTGAAGACTTAACAGTATTTCTTCCTATTCTGCAACTGTGCACAGTACACAAAATGTGCTGCTAAACTGCGGCGACGCACACTGAATGGAATATGTGACTTTGATATTTTACAGTTTGAACACTTAACAGTATTTCTTCTTATTCTGCAACTGTGCACAGTACACAGAATGTGCTGCTAAACTGCGGCGACGCACACTGAATGGAATATGTGACTTTGATATTTTACAGTTTGAACACTTAACAGTATTTCTACCTATTCTGCAACTGTGCACAGTACACAGAATGTGCTGCTAAACTGCGGCGACGCACACTGAATGGAATATGTGACTTTGATATTTTACAGTTTGAAGACTTAACAGTATTTCTTCCTATTCTGCAACTGTGCACAGTACACAGAATGTGCTGCTAAACTGGGCGACGCACACTGAATGGAATATGTGACTTTGATATTTTACAGTTTGAAGACTTAACAGTATTTCTTCCTATTCTGCAACTGTGCACAGTACACAGAATGTGCTGCTAAACTGCGGCGACGCACACTGAATGGAATATGTGACTTTGATATTTTACAGTTTGAACACTTAGCAGTATTTCTTCCTATTCTGCAACTGTGCACAGTACACAGAATGTGCTGCTAAACTGCGGCGACGCACACTGAATGGAATATGTGACTTTGATATTTTACAGTTTGAAGACTTAACAGTATTTCTTCCTATTCTGCAACTGTGCACAGTACACATAATGTGCTGCTAAACTGGGCGACGCACACTGAATGGCATATGTGACTTTGATATTTTACAGTTTGAAGACTTTACAGTATTTCTTCCTATTCTGCAACTGTGCACAGTACACAGAATGTGCTGCTAAACTGGGCGACGCACACTGAATGGAATATGTGACTTTGATATTTTACAGTTTGAAGACTTAACAGTATTTTTTCCTATTCTGCAACTGTGCACAGTACACAGAATGTGCTGCTAAACTGGGCGACGCACACTGAATGGAATATGTGACTTTGATATTTTACAGTTTGAAGACTTAACAGTATTTCTTCCCATTCTGCAACTGTGCACAGTACACAGAATGTGCTGCTAAACTGGGCGACGCACACTGAATGGAATATGTGACTTTGATATTTTACAGTTTGAAGACTTAACAGTATTTCTTCCTATTCTGCAACTGTGCACAGTACACAGAATGTGCTGCTAAACTGCGGCGACGCACACTGAATGGAATATGTGACTTTGATATTTTACAGTTTGAAGACTTAACAGTATTTCTTCCTATTCTGCAACTGTGCACAGTACACAGAATGTGCTGCTAAACTGCGGCGACGCACACTGAATGGAATATGTGACTTTGATATTTTACAGTTTGAAGACTTAACAGTATTTCTTCCTATTCTGCAACTGTGCACAGTATACAGAATGTGCTGCTAAACTGGGTGACGCACACTGAATGGAATATGTGACTTTGATATTTTACAGTTTGAAGACTTAACAGTATTTCTTCCTATTCTGCAACTGTGCACAGTACACAGAATGTGCTGCTAAACTGCGGCGACGCACACTGAATGGAATATGTGACTTTGATATTTTACAGTTTGAAGACTTAACAGTATTTCTTCCTATTCTGCAACTGTGCACAGTACACAGAATGTGCTGCTAAACTGCGGCGACGCACACTGAATGGAATATGTGACTTTGATATTTTACAGTTTGAACACTTAACAGTATTTCTTCTTATTCTGCAACTGTGCACAGTACACAGAATGTGCTGCTAAACTGCGGCGACGCACACTGAATGGAATATGTGACTTTGATATTTTACAGTTTGAAGACTTAACAGTATTTCTTCCTATTCTGCAACTGTGCACAGTACACAGAATGTGCTGCTAAACTGCGGCAACGCACACTGAATGGAATATGTGACTTTGATATTTTACAGTTTGAACACTTAACAGTATTTCTTCTTATTCTGTAACTGTGCACAGTACACAGAATGTGCTGCTAAACTGCGGCGACGCACACTGAATGGAATATGTGACTTTGATATTTTACAGTTTGAACACTTAACAGTATTTCTACCTATTCTGCAACTGTGCACAGTACACAGAATGTGCTGCTAAACTGCGGCGACGCACACTGAATGGAATATGTGACTTTGATATTTTACAGTTTGAAGACTTAACAGTATTTCTTCCTATTCTGCAACTGTGCACAGTACACAGAATGTGCTGCTAAACTGGGCGACGCACACTGAATGGAATATGTGACTTTGATATTTTACAGTTTGAAGACTTAACAGTATTTCTTCCTATTCTGCAACTGTGCACAGTACACAGAATGTGCTGCTAAACTGCGGCGACGCACACTGAATGGAATATGTGACTTTGATATTTTACAGTTTGAAGACTTAACAGTATTTCTTCCTATTCTGCAACTGTGCACAGTACACAGAATGTGCTGCTAAACTGCGGCGACGCACACTGAATGGAATATGTGACTTTGATATTTTACAGTTTTAACACTTAACAGTATTTCTTCCTATTCTGCAGCTGTGCACAGTACACAGAATGTGCTGCTAAACTGCGGCGACGCACACTGAATGGAATATTTGACTTTGATATTTTACAGTTTGAACACTTAACAGTATTTCTTCCTATTCTGCAACTGTGCACAGTACACAGAATGTGCTGCTAAACTGCGGCGACGCACACTGAATGGAATATGTGACTTTGATATTTTACAGTTTGAACACTTAACAGAATGTGCTCTAATCTGCAACTTTGCACACTAAACAGAATGTGCTCTAATCTGCAACTTTGCACACTAAACAGAATGTGCTCTAATCTGCAACTTTGCACACTAAACAGAATGTGCTCTAATCTGCAACTTTGCACACTAAACAGAATATATGAATTTTTTTTTTTTTTGTTTTTTTTCCCCCCACACAAAATAAACTGCTACCCCCACACACAGTAGTCCTAAAAAGGACTTTTGGGTCTTTTTTTTTTTTCAACAACACTTTTCTTCTCCCTACACTGACTTTCCCTTCCTATCCTCATCTCTCCCTGGCTAAGACTGAGCCGAACTCGCTGGTCAGGTGCTATACAGCACCCGACCACGGGTTCTGGCCAGCCAATCAGTGTAATGCCAGCAGCCAACATGGCTGCTGGCATTACACTGATGTCAGAGCCTCCCTGCACGTTTATTGGCTGCGCAGCAGCCGCGAAACGTGCGGGGAGGAGACCCGAACATGGCGGGCGAGCACATGCGGTACTCGTACGAGTACCGCCATGTGCCGATCCGAGCGATGCTTGAGCCGATCCGAGCATCGGCCGAGCATGCTCGCTCAACACTAGTACTCACTATCAAATGAGGCTAGATTTGAAGTCTCTGAGCTTTAAAGCTCGTCTCAACAATATAGTTCTGCGACCTTCCGTCTTGCTTAGATACCCACCTTCCTCTCACTGGATATGTGTCGTTGGACCCAGAAAAACTACGGCTACTAGTGCTTAATAATAAACTACGAGGCTCTGATAAAGTGCGGGAATGTGCTCTGAGTGAAACCATGCTCAGAGCAGATGGAACTGATCTGACAACAAGCAAGCAGCTCTGATATAGTGTATAGATGAAACACCCCCACACAGGAGTGCAGAAGCAGGATACTATTAGCAGGACGCACAGAGGCCCACTATATATATATATATATATATATATATATTAAGGTATATATATATATATATTAAGGTATATATATATATATATATATATATATATATATATACCTTAATATATATATATATATATTAAGGTATATATATATATATATATATATATAAATGTGTACCTGTTTATCCAGAGGAACGAGACAGTGCCCGCCAAAGCACAAAGAATGGTCAATGTCCAGGTAAATGGCCAGGGGCTGGAGAGAGGCAAGGCAGAATCCATTGTCCAAGCAGTGGTCAGGGGCTGGAAAAAGGCAGGACAGAATATCTAGTGTCCAGGCAATGGTCAGGGGCTGGAGAGAGGCAAGGCAGAGTAACCAGTGTCCAGGCAAAGGTTAGGGGTAGAAGAAGCCACTGGTGAGGCTGGGGAGAGAGGGCAAGGCACAGACCTACAGATAGGGAAGCTCAAGTGACACTGAGCAGCAGCTGAAGAAAGCGCTTCCCTTAAGAAGAAAAGACTTATGACGTCATGGTGCTACAACGTGACACCTACAACATGGTTGCCTAGCAATGCCAAGCCGGCCTGGCTGAGAGGAAAGGCTTAGCCAACACGCCACGGCATTGCAGGCAGAAATTAAAGCCCAACGCCAATATCGGGAAGGAATCAGGGTCTGATGGCGATACAGCCCCCTGTAACGGTTTTCAGTACACTCAGAGGCAGGCAGTTTGGTAAAACACAGTTTTATTGAAACCAGAGAGAATAAAGTTACCCTTGCGGGTCCAGCAGTAGTACACACTTAATACTGACACAGGACAGGGTACAAAATAGCATTAACCCACACGGGTCCAGTCCATATATCAGAGAACATATACATATACTGACACAGGTCAGGTTACAGTTCGTGTGAATGAGTGATAGGAAGATTGAAGGTGCTATTAGGCTGGGAGGCTGGTAGGCCCTAATAGCGAGGCCCAGGAAGCACTCTGTACAGGAGAGTGACACAATAGTGATTAAGTCCTCAAAGGGTGAGCGAGGCCCTGAAGGAATCATGGACTACCAGACAGTGCTGTAACCGGAATGCCAACCGGAATCTGCATGAACTGCAACCCAATGATAACGGCACCGAACAACAAGGGTATGGACGCTCAGGCTTGATGGCGACTGCTAGATGGTAGAGACAACTGAGACACCCAGGAGACCAGCTTCAGTATGGTAGCAGTAACAAGCCAAGTGTATATTATGCCAATGAGAATATCTCCTACCCGGGTGAGCACCGGACAGCTAGGGTTAATAGACACTCAAGCTTGATGGCGACTGCTAGGTGGTAAAGACAACTGAGGCTCCAAGGAGACCAACCTCAGTAGTGGAGCAGTAAAAAGCCAAGCGTATAGTGCGCAAACGAGATCAGCTTCACCCCTGGGGGTATGGAGATACTAGGCACAGGAGTGTAAATGGGTCGCAGTAACAGAACGGTTAAACAGCACTCGAGGCAACCAATGGGTCAGCACGCTCTAGACAGAGCACCGGAAAGTACTCTCTGCTGGAATACCGGGCACGGTCGTGAACCGGACCAGAGACACACAGAGCAGGAACGGAAGCCAATCCGGGTTGATGCACAGAACAGGAAAGTCAGCCAGGCCGGGTTGAATTAGAGAGAGTAGTCAGGTAGTCCGGGTCATACACAGGATTCACACGATAACGACAGCAGGCACTAAGCAATGGGAACACCATGAAAGGGCCCTGCATGAGTGACAGGGCACAGTATTTAAAGGCTACCACTGGGTGGAGCAATCTCACTCTAGCAAATAAGAAGGCGTCAGAAACAATGTGTCAAAATGTCGCCAGCAATACACGGGCACCGTGATACCCCCCCAATCAGTAACCTCCAGATGTGACAAGGGCCAGGTTGGGCCGGGTGCAACCTGTGAACACACGCAGAAGCGCCAGGGCATGGATATTCACAAGTGGCTCCCAGGACCAAAACCGAGCCACTGGATGGCAAGAGTCCACAATAGCATCAACCTCATATTCATCTGAGCCATCCACCAGCACTGGAGGAGGGTGTGTAAGAGGTGGGGAAGGAGAGGAGCTTGTCCCCAACTTTGTATACAGGGGCTGTAGACCGATGCTTGTCGGCTTATGCCTTATAGGAGCACTGAGAATGGAGTAACACATTACTAAGGAGGACGTGAGAGGAACGGAGGTTCTGCAGCAGGAACTGATTGGTCTTGTAGTAACCGAGGAAACACTTGAGAGTGTAAACCATAATTAGCATTGAAGGGAGAAGTCCCGAAGGAGCAGTAGAAATGGTTGTTATATGCAAATTCGGCAATTGGTAGGAGTGAATCCCAGTCGTCTTGTAATTGCGTAACATAACAGCGGAGGTACTGTTTTAATATCTTATTGATCCTCTCCGTTTGTCCTTGTACTGCGAATGGTATCCGGAGGAGAGATCCCGGCTGATGCCCAAGTTGCGACAGAAAGCTGTCCAGAACTTAGATGTAAACTGTGGCCCTCTGTCAGACACAATAAATATAGGGATTCCATGAAGGAAGAATATCTCCTTTATGAACAGAGAAGCAGGGGCTTCAGCAGTGGCTACTCTGGTAACGTAACAGGAAGTGCACCATTTTAGTAAAACAATCCACAACAACGATTATGGTGTTGTGTTTTTCGGAGATAAGTCCACGATGAAATCAACAGATACAGCAGTCCATGGTTCGGGAGGTGTGGATAAAGGACACAATAATCCTACTGAACGAGTGTGACGGTCCTTCATTCTGGTGCACACGTCAACAGAAGTGACGGAATGATAAACATCTGTAGTTAGCCCAGGCCACCAGAACTGGTGCTGAATGCTTCCATGCCCAGCTGTAGGTGAATCATGACATAGATGAAGAACAGAAGTACGTAAGGGTGAAGGGACGTAGATCTGCTTGTGGTGTAACAGAAGACCTTCGTGTGGGCTCAGAGAGTATTGTGCCACAAACGAGGGGTCAGTAGCAACAGAATGATGGATGATGTCCTCACAGAGGCTTCCGTTCAGTAGAAGGAATTGTGTAGGATGGGGTCCATGTCAGCAGGCTCAAGCTGTGGGGCGGAATATCTTCTGGATAAGGAATCTGCTTTTAGGTAGGTAATATGTAAGACAAATTGGGTAAAGAAGAGTGCCCATCTTGCTTGAAGTGGCCAGAGGCGTTTGGCCGGCCGGAGGTATTCTAAGTTCCGGTGATCTGTGAAGATCATGACAGGATGTTGAGCAACCTCCAGGAGATGCCTCCATTCCTCCAGAGCACATTTGATAGCTAAAAGCTCCCTGTCGCCCACAACGTAGTTCCTCTCAGCCTCAGTGAGGCGCCGTGAATAGTAGGCAACTTGGTGCAAGAGGTCTTTTGTTCCGAATCTTTGGGACAGAATGGCACCATCCTCTATATTGGCAGCATCCACTTCCACAAAAAATGCCTTTATAAGATTCAGATGGGCCAAGATGGGAATGGAAGTGAAGAGCGTCTTGAGGTGATCGAAGGTGGTTTGGGCTGAAGAAAACCACTGGAAGGGGAGCCTTCGAGAAGTGGTGAATAAACCGCCTATAAAAATTGGCGAATTCTACAAAGATCTGGATGTCCTTGACACTGGTAGGGGTCAGCCACTCCAATACAACAGAGATTTTGTTTGGGGCCATAGCCACTTTCCCTGGAGAAATCAGGAAACCTAGGAACTCAATCTCTGTGGTATCGAATACACATTTTTCCAATTTGGCGTATAGAGAGTGGACACAGAGGTGCTGAAGAACCTGATCCACGTGTGACCGATGTTCTGCGGGAGAGGAAGAAAATATAAGAATGTCGTCTAGATATGCAATGACAAAGATGTCGAGCAGATCACAGAAGACATCATTTATGAAATACTGAAATGTAGCAGGGTCATTGCTGAGCCAGCATCATCACCACCACCACCAAAACCACTAGTTCCTACGTGTTGCTGCTGCTCTTTTACAGACATCTCACTGCTGCTTGGAGGAGGTGATGATGACAAGCAATGTGACATTTGGCATTTCTTTTTGACTTGAAGAAGACAGACTGACAACAGTAGCAGCAGGCACAGACAGCCAATCTGTGCTCTTGCTGGTGGTGCTGGTGGTATTAATTGTGTGCCTTTTCTCCCCCCAACAACAGTTCTGGCCTCAGGATCCTGTTCCACTTGGACACATTAGTGAAGGGAAGGGGAGGTCTCCCAGGGTAAGAGAAATGGTGTGGACTCCCTTGACTGCTAGTCTATACTCTCTAAAATGTTTCCCCTACCACTCCAGCTGCTTCACCATTACTGCTACTACTACTAATAACAGCAACTACATTAAGTTCAGCCACAGAGTCCTCCTCCTCACAGTCACTAGTAATATCAGGATATTGTTGATTACCCCCATCCTTCACTCCTAAAGCTAACAAGCTGCTGGACCTTAGTAGTAGTAGTACTAGCACTGGTGGGACTGCTTTGGGATGGCAAGTGTGACTAAGGGTCCCTTGCTGTCACACTTGGAATCATCTTCTCCTTCCCCACTCCTGAGTATTATAAGACACACTAGCAGCAGGTTCAGCACTGGTGGCAGCATGTCTGACAGCAGGCACAGCAATGGTGGTATCAGTAGCATGGGTAGCATGTCTGACAGCAGGCACAGCATAAGTGGCAGCAGGGGCAGCATGTCTGGCAGCAGGGTCAGCACATCTGGAAGCAGGAACAGCACTAGTGATAGCAGGGGAAGAATGTCTGTCACCAGGAACAGCAGCACTAGTGGCTGCAGGGGCAACATATCTGGCAGCAGATACAGTAATGGTGGCAGCAGGTACAGCTATGGTGCCAGCAGGGGTAGGCAGCTGACCTGTCCTGCTCTCACTACTAGTACTACTCTTTTCTTCCTCCCTTCCCACTAAATTCCCCAAGATCCCTAGGGTTATTTAGGGGGGACTAGACAGCATTGGTTCATTTGTTTTCACTTCCTACTCAGACTCAGACTCAGTGGACACATAAGGGTCCTTCAGTTCCTCCTTTAACTGCTCATAGTGATAGCAGTCACTTTACAATTAACGGCATTACTAATATCACTATTGAAGATTTTAAAGAGAACAGGACCATACAGTACCTCTGAGACACCACACTAGTAACTAGCAAGTTATTTTAATATATTTAATTGACTATAAAATAATACCCCATTTTCCTACCATAGCTACATAATCCAAACGGCCTCTAACCTTGTGCCTTTGTTCAAGAGGTAACATCTTCAACAGTCCTGAATGGTATGTCCATGGAGGCAGACAGAACAATTGTTAGCTGGTGTTATTTCATCTTTAATGCCATATGGAACAATTAACTGTTTACTCTTTTTGTTTTTTTCTAAATGAAATCTGAGGTTTATCACCCACAATACTGGAACATTTATGTTAGTGTTTGATAAGAATAAGTGTCATTTGTGTAGCATTTTGATTATGTGGTGATTAATAATTTAAAATGGTTATTATTCATTTTATTCTACTTGTAATTATTCAACTGTTACTTAATAATGTTCATCTTCTTCTTGTCACATTGTACTAATTATTCATTATATCTATTTTCCACAAAATGTTTAATTAGCATCTTCTTCAGACTCTTTATCAGTCCCTCATTTTGGCTTTATCCCCTGTAATTGAATATGTGGTATATTTTCCTTCCATCCATTATATGGTCACGTTTGAAATGGAGGTAACCACTGCTAGTATCCTCCTTCCTTAAGATTCTATCGCCAGCTATTCTGCTCTCATCCCCAAATGATATCTCATCTGAAAATGTTATTCTTTATTTTGCGATATTACTAATGAGTGGCAAGCTCAAATTACTGTTAATTTTAACCATAGAAGGACACAGAGGAGAAATGTTATGTCATTGATGTATCTTCAATCAAGACTGCATTAAATTTGTGCTAACACATAATTATTTTTTATTTTAGAAAAAGAGACTCAAGACATGTGAGGGAAATGTATGGATCAGGCATGGTCAAATAACACATACGGGTGAAACAATATTTTGTAGATACTTCATCATTTATATGTAAACACCAACACAAGGCTTTTGCTTTCATATCTGTGAATAACCATTTTGCACAATGGAGAAGATGTATGAAACTGGAGTCGTAAGAAAGTGTCTGTAAAATTGTTGCAAAGTGACATAAAGGTATATATAAACATTTTGCATCATTTTTGCTAAGTATTAACTCCAGTCAGTCAATTTTTTGGAACTAGAGTTGGCCTTGTTGATATAAGAAACGTGTTGCGATGTATGAATAAAGAAATTTGCTAATTTTGGCAAAAATAAAACCAGTTTTACTTATTAAATTTTAATGGTAGGTATAACCTGAAATTAATGGAAGTACATATAGTGATAGTGTATAAGCTATGTATACAAAAAAAAATTCTCATTATCGAACTTACTCAGAAACTTATGAACTTTATGACCCGTTGTTGTGAATTTTAGCAACAATTCTTAATCATTAGACTTGTGCGATTCGGGTCGGCGACATTCGGAATTTGACAAAAATGGGGTCATTTGGCGACATTCGAACTTTACGACAGGCAAGGTTCGTTCGCCCCAAAAAAATACGAATCTGACTAGCCCTTGTCCGAATATCGTCGAAACTTTTGGAAATTCGGCAACTACTACCCGCGCTCGATTACTTTCCCTCCATGTCTCTAGTCCAGTTAGCTTCTCCGTTTCATGCACTACTTTCCCGCTTTGTCTCTATTCCAATTGGCTTCTTTGTTTCATGATGGGGGTTGGACTAATGACACAGACATCCAGGCAGACAACCTGCATTTCCTCATTGTGCTGTTGTAGCTCAGAGAGAGAAGAAGGAGATAGAGAGTGTCCAGTTATTGTACAGGCAGGCAGTTAGCATTAGGCATAGGCAGGCAGCCAGCATTAGTGCCTTATTGCCATTGCAAAAGAGAGTCATCTTTGTTCCTGTGCAAAAAATGAAAAATATTAGCCAGTCTCACAGTTCTGCAGGCAGGCCTAGTACCTTATTACCACCTCAAGGGAAAGTCACTGTTGTTTCTGTGTTTAACATTAAAAATAATAGTAGGAATTTGTTTTAATAATTTTCAGAGTGACACTTCAGCCAGTCTCACAGTTCTGCAGGAAGAGTTAGTACCTTATTACCACCACAAAGGAAAGTCACCTTTGTTTCTGTATTAATTTTAAAATGAATTATAGGGATTTGTTTGAATAATTTTCAGAGTGACACTTCAGCCAGTCTCACAGTTCTTTAGGCAGGCCTAGTACCTTATTGCGTCCATAAGGGAAAGTCACCTTTGTTTCTGTGTTTAACATTAAAAATAATAGTAGGAATATCTTTGAATAATTTTCAGAGTTACACTTCAGCCAGTCTCACAGTTCTGCAGGCAGGCCTAGTACATTATTACCACTGCAAGGGAAAGTCACCTTTGTTAGTGTGTATAATATTAAAAGTTATATTAGGGCTTTGTTTGAATAATTTTCAGAGTGATACTTCAGCCACAGATGAGCTGGAGGAGTGGTGGTCTTCCGGGACCTATCTGTAGCAGAGCCAGTAGCACGTCCTCTTCTTCCGGTAGAGCAGCTGCTGCTTTTTATGCTGAGGCAATGGACAGATTATGCTTCGGGGAAAACAAACAGCTCCCCATCAATAGCAAAAGTGCTGAGTTTGAGGTTAAGGCTTACCTTGCGGAACCTTCTTTGCCCCCAAGTACAGATCCCTTGACTTTCTGGGATAACAAGAGGGCTGTATGGCCTACTTTATCCCTTGTAGCCCAGTAGTTGTTTTCTTGCCCCCCAACCACTGTCCAGCGTGAGCAAGTATTTTCCATAATGGGAAATATACTTAGCCCCCAGCGCTCTCAATTGGCCCCCCAGCTCATGGACCAAATGACTTTTTAAAAGTCAACCTGTCAAAGCTGGATTACCCTGCTCTCAGCTTCGATGCAGATTAGAAGAAAAAAGTACCATAGTACCATAATATGCTGAGCGCTTCAGCTTATCCAGCTCTAGAACCATGGTAGGTTGAGCAGAGGACACCGCCCCTGACTTGGAGGGACACAGGGGGGGAATTTAAAGTCTACAATGTTGTCCCACTATACAGGTTGTTCAGTCTGGCTCTATTGTTTTTCATCTCAGGTAAAAAAGTCTGTGGTATCTATCTACTGAGACCTGGCTGCTCCAGGGTTCTGCAGTTTGCTGCTGGCTACATCTCCAGTGTTGCTGTCTTCCTGAGTCCACCTCACACCAGTCATCCTCAGTTGCTGTATCTCTACTGAGTCCTGGCTTCTCCGGTGTTCTGCAGTTTGCTGTTGGCTGCATCTCCAGTTTTCCAGTCATCCTTGAGTCTGCCCTGCACCAGTCATCCTCAGTCTTTCTTCTTCCTTCAAATTTAGCTGCATCCATACTTCATCTACTTCATCCATAGTACCATAAGGCTAAATGCCCACCTTACCCTGTTCCACCATCTTCATTTAGACCCTGGAAATGGTTCCATTCACTTAATTTTCATTTTTTATTGTATTTTTGAAGGTATTTTAAAGTTGCCGAATAATTTGGACTGTCACCGACTTTAATCCGAGTCAAACAGGTAGGATCCTAATTGCAGAGCTGAAAAAAAAAATTGTCAGACATCTAATTTTACAGAAAATTGTTGCTGTGCACAAGTCTATTAATCATACTCTATGAATGCTTTATATAAATCTTCCCCAATGTTTGTTATCTTATTCCATATTTAGTAAAGATAAAAAATATATATTTTAGTGTCTCCATGTCTCTTTCATTTTTAGTTTCATTGTAAAGATGTTATTTCTTATTTATTTTTGTATCACCACTGATTGAACATTTTTCACTTTATTTCTGTAAAATTTCCATAAGTAGTATTGATACTTTACATTTTATGCATTTAAATTATATGATAGATTTTGCAAGCTGATGTGTTTAGTAATGAATGATATGTTTGCTTAACTGTATTTATGTTTGGGCAAAATAATATTCTTTTGCACTAGAAGATAATTACAGGTTTGTTAAAGCTACATTATTATACTGCATGATTATTTTCATAACAAATTACACATGATCATGAAATTATACTAATAGTGGTTTGTTAAAATCATTCAAATTTATACATAAATATGTATATGTCTCAGGTAGGAACCATGTCAGCACATGCACATCTTGAGAGGTGGCCAACAATTTGCGTTTTCTAACTAATTTGTGAGCCACCCAGGAATTAATTTAAGTATATTAAAAATTAAAAATATTCAGGGGTTGATTGAATATAATTTAGCATCACATTTATTTATTTATTTTACATTTTCACTTCTGTTTTTGTTATCTGGCATATTTCTTAGTGAAGCAGGAAGTTAGACTGAAGAGTCATTATGTAACTTGTTTGCTAAGTTTAGTTAAATATATAATAGGTTGGGCCCATCCATTACCATGCAATAGACTTGTATGGATTCATTCAATACATATTAGCTAGGACCACCTTCAGTTGGGTACAGAGAGTACCCATATTTGTGGCCTGGCCAAGCAGGGCAGGGGCATAACAGATGAGCCTGCAATACAAGGGGATTCCTCTGGGGGAAATGGAGAACTTGAATGCATCACAGTAGTTCTGTTTCATTCACCTCCATGGTGGAGCTATTGCACTGCATCCATCCTCTTAACCAATACTTCTGGTATACTGATGTAAATTGTCTACCCCCCCCCCCCAGCTTGGCTTTGCTTTAGATAGTATGTGGGGATCTCAGACTACCAGTGGTAGAAGGCTGAGTGTCAGACAGTGTAAGTGGGGATCTGAGCCTAGCAGTGGAACAAAGCTAAGTGTAATGCAGTGTATGTGTGGATCTGTGACTGCAAGGTACAGTGAAACAGGTCTGGGATGTCAAACAATGAATGTTGGGTCTTTGACTACCAGGGGACATTGGAGCAAGGCCAAGATATCAATCATGCAGGGTGTGGAATGGGAGGGGCAGGGAACAGGAAAATTCATAGTGGGGATGGCTTTATATTTTATTGGGCCTAATACTAGCACTAAGCTGAGAGTACAGGGGACATTTGACAGTTCCATATTTTTCTGCATGTATTCCCAAGACAACTTTTAGATGGAAAAATACTGAGGTTAACATTCTAAGCAGAAATTGAACCATTCTGGAGAAAACCAACTGCATAAAAGGAGAGAAAAAAAATACTCCAGTTTCCCATTTTTTTTTTAAACTTGGCTTTTAACCCCTTGAATGCCAGAGAGGTATCTAGCCAATTGCAAAGCAATTAGTTGGGGACCTCTCTAGCAATCAAAAGTTTAAAGCCCCATTAAGATTTTTATTTGTCTCCTGTAGTCCAGTTGGTTTGACCCAGACCCAGAAGTGTTCATCTTAGTAAACTGGTCTCACAGTGGGTACAATGCAGGTAGAATACAGATGCAGAAACAGAAGTAAGGGAATGAGATTACTGACAGCTGCCTCATTTTCCTTTGCTTTAATGTGGTTGTATTAGCAACAGGATTTCCAACAAAGATTTCTATTGTTTGAAGTATCTTCAGGGGAAAAGGGTATTGCAATGAAATCAATTCCAAAATAATGAATTCTTTGTTTTCAAAATGTAATGTTTCCAAATAGGGTAATAATATCTTTATTTACTTGTTGAACATTACAACCAACATGGGCATCTGTGATTTTACTCTTTCCACGTTTTTTTCAGTCTCTTATAGGTTGATGCAAATTTATACGCTAATTATACGGCATACATGATGTTAAAACCAATGTAGAAGTTCTCACACCTGCAATCAAAACCATGGAAATGATGTATATAGTTTGAAGGACTTTAAATCCATAACTTATTGTGATTTGCAAGTTATTTACTGCATATCAATTAGAGCAAATCACAAGCGGTCAAGCAATTAATGTCCACTCAAACTATCATTGCCCTGCTTCTTTACTAATATTTTCAGACTTTATTTGTTCTTGCAAAGTGCATAATAGGGTACAGAACATGAAGAACAGGAAAACCCAAAGTCAAATCAAGTGGCATAAGTAGGCATCAAAACACAGGCATCCCCCAAAGGGAAGCATTCTCCACTCCCTAGGGGATACAATGTTTTGACACCCAGGCTACTGTGTCATTCTAGAGGACATCATACATTCAGTATGAAGACTTTGACAAGCATGTTTGAAATGCACAATATTTATGTTTTTATTATTTTGATTGTGAGAGCTTGCAAAACCTATATGTGTGTAACATATATACAAACCCATGTGAGTGTAACCTTCACAAAAACCCTTGACTCATGGCAAATAGTATAATGGGGTGCCCAGGGAATTCCAGATTGTGTGCTAGAGGTGCATTTTGTGTAACAGGTTTGAGAACCACTGGCTTAAAATCTGTGAAGGAGAAAGGAAGCTGCTGTCAAAACAATTAAGAGAAGGCTCTAAATTATTTATTTAGAAAATGTGTTACAAAGATGAGTACATTGGGATTTCCCTTGTTTTCAAGTATGTCCTAGAGAGCTTTAACAGTAAATAGTTACTTATTTATAAGAAATAGAGAAACAATAACAATATAAACACATATAAAAATTACTGGAGACATGAATTGGAAAGAGAGAGGGATAAACAGATAGACAGAGAGAGAGAGAGAGAGAGAGAGAAAAGATATATTAATCCTTTAACAAAGAGACCAATGGAGCAAAAGTTTTTTTTGTTTTGTTCTTTTTTTATTTGGATGAGAAGTAAGATTATATATGTGATTCATTCCCTTCTCCCCCAGTCTCCTTCACCTATAGAAGGAAGCAGGCAGATAAAATGTAAGAAAAGTTGATTCCAAATGTTCCTTTATGTAATTAACCCAGAAGAACCAAGTCTATGTAAATGTACCTATGATTTGGATCAGGTTTAGTCTCAATCAGACTGTTAGATTGTTTCAGTTGTAATACATTATGTACCCTATGCCCCAAATAAACTTAAAGGGATAGTAATACTTCATTTTAGCTTTATTTTATTTTGTAGGCATTAAAAAAACATGAAGAACGATATAAGTCTTATCTCTCAAACCTTTATGGTTTAAGAGATATTCACAAGCAATGTTTCCCCTCCCGCCCCTTTTACCTAGTGTAAGCCATCTCTGCTCATATCTGGAATGTAGTCCATAGATCAGACAGATAACAGAAGGGGACAATCTTCTTCCTATGAGAACAATGAAATACCTGCCCCCTTGACAAGTTTTTCAGGTTTTTCCCTTATCTTAATTGAAGATTGTCCCTCTCTGCAGTCTACCTGGGCACCTCCCTTCTGATCTGGCTGAACAGTGTTACATCAGTAAAAGGGGTGGGAGGGGGATACTTTGTCATTGAATTACTCTTGAACTACAACTCTGACAGAATTGAAATAACACTCTCCAAAGTCCAAATACCATGATGATTAATTAGAGCTTTTATTATGAAACATTACTATCTCTTTAAAATGTAAAATCAATGTGTGGCACCTGAGCTGCTTACAGGATAAAAAAACATATACAGAACACAGAAAGAAAAAAACTCATAGCCCATTATATCACATACAGGTGTATTCACTCACTAAAATTTGGAATTTCTGTTAAAACTAGGGATAAGCCTTAACCTTTACTGAAATATTATTAAAACCCTAAAATAGTGTTACTGGGGCTGTTTCCAGTTTGTCACTCCTGAAGAATTAGGCAAATAAGCCCTTAACATCTTAAGCAATGCATTGCACACACCTCTGGTCCTTAAGAGGTTAAAGCGATGCAGTTATTACATAGTTAAATAGCAATATTTTTGCAAATGTAGCAGTTAATAACATCCAGAATGAAACTTAGCAAGCAAAATAATGTGTATATTACATGTATATTATTCACTAAGAATGAGCTAAAATTATTTGTGATTCATTATTATAGCTCTTGTAGTATAAATGATAACCGATAACCCATTCCTGAATTTTTCTTAATAGATAATAAACACTTTTGATTACTGTTAACAATGTACACACATTTTGTCATAGCTTTAAAAAAATAAAAAAAATAAAAAAAAAAGGTTATATGCACCGAAAAAAGTAAACTGGGTATTACATGAGCTATAGTAATAAATCACTTATAATTTTAGCTCATTCTTAGGGAATCTGCAAGTATATACACATTATTTTGCTTGTTTTCTTGCATTATCCACAGCAGGACGAAGGCCTCCTCAGCAAGCCTCCAACAATTTTTGTCCTTTTGTTGCCACTGTGTTCCAACAAATTTGACAATATCATGTGTCCATCTTGTGGAATCCATTCCAAAATTAGTTTGGTCCATCTACCATCTACCATATATACACCAAAAGCAAAAAAAGAGGATGGTTAGTGGTAGAAAAATATGGTCTTTACAAGTCCTAATAATGTAGAATTTTTCAGAGGCTGTATGAAGAACTGGGTATTTAAAGTTCACAAGTGTTAGGGGTCTGATCATTAAAGGGATAGCAAACCATCTAAAAAGTACTAACTCTGTCTTAGATATAATAAAAATAAAATACCTGAGGTTATTCCTATCTTTCAAACCTTTATAGTTTGAGAGATATAGGAAAATAAAGTTCTCCGCTCCCTCCCCTTTTTGATTGATGAGCTGTAAAGCTGTCAGAAGCAGATTCAGGTCACCCGACCAGACGGCAGCTCTTCAGCAGAGCTGACATAGTGATATCTAAAAAGAAATACTTCATTGGAATGGTCTACAAAATGTGCTTGCAAACCAGGATCTCATGCAGTCAGCTATACAGCTGACGTGTGAGAAAGGAGAATGAGCTGAGAACTTTATTTTCATTTATCTCTCAAACCATAAAGGTTTGAGAGATAGGAATAACCTCAGGTAATCTCTTTTTATTATATCTAAGACACATCTAGTACTTTTTAGATGGGTTTACTATCCCTTTAAAGGATTAATGGGACTTTAAACCTATTGAATGCTTGGATACATCTCTAAAGTCTGAGGGGTTAAAAGCCCCATTTAAATAAATGCAGATAGTTGTTATGTGTTCCCTATAATACACTGTTTACCTAAGAGTTTCTCCATCTCTTTGTGCACACGGCCATGTGTAACCTTCTATCTATAAATGGGTTATTAACTAAAAAGTTAATAGAGAGAAATTTTGTCACAAGTAGAATAGGGTATGTTTCCTCTCCCTCCTTCTATAGGAAATGCTATGAGTGTGAGGTGGGCATGCATAGTTGAGTGTATGTATTTGTGGGCACAGGAACATGCAAGATAGGGAGAAAAAAAGTATGTGCCCTGGTGTAGTATATTCAAAACAACTTAGCCCTCCACAAAAAGTAAAACACCCTATGCTTGGGTACTCAGAAAAGAATTTGTTGTCAGATTGTATATATGATGGCTAGCTGGTATGGCATTTCTGGTTTATAACCTAAGCCAGACTTAGGATACTGTATGAAAGGCTGCTCCTCCTCAATCCACTCTCTATATAGAGGTATGCAGAATATATACCCACTTTGACAATGCCTGAAATGTATGTATACAAAAGTTTGCTCATGGTCATGGTAGTATTATTACTGATAGCCACCTTTTTCCATGAAAAAGCGGACAACAAGGTGTTTTTCACAGAATTTCCCGCAGGAACATGGTGAGAGATTTCTCCCACCCCTAGTTCAGTTTATGTGTTTGTGCACATGCATGATATAGTGTGGGCATGCATGGTTGAGTGACTTTTTGGGCTTTCATTGTTGGGCGTATGTATTTGTACACATTCATGGTTGAGTGTTTGTGTTGTGGACACACATAGCTGAGTGTATTTGTGGCCTGCATGACTGTGTTTGTGATTATGCATGGCTGAGTATATGTGTTTGTGAGCATTCATTGTTGAGTGCATGTATGTGCATGCATAATTCATTTTTTTGTGCACTTGTGTGACTGAGTGATGACCAGTGAGTGCATGGTGCATGCTGGAGGGTGAAACCCATCTTCCACAGACAACAGAAACACTTCTATTCACAGAAATTCCAACGGAAGGTGAGGGGAATTAAACAATTCAACCATCCCTATGCAAATATACAAGCAGCATGTAGTTATCTGACACCATCATATATGTGAGAGTCCTTTCTACTAGAGATTTGAAAAAAAGTAAACTTTTCTTCATGTCGGAATTTCCTCAGAATGGTAGACATGTTTCTATTTTTAGAGGAAGAAAGAAAAATCAGAAGTTGTATGGCTGGGATTTCAGTGGTCTTAACATGTTTGCCTGCAGGCTCACATGCAAGCAAGCCATCACACACACATACACATACATAACCATATACGCATACATGCTTACACAGTCATATAGAAAAGCACACACACTCACACAAACATTCACTCTCCCCACTGTCACTCCTGCTGAAGCAAAACAGGCTATTTTGTACCATCATCTTCTCATGGCAAAAATTTTCACTCATCACCTCTCTCTAGTAAGTTAAACTTAATTTATTTTGGCAATGGCAACATGCAGTGCTAAAAAGAACAAAATATTAGTTTTAAATACATTTTCTGCAATTTGATATAATTACAGGTGGCGTCTGAGAATTCTATGTGACCGTTGTGTTTTTAACCCTTTAAGTGCCAGATGGAGTTCCAAATACATTGCACAGAAATGCACTGGGCACCCCAAGAGTGCTCAAAGGGTTAAAATCTCCAAACTAATGTGTGTGAAAAGTGTTATAAGTGAAATAGGAAAAAAAGAGTAGTAAAAGAACATATGCCATCATTATATGAAAGAATGTGAATGGCTATTGAGTAGCTTTTTTTTTTACTAGAATAAATAGACTGTAAATGTGAAAAGCATGCCTGGTCCAGCCACCTCATACAATTATCCCCCAGTTTTACAGCAAAAAATGTAAGAGCTTTTGTAGCAGATGCTAATTGAGTGAAACCATGTACCATCCAAAGTCTCCAAAGACCACACTGGTTTTTTAGATCAGAGATTTAACAGATGCTGCTGCATTCATTTTTTATATCTCCAACATGGATGTTATGTTTTTAGAATGTCTGTAAGGCATCCAGAATAGTATTCATCTCCCTATGTGTCAGAGAGGTCAATAGTGCATTTGATTTTAACCCTTTGGTAGTTCTGGATTTATATGCCGACATCCCTAGCCAAGACACTCTAGTTACCCTTCACTCCATCCATGGCCACACTCTCAATCCTCACATGGCTCCATCCTTAGTCCCATCCACATTTCCTGGCACAGAAAATACCTGTAACAAGACTGGACAAAAAAAAGCTTTAATCTCTTGGTTGCTTGAGAGATCCCCAGAGCGTTGCTTCACAATGCATTGTAGATCTCTGAAGCTTCCAAATGGTTAAATAATAGTTTGTAAATTGGTACAAAACTGGTGCAGGAACATTGCGTTTGCGCTGGCCACAACACAGCTCAGAATGGGGGTATGACAAGCACAGCTGAGGCACTTTTCAAAATTCATCATTCTAGGCAGTTGCCTACTCTATTGAGAAATCTGGCCCCACTCTTTTTGCAAAATTCTGTAAGGTAAAGAGTTATCAGTGGATTTGATAGTAATACCCTGGACCATATTGTGGAAGTTAAAGCTAAAACAAAATTTGAGATCAAACAAACAGTACCAGTGGGGACCAAATCAATTTTCTTTGATTTAAAATGTTACCAACTGAGTGCTAGAGGGGTCTCCAATGCATTGAGAAATTCTGGTAAGTTCTATTGGTCCCCTATGGTGCAGTTAGCTTGTTCCAGAGCCTCTTGAATTATAGAGAGGTCTCTTTGCTTTGTAATTGTGCTGTAGTCTTAAGTTTGACAGTATCATTTTAGTACCTGATACTTTTACATTGTCTTAAACCATTAAAATAGATTTTCTCTGTGGGTTAACTCACATAAACTATTCACATTTCCTCGCCATAGACACAAGGCTTAAAGGGATAGTAACACTTGATATGTCAAATTATTTATGTTCTAGGGTTTACCCTCCTGAGTAAAACAAGGGTACCATCACTACTGAGAGGTGTTTTACTCAATAGTTACTGCAGTACAAACTTCAATTGTTTATGTGCAATATCACAATGGGCAGCCATTTTACAGAGGCGATGTTGCTACATCGTCCTGTGGAGGTTTGGGTCAACGGACCAGAACTGTCCATAGGATGGTGTAGTAACAGTGACATTGTAAAATTTCAGGCCATTTTGATACTGCACCTAAAAATTTCAATTTGGAATTGCAAAAACTACTGAATAAAACACCTCTCAGCAAAGGGAATTCCCTTGCTTTACTTAGACAGATAAACCCTATAATATATAGCTTTTTGCATATTAAGTGTCACTATCCCTTCAAACTAAAGGCAGACTAAGGCTCATTTCATATGAAATCATCAATGTTGTGATCACTGGTTTAGTTAGTAATTGGAGAGACCAGGTGCAAACGTTGTTTGAGGCCCCTAACACAAAAATATTTTCAGAGGCATAACTAGAAGCTACTGGACCTTGATGCAGATTTGCCTCACCTTGTTTCCTGTCACAGGCAAAACTGCACCCTTTGCATCCCATATCACTATCCTGGCAGAGATGGTGTTTCTTTAAGTCTGCTGCTGACCTATGGTGCATTTAACACAAGCAGTATCATCTCTCTTGAGTACTAATGTCCAGCAAATTGCATCTATAACTGCTACCACACAAGAGAGAAGTATGATGCAGCAGGGTGTATATGAATAGCAAGTTTCAAAAAGCAGGAAACCCCAAGTAGGTACTCTACATCAATTATACATATGAAACACACACACACGTGTGTGAGTGACAGCATGTGTATGTGAGCAAGAGTGTGTGACCTTGTGCGTTTTGTGGATATTGCATATAGTGTTTTCTGTATAGTGCATTGCATATAGCACAGTGGTTCTCAACCCGTGCCCTCAGTGGCTACTAACAGGCCAGGATTTGAGAATTTCCTTTGAAGAGCACAGGTGAGTTAATCAATATGACTGAGCCTCTTATCAACACATTTGTGTTCTAGCAGGGAAATTCCTAAGTCCTGGCCTGTAAGTGGCCACTGAAGGCACGGGTTGAGAACCTATGATATAGTATATTGCTTAATAGCATTCTGCATATTGCGTATACCATTTTGCCTATTGCATATAGCGTATACCATATTGCATTTTGCCTACTGAGTATAGCGTTTTTCCTGTTGGCTACAGTGTCTTGCGTATAGCAAGTGTTTGTATAACATGTTTTGTATAGTGTTTGACATATAGAGTATATCGTTTTACATATTGCTTATAGCGTTTGGTGTACAGTGTATTGCATTTGATGTACAGTGTATAACGCTTTGCATAAAATGTTTGGTGAATTGCTTATGAATACAATTCTAGGATAAGAGAATCCCAGAGCAAAGAATTCCTTTAATGAGGCACTCTTCCCAGGATAAAATAAAAATATCACTTTATTATCACAAACAAACGTACACAGGTATGACAATAAAACATACTTAAAAACAAAGACAAAAGGTGGGGGACCAACAAATATAATACAATATGAAATACAATTAATTCCTGACTAATTGACAATTGCAATCTATCTATATAAAGTGCATAACCAAACCACCTAAAGTGCAAGTGCAAATAAAGACTCAAAGTGCATTACTCAATGTGAATACACATATCCCCTGACGAAGCCGTTTGGCGATACGCGTTGAGAGTGTGGCTTGAGGTGGGGGTGAACTTTTGATACTTTATATCTGACTTAATTGGTGTTCAGTATATTACGGTGTTTTTATTATTTTGTTAGATGATATTATAATATACTTGTGCATTCACATTGACTTATGAGTAATGCACTTTGAGTCTTTATTTGCACTTGCACTTTAGATGGTATGGTTATGCACTTTATATAGATAGATTGCAATTGTCAATTAGTCAGGAATTAATTGTATTTCATATTGTATTATATTTGTTGGTCCCCCACCTTTTGTCTTTGCTTTTAAGTATGTTTTATTGTCATACCTGTGTACGTTTGTTTGTGATAATAAAGTGATATTTTTATTTTATCCTGGGTAGAGTGCCTCATTAAAGGAATTCTTTGCTCTGGGATTCTCTTATACTAGTATTGTATTCATGATTCTTTTTTTCTAGAGAGCACCTAACTATTATGTTATCATTACCCAGGTAGCTTATTTCAGCTGGTGGCTCATCTGTTGTTTAGTGTATGTATTGGTGAATTGCTTATAGCATATGTCATACAGCACTTGGTGAAATGCATATAGTGATGGTGTATTGTGTTTGGCGCATAGCATTTGGCACATTGCATTTTGCATTTGGTGAATTGCTTTTGGCAAATTGCATATAGCATTTGGTGTATAGTGTTTGATGTATTGCGTTTGTAGTATAGTGTTTGTCATACAGCTTGTGGCATACATTGTTTGGCATATAGGTTTAATGAATTGCTTGTTGCGTTTAACATTTTACATATATTGTTTGGCGTATAGCATTTGGCAGACAGCGTTTAGCGTTTGGTGTATAGCATTTGGCGAATTACATTTGGAGAATATCGTTTGGCATATTGCATTTTGCGTATTGCGTATAGCATTTGATGTATTGCATTTAGCACACAGCATTTGGCATATACCGTTTGTTGAATTGTGTGTTGTGTTTGGTGTTGCATTTGGATTACTGAGTTTTGCGTATTGCATATGTTGATTGGCGTATAGCATTTGGTGGACTGTGTATAGATTTTGGCTTATAGCATTAGGCGTATAGCATTTGGCGAACTGTGTCCAGCTTTTGGTATATATTGTATTGTGTATATCGTTTAGCGATTCTCAGACACAAGTTTTACGTAAAAACACAACTTTATTGAAATGATTAAAATTATCACTTAGAATGGCAATTACATACATATATAACAAGAGTGAATGGCAATGACAATATACAGACTCTACCGGTCCTGTCAATATACCGGACAGGACAGTCTGGGACAATGGAATAATAGGCTCTACCGGCCTTGCCAATACCGGGTAAGGCAACCTGCAGATGGAATAGCTTCAAGGTTCTACCGGCCTTACCTAAATACCGGGCAAGGCAGCCCCAATAAATACACGGTGTAGGCTCTACCGGCCCTGCCAATACCGGGTAAGGCAACCTCAGATGGAATGCGGTGCAAGGTTCTACCGGCCTTACCAATACCGGGCAAGGCAGCCCAGTAACCTGCAGTGTAGGCTCTACCGGCCTTGCCAATACCGGGTAAGGCAACCTCAAGAAGAATGCGGAGCAAGGTTCTACCGGCCTTACCAATACCGGGCAAGGCAGCCCAGTGGTACCAATAGCTGTCGGATGATAATAACAGTAGTGACTAAGACCTTAAGAGCAAACCAGTGTCCGCACACTGGGACCAACAAGGGAATCGGATGCCCACTATGCTCTGGAGCAAACCAGTGTCCATACACTGGGACCAACAACTGAATCATGTAGCTGCAAGGCTTTGGAGCAAACCAGTGTCCGCACACTGGACCAACAAGTGAATCGTATAGCTGCAAGGCTTTGGAGCCAACCAGCATCCGCACGCTGGGACCAACAACTGAATCGTGTAGCCGCAAGGCTTTGGAGCTAACCAGTGTCCGCACACTGGACCTACAAGTGAATCGTATAGCCGATAGGCTTTGGAGCAAACCAGTGTCCGCACACTGGACCAACAAGGAATCGTACAGCCGCAAGGCTTTGGAGCAAACCAGCGTCCGCACGCTGGGACCAACAACTGAATCATGTAGCCGCAAGGCTTTGGAGCAAACCAGAGTCCGCACGCTGGGACCAACAACTGAATCGTGTAGCCGCAAGGCTTTGGAGAAAACCAGTGTCCGCACACTGGACCAACAAGGAATCGTATAGCTGCAAGGCTTTGGAGCAAACCAGCGTCCGCACGCTGGGACCAACAACTGAATCGTGTAGCCGCAAGGCTTTTGAGCAATCCAGCGTCCACACGCTGGTACCAACAACTAAATCGTGTAGCCGCAAGGCTTTGGAGCAAGTCAGCATCCGTATACTGGGACTGACAAGCAATGTCACCGACGCGACCACGCAGAAGGTCGCCAGGATCACAGGAGATGACAGGAAACAGCAGAACGATCAGTCAGGTCAGGAAACAGCAGTGAAGATGGTCAGCAGGAACTGCAACCCCAGAGGACTAGGCCGGAACCAGGACTGGAACAACTCAGCATACAGGAGGTACTGGAACAGCTGCAATCAGGAACACAGGAAAAGAGGCCCAACTATCACTGGACATAGTGATAGCGATAAAGGTCAGAAACAACATGAAAGGGCACCCAAAGGGTGCCCAATCCAGGTTTAAATAGGCAATATGAGGCGGGCTAAAGGCAGGCAGCCAATGGAAGCCCCCTACTGGTGATAGACAAGGAAATGCAGCAATCACGGGCACCGTGATAATTTCGTAGATAGTTGTGGGTATTGTATTGTACGTATAGCATTTGGCATACAGTATAGCGTTGTGCATATCGTGTGCAGCAGTATGTATATAGCATTATGTGTATAGCAATAATAGCATTGTGTGTTTTGTGTTTTTGTGCATAGCATTTTGCATATAGCTTCATGTGTATAATGTGTGGATTGTATTGTGCATACAGCACTGTGTGTGTATTGTGTGTGCGTGTATTGTTTGTGTATATAGTGTGTGTGTGTGTGTGTGTGTGTGTGTGTGTGTGTGTGTGTGTATATATATATATATATATATATATATATTGTGTGTGTGTTACCCTGTCACATTAAGTACAAATTTCTTATTTTAGTTTATTTTTTATTAACTGTCCCCCCAATACCAGTCAACAAACCCCACCCCCCAAACAAATTCTCTGTTCAACTGATTCCTTCCACTCACCCACCCACCAACACAGGCACCCTCTTCAGACCCCTTTTATTTAGTTTTTATTTACATGTATGTATTTGTGTGTGTATATTGTGTGTGTATATATTGTGTGTATGTATATATATATCTTGTGTGTGAGTGGTGCATGTCAGTATATTTTGTGTGTTGTGTGTGTGAATTTATTGTGTTTGTGTATTATGTGTTGCTTGAGTTCATTGTAGCTCTTGTATCTCCATGCAGCAAAATCACGCTCCCATGGTTGGTAAAAAAATGCTACAAAGTAGCAAGTGAAGAACAGAAGAAACCAAAAAATAAGAATATAGTGCATGACAAGGATAGGAGTTGTCCCACTAGCCTTGTCCCAATGCACTGATAGCCATAGAAACACATAATCACTTCCAGGCTTGTCCCATAGTAGTCATAGAACTGTACAAACCATCTCCCCGGCTTTGTCACACTACACTGGTATCCACAGAACCACACATACTGACCCCCTAGCCTTGTCCCACTGTAGCAACAGAACAACACATTTTGACCCCCCCCCCAGCCTTGGTCCATTGTAGCCAGAGAACCACATATACTAACCCTCCAGTATTATCTTATTGCATTGTTAGCAATAGAACCACATATACTGACCTCCAACCTTATCCACAGTAGCCACATAACAACACATACTGGTGCCCTGAGACTTGTTCCACTGTACTGGTAGCCATAGTGATGGGAAGCATGAGATCCTCCGACTATTGCCAGACTGCATCCCCTGTCAGGCAATGGCTGATGGGGAATGATGGAGATTGTAGTCTAGCAGCAGTTGGAGGAGTTTATTTTGCATACCACTGCTTACAACCCTATATACTGACCCCCCTCACTTTTCTTTCACTGCACTGGTAACCATAAAACCATACATACTAATGCCACCCAGCATAGGATCAAATGAGAGTTGGTACCGTGTTAGCTGTAGAAATTCAGGAGGCAAATATATTTGTTGATACCTTTATTGTCTAAACAGATTTAAGATGCAAGCTTTCAAGACCGCTTTTGGTCTCTTCCTCAGGCATGTTATACAAGTAAATATGAAAACATCTCTTATATACAAATCCACATTGCATTGTTTAGCATGGAAATCAGATAACAAAGTTCAATCCAGACTCTGGTTCTTTGATCAGTCAATGTTAGAGGAGAGTGTTGTAAATTGCAGTCTTCTTCTGAGGGAACCAAGGTACTTATGATCCAGAAGGGGCTGCTGTAAAGCTTACTCCACAGTGTGGAAATGTGTCAGGAATTCTCTGTCTCCATTCAAACCATGATTCAAAGCTCCAAATTGGATTATTAATTTTACCTCCCATATTTTTCTCTCTTCCTGAGTGTGAAACCGTCCCATCAGTACTGTTAATCTAATGTCCCTGATACTGTGTGCAGAATCACTCATACTGACCTCAAAATCCAGCCTCATCCCACTGCACATTCACCCACAGAACCACACATTCTGAGTCAGGCACAGGAGGAAACTGAACAAGTTCTGATGGGACATGTCTTGGGGGTTTTAAGTGAGGAAATTTCCAAAGAAAAAGATGCAAAAATTTCTGCAGGAAATAAGAGGCTTTTTGCCCCTTCCTGTTCACAAGAGCAAAGCGGTCACTGTTTTCACAGCACCAAGCTCACAGAAAGAGTGAAGTGATGATACCGTGTGTATCATGTGAAGTAACACTGTCATTTTTTTAAGTTGTAGTTTGGCTATTACTTGGCACTTTGCATGCTTTCATTGCTGAATTTACATTATTATTAATATTATTAATCTTTATTTATATATTATATATATATTTCATATCACTAGGGTATTTAGTTGAGGTCTGCCCTCCCTCCTTTTTGACACTGGTTGTTATAACCCTTTGAGTGCAAAAGGGTGTGTTGCAATGCTTTGGATACCTCTGTGGCACTGAAATAGTTAAAAGCATAATTCCCAAAATTAGATACATATATACATTTTTTATGTTACACAAGGGAGCATGTTTTATATTCTGTGCTTATATGCATAGTTGCCTTTGGGACTGCTTGCAGGTATTTCACACAAGCAGTGTTTGAGATTTAAATGCCCATCACAGACACCAATGAATGGATGGCCTCCTTGGGCATCAGACAATAATATCTGGCTGGAGCCCACATAGCTTGGCCATCAACCATGTTCTCAATGTGGTGAATTGGTGGGTGAACACAGGAGAAAGGAGATCAGAATATGGTCATCAGAAATCTAGAAGGGTCCTGCTACAGCTCTGTCACTTGTATGAAAGAGCTCTAATATGCAGCTCAACAAATATAGACATTTAAGATACAATGCAAAATATGTATAAAAAAATAAAAATAATGTTAAGTGGAAGTAGTACTTTCTGTTAATGACCACCAACTTGACTTAGTATGGTAAGAAAATCCTAATGGTTCCCCAACCTATTTTTTCCTTTACTCCTTCATTAATGAGATGACATTGGTTGTTATGATTCATCATGTCCATGGAGGCAGACATGACCGTTGCTAGCTGGACCACAGGACATAAGATCACTTTGTGCAATGATTGGAGTTTAAGTCTATAAGAGCCAGTGGAAATATTCAGAATTTTAAGTGTCCACTATAGTGCAAATGGTTTACCCAATAAATGAAATATTCCCATTGTATACATACAGACAGCCCAATGTATTTATTCGTCCCTGTTTAAGTATCCATCTGGAATAAGGGTATATCCTCCACCCATGTTCACACACAATTTGTCCAGAAACAGGACTAAGGAGCTCAAGACACATTCACTCAATCAGCTTCTATGGTGATTGCTGTAGATCTTTGAAGATCTTGGGGAGTGTATAGCAGACTGGGGTAATCTTGCTGTATTATACAATGACATTTATTCATTAAAGGGGAACTCTCACCTTAGTTAAATTTGGCATCCTATTACAGCTCTAATCTGTTTCTTATTTCCATTTTAAATCACTAGCTGCAGAGATATTAGCTTGTAAAGTTGGGATGAAGACATCAGTTTCTTTCAGGCAGCAGGTACAGTTCTGCCCCACAGCCTGACAATTTTGCTCAATTCCTCTCCCCATGTAGTGCTTCCTCTCCTCCTCCTCTGATGACAGAGGATTCCTGCAGATGACCTGGCGCGATCTCTAGCAAAATCACGTTCAGGTCATATGCTGGAATCCTCCATCATTGGAGGAGGTGGAGGAGAGGAAGCACTACGTGGTGAGGGGAACTGAGCAAGATTGACAGGCTGTGGGGCAGAGCTGTACCCGCAGCCTGAAAAAAAACGACATCACAATCCCAAATTTACAAGCTAATATTTCTGCAACTAGTGATTTAAAATGAAAATAAGAAACAGATTACACTTTCAACAACATTGAGCTGTAATAGGATGCCATTCACTCTACAACAGACTTTACAACAGAAACCCTCAAGCATGCTCTTATCCTTTCTCACCTGGACTACTGAAACTCTTTACTTATTGGTCTTGCTACTAACCATTTCGGTACTCTTCAATCAGTTCTTAATTCAGCCACCAGAATACTCTTCCTCTCCTCCAGAACAGTACTCACCCCACCACTCTTAAAATCACTGTCATGGCTTCCCATAAAGCAGGGTATCACATTCAAAACCCTCCTCATTACCTTCAAGGCTCTCCATCACTTCAACCCGCCTTATATTTCATGTTTGATATCCCGCAATATTCCTGCATGTCCACTACACATGTTGGATGACTCTCTGCCTCTTTAACCACTATCGCTGTTTCACGATTGAAAGCTTTCTCACTTGCTGCCCCCTACCTCTGGAACTCTCTACCACCCAGTATTCGCCAAGCCTCAACTCTCAACAACTTTAAATCAAAGCTAAAAGAGCACCATTCAACAGCGTAATATGGAAACATTATCATTATCAAACATTATCATCATAAGCCAAACACTGAATAAATATACTGTATTCAATTAGACTGAGATGCATTCTCTCTGGTTACTGCATTTGTTTGCTAGTATTCAAAAGGGTTAAAAGGGCCAACGAAATCAATGAGAAATTGTATTTATCACCTATAGTGCAGTTGGTTTGCCAAATAATTGATCTCATTTTCTAGGGGCATATGGTCATTCATGTAGTTAAATAAAATATGTATCCTTTGTGGAGAAGGCGCTGCAAAATGTCTATTACTCTATATAGTTAGAGTTCGCTATAACGGAGATCCAAGTAGCAACTGGCTTTCTTTCCGAGGATTCACTGGCGCCTTTCAACTCCCAGGGCGTTGCAACCACCACGATAATCTCGCCCCACAAATCAGAATAGATATAGGCACTCGAAAGTTTGAGTCTGGCGCTTGTGAACTCTCAATATCCCTATAAAAAATCAAATCAACACACAGTATCTCAATCTTAAAATATTCCCCTTTAATTGAAATTTGAAAAACCACATATACGCACAACACGTTATATCTTCAAAAAACAACGAGAGGCATCAATAAATATATACAAAATCCCGAAATACAAATATTAATAAAAAAAAAAAAAAAAAAACTTAAATGAAAATAAGTAAATAATCAAAGGGTTAAAAAGCCGATTTAGATAAACCTCAAATTTTGATATATACTTGGCTTAAAAATAACCCTTGTATATAATGATAAAGTGAGAGTCTTACATGCCCTCAAAAGTTCAGAAACGTGAGGCTATTACTACTGTGTATTAGCCAAGACTACAATGTGTCTATCCGCACATCTAAGCACAGAATCCGCCTGACGTTAACTGAACAGTGAGCGAAGCATGGGACAAAGACAAACAATATATAATATAGTAAAGTAAAAAGAAGTCAATCATATAACTCCCAAACACTTACATTTATAGCTGATATAACGATGAGTAATAAAAAGCATACACCCGGCCGGGAGATAATGCGATTAAAATCACACTTTTTGCAACGCGTTTCACACCTATAGCGATGCTTTATCAAGCAAAAGTAAAGTGGGTCTGCTCATCGTATCATCGGCTATTTAAACTCTTCTCTAAGAATGAAGTAATTGGTCAACACAAGTGTTTACAACTACGAATGCCTCAAGGATACATTCTATCTAGAAGTTCGTTAGGTAAATCCAAATTTAACCCTTCGGCTGCTAGATTCGCCCATACCCAATCATCAAAACAAAAAAAAAACAAAAAAAAAAACAATTCCAACAAAAAATCTTACATATAAAAAAAACCAATGTATACCAATCACCTCATTCCCCTTTATAAGAAAGCAGCGAGTTCAATATTTTCATTTAACCCATCCGGGTATAAAGTGTTTAACTTGAATATCCATGTTGCTTCACGTTTATTCAATAGATCAACCCAGCTGCCTTTTCTAAAATCTAACCTCACACTCTCTAAAGCAAACCCCATCAACAATTTGGAATCACTCCCATGTGTTTCAAGAAAATGACGTGACACAGAGTGGGTTGTGACTTGTTTCTCAATATTCCTTTTATGTTCATATAATCTTCTTTTAAAAGTTCTTTTAGTTCTTCCTATATATAATAGATCACAAGGACATTTAAGCACATAAATTACTCCTATACTATCACAATTTAAAAATTGTTTAATAGGAATCTCCTTTTCACTTTTAGGAACTTTGAAAGTTTCTAAATTCTTAGGGCAGTTTGCACAGGAGGTACATTTACCACACCTGTGCCAACCTGTCACCGGTGACATGGTAAGGGGATTACATTTATTCCCCTGCCTAACATTAACTCTATGTGCCCTCAGTACCGTCGGTGCTAATATACTTTTAAGATTTTGATTTTTCTTACAAATAACATGAGCTTTCTCTGGAACTAAATTCCTGAGGACTTTGTCCTCAAGAATTATTGGCCAGAACTTATCTAAAATCTTTCGTATTTTATAAAGATCGCCTGTATATGCAGTGATCAATGCTACATCAAAGTCACCTTTCTTCTTATTATCCCTAACCTTTCCACCCCATGTAGTATTATTAACCTTATTAATCCTAAACTTTTTAAAACAAGCTCTACTAGACTTAATCTTTAGGGGTTTAATCTCACTTTCCCCACCTAGCTTCTTTTTGACTTTTTTCTCTTTGTACTTTATGTGCTTAGTATCCAAAAAATCTTCTTGATCAATATCATAATTGGCTTTTAAGATTTGGACAAATTTAGTAAAATCATAGCTCAACCCATTCAATTCATCGATGGATTTACTCATATTTATTGTCATTGAACCACTCTGTGTTTTAGTCAACTCCCCCCTATCAAAATTCAACACTTCTAAAAAAGCTTCACAAACAATTGTAAAACCATATCCCCTCTCCAAAAATCTCTTAATGAGTCTAATTCCTTGATCCCAATAATCACAAATAAGAGAACAATTCCTCCGTATACGTATGAACTGGCTTTTAGGAATATTGTCCAGCCATATTCTTTTGTGCATACTTGAATAAGGTATGAAACTGTTCTGATCTACAGTTTTAAAATGGGTCTTAGTTAGAATACGACTACCATCTACAAATAAACAGAGATCCAAAAATTCAATCTTCTCCATACTGTATGTATAAGTGAATTTCAAATTTAAATTATTATTATTGAGAAAGGAAAAAAACTCTTCCAAGAGATCCACACTCCCATGCCATATCATTACAATGTCATCAATATATCGCCTATACACCTTAATATAAGGAGAAAAGCGATTAGGGGACCAAATTGTATCATCCTCCCAAATACCTAAAAATAAGTTCGCAAAACTAGGGGCAAAGCGGGTACCCATCGCTGTGCCCCTAGTTTGCAAATAAAACGTTTTGTTGAGCACAAAATAATTAGTCTTCAATATAAAGGAGACACTATCCAATATAAATTTTCGATGGGATTCACTTAAAAAATCATACTTATCAAAAGATCTTTCTAAAGCCTTAACACCTTCTAGATGACCTATATTAGTATAGAGGGCACTGATATCGCTTGTAACCAATATATCACCTTCTTCCCAATCCAAATTCTCAAATACTTCTATAACATCACTACTATCCTTCAAATAGGAGCTGATATGCGGAACCATCACTTGTAGATATAGATCTACATACAAGGACAAATTTTGAGAAAGCGACCCTATCCCCGACACGATAGGGCGGCCTGGGGGAGAGGACAGACTCTTGTGGATTTTGGGAAGATGATAGAATGTCGCTATTTTGGGTTCCTCAATCCACAAGAATCTGGCCTCATCCAAAGATAACACATCCTCCAGTCTCGCCCGATCCACTAATTGTCTCAGTTCTCGTTTATAACAATCTGTAGGATCGCTGTCCAACACTGCATAAAAGCTCCTATCCGATAACAAATTCATAGATTCCCACATATATACTTCATAATTTTGCAACACCACTCCCCCACCTTTATCTGCTTGTCGTATGACTAGATCCTTGTTTTTCATTAGATCTTTCAGGGCAATACGTTCTATCCTAGATAAATTGTCCCATCTATTATTGAGATCCAAACACTCTGTGTCACGTCATTTTCTTGAAACACATGGGAGTGATTCCAAATTGTTGATGGGGTTTGCTTTAGAGAGTGTGAGGTTAGATTTTAGAAAAGGCAGCTGGGTTGATCTATTGAATAAACGTGAAGCAACATGGATATTCAAGTTAAACACTTTATACCCGGATGGGTTAAATGAAAATATTGAACTCGCTGCTTTCTTATAAAGGGGAATGAGGTGATTGGTATACATTGGTTTTTTTTATATGTAAGATTTTTTGTTGGAATTGTTTTTTTTTTTTTTTTTTTTTTTTGTTTTGATGATTGGGTATGGGCGAATCTAGCAGCCGAAGGGTTAAATTTGGATTTACCTAACGAACTTCTAGATAGAATGTATCCTTGAGGCATTCGTAGTTGTAAACACTTGTGTTGACCAATTACTTCATTCTTAGAGAAGAGTTTAAATAGCCGATGATACGATGAGCAGACCCACTTTACTTTTGCTTGATAAAGCATCGCTATAGGTGTGAAACGCGTTGCAAAAAGTGTGATTTTAATCGCATTATCTCCCGGCCGGGTGTATGCTTTTTATTACTCATCGTTATATCAGCTATAAATGTAAGTGTTTGGGAGTTATATGATTGACTTCTTTTTACTTTACTATATTATATATTGTTTGTCTTTGTCCCATGCTTCGCTCACTGTTCAGTTAACGTCAGGCGGATTCTGTGCTTAGATGTGCGGATAGACACATTGTAGTCTTGGCTAATACACAGTAGTAATAGCCTCACGTTTCTGAACTTTTGAGGGCATGTAAGACTCTCACTTTATCATTATATACAAGGGTTATTTTTAAGCCAAGTATATATCAAAATTTGAGGTTTATCTAAATCGGCTTTTTAACCCTTTGATTATTTACTTATTTTCATTTAAGTTTTTTTTTTTTTTTTTTTTATTAATATTTGTATTTCGGGATTTTGTATATATTTATTGATGCCTCTCGTTGTTTTTTGAAGATATAACGTGTTGTGCGTATATGTGGTTTTTCAAATTTCAATTAAAGGGGAATATTTTAAGATTGAGATACTGTGTGTTGATTTGATTTTTTATAGGGATATTGAGAGTTCACAAGCGCCAGACTCAAACTTTCGAGTGCCTATATCTATTCTGATTTGTGGGGCGAGATTATCGTGGTGGTTGCAACGCCCTGGGAGTTGAAAGGCGCCAGTGAATCCTCGGAAAGAAAGCCAGTTGCTACTTGGATCTCCGTTATAGCGAACTCTAACTATATAGAGTAATAGACATTTTGCAGCGCCTTCTCCACAAAGGATACTTTTCAAGTTGGTAATTTCGTTTGCAACCAAGGAGAATATGGCGGCTTCATCTAATACATCTAATCAGCAATCGTTGAGATCCAAGTTTGAGAAACAAAGAAAAGAAAGGATTATTAAGGTTGATTTAGTATTTAAAGTATCTCAAGAGACTTGTAATCCAGTAATTGAAGAAGTCGATATTAAGAAGGCGTTTAATATATATGAGAGACTTATGGTTAAAGAATTGAAATGTTGGTGGGAAATTGTTGGTTTGGAGAGATATATTAAAAATAATTTGATTCCAAGAGGTTTGAGATGCAATAAGGTCCCTACCTTTGATGTTAAAGATGACCATTTTAGAACTGAATGGTCAAAGATCTTAGAGAATTGTTCTCTCCAACTTATGCAACTCATTGTAAATTACAAAACCATTGAGTTAAGTAGGTTGGAAAAACAAATTGTAGAAGCACAAGAAGTCTTGGAAAATGTTAGGGGTCATGCTGATTTTAATAAGTTTGATGATCTGGTTACAAAAAAACTTAATACTTTGGATGTTCAGATTATACAAACTAAACAAAAGAAATTCCTACGGGATGTAGTAGATTATAGAGAGGGGAGGAATTCTGTGTGGATAAAAAATCAGCAAGACCGCATGTATGCAAGCCAACAGAGGACTAATTTTAAGGAGGATAAGAATTACAAGTCAAATGAGAATAAGTTCACCTACGGATTTAATAGGTATAACAAGAATAAAGGGAGAAGTTCCGATATTGTAGACATGGCCAATAATGATCAGAATAGTAGGAATTCTAGAGAGGAGAAAACTTTGGAGACAGTGAATGTTATACGAACAAATGGAAACAACACAGACAGGAATGGAGTGCAAGTTCCGAGATTAAAAGGAAAATCTAAAAAGCAGAATAGTAAGAAAACTTATATGGAAGGGGTTGAGAATGGTGATATACGGAGCCACCAGAATAGATTTCTTCCATTAGCTGATTGTGATACGGATGAATTTGGGACTCCTGTCTGTGTTTCACCAGTGGCTCACTGCTCCAAAGATTTGGGTTCTTTTTTAGGTGTGGGTCAGAGGAGGCAAGGAATAAAAAGGAGAGTCTTTGTAGAGTCAGAAGAGGAAGAAGGAGAAATTACAGAGGAAGACGAGGAGGAAGATTAGCGAAACATAGACGTTTAAAGAAACAATTAAAGGAGAAAGGAAATGTAGGTCTTAGAGAATTAGGGATTTATAACCTCTCGGATGTCTCATTAACATTGGGACAGGTATCTTTATTGTCCAAAGGACTCAATTTTGCACCCAAGAGGAAAGTGGATAAATTTGAACTATTTATTGATTTTGAGAAGCTTATAAGGAAATTAGCTTTGAAAAGGTTTTTTGCCTTGAATGAGAAGAATAAAAAGGGTGAACAAATACCTATTTGGAATGCCTCCTTGACTAATAAGGATATCCTCTTTTTGTCTGAATTGCAAGGAATGAGCAATATGGGGACTGATCAAATACAGAAATTAAAATTTAACACTAATTTAAAGAATAAGTCCTCCTTTTGCCCTGATATACAGAAGGGACCTAATTTGACCCTTTTTCAGCATCTGGTTAGAAGGGAGATTAAATGTTTGGATCTCAATAATAGATGGGACAATTTATCTAGGATAGAACGTATTGCCCTGAAAGATCTAATGAAAAACAAGGATCTAGTCATACGACAAGCAGATAAAGGTGGGGGAGTGGTGTTGCAAAATTATGAAGTATATATGCGGGAATCTATGAATTTGTTATCGGATAGGAGCTTTTATGCAGTGTTGGACAGCGATCCTACAGATTGTTATAAACGAGAACTGAGACAATTAGTGGATCGGGCGAGACTGGAGGATGTGTTATCTTTGGATGAGGCCAGATTCTTGTGGATTGAGGAACCCAAAATAGCGACATTCTATCATCTTCCCAAAATCCACAAGAGTCTGTCCTCTCCCCCAGGCCGCCCTATCGTGTCGGGGATAGGGTCGCTTTCTCAAAATTTGTCCTTGTATGTAGATCTATATCTACAAGTGATGGTTCCGCATATCAGCTCCTATTTGAAGGATAGTAGTGATGTTATAGAAGTATTTGAGAATTTGGATTGGGAAGAAGGTGATATATTGGTTACAAGCGATATCAGTGCCCTCTATACTAATATAGGTCATCTAGAAGGTGTTAAGGCTTTAGAAAGATCTTTTGATAAGTATGATTTTTTAAGTGAATCCCATCGAAAATTTATATTGGATAGTGTCTCCTTTATATTGAAGACTAATTATTTTGTGTTCAACAAAACGTTTTATTTGCAAACTAGGGGCACAGCGATGGGTACCCGCTTTGCCCCTAGTTTTGCGAACTTATTTTTAGGTATTTGGGAGGATGATACAATTTGGTCCCCTAATCGCTTTTCTCCTTATATTAAGGTGTATAGGCGATATATTGATGACATTGTAATGATATGGCATGGGAGTGTGGATCTCTTGGAAGAGTTTTTTTCCTTTCTCAATAATAATAATTTAAATTTGAAATTCACTTATACATACAGTATGGAGAAGATTGAATTTTTGGATCTCTGTTTATTTGTAGATGGTAGTCGTATTCTAACTAAGACCCATTTTAAAACTGTAGATCAGAACAGTTTCATACCTTATTCAAGTATGCACAAAAGAATATGGCTGGACAATATTCCTAAAAGCCAGTTCATACGTATACGGAGGAATTGTTCTCTTATTTGTGATTATTGGGATCAAGGAATTAGACTCATTAAGAGATTTTTGGAGAGGGGATATGGTTTTACAATTGTTTGTGAAGCTTTTTTAGAAGTGTTGAATTTTGATAGGGGGGAGTTGACTAAAACACAGAGTGGTTCAATGACAATAAATATGAGTAAATCCATCGATGAATTGAATGGGTTGAGCTATGATTTTACTAAATTTGTCCAAATCTTAAAAGCCAATTATGATATTGATCAAGAAGATTTTTTGGATACTAAGCACATAAAGTACAAAGAGAAAAAAGTCAAAAAGAAGCTAGGTGGGGAAAGTGAGATTAAACCCCTAAAGATTAAGTCTAGTAGAGCTTGTTTTAAAAAGTTTAGGATTAATAAGGTTAATAATACTACATGGGGTGGAAAGGTTAGGGATAATAAGAAGAAAGGTGACTTTGATGTAGCATTGATCACTGCATATACAGGCGATCTTTATAAAATACGAAAGATTTTAGATAAGTTCTGGCCAATAATTCTTGAGGACAAAGTCCTCAGGAATTTAGTTCCAGAGAAAGCTCATGTTATTTGTAAGAAAAATCAAAATCTTAAAAGTATATTAGCACCGACAGTACTGAGGGCACATAGAGTTAATGTTAGGCAGGGGAATAAATGTAATCCCCTTACCATGTCACCGGTGACAGGTTGGCACAGGTGTGGTAAATGTACCTCCTGTGCAAACTGCCCTAAGAAGTTAGAAACTTTCAAAGTTCCTAAAAGTGAAAAGGAGATTCCTATTAAACAATTTTTAAATTGTGATAGTATAGGAGTAATTTATGTGCTTAAATGTCCTTGTGATCTATTATATATAGGAAGAACTAAAAGAACTTTTAAAAGAAGATTATATGAACATAAAAGGAATATTGAGAAACAAGTCACAACCCACTCTGTGTCACGTCATTTTCTTGAAACACATGGGAGTGATTCCAAATTGTTGATGGGGTTTGCTTTAGAGAGTGTGAGGTTAGATTTTAGAAAAGGCAGCTGGGTTGATCTATTGAATAAACGTGAAGCAACATGGATATTCAAGTTAAACACTTTATACCCGGATGGGTTAAATGAAAATATTGAACTCGCTGCTTTCTTATAAAGGGGAATGAGGTGATTGGTATACATTGTTTTTTTTTATATGTAAGATTTTTTGTTGGAATTGTTTTTTTTTTTTTTTTTTTTTTTTTTTTTGATGATTGGGTATGGACGAATCTAGCAGCCGAAGGGTTAAATTTGGATTTACCTAACGAACTTCTAGATAGAATGTATCCTTGAGGCATTCGTAGTTGTAAACACTTGTGTTGACCAATTACTTCATTCTTAGAGAAGAGTTTAAATAGCCGATGATACGATGAGCAGACCCACTTTACTTTTGCTTGATAAAGCATCGCTATAGGTGTGAAACGCGTTGCAAAAAGTGTGATTTTAATCGCATTATCTCCCGGCCGGGTGTATGCTTTTTATTACTCATCGTTATATCAGCTATAAATGTAAGTGTTTGGGAGTTATATGATTGACTTCTTTTTACTTTACTATATTATATATTGTTTGTCTTTGTCCCATGCTTCGCTCACTGTTCAGTTAACGTCAGGCGGATTCTGTGCTTAGATGTGCGGATAGACACATTGTAGTCTTGGCTAATACACAGTAGTAATAGCCTCACGTTTCTGAACTTTTGAGGGCATGTAAGACTCTCACTTTATCATTATATACAAGGGTTATTTTTAAGCCAAGTATATATCAAAATTTGAGGTTTATCTAAATCGGCTTTTTAACCCTTTGATTATTTACTTATTTTCATTTAAGTTTTTTTTATTTTTTTTTATTAATATTTGTATTTCGGGATTTTGTATATATTTATTGATGCCTCTCGTTGTTTTTTGAAGATATAACGTGTTGTGCGTATATGTGGTTTTTCAAATTTCAATTAAAGGGGAATATTTTAAGATTGAGATACTGTGTGTTGATTTGATTTTTTATAGGGATATTGAGAGTTCACAAGCGCCAGACTCAAACTTTCGAGTGCCTATATCTAAATAAAATATGTATAATACTTTTATTCTAGACAGAGGGGAGTAAATAACAAGGGACAATATCCCTCCATCAGTATGAAGTATGAAGCTGTGTAGGGTGCAAGTTACTGGGTGTTCCATTCCGTAGATGGAATTCTTCATTTTTGACATGTTTTTGACATTGCTTTATAGAAGAGCAAAGTGCTGTCATTACATTTCTTTTTTTGCAAAAGGTCATAAAAAGGCTCAGATTCAGACATCCAATTTCTGCTTCCAAAGCATTTAACTGCTCTGGAAACTCAAAAATATACTCTCCAGCAATCATCAGTGGCATGGTGACCAATTTATAAGTGGGAAAGTAAAAAAAAAAACTTGAACATTTGACAGATTATGAAAGTAGTTCAACCCTAAAGTAGTTATACAACAGTTCTGATGAATAATGATTACTTTCATTTTGGTGTACAATGTGACTCACAAATATGTCTTCTGGGACATAAAAATTAACCCCTTGAGGACCAGGGGTGTGTGAAATGCATTGCAATACAATGCACTGCACATTCCTCTGGTATCTAAGGGATTAAGATACATTTTAATAAAAATAATGAGACTGCATTGTAAACAATACCAACAGTAATATGTATCTATTAATAACACGGTGAGGCTGATGTACTAAAAGGGAGAAATAACCACCCCAGTGATGTAAATGGGGCTTTTAACCCCTTAAATGCCAGAACCTTGTCCAGTGCATTGAAAAGTAATGTGTTATACACCTCTCTGGACCTTAAGAGGGTTAATATTAAGTGTGCACAGTTTCTAGGTCAGTGATTCACAGCTATAGATCTTGGGATACCTCAAAAGTCAGGTTTTAAGGATATTCCTTATTAAGTACAGGTGAAGCAAACAAAAGGACTGATTTTAAACCTTTTTAAATCAGTCCATTAGATATTTGCTGACACATAATTATTTTTTTGTTTTACTTTGTTTTCTACTTCCAAAGAAACAGAGCTGCAATGGGGGCCAAGTGTGCACCATCCTTTACAAATTAGTAAGGATAGTATAGAATTTTTGGATCTGGTACTGACTGCATTTCTACTAATGGTGTAGTGGAGAACAATGTCTACCATAAACCACATGATGGGAATATATTATTGGCTGCACATAGTTTTCATCCACAACATGAAGTCAACAATTCCAAAGGAACAATTTATACAGTTAAAATGCATTTTTAGCACACCTGGGGCTCGATCGAAATGTGGCGTCAAAAATGCTGGTATGGCAAAATGGATAACGACCAACAAAAGAAAATGTCTTGGTTGGTATTCAAATGTCCTTCCAGCATTAAGCACTATGGACATTAGGTCACAAAAATGGTCTTGTGGCCAAACATCATTTTGTACGTTAAGTTCCCAAAATGCTGCTGAATAATGGCAGTATTGGAAACTTAACAGGAAAACAAAACCTAACAATCGGTGCCTGACATAATGTCAAGAGCTGATCATCACCTAATCTGTGTTACACTTACCTGTCATCCATTGTCTGTTTCCTTCTACCTTCATTCTTTCTTTTCTTCCATTTTTTTCTGTAAACAAAAAAAAAAAAAAATAGACAAGTATAACTCCAGTGCTTAAATTTCTGGCACACTAATACATAGTTTTACGCCTTGACTGCCAGAGGGGTACGCAACACATTGCAAAGCAATGCATTGCATTCCTCTCTGGGGCTCAAAGGGTTAAAGTATGCAGTAGTGTGATGGGTTTGCAATATAAAAATGCCCCCATGCATAGTAAATTGTGTCAAAGTTAAGCCAAGTAAATAGTATTGCCATAATAAAATTTCCCAAAAATATACTTAGCTTTAATAATTTTAATCGCTGTCTCCACTGCTGTGTGACCGCTGAGGCGGCGGTGGAGACAGAATCATGCACCACAGTCCCCCCTCCTCATCTGCACAGGCCGATGCCAATCCGCTCTGAGGGAATTGGAATTGAGACTGCCCTTATATATGAGCAGTCTTATTTCCCATTCTCTCACAGCCTTTGGCTGGGATATGCTTACGCACCTCCCAGCCAATCAGCTTTGTGTGGCTGTGCTTTAAACTGATTGGCCAAAAAGACTGTCACTCACATGAAAATGGATGAACTTTTGATATAAAAATAAAAATATCAGTTTTAAAGAAGGTAATACAATTGTTAATAGAAATAATAGTTGTACCCATCATGGGAGCGACAAAAAAGTCTTGAGAGATAGTGCACATCAATTTTATGCTGATTTTATATGATAATATGGTTTTGCTTGTTGTTCTAAAAGATGGTTGTATGTTTACAGTGGGGTTCTTTTAGGTGTTGAGGAAAATACAAACACATTTCACAAACCTTCACTGGTAGTGTCACTTCAAAGATGCATACAATTAAGCTCTTTATAAATTGTTCACATATTACAGGATTTATTTGGTCAGTTGCCAACTATGTAATAAACAATATGTGGGCAGGACAACACATACTATAATGGAGAGGATTAGGGAGCACCTTAGTGCAAGTGAAAAGCATGACAATAGCAAGCCACTTTCTGGATATTTCAGGTTCAAAGGTGTTGATAGGGTGAACATACCTCCTACTACAGGTGGTTTGTTTCCATTCCTTTGTAGGAGAGAGATGGAATTCTGCATTGGACCTCAGCTTTTTATTTTGATTTTTTACCTTTATTATTATGTTTAAGTTAAGATTTATTGTTGGAATTGTTTTTCTTTTTTGTATTTCTGTGCTATTACCCATCTCTTTTGATGACTTTTAGTTATATCTTGTCCATGTGTTATTATCAACCACTTATACACAAGTACATGTTATACAGTCTTATAAGTTATATTGTGCATATTTGTGTCCTAGATATATTTAGGGTATATTTATTTTATGGATTATGTGAATTGTTATGTGAATTGTTATGTGAATCAATGTGTCAACCTTCTAGCATCTTATGCAAATGCTTTTAATTATATGATTCCATTTCTGATTTTATGTTTGATATTTTAGACAACTCAAAGGGAAGGAGTTTGTATGGTTTACATACACCAAGGGATTGTGGTGGCTTTGCCTGTGATTAAGGGCAGGTGTATTCTGAAACTCTTAAGGTGTTATGGAGTTGTGTGCTCCCTTTGATACATGTATGTCTCTTTGGCATGCAGATGTGATCTCTCTTTCCCCATCTTCACAACCTTGTCACCCAGTGTGCACATTACAGTTGCCTACAATTGCACAGTGACTGCCACAAATGAAAAATAATCCCACACATGATTTGTAGGTGGGGGAGCTGGAGAAAGTTGCAGTTCTCCAGATGCACTTTCAATGGCTGGTGATGCTTCTGCTGCTGCTGCATAACTACCTGTCCCTTTTCACTGCTAATCTCATCAACACCACTATTACCCATGGGCAGGTTTGACAGTGACTCTATCCTGTTGATATCATCCTTCTGCTATGATATATAATGTACTTCACTGTCAAACACAAAAATGGTGGTGGTGTTGGTGATGCCTATTCTCATCAGCATCTCTTGTTCCCATTTTCCATTACTTTGATAGAAAATGCTCTTGTACTATATCTTTCATTAAACTTCTGAGTTACCACCATCTCGACCTGTCTCATGGTGGGGCAAATATGATATTGGTGCCCCCAGTGTAACAGTTATCATGACAGATACAAAAGCAGCATGCAAACTACTGCACAACCACATCTAATACCCCCCTTCTTAAAATATTACTCCAGATCGTGGCAGCACTGGACTGTGTGATTTTTCCACATCAGCAGCACCCCCAACTCCCCTTAGTCTCTCTCTCTTTCTCTCTTTCAGACTCCCAATCTGTTTCTTTCAGAATCACCTCTGCCTAATCTATAACCATACAGCACATTGGGGTGTTCTAGGTTTTTAAATGGCAACATGAAAATCAGAGGTGGTATCAAAAAGGTTGAAATTCAGTGTTTTTCAGGAATTCCAGTAGAAAAAGATGCAAACTGTGAATTTTCTGTGGAAATTCCCAAGGAAAAAATGTTGACTTTTCACCCATGCATTGTCCCCGGGGATGCTGTGAGAGTGATAGCACTAGTTGATTTACTGAGTGTGCTCTATCTAGAGCTGCTTGTGGGTTTCTCCACATCAGCAGCATCCTTCGAACCCATCTTACTGATTTTCCAGAATTCAAATTGCAACCCTACTCAAACTTTACTACTCTATCTCTGTTTCAATCACCTCTGCCTACTAATCTACAACCATACTGCATGACATGGTAGTTCTGTTTTCTTATATTGTGGTTGAAAGAAATCTTACAACCATAGAATGAATATGTGGAAAAATAATTGGTGTTAGAGAAAAGGTTAAATTCTGTCTATTTACTATGAGCAAGAATTACCTGGACAAAGCAGCGTATTGTGCATTATCTTAGGAAATTCCAGGGGAAAACAATGTGACTTTTCACCCATCTCTACTTCAGAGCCCCTCAGTTTATTTTCTGTCATGGGACCATGTGTGTGGGGGTGCACTATGGATCTCTTTTCACAACATAATTTAAACCCCCACTGGTGCCTACAATGCTGCCCAGTCTTCCTTTGCAGGCTTGCTTTCAAGGGAGTAGATCTCTTGATAGGACACTATCCTGATGATATCATTTACTGATCTGCTATTAGGGTAGCACCTACAGTGAGTGGGTGGGAACATAAAAACCTGGGATGTGGCCAACTTGCTGGAACAAAATCCATAACTATAGAAATCTGCCTCACCTACTGCTATTTACTCCATAATGCTTACATAATGGAACCTCCAAAATCTAATGAGTCTCTCACTTCCATTTACTCTAGTAGCTAATATGGCCAGGGAAAGTAATTAAGCGAATGACATGTTCTACACCTTTAAATCTCTGCTGCAGTGATCAGCAATTGTGCAGACTTAAATTACATGTGCATTTCTACTAAATAATGTTCTCTTTTTTAATAGATTTCTTGTTTTTCTAAGTTTTAAAATATACCTGAAAATGTGACCATTTTTGATTGCAAATAGATCAGGCCTGAACTGATCCTTAAAGAGATAGTAATGTTTCACAATAAAAGCAGCTCCAATTAATCTTCATAGTATTTTGGCCATGGAGAGTGTTATTTCAAAACTGTCAGAGTTGTAGTTCAAGAGTAAATGAATGATAAAGTATCTCCCTCCTGACCCTTTTACTGATGTAACACTGCTCACCTGAGAGCAGCAAGACTGTCCGGATGGATCGCAGAGAGGGACAATCTTAAGTGAGCATAAGGAAAAATGTGAAAAACCTGTAAAGGGTGGCAGGGTTTTCTTTATGCTCACATTAAGATGATTGTCCCTTGTTCAGACCTGTCTGGTCAAGGGACCAGATACCACCTCTGAGGGGAGGCAGCGTACAATAGGTAAAAGGGACAAGAGGGGGATACTTTATCATTCAATTACTCTTGAAATACAACTTTGACAGTATTGAAATAACACTCTCCATGACCCAAATACTATGAATATTAATATATATATATATATATGAGCTGTTTTTTGTGAAACATTACTATCACTTTAAGTACTAAACTGTTCATGATTTCAGCTGTCTACCTTGATAAATAATGCAAGGTTAATATGAACATTTTCAAATATAATAAATGTTGGTCAGAGAACACTTCACATATAGTCAGAAACAGCTTAATTACTGAAAAGGATTTAGAGTGGTTGGGGAACTGTATATTAATAAATTGATAACAAGCAGTAGCAACTGTTTTTTATAGCCATGTTTTATAAAATGTTGCATAATAGATGTATAATGTGTTTGTTCTGTTGTGTTAAATTGCATATAAGAAATTATTTTGTACAGCTTTGCTATCTTACAATCTTTGTAAACGGCTCTGAAAAAGAAATATATATATATATTTTAAGTATTCTCTTAATACAGAAGAGGAATGAATGAAACATATACAATACATTTTGTGAATTAATCCAGAGAACCTGAAGAAAATGTTAGATCCATATAAATTGATTATGAAAGAATCAAGGAGGGAGAATGACAGGGTGAGAGAGCGTCATGGAGAGAGAGAGAGAGAGAGAGAAAGAGAGAGAGAGAGGGAGAGAGGGAATGGGCAAAAGTGAGGGAATTCTGGACTAATAAAGAATGGGAAGATTGTGAGAGGGGGATAGGAGCACCTAGAAAATAATAGGGCCAGGAGCACTGGAGAGAGAGAATGAAAGAGGAAAAGAAAAAGTTGGGGCAAGAGTGGGGTAAATAAGGAAGAAGAAAGATAGGAAAAAAGCAGGAACAATCTGAAGAGAAGCCACAAAAGAGGTAGAGAAATGTCCAGCAGACTTCCAAGAAAGTTATAAAATGTCTAAAGTTGTTCACCTACTTTGCACAGATGAATGATCAAGATAAGAACAGTTGTGACTGAAGTCTGAAAGTAAATGAATCTGCTTTTGAAAATCTTTTAATCTGGTCACATTATTGTTTTTCCTCCTTTCTGGTTAAAATGACAAATAAAATGTGTTTAGCGTCTTTGAACAACAACCAGTTTCATAAGAATGCTAAATTTACTGAATCAGAGGCAGCTGGCTTGTTAGTGTAACTTCCAAATAAACTTTTTATTCAAATCAGACAAGTTTACAATGTTAACAACTGGTACAATCTTATTAACTATTTTATTAAGTTGCTTTCTAATAAAATGTGTAAGTTTTAATATGAATTAACACAACTAGTGTGCACCCAATTCAACATTTTATTTTCTTCTGTGTGTTATTGGTTTATAGTTCAATGTTGACATAGGACCTGAGAAGGCTCATCAACCTATGTTGTTTTAATTAAAAGGATTAAAATTATTGGAATTACAGATTATTTCCCCCCTTTTTTCTTCTCTTCTCCTCCAGAACATTGGTAGAGCTATATATCTTCTTAAAGGGACAGTAATGTCAGGAAAAAAGTATTAATTATATGGTAGATACAATTAAAAGAGGTTACTTGCACTTATTCATATCTCTCAAACCATTGTGGTTTGAGATATATATGAAAATAAAGTTCTCTGCTCCCTCCCCTTTCTCATATGTCAGCTGTATAGCTGATGGCATGAGATCCTGGTTCCTGGACCAAACAGCAGCTCTTCATCAGCGCCGACATAGAGATACCTAAAAATAGATACTTAATTGGAACGGTCTACAACGTGTGCTTGGTTTGCAAGCACATGTTGTAGACCATTCTGATGAAGTATTTATCTTTAGATATTGTTATGTTGGTGCTGCTGAAATGCTGCGTCTGGTCAAGCTACCAGAATCTTCTCCTTCCCCCCCTCCTTAGTTTTACAAGACACACTACCAGCAGGGTAAGCACTGGTAGCAGCAGGTTCAGCACTGGCAGCAGGCACGGCACTGGTTGCAGCAGGGGCAGCATGTCTGATAGCAGGCTCAATAATGGTGGCAGCAGGTTCAGCACTAGCAGTAGGCACAGTACTCGTTGCAGCAGGGCAGCACTAGCAGCAGGCATAGCACTGGTTGCAGCAGGGGCAGCACTAGCAGCAGGCACAACACTGGTTGCAGCAGGGGCAGCACTAGCAGCAGGCACAACACTGGTGGCAGCAGGGGCAGCACATCTGACAGCAGGTACAGCACTAGTGGCAGCGAGTACAGCACTGGTTGCAGCAAGTACAGCACTAGCAGCAGGCACAGCACTGGTGGCAGCAGGGGCAGCACATCTGACAGTAGGCACAGCACTAGTGGATGTAGGGGCAGCACATCTTACAGCAGGCACAGCAATGGTGATAACAGTGGAATAGGCAGCACATCTGGCAGCTGGCACAGAACATCTGGCAGCAGAGGCAGCAAGTCTACCAGCAGGCACAGGTAGCTGACCTGTTCTGCTCTTACTAGTACTATCCTTCTCTTCCTCCCTTCCCATTAAATTCCCTAACATCCATAGAGGTGGTTTAGGGGGACTGGACAGCGTTGGTTCAGTAGTGCTCACTTCTTCCACCTCAGACTCAGTGGACACATAAGGGTCCTTCCAGTTCCTCCTTTTACTATTTTTAAACTTTTGCGTAGTGATAACAATCACCATGATCTTCTTCTGCCTCAATTTTCCAAACAAATAACAGCAGAACTGCACAGCATGTCTACCTTACTCTGTAGCTGCTAATGTTGTGTTTCACTTCTGCAAATACCTTACATTTTTATAGAGAAAAGGCAAAAAAACACATAGATCAATGGGCGGAAACTTTCTAGCCATTGAAAAAAATTGCAAAGAATTTTGGCCAATGGGTGAAAAACGCAAATTATAATCGCTGGTTTAAAAGCGGATTTTCAAAAGAAAAAACAGACAACAAGGTTTTTGCGGGATTTCTCATGGGAACATTGCAACTATTTTCACCCCCCCCATAAGGGAGCCAGAGGTCAGATAAGTGATAGGCCAAGCCAGAAGTCAGGACGCCAGAGCTCAAGTAAATGGTAGAGCAAACCAGAGGTCTGGAAGCCAGGAAACAGCAACAGGATATTCAGGAAAGCTAGGTCACAAGTACAGAGGCACCAGAACAACTGAGCACTGAAAGGAATAATCCAGGGTTTAAATAGGAAGCCAAAGGCAGGAACCTGCATCATCTGGCAAGGATGCATCATGTAAGTGATGCAAGAGACACTGAGTCGCACACCAAATGACGCAACTACGAATCTTCCATTCACGAATATCAACCTTTCAAATGAACCGATACTGATGCAGAGCATCGCGTACATGTACATGTGGAAGATGCACAAAAGTTACGTCTAAGGAGTGTGCTGGAAGTACCAAATGGGAATTGAGGTGTGAACACAATGGCATCCACCATGACACAAGGTAAGTAAATGACAATGCGCATGGAAAAAACTGCCGTTAAGGCAAAAGAGCCTACCTATCTTTAGCTATGTCTGAAATAAGCAGTCTACCAGAATGGTACATCAAGTTGAAAGTAAAAAATATAATGGACAATATTATCTAGTGATGCTAAAGGTTGTCAAGGTTGACCAGTTCAAGAGTGTCATGGACACTTAGGATAAAGAATCACACAACACAGGTACAGGTGAATTTAACCAGTTTATTAAGATCAATATACAGGCGCAAAACACTTCCCCAACCTTCCCAGGGACAGGTGTGAGTACAGTGCACAGTCCACTACCCAGGAGCTGACACTGAGCTACAACCTGCGACCGCAGCGGAGACTATATAAATATTATTTATATGGAATATATAAACATTGGGACACTAAATGGACGTATTTATGTTGTTGAATATTATGGCACAGTACACGGTAACTCTTTGAGTGCCAGTGAGGTATGCAACGCATTGCAAAGCAATGCATTGCGTACCCCTCTGCCACTCAAAGGGTTAAATGATATTAATGTTAATGCTTTGTAATACTGATATCTTTTTTATTTTACAGGAAGAAGGAATAGAAAAAAGTCCAGAAGACTGAAGAGAAGGACAGAAGAGAAGACAGAAGGAGTAGGACAGTGGATGACAGGTAAGTGTAAGACACTTTAATTAATGATCGGTGCTTGGCAGTATGTTAGGCACCAATGGTTAACTTTATTACTGTTAAGCTCCCAAAACTGCCGTTTTGGGAATTTAATGCTCAAAACAGATGATTGGACACAACACTAGTTTTGTGGTCTAACGTCCATTGTGCTTCATGCCAGTAGGACATTTGAATACCGACTTAGACATTTTCTTTTGTCAGTCAGTATCCATTTTGTCCTACCGCCATTTTTTACTCCAACATTTGGATCGAGCCCTATGTGAGTAATATGCTCACTCCAGCTCTCTATATTAACTATAACCTCTTCTCCATTCACTCACTGAGTATACCACACTACAAGAAAGAAGCTGGTAGATCTGTGTTCTCCTTCAGATCTCAGAAAGCCTGGAATAATCTTCCCAAAAAAATCAGATCTTCTTCCAGTCTAAAAATGTAACCATATATTAACTTTTTGTATGTATGTTTGTGTGTGTATAATGTTTCTCTGTTTATGTAAATATGTAACTATTTACTGAAAAAGCTCTCCAAGACATACTCAAGATGGAGAGAAATCTCAATCTTTTCTTCCTGATAAAACATTGTGTCAATAAATAAACAAATTAGATAAATAAACAAATAAATAAATAAATACGTCTCTGTGAAAAATGTTTTTGATAGAGGGCCCCCAAAAAATGTGTGCTTATGCACCTCCCAGCCAATCAGCTTCGAGCAGATGTACTTGCAGCTAATTGGCTGGGAGGTGCATAAGCACACATCCCAGCCAAGGGAACTGAAACAGAAACTGTCAATATATAAAGGCAGTCTCTGTTCAAATTCCTCACATTTGAATGGGCATTGACCCATATGGTATAGTGGAGGTGGGGGTGCTATATCTCTCTTTCTCTGCCGCCTCTGTGGCCCCACACAGCGGAGGAGAAATGGTATAAGATAACATTATTTTCTTGAAAAATGTTTGGCAATTTAATTATGAATGGGCACAATTGCATCCATTTTTGGCATTTTATTTACCAAAGAACCAACACTCTTTAACCCTTGAGTCCCAGAGAGGTAAGCAACACATTGCTCTGCAATGTGTTGAGTTCCCCTCTGACACTCAAGGGGTTAAACTAATGAATTGCAATTTGCGGCATATTCATTACTTGCTATGGGTGAAAACGCATCTTAGTTTATTGCCAGGCAGGGTTTTTTTTGCCAGCATTTTTTCACAGCACTGGTAATTGAATAGCTTGACGTGCATAAAAAAATGCAATCGGCAGATAAAACAGCCATTGGACACAATTGAATCGAGGCCTATATGAGTACAAAATCCTTCTTCTGTTCACTCACTATCATTTTGTTAATTGATAAATATAAACTATTGACATGTTTGTTTTTGAAAGTATTCTTTTACTTTACTGCATTTTTCACACCTGCCTAAAACTTTTGAACATTATAGATAGATATTCAGATATACTCAGCCTGGGTTGCTCCTGGCTTCGTAAGAGATAGCACTCGTGAAGCAGATGTGGCAAAAAACTTTTGTTAATTTACTGCATTCATGCCTAATGTTTTTGGTCCACTGGGGACCTTCCTCAGGGATAATGGCAACAAACAGAAACAAATTACAAATAAATAGACACACAAGGGTACTCCCACTGCTTAGTGTTGTTTTGTTGCAGGTCAAACCTGAATGTTTAGATGCAACATCTCAATGGCCTGAAATGTTACAGTGACCCTGCTGATTCCCCTTCCCATGGACAGCTCTGGTTAGTTGACCATAAAGATCCATAGGATGGTGTAGCAACATTGCTTCTGTAAAATGTCAGGCCATTGAAAAACTGCACCTAAAAAAATTCAAGTTTGAACTGAAATAACTTTTGGATAAAACACGTCCAAGCAATGGGAGTACTCCGTTTACTCAGGAGGATAAACTGTACAATATATAATATATTTTACACAGTAAGTTTTACTATCCCTTTAAAAAGTATTATGTGAAATATATGCTGGTACCTTACAAATTCACAATGAAAATCATCATCATCCCTGCCATTTCATATATCAATATAAAGAATCTGCAATTAAATTGGATTTTACAGTCACATCTGTCTCTGATTATTCCTGTTGAGATATCTCCATTTTAAAGTACGTGCTTGTTGCAAGGTCAGTGCATCCCCTTATATTGAAGTCTTAAACCTATAGTGAATAGTGAAAATCACCCAAGAGAGCAGAGAGCAGTGATAATATCTTTCATCTTTCATCTTTCCAGCCTACGCCACAGATTTTGCAAAAACCATTGGCTAATGGATGGAAGCCAAACTCTATTCAGAGTCCAAAGCAAATATCCAATAAGCTCGAATGAGTTCCATTAAGCTGTAAAATTTCAGGTACATCTGTAATTACAGTATTTCCACATCAACATTAAATATTTCCAGTCAGGCTTATACGTTAGGAAGGTGCAAGTAACCTTTAAAAAATGCATATACAATCAGAAAATTACACAAAATTAACAAAATGAGAAAAAAAGGCTATTTTTGTTTTATTGTATAGAGCTTTTGGTGTGTTAAATAAAGTTGCTTTGCAATGCGTTGCGTACCCCCCTGGCACTTTAAGGGTTAAAGATACAGTATTAGAAGTTAGGTCACCACTGCATTTCTTTGCAATGATTTTCAGAAAAAAGTATCACTATGAAATCCAGTTCTAAATTTTTTTACTGTCTCACTTGCATCAGATTGTGTGTCTTAGTGTTTGGACATTATCTATTAGGTGTATTCTGTATTGCAATGCAGTCACTAAAACATGTGGGCAGTTTTGCATACTGCTATTGTAAAATAACACCTTCTGATAATAAACTCAAACGTATTTTTTTATGGACAGAAAATTATAAAGGCCTCTGTGAATTTTGCCCTTGTACCTCTGTTCAGTTGCTAGCAGGCCAACAGTACCTCAAACTCTGTTTAATGCACACGATAATGTTGAATTTTAAAGGACTACAGTGGGATGCAGCGCACAGACATAACTGTACTCCACTGATTCAGTTCTGTTAGGGCCATTAAAACTGCATTCTGTTAGCTGGCCAGGTAGATCAGCAATGAGCATAGACCACACAATCATACAATAAAAACGCTATTATCCCACTGCCACTGTTGCGGCTGCCATCTGATACTAATTAAGAAAATAAACAAACAAATAAATAAATAAAATATCCCGGCTTAGTCCTGCTCAGACTATTTCCTTAACCACAGTGTGGAAAAATTAACAGGGACTGGCTTTTATTTAGTAATTTCCAGTTCAAATTCTTTCCCACACTCCTATTGGCTGGGGTTACTCAAGTTACAGAATGTGCCCTAGAGTAACATCACCTCCCAAAAAATCTGTCTCTTGCTGAAGGGGTCACGTATGCACATAATAGATGGAGAGGTGAGTTATGAGCATAAGTGACTTTCCAGCTAAATGCTGGTTGGTTGGGAGGTGAGATTACTCCAGAGTATGTTCTGTGCCCTGCCTATGCCCACCTCCCAGCCATGGGGAGCCTGGGAAAGACTTTGAAAACTGATTGGATATATAAAAAAACCAATCCCTGTTAAATGTTTTCCATTTTGTATTGGGCAACAGTCTGAGCAGAACTATGGGCGTGGGTTATTAGAGGCAGTGGCAGAAATGGGGGTAACAGAGTGATATATTTATTAATTTTTGATCTTGATTTTGAGGAAGATGCAGCAGAAGACCAGGTTTTCAAGGATACTGCTGGACCTCCGACATCAAAGTAAGTGATGCACATTTGTAACAATGCGAGGAAAGGGAATGGGACCCAGATTTGTTTTAGTGTTAGGTCTAGTGGGGGGGGGGAGTTAACCCTTTGAGTATCAGATGGGTATATAATGAATTGCTTTGCAATGTATTGCATACCCCACTGGTATGCAAACAGTTATTTTTATCTTCTTAGTGCTGGGAGTGTTTGTGATGGTAGGGGTGTGTCTACTGTGATTTGGATGATTGATATGGAGGCTTTGGTCCACATATCACTTCATCTATGGGTTACTACTGTGCCTAATTGTGAGTGTGTTTGTGTGTTTGTACTCCTGTTATATTGTACTACTGTAGTTTTTAACATTCTTTGGGGACTCTATGCATGGGCTTTGAAGGCACAGAATTAATGGAAGAGAATTCATCCACTTAAAGGGATAGCAATGTTTAACAAAAACAGTCACTCCAATTAATCTTCATAATATTTGGGTCATGGAGAGTGTTATTTCAATACTTGCAGAGTTGTAGTTCAAGAGTATCCCCCTCCTTCCCCTTTTACCTAGTGTAAGCCACCTCCCCTCATATGTGGAATCTGGTCCCTCGACCAAGCAGATCATAGCAGGGGACAATCTTCTTATTTTGAGCATAAGAATAATCCTGCCATCCTGACAGGTTTTTCAGGTTTTTCCTTATGCTCACTGAATATTGTCCCTCTCTGTGATCCACCTGGACACCACCTTACTGCTCTGACGTGAGCAGTGTAACATCAATAAAAGGGGCGGGAGGGGGATACATTATCATTCAATTACTCTTGAACTACAACTCTGACAGTAATGAAATAACACTCTCCATGGCCCAAATACTATGAAGATTAATTGGAGCAGCTTTTATTGCGAAACATTACTATCCCGTTAAAGCTTAACAACCACCTCATGCACTAGAATCACAAATGGTATGTGCTGTTCCATTTTTATGTTGGAGGCTAATCTAATGAATGTGGCCAGTGACTTAAAACTACATATAGACACATATAGCACAACATTTAGACAGTTTTTAATTATATTTTAAAATAGCTTAATTTATTTTAAAGTGACAGGCCCACTTTAAAGTGTAACTTTCTCCTTGATTCAAATTTGCATGTTTCAAAACACACTTCTAGCACTAAAAGGGTTTAATGATCTGCAAACCTTCTTAATTAACCCTTTGAGTGTCATAGGGTTATGCAATGCATTGCAGAGCAATGCATTGTGTGCCAATCTGGCACTCAGTAGGTTAAATTGATGGATACTGTTTTATTTGGCTGGGGCTCACTGTAAAGTCTTTATCACTTCGTCCTAACACCCATCTTCTGTAGTCAGTACTTATTGCAACAAACATCAAAGCTTTGTAAAAATATCCTCCTTCATTAGGACATGTAGCTACATCCCCTGATGAAGGGGGATGTTTATGTCAAAACGTTGATGTCTGCTGAAATGTTATGCCAATAAACTGCTGAAGCATTTACTATACAAGATGGTTGTGGGATGTAATCCATTACTTAACTAAAGCATGCTGCACATTAAAACACAAAGGAAATCAGAGTATCTGGTCAGTGGTCAACTATATGTCCATTCCATACGTAAGATGGGTAGGGCATTATCATTTAAAATGGAGTAATGAGGACATTTCCATAAGTTACATGTATGTGTGTGTCCATCACATAGAGTTCTATTGGATGTACCAGAATGAACTCAGTAGATGAGATCTGTGCTTTTATTTTCTGCTTGCTTACTAATGAAAGAGTGAGTGAAAACCAGAAAATATGAGAGTATTGATTAAATGGTATATGGCTGAATGTGAAAAGAAATCAGAGTTTTAATAAACAGACACCAGCATGTTAAAGAGGCAATAAGCCTTTATTATAAAACTAGTATGAAAGTCCATGTACACGGGCTAAAGTGCCACCCAGCAGCCCCGGCTGCTGCCCTGGAGCCGGGAGCACAGACAGACGGTGAGCCGTTCGGGTTCCCCGCTCCGGATCAGCACTTTCAGCCAGTCTCTACGGTGCATGACTGCATCATTCCGGTGTGTGGTTAAGCTCACAGGGAGCTTCACAGCCTAGCACTTTATATTATAAGATAAATATATACTGTTGGGTATTTACTACTATTGGCAGTTCCTTTATTCAAAGATTATAACATTTTAAACTGTCAAAAAGCAGTGAAGCTGTTACTATTGCAATTTATGTGAATCACCTATCCCACAGATAGGTAAAGCTGGGAAAAATTCTTGTGCCGCGAATTTATAAAGAAATGTCACCAACTACGCAATTTAGCAACACAATTTTTGCCAGAATGTCAATGACCGGTATCAGGTGTTCTTAACCATTCCAGGTGTTAACATCAGATTGTTAACACCATATTTATAACTGTGGCCTTACTCATTTCTAAATAAGACCTGTCATTATAGCCAGTTGCTCTCTCTTTAGACCTGTCATTATAGCCAGTTGTTCTCTCTCTTGGTGGGTGCTCCTCACATTCATTGTTTCTAGGTCTCCCTAAGTTGGAAGGGCATCCCAGGCATGGGCCCTTGATCTCCATGTGCATATAGGGAATCAGATGCACCACATCGATATGGCCCACATAGACAGAAGCACACATCTGTGGCAGTGCTGTTTATCTTGTACTGAGAGGATCTGCCTGACATTTTGGAGCTAGATTGCCCGTGGGTGAAACCAATCTGCTATAGTTATGGACATTTCCTTTCTGCAATGGTACATGATAGAGAAAAAAGTAAGCACCACTGAGGGGCCACCATACCTTAGGATAAAACACTTCATTTAGTTAATTCTCAGTGGTTGCTTATCATTTCATGATTAAATACAGCTTTTAAACCTTTGAATGCAATAGGGGTATGGAATGCATTGCTTTGCAATGCATTCTGTACCACTCTGGCATTCAAAGGGTTAATCCCTTGAATATTACAGAAGTCTCAAATGCATTGCTATGCAATGTGTTGGAGATCTCCATACCATTTAAACCAAAGGTATTTGTGTTTTGATTTTCTTATATTGCCTATGGTGCATTTGGTATAATCAAGAATTATTGCACTTTTATTTAGAAAATACAGCCCACAATGCTAGGGATTGAGGAAGCAAATCAATTACTGTTTCTCTTTCCTTATTCATAGTTTACAAATTTAAATCACATTGCAAATCCATAAAATCTCTTTTGAAGCTGATATCTAGAGAATAGTGTTATTTTTCCTTGGAAATATAAAACATATCTAAAAGGCTGAATGTGTTTGGCACTTTGACAATCATCACCCTTGTTACCGATATCTAATATTGACTTTCTTAGGTGATATTATGTTCTCTTAGGCGTGTAAAGTAAATCACATAAACAAGCTCAATGCATCACTTTCAGAAGGTTCCTTTTCATTATTAAGGCAATCATTAAACCCCTTAAGGCTATAACATTGTATACTATAATGAACACGATCCTGCTATCACTAAAGTACAGCAGTAAAGATTACATGTATAACAACCAAGAGTAAAATTCTCTCAAGATATTCATAAAATGCAACAAGAAGTTAGAATTTATTTTCACTGTCATTGCCTCTTTTTCTCAAGTTCTACAGGAGATTCTGTTATCTGCCTCTTTGCTTAAATCCAAAAAAGTGCACTGAAACATTTGATGAGTTTGCAAGACTGGAGGTTGATATGTCCCCTTTTTGATCAGAAGTTCCAATGAATTAAATGGTTCTGTAAATTTGGCATTCTTACAAAACCTAACTTGACCTTTAAAATATCCAATATTTTCCCACCACGTCCAATCACTGTCTCACTATTAACATCACAATATCTTTATCCAAACTAGGCATTCTGAATGGTGGTTGATCTAATGCTAATCTAAGATAGACTCATGGTATACTTTTGCATATATACATTATACATTTGCGTGCAATTCTCTGTTTTGTTAAATTAATATATATGGCATGTTTTGGTTATACAAAATGGGTACATAATTGACACATCTTTGTCTGTGTGTAGAGATTGATTTTGTAGGTTGGCACAACTTTATTGTTATTTAATTTACAACACCAACTGTTTAGGTTACCAACACTATATTGGCATTGCAAATGTTTAACTAATCTCTTTAGAATTAATGTTTTTAAAGCGGAACTATCACCTAAATTCAAACTTTTCTAGTTAGTTTTAATAGTTAACCGAAGATTAGAGCTGGGTGTATTTAAAAAAAAAATTGCTTACAAGTGCAGATATTAGCCCATCAAAATCAGGCACTTCTGCATTCTGCAGGACTGAATGTCCCGCTTGACTTCCCAGCTGCCCCAGGGAGAGCGTTCAGGTTCCCCTTCGAAGCTGGGTTTCTGTGCTGTAGCGTTACAGCAAACTCTGTGTACAATGATACAATACACCCAGCTCTAATCTTCGGTTAACTATTAAAGCTCACTAGAAAACCCTTGCAATGATTTATATCTGTGCATCATCTTGTTTGCAATTATTAATCACCAACTTTGCATCTCTGTTAAATGTGTTGCCATTATATCAATAATTTAAGAGTTAATGTAAGTTTATGTTGTCCCTCATGTACAGTGCTGTGAAATAGGTTTTATAAATAAAATATAATAATAACACAGATATTTCTACATTGGCTTCTCTGTAGATTTGTGCAGAATGGAATCATTTAAGTATAAAATTTTCACATGCAATGTGTTTTATAAATAATAAACTATGGGCAAAGAAATCAAATCTTTTGTGTACACTACTACTATGAATTGTTAACTTGCTTGTGGTATTTTTTTGAGCAGTTGGTCATTTTTTAAGGTTAAGAATTATGAATTAGATTAAATAAACACAGTTGTTATGTAAAAGCATTATTCCAATTCAGGCATTTAGATATTGAAGACAACAGCCTGGCATTTTTAAAATTTCTAACAGTATTTGTCCCTAACACCTCTCTTGGAAGGTGGTTCCATTAATCTATCACCCTTATGCACATTACATCTGAATTTTCCACATTATAACTTTAGTTCATGAAAGGGAAAGAGAATAACATTGCACTCAGGACCTATAAACAAAACTCCAAATGAAGAATTGACCTGAGCATATAGGACAGATTGGGATGCTGCAGAAGGGGCTATACTGCAAGACAAAAAAATAACCCTGCCACAATAGCACTTTAAAGTGTTATTTAAATATGTTGTCCAATGAAGGAGAGCTTAAATTGGGATACAGCTTAACCTTTAATGATATTACCAAATTAAAAGAAAATGCAGAACAAAAAAGTGTATTTACAATATCAGGCTAAGAATATGAGTCTTGTATGTCAAGCAAAACATAGAACACATTAGAGAAAAAACATTTGTAGGACTTCCAAAAATTGAAGCCCTGTGGTATACAGCCACAGAGAGAAAAAACAAAGTGGCTTATGGCTGAAAAAGAGAAAAGACTCAAATAAATTGACAACAAGAAATGGCAAAAAAATTACCACACTTTACCAGCCCTTAAAAGAGCCTTTGTTATTGCAATAGCAGTAACAAGCAATTAAAATTACCTGAATTATCTAAATTCATATATATTACATATTATTAGCCCTGAAAAGGGCCTTTGTTAATAAAATGATTAGTCAATATAAGGATAATGCTTATGAAGAATAAGCCAAAAAATGGAGAGCTAATACAGGGTTCATGTTAAATTAGAAATCTCTGGGATAGACAGAAAATGTATCTTTTAGTGCTACTCCATACAGCAAGAACCCCAAGACTGAATCAAGCTTAACAAATAGAGAAAAAAAATTGTGTTAATTTTGTTGCCATTTCTTGTTGCTAATTTATTTGGAATCTTTTCTCTTTTTTTACCCATAATCCACTTTGTTTTTTGTATCTGTGACTTTGCACCACAGAGCTTCCATTTTGGAAGTCCTACAAATGTTTTTTCTGTAAGGTGTTATTTGTTTGGCTTGATATAAAAGACTCATACTCTTAGCCTCATGATATTTTAATTACACTTCACTTTTTGTAATATAAGGCAAGCCGTTTGTTTGCCGTGGCAGTACACTTAATATTTAGATTTTGTTTCTTTTGTTTTGCGTTTTCTTTTAATTTTGTAATATCATTAAAGGGTAAGTTTTATCCTAATTTAAGTTTTACTTCACTAGACAACATTTTTGAATCCCATTGTAGAGTGCTATTGTGGCAGGGTACTCTTTTCTTTTTTTTCCTCTTGCAGTAACTTTAGGCCATGACCTCTTCTTTTTCTGAAAAGTACTTCCCTTCCTTAAAATATTTAAATGTCTGTATCATATGACCCCTCTTTCTCCTTTCTTCGAAGCTATACATATTATGTTCTTTGATAAATATCCTGGTAGAACCTGTCATAAAGCCCCTGCACCATATTTGTAGGGATGGGCAAAATGTCCCATTGTGTTCTCAAGAAAAATGCCATGAAAACCACGTGGTTTCTTAAAAAAAATTCTACCCTTCACAAAATATAACCTTTATTATCAAAAATAAAACATAAAAACAACATTCTTATTAAAAATTCAAATAGCTGTCAGCAGTGTTGTGGAGAGGCTGAATTCAAACAAACAAGTAACATATTTCATACACTCCCACAAGAGTATCGTGGAACAGATGGAGTTGTAAATGTACATGTCTTATTAATAGTTAAAAATTGGTGTACACAGATACTCTTTGATGCTTATCGACCTACAGCTAGTGGTTCAGAATGTCATCGAAAATGTCAGACATTCAGCGACGACTATCTGTGCGCACAATACTTTCCCTCCATACTTTCCCTCCCTCTTTAGTCCAATTAGCTTCTTTGTTTCATGATGGGGATTTGACTAATGACACGTCAGACATCCAGACAGACTGCATTTCCTGGTAGTCCATTGTTGGAGCTCAGCGAGAGCAGAATGAGATGGAGTGTCAAGTTTTTGTGTAGGCAGGCAGGTAGCATAGGCAGGCAGCCACCATTAGTAACTTATTCCCACTGCAAGGGAGAGTCATCTTTGTTCGAGTGCAAAATAAAAAAATATTAGGGATTTGTTTTAATAGTTTTCAGAGTGAAACAGCCATTCTCACAGTTGTGTAGGCAGGTAGGCAGACCTACCTTATTGACACCGCAAGGAAGAGCTTTTAAAAATTTGAATAATTTGGAATGTCGCCGAATTCTTCCAAGTTGAAAAGGTCTGGTCTGAAATGCGGATCATCCGAACAGCAAAAATCGAATTTTAAAAAAACTTTTTGCCGAGCACAAGTGTACTTTCGATTCTAAATGTAGGCTAACCCCTCACTCATGTAGTAGGGTTAATATTCAAACCGCTCCTTATTAGCTCTGGAGAAAGTATGTGGAAATCAAAGAAGAAGAGTAGGGAAGTCCAGGCTGATCCTGATAGTTTGATGGCAAACGAAATACTAGCCTTTTCATCAGCTTCTTGCTCTATGGTCTGGGAGCAGGAAAACGTAGCAACTACCCCACCCTGGCACCCTCAGGGTCCTCTACCTCCTCCTCTTCTGGTGTACAACCGCCATCATCATTACCTCCCCTACCAGCTGATAGCTATTCTCTAGATACAACAGTGGCAGTTTGTTTCCAGTTTATTTGTTCACTGACCACAAATGGCAATCTGGTGGAGGCTAATAGCAAGCATAGAATCAAGGAAAATCTGAGGAGACTGAAACAGAAAAAGAAAAAAGATAAACCTGCTAAACTACAGTAGTCTGATTTTGGCTGTTCCTCACCCAGTTTTTTTTCCTCCTATACAGTTGTTTCTGTTTCAGTTAATGTTTGTGTTTCAACCCACATATTATATTGATGATCATTAGCACCTGTTTGGTATAATTGTTTAATCATAGACCTGACTATATGCCTACAAAATCCCTGACTTTGTGCAAGTGTACCTAGAAGAATTGATGCTGTTTTGAAGGCAAAGGGTGGTCACACCAAATATTGATTTGATTTAGATTTTTCTTCTGCTCACTCATTATCATTTTGTTAATTGATAAATAGTAACTATCAGCTTGTCTATTTTTGTCTTTTTTCCTTTTTCTATTTCAATCTCCTCAGATTCTCCTTGATTCTTACTTTATAGCACTTTTTCACACCTGCCTAAGACTTTTGCACAGTAATCACAAGCAGAGCCCTCTGATCCTTCTGTTCGCCACATTTGATTTGGACTAGTCAATATCTCTATTCCCTATTGTACAGCACTGTGGAATGAGTTGGTGCTATATAAATAAAGAATAATATATATATATATATATATATATATATATATACACACACACACACATCAATCACACCATGCCAGTCCTCCACCACCACCACCATACATATATGCCACATTGTAGGTTGTACTTAATTTATTTTTTATTTTTTGACATCATCAGGAATATGTGCCAGTGTCACTTAAAGGGATAGTAATATATAAAAATTACTATCCTGCATCTTGTAGCCAGTAAAAAACTGAGTTAAATGAGCCCGGCGGCATCTCTCAAACCTATCCTCTTTCAAATTTCCTCTCCCTGATGTCAGCATACTAGCTGACAGAAGGGGAATCAGGTCCCGGGACCGGGGGAGACTCTTTAGCAGAGCCGAGATCACGTTATTGAAGAAGAAATCCTTCTCTGAAATGGTCTTCTACGTGCGCTTGCAAACCTTGCACACGTAGAAGACCATTCCAGTGAAGGATTTCGTCTTCCATAACGCGATCTCAGCTCTGCTGAGGAGCCTCCATTTGCTCAGGGACCGGATTCCCCTGCTGTCAGCTAGAACGCTGACGTCAGGGGAAAAGGCAAAAAAGCAAAACTTTGAAAGTGGATATGTCTCTAACCATAAAGGTTTGAGAGTTGCCGCTGGGCTCATTTAACTCAGTTTTTTACTGGCTACAAGATGCAGGACAGTAAGTTTTAAGTATTACTATACCTTTAACTAGGAAGTTAGTGTTGTGGTCAATTGACAAATGTACTCTGCATGCTAATACATTTTTCCAGGTATATCTTGCTGTAGTACTCACAATTTTGACTTTCAGCTACTTACTTTTCCACTACAGCCCTCAGAAGAAGAAATATTGTGCTAGAAATTGTTAAAAAAATTTGTTGGAATTGGCAAAAGGGAGCAAAATTTTGTATTAGCGAAAAGGAGAAAACTTTAATTTGTTTTTTGCCAAAGGTCATGCAGGAAATTTTTCTCACAATTCACCCACCCCTAGTTTTGAGGCAAAGGTTGAACTAGGTGGACTTGTCTCTTTTTTTCAAAATGATTTATTATGTTACCATGTCACTATGTACAGGTGTGATGAGGTGCACTTGACAAGTAAGGGGTTGATGTTTTACTAAGGGCAATAAAGTTAGTTTTGTTTGGGTTTCAGGTCATGGTGGGGCTTAAAAGATGTCCATTAATTTGGGAACCCTCTTTAAATGGGTGGTGGTAATGTGGTACTCCTGGGCAATATGTGTATAGGGAATGCCAGTTGGTTTTGATATGACCTAAGCAAGGGTGCTGAGTTCTACTGCTCTTTACCCCTTTGTGAACCAATGCATTGTGCACTTCTCTGGCATTCAAAGGGTAAACACATCTTAAATAAATCCAGACTTTTGAGATACTTCCAGTTGGAACTAAAGTACTACATAACCTCCTTAACCCAATAAAATATAGATTATTTATTAAGCTGGTACTACATTATATTGTTTTAAACTAAAGTATACATTTTTCATATTTATACATGTAAAATCAATACTAATTTATTTTTTCTATGAAGCTTGCATATTGTATGACTATTTCATACATACAATATGGATAAGTTTCATTTTGAATGATTTACCATTGTAAAATGATTCAGATTGAATGTCAGTGTATTTCATTTTGTGAACAACAAGCTGCAGTCCTTTAATCTTGATGGTGAAAACAATAATATTTGGGATGTGATTTATCAAGTCCCTTATCGTTAAAATACTGATGTAGTGTGCTGATTCACCCCTTGCCTATATTTTGAAGGTACTGTTTCATTTTTCTTCTGAAAAATGAAAGAGAATTCCAGAATGGTACTTCTTAATAACAATTTTTCATTAACCCTTTAAGGACTAATGGTGGGTGTACAACACATTTTTCTTTAAGAGAATTGGGGTGGGGAGCAATTTCTTGCTCAATACTGAGAAGCTGATGTACTAAAACATAAGTGGGCAACAAGTGACCCTGGGGCCTCATGCAGCACTCAGAAGCTTCTCCTGCGGCCACCAGGTCAGTCTCTGATACAGATGGAAGGGGAGATAATTTTCCTTTACTATAACACACCCAAACCCTTTATTTTGCATCAGTGTGTAATTGTCTTTATACTTACACTGTTCCTCTTTAACCCCTTGGGGTGCTAGACAGATCTCCAATACACTGTAAAACAGAGCAGGACACTACCTCCACCTAGTGATCAATAAGTGACCACAAAAATTGCACAACACTGGAACCCAAAGTCATATAGGGTTAACCAAAAGAGAGTAACTGATCTACCAGGAGGATAACAATGACTCATCCCTGAAAACTCTGACACCAAGGCCCAGAAACCTGTTATAGTCGGACACCCTGCAACTCAGAGAGATGGGGCTGCTGAGAGATGTGACAATCCCGACTTCGACTTGCCCTGCAGTGGAAACACAGTGTAGAGTGGAGTCAGCCAGTGGCCACAAAGACAGATGTGAATACCCAAGTCAAAGGTAATGATAGGGTACAAGCAGGTAAATACAATAAATAGAGACAGTAGCCTGGATCGGAGAGTGAACAAGGAACACAGATATAATAGTGAGTTCAATATACCTCCCAGGCCCGAAGGCCCAAGATATGAAAGTACCCATCAATGTAAAGGAGCCAAACAGTAGAATAGTCAAAACAAACTGAGGTCAGCAGGAGCGTAAGGGGTATAAGAGATAAGCAGAAAACATAAGCCAAGGAATAAAGAACCGGGAAGACAATCCAAAGAATACACAAGCCAAGGTTGGACTGCAACACAGTCTGGTCAAGCAACAAACTAGAATAATCGGGCAACGATAGTACTGTCTGAGCAGAATATAAACTAGACCACACCAATAAGAAATAAGAGGAGTAGTCCAAAAAGTGACAAGATGGGAACAGGGTAAAAAAAAAGTTTAGCGGCTGATATGGTTCATTTTCTGCAGACAGTTCTTCATAGCACAGTTCTTTGCATTGCTTACTGTGCTTGAAAATCTGCCGTTGGATTTTTTTTTTGGTGTCTGATTGCTTTAAAGGGATAGTAATACTTCAGTTGTGTAGACTTTAATATTGTGGATATTAACTAAATAAACCAAAGCATCTATGTCTTCTATCAATAATATTTATAGTTTAAGAATAATCTCAATGTAACGTTTACCCCTCCCACCCCTTTTAGGTACATCAGTGCCCTAGCCGTTGAATTGGATTCTGTTCTGCAGACCGGATGGCTCGTCTGGAGAGATGAAATAGTATTGCATACAAAGAAAATCTTCATGTCAATGGTCTACTGCCTCCAAACATGCCCACTTTGTAGACAGCTGTTATGAAATTTGCTGTGTATCCACTGCTTTTTTCGGCTCTCCAGGTGAGCCGTCCGGTCCGCAGACCAGAATCCAAGTCTGACAGCTAGAGCAGTGACGTACCTAAAAGGGGCCGGAGGAGTAAACTTTACATCTAGATTACTCTTAAACTATAAAAGTTATTGAAATAAGACATAGATGCTTTGGTTTATTTATTTAATATCAACAATTTTAAAGTCTACATAACTAAAGTATTAATATCCCTTTATAGTAGTCAGACGCAAAAAAAAAATCCAACGGCAGATTTTCAAGCAAAGTAAGCATAGCAAAGAACTGTGCTATGAAGAACTGTCTGCCTAACTGAAGTATTACTATCCTTTTAAATCTATCCCTGAGTCAGGTAGGGACTTTTGTCCTTATTCGCTTTTTATCTGTCACAATGGTCATCGTCATCATGTATGCCAAAGGTATAAGAGGACAAGGGTTGATTGGATGTCATTGTGGCAGTGGCCATATGAAACATGCTGCAGAGATGGTTGTGGCAGCTATTCATAATGAGGATATTATAGACAAGCCTGCTACTAGTAGGAAATGTGATAGAGAAAGTAATTCCAAATCATATTCAAATAAAATTTCTTGTAGGAGATGTAAGAGTGATGAGGATGATGATAATGAATTTAACAATAATTATATGTCTTTCTTCCCCCTTCATCATAACATCTAGCCATACAGTAAGTAATTGTAGTGACCCCCTCTATCCTAATAGAGCAGATACATGAAGGAGGACAAAATTCTGTAACAGAATCATAGTGTATGAAGGTGACAGCTTTTTTTTGGAGACTGAGAAAGAAATTACAGGGAAATTAGCAAATAGCAGAAAGCAAGAACAGCCTCAATTTCCTAGTAAGGAGATGATTGATGGGAGAAGTGCAAACTAGCGATGATAATAATCAGCCAAAATGATCTGCTGTACCTGCTTTGATTACACCACTGTTGCAAAGAAACAAAATGTCTGCTTTTAGGCTTTTTGAGGGAGTACATAGAAATAATCGAAATGTAAAGCTGGCCAAAATACACCATCTCTGCCATCATCCTGCTAATTCAACTCAGTCACATCATATTCATTGAGTTCAATCTTAGGTATTAGTGCTTCTGCTTTTATGAGAAAATCAACCAGACCCTCAACTAGGGCCAACACAGTGTTGGTAGTACTAGTGTTTTAGATGTGTCTGCAGGGAATGTGGAATCTTTTTACCAGTAGCTTTATTCCAGTCACCCATTTCTCCTCCTACTGTGATAACTTATGATGATAATGATGTTGATGAGTTAGAGATCTATGTAGGTGACTGGCATCAAGTCACCTCTACTACTGCGATCAGCACTCCCACCACCTCCTGTTCACCGGCCATTACCACTGGTAGTCATTTTAATAAATTATCATTCTTATTTGCTCCCTATGGTGCAGTTGGCTTGTCCTAGTTATGGGCACTTAGAGTCCTTAGCCTAGTGCTACCTGATGTTCTAAAAATAGGAGTAATTAATGGAGGAAAGCAGTTGAACTAAAAGTGACAAATAAAATGTCCAAAACATCTTACTGCTTTATATGGGCTTTTATCCACCCCTGAGAGCTAGAGATGTCTCCAATGCATCACGAGTCAATGTACTGGAGTCCTATCTAGGGATAAAGAGGATAAAAGCTCTGTTTTAACCAATGATACATTTTATTTGTTCCCAGTGGTACAGCTGGTTGTCCCACAATTGCGCCAGTTCATCTTTGTAAATCTGACTCTGCTTTCCTTTTGCCCTTTCCCTTCAAGGAGAAGTGACAATTCAACCCCTTCTGGCAGCCAGAAAGTTAAATAACTGATTCATTTTTTCCAAAACATATTTCAATAAGTAATTTGCAAATTTGTCGAGCAAAGCCCAAAACATGCATTACATAAATTTTATCTAATTATCAGTTGCAGAAATTCTTTCTATAAAGCCTTTTTGTGCACAATTATTTTAACTGAAATATAATTATATATCTTACAGTAATTAGGCTAATACTTGTGCCATCAGAGATAGCATGTAATTATACTGATTACATAATGTAATGTCTATTGCTGCCACCAGGATTAATGTGAATAATGTAAATATCTAGCTCGAGAAACTATGATTTCACAGAATATTAGTTTTATACTAGATGGCAGAAAAATGTATTTCCCATAAATCATGATTTCACATTAGTTGAAGGTTTGGTGAGTTTTGATCTCTTTCTTCCTTCAAAAATAGAATATACAAAAAGTAATTCATTTTTTTTTTTTTCAGATTTGGAGTTTGGAACTAATGCTGAAGTATAGTTAAAACAATATAGTGAGAGGCATATGCCCATGCGGGGTACAGGAACATAATTAATACAGTTAGATACTATGTTATGTGTGTGCGGTCATTGTACAGCTCATTGGGGGAGAGGAAGAAATATATCCCATCTGTCCCCCATGGGATATCCCTCATATATTAGAGCCTTGGTCACATGTACATGTTATTGGGTATGCTTTTCAGACTTAGTCACATGGGCAGAAAAGTGGCAGATGTCATTTAATGTAGATAAATGTAAGGTTATGCATTTGGGTTGTAGAAACAAACTTGCTACATATACTCTAAATGGGAAACAACTTGGGAAATCCTCATTAGAGAAAGATTTAGGTGTACTGATAGTCTTCACAGCAGTGTGCAGAGTCACTCAGCTGCTGCAAGAGCAAATAGAGTACTAGCCTGCATAAAAAGAGGTGTAGAAGCAAGGGATGCTAATATTATCCTACCTCTGTATAAATCCTTGGTTAGGCCTCATCTAGAATATGGAGTACAATTTTGGGCGCCTGTTCTAAAAAAAGACATTACTGAACTGGAAAAGGTGCAGAGACATGCAACAAAACTGATAAAGGGATTGGAGGATCTGAGTTACAAAGAGAGACTAGCCAAACTGGGTTTGTTTACATTAGAAAAGAGACGTCTAAGGGGTGATATGATTACCATTTACAAATACATTCAAGGTCAATACAAAGAACTATCCAATGAATTATTTATGCAAAGAGCTGAGCTAAGAACAAGAGGTCATCCATTAAGACTTGAGGAAAGGCGCTTTCGACTAAAACACAGGCAGGGATTCTTTACAGTAAAGGCGGTAAGGCTATGGAATTCTTTGCCTCGGGATGTTGTGCTTGCAGATAATGTAACTGCATTCAAGAAAGCAATGGATGCCTATCTAGCACAGAACAATATTGACAGTTATGACAGATGGCTCCAAAGCAAATAGGATATTGAGCCGGGGAACTATTTGACACACACACACACACCTACACTGGAAATTGCTCCAGAGGGCTTTTTTGTTGCCTTCCTCTGGATCAACAGGGGTGTTATTGGCATGGGCTGGACTTGATGGACGCATGTCTTTTTTCAGCCTTATCTACTATGTTACTATGTTACTATGTTACATGAGATAGTTATAGGGGAAGTGTCAGAGGATTAGTCACATGCGCTTGTTATACGGGTGGCATTAGGGGCTTGCTCACGTGCTTTTTATAGGGTTGCTCACATGTGCATGTTACAGAGTTGGTGTTGGGATTTTGTTCTCATACTCACAAGCCTGTACTTCCTTAGAAGTGCAGGTGCATGATTTTAATGTATGAGTGCAGAATATTAGCTGCTTTATTTGATTTGTATATTCCCCTACTGGGATTCACCCACTTTTATACTATAAGGTTAATGACAATTTGAACTAAAGTGTAACACATACTTCTCACAACAGAGATGTCCAATCTGAGGCTCTTCAGCTGTTCAGCCTATTTGGCTGGGGATTATGGAAATTGTAGTCTGGAATTGCTTTTTGTCCATCAATGTCTTAGACAATGTTTGTTATCATCACTGTTATATCCCTTTATTTGCTTACACAATAAACTTTATGTACTGTTTGGAAAATAATGTTTATAGGGAGTAATCCTTTAAGCCATTTGTTAAACTCTTAAAATAAAGTATTACAACCAATTTTCAAAATGTCCATAAGCCATCTTTTAGAAAAGAAATACATATAAAAGTGTACAATGATAATGCAAGTCTGTTATAAAAGATAGTACACGTTCCATAAGGATTGATGTGATAAGAACTTTAAGCTTTCTGGGGAAGAGCACCAGGAACATTAATAAAATTCCATATTACTCAGCTGTCAAGTTGGCAAACCATCTCACTTTGGGAGATATGTGTGAGGAAGGAAACACTTTTCACAAGTAGAAATATTCAAAGAACTTGAAATAATCAAAACTGACAGTCAGAGATTACAGGCAAAAGTGCCTTTTCTGCTTGAGGCAAAAGATAAAAAGTCATTTATCAGGAAAACCTGGGAAGGCAGACATCAGCGACAACATTCAGAAGGAAAGCATATTATGGAGACAACGTATTTTTTTTTTTCAATGTAAGATGCTGGGAATGTACTATTGGACACTTAATTTTAGTAACAACCAGTAACATCAACACACACACACACACACAAATTTTCTCCTCATTCTAGCTGTCTATCACCATATTTTTAGTACATTTCGCTGCTACAAATGACAATGATGATATACATATAGTGCAGTAAAATCCATTATAAATATATACATTTGTTGGCCACTGTAGGATAGGCTTAATGTTGCACAGCATGATATTTTATAATTAGTTTTTCCCAACATATTAGCCTGTAATCAGTCCAAGTCACTTCAGAAGAAGTAAATGAAAAACTTAATACATATATGTAAAGGCCAACGGCCAGTACAGTATACTAATCATACTAAACCTCTCTGCCTCTTTTTACTCTGTTGTTCACTCACTCCAACTGGGCATACTACATACTAGGGATGGGCAAAAAATCCTGTTAGTTCCTGTGAGGCATTTCATAGAAAACACATGGTTTTCTACTTTTACCAAAGGAAATTTCACCCATCGAGAAACCCATAGATTTTATAGTGCAGAAAATTGCATGACAATGGTCGGTTTTCCACATATGTTATTTAATGGGGTGAAACTTCACGCCCATATACTATCTAAATGCATAATTACCTGCACTGTATCAAATATTAAAAAAAAATAAAAGTGTTTACTTTGAGGTTAATAGTGCTGGCTGACACTATAACCATCACCACTGTAAAAAAAAAAAGGAGATGGATGGACACTGAGGCTAGTGAGTCTGAGGAGGAGGAAGTCATTAGCACTAGCAGTGGTACCATCAGTGCTAAAAGGACTGGGAGCCTACTTTCACCAGACTCAATGATGCTAAGTCCCCCAACATTTTCCCTTGGGATCTGGGGGCAAATTTTGAAGAAGGAAGCACTGTGTGAGCAGCACAGGTCAATTGTCTGTGTCTGCCGCTACTGCTACCAGTGGGCCTTCTTCTGTGACAGAAAAGGTGGCAAGTATGACCACACTTGTCATCCCCAAGCAGACGCACCACCATAGAGCAGCTGGAGAGCTGTGGGTGATGCTAATCATGGGTCCACTTGCCAATATCTCCAGTGAGGCACCTGAGGCATAGCAGCACTACAAGTAGCCCCCCACCACTTCAGGTCTGATTATACTCCACCACATTGCCATGTATGATTAGCTCACAACACAATGTGCAATGGCTGGACACGAGCTCTCACATCTACAGAATTGTTATCAGCTGGAAGGGGAGGTAACAATGACAGAGGTGGATTACCAGAAGATGTTGCTATGTCTTCCCGCAGCTGGACCCTAGCGCAGGAAGCTAATGGTGAGCCAGGTGTTTCACTCACCATCAAACTTTCAGACTCAGGCTGGGTTTCTCTATCCTTCTTCATCTTCATTTTCCATCTTGACTCTTGGTGCCCTTGGGGAGAGACATGGGGTACAGCAACAGTGGCCTCCTATTTCTTTTTTGATTTTGGTTTTAATATGCTTCACATAAATGTCATAAATGTCTCTGATGACTGTACTGTGCCTGCCCCAAGAGAAAATAGTTCCACACTCAGGACCTCATGGTATGGAGAATGGTGGAGATGAATGGCCTATTTCTTCTTCTCAACAATCCCCTTCACGGGCTGGGGCAGAGGATGCTTCTGCTGCTGCTTCAGAATCAGGACTAGATCTAGAACCAGGATTATTTCTAGCAAGTGGAACCTGTCCTAGTCCCGCATCATAACTACTGCTGCTGGACCCCATTGCCACAGCGGCCATGATGGTCTGTGGAACATTAGCCTGCTCCTTATCAGCCAGCTGCCCTTGCAACTCAGAAGCAGCAGGAATTACAGCAGCAGCAAACTCTGCAATCTCACTACTGGTAGTGATGATGCCTATCCCCATTTGCATATCTGTTGCCCATTCTATTGGCTTTCTGCTAAAAGGGTCATTAATGTCTCTTCCACCCCAGCTGTGCGCCATCATCACCATCATCAACACCACCACCAGTCCCTCATTGCTGCTACTGCTGCTGCTGCTCTATGAGATTCCCATTGGTTGGTGATGATGGCAAATATAACAGAGGGTTCCCTACTGTCCCACTTCCCATCTCTTCTTGAGATGAAGATGACAGACTGTCAGCACTATCAGCAGCTGATCTGTGCTGATGCTAACACTGCTAGCTAGTACTACCTTCCTCAGCGTTGGGTCCCAGAGGCACAATGCCAGGGAAAGTGGAATCACGGGGTTAGGGGGATGTTATGGGCTCCTTTGAGCGCTAGTCTGGTTGCTCAGCATCACTTCCCCTTCCACCTCAACAAGAGGATCTACAGTGGTCATGCTAGTCCCATCACCAGCTGCTACACCATCATCATCATCTCCTCCCTCTCCCCCAACGCTTTCTAGCTGCTGTATGATAGTAGTGGGACTGTTTGAGTTGGCAAATATGACGTAGTGTCCCCTGCTGTCACACTTGTCATCATCTCTTCCTCCTCCTGAATATCAGAATGCACACTGGCAGCAGTAGCAGCATACACAGGTACCTGACCTATCCTGCTCAAACTGCTACCAACTTCTTTAGAAGAAGGAAATTCTTCTATACCTCTCGCCTCACTTAAATCATGGGTTTGGAAATATGTTCCCTCTCTGTGCTTTGTTTATTTCTTGCTTTGAACCATTCTTCCCACTGTAGCTTCTGGGGCCTGAGTCATTTCTGATAGGTCTTTGAGACTTTTTAAGGGCTGGGTAAGAACATAGCCTTGCCCCATTATTCTATTTTGTTTGTGACTGACCATTTGTCATTTGTATCTTTGACCTTGGATTGTGTGCCTTCGGCTTCTGGACCCTGGCTGGTTGTGCTCCCTCCTCTACCTATATTCTCTGCTCTACTTTTGACCCAGGTGACATGCACTTCTGCCTTGGGAAATTATTATTGACTTTTATCCACAGTTTGACTGCTGGGTAAGTTGAAGCTTAGCGGGCAGTGTCTGTCAGTGGTCAAATCTTATTGTGTTCTGGGATGTTCAATTAAGTTTCTTGGCCCTGACCTTCTGGTCTGGGTATGTTGATGTGAGCACACTCCTTTCTCCTGTCAGTTCTCTACCCTGTTTGTATTATTTCCTCCGATACTGGGTATGTTTTCTGTGGTGGTGAACGAGTGATAGTTGGTCATTTGGTGGTGGTAATATCCCGCTCGACTCTGAGCTTTTATTTCTATGGAGTGGTTCGAGTTCTTGCTGTTCTAGTCGTATTGTCATCGAGCCATGGTCAGACATAAATACTAGAAAATACTAGAAAATTAGAGGAAGCCAGCATGATTCTGGAAGTTTGATGCTGAGCATAATACCTGCATCATCATATTCTTGTGAGTGCATCTGGGCACTGGAAGATGTACCAACTCTCTCCAGCTCAGCTCTCTCATGGTCTTCTACCATATCTCCTCCTCTGGCATACCACATTTGAAAATGTTACTTCCCCACAAGTTGATAGAGACTCTATAGATCTGTCCACCATTACCCATTATATGGTACATTGACCACACATGGCAATGTGGTGGAGAGTAGTTGGATGCAGGGTATCAGGTAGCAACTGTGGACATGCCATACCATTGAATATGCAAAGATGGGGTCATCGACTATTCATTAGTTTTAAGTCGTCTTGTCATGGCAACTTGACAAGAAAAAACCATCATTGTATCACTGCATGTCTTTGCAGTGCTGCTGAATAAGCCCACCCATGGAGCAACTTAATCCTACTGTTGCTTAGATGACTCAGCAGCAGCAGGAGTCACAACAGTGGCAATTGCCAAAAAGTCAAGTGGCATTTGCCAAGAACACAATCATGTAGGGGTGGGTGTCGTGTTCCAGAGAACAGATCTATGAAAATCTTGTTGTTGTTCTCTTTTTTGCCGGAAAATACGCTTTAAAAATAGCAATTAATATCTTTGCATTTTTTGCCCATCTGCAAAAATTGTTCACCATTTTTTTCAATGGCTAGAAAGTTTCTGCACATTGATTTACATATTTTTCACCTTTTCGCTATAAAAACATGACTTATTCCGGAAGTGAAACACAATAGAAACAGCTGCAGAGTGAGGTAGACGTGCTGAGCTATTCTGCTCTAATATAGAGGCAAAATTGAGGCAGGAGAGACTCATAGTGACTGCTATCACTATGAGAAAGTTTAAAACTAATAAAAGGAGGAACTGGAAGGACCCTTATGTGTCCACTGAGTCTGTGGAGGAGGAGGAAATGAGCACTACAGAACCAGTGCTGGCCAGTCCCCTTTAATCACCTCTATGGATCTTGGGAAAATGAATGTCAAGGGAGGAAGGAGAGGGTAGTAGTCAGAGCAGGACAGGTCAGCTGTCTGTGCCTGCTGCTAGACGTGCTATGCCTCCTGCCAGATGTGCTGTGCCTGCTGTCAGTCTTGCTGTTCCTGCTAATAGCCATACTGCCCCTGCTGCCACCAGTGCTGTGCCTGCTGCCTGTGGTGAAGCTGCTGCCAGTTTATCTTTTAATACTCAGGAGGTGGGGAAGGAGAAGATGATGCCAAGTGTGACAGCAAGGGACCCTAAGTCACACTTGCCATCCCCAAGCAGTCCCGCCACTAATGCTACTATTAAGAAGGTCCAGCAGCTTGAAAAGAGTGTTAGGAGTGAAGGAGATGGTGATCATCAATCATATTATTACTAGTGACTGTGATGAGGAGGAAGACTCAGGGACTAAATTTGATGTGGTTGGTGTTAGTGGTAGTAACAGTGATTGTGAAGCAGCTGGTAGGACTAGCATTAGGAGAGTGGTAGGGGAAGCAATGTAGAGCACTCAGACAAGGGAGCCCACAACATTCCCCTGACACTGGGAGTCCCCTTCCTCTCTCTGCATTATCCAGGTGGAACATGATCCTGAAGAAGGCAGATTTTTGCCTAGCAGCAATAATACCACCACACGTCACATTTCTCATCACCTTCTCCAACCAGGGAGATGTTTGTAATAGACCAGAAGCATCATCATCACCACCACCACCACAAGGTGGCAGTGATGATGATGGTGGAGAAGCTGGGGTGGAAGAGACACTGATGTTTTTTTTTAGTCCAAACTGAGAAGGAATGGGAGACAGGGATGAGAATGAGCATCACCACCAGCAGTGAGCTTTTGAAATTTGCTGCATTTGCAACTGCCCTAATTCCTTCTGATGCCAAGTTGCAAGGGCAGCAGTATGCTAAGGAGCAAGCTAGTGTGCCACAGATCACCGTAGACACAGTTGGAAAAGGCTTAGCCACTGATGCAGTACTAGGACAGGTTCCACTTGCCAGCTGTATCGATACTCCTAGTCATAGTTGCAGTGCTGATTCTGAGGCAGTTGCAGCAACAGCAGCAACATCCTCCTCTGCCCCATCCCGTGAAGGGGAATGTGGAGGAGAAGAAAATAGAGGCCATCCTTCTCCACCTTTCCCTTCCCCCTGAAATCATGGGTATGGGACTATTTTTCTCTTGGGGCAGGCACAGAGCAATCATCAACAATGGCACTGTGCACAATTTGTGACAAGTCAGTGAGAAGAGGAAAGGAGGGAACAAACCTTGACACAACTGCCCTGATAACACACATGAAACACAGACACAATGACATTTACGTGAAACATGTTAAAGCCAAACACCCACCACAGAAATCGAGCACCGCTGTTGCTGTACCCCTTGACTCTCCCAAAAGGCAAAAAGAGGTGAGGTGGAGATCAAAGAGGAAGAAGAATAGAGAAACCCAGCCACAGGCTGAAAGTTCAATGACAAGCGAAACAACTAGTTTGCCATCACGTTCTTGCTCTAGAGTAAATTCATCTTCTGACAATCCATTTTGTTCATCATTACCTCCCCTGCCAAGTGATAGTCATTCTGTAGATGTTAGGATGTTTGGTTTGTGTCCATCCACTGCACACTTTGTGGTGAGCTAATCATACATGGCAGTTCAATGGAGGAGAATTGCAAGTAGGGCATCAAGCAATATTTGAGAAGATTATATACTGCAGAATATGCTAAGCTGGTGGCAGGGAGGGTTCATCAATACTATTAAACTGTCAGCAAGTTGTCATGTGTCCTTAGCAGGGTGTGGACAAGGGGCATAGTCAGAGGCATAACTAGAAACTACTGGGCCCTGGTGTGAAAATTGTCATGGGCCACTCGACCCCACCATACAACTCCACCCCAGTAATGCCACTTATGCATTGTCCAACTCCAAAATGCCCCCATTGTCCACCTCCACATGGCCCCCATTGTTCACCTCCACATTGTATACCCCATTGTCCACTTCCACATTGCCCCCATTGTCCACCTCCACAATACCCCCATTGTTCATTTAATGTTATTTCCATTGTCCACTTCCACATTGCCCCTACTGTCCACTCCACTTCCACATTGCCCCCACTGTCTACTCCTCCTCCTCATCACCCCTATTGTCCATTTCCACATTGACCCCACTGTCCAATTCACCTCCACATTGCCCCCCACTGTCCACACTGCCCCCACTGTCCATTTCCACTTAGCCCCCACTGTCCACATTGCCCCTATTGCCCACTTCCACATTGCCCCAGTCTCCATTTCCACATTGCCCCCACTGTCTACATTGCCCCCAATGTCCATTTCCACATTTCCCCCATTGTCCATTTTCCACATTTCCCCCACTGTTCACTTCCATATTGCCCCCACAGCCCATTTTGCCCCTACTGTCCACATTGCCCACTTCCACATTGCTCTTAGTGTCTACCTCCACTTTGCCCCGTTGCCCATTTACACATTGCCCCCATTGTCCATTTCCACTTCCACATTGCCCCCATTGTCTACCTCCAAAATGTCCATTCAAATTGGTGACTGCTGGGCAGTACACCTTGCGTGCTCTTCTTCTTCATGCTCAGTCAAGGAACTTGCTTCATTGAGTTACCTGGCTGCTCATGCTTGCACAACAGAGGTAGAGGGCCCTGGAGTGATGGGCCTGGTCTCAGTGGCTACCCCTGCGACCACAGTAGTTATGCCACTGGGCATAGTGACAGCAGCAGTACTTTGTTTCTGGTGGGGGAATTTCATAGTGGGGACCCTAAGGGCTCGATTTAAAGGCAGCCGTTAGCAAAAAAAATCACTAACGGGTGCGTTAAGTGTCATGTTGCAATTCAAAGATCCGTCTAAACAACAGCTAACGGCAGTTGCACAATCCTAACGGCCGATACACCTACGTGCATTCAGACGCATGGAACAACATACCCCAGAGCTATTCAAAGGCTTGCGGTACTGCTAACGGCTGAAAAAAAGACACACCTAACGGCTAAAAGTTAAGACCCACTTTTCTCACACGTTAGACACTTAACGGCCAAAACAAAACACCCGTTACAGAGGAAAACACACCAAATGCTTACCGCACAACCATGTAAATGGGAGAATTAACCCGTGCAATGCCAAAACAACACAAAAACATGCACACACAACACAAATCACTACACAAACAACAACAACCAACACCACAGAGACAACGACACAAAAAAAAAAACAACAACACAGCATGGCACGGAACAATGGGGGTTATCACACAAAGCGGACACCTGCAAATACAAGCTCACCTGGGCAACATCAACACGTGACCTGCACCCCACAACTGCACATCCGCAAATGGCACACACATAACAAGCACAACACACCACATCTTATAACACACACACACCTGCAAACACTTACCTGGACAAAAACAACTCACCATTGGTCAGCACTCACCTCATCAACACACCTACACAACGCCCTAGCAAGTACTTAAAGGGACAACTCAACACACTCACTTGTGGCTTGTTTTCCACTCAGGGAGGGAGAGAGAGAGATAGAGAGAGATAGAGATAGAGATAGAGAGAGAGAGAGAGAGAGAGAGACAGATAGAGACAGATAGAGAGAGCAAACAGTATGTTGGGTTACATATTGTTGCGAAGGCTGCGGAGAAGGCGTGCAAGGGAGAGAGCTGGGGAACATCAGCAACCTCCAAGCATGCCTCATCAACAGCCTCCACCTGTTGCAAGTGAGGAGGCTCTGGCTCAGCAGCCACACAGGAGCCCATCCCCACCCGGAGGACACCTGCCTGCAGATGCACAGCTGCAGCAACAGGATGCTCCCCAGCTGCCACAGGGACCCCTGCAGCAGCCCAGGATGCATAGACGACCACCAAGGCCCAGGGTATACCGTCCAAGGTTCACTCTCTTTGGAATGACCGATGACGAGGTTATTGATCGCTACAGGTTGAGGCCACACAGCATCATAGCCCTGTATGAGGTCATCAAGGAGCAGGTGGATCCCATATGCACCCATAACCATGTTCTAACTGGCCTTCAAAAACTCCTGTGTGCCATACACTTCATGGCAAGTGGCGCCTTTCAGTCGACAGAGGGTTACGCATCTGGCATGTCCCAGGCCACATTCTCCAGGGTGCTGGCCCAGGTCTTGCCAGCCCTCAAAGCCAAGGCCAGTACCTACATACGTTTCCCCATCACCGATATGGAGTGGACACATCTGAAGCAGGGCTTCTATGCAAGGGGAGGCATGCCCAGGGTCATGGGTGCAATAGATTGCACCTAGAGATGAGCGAGCACCCCGATGCTCGGGTGCTCGGGTGCTCTGACCGAGCACCGCCGGAGGCTCGAGTGCTCGGCCGAGCACCCGAGCCTCATTCAATTGAATGGGGCGACACGAGCATTACACCAGGCACCCCCTGCTCTGATGAGGGGAGGGTGCCTGGTCAATGCCCCCCTTCATCTCCGCAATGTCCCCCTTCATCTCCGCAATGTCCCCCTTCATCTCCTCTATGCCCCTCTTCCACAATGTCCCCCTTCATCTCCGCTATGCCCCTCTTCCACAATGTCCCCCTTCATCTCCTCTATGGCATAGAGGAGATGAAGGGGGACATTGTGGAAGAGGGGCATAGCGGAGATGAAGGGGGACATTGTGGAAGAGGGGCATAGAGGAGATGAAGGGGGACATTGTGGAAGAGGGGCATAGCGGAGATGAAGGGGGACATTGTGGAAGAGGGGCATAGACTCTATGCCCCTCTTCCACAATGTCCCCCTTCATCTCCGCTATGCCCCTCTTCCACAATGTCCCCCTTCATCTCCACACTGTCCCCCTTCATCTCCGCAATGCCCCCTTCATCTCCTCAATGCCCCCGTACCTCCAGTCACTGGTGGTCCAGCGGAGCGTCTTCAGATCTGTGCCTCCTCCGGCACAGATCCCCGCCACCCGAACACGGCGGGCGAGCACATGGCGGTACTCGACGAGTACCGCCATGTGCCGAGCAGAGCGATGCTCGAGCCGATCCGAGCATCGGCCGAGCACGCTCGCTCAACACTAATTGCACCCATGTCCGTATCAAAGCACCAGCACGTCAGGGACATATGTTCCTGAACCGCAAAAACTTCCACTCCATGAATGTGCAGATGGTGTGTGACAGCAACCTGGCCATAATGAATGTCTGTGCGAAATTTCCCGGGAGCTGTCACGATTCACATATACTCAGAAATTCATCTGTGCAGAGGGATTTCGAAAATGGGACCTATACAGGCGGATGGCTTCTGGGTGAGTTAACAGCACCAAATGACACCACATACACATGTGCTAGTACGTTCACCACAGAAAACAACATTTACACAATATGTGCTCCTTGTCACACCATGTCACTCACTTTCCACAGGTGATGCTGGCTATGGATGCAAGCCATGGCTCCTCACCCCGGTCGCCAATCCCCAAAACGACGCCCAGGAACGATATAACCAGGCTCATGCCAGAACACGGAATGCCATTGAGCGGACCTTCGGCCTCCTCAAGTCCCGATTCCGATGTCTGGACCACTCGGGGGGAGCATTGCAGTATGCACCAGGCAAGGTCTGCGACATCATCGTGGCATGTGCCATCCTACATAATATCGCGGTGGACACCAGACTCATCGACGATGTCCATCCCCCACCCAGACCTGAAGACCCTGTGGATATCGTTGAGTGTGAGGAAACCCCAACAGGGATGCAGACAAGGGACAGATTGATCAGGGATCACTTCTGCTGTGAGTATAATACATGTATGCACACAATCCATGCATACACACCCACCACAACACACATGTTCTGTTTCACCCCACAGGATCAGTGACACAGCCCTGACACTGGCTGCAGTATGGACCACCAGCATCAACTATTCCGTGGACCAGTCAGATTGGGCCTAGAGATTCCGAATACATCTGACAACCTGTCGTCCATGTTGATACTGCTACCTCAAGGATATCATGCATGCCCCCCCTGGAAACCAAGGTACAACACTTTAACCTTGTTCAGCATATCCCACAGCTCCCTAGGCACCAACTAAAGTGTTCTGCTAGGATCAGACCCATAGCAACCATGGTACCCCTGTAGCAAGGGAGTCTCATCCAAGCCAATGCATCAGATAGAACTCTGTCATATAAGGGGTTCAGGGGGCATTCGTGGGGACATGGGACCAGTAGCTTGCTACAGTTGAAGAAAGCAGCAGAGGGGTGGATCGACAGTAATAGTGTGTTACACAACATGGAGCTCATGAAATGTGGATCACATCTCCATGGACACCATGCTGCCCTGTGTGTGTGTGTGTGCAGTGATATGTGCCCCAGAAAGAAATACACACATTAACAAATATGTCCTACTAGCTCCATGAACCAAACATATTTGGCCTGTCTCTGACAGTGGCAGCCCAAATATATTGTTGTCAGGAAGCTATTAGGACATATTTGTTGATGTGTGTAACCATGTCAGGGGCAAATATCCCTAAGGATGGTTAACATCCCCTTAGTTCCCCCCATGATGGTTCATAGACCAGTACACAACACATTACAAAGCAGTGGTTTGTGTAGACTTATGTAACGGGAAAGATTAAGAGGATCATGATGTTGTAGCTGTTGCATGACGATCACTTCGAGGGTGATGTTCCAAATCCTGTCCTCTTGTCCCACAGGCATCCATAGCACGATCCATCCTTGAACAGAGGAGTTTCCATATGACTAGACTGAAGTCTGGACAACACTTCCATGAAGCTCACCCCTTGGCGTTCCAAGTGATTGTGTTGGTGATGCAATGTTTGACCTGATGTTCACAGCAACCTCTACTGGAACATTCACATATGGACACACATTTATGTGTGTACTAACATCCAGGTATCAGACCTGTACAGTAAGACTGCTCATACACAGATGCCAAACGATGTAGACAACACATGAGCAGTTCACTAGCATTTCTAATGTATTCCTATTTAGTTCAGATGTACCTTTTTGTGCTCATACAAGTGTTTAATGCATATTGGCTAAATACACAAGAAACATCACTACTCAATCCGTGTCTGTATGAATGAATGTTGGATCAAACACCTGTCAATGTGGAACCGTACCCAAGGCTAGAGTATCCCTCATACAAAGGAAGGCATGATTTACATCACAGGAGTCCACTAGTTGCCTGACCATGAGTGGACTTTGTGATGTATACATGCAATGACATGATGGCAGTGATACACTGATGTGTGTTGTGAGTGATTAGCTGGTGATACAGGGGACACACTTCCACTGTGATGTGATGTCCATGGTTTGTGTGTTGCTCAATATAATCAATGTCCTGAGATTGCTGTAGGTTGTCATATCTCAGTACATGGGCTACATCAACAAAAACAACCATGTGGACAAGTGTTATCACTGGTGAAGTGTGTCATAACCTTAGTTAAACAACAACACAACTTAAAGGGATAGTAAACCCTGAAAATAAGTTTATTTCACATTGTAGCCCTTTAAAAAACATGAAAAATGATATCAGTCTTATCTACCAAACATATATTATTTGGGATATAAGACTTATATCATTTTACATGTTTTTTTAAGGGCTACAATATAGAATTAACTTATTTTCAAGGTTTACTATCCCTTTAATACATAAGCCAATGCTCAGCCTAAGGTTCCAATGTGTGTGCTACACAATGAAATCTTAGGAAGATCATTGGGTTATGCAGTAAGTTAGGCTGTGATTCAAACTCCTGTTGTTCAACTGACTTGCTGGAGAACACAATGCTCACCCTAGGATCACAATGTGTAACACACACATTGAGATCCTAGGGTGTACATTGTGTTCCCCAGTATGTCAGCTGCACAATAGAATTTTGATTTAAAGACCATATTGATGCATGTTCAATCTGTCCTGCTTGTTATTTCCCTGCTAAGTCGCATAGCTGTTAGTTTGGTTTTCCCCTCAAACACAACAATTGATGCAGACGAATGTTCAGTGTTGCACCAGTTGTTGTGCTAAGGGGTAAGTTCTGATCAAATCTGACACACATCATGGCCATGTAACACTGTTGTGTTATATGGCTACAGGGATGGGTTGCCAGGTGAATTTGGACAACGGTGTGGGTGTGTGTGAACCCATGTTGTAACATCACACAAACATTTCCCCCAGGCAGGAGTTGAGTTCACTGCATTGTTTGGCAATGCATTGGAGACAACCCTGCCACCCAATCTATAAGTGAATACACAGCAGATCAGACAGGTTTCAAAAGCACAATTTTCATTTATTGAGGGGGCAGATGACAGGTTGGGCCTTTCATTTCTCTTTTTTTTGGGGGGGGCCTTAGACTTGGTGCCAGAGGTGGATGCCCTGGCTGATTGCCTTGTCACCCTCTGTCCCCTAGGTGTGGCTTCTGGGGTAACACTGGAAGGGGTGGTGGGTGCAGTGGACCCCTCTGTGGAACGCAGGTTCTCCCTCTCCATCCTCAGGTTCTCCCTGCGGTTAATCTCTCGCAACTCCACGAGCACCTGTGCAAACATGTCCATCATCCCCGTATGTATCTGGTGGAGTTGTGTGTTCCCCCTGGAAACCTCTGACTCCAGAGCTTGTATTCTGGTCTCCAACCTGTTCGTGTTCCTCCGGGATTCCCTCCGGTTCCTCGTGAGGTTGTCGTTGGTGGCGTGGGTTGCCCGGAGCTGTCCTCTTTGAAGGGCCATGCACTCAGCCTCCAGATCTGGGGTGCGTTGACTGCTGGAGATGGGAGTGGCCGGTGACACATGTGCTGTTTCCCCAGCTTCAGCTGTCTCCTCAGCCTCTGTGTCACGGTTTATTATGACTCTCAGACACAAGTTTTAGGTAAAAAAAGTCAATTTTATTGAAATAATAAATGATAACTTAGGATGGCAATAACATACATATATATATATACAGAATATAGCACAGACAGAAGGCAGACTCTACCGGTCCTGTCAATATACCGGACAGGACAGTCTTTAGGCTCTACCGGCCTTGCCAATACCGGGTAAGGCAACCTGCAGATGGAATAGCATAACGGTTTTACCGGCCTTACCAAATTACCGGGCAAGGCAGCCTCAATAGATACACAATGTAGGCTCTACCGGCCCTGCCAATACCGGGTAAGGCAACCTCAGATGGAATGTGGCAAAAGGTTCTACCGGCCTTATCAATACCGGGCAGGGCAGCCCAGAGATAATAGCAGCAGTCAGATGGAACTGGCAAATTAGCAGAATCGTTAAGCAGCAAGGCTTTGGAGCAAACCAGCGTCCGCACGCTGGAAACAACACTGAATAGTATAGCCGTTAGGCTTAGCGAGCAAACCAGTGACCGCACACTGGAGTAACAAGCGAGTAGTATAGCCGCAAGGCTAGGAGCAAACCAGCGTCCGCACGCTGGGACCAACACAGATTTGTATAGCTGATAGGCTTTGGAGCAAACCAGTGACCGCACACTGGTGTAACAAGCGAGTTTGTATAGCCGCAAGGCTTAGGAGCAAACCAGCGTCCGCACGCTGGGACCAACACAGATTTGTATAGCTGATAGGCTTTGGAGCAAACCAGTGACCGCACACTGGTGTAACAAGCGAGTTTGTATAGCCGCAAGGCTTAGGAGCAAACCAGCGTCCGCACGCTGGGACCAACACAGATTTGTATAGCTGAAAGGCTTTGGAGCAAACCAGTGACCGCACACTGGTGTAACAAATGAGTTTGTATAGCCGCAAGGCTTAGGAGCAAACCAGCGTCCGCACGCTGGGACCAACACAGAATTGTATAGCTGATAGGCTTTGGAGCAAACCAGTGACCGCACACTGGTGTAACAAGCGAGTTTGTATAGCCGCAAGGCTTAGGAGCAAACCAGCGTCCGCACGCTGGGACCAACACAGATTTGTATAGCTGAAAGGCTTTGGAGCAAACCAGTGACCGCACACTGGTGTAACAAGTGAGTTTGTATAGCCGCAAGGCTTAGGAGCAAACCAGCGTCCGCACGCTGGGACCAACACAGATTTGTATAGCTGATAGGCTTTGGAGCAAACCAGTGACAGCACACTGGTGTAACAAGCGAGTTTGTATAGCCGCAATGCTTGGGAGCAAACCAGCGTCCGCACGCTGGGACCAACACGGAATTGTAGCAATGTCACCAATGCGACCAGGCAGAAGGTCGCCAGGATACTGAAGACAGGTGATGAGATGACAGGAACCAGCAACGATCAGTCAGGTCAGAAAACAGCAGAGAAGTTCAGCAGGAACTGCAACACCAGAGACTAGGCCGGAACCAGGACTGGAAGTACTTCAGCATGCAGGAAACACTGGAACAGTAGAGATCAGGAACTCAGGAACACATGAGATCAGGAACTCAGGAACACTGGAACAGAGGCCCAGCTATCACTAGCATAGTGATAGCAAGAAGGTCAGAAACAACACGAAAGGGCACTCAAAGGGTGCCCAATCCAGGTTTAAATAGTCAATAAGAGGCGGGCTATCTGCAGACAGCCAATAGAAGCCCCCTACTGGTGACAGACAAGTAACTGCAGCAAATCACGGGCACCGTGATACTCTGTTTCCCCAGCTTCAGCTGTCTCCTCAGCCTCTGCTTCCCCAGCTTCAGCTGTCTCCTCAGCCTCTGTTTCCCCAGCTTCAGCTGTCTCCTCAGCCTCTGTTTCCCCAGCTTCAGCTGTCTCCTCAGCCTCTGCTTCCACAGGTTCAGCTGTCTCCTCAGCCTCTATCTCCCCAGCCTCTGCTGTCTCCTCTGCTGGTACTGGGTGTGCTGTGGCTGCTACTGCTGTTTGTGTTGGTGGAGTGGCTTGCAGAGACAGTGTGGGTGCCCACCACATCAAGGGACCCACTGCTGCCCACTGATGTCTGTGCTGGTTGAGGTGGTGGGGTGAACAAGTCCCTTGGCTGAGGGCGCTGGGGCTCCCCAATCAGGCCCAGGTGTTGGTAGTCAAGTGGCCAAGGGTCATACCTTGGCCAGTGGTAGGTGCTTGGCCCCCACCTGGGATCATACCTGGGGCCATGCTGGGGAGCCATCCAGGAGGGTAGATCCATCTCGGTGGAATATGGCCCATATTGGCTGGTGGCCACATTCCCGGGCAGCCATTGCCTCCCTGGTGGTGGTGGTGCTGCTGCTGGAGGGTAATAGCTCCCGGTGCTAGTGGGATGCATCCATCTCTCCCCCTGAATCCAGCCGCTGTACATTTGTCGAGCATCCTGTGCTGGGGCAGGCAGTTGAGAGGCAGGCAGTTGAGAAGCAGGCAGTTGAGAAGCAGGCAGTTGAGAGGCAGGCAGTTGAGAGGCAGGCAGTTGAGAGGCAGCCAGTTGAGAGGCAGGCAGTTGAGAGGCAGGCAGTGGTGATGCAGCCAGTTGGGGAGGAGGTGTGGTGGTTGTAGACGCTTCCCAGTGGCTAGTCCCCTCCTCTGTATACTCCTCACTGGGTGGTGTGGTCGGCTCCTCCACGGGCTCCTGCTGCGATGGAGGCCCATAAGCTGTATGGAGAATTGAGAGTGTGTGATTAGTAAACGTAGCCATGATGGGATTAATGGGATACTAATACATGAAATGTAGAAAGGGAAATATATGTTTTGTGGTTTATCACCCTGAGTGAAACAAGGGTACTCCCACTGCTGGAGGAGGTTTTTGTTCAAAAAGTCTCCCAGCTCAGAATAGAATTGCTTTGGTGCTATATCCCAGTGGCCTGACGTTGTACATTGGCACTGTTGCTACATTAGCCTATGAGAATTTATTGCGTCTGGACGTAAGCTGTCCATAGGATGGTCTAGCAACATCGCCATTTTAGAGTTCCAGGCCACTGTGATATTGCCGCTGGAGTAGTCAACTATGAGCTGTGCTACATTTTGAATGAAACACCTTTCAGCAGTGGGAATACCCTTGTTTTGCTCGGGGGTTGAACCCTGCAATATATTTTTCTTTTCACGTTAGGTATTACTATACCTTTAACGGAATAGCAATGGTTAATTTCACCATGATGTAATATTGTAGGCATTGTAAGAGATAGATGTGGATCGATGTTAGTCCTATCCCTCCAACCCACATGGTTAGACAGATATTGCTCTATTTGACAGTCATTTTGACATGTTTGACAGTCATTTCACCACACGGAGGCTCTTCAGCAGAGCCTAAATTGCCCCATTCAGAGATGTAAACTTCATTGGAATGGTGAACAGAGTGTGCTTGCAAACCTGGCACACTTTGTTGACCATCTCAAAGATGTCTCCATCTCTGAATGGGGCAATTTAGGCTCTGCTGAAGAGCCTCCGTGTGTTCTAATGACTGAAATCTCCAGCTGTCAAATAGAGCGATATCTGTCTAACCATGAGGGTTGGCGGGATAGGACTAACATGGATCCACATGTTGGTGAAATTAACAATTGCTATGCCATTACAGTTACATAGAAGGTGAAATGGTCATATATGCATGTGGATGTGTACCTTTCATATGGATATGAATATATCCTTTCCAGATATGAAGCCAGAGATCATTTCAGTAGGTGTGATTGCCTTACTGGCTATATATGTGCACCCATCAAAATATACATTGGATTGATATGATGGATATTAACATACCTCGTATATCCCATCTACGTAGAGTGGGATATACTAGGTATGTGTATTTGGATGGTATCAATGTAAGTTAGTTTCTGATGGATGCACATATCTGGCCAGTAGGGCAATCACAGGCAGTGAGATGATCTCTGGGTTCCCATCGTGTTGGGACATATTTTGAGCCATTTGAAAGGTACATATCTGACCATTTTCCTTTGTGTGCATATCTTTGTTTGAACAGATGTGCAGTGGGAATCAAGTGTTATTCAACCCTATCTTCTTAGCTGATCCCGTCCAATTCACAATTTTTCATTACTTGACAGGTGACTCTCTGGTTGTCAGGATCATATCCTATGCATTTCATTGTAGGGCATGGGATACCACCCTGGCAATCAGAGATTGATGAACTGGACAGGATCCTGTCCATGTTGTGTGTTCCAGTTGAATCCTGAAGGGCAACAATCACGCCAGTAGTGAGGGATATCTCTGATTGAGGCCTGTTTTTCTTTGAGTATGAGCCCATCCATCCTTCTGAGTGAGGCAACCGTACTCAATCCGAGATATCTATCATTCATGGCCTGTTGGTGACCAAGGTACAATGGGTGATATTTGGTTCCCATGTGTATCCTGCAAACAGTGTCTGGTGTACCATCCATCCATGGCATCAGCACCCCTGAGGATCCATGTGGGAATCAGATGTGAGATATGTCATTTGAAGTTAGAGTAAATGATTGCAGACACAACACCAAGGCCTACTTTTTCCCCCCTTTAATTCTGGGGTATTGTTTGAGGCCTGTGTGTTGCACATACAAGCAGTTATTCTCAGTGCCACTGTGATGTGTGACCTGCTCCATCCTTTTTGTGATTCACTAAGCGGTGTTGTTGACATGATGGAGTGTACATGATGCTGACTTCTCCAGTGATCTCATTTCCCCATTTCCAGTGTTTTCTATGGAGTGTATACGATGGGACCTTAGCAACTTGATTCATGTTATTGCATATTCTCCATAGGCTAACACTGGTATTGGTGAAATGAGGATGTGTGAGGGTGAATTTCTCTCCACCATGTGTTTGTCACCGCTTAGTGAATGTCCCCTGTGTAGCATGTGATCGTTGGCCTATTGACTTGATTGTTGTCTGGTTAACCCTTTGAGTCCCAGAGGGGTTGCCAAAGCATTGTTGATCGATGCATTGATGATCCCTCTAGCACTCGAGGGGTTAAGTGCTGACATCCCAGTGGGGACATGGGTGACATTGTGTGTGAACAGTGATGACAGTCGACATTTGGAACTGCATGGTTTGTGTATTGTGTGTGATGAGCACAGCGACAGGAGGGTTGAAGTAGGACTTGGACAGGTTTGTTCCAAGTTGGACCTTCACATTTGTCCTTGTGTTGTGTCCTGTTTTTAACCCTCAGGGTGCTGTGTTGGTGCAGTTGTGTGCATGAATGATGGGCATGTGTTGAGGTGTGACTGTGTGTGCAGCTGGTGTTGGTTGCTGTAGTGTGTTGTTCTGTAGTGTTGCACTTACCTGTAGTGTGGAGGCTCCTCTCATCCCCAGTATCAGCTCCTCCAACAACCCCCTCGATCAGGGTTGGGGACATATTCTGGCGCACCATCTCCTCCCAGCCGCAGAAGGTGATAGGGACAGGTGGGCCACCTCCAGTGCCTCGGGCGTGCTTGGCGAGTTCGGAGAGCTTGTTCTTGACCACCCTCCGGCAGTCGCCCCATCGCTTTTAGATGGACTCCACGTCCCGTCTGCATGGAGCCACCGCGTTGACCCGGCTGCAGATCTGGTTCCAGGCTGCCTTCCTCCTCGCTGACAGGCCAGGGACCTTCGCTGTCGGGTGGAGAACACTCTGCCTCTCCAGTACAGCTTCCACAAGAGCCGTGTTCTCCTCCTCTGTATACTTTGGGTCTCTGATCCTGGCCTCGTCAGCTCCGGCATGGGATGACTCAGAGCCGGAGTGCCCTGCCTGGTCTGACCCTGACTGTGCGGGGTGCTCCCCAGCAACTACCCCTCGTCCCACTGCAGGTTCTGTCCCTGTCCTGCGTGTTCCTGCTCTTGTGGGCCGGGTCCCCCTCCGCCCTGCGGATCTCCCTCTCCCACCCCTGCTCTGCTGAGGGATCCCCTCCTGAGCTTCCTCCTCCTCCACTACTCTCCCCATCCCTCTCTCCTGTCCTCCTCTCCACGCCATCATTCACCCAGTCACACCCAGGCACTCCCACAGGCCCTCACAGACACACTCGATCCACTCACTCTCTGTCACACACTTTCACTCCCAGATTCACACTGTCAAAAATAAAAGTAAAATGTGTGAGGTGTTATAAAATAAAAGGACTATGTGTATGTATGTGTATGCGTTTGTGTTTGTATGTGTGTATGTAATATGTGCAAAGGTGTGCTATGTGTCGTATTCTGTGCAATGCTCTCCTCTCTCCAAACTCCAAAACTCCTCTACCTCCAATGAACGCTCCTGTCTCCCTCTCTCTGATCACTATCCTCCGCTCCTGGGTCCTGATATCTGGCTCTGAAGAACTCGATAACAGACAGTGTGTGACGGTTATTTTTGGGTATATATAGGTGTATTTGAACATTTTTGATACTTTGGGGCCTTGGGATTGGCTGTAGGTTTGAATTTTGTTTGTGCATCTATCAGGGTTGCTAGACAACGGCAGCCGTAATGTAACATTTTGACTTAAGTTGTGTTTTAACGGGTGTTTGGGACGCACGGTGATGCAAAATCAGGTGCGACGCTGGTTTTTGTTTAACGTGTTTTTGTAGTGCCTACGCCCGATAGCTATTCTTGTACGCTTACCTTTGAATCTGCCGTAAACCATGTGTTCTTTGCGGACGATGTGCCTTTTTTACTTAGCGGATGGTTTAACGGCTGCCTTTAAATCTAGCCCTAAGTGTCATGGTGATTGGATAGAGTGGTGCCAGGTGTTTCACGTGAGTGCAAATGTACCCATTGTTCTACTTCCCAGTCCTTCCCTTATTTACACTGTGCACAGTGCAGTTGATGATGTGAGAAGCAGAGTTCCTGCTCTCAAGGGAAAAATTTTATACTAATAACAACACACCCATGACTTTGGAGGAGGGGCAGGTGGAGAAGCATTATTAGCCAACTTCTTCTCTCCACATATACCTGAAGTGGTGGGGTGGGGGCTACTTATGGTGCTGATACTGCATCAGGCACATCACTGTCCAGCAAAAAATTTTGCAAAAACATGCTTTTTTGCTTTTCCCGCGAAAAATTTTGCCTTTCTACCTATGCAAAAATGTCCTCTTTTTTGCCTATTTTTAAAAAATTTTAACAAATTGTCCGCCTATGTTAATACATTTTCTGCCTATTTTAACACATTTTTCATTTCTACATTTATGCATTTCCCACTGTAATATTACTTCTTCTGAGGGCTGAAGTTTAGAAATAAGTGGATGAAAGTCAAAGTTGTGAGTCCTACAACAAAATATGGCTTGAAAAATGTTTTAGCATGCAGAATGCATTTGTGCTTTTCCCACAACACTTTCTTGCTTAAGTGACACTGGCACATATTCAGGATGATATCAAGTAATAAAAAAAAAATAAAGTACAACCTACAATGTGGCAATATGCATTGTAGTGGTGGTGGTGGGAGACTGGCATGGTGTGATTTGTGTATGTATTTTTACCATTGTCATACTGTATCCTCCTTCTCAGATTATTGACACATATTACTTATTGGTCATAGCAGTGGTCCAAGTGGGGTAGATGGTGGCAACCCTTCTTCAAATCTGTCCTCCACCTTATCTGTGCTGCTGTTAATATATTTGTCCTGGCTTTGTCTGTCATGTTTGGTTTCTGCTACTACTACAACTACTGGAGCTGGATGTTGATGTAATTCTACTGCCACAACTACTAGGTGTCAAAGGCACAGCACTTATAGCAGCAGCACCTGTGTTGCTGGGTACTCAAAACAGATGTGTGTGGCTGAGTGGGACTTGGACTTTGAAGAGGCAATGATTCTGAGGATGACTGAGAGGGTGATTGTGTGCTTTTTGACATCTGTACTTGTCCAGGGTCAGACTTTCCAATGGCTTTCTCAAACAGTTTATTGGCAGACACAGTGATCCTTAAAAGTGGTGGAAGAGTCAGCCTTTGACTTTCTGCTAATCTTATAGCCATTTCATCATCCTCACCTTCACTTTCATCTGTATCTGAACAAGAGAAGGATGCTAGGGATATATTCTAGATCTGCATCATCATCAGTCATCAATGGTCATCCTCAGCAGCATCAGCATCACCTGACAGTTCTCACCCACTACTACCCTTATATTCCTCTACGCTTTTGGAGGTCTCAAACAATTTCTTTTTACTTTTACTATAACAAAATGCACTACTACTTTGAGGACAGGTGTTTTGGTGTCTCACTGTCTGATGCAGCAGGCAGTTCAGCTGCTACACCTTCCTCTATTATGCTGTTGCCAGCATCATCAACTCTTGAATGTGACTTGTTGTCATTTTCAGTGTTCTTCTTATATGGTTCTATATTTCTACTGGCAATGGTGGTGCTGGACCTAGTTTTGCTGGGACCTTGACAAGCAGCATCCTCCCTTGGAGTAAAAGGATCATCATCATTGATTGCACACATTGCAACAACCATTGCTGCAGTAGGTTTTTGGACTACTACTTTACTCTCACGTCCCTACACTGCTCCATCCTTTCCCTTTACCCTTGTGTGTTTGCTGGACATTCTGCAACTACACTGTGTTTTTTTACTGTACAGTGCACAACACAACTTATGGAACTGTATGATGCCTTGCCTAAGCCCAGTCAGCTGTCTGTCACTGTCACCTAAGATATTTCATTTTTTATTCTTTTTTATTTATTTTTATTTTTTATTTTATTTATTTTATTTTAAAAGCAGAAATCAGCCCAATTAGGTGAAAATATTATAAAGCATAAATACTTTATTAATTCCCTATGAGTTTTGTGAGATATATGCTCACTTCGTCAGGGAATATCCCCTTGATTTCTGCTTTATAAGCCGGGCCGTGCTTCAGACGCGCATATATAGATTCTACTGACATTAGGTGAGTTTGTTTTACCTAGGGGGACACTTCTGTGGAATATGGTGTATACACAGATACTCTCTTAGATGGTATGCATTTATGTATTTATACTAAGGACTCCCAGTGACAGAATTGGACTTTGCTGCACCTGTATACTGCCTGTGGTCTTCTACATTAATCCACCTGCGGACTGCTGATAATCCTGACATTGACCTCTTTATGGGCTTCACTTACAAGAATACTTCTTGGAAGTAGATTCATGATTTTATTCTCTTCCACCTGTTTTTCAAAATATTGCTCTCAGATGGTGTGCTCTTGTGTTTTCTTTTTTCTAGTTTCTGCTTTAATAGAGAGGTGCTACTAAGGACAACATATGCAACCCAGAGGCTGTCTATTTTGTGGTACTCAATTGTTGGACTTGACTCTTCAGAACAAGATTTTGATAATATTTGCACTTTGGAACTTTTTTGGACTAGTTTTCCTTTGAGCTTGTGCCAAACAAGCCTAAGTCCTACAAATCAATGTTTCCTTAGGGCCTGTGCCAAACAAGTATAAGTCACACAAATCAATGTATCCTTGGGGCTTGTGCCAAACAAGTCTAAGTCCAACAAACCAATGTAATCTCAGGGCTTGTGCCTCCAATAAGTCAAAGTCTTACAAATCAATGTTTTTCCAGGGCTTGGGCCTCTAACAACAAATCTTACAAATCATCCTTTACAAAACACTCTATCAAGTCAAATATCATTCTACCCCAGTGGCAGCTTACATCAGGGGTCCCTGTCTCTATCACCTTATGTGCAAATTACTTATTTATTATTAACTGTCCCCCCCAATACCAGTCAAGAACTTAGAACCATAAGCATTTTCTAGTGGAACATAGAAAAATACAATCCAGGACAGTTGATTTTCATTCACTTTAATAGAATTTCAAACAAAAGTTGTCATTTCACTGTAAACTGCAACAAAAGTGTTAAAACGTATTTACCACTGAGGGAAATGGTTAACTATTTGAATGACAGAGCAGTGCACAATACATTGTGGCAGTCACAGTTTTTTAAAGGAGAAACACCTCCTAATAAAAACCCTACATTACTAGCAAATCCTAAAGGTCCCTACAAATTTTGGTCTTGTGCTTTTTTCAAGTGATGATATTTAGTGTTGAGCGAGCATGCTCGGCCGATGCTCGGATCGGCTCGAGCATCGCTCTGCTCGGCACATGGCGGTACTCGTACGAGTACCGCCATGTGCTCGCCCGCCATGTTCGGGTGGCAGTGATCTGTGCCGAAGGAGGCACAGATCTTACAGACGCTCCGCTGGACCACCAGGGACTGGAGGTAGGGGGCATTGCGGAGATGAAGGGGGCATTGCAGAGATGAAGGGGGACATTTTGGAGATGAAGGGGGACATTGTGGAAGGGGGACATTGTGGAAGGGGGGCATTGCGGAGATGAAGGGGGCATTGCGGAGATGAAGGGGGCATTGCGGAGATGAAGGGGGACATTGTGGAAGGGGGACATTGTGGAAGGGGGGCATTGCGGAGATGAAGGGGGCATTGCGGAGATGAAGGGGGACATTGTGGAAGGGGGACATTGCGGAGATGAAGGGGGCATTGCGGAGATGAAAGGGGACATTGTGGAAGGGGGACATTGTGGAAGGGGGACATTGCGGAGATGAAGGGGGCATTGCGGAGATGAAGGGGGACATTGTGGAAGGGGGGCATTGTGGAAGAGGGGCATTGTGGAGATGAAGGGGGGCATTGACCAGGCACCCTCCCCTCATCAGAGCAGGGGGTGCCTGGTGTAATGCTCGTGTCGCCCTATTGAATTCAATGGGGCTCGGGTGCTCGGCCGAGCACTCGAGCCTCCGGCGGTGCTCGGTCAGAGCACCCGAGCACCGGAGCATCGGGGTGCTCGCTCAACACTAATGATATTATTAAGTCAGTTCTGGATGTCTTGTCCATGGAGGCGGACATGACAGTTGTTAACAGGACCATAGAACATAAACTCTCTTCATTGTACGTGATAATTGTATCACACCCCTCTGGTCCTTAAAGGGTTAAGAAGGTTCGTACTCTCTGCCTGCTTCAGACTGAAAAAACTGCCAGTAACTGTTTTACTATCCTCCATGGACATGACATCCAGATTGATTAACCTGTTTAGGACCTGTCGCATGAGTACGTGGCCGGCACATAAGCACAGCGGAGCATTTTTTTTTATTCCAATCCACAGCGTGCAGCCATGTGGGGAGCCCTGAAATCTATGACGGCCCAGGACTGTTATGGGTTCTTTAGGGAAGTTTTCCCATCATGATCCTGGCATGTCATGGGTCCTTAAAGGGTTAAGGATGTTACACTTTGAACAATGGAAAAGTGCAACATTCCTAGGAGCTATTAGGATTTTCTAGCCATAGAAATGTAAGTGTGGAGTTATAATTAGGAGAGGTTACTTGCTTTTTAAGCATCAATCTACTATTTATAATATAAGTACATTTTTAATGGATACATGCCCTTTATATCTAAAAATACAGGCTGATTACGTATATGTTTGTGTTTCACTCCTTGCTAAATTCCACAATCACTACATTTGGGTCATAAAACTGTGTTATTTTATTGCCTGTAAGAAATCATAACAAACAAAACATGACAACTGCAAATTAAATCTGCATGACAATTCTTCTGAGAAGTACACCTTTCATTTTAAATAATTCCCACATGATAGCACTAAGTCTTAAAGAGAAAGTGGACTCAAAAACAGGAATGATTAATAATGTCTCATGCTACTGCTGTTGTTAAACACAGTCGGAACTGACTGGATTGTAAGCAAAATTTTCAAAACAAGGTAAAGCATGTTTATCCAAAATACATTTGCTTGACAGAGGAATCTGAATTTGTTAGTTTTTGTTTCATGTCATGCAGGGGTGTCCGCAAAAATGTTTCCTGGGGGGGAGGCAAACCCATAATACGACCCCCAGGCCAGCCCATCTAGCCCCTATGTTTATAAAGAGGGGACAGGTGGGGGGGCAAGTGCCCCCCTTTGCACCCCCCTCCGGATGCCCATGATAATATGTAGTGCAAGCATCAAAAGACAAATAATTAACAGAAAGAGAGTAACTATCACTTTGATTATAATAAACACATTGCAAAATGGTGAAACAGAGAAAGGAGAGAAATATTCAGAGTGTAACAGATATTCTTTATAGGCTGCTCACAAACCTATATTCAAACAAGAATGCATCTGTTTGAATAGGCACCTTGGACACGTTGGCCCATATTTATAAAAGCAAACTATAGTTTTTCTGGCTTAAGCCAACTGCACAATGGGGACAAATGAAAATCCCTCTTAAATTAAAATGGGATTTTTACCCCTTGAATGCTAGCGAGGTCTCCAATGCATTGCAAAGCAGTGTATTGGACACCTCTCTGGCATTCATGGGATTAAATAGCACTATTCAAGCACATGCAAATTTAAGAGATTGTATATGTTCCCTATGGTACAGTTGGCTTACCCCAGAATAACCAGGGATGGGAAAAAGGCCCAGTTTTGTTCTCGCAAGATATTCTGTTGAAACCACATGTATCTCCAATTATTTTGTGAGAAATTTCACCATAGAAAAAACATTAGAATTTTCTCCACTTCACTTGCAAAAAATGGTTCCATTTTTTTTCCATATGCCTTTCAATGTGGAGAAACTTCCCGCCCACATACTATAAATATGTCTGATGGACCCTGATGTGTCCATTGACAGAGAGGAGGAGGAAGAAGTCTCCACCAACAATGCAAAAGGGACTGGGAATCCATAGTCTCCAGATTTAATGATGCCCAATCCATCAACATTGTCATTTGGCATCTGGGTGAAAATAGTGACAAAAAGCAGAATTGGCTAGCAGTATAAGCTGCAGCATTTCAGCTGCCTGTGTCTGTTGCTATTGCTGCCAGTGTGTCTTTTAATTCTGAGGTGGATGATATGACAAGTGTGAAAGAAGAGGATCCTAAGTCACACTTATCAACCCTAAGTAGTCCCACTAACAAACACCAAATAGAGACTGGTGTGGGTGAGGGTGGTGGTGGTGGTGCAGCAGCTTCTGGAAATAGCTGTATAGACCCTAATGCTGCTGCTGAGGTAGAAGGGGATGTCAGCAGCCAGACTAGAATGGGGGAGCCCACATACTCCTGACCCTGTGATTCCTATTACTCTGGCATTCTCCTTCTGAGGAGATATGATGAAGAAGGCAGAACTGGCTAGCAGTATGAGCAGCAGTACAACCCAGCTGTGTGAGCCTGTTGCTAGTGCTGCCACTGTGCCTTTTTCATCTGAAGACATGAAATGTGGGACAGTAGGGGACCCTCTGTCACATTTGTCATCACCAACCAGTCCCACTCCCATACAACAGCAGCAAGAGACTGGTGGTGGTGAGGAGAGTGACGGTTATGGTGGAGCAGCTGGTGTGGGGGAGAGAATGATGTCCTTTTTAGCTGAAAGCAAGAGAGATGCAAATGGTGATGGTCATCATCAGCACCCCAGCAGTGACAATGTGGAGTTGCTGCTGCAGGCACAGTGCAGTCATCAGTGTGTATGAGAAGGTAGTGAAAAGGGGAAAGTAGGGACACCTTGGCAGAACATCCCTCATAAAACACATGCAATAAAGACACCATGAAGTGTATGTTATGCATGTGAAATCCAAGCCTCCCCAAAAGAAATTGAGAGCAGATGTCACTGTACCCCTGTCCCTACCCAAGGGTACAAATGTTGGTGAAAATTTAAGAAGAAGTGTCATCATCAGCTTCTTGCAGTAGAGACTGGGAGCAGGAAGACATACCAATTGTCCCTGCACTGGCACCCTCAGGTCCTCGACCCCCTCCTTTGCTGTGCCACATCTGTCAAAGTTGCCTCCCCCATTAGAGAGCACTCTGGTAGTGAATGATATGTAAGGGAACACCACCAGAATGCTCTGTATATTATTCCGTATCCCCAGTCTCCAACATTATTGGGTCTACCTATGTTGTTCAACAAGATTTCATTATTTTACCAGTGAAGATTTTAATATTGTGCTACTCAAAGGTCATTTAGCATGCTATATTTTATTGCATAAAATGTTGTATTCTTTGTTTTATTTCATATCCACTGATTTTTTTATGTAAATAAATTTGTATACTATTGACACTGTCTTCCATTCCCCTACTTTTCTTTGTCTTTGTATGTATCTTGTGCCAAAAGCACAGCCAAAAGCTGTGAATGGGAAGAGACATAGGCCAAAATAGACTTATTAGGGACAGATCCACCGTTCCCAATCAATTATTGTACCATACCTTTTACTGGGATCTAGGAACTATCTGTGGTTTTCTTCTTATTTGCAACAATGTCCTTTATATGTTATTTATCGATTGAGAATATAAATAAATGGTCCCTAGTCTCTCCTTTACACTGATGTTAGGGTTGCCCATTGAGGAAGTGCTGTATATTTGTTTCTTGTCAATTGTGTTTAACAAGCCTAGGCCCTGTAAAACAATTAATTTCAGGGCTTGATTTTGGCTAAACTGAGTCCTACACACACACAAATATTTTTCAGGCTTTTTGTAAGTCTGCTGCTATGTTGTCTAGCCATTACTTATAAAGAGAGGGAAAAAAGTTACAGTCTACAATTAATGTGGCAGATGTGTATGATGGTGGTGGTGAACTGGTGTGGTGTGATTGTTCTATCTATCTATCTATCTATCTATCTATCTATCTATCTATCTATCTATCTGTCTATGTAATGTATATATTCAACATCATTCCTATAACAAATATCAATATTGTTTGGGTCTAACGTAAGTTATAATTTTTCTCAGATTATTGACAAACATTAATCATTGTTCATAATAGTTGTCCCAAGAGTGGTAGATATAACAACCCCTCAAAGCCCTCCTGATCCTCTGTGCTGCTGTTAATAATACAAGTGACCTGGCTTTCCCTGTGTGGTTTTGTCCACATCTGCTACCTGATAATCAGATGGAATTAGATGTTGATTCATTTTTAAGAATGTTAGTTTCCCAAAAACGCTGCTTGATAGCTGTGTCCTGCAATCATTCTGCCTACAATTCCTTACAAGCTGTTGACTTATAAGAAGGTATAGAAGTTGTTGAAGGGCAGCCACTGGAGGGCCTTACATTGCCCATCTTAAGCAGGAAACAGATGGTATGAATATGTGGCTCTATAGCTGCAGTGGGACGAGGCTGAAAGAGTTAGTATGTGGCTATCAGTGCAGTTCAACAATGTTGGGAGTCAGTAATGTCTGGTTCTAGTGCGAAAGGTGTAATTTTTCCACATTTTGCTTTCTGTGGCAAAATGTTTATTAGATGTCCATAGCATAACCTCCAGAACTGCTATGGACACTTCCCATTTCCAAGGATGTCTCCCTGTTTCCCTAGCATTGATCCACTGCCCACTGGAAATTAAAGAACCATATGCATTGCTTCCCCTGCCTTAATCCACTGTCCACTTCTTCCCCAGCCCTCATCAACTGTCCACTGGTAATCGCAGAACCACATACATGGTTATCTATGTCTTGTATTTAGTAGAAGACACCAGTACTTCACATCCTCCTTGCTAAAGAAAAAAAACAAAAAACACAACACATTAATATCTTACAATGAAGCCAGCGCTGTTCCTGGCATCACGAACCAGCTTCTGTCATTACCATTCATACAGAAAAAGAAAAGAGTACAAAAAACTCTAAGAGTAGCTTTTTTAACAAACATGGGCAGTTTTGGACCCACCTATGAGTACACCCAGGAAATAAAGGATTCACTGACCTCTCTTTTTATGTGCACATAATTCAGATTGCCCCTTCTAGCCTCCATGGGTTCATCATGGGTGATGGTATCATTGTAGCAGGACCCTGCTGAGGTCAATACAGGGCAATGGCAATAAAAGAAGCTAGTGACTTATCCATTACTTTTCTAAAGCATCTACAAAATCAGCTTTCAGTGGCAATGAATTATACAACCTTACCTCCTTTTCTATTAAAAATCCCCACCTTGCTGTTTTATTCAAAAATACCTTTCCTCTAGTTTTAATGGGTTACATCTTGTTTTTTTTTTTTTGCTCAGCTCTTTTAGTAAAGAGTTTCTCAAAGAGTTCTGTATATTGAGGAATAAAACTGGGTGAGGAACAGCCAAACTCAGCTAACAAGGTGAGGTTGCTGAAGACAGTTTAATGTCAAAATCCAAAACCATGGCAAGACTGACAATATACTTCATCAGCAAGGTCTCTCCCAGGAGGAAATTTCAAGGCAGACAGTGGTTTCCAGATGTGAAATCTAAGCTCTTTTGAAGAAGTGCCAAGAAACAGGCAACACTGAAGACCATAGATGCAGTGGTCAGCCAAGGAAACTTAGTGCAGCAGATGGAAGACACATCATGCTTCCTTCCCTTCTCAACTGGAAGATGTCCAGTAGTGCCATCAGTTCAGAATTGGCAGAAAACAGTGGGGTCCTGTTAACCCATCTAATGGACAGAAAAGTCTGGTCTGAAGTTGTCCTCCCTACGAAGACTTGTGGCCAGAAAACCATACCTTTCACGTGGAAACAAGGCCAACCAACTCAACTATGCATGAAAACACAGAAACTGAGGTGCAGAAAAATGGCAGCAGGTGCTCTGGACTGATGAGTCCACCAAACCCCTCTGTCAATCCCTACACTGGCTTCCATTAAAATACAGAATTAAATTAAAAATTCTGGTGCTAACTTATAGAGCCCTCACTAACACTGCGCCATCCTATATTTCTATCACGTGCCCATGATTGCTTTCCTTTCATGTCAATTACCAGTAGGTGGCTCTCATTGGCTGTCTGCTTTCAGCTGCCCTGCATTGCCTATTTAAACCTAGCCTGGGCACCCTTTAGGTGCCCTTTCGTGTTGTCTCTATGCTGCTTGAGTCTACACTACGTTCCTGTGTATCCTGGGCCCGTTGCTGTGTTCCTGCTACCAGTATTCGTCCTGTTCCTGTGTTACCTATCCAGTTGTTCCTGCTTCCGTCAGATCCGGTGTGAGTCTTCACTTCCTGCTGCAAGTCCCCGCGGTCGTTCCAGATTCCAGTCGATCATCTGTATGCTGGTTCCTGCTTCCACCTGCTGGTTTCCATCCAGTCCTACCACAGATAACGGATGTTCCTGTGTTGCCTTGGCGACATTTCTATCGCTGCCGGTTATCAGTACGCGGGTACTGGTTTGCTCCATAGCCACCCGGCTGTATGGTCTCGATCAGTTAGCGTTCCACGTACAGGGTACTGGTTCACTCCACTAGCCACTTGGCTGTATTGTCTTGATCTAGTAGCATTCCACGTACAGGGTACTGGTTCGCTCCACAAGCCACCCGGCTGTATTGTCACCCTCAGTTAGCGTTCCATGTACAGGGTACTGGTTCGCTCCACAAAACACCCAGCTGTATTGTCTCGATCAGTCAGCGTTCCACGTACAGCGTTCCTCAGACTCTGCGTCTAAGAGTCTTAACAAACCGTGACAATTTCATCTCTCATTTACAAATACACTCTCTCTCGCCATCTTCGTTCTGCACATGACCTTCTGCTCTCCACAGGTCTTATCACACCCTCCCACTCCCACCTACAGGTCTTCTCCCGTGCTGCATCTAAACTCTGGAACTCCCTCCCCCACCCAGTCAGACTCTCACCTCTTCAGGGAAGTCTATCAACTGCCTCCATAAACATTATCACCAAGATTCACCCCTTGCCTGGATCACTGCACTCACCAGCACTTCTCACTCTCACCCACTGACTGGCAATTAATGTGGCAGGAGGCACTTACACCCAATAGCACTTACTCCTTCTGTGTCAAACCTCCTCTAGACTGTAAGCTCTCAGGAGCAGGGCCCTCTGATCCTTCTGTTCTCCACAGATGATTGTACTATTTAATACCTCTATATGGCTATTCCCAATTGTACAACACTGTGGAATTAGTTGGTGCTATATAAATAAACAATAATAATAATAATGAGTCAAAATTTGAAATATTTGTCTGTAGCAGAAGGCAGTTTGTTTGCCGAAGGGCTGAAGAGCAGTAAAAGGGTGTCTGCAGGAAACAGTGAAGCATGGAGGAGGTTCCTTGCAAGTTTTGGGCTGAAATTCTATAAATGGAGTTGGGTATTTGGTCAGAATAAATGATCTCCTCAACATGCAGGAAGATACTTATCCATCATGTAATACCGTCAGATGCCTCCCAACTCTTCTGCCTGAATGTGATGATTGGTTTGTATGGTTGGATTCTAGTTGGGTAACTATGGTCTAGAGTTGAAGAGGGGGAGTTGACTAGTATTTTCTGGCAATTTGTATGAACCATAAATTTGTTACAATTAACTCTCAGGGACTCAATTCTCTATAGAAAAATGGCAAACTGATGATCATAAGCGCCTGTTTGGTATAATTGTTTAATCATACACCTGACTATATGCCTACAAAATCCCTGACCATTTCATTGATGATATTATCTGGAGGGGTGATGTTCTTGGTCTCAAGGATTTTATAGGTTACATGAACAGTAAGCTGTGGGATCTGAATGTTATTAGTATGATCCATAGTACGATCCTAAGAAGCAGTTTTCACCTTTGGAGCTTATAGGTTCATCAGGTGCCATTATAAGGTCTAACACCTTCTTCAAATCAGACGCCAAGAATAGTTTCCTGTAGTTTAATAGATGCCATCATAAAAATGGTTGAAGAATGTTGAGGAATGTACCCTATGAGCAGTTCTAGATCCAGAGGATCAAAAGCAACTGCTCACATTTGGAAGATTCTGATGTGCAATCTAAAATTTTAGTGTATCGTGTTTTGGATATATTTATATCAAGTCTAGTAATATATTTTTCACTTGACCTAGTCTGCATTTAGAATTCAAATACTGAATCTGTTTAATTTAAACACATATTTTCACTTAGATTTTTAGAATTTGAATATTGAGTACATTTAATATATAATTAGGTTGGTTGAACTAATATTAAGATTATAATTATTTTTGTATTTATGTTAGGTTGGGATTTTTATAGATATAGGTGGTATTCTTTCGGATTTGGTAGGTAGTTGAGGATCTGTATAGTAGTACACCATAGTGCTCCATAAGGCTGTTTTTTTTACTATGGATGTATTGATAATAACCAATGAATTTGGATACACTAGCCTTCTGACTAGCTATGTAGATACATATGGGATTAACTGAAAGTTTTGTCAGTATGACATATGGGAGGTATAATGTTTATGCTAATGTTAATAATATAAATTGTTGCATTATCCATGGTATGAATGTCTGTTTATTCAGATTTTGTTGTTTCTCCATATGTCTTCTCATTGATGCTTGAGCTTATTGGAACTTCTTTTCTGGTATTTGGATTATTAGTGTTATTAGTGACAATGACAAAAAATAAGTATTGATATTTAATAATTATGAATGATTAACATAATTGTTGGCAGACAATGCAGAAGTACTTGGATCCATCATTGGGTAATATAGTTGACTTGTATTACTTTTTAGATTGGTAATTATTGTTTACCAATAGGAATTTACAATTTTGTTTTTAGTTCCCCTTTTTATGTTAATTTCTTTTATTTTGTTTCCAGTTGATCAATATGTATTTAATGTTATTTATTTAGTTATTTATTGATCCTCCATTATATCAAGTGATTGTGTTTATTATTAGTGTTGAGCGAGCATGCTCGGCCGATGCTCGGATCGGCTCGAGCATCGCTCTGCTCGGCACATGTCGGTACTCGTACGAGTACCGCATGTGCTCGCCCGCCATGTTCGGGTCTCCTCCCCGCACGTTTTGCGGCTGCTGCGCAGCCAATAAACGTGCAGGGAGGCTCTGACATCGGTGTAATGCCAGCAGCCATGTTGGCTGCTGGCATTACACTGATTGGCTGGCCAGAACCCGTGGTCAGGTGCTGTATAGCACCTGACCAGCGAGTTCGGCTCAGTCTGAGCCAGGGAGAGCTGAGGATAGGAAAGGAAAGGCAGTGTAGGGAGGAAAAAAACAAAAATTGTGAAAAAAAAAGAACCAAAAGTCCTTTTTAGGACTACTGTGTGTGGGGGCAGCAGGTTATTTGGTGTGGGGGGAAAAAAACAAAAAAAAAAAAAAAAATATATATATATTCTGTTTAGTGTGCAAAGTTGCAGATTAGAGCACATTCTGTTTAGTGTGCACAGTTGCAGATTAGAGCACATTCTGTTTAGTGTGCAAAGTTGCAGATTAGAGCACATTCTGTTTAGTGTGCAAAGTTGCAGATTAGAGCACATTCTGTTTAGTGTGCAAAGTTGCAGATTAGAGCACATTCTGTTTAGTCTTCAAACTAAAATATCAAAGTCACGTATTCCATTCAGTGTGCGTCGCCGCAGTTTAGCAGCACATTCTGAGTACTGTGCAGAGTTGCAGAATAGGAAGAAATACTGTTAAGTCTTCAAACTAAAATATCAAAGTCACATATTCCATTCAGTGTGCTTCGCCGCAGTGTAGCAGCACATTCTGTGTACTGTGCAGAGTTGCAGAATAGGAAGAAATACTGTTAAGTCTTCAAACTAAAATTTCAAAGTCACATATTCCATTCAGTGTGCTTCGCCGCAGTTTAGCAGCACATTCTGTGTACTGTGCAGAGTTGCAGAATAGGAAGAAATACTGTTAAGTCTTCAAACTAAAATATCAAAGTCACATATTCCATTCAGTGTGCTTCGCCGCAGTGTAGCAGCACATTCTGTGTACTGTGCAGAGTTGCAGAATAGGAAGAAATACTGTTAAGTCTTCAAACTAAAATATCAAAGTCACATATTCCATTCAGTGTGCTTCGCCGCAGTGTAGCAGCACATTCTGTGTACTGTGCAGAGTTGCAGAATAGGAAGAAATACTGTTAAGTCTTCAAACTAAAATATCAAAGTCACATATTCCATTCAGTGTCTTTCACCGCCGTTTAACAGCCTATTCTGTGTACTCTGCAGAGTTGCAAAATTATAAGAAATACTGTTAAGTTTTCAAACTCAAATATTAAAGTCACATATTCCATTCAGTGTCTTTCACCGCCGTTTAACAGCCTATTCTGTGTACTCTGTACAGTTGCAGAATTATAAGAAATACTGTTAAGTTTTCAAACTAAAATATCAAAGTCACATATTCCATTCAGTGTCTTTCACCGCCGTTTAACAGCCTATTCTGTGTACTCTGCAGAGTTGCAAAATTATAAGAAATACTGTTAAGTTTTCAAACTCAAATATTAAAGTCACATATTCCATTCAGTGTCTTTCACCGCCGTTTAACAGCCTATTCTGTGTACTCTGTACAGTTGCAGAATTATAAGAAATACTGTTAAGTTTTCAAACTCAAATATTAAAGTCACATATTCCATTCAGTGTCTTTCACCGCCGTTTAACAGCCTATTCTGTGTACTCTGCAGAGTTGCAGAATTATAAGAAATAAAGAAATACTGTTAAGTTTTCAAACTCAAATATTAAAGTCACATATTCCATTCAGTGTCTTTCACCGCCGTTTAACAGCCTATTCTGTGTACTCTGCAGAGTTGCAGAATTATAAGAAATACTGTTAAGTTTTCAAACTCAAATATTAAAGTCACATATTCCATTCAGTGTGTTTCAACGCCGTTTAACAGCCTATTCTGTGTACTCTGTACAGTTGCAGAATTATAAGAAATACTGTTAAGTTTTCAAACTCAAATATTAAAGTCACATATTCCATTCAGTGTGTTTCAACGCCGTTTAACAGCCTATTCTGTGTACTCTGTACAGTTGCAGAATTATAAGAAATACTGTTAAGTTTTCAAACTCAAATATTAAAGTCACATATTCCATTCAGTGTGTTTCAACGCCGTTTAACAGCCTATTCTGTGTACTCTGTACAGTTGCAGAATTATAAGAAATACTGTTAAGTTTTCAAACTCAAATATTAAAGTCACATATTCCATTCAGTGTCTTTCACCGCCGTTTAACAACCTATTCTGTGTACTCTGCAGAGTTGCAGAATTATAAGAAATAAAGAAATACTGTTAAGTTTTCAAACTCAAATATTAAAGTCACATATTCCATTCAGTGTCTTTCACCGCCGTTTAACAGCCTATTCTGTGTACTCTGCAGAGTTGCAGAATTATAAGAAATACTGTTAAGTTTTCAAACTCAAATATTAAAGTCACATATTCCATTCAGTGTGTTTCAACGCCGTTTAACAGCCTATTCTGTGTACTCTGTACAGTTGCAGAATTATAAGAAATACTGTTAAGTTTTCAAACTCAAATATTAAAGTCACATATTCCATTCAGTGTCTTTCACCGCCGTTTAACAGCCTATTCTGTGTACTCTGCAGAGTTGCAGAATTATAAGAAATAAAGAAATACTGTTAAGTTTTCAAACTCAAATATTAAAGTCACATATTCCATTCAGTGTCTTTCACCGCCGTTTAACAGCCTATTCTGTGTACTCTGCAGAGTTGCAGAATTATAAGAAATACTGTTAAGTTTTCAAACTCAAATATTAAAGTCACATATTCCATTCAGTGTGTTTCAACGCCGTTTAACAGCCTATTCTGTGTACTCTGTACAGTTGCAGAATTATAAGAAATACTGTTAAGTTTTCAAACTCAAATATTAAAGTCACATATTCCATTCAGTGTGTTTCAACGCCGTTTAACAGCCTATTCTGTGTACTCTGTACAGTTGCAGAATTATAAGAAATACTGTTAAGTTTTCAAACTCAAATATTAAAGTCACATATTCCATTCAGTGTGTTTCAACGCCGTTTAACAGCCTATTCTGTGTACTCTGTACAGTTGCAGAATTATAAGAAATACTGTTAAGTTTTCAAACTCAAATATTAAAGTCACATATTCCATTCAGTGTGTTTCAACGCCGTTTAACAGCCTATTCTGTGTACTGTGCAGAGTTGCAGAATAGGAAGAAATACTGTTAAGTCTTCAAACTAAAATATCAAAGTCACATATTCCATTCAGTGTGTTTCAACGCCGTTTAACAGCCTATTCTGTGTACTCTGTACAGTTGCAGAATTATAAGAAATACTGTTAAGTTTTCAAACTCAAATATTAAAGTCACATATTCTGTGTAAGATGAAGAAGGCGGGTAAAAAGGGACGGGGAAGTGGACGTGATCCTGAAAGTTCAGGGCGCGGGTCAGGACGCGGAGAAACTGTGCCTGGTGCCAGAGCACAAGAAAGAAAGACATCCACCATACCTAGCTTCATGTCTGATTTCACAGGGCGTCGCAGGACATCACTCTCGAGGTCCGACCAGTGCGAACAGGTGGTCGGTTGGATGACAGCTGATACTGCTTCCAGTCGGTTAAGCACCACCCTGTCTTCCACCAAGTCCACTCTCAGTAGCCAAGAGTCTGGTCAACATAATCCTCACTCTGATCATCCTTCCTCCCACCATACACGGTCTGGTCAAAGAAGTGATCCCACACTGGGATATAGTGATGAGCTCGTCTCATCACCAATCCTTCATTTGACCCTCTCTCCAAGCACGCTTGCAGAGGAACATGACATCTTGTGCCCTGATTCACAACCTCTAGAGGCTACCCAATCACAAGAAGATGACAGATGTGAACGGCATTTAAGGTCAAAGGAAGTAGTGGATGATGATGATGATGATGATGAGACACAGTTGCCATTAAATCAACCACTATTTCCGTCTCAAGACCTTGTTGAGGAGAATGTTATACAGTTGTCAATGACTGAGTATGTGGTGGGATCAAGACTTGAGGAGGATGATCAGAGTGAGGAAGTGGAGGAGGACTTGGTGGACGATGAGGTGACTGACCCCACCTGGGAAGGTGTAGAGCCGAGCGATGACAGCAGTCCTGAGGGTGAGCCATCTGCAGCACCGCAACAGGCTGGAAGAGGCAGTGGTGTGGCTACAGAAAGAAGGCGGACCGCACCAAACCGGCCCGCAAATGTTCCACGGAGCACCCCCTTGCGTAAATCTACCTTGCCAAAGGGTAGGTGTTCCGCGGTATGGCGTTTTTTTAAGGAAAGTGCGGACGACAAAAGAATTGTAGTTTGAACCTGTGCCACACCAGAATGAGCCGAGGCATGAACACTAGAAACCTCACCACCACCAGCATGATCCGACACATGGCATCCAAGCACCGTAGTAAGTGGGAGGAACGCCTGGATCGCCCACCTGTGTCTGCAGGCCACACCACTGCCTCCTCTTCCCCTGTTTTCGGTGCCGGCCAATCGCCTGTCGAAGGCGCAGGCCCGCATACCTCCCGCCCTGCACCTGTACCATCTGAAGCACCATCAGCGACCACATCCACTTCCCTGTCCCAGCACAGCGTCCAAATGTCGTTACCCCAGGCATTTGAGCGCAAGAGAAAGTACCCAGCCACCCACCCACAGGCCATAGCACTAACCTCACACCTTTCAAAATTACTGGCCATCGAAATGCTGCCATTTAGGCTTGTGGACACTGAGTCCTTCCGCAGCCTGATGGCAGCAGCTGTCCCTCGGTACGCGGTCCCCAGCCGCCACTACTTTTCCCGGTGTGCCATCCCCGCATTACACCACCATGTGTCCCGTAACATCACCCGTGCCCTGACCAACGCAGTTACTGGGAAGGTCCACTTAACGACTGACACATGGACAAGTGCTTGTGGCCAGGGACGCTACATTTCCCTGACGGCACACTGGGTGAATGTCGTGGAGGCTGGGAGCGACTCGGACCCTGGGATGGCACGGGTGCTACCCACGCCGAGGATTGCGGGCCCTACCTCCATCAGGGTTTCCACCAGCACCTACGTTATTGGCTCCTCCTCCTCCGTTTCCACCTCCGAATTCTCTACACACACCGCCACTCCCCCATCAGCCAGTAGCTGGAAGCAGTGTAGCACTGCAGTGGGGAAGCGTCAACAGGCCGTGCTGAAGCTGATCTGCCTTGGGGACAAACAGCACACGGCCTCAGAGCTGTTGCAGGGGATTAGTCACCAGACCGAGCAGTGGCTCTCGCCACTCAACCTGCAAGCAGGCATGGTTGTGTGTGATAATGGGCGTAACTTGGTGGCGGCTTTGGAGCTCGGCAAGCTCACACACGTACCATGCCTAGCGCATGTATTTAATTTAGTGGTGCAGCGATTTCTAAAAACCTACCCCAATGTGCATGATCTCTTGACCAAGGTGCGCCGCGTGTGTGCACATTTCCGTAAGTCATCAACAGCTTCGGCCGGCCTGTTGAAGCTGCAGCAGCGCTTACAATTGCCAGCTCACCGGCTGCTGTGTGACGTGAGCACGCGCTGGAACTCCACCTTCCACATGTTGGCCCGGCTTTGTGAGCAGCAGAGGGCAGTAGTGGAGTACCAGCTGTTACACGGTCGTCGCCTCTCCGTTCAACTTCCTGTAATCAGAAGTGAGGAGTGGGAATGGATGTCAGACCTCTGCGAGGTTTTACGCAATTTTGAGGAATCGACACAGATGGTGAGCGGCGATAACGCTATTATCAGTGTAACCATCCCACTTCTGTGTCTACTGAAACGCTCGCTGCTCACAATTAAAACCGACGCTTTGCATGTGGAAGAGGTGGAAATGGGGGAGGAAGAGCTTACACAAGGTGATAGCCAGAGCACCCTCACTTCGTCTTCTCAGCGACAATTGGAAGAGGCGGAGGAGGAGGAGGAGGAGGAGGAGGAAGACACGGTTGCCTCCGCTACAGAGGGTAGCCATGGAACTTTAGTTCCATCTCTTCAGCGTGGGTGGGCAGAAGAGGAGGAAGAGGATGAGGATATTGAGAGTCAGCCTCCTGGTGAGGACAGCGAAATCTTGACTGTTGGTACTCTGGCACACATGGCTGACTTTATGTTAGGCTGCCTTTCCCGTGACCCACGCGTTGTACGCATTTTAGACAACACGGATTACTGGGTGTTCACCCTTCTGGACCCCCGCTACAAAGAGAATTTCTCATGTCTCATTCCTCCGTTGGAGAGGACAAGCAAAATGGTGCAATACCAGAAGGTTCTTGTTGAAAAATTGCTCCAAAATTTTCCATCTGACAACGCTGGCGTCAGAGTACGTGCTACCTTGGCCAACCGAGAAGGGGAGAAAAGGGGAGCACACAGCAGTTCCGAGAAAGGCAGGGCAACACTCTCCAAGGCGTGGGACACCTTCATGACACCCCGGCAGCACCCTCACCCTGATGCGCAGCCTAGTGTCACAAGGAGGGAAAAGTTTTGGAAGATGGTGAAGGAGTACGTAGCAGACCGTGTCAGCGTCCTCAATGATCCCTCTGTGCCTTACAACTACTGGGTGTCCAAGCTGGACACGTGGTATGAACTGGCACTCTACGCCTTGGAGGTGCTGGCCTGCCCTGCCGCCAGCGTTCTGTCTGAGCGGGTATTTAGTGCTGCTGGTGGCATCATAACAGATAAGCGTATCCGCCTTTCCACCGACAATGCTGATAGGTTGACACTTATAAAAATGAACAAGGCCTGGATTTCCCCTGACTTCTCCACTCCACTGGAGGAAAGCCCCGGGGGAACATAAACTCACTTTATATATGTTATTTACAATGATGGGAATACTCTGTATTCCCATTCACCCCTTCCACCCAAAAAACGGGTATATGGTTGACTCTTAATGTTCTCATCCTCCTCCTCCTCTTCCATATGCCCTGGGATATAATTTTTATATAGGGCCAGCTCACCAGCGTGCCCTGGGATATAATTTTTATATAGGGCCAGCTCACCAGCGGGCCCTGTGATATAATTTTTATATAGGGCCAGCTCACCAGCGGGCCCTGTTTGCCAATTTTTATATAGGTCAGCTCACCAGCGGGCCTTCTCATATAATGTTTTATTGGGTCAGCTCTCTAGCGGGCCCTCTCATATAATGTTTAGGATGGTCAGCTCTGCAGCAGACCCTCACCCATAATGTTTTAGATGGTCAGCTCAGCGCACGTTTCCCTCTTAATCATGGCCTCAGTTCTGAAAATCAAGGAAATTTTTGGGAGAATTTGCCTCTGCGCACGTTTCCCTCTTAATCATGGCCTCAGTTCTGAAAATCAAGGAAATTTTTGGGAGAATTTGCAGATGATATACAAGTAAATATACAGCAAATATTGTTTGGTAACAATTTTTCGCCTAAAGTCGTTTTTATTTTCCTTTTTGTGTGTTTTATGGTCAGTCTGTAAAAATGGCGTACTACGGGCGAAAGATCGTTCCCAGCAGCGATGTTGGAGTCCAAGGTGCATCCAGACATCCTCCCTATGCTGTCCCTGAACCATTTCTGTAGTGTTTCCATCTTTTTCTGCCCTTTTCCTATGGACCAGGCACCCTCCCCTCATCAGAGCAGGGGGTGCCTGGTGTAATGCTCGAGTCCTCCCATTGACTTCAATGGGGCTCGGATGCTCGGCCGAGCACTCGAGCCTCAGGGGGTGCTCGGTCAGAGCACCCGAACATCCGAGCATTGGGGTGCTCGCTCATCACTATTTATTATGCAAATATTAGTTTCGGGTCCCAGTGGGCATTTGAGGGGTTAATAACAATTGTTTATTTTTAAATGTGCTTTTCCAGGGAATGTATTGTCATAATCCTAGAATTAATCTTGTTACATTGTCCATCCATTTTGCAATACAGATGTACATGCAGGTTAGCCGCTGGAGTCACTCATATAGTATTTGGATGGTTAAATGTTCATGTCTACGGCATTAATATTTGTTGGTTTTTGTTTTTTTATTATCCCTCCATATGTCTTTTTCCAATGCCCAACATTTCAAGATGAGTTATGGGACAGATTTTCGGGTCCCAGTGGGTATTTGAGGGGTTAATAACAATTGTTTATTTTTAAATGTGCTTTTCCAGGGAATGTATTGTCATAGTCCTAGAATTAATCTTGTTACATTGTCCATCCATTTGGCAATACAGATGTACATGCAGGTTAGCCGCTGGAGTCACTCATATAGTATTTGGATGGTTAAATCTTCATATCTATGGCATTAATATTTGTTGGTTTTTGTTTTTTATTATCCCTCCATATGTTTTTTTCCAATGCCCTCCGTTTCAAGATGAGTTACGGGACAGATTTGGCTTTTGGGGTGCTAATAAATAAACATGAGACTATGAAAGTTTAAGTTTGTTTTGAATGATTTATCCATATTGTTCATCCCCATCTGCATTTATTGGGGGACAATGCAACTGTATAAGTTCAAATTGATATTTAATTTTATTGAAATTCCTTTGTCTTCCTTTTCTCAGTTGATTAGAGTTCATATGGGTTGAATCATTATATGTATTTGTGCTTGTAATTGTAAGTATATTGACCTTTGGGGAGTCATTATAATTTATACTTGAGCCTGGTTTTTGGGTCTCGGGCAGCACTCAACCATTCAATAGTTAAGACATTTCTTAAGCTAATAGTGTTTTTTTTATTGTGTCCTACACTCTGGCATTGATGTATTGATGGCATAATTCTGTCACGTTTCGGTGGGTGGGAGGAATGGGTTAATTAACTGGGAATTAATTGTTACTTTCCTTGGATCAATTTAAAATGGTAAAAAGGTATTCATTTGTGCTTTTCATGGTGGTGATTTTTTATTGAAGACCTCTGCCCGCGTCTGGACTTTTTATGTTGAGTGTATTACCTGAACAGAGATCAGGTTGTATTCTCCTCAAGCCTGTTAGTCAGATTTTCTGGTATCAGTTGTCTCACCATGATTACATGTGAGTACTTTTTGTTATTATAGTATAACTACATGTATTAGTGGTGCTATATTATTTTGGTGCTTTCTTCTATCCTTTTTGTTCCAGATGTCAGTACGACTTGGGAGAGTGAGTTATGAAGGAGAGCAGCCATTTATTGTCCTTAGTTGAGGATCCATATTGTTACTGAGGGCAGTTATTTTCTCAAAGGCTATCATCCAACCGCTACTTTTGTGAGCATACACCTAAAGGGTGGTGGTCCAGCTCTAAAGAACTTTGATATACACCGGGGCGCCTCCTGTTTTTCTCCCTCCTCTTTTCCACATTGAATATATTTGTAAATGCCAATCATATAATGCCTTATATGACTCTTTCCAGTTTGGCAAGTCCTTCTTTATAACAAAGATCCTTCAGTTCCCTTATTAGTTTTACAGTTCAGTAATGTTTTTTTATGAATTGGTGCCCACAATATTACTCAATAATGTAGATGAGGCCTTACAAGGTATTTCTATAGAGGCAGAATTTTATTCCCATCCCATGCATTTATACTCCTTTATATACAGGACAGTACCCTAAAGGCTCTTCAGCAGTTGAGTGACATTGTACAATGTTGTGAAATGTTGTCTATCAGTTCTTCTAAATCTTTCTCTTGCAGTGATACTCCCAGGTAGATTCCCATTTGCTGTATATTTCTTTCTGCAACACGAACACAACACCTTACATTTATCTTGATCAAATCTCATGACCACTTTTCCACCCATTCACTCAGTTTAGCCAATCTTTCTGTAGAGAACAAAATCCTGCTATGTATGTATTTCCTTATATAGTTTAGTGTAATGTCACAGTAATCAAGAAGAACAATAGGAGAATAGGTACAGTTAAATAACACCACCTTTATTAAGTAATGCACATGTAAATAAGATGAGGCATACAAGCAAAACTCAGGAGAAGCGAGAACTGGAACCAGAGCAAAGAGAACCCACAGGAGATGGAATACTGCTAGGAATGGTACTCGTCAGAAAATCAGAAATGCTCTGATGCTATGGCAGAGTAAGACCTAGCCCATGGTCTATACCAGGAGAGGGTAGATCCAAACCAACATTCAATGGAACGAAGTACTAACCCAGGACAGGCGAAGATAAGCACACCTGTAAGTGTGAAGAGGATAATCAGACTGAGCCAAAGAGTCAGTGCCAGAGTGGATAGTCAGATAGAGCCAAATGGTCAGCCATGGAGCAGGGAGTCAGCCAGAGCCAAATGATCTGTCACAAAGCAAGCAGTCAGACAGAGCCAAATGGTCAGCCATGGAGCGGGAAGTCAGTCAGAGCCAAATGGTCAGTCACATAAGCGGGTAATCAGCCAGAGCCAATAGGACATAAATGGAGCAGGTAGTCATCCAGAGCCACTAGGTCATAACTGGACTGGTAGTCAGACAAGGCAAAGGGGTCAAGCCAGGGACACAGAGCTAAGCAAAAGAGTACTGCACTGGACACCACGGAAAGGTAACTGAACTATGTGTCCAGCCAGCTTATAACCCCCTCTCCAGGAGGGAGGAGAAAACAACGAGCCCCACAAACTATGATAAAGCTGGAGGATAGCCAGAAGACGAGTGCCCGCTTCTAAACTAAGGAATGAGGAAGTGAGCTGCATTCAGAGATGCAGCACAGCCCGCTCCGAACTCAGGAACTGCTGGCTCCTCCGGCCTCCAAAAAAATTGTAAGTCGGGACTGTGACATGTAATCAGTAGAGATTAAGACAGAGACTAAGACACTGCCTTCAATGTCCCCTTCTAGATAATTAAAAAAAAAAAAACAAATAAAAAAGCATTGGGCCCAGGCATTCTGGTATTTAATCAGTTCTCTATGCATGCATAAATATTAACTTCCAAGACAAAGTCTTTTAATTTATGCAGTAAACTGTTGTGAAGCAGAAAGAGTACCAAAGATTTCTGCAAAATCAAAGTATGATAGATAGATAGATAGATAGATAGATAGATAGATAGATAGATAGATAGATAGATAATATAAAACACTTACCCTTTGTTGAAGGTAAGTCGGTTCTTTTGACATGAACTTACTAAAATCATGCTGAGTTTTCCTTATAACTATAGAAGTCAAACTCAAAAGTCTATAATTTCCTGATTTAGATCTTGCCCCCCTTTCTGAACAATGGTACTACATCTGTTTTCCTCCAGTCACAGGAGTGAGAGTGAATCAATACATTTGTAGCATACTTGCTTAGCTATGACTAGAACTTAAATACACTTGAGTTGTTATGCCAACAGGTCTAGGTGATTTAGACACCATTAACTCTTCCAGTTTATTTTGGACTCTGTCCTCAGTAAGCCATGTTGAAGGAATTTCTTTAATTTCTCCACTTTCTTGAAGCAAGTAAAACATGGCTAATACAACATACGCGTGACTTTGAAAGCTTTTTGAAAATCAGTATAGCTTTTTTTTAGGTGATTGAGTCCCTTTAGCATTCAAAAATGAAATGTAAACTGTTTTTTCTGCCGATGGCATACTTTCAAACACAGTAAGCTATGTAAATGCATATGCTGTGAAAATATACCGGCAAAAAAAGAGCCGTCATGTGATAAAGTTGAGGTGTTTTCAACCATCGAAAATGATGACAACACCGTAAATCAGTGGTGAAACAATAGGGGTCACAGCGGTCGCACCTGCGACCGGGCCCGTCACTCAAGGGGCCTGGCTGCCCCCTGCGACCCCCTTGCAGTCCTCAGCTGATCTCCCACTCGGTGCGCCGTTCTAGTAATACAGAGCGCTGGGAGATGACATCATCTCCCAGCCTCTGCATTACTAGAGCGGCGCGCGGGAGCTCCGGTTACAGAGATCTGTGTCAAAGGAGGCACAGATCTGTAAAGACACTCCGCTAGACCACCAGGGACTGGAGGTAGGGGAAATATGCAGATGAAGGGGCAATGTGAAGATGAGGGCATTGTGGAGATGAAGGGGGCATTGTGGAAGGGGCAATGTGGAGATGAAGGGGGCATTGTGGAGATGAAGGGGGCATTGTGAAAGGGGCGGTGTGGAGATGAAGGGGGGCATTGTGGAAATGAAGGGGGCATTGTGGAAGGGGCATTGTGGAGATGAAGGGGGCATTGTGGATGGGGCAGTGTGGAGATGAAGGGGGCATTGTGGAAGGGGCAATGTGGATGAGGGGGCCAATGTGGTTGGGGGGCATGGCAATTCTTGCACCAGGGCCTGGTGGCTTCTAGTTACGCCTCTGCCTTAAATATCTATTCAAATGTCTGCATTAGCCATGAAAACCCGATAAGGGACTCAAGTTATCGCAGGAAAGTTAAGACCCACTTTTTTTTACTTGAGTACCTTATCGGCTCTTTAAAGGGATAGTAATACTTCGTTTTAACTTTATTTTATTTTGTAGGCATTAAAAAAACATGAATAATGATATAAGTCTTATCTCCCAAACCTTTATGGTTTAAGAGATATTCACAAGCAAAGTGTCCCCCTCCCGCCCCTTTTACTGATGTAACACTTTTCAGCCAGGGCAGAAGGGAGCTGCCCAGGTAGTCTGCAGAGAGGGACAATCTTCAATTAAGATAACAGAAAAACCTGAAAAGCTTGTCAAGGGGGGCAGGGATTTCATTGTTTTCAAAGGAATAAGAGTGTCCCCTTCTGTTATCTGTCCAGTCTATGGACTGCATTCCACATCTGAGAAGAGATTGTTTACAGTAGGTAAAAGGGGCGGGAGGGGAAACTTTGCTTGTGAATATCTCATAAACCATAAAGGTTTGAGAGATAAGACTTATATCATTCTTCATGTTTTTTTAATGCCTACAAAATAAAATAAAGTTAAAACGAAGTATTACTGTCCCTTTAAACAGCTGATGCAGAAACTTGAATGAAAAAAAAGTTAAAAAAAACAACAACTAAGTATTCAGTGGATGTATTGATATGGTGGTCTATGCCCCATATCAATACATCCAAAGTATGAAAAATGTGTCAGATGTTAGTAGAATTAACACTATAAGTGCCAGTGGGGTATAATTACCCCGCCGGCATTCATAGGGTAACCCAACTAAGTTAAACAAAAACATCTCATTAAAAGTAACATTAATCCTGATGTCCAGCGGAGTCCTCAGCTTCCTGGTCATCTTCTGTCATTCTCTTTTTTCTTCTATCTTCTTTCTTCTCTTCCTCCTTTCTTCTGCCTGTAAAATAAAACAAAAGTATTATTACAAAGCATTAATGATTAGACATGGGCTAAAATTTTCACCTCAAACTGAAATCGGCGAATAATGGCACGTTCTGCTTCGCAAATAATTTCCTGCGAAAAGTGCCATTTTTCTGCATATTTTCCACCTTTCAGCCCATTGAAATCAATGGGAAGAAAAATATTTCTCCACCACATGAAACTTTTCTACAGCCATATAAAAGGCTGTCAGGCTCTCACAGCAGCCATTTTGTGTTTGTGAGAGGAGAGATCAGTACGTTTTTTGAGCTAGAGAAGACAGAGAGGGGAATTGAAGTTTAGTTTAGGGAATGTTTTAGGTAGGACATTTGTTCTGTTAGGAGAGTCAGTGGGGAACTCTGAGGAGAAGAAGGAAGAAAGGATGTTGACCCCCAAATACGCCAAAATTCCATGTGTCTTAATGGCAAGACACAGGCAGCTAGGGACCTATTTGCTTGCTGATATTGCTGTTATTGTCTCTGTGCTGGGTGGGGAAGTCTGGGGAAAGACGTTGTTGATTTTGTTTTTCAGTTATAATTTTTTTTGGGGGGGCAGACTGTTATAAGACAACAGTGTGGACAACTTAAAAAAAAGAAAAGAAAAAAAAGAATAAAAGAATAAAGAACTAAATATCTTAGGTGACAGACATCATAGGCAATGCATCATGCATCCATCAGTTATGTTGTGTACTGTAAAGTAAAAAAACACAGTGTAGTTGCATAATGTCCAGCAAAAGGGGAAGGCGGAGGGATGGAGCAGTGCAGGAACATGAGATCAAAGTAGTAGTTCAAAAACTGACTGCAGCAATGGTTGCTGCAGCGTGTGCAATCAATGATGATGATCCCTCTACTCCAAGGGAGGATGCAGGTCCCAGCAAAACTAGTTCCAGCACCACCAGTGCCAGTAGAAATAAAGAACCATATAAGAAGAACACTGAAGATGACAACAAGTCGCATTCAAGTGTTGATGATGCTGGCAAACAAAGCACACATAGAAGACCATTTCAGTGAAGGATTTCTTCTTCCATAATGCAATCTCGGCTCTGCTGAACAGACTCCGCTTGCTTAGGGACCGGATTCCCCTGCTATCAGCTAGAATACTGACATCAGGGGAGAGGGAAAAAAGCAAAACTTTGAAAGTGGTTATCTCTCACATCATAAAGGTTTGAGAGATGCTGCTGGGCTCATTTAATTCAGTGTTTAAGGGCTACAAGATGGGGAATAGTAAAATGTAAGTATTACTATCCCATTAAGCCCATGAATGCTTGAAAGCTACCAAATGCATTTGTGTTGTAGACCTCTCTAGCATTCAAAATTTAGAAAATATTCTGAGCTCTGCATGTAAAAAGTATAAAACATAGTGTGCATTATTGGAATCCTCAGAGATTTATAAAATGTATTTGCTTAAAAAAGTGTCAAATTCCAAGTTTTTGCATGTTAAGTAAAACTGTTGATAGGCATTGGTCCTGAAGTGATAAAAGTTTATTGTAGTTGGTGATTCCTTTTAATGGAACACTTTAATAGTTCTTCATAATGTACAGAGCTTTGAAATCACAGATGTTTATTCTTCAGTTTTGAACAATAAAACAATGGCAGTAATCTCCATGTTTGTACATTAAATCTGCATGTTTATACATTAAAATGATGTCATTAATTTACATATTGGTACATTAAAGTTATGGCAGCAATCTGCAAATAGGTACATTAAAACTATGGCAGTAATATGCACATTTATACATTAAATCTGCATGCTTGTACTTTAAAACTCCGGCAGTAAGCTTCCCATTTGTACATTAAATCTGCATGTGCATATAGAATGGTCAAAACATGCTTTAGTGGTTAGTACCATAAAGAGAACTACAAAACCATAAAGGTTCTTAGGCTGTAACAATAAGAAATGGGCAGACTAGAAAGGCTGAATGGTTCTTATTTGCCTGCAAATTCTATATTTCAAACCTATGGGCATGCCAACTTCATGGGACCGGTACAAATGTCCAAGGCTTTTTTTTTTTTTTTTTTGAAATATAGTTTATTATCAGATCTCTCCATACACATACAAAGAAAGAGGTACATGTAAAATCTTTCAAATACAGCAATAGTATGCAAACATTTATAACAATAAAAAGAACAGATGCATATTAATAGGGCGTACAGAGTCGACCTGAGGTTTTTATAATAATTCAACCCAAACTCCAAACACCTAACCTAACTAAGCTAAGCCTATATCCCCCGATCCCAGTTCCTCTCTCCCCCGAGCCCGCAGCACCCCCCAACCCCACCCACCAGCCAGTGATTCCACAAAATCCCGTTATGTACAGGAGTCATACACAAAGGTACACAACAAATACATGTCACCACCATCCACACAACAAGCAGATATGATCACAATCAATCAGTTCCAAAAGGTTGCATATAGTTGGGAGTTTCAGTAGCGTCTGCTCTAGCTGTCCACCAGGTCTGCCATCGCCCCCAGATCTTATCAAACCTAGCCGGAGTACCTCGGTGTAAATAAACCAATTTATAATGTGGAAAACACTGTGAAACCAGATTTATCCACGCACTATAATTGGGAGCTCTGTTTGACATCCAGTGCAGGGCCACCATCTTCCTCGCCATCACCAAGAGCTCACTCAAGAGAGTCCTGTCATTTGCATCCTCAATTTCATCAGGGAAAACTGACAGTAGACAGATCTTTGGGGTCACAGGAACAGGTCTTCCCAATACCAGGGCCACAGTGCGCACTACCTCATTCCAAAACCCCCTGACTCCAGGGCATTCCCATATCATATGCAAGTATGTACCTTGAGCAGTATCACACCGAAGACAACGATTGGATCCAGAACCAATGTCCAAGGCTTTTTAATGTCATCTAACATTCAAGGGGTTAAATGTCCCATTTAAATCAAGGTGGATTTTCATTTGTTCACCATGGTGAATGTAGTTTTCTCAAGATATGCTCCAGTTCTTCTTAGTATACTGACCTCTCTCTCTCCCTTTCTTCTTGGTAACAGAGATTCTTATTAGAATTAGGGAAAAGGAAACACAAAAGGATCCAAACATGTGTAACTTGGAGGAGAAAAAAGTGAGAGAGATATGATAGAAACATTCAAACACATAAAAGAATTCAACAAATAACAGGATGTAGAAATGTTAGGACAAGAGGTCATAGTCTGAAACTATGTTCAGAGGCTTAGTGTAATGTAAGACATTTTTACTTCAATGAAATAGTTGTAGATACGTGGAACAGCCTACTAGAAGAAGTGGTAGAAGTTATTATAGCGATGGGAATTTACATACAATCTGTAATTCAGACACAGGACAGGTACAGGAGTAATATAATCACAGATAAGTCCAGAATGTACAGAAGTATATCACTGATGCAGGTCAGGTCACGGAGATAGGAATAACCCACTCAGGACCAGCAGGTACCCAATGTACTGTACTGGCACAGGTCAGGTTACATGGAGCGCAACAACCCACTCAGGCCCAGCAGGTAACAAAGGTACTGTACTGGCACAGGTCAGGTTACAGTTCGTGTGAAGCTGTGCCACAGTGAGCATTAATGTCGAGATCAGAAACTCCAACAGGCACCAATAGTGCCACCAATAATGGAGGCACCCTACACAGGGAGTACCCAAGGTAGATCGCCCTTAGGTGACTAAAAGGAGGCCACACATCACCATATGGAGAGACAGATAACAAAGCAACTTAGGCCCGGACCGGAAACTAGCAGACAAACCCTAGCAGCCTAAGGAAGGCTACAGACTGAAGGGTGGACAGGCAGTACACGGTGGACTGCACGGTAATGAGGGAAACCGGTACTGACAATAAAGAGTCTCGGGAATGCTCCAGGATGACAGAGCAGAGCTATGACCCTGAGCGCTGAAGCACCAAACCGTAAGGTAGACGGACGCTCAGACCTGGACCGTGGGTCTAGAACCAGAGGCTAACCGAGGCGCCCAGTAGCCACCCAACCTTGGTAAGTGTAACAAGCAGGTCAAGAGTACCAGGTGCAATACAACACCTAACACTGTAGTGAAAGGATAACAGCGCGAATATCTGCAGGGTTGAGAGCAGTGCTACCTGAGATGGTAAGGAGGCACAGTGACTGACAGGGATAGTCACGGTACGGAGGACGGACCTTCGAATCGCAGGCAACCGGTTCAGTGGTACCGGGAGGGACACAGAGCAGGAGCAACAGCAAAGCCGGTTCGGTACACAGAGCAGGAATGTCAGCCAGGCCGAGTCGGTACACAGAGCAGGAAGTCAGTAGAGCTGGATCGGTACACGGAGCAGGATTGTCGGTCAGGCAGTACGGGACATACACAGGAATCACATGAAATAATCAGAACAAGCACTGGCAACAGGTACACCACAAAAGGGCAGCGCTGAAGTGACAGTGCTCAGTATAAAAAGGCTAGGACTGGGCGGAGACAATTCACGATAGCCAATAAGATGGAATGAGGAAGTGAATAGACATAAGAATGTCGCCAGCGAAAGCACGGGCACGTGATAGTTGTTAGCAGTGTCTTTGTCCTTTGACCATAATGTCTTTCTTATGTAACATTGGCATAACCATCCATGATAAAAAACTGTGGCTTGGGTTATTCCAGCAGGGGGCAACACATTATCAGTTCTTTAAAGCCTCTGTTTTCAACAAAATAAAAGGGTAGAATGTCAACCACCAACATTTTGGCATAAGTTGCATTATTTTTGCAGGTTTCGACTTCTTTCTAAGAACTTAGTAAGTGTGGGTAGGGGTGGGCGAAAAGGGTGAAAAATTTCCAGTGAAAATTTTCACGAAAACGTGCCGATTTCTCGATTCTCCCATGTAAAAAATGTCACCTTTCCGCTTATGCAAAAATGTTTACCTTTTCACCTATTTTAACACATTTTCCTCCTATTTTAACACATTTTTCGCCTATATTTCCTATAGGTACTACATTTCCCACTGTAATATTACTTCTTCTGAGAGCTGAAGTTTAGAAATAAGTGGCTGAAAGTCAAACTTGTGAGTCCTACAGCAAAATATGGCTTAAAAATGTGTTAGCATGCAGAATGCATTTGTCCTTTGCCCACAACACTTTCTTGCTTAAGTGACAGCGGCACATATTCAGGATGATATCAAGTAATAAAAAAAATATTTATTTTAGTGGTGGTGGTGGTGTGGGACTGGCATGGTGTGATTTATGTATATATTTTTACCATTGTCATACTCTATCCTCCTTCTCAGATTATTGACACACATTACTTATCGCTCATAACAGTGGTCCCATCTGTCCTCCACCTCTTCATCTGGGTTGATGTTAATATATTTCTCCTAGCTTTGTCTATCATGTGTGGTTTCTGCTACAACTACTACTACTACTACTACTACTGGTACTAGATGTTGATGCAATTCTACTGCCACTGCTACTAGGTGTCAAAGGTGCAGCACTTACAGCAGCAGCACCAGAGGTACTCTTCATATCTAAAACTGTGGACGTTAACCTGTGTTGCTGTTGTTGGGTACTGCACACCGCTCCAGAAGCCCTGAACTGGAATTAAAAAAAAAAAAATGTCCCGTGGTCCTCAAGTGCCTCAAGGGTTAAAAGTGGTGGAAGATACAGCCTTTGACTTTCTGCTAACCTTATAGTCCTGTCATCATCCTCACTCTCAACTTCATCTGTATGTGAACAAGAGATGGATGCTTGATGGATATATTCTAGATCTGCATCATCATCAGTCATCATTAGGTCATCCTCAGCAGCATCAGCATCACCTGACAGTTCTTGCCCACTACTACCCTTATATTCCTCTAAGCTTTTGGAGGTCTCAAACTATTTTTTTTTTACTTTTACTATAACAAAATGCACTACTACTTTGAGGACAGGTGTTTTGGTGTCTCACTGTCTGATGCAGCAGGCAGTTCAGCTGCTACACCTTCCTCTATTATGCTATTGCCAGCATCATCAACACTTGAAAGTGACTTGTCATCTTCTGTGTTCTTCTTATATGGTTCTATATTTCTACTGACACTGGTGGTTCTGGACCTAGTTTTGCTGGGACCTTGACAAACTGCATCCTCCCTTGGAGTAAAGGGATCATCATCATTGATTGCACACACTGCAACAACCATTGCTGCAGTAGGTTTTTGGACTACTACTACTTTACTCTCACGTCCCTACACTGCTCCACCCCTCCCCATTCCCCTTGTGCATTTGCTGGACATTCCGCAACTACACTGTGTTTTTTTTACTGTTTAGTGCACAACACACTGTGTTTAAGTTGTCCACCCTGTTGTCTTATCACAGTCTGTCCAAAAAAATTATAACTGAAAAAGAAAATCAATAATGTCTTTCTCCAGACTTCCCCACCCATCACAGGGACAATAACAGCAAGATCAGCAAACAAATAGGTTGCCTGTGCCTTGCCTGTCAGTCACATGGAATTTTAGAGTATTTGGAGGACAACCACCTTCCTCCCTTCTTATCCCGTACAGTGCCCCCAGACTTCCATAATACAGAGAACAAATGTCCTACCTAAATGACTTTCTAAACTAAGCTTCAATTCCCCTTTATTTGCCTATCTCCTCTAGCTCAAAAACATGCTGCTCTCTCCTCTCACAAACACAGAATGGCTGTTGTGAGAGCCTGACAGCCTTTTATATGGCTGTAGAAAACTTTTGCATGGTGTAGAAATATTTCTTCCCATTGATTTCGATCAGCGAAAATACTCTATCATCTAATATAATTCTGCCTCAGTCACAGATCACATCAGGGTCAATGTCTCTATCACTTATTTGTTTTAATTAATTAATTCATTTATTTATTTATTTTAATTAACTGTCCCTATTATCCCTATCACTGTCAACAAAAACAAACTCCCTGTTCAACTGCTTTTTCCCCCAGACTCCCCTAGGACAGAAATAACAACTAGATCAGGAAGAAATGTGGATCATGGTTGCCTATGTTATCCCAGTCACTTATAATTGTGTGGTATTTGGGGTAATTCTACTTTGCTCCATTCTCACACCCATAGACTTCACTATAACATAGATAACAGCCAGATGAGGAAGGAACTTGGATCACAGCTGCCTGTGTTTATTTGGACACCCCAAATTTTGGGGTAATTGGGGTAAACCTCCTCACCCCCGTAGACTCCAATAGAACAAATATAACAGCCAGAGAAGGAAAAAACTTGGATCACCTCTACCTGGGTGTTCCCAGTCAGTCACACAGATCCCCCAGGTATTTGGGGTAATTTTCCTTTGCTCCCTTCTCACACCCCAAGACTACATAGTAACATAGTAATTTAGGTTGAAAAAAGACTTGCGTCCATCTAGTTCAACCCTTTTCCTATTCCTGTTTACCATTGTTGATCCAAAAGAAGGCAAAAAAACACCCTCAATATAGCAATTTCAAATTCTGCCTTCAATAGGGGTGGGGAATTCCCTCTTGATTCCAAATGGCAAATAGATTTCTCCTTGGATCAACAAGTCCTAAGTAAATATTAATCCCAATTCTAACGTACATAGCCATCTATGTTATGCTCTTTTAAATAAGTATCCAGGCCCTTTTTAAAGGCTTTTAATGTATTCGATAGCACCACCTCCTCAGGCAGTGAATTCCATACCTTTATTGTCCTTACAGTAAAGAAACCCTTCCGCTGTTGTAGATTAAATCTCCTTTCCTCAAGTCTAAGCGGGTGGCCCCTTGTCCTATATACTGTTCTGTTAATGAACAGTACATGTTATCTCTGACAGAGATCAAAAAAGAACTTGGATCACAGCTGCCTGTGTCTTCTCGAACACACAAAATTTGGGGGTATTTGGGATAAACCACCTTTGCTCCATTTTCACACCCCTAGACTCATGTAGGACAGAAATAACAGCCAGATCAGGAAGAAACTTGGAACATGACTGCCTGTGTCTTCCCAGTCAGTGATACTGAATTTTGGGGTCAAACTCCTTTCTTCCTTCCTATCCCAAAGACTCCCCTAATACAGAGAACAGATTTCCTGCATACAAGTTTCCCTAAGCTAAGCTTCAGCTCTGCTTTATTAGCTTTCACTGTCTGGATCTGTGTCTTTTTCTGCACCTCTATCTTTCATTCTCTTTATCTGACTGTCTGTCTAAAGGATATTGGTTTACAAAAATGCAACATGTATATTAGAAAAACATGCTAAGGAAAGCACAAACTGATAAGTAATAAATCACCTAAAGTTCTTAACATAGGAATGCTGGGGGGAGGATATGAGAGAGAGAGATCCACTGATGAGGACCAACAAGGCTGAAACATACATTTGGGGTTAGCTGATTTAGATTTTTTGATTTTAAGTTTATGGATGGAGTGGTTTCTGTGGGTAAAATGATGACCAGCTGGGGTATAGTTTTATAGCATTTCTCAATAGATCTTCTGTGTGTATTCATCCTTAAATTTAGTGGTAGGCCTGTTTCACCAATGACACATCCAGTTTCACATTCAGTGCATTGTATCATATATATATATAAATATATATATATATATATATATATATATATATATATATATATATACAACATTTGCTGATGCACATGAATATAATCCTTTAATGTTGTATATCTTGTTGTTGTGTTGTGCAATATTGTGTTCACAAATGTGCAACATCATGAAACAGCTACAGCCTCTGCTAACAGATGACTACCACCAAATCTGGAATTAAAAAAAAATATATTAATAGAAAACTGAGCAGACAAACACTGATAATGGGACCAAACCTTGCAACAAATAACTGCAAATCATGCCAACATGTTTGTGAAAACAATACTGGCAGCAGAAGGGATAAAAGATTATATTCATGGACATCTGCAAATGTTGTATATATGATCAAATGAACTAATGTGAAACTGGATGTTACATTGTGAAACAGGCCTACAACTTAATCTAATAATGAATACATACAATCTGTTGAGAAATATGATACAAAAAACAATCCATACCCACATCAGTCATCATTTCACTCAAAGAAAGTACTTCATTCACAAACATAAAATCAAAATACTCAGATGAAACTTCAAAAATACACAGGAGTTAAAGACATTTGAAATTAAGATTAACCGTCTTTTCTTACTGAACACAATGGACTAAGTAAAGTCTTGAGATTCCTCTCACATTACCCAAACTTTTATATAATTTTTCCTTCAAGTTATTGTATTTTAGTTCATGTTTACTCATCTTCATATCATATTTCCTGCCCTTTTTTCATTTACTTACATGTACTATGGATGTCTCCCCCATCCTTGCCTGCTATCATCCTCCTGCATTCCACATGCTATGAACTTGATGCGATTTGTATCTTAGCAGCTTCTGTCTTTTCTAACTAGGCATTTCTTGTATGTTTCATTTTATTAACCACAGTATGCTTTTGACTTCATAAAATCAGTTTGTTGCTATTGAAAGCTTGTCTTTAAGATTAAATATTAATCCAATAAAAAGGCATTATTACTTACTGCAATACTAATTCATTTGTCATCTACACCATTGGACTAACCTTGCTATCCTAAATTAAATCTCTATCGCTCTCTCTTTGTATTCAATATTTTAAATATATATATCAGCAGCAACAGCCGTTGTCAATCCATTGCAGAATGAAGGTTTCCTCAGCAAGTCTCTAACAATTTGTCAATCCTGTGCCTTTTGTTGCCTAATTTGGTAATTTCATCTATCCACTGTGTCTTTGGTCTTCTTCTTGGGAGTTTAGTATGTAGTGGAATCCATTCCAAAATGTGCTTGGTCCATCTACCATCTTCTTGCCACCCATGTCCCCTGCCCTTTTCCATTTCAGGTGCTTCCCTCTTTAAATTATGTCATAGACCTTGGTTTTCTGATGAATCCATACACCTGTTTTTCAGTCTCTTTTTGTTATGTTTAGAATTCAATGCTCCATACATCTTTGTATAACCTTACATTTTTGATTGGCTTTGGCATTCAGTGTCCATGTTTCACAACTAGATGAAAGGACTGGGAGAACACATTGGTCAAAATTGAGTGGTAAATTTATATCAACAAGAGAAATCATGTCTCTTAAGAAATCAGTACAACGCACCCAACATGTAAAACAGCAGAAGGTACTTTACTAAAAGCTTATTATACATAAGATCATACAAGTGACTGATTCTTAAACAAATTGAGAAAAACACCCTCTGATATAAGTAACAATAAAGAATACCCAGCTATAATATATCCAGCAGGTAATCTACAATCTCCTACAGAAAACATGCAAGAAAGTGTCGGAATTAGAATCACAGTCTGATGAAATGCCAAATATAAATCCAGTAAGAGTGGTAGATTTGACTTACAGCACTACAAAAATTTTACAAATACTTGCCATTCCAGTCTATTGTCCAGTTTCCATCATGGCGTTTCCATCTGTTGACATTTCCTGTCCAAAGTAAACATCCTAGTTTCTGTTCATCTATAAACAGACAGATAGATATATAGAAAGATAAACAGATAAATACATAGACTTAAAGTAATCATATATATGGATAGACAGACAGGCATTCAAACTGCAAATTGATATATATTCTTCAGTATTGGATTTTAGATGTACTGTAGTTTATTTCAGTTTAATAAATTGCAATTGGAGAAGTGGTGTGTAAAATTGGTATTATTTATTATGCGTACTTGATTATAAAAATAATGTATCACACTTAATTTGATTCAAATAGATTCCAGTGGAGGTGATAATGATAATACATTTGCAGCAATGTCACATCATTCATACCTCCAATATAATAGCTTTAGAATAGTATTAATCATGATGCACTCATACCAATACAGAAAGAGAGTGATAATAAGATTTTCAACAGTAAATCATCATAAGAACTATTTTCTAGATCTTCAAGCCTTGTTAATGACTACATTTGTTGGAAAATAATAACTGCAAGTATACCTGCTAACTTACTTATAATTTCTTTAAATAATGAGAACTATTTTGTAATACCAATCATTCATGTAATATTTGTTTTGAAATCTTATTTCAGACACATTTATTTTTACTAAGCTGGAATAGATGAAAAGAGAAGTTGAGCCTGTGGGCAATTATTCTATTAATTTGATATCACACCAATACAGCATTGTAGGGAGACATTTTCTTATTCTCTTTCAACATGTATATTACTATATTTAATCAGTTGTTGAATTATAAAATTAATGAAAGTAGGTTATTCTTACAGTGATAGCTGCAAGGAGGCGGAAGAAAGTAACACCATAAAATGTATGTAAAGAATAAAGAAAGAATGGAGCATGGTAAAAAAAAAAAGAGGTGGTACCTCCTAATGATAACCCACCACTTACCTTGCTATGGCCAGAAAATCCTAATGGCCCATGTGATTTATTCCCATGTTCCTTTGCTCAATAGATGGCATTTTCATTCAGATCTGTATCTCATGTCCAGGGAGGCAGACAGGACAGTTGGTCCCCACTTTTTCAGACTGAAGCAGACAAAGTGCATGTACCTTCTTAAAGGGATAGTAATGTTTCATAATAAAAGCAGGTCCAATTCATCTTCATAGTATTTGGGCCATGGAGAGTGTTATTTCAATACTGTCAGAGTTGTAGTTCAATTGAATGATAAAGTATCCCGCCTCCCACGCCTTTTACTGATGTCACTGCTCAGCTCAGAGCAGCAGGGTGGTGTCAAAGTAGATTGCATAGAGGAACAATCTTCAATTAAGATAAGGGGAAAAACCTGAAAAACCTTTCAGTGGGAGCAGGGCTTTCATTGTTCTCACAGTAAGAAGATTGTCCCTTGCTGTGATCTGTCTGGTCTGTGGACCAGATTCCACATCTGAGGGGAGTCGGCTTACACTAGGTAAAATGGGCGGGAGGTGGATACTTTATCATTCAATTACTCTTGAACCATAACTCTGTCAGTATTGATATAACACTCTTCATGGCCCAAATACTATGAAGATTAATTGGAGCTGCTGTTTTTGTGAAACATTACTATCCCTTTAATATTTGAGGACCAGAGTTTGAGGTCCAGTGGTCTTGCTAGCAATTTTCATGTCTGCCTCTATGGAAATAACATCTAGAACTGATTGAATTTTTTTTTTTATTGAGGGGTAAAATTCACAGAGGCAAATAGGATTTTTCCGGCTGCATTAAAGGGATAGTAATATGTAAAAAAAATATGCTGTAGGGTTTATCCCCCTGAGTAAAACAAGAGTACTCCCACTGCTGAAAGGTGTTTCATTCAAAAGTTATTAATTTTCAAAGTTGAATTTTTTAGGTGCAATATCACAGTGGCCTGAAATTGTACAGTGGCACTGTTGCTACACCATCCTATGGACAGATCTGGTCCCGGGACCATATATCTCCATAGGATGGTGTAGCAACAGCGCCACTGTACAATTTCAGGCCACTGTGATATTGCACCTAAAAAATTCAACTTTGAAAATTAATAACTTTTGAATGAAACACCTTTCAGGAGTGGGGGTACTCTTGTTTTACTCAGAGGGATAAACCCTACAACATATTTTTTTACATTTTAAGTATTACTATCCCTTTAAGTGTGGGTTATTAGGAGATGTTAATGGTCCTTAACAGAAAACTACTCCAAGCAGCATAGATATTTTATTTTATAAGGTCTAGACCAGGAAACTCTTTCCCGTGTTTTCCCATATTACCTCAAGCCCATTCAACATAGAGCATCTTATTTAGTTTGTGAGGAGAAATAATGAATGAGATGATTTTGTCTACATCCAAACTGTCATCAAAGTGTGTTGCTTAACTCAAAGCATTACCAACATTTACCTACTACTGCCTATCCACTGGCAACACTCTTGTTAAGGGCCTCATTCCCTAATAACAACTACAGATTCAATGAAGTTCTAAAATATGACATTGCCTCTCCAGAAATTCCATTTCTTGTTTCCTATTAAAGGAATACCAACATAATAATAATAATCCTCCACCTACCATTATCTAGGCAGAGAAACCTAAAGTCATCTATCATTATGAACTTGTTCTCCAAACTTAATATTTCATTTCTACTGATTATGGAAGTGGAGAAAATCCTTATTCCCCCTCCAGGGAATTTAAAAAAAAAGAGGGTTATATCCTCCCCTTTCTATGGAAGTTCTTACGAGGGTAAAATACCTGCAAAACTTACGTCTGTACAATATTCCTACGGTGTTTTTGTCTTTGCTGCTTAGTCATTCTGACACTCCCACAATGATGTCATGATGTATGCATGCACAATTGCAGCAACCTTAATTGTGGAAAAAGTCAGAAGTTCCTGTGGGAACTTCTGCACTAGGCCCTGTTTTCCACTGATTACTGTCCACCATATAAAATTCTGCACAACTCTAGTATAGATATTATGTTCATGGAGGCAGACATGATTGCTTGTTGCTGGACTCAGTGACTCAAAATTATCTCAATTAAATGTTCTTAAGAAGGAAGACTTCAATGGAATTGAAGAATAATGTCTTCCTTTGTGGACATGATATTGATATCCAGTAGTAATTACTCACTACTCTTATGATCTTCTCTTGTTTTCTTCTCCAATATAGTTCAATTGGGTTAAAATCAAATTCATATTAGAAGTTAATATATGCACAGTTTATCAGTCTCCTGTCCATTCAAAGTAACTCTGTACAAGCACAAGTCACTCAACTCCTGTCCCTTCCAGCCACCTCAATATATATATAAATTATTCACCTCTCCACAAATCAGTACATGAACTTAAACCATCTCTCCTCAACATCTCAGTACAGATACTTATTATGCCTTTGTATGTTATAATTATTATTCTAATGTCTGTTTCACATTCAATCCACTTTTTCTTTTTTACACTTGCCAACTCATTGCAGGGAAGCTGCTGGTTCCAAAAAAGATCTGTATCTTTGACCAGCCTAAAGCATCATAGTCTACTGTGCAGCACTAATGTACTACTAATAGTACAGAGATTATCAACATCAAGCAACAACAAGACCAGGGGCATTAATCATATGACCAGGGGATTTAGCCCTCTTAGCCAATACCTAGAATTACCTATGCCAGGGAGAGGCTAGGACCATGACTGGAAGATTCACTAAGACATGTGTGAGGGGTTAAGTTTACCTCCCAGAGTATAAATAAAGGGTGATAGGCATGTTATCTTGTAAATTAGAGCTAGGTCCAGGATGTGCATATGTGGTTCTATGGCTAATACTACTCAGTGGAATTATGCTTTTATTATTATTACATGGTAATATGAGGGCTGAATTCAGATAGTATGTTAATGGGGATGGAAGATAATCAGCAGTGCAAGTGATTCCTAGAATGAAAAATATGTACATAGTTTGATTTTATGTTTATGCAAGGGAATCAGAAAAAATGTGTTGCCTCTCCTCTGGTTCATAAAGGGTCAAGATTAACATGTGCAGTGGGCAGAGGTTTTTTTCAGGGGTCGTGCTAGCATGTCATGTCCACCTCCATGGACATGACATCCAGGATTGTTTGAAGAGCTATCTCTTACAAAGGCACAAGGGCAAAATTAAAAGGGTCGTTAATAGTGTTGAGCGAGCGTGCTCGGCCGATGCTCGGATCGGCTCGAGCATCGCTCTGCTCGGCACATGGCGGTACTCGTACGAGTACCGCCATGTGCTCGCCCGACATGTTCGGGTGAAGAGGATCTGTGCCGGAAGAGGCACAGATCCGAAGACGCTCCGCTGGACCACCAGGGAATGGAGGTACGGGGGCATTGCGGAGATGAAGGGGGCATTGCGGAGATGAAGGGGGACATTGTGGAAGAGGGGCATAGACTCTATGCCCCTCTTCCACAATGTCCCCCTTCATCTCCGCTATGCCCGTCTTCCACAATGTGCCCCTTCATCTCCGCTATGCCCCTCTTCCACAATGTCCCCCTTCATCTCCTATGCCATAGAGGAGATGAAGGGGGACATTGTGGAAGAGGGGCATAGCGGAGATGAAGGGGGACATTGTGGAAGAGGGGCATAGACTCTATGCCCCTCTTCCACAATGTCCCCCTTCATCTCCGCTATGCCCCTCTTCCACAATGTCCCCCTTCATCTCCGCTATGGCATAGGAGATGAAGGGGGACATTGTGGAAGAGGGGCATAGCGGAGATGAAGGGGGACATTGACCAGGCACCCTCCGCTCATCAGAGCAGGGGGTGCCTGGTTTAATGCTCGAGTGCTCCCATTCATTTGAATGGGGCTCGGGTGCTCGGCCGAGCACTCGAGCATCAGGGGGTGCTCGGTCAGAGCACCCGAGCACCCGAGCATCGGGGTGCTCGCTCATCCCTAGTCGTTAAGATTTTCTGGACATAAGAAGGTAAGTGAGGTTATTATCAGGAGGTGTTAATCTTTAACCTGTATTTCTTTTCTTTTTTTCCTGACAAATTGTCAATAAAGACTGTGATAGGCTAGCTGGAGGAGGTGATATTACCTGCATTTGTGACCACCCGCAGATAGATGCTGATTGTCATGGTTGGGAGGTAAGGTTACTGCAGGGCATGTTCAAGTTCTGTCCTCAGCACCACCAATTCAAAGTGCCTTCTCTTTGGCAATTTTCCCTGTTGTGATGTGTATTTTCTGCTTCTGTCTTCTTCACAATCACAATGAGAGGAAAGAGGCAGAGGAGACTGACAAAGGCAATGTTTACAAAGATTGCCTTTGTCATGTGATTGATGTAGCAGTGATCACATTTTCGAAGCCGCTGGGCAACAACTGAAATTGGCTTGTCCAGTTCTGGGGCAGTCAGTTACAGCCTCACAGCAATGATCCCAGTGCATCCTGAGCCTTGGTCATTAACCCTTAACATGCTGGATTAAAGGACAGATTCCTAAGATTATCCTGGCATATCACCCAACATTAATGGAGTAAATGTTTTCAGACAAGATCTTCTCTGTATATATAAATGTTATCTATTCTGAATATCTTAACCCCTGAAGGACCGGCGCGCGCACGTGCTGCCGGCACTTGGTGACCACAGATTTTTTTTATATTATTCCGGTTCAGGGCTTCCAGAGTGGCATGCAGCCGTGTCTGGAGCCCTGAACTCCATGACGTGCCAGGACCGTCACTGATCCTTAAGTGCTGGACCGCCGTTAAAGTCCAATATTTTACAATATGTTTTGTTGTTGACATGTTTAACTCTAAAAAGCAGGGTTCTGTCATTCTTTTGTTCTTTATGTTCCATTTGTAAGGTTTTATGTATCTGTGTGACTATTCCATATTGTACAGCATGGCATAGTAAATTAGAACTTTGTCAATACAGGATAATAACAACGTTTTTTTCTTATCTTTTTTGGGGCTATATGCAGAAAGAGTTTGGAACAACTTTTGGGTAAACCAATTGTACCTTAGGGAGAAAATACATTTTCTTTTATTTATTGGACTTAAAGGGATAGTAATACTTCGTTTTAACTTTATTTTATTTTGTAGGCATGAAAAAAACATGAAGAACAATATAAGTCTTACCTTTATGGTTTAAGAGATATTCACAAGCAACGTTTCCCCCTCCCACCCCTTTTTCCTAGTGTAAGCCATCTCTTCTCAGATGTGAATCTGGTTGTAAGACCAGACAGATAACAGCAAGGGACAATCTTCTTTGTATGAAAACAATGGAAGCCCTTCCCCCCTTGACAAGTTTTTCAGCTTTTTCCCTTATCTTAATTGAAGATTGTCCCTCTCTGCAGTCTACCTGGGCACCTCCCTTCTGATCTGGCTGAACAGGGGGGGGATACTTTGCTTTTGAATGTCTCTTAAACCATAAAGGTTTGAGAGGTAAGACTTATATCTTTCTTCATGTTTTTTTAATGCCTACAAAATAAAATAAAGATAAAACAAAGTATTACTATCCCTTTAAAGCCTTATTAAACCAATGGGAAATTGGGGAAATTTGTATTTATCCACAGGATTTCAGTATCTCCTCACATTAACACAGGTAACTCAATCAGTGGTCAGTCTGAAACATCTGCCTGAGTTAGCAACATTCACTTGTATTTAATAGAGCAGATCCTGAAAACATGTACTGTTGGGGGAGGAGTTGAGGGCAGACAGATCTGAGCACCAATACCCTACGCTGTAGCACCAATACCCTACGCCGTAGCACCAATACCCTACGTAGGACCTACGGTATCTTTGGTTTTCTCTCATATTTCTCTGGTTCTTAATAAATCAGCCTAGTTTATGGGCCTTATGTATAAATGCAGAATGTAACAATTTTGGAGAAATCCAACAGCACAATGGGGGACAAATAAAAATTCCCCCAAATCCCATTATTTTAAATGGATCTTTTAACTGAATTGAAAGCTAGAGAGATCACTTTTGCTTCACAATGCTTTGGAAACCTCTCTAGCATTCAAGGACTTAACAAGCCATTTTAGATTAACAGGGCATTTTATGTCTTCCCTGTGATGCAGTTAGCTTATCCTAGAATTGCCCCAATATGTTTTAAGGCCCTGAGCCTTTTACAGAAAAATGGAGGAGTGCAGTTCTGGATTAAACCAACCGTATCACAGGAGGGCATCAAAATTCCCAGATTGGCATTGACAGACATAGGCTTTTTAAACCCTGGAATGCTAAGCAATGTGCTGGGGACATCACTACATTCATGGGGCTTAAAGTTCTTTTGAAAGTAATTTGAATTCTTATGAATCCTCTTTGATGAATTTGGTTTATCCCAGAATTGCGCTGCTTGACTCTTACACATAATATTCACTAGAGGGACTCTAGTAGTATTATCTCCATTTATTCTTAAGAAGCAGCTCTGGGAAATTCAGTGCATGAACTAGCCATATTTTCAAAAGTAAATTAGGGGAACTGTGAGGAAAGCACTAGGAGTTAAATGGGAATTTTAAAAGGAATAGTAACCTTTAATATATATTAATACACATAGCTAGATAGATCGAAATATTTGCCAACCTGCATTGGACCAGTGTGACAGATTATGGTCCAAACCCTCAGTTTGTTGATGAGAGCTTCATCCTGCAGTGGATTACAATGGTGGCATATATTTAGATACTGTATATAGCAGTGTTCACCTTCCTGAGTAAAACAAGGTTACCCCAATGCTGAGAAGTGGAGTATTCAAGAGTTATTGCAGGTCAAACTGACATTTTTTAGGTGTAGTATCTCAATAGCCTGATATTTTACAGTTGTATATTTGCTACACCATGGACAGCTCTAATCAGTTCATCATAACCCACCATAGGATGGTGCAGCAACAGTGCCACTATACAATTCCAGGCCATTGACATACTGATTCAAGTCTGATCTGCAATAACTATACCAACTATAACAATAACTAATAACAATAACTGGGAGTAACCATGCTTTATTCATGAGGATAAACTCTAGCATATTTTACATATTAATTATTTCCATCCATATAAGAAATGTGTTGGAGACCTCTCTGGCATTCAAGGTGTAAAAATGTCCATTTAAATTAAAGGGATTTTTGTATTTATTTTTTTACCCTACGATGCATTTGATTTGTTCTTCCACATTTCTTTGAACCAATGGCATATGAAAATGTTTACAACAGAAGGCCTTGTTCCTCTAAAATGAAAATTCCAAATATTCAATCAAGGTGTGAAACATTTACTTAAGTTTTCTATTTCCAGTGAGCGTTATGTAGAAGAGCAATAGTAGATCAACATTGAAAACAGCTATTCGTTAGGGCTCCTTCCAAATCATCTCATTACAATTCTAAGCTAGATATGCCATACAATATTCCAAACATTAGGGTATTATTGGAGTTGGAATGTAGTGAAAAATTTTCATATAGATTGATTTGTACTTGTATAGGAGCTTACGTTGAACTGTACATTGGGAGAAATATTAGGCTTATAAATTGTACTGTATTTGTTATTGCTATAGACAACCCCAGATGTCTCCATTAGCCAAGAGAAAATAACTGTAGTATTTTTTAAAGGAGTAGTACATTTTTATGAAATAAATACATATGGTAAAGCTTTTCTTGTTGAGTAAAAACAAAGGTACTTCCACAGCTACCTAAATTTTTCACAATTTTGCGCAGCACAACAGCCTCACATTCTATCTCTGTAGCTGCTTGTATTGTGTTTCACTTCCTGGAAAACATCACGTTTTTATAGTGAAAAACATGTGATTAAAGGGGCGAAAAGTTTTCAGTCATTGAAAAAATATCAAAACAATTTTTGCAATGGGTGAGAAGATTTGGTTCCTTACTAAAGAAGCCTTTCAACCATTTGCAATAAAGAGCACATGAAGGCCTTTATTTTAGATACTAGTAGAACAGCCCGTTACACGGGCCACAGTGCCACTGCCACTGGTCGTGGGGCAGTCACGCGCATTAGAGACTGCCCGCACCACGGCTGATACAGAGTTAGACACTCCTTCGGAGCGCCCAGCTCTGTATCAGCCGCGGCGTGGGTAGTATCTACTGTGCATGACTGCAGCACGCGCAGCAGTGTCTACTGTGCATGTCGCGGCATTACGTTTTAGCGAATTATTATATAGGATTAATGCTGAGATCTGAAATCTGACTTACACAAAGATCACAATAAACTGGGGCAGCAAATCCACTTTTTGGAAGAAGAATGTGAAGCTTCTACTTCAAAATTGTAGAATTATAATAACTCATCAGGATGATACTATTAATTACTTGATCACCCTCTTTTTGAGGAATTACATTGATACAGGCTGGTGTTTTCCTTAATGCCTCCATATTACTGCTTCTAAAATTGAACTTAAGAATTACCATCTGGTTGCTTGTTAAATAATGAACTCTGGTTTGCACTGGGTTTTACTAAGCACTCCTGCTTTGGTGGACTGCTGCAACAAGACTTAGGGACTTTATTGCTGTTTACCTGCAGAATTCATCTTTCATCTTTCTGCAAATCCTCCTTGTTAACCTAGTATTTCACTGCTTCACTGTGGTTATCTCATCCCTATGTGCTACTCACAATCAATGGGTAAGTTTGCCTTATGAGGATCATAAATACTCTTTTACTTCCTATGCACTATGCGTATGTTCCATTATGTAACTGTACCATAAATGCATATGGACATCACATGTTTGTTATGAACTCTCTTATTTGAGATTTGCACTTATGGAAAACAATATAATTTTCTGTGCTTTAGGCCCAAATCAGAGCTTAGATCAGTCCTAAAATAACTTTTTGTTGCCTTTTATTACAGTTCCCAACAAGAATGTGGTATACTTATACTAGATTCACTTACAATGATGAGTTTGATACACTTTTTTATAATACAGAATATTAATCCAGCCTTACACATATGTAGGGTCAGCTTTTCTAGATCCCTTACTTTACACCGGGTACTGTTCTGCTTCAGATTATTGTTGTACTGCCATCCCAACCATCGGTCCTGCTTTCAGATTTTCTGGGGGCTATAGCCTCGATTTATGGGCTTCATGTATAATGCACAGTATACAACCTTTATGCTGATTTATCCCTACAACCACTATGTTTTATCATTGTATGCATGACATTGCTAATTTAATGACCATGCGATACATAGTGCTAATGTAATCTTGGTTTATTCACTGTCTTATAAGATCAGCAAAATATGAGCATCTTTAACCCAACTAACAAGGATTCTTACACCCTTAGCTGCACTCTACACATCATTCTTTTCCTCACCCCCTCCTTGGGGCTTCCTCATAACTTTAACAAGCCACTCTCAGTTCATCTACGTAATGATAACATTGTTCAAAGTATCACAAAAAAGTATTTTTGTTGTATTGTCTTATTGTATTGTACACTGATGGGTCTGTTGTAATAAACTTTGCCTCGTAGTTGAGAGCTTTATCATTCCTCTTTAAGGAGCCCCTAATTTTAAACAAGACACTAACAGCTGTTAAGTTGATATCTCCTTCTATGCAGATCCAGTATTGCCCCGACTTAATTTTAGACTCTCCAACAGCCATATGCATGGGGAGACACATTCCCCCTAAAACAGCCATTAAAAGATGAGATCTCTTACTTTTATACTTACTCTAGTTACTTGATGCCTAGAATCATATCTCTACCCTATTGTATTTTTAAGTTTATATTTTAGCTTCTGCATTTTGATCTTTTGCACCTGAATGCACAATATACATTGTCTTGGGAACATTTAGGAGTACTTCAGCTGCTGCTGGTTGTGGATGTCACAGGTGCAGCACTTTCAACATCAGCAGAGACACTCATCATAGCTAGGGTTGTATGTATGTATTTCTTTATTTATATGGCACCACACAGTGTACACAGTGTCTTACAATAGTAGTATGTAACAATAAATAAATGGGGCTAGAATAAGTGTCATAATCATAGAAACAATAGGGGAGATGTACCTGCCTGAATTAACTTACAGTCTGAATGGGTAATACGAGACAGACAACAGGGTATGACGGTGACTAGTGTTGTGAGTTTAAGTGCTGAGCTTGCCAAAAGGCAGTGCATGGTCCTAGTGTTCCAGAATATAAAATTTCAAGGTAGACAAAGACAGAGGAGAATTGTTATAGGAGTAGGGAAAGAGTTATGGAGTTACATGGGTAGGGAATGGAAAGTTAGAAAAGTTTGAAACAGAAGGCAGAAGGTATAGATGGTGTAACAAGAAGGGACTGAGTGAAGGAGATGGCTGGGGATGTAAGAGGAGATCATGGAATAGAGGTAAGGGGGCAGCAGTGTGGAGAGCTTTAAAGATAAGAAGAATGACTTTGTAAGTGATGCATTGCTAAATAGGGAGCCATGTCAGATGTCTAAGAATGATGCAAGCAGGTTCAGTTTTTGGGGCGAGTATGGAGGTTGACATGCTGCCCTTTTCTTTTGTTGAAAACAAATGCTTTACCCGTCTGAGTGCCAGAGGGGTAAACAACACATTGTTTTGCAATTTTTTTTCAATCACACCAGTCATTCAGCAAAATTAAAAAATATGTATGTTCTATCCATTTTATGTGGGACATGTCTCATATGATCTAGTCATCTCATGAATGAAAACACACACACACACACACACAGAGAACTCCTTCGTAGTGATGAATCTTTTCAAATGTTATTGTATAGATCAATGTTTTAGTAGTGTACTGCCTTTTTCAAGACAAAAAGGCAGTGCAACAACACCCCCCAAAATATCCACAAATGTTTGAATCTGGAAAAGACTGGGGAAAACAGAAATTCAAGCCATTATGGGTAGAATGCTAGAAACGTGCATGATAGCGATTTTCAGTGTACTTTTGGAAAAATGATTAGCACCAAAATGTTACTGAATTGCACATTTTTTATGAATTAGCAAAGGTGTGCTTTTTTTTTAGTGAATACATTTCAGAAAGGAGGTTTTGGTAACATATCCCTATTTTGTGAGAGGATAAGCAATTGTGCCTAGTTCAGTAAAGCAATCAGCACACATGTTCATATACCCGACTATCTTTATTATTAATTTAGGAGCATGTGCTATTCGGAATCAAGGGGTTAGTATGTTTCTTGCAACAAAACATGAGAAATTGCAAACAGCACATAAACGTATGGCTTTCAAAAATTAGTTAATTGTTTACTTTTTTGTAGGTCCCCCTATATTACAATTATTGAAACTAGATTCCCAGCATTTACTATTGTCCCCAGTCTGAGGGATGCACCTTTCTGAAGGGTAGTTATAGGCATTATATAAATCTATAATATGGCATCAATAAAAGCACTCTACCAGCCTGGAGGGGGAATAGCTCAGAACTGAGCAACCAGCAGTAAGTACTGATCTATCCTTTTGCTGACACCAGTGCTTTTGATTGATATGGCTGTTATCACTGGATTTATAAATGTTTTATATCAGACAGACAGCATACATAAGGTACTTTACATTATATAGCACAACATAAGATTATGACTGAATCAAACAAGAGATTCAGTATCAAAAGGGGAGGCTGAACAGCTGCATTATAAATATGGTATGCATACTTTGGGCCGTATGTTCAAAAGAAAAGTGGATGTGTTCAGGTCAAACCATTTGCACTATTTGGGAGGACAAAAAATTCCACAAATTCCTATTGATTTTAATGGGGATTTTATCCATTTGAATGCTTTGCATTGCGTTGGAGACCTCTCTAGTATTTGTAGATCTCCTTTATAGTGCAAATGGCTTGCCCTGGTACTCACTCCTCTGCATTTATTTTGAACATATGGCCATAGAGCATTACAGACAAGGTGCAGAACAGATCTTAACTTGTATGTAAACATACATAGTTTACCTTCTGCTGAGTAAAAAACTGCAGTTTTCTGTAGTGGTTATTAGTGTTGTTCCTATCACTTTCTTTGGGTGGAATGCAAGAAACATGCTCCATATTTATTTACGGTGTACTTTTGATGGGAAAATGATTAGCATCAAAACTGAATTGAGCATGTTTTCTCTAAATTAGCAAAGGTTTGTGCTTTTGCATTTTTAAAAGTGGGCGTGGCTAAAATGTCTGCCATTTTGTAAGAGGATTACACCAATTGTGCCTATTTCAGCAAAGCAATTAGCACACATTTTTCATGTCTAACTTTTCCATTAATTCACAAACAGTCACTAACTTTGCCATTAATTTAGGAGCATTGGCTATTCAGCGTTGGTATGTTTCTATTATCAAAATGTGAGCAATCGAAAAGAGCACATAAATTTATGGCCTTCAAAAAACTGTGAATGTTCCACTTTTTTGCATCCCACCATAAATTAGGGATGCAAGAAATGTGCACCAATCACTATTTCGAGTGTGAAAATCACTAACAAATAAATTTGTGCATTATGTTATTGAATTACGCATAAAAAAATAGCAAATACCTGTGTGTATTTTTGTTGGGTGTGGTCATGTGGGTGTGGTCAGCATTAATAAACCTGTCTGAGTGGAATAGCAAATGCACCTAATGCAGGAAGTTCTATTGAACACAACTTTATTCGTCTGTAGAGTGTTGTTGTAAAAGCTAATTCAAGAAGCATTCAGTATATGGCTTCATGGATTACAATGTGTTCAGTATATATTTACTCTTGCATTCCGCTCTAAGACTCTTCCATTGAGTGTGTTATACAGATATGAAAAAAAAAGTTGCGTTTTGGGCTCTGTTGCTAACAATTTGATAAAAAGAAATGTTTGTAATATCATAGGCTATGAATAAAATTCTCCACACATTGGGAGTATCCTTGTTTTGTTCTGAAAATACTAGAGTATATATTTGTTTCATAAAAGAATTTTACTGCTCTTACAACTGCCAAGAAGACCAAACCACATTAAAAAGCTTTCTCAGTTATACTGTACGTATTGATATTCTGAAGTTGTAGAAAATCATTCTGAACAGCAAATCTATTGAGCTTCTTTCAGAGAAAGACCACATGAAATTGCAGATAAAATACGTTATCATTTTTTAGATGAGATTCAGACAGAATAAATGTGTAGCCATTTTTAAGATCATGCATTTCTTCTTGCATGTAGTGTGCATTAAGAATAACTCTAACCTGAACTCAAAAAATCTAAACTTGTTCAGCTGATATGTATATAAATGTTATATATACAAATAATATAAAAAAAAACTGGTTTAACTTTTTGGATGCTATAGATGTGACATATCCAAGGCATTGTGTTGGATATTAGGGATGAGAGAAACATTTCACCTTAGAAGAGAAACAGGCAAAAAATTTCACTTCCCATCTCGCTATATGAGAATTTTTATCTTGAAAAGAAGATTTTCCTCTGTTTTTGCCTATGTATTGAAGTCGGTAGAACTACATTTTTCCCCAATGCTATGAGTATGCATGCAGTGCTAGTATAAAAGTGTGTCAGCGTCCCACAGGTTGTCAGTCTGTGTTTGGGACTCCTGCTGGAAGCAGCATATTGTTATTTCAGGTGAAAAAAACAAACAAGCAGACAAACAAACAATAAAGCTAGTTCTTTGTTTTTGGAGGTGTTAAAGTGATAGTAATGTTTCAAAAAAGAAGCAGCTCTGATTAATCTTCATAGTATTTGAGCCATGGAGAGTGTTATTTCAATTCTGTCAGAGTTGTAGTTCAAGAGTAATTGAATGGTCTCTTGACTGGACAGATCGTAGCAAGGCACAATCTTCTTACTGTGAGCATAAGGAAAACCTGCCCCCTTTACAGGTTTTTCCTTATGCTCACTGAAGATTTTCCCTTGCTGTGATCCATCCGGTCTTGGTGCTCTGAGGTGAGCAGTGTTACATCAGTAAAAGGGGCATTATTTCAGAAGCACTTATTGTCTCATTCAAATACTATTGAACTACAACTCGGACAGTACTGAAATAACACTCTCCATGGCCCAAATATTATGAAGATTGATTCGAGCTGCTTTTCTGTGAAACATTACTGCTGGGGAGACACTGCCAGTTATTTTCTGGGTGAGGGTGAGAAGAAGGGAAAGTTTGACCTCCCCCCACAAAAAAAAAAATGTTTGCTTGAGTGACAAGTGTCCAACCATCCTTAGGCTTGTGACACTGATAGATACCACAAGACAATACATCTGATATGACAGTCAAAACAAGTTTAGATAAGGGATTCAGCTTAACATACTGAGTGTAGTACTCCAATACATCTGCATGAACTAAAGGGGCAGCAAAGAATATACTGAGGTGTGGTGTTGCACTAGTGCACCAGTGCTTTATTATTTTACTGCAAGCTGTAGAGACTGCGATTACTGAATCAAACCCAAGTGTATCTTGTACAGTACTTTAAAAATACCACTGCAGTAGTTCTTGTGAGAGAAAGAGAATTGTGACACTATAAGTCTAGAAGCAAAGAGAGTAACTATTTGCTTGTGTCTATGACTGAGTGAGTTAAATACAGTTACTGTGCAGACAGGGGCAATTAAAAAAAAAAACTTTGAAAGACAAGCAGGATTTTTTTAATGTAAGCTATTATGAATGAGAGTAACTGATGAGAGACTGATTGTAATACTGACATAGATCATACAATAGAGGAATAAAATATTATTCCACATATTGCTACCAGCCATGTGATTTACATTAGCAGTACTATTGCTATGTCCACCAAACATGTCAAGGGAAGCTGTAAAGGGAATGGAGGTGCTGGAGTAGTGCATGGGCATATTGGTTGTAGTAAATTGATACTACAAATATTGAGTGTGTCTAGGTTGTGGCAGATATTGTAGCAAATGATGATGCTCTTCCTCATGAGGAGAAGGCCATTAGTACAATTAGTGTGAACATTTCTCTGCCAGTAGTAGTACTAGTAGTACTACAAGGCCTAATGATGATGATGATCAGTGTCATTCTATTGTTGCTTCCAAAGTGGAGGAGGAGGCTTTAGCAGTGAGGCCAAGTGCTGGATCAGACAGTCATAGCAGCACCTCAGTTGCACTGCAAAGTAGTGTTTAAAGGGATAGTAATACTTTGTTTTATCTTTATTTTATTTTGTAAGCATTATGGTTTGAGAAATATTCACAAGCAAAGTTTCCCCCTCCCTCCCCTTTTACCTAGTGTAAGCCATCTCTTCTCAGATGTGGAATGCAGTCCATAGACCAGACAGATAACAGCAGGGGACAATCTTCTTCCTATGAAAACAATGAAAGCCTTGCCCCCCTTGACAATTTTTTCAGGTTTTTCCCTTATCTTAATTGAATATTGTCCCTTTCTGCAATCTACCTCGGCACCTCCCTTCTGATCTGGCTGAACAGTGTTATATCAGTAAAAGGGGCGGGAGGGGGACACTTTGTCATTGAATTACTCTTGTACCACAACTCTGACAGATTTGAAATAACAGTCTCCAAGGTCCAAATGCTATGGTGATTAATTAGAGCTGCTTTTATTATGAAACATTACTATCACTTTAAGCTTGTATAAATCACCTGCAGGGGAAATTGACAATGAAGTGTTTCATAAAGAGCTCGAAAAATATGAATGTGGTTGGGATGGGTAATCTGGCGGCTATGGTGATGTGGGGAAACAGATGATGCTGATGACCTAATTATTAATGATGAAGTTTATTATGTTGGTTTAGAACATGTCCCTCCACAGTCCACCGCATCTTGTTCAGGTAAACATCAAGGAGACAGTGAGACAGATAATGAATTGGCCTAGCAATTAGATGAAAGAAAAAAAAACTTAGTCTTCTACCAGTGAAGAGGAACAGTAAGCCACTTAAAAAATGATTGAGATCCTGTGGAAAGTCTGGCTAAGTGAACAAGCTGACAAAACACAATCTTGGTTATCATCATCATTGTCAACACTTGTAAGCCCAACCTGCTAGCAGCCATACTCATTGTCTGCAGTACAGAAGAAAAAATATTGGTAAAGAAAGTCTGCTACTGTTGAAAGTGTAGAACCTATTGTTATTAGTATTGCAACATCTAGCCCCTCTATTTGTAGTAGCTGTCAGGAAAACCTCAGTCTATGTCAAGGTCTGGCTGAGCTGCTCTTACTCTGCTGCTTAATTCTGCTGTCTAAGCTAATCTAGAGCTCTGCTATCCATTGTACTGCCTTCCCTGTTCTGAGTCTGGCTGAATCAGCTGACCTTGCTGTGATTGCTCACCTGACTGCTATCAGCCAACCCTCCCAGAGAATTTAAAGCAGGTTGGATCACTTTCTGATTGCCACTGTGTTTGCTTCTGGCTGCAATAGTGTTCTACTGTGTTCCTGATTTCGTGTGCATGACCTGGCTTCCTCTGACGTCCCTTCTGGTTCATGACTCCTGGCTTGTTCCTGATATTGCTTATCTCTGTATCCCTGATCCTGGCTTCTCTGAGTACCTGTCTTGGTTCCTGACTAGGGATGGGTGAAAATTTTCGTCTTCAAACTGAAATCGATAAATAATGGCACTTTCCACTTGGTGAAAAATTTCCAGAGAAAAGTGCAGTTTTTCCGCTTTTTCCCACCTTTTCCACCCATTGAAATCAATAGGAAGAAAAGTTTTCTACAGCCATATAAAAGTCTGTCAGGCTCTCACAGCAGCCATTCTGTGTTTGTGAGAGGAGAGAGCAGCACATTTTTAGCTAAAGGCACATAAAGGGGAATTGAAGCTCAGTTTAGGAAGTCATTAGGTAGGACATTTGTTCTCTGTATTAGGAGAGTTTGGGGGCACTCTAGGGGATAAGAAGGGAGGAAGGAGGTTTTCCCCCAAATACTCCAAAATTTCATGTGACTGACAGAAAAGACACAGGCAACCTATTTGCTTGCTGATCTTGCTGTTATTGTCCCTGTGCTGGGTGAGGAAGTCTGGGGAAAGACATTGTTGATTTTCTTTTTCAGTTATAATTTTTTTGACAGACTGTGATAAGACAACAGGGTGGACAACTTAAAAAAATAAAATAAAATAAATTATGTTGCTGCTGAATGTTATCGGTCACGCTAACCTGATTAAAATGGTGTTTCGTCAGCGATTTTTGTATGTTTTTCAAGGTTCTCCCGTACCTATACCTAAGCGGTACTTTATCATAATAGACAAGATAGTTAGGAACTTTCTCTGGTCAGGCGGTCCATCTAGGATCAAATTATCTACTATCAAGCGTTCGGTGAGTGAGGGTGGAATAGCTCTCCCTGATTTCTATAATTACTACCTGGCTGCACAGGGACAATATGCACTCGCATATGTTCTGCCGGATACCCTACACACCTTTCACAGAACTGATGAATCTCTGTTCAAACCAGGATATTCTTTGTGACATATTCCTTTGCTGGGTTCTCAGACGACCTGTACTATATGGTCGGCTATCCAATCTATTTCAAATTACAAGGCAAAAGACCCTGAAACTCCCCTCTGGGGGTTGGATGGGTTGTTGCATCCTCGACAGTTGGAATTTGGTCGATTGTGGATGATGTACGGTATCTCTAAGCTTGGTCATCTGTACCAGGGCAATGTTCTCAAAACTTCTGATCGGTTGTGCGAGGAATTCGATATTCCTTCTACCTTCCTATACTCATATATATGGCTGAAACACGCCTTAAGTGCCATGTGGGGTACTGCTACTCCAGGTCTAAAAGAATTTCCATTAGTTACGTTACCTAAGAGGAGGCAACACCTTAGACCTGTATCGATGATATATACATGGCTTACTAGGGCTTTTGTTGTGGCAGAGGACAGACTCAGGCTTAAATGGGAGGTCGATGTGGGGGCCTTTGAAGATTGTGAATGGAAAATGGCTTTAAGAAGTCCTGAATTGGTGGCCTGTACGGCCAGGCACCAACTGATCCAGCTCAAGATTTTGTACAGATCCTACTACACACCTGTGCGTCTCTTTCGAATGGGTAGGGTGGATAGTTATTGTTGCAGGAGGTGTGGGGAGGCAGGTGCTGCTTTCTTGCACCTCCTGTGGGAATGTCCTCCAGTTCGTAGATTTTGGGTAGAAGTGTTTTGTACTATATCAGCTGTAGTACGGTGGTACGTGTCACCCGCCCAGAAGACTTGCATATTTTCTATCCTCCCTGATCAATGTCACTTAAATTTCCATACTGTACTGATTAGGGAACTGTTGGTAATGGCATGAAAGGTGGTGGCACAGTCGTGGATGTCGGAACATTCCCTCACGCATGTCCAATGGATGAACTTAGTGACCCATCATCTCCCTCATTATAAGGGACTTTACCTGCACAGGGGAACCCCAAAAAAATTCCACCAAATATGGGGTCTATGGACCTCTTATTGTAATTCTAGAGTTCTCTACCGATGAGGGCTGCAAGATACGTAATTGTCACTTTGTGCTCCGTTTGTGATGCTCCTGGAGACCATAGTTAACTGTTAATATATCTGTATGTTTATTCATAAATTGATGCCTAAGCTGTTATCTGCTATGTTTATGTCCACTTAATGAAAAAGGTGGTGTGCTCGTCTTCCGGGGAGGGAGGGAAGGTGGGCGGTATGAGTTCCTTTAGAGTCTTGGTTAAGGGTGGAGATAGGGGAGGGTAGTTTTGGTTTTGATGTAGCTTAGTTCCTTTAACTTAAAAATCAAAATGGGACAGCTGTACCTCTCTGTCACGATATCTATTTGATTGTCTGTATTGTTTCTATACTTTGACTGCTATGTGCATTATCATTGTATTTGTAATGTTTTTATTAATGTCCTCTCAATAAAAATGTTAAAAAAAATAAATTAAATAAAACAATAAAAAAAAGAATAAAAAATGAAATATCTTACGTGACAGTGACAGACAGCTGACTGGGCTTAGACAAGGCATCATACAGCTCCATCAGTTGTGTTGTGCACTGTACAGTAAAAACACAGTGTAGTTGCATAATGTCCGGCAAATGCAAAAGGGGAAGGGTGAAGGGGTGGAGCAGTGTAGGGACGTGAGAGTAAAGTAGTAGTCCAAAATCCTACTGCAGCAATGATTGTTGCAGTGTGTGCAATCAATGATGATGATCCCTTTACTCCAACAGAGGATGCAGTTTGTCAAGGTCCCAGCAAAACTAGGTCCAGCACCACCATTGCCAGTAGAAATATAGAACCATATAAGAAGAACACTGAAGAAGACAACAAGTCACTTTCAAGTGTTGATGATGCTGGCAACAGCATAATAGAGGAAGGTGTAGAAGCTGAACCGCCTGTTGCATCAGACAGTGAGACACCAAAACACCTGTCCTCAATGTAGTAGTGAATTTTATTATAGTAAAAGTAAAAAGAAATAGTTTGAGACCTCCAAAAGCTTAGAGGAATATAAGGGTAGTAGTGGGTGAGAACTGTCAGGTGATGCTGATGCTGCTGAGGATGACCTAATGATGACTGATGATGATGCAGATCTAGAATATATCCCTCAAGCATCCATCTCTTGTTCAGATACAGATAAAGTTGAGAGTGAGGATGATGACAGGGCTATAAGGTTAGCAGAAAGTCAAAGGCTGTATCTTCCTCCACTTTTAAGGAGCGCTGTGCCTATGTATAAACTGTTTGAGAAAGCCTTTGGAAAGTCTGACCCTGGACAAATACAGACGTCAAAAAGGACACAGTCACCATATCAGTCATCCTCAGCATCACTGCCTCTTCAAAGTCCAAGTCCCACTCAGCCACACACACCTGTTTTGAGTACCCAGCAACAGCAACACAGGTTAACATCCATAGTGTTAGATATGAAGAGTACCTCTGCTGCTGCCACTGTAAGTGCTGCACCTTTGACACATAGTAGTAGTAGCAGTAGAATTACATCAACATCTAGCTCCAGTAGTATTAGTAGCAGAAACCACACATGACAGACAAAGCCAGGACAAATATATTAACAGCAGCACAGATGAGGAGGTGGAGGACAGATGTTACCACTGCTATGACCAATAAGTAATGTGTGTCAGTAATCTGAGAAGGAGGATAGAGTATGACAATGGTAAAAATACATACACAAATCACACCATGCCAGTACCCCCCACCACCACCACCACTAAAATACAAATCTACCACATTGTAGGCTGCACTTTATTTTTTTTATTACTTGAAATCAACATGAATATGTGCCAGTGTCACTTAAGCAAGAAAGTGTTGTGAGCAAAGGACAAATGCATTCTGCATGCTAACATTTTTCAAGCCATATTTTGCCGTAGGACTCACAACTTTGACTTTCAGCCACTTAACTCTAAACTTCAGCCCTCAGAAGAAATAATATTACAGTGGGAAATGTAGTACCCATAGGAAATATAGGCGAAAAATGTGTTAAAATAGGAAAAAAATGTGTTAACAGGCAGAAAATTTGTTAAAATAGGCGAAAAGGAGAACAGGAGAACATTTGTGCATAGGCGGAAAGGCAAAATTTTTCGCAGGAGAAATCGTCACGTTTTTGTGCAATTGTTCACACTTTTCGCCCACCCCTATTCCTGACCCCAGCTTGTCTTTTGGTTTTCTCTTCTGGATCACAATTTTGCTTTATTTGCTTTTGTTATTTTCATAAAGGTGATTTGCATTTTACTTCTTTGTGTCTGTCTGGTTCCTGGTCCCTAACAGTACACAAGGGCCATGAATTCAGAAGACGCAGGTAATCCACCGAATGTTTATTTCAAGCTGGACCAGGTAGACCAGCGCATGGACCACTTTGTGTTAGCCCTCCAGACTTTGTTGCTCTGTACTGTGCATCTGGCTCCACGGCCTCAGCAGCCCCTGGCGCAGTCTGTCCCTGTAGCTGCTGCCACCCCTGCTCCAGCTGTCAATAGTGATTCCAATGTTGTGAGAGGCATGACTGGGTCCGCTTCTCTTCCATTATGGGGGTGACCCTAACCAGTGCAGAGGTTTCTGAACCAGGTCGGTATCTATCTGTAGATGATACAACAGTCCTTTCTGTCTGATAGGAGTAATGTGGGCCTTTTGATTTCTCCCCTTTGGGAGACGCAGAAACCTATAGTGTACAATTACCCTGAGTTTTTGGCATCCTTTAAAAGGGTATTTGATGTACCAGGCAGCTCCACCTCGGCCACCAATCAAATAATGTCCATCCAGCAGGGTACAAGGATGGTTTTGAATTATGCCATAGAGTTTTGTACCCTGGCAGCTGAACTTGGTTGGAATAATGAGGTTCTCATGGTTGCTTTCTCTAATGGGCTTTCGGATACAATTAAAGATGAGATTGCAGCCCGGGACCTCTCCAGAGATTTAGAGGAATTGGTCTCATATTGCATCTTGATTGACTCGAGTATCCGAGAGAGACCTTCTTTCAGAGAGCGCCTGCAGAGGCATCCCATCCATTTAGCCCCAAGCTTTTCGTCCCCACCCGTGCCTCCCTCTCCTTCTACGCCTCTTAGTCTCGAGATCTCAGGCGATGTGGAGCCCATGCGGCTTGGGTTCACTCGCCTTTCAGTTACTGAAAGGGCGTTTAGGAGGAGGGAGAGCCTGTGCCTTTACTGCGGTAAGGCAGGGCATATGCTGTGAACTTGCCCCACACGTCTGGGAAACACCTGCATCTAAGGTCCTATAGGGGACAGACCTTAGGTGGAGTCTCAACATCCCCAGCTATCCAAAAGGATAAACCTCTAGTCTCCGTTGGGCTCTCTTGGGATGAGTATTCCATTATTTCAAAGGCACTTATTGATTGTGGTGCAGCGGGCCTCTTTATCGACAGTGCCTTCATCCAGAAGCACTCCATTCCATTGCAGCTCCGTACCACTCCACTTGCCATTGTGGAGATTGATGGCAGTCCTCTAAAGCCACATCAGGTTACCCACAAAACCTTCTCTTTGTCTATGGCTGTAGGAGCTGTCCATCATGAAACCTTACAATTCCAGGTGATCCACTCTCCTCACTATCCTGTGGTCCTGGGTTAGACATGGTTGATCAAACACCATACCTCATTTGATTGGGCAAAGGCCAAAGTCATGGCATGGTCACCCAACTGTTCCAACACATGACTAGCAAAAGTGGTGAAGGTCTCTTCGCTGCCTGAAGAGTACCAATAGTTCTATAATGTATTTGATAAGGGCTGGTGAGCTCCCGATTCACCGCCCATACGATTGTACCATTGAATTGCAACTGGGGGCCCCCTCGAGGTCGAGTCTACCCTCTTTCTGAATAAGGCCATGGAGAAGTATGTTGTGGATGCTCTGTCCCAGGGGTACATCCTCAAGTCCTCCTCTCCTGTTGGGGCCGAATTCTTCTTCGTGAAGTGGAGAACTGAGACCCTGTATCGATTAAAAGGGGCTCAACTGTATCACGGTCAAAAACACCTTCTCTAGTCCACTTACTACTGAGCTATTTGATCCATTAAAGGGGTCCAAGGTGTTAGCCAAGCTCGACCTGCGAGGGGCGTACAATTTGATATGGATGAAGGAGGGCCGCGAATGGAAAACCACGTTTAACACGAGGAGTGGGTATTACAAATACATCGTAATGCCCTTTGGTCTCTGCAATGCTCCAGTGGTTTTCCAGGAGCTCTTAAATGACATCCTCCTGGGCATGCTCCAACAATTCATGGTGGTATATTTAGATGACATTCTGATCCATTCCGCCTCTATGGAAAACCACAACACAGATGTAGCCCGAGTTCTGCAAAAATTAAGAGAAAATAATCTATTCTGCAAATTAGAAAAGTGTGAGTTCCACTGCAAATAGGTCACCTTCTTGAGGTATGTAATTTCAGAGGTTATTTTATCTATGGACACTGAGAGACTCTCGGCTGTTCTCGAGTGGCCGCAACCAGTAGGTCTCCGCCCCTTCAACGTTTCCTCAGGTGCGCTAATTATTACAGGAAATTTATCCGCAATTTTCCTCAATTGTAAAACCTCTTATCTGCATGACCAAAAAAGATTGTGACTCCACGCACTGGTTTTCAGAAGCCATCAAAGCATTTGAGGCATTAAAAGTCGCCTTTGCCACAGCACCCATTTTTGCACATCTGAAACTCGAGCTTCTATTCATACTTGAAGTCAATGTGTCTGAGATAGGAGTAGGCACCTCCTGTCTCAATGTTCTACTCCTGAGAGCCAGTTGCACTCATGTGGTTATTTTTCGAAGAAGCTAAGTCCTGTGGAGTGCAACTATGAAACTGGTGACTTTGAGTTGCTGGAAATAACACTCACTCTAAAAGAATAGAGGCATTTGCTCGAGGGAACTTCAGTGTCAATCCTAATCCTCACAGATCATAGAAACCTCACAAACCTTGTCCAAAGATAAGCGATTGACTCGATGGGCCTTATTTTTGTCACTTTTTAATTATGTGTTCTCGTTCCTGCCAGGCACCAAAAATGTCAGGGCTGATGGACAGTTCTCGGGCGCTAAGGAGAACCCTCCTTGTCCTATTATCCCTCTGGAACAAGTACTGGCCACCATATGCACAATCATAACATCTCCCCTCAGGAGGCTCCTTCCAGTCTCTGTTTTGTAACTATTAACCTCCGTACCAAGGTACTTTCTACATACCATAATACAAAGTCAGCAGGGCTTCCCAGTAAGAACCAGATTCTCTGGTCAATTTCCCATCTTTTCAGGTGGCCAGAACTTAACAAAGATATTGCTGCTTTTGTCTCTGCCTGTCCAGTCTGTGTGCAGACCAAATCACCCCATCACCTTCAAGTGGGCCTTCTCTAGCCCATACCCAATGGGAGAAACCTTGGTCACAACTTGCCATGGACTTTAGTTGCCATCCCTTTGTCTAACGGTAAAACAGTCTCCCTGCATACCTTTTAAAAAACTCCCATGCACTAAAGAGTTGGCTACGTTCTTTGTCAAAGAGGTCTATCGGCTACACTGGGTTCCCAAAGTCACAGTTTCCGACCGGCGTAGCCAGTTTGTCTCGAGATACTGGGGGGCCTTCTGTGCACAGCTAGGTATCCAACTCTCCTTCTCCTTGGCCAATCACCCGCAATCAAATGGGCCCGCGTAAAGCGCTAATCAGGCCTTGGAGCAATTCCTGTGGTGCTACATTTCAAACCTTCAGAATAATTGGTCGGTCCTGCTACATTGGGCAGAGCTAGTTCAGGAACACAGGAAAGAAACTGCCAGCTCAGGAACTCAGGAGTTTGGCTCGCTTAAGGAACTTAGGGTGCAGCTAGCTCAAGGAACTGATCTGAACTGACCAGTATAATCTGGGGCAGAGCAAGGGGAGAGACTGAACTAAATAGGGAGGAGGTGATTGCAAGGCAGGGATAGCTGGGAACAAAATTAGGCCAGCTGGGAACAGCATCAGATCTTTTTAGATTAGGTACAGCAGACTATAACAGCACCAAGGAATAGCAGTGGCACTATGAGGTACTGCACCAGACTGAGGAGAGGACAGATTTGTGACAAAGCTAAAGAAACGTGAAAACTTGCAGATTTAATAGTTATTATGAACCCTCCCTAATTTAGCGTATTCTGTAGGATGGAATCTGCTCAGATGTCACTTGATGCCCAGGTTATGATTATACACCACTACATTGTCATCACACAGTTTGCAATGGGTGGACACCAGCTGCCACATCCTGACAACTACAGGATGGCTATCAGCTGGTGGGGGAGGTAACTATGAATGAGGTGGATCATCTGAAGATGTAGTTATGTCTTCCCAGGGCCAGACCCTGGAGCAAGAAGGTTATGGTGAGCCAGGTGTTTCTCTTGCCATCGAACTTTCAGGCTATTACTGGGTTTCTCTAGTCTTTCTTTTCTTTGATTTACTCCTCACCTCTTGTTGCTTTTGGGGTGATCCAGGGGTACAGCAACAGTGGTGCACAATTTCTTTGGTAGAGGTTTTGCTTTGACATGCTTCACATAAATATAATTTCATCTGTGTTTCATGTGTGTGTGTGATGAGGGTGGTTGTGCCAAGGTGCACAGTGCCATCACTGATGAATGCACTGTGTCTGCCCAAGTGAAAAATAGAGGGGAGAGGAAAGGTGAAGAAGAATGGCCTCTTTCTTCTTCTTCTCCATATTCCCCTTAACTGTCTGGTGCAGAGGATGATGTTGTTGCTGTTTCTACTGCTGATGCCTCAGTCAGAATCAACACTACAGCTAGGGCCAGGAGTATTGCTGCTGGCAAGTGGAACCTGTCCTAGTCCCTCATCATTATTACTGCTGGACCCCATTTCCACTGTGTCTACAGTGGTCTGTGGCCCACTAGCCTGATACTCTTTATCCTGCTGCCCTTGCAACTCAGTAGCAGCAGAAATTACAGCAGCAGCAAACTCCACAAATTCTGCAATCTCACTGCTGGTTGTGGTGATGCCCATCTCCATTTCCATATCTGTCTCCCAATCCTTCTTGGTTTGGGCTAAAAAAAATCAATGAATGTATTTTCCACCCCAGTTGTTCCATCATGACACTCATCATCATCACATCACCAGTCCCTCCTTGCTGCTGATTCTCTATTACAATCTGAATGGTTGGAGGTGATGACAAATGTGACAGAGGGTACCCTGTTGTCACACTTGCCATCTCTTGTTGAGCTGAAGAAGGCAGACTGACAGCACTATCAGCAGCCACAGGCAGCTGATCTGTGCTCATGGTGGTATTACTGCTGCTAGCCCCCAGTTCTGACTTTCTCAATATCATGCCCCATAGGGACAACACCGGGGGAAGGGGAATCACAGGGTCAGGTGAATGTTGTGGGCTCCCTTGACCTCTAGTTTGGCCTCTCGGCATCACTTCCTCTTCCACCTCAGAAGGAGGATCTACTGCTATCACTCTAGTCCCACCAGCTGCTTCACTATTGCTATCAGCAACCACATCCTTTTCAGTCTCTGAATCTTCCTCAATACTAGTACCACCCACTCAGTTCCTCCTAACACTCTGAGTCTGTAGCTGCTGGATCTTAGTAGTAGTGGGACTGCTTGGGGATGACAAGCGTGACTTATGGTGCCCTGTTGTCACACTAGGCATCCTCTCCTCCTTCCCCCTCCTGAGAAACATAAGGCACACTGGCAGCACTAGCATCTGGCACAGGTAGTTGACTATCCTGCTCAAACTGCTACCCTCTTCTTCCTCTGTCTGTGACATTATTTTCCCATAGATCTTTAGGGCTGATGTAGAGAGAATGGCCATAACTGGGTCTGGGGAATCAGGGAATCCAGACCCTTCAATGCTGGTAGTGGTCACTTTCTCCTTCTCCCCTGGATGCATAATGGTCCTCCTCCTTGTATTTGTATTCCAGGTGCTCATAGTGATAGCAGTCACTTTGAGACTCTCTGCCTCAATTTCGCTAATAAATAATAATAATAATAATAATAATAAATAATAAAAAATCACAACAGCCTAGCACCCGCAAAGAACACGTAAAAAAAGGGAGTAAAGTTTGAAGACATTGAAAAAATAGCAAAAAATGTTTGTCGATTGCAGTGGAAACACATAGTTGTTCACCATTACATGTACAGTCAGAGATAATTTTCAGTGCTGCTGGTTATAAAGTTAATGAGTATTTGACATGGCTATCCAGCAGCAGTGTGACTAGATTAACTAGAGCCAGCATCTAATATCATTCAGTAGATGTGTAAAAAAAATGCCTCAGAAGCATGGTGCATCTATAACTAACAGTATCACTGATGACAAGTAAGGATTTCCATAGCTACCAGGCAACTGTCAGTGCCAGCCACCAGAAGTGACAAGTGATATCAGCATAGTTGTTCTCTGTCTTCCGTGCTACAACATCACCATCCACATCAACCACATTTCATTCCAACTTTTATTTTCACATTATCTGTATCTCAAAAAATTGTTTTCAGGTTTAAAGAAAGCCTTGGAAAAATATGTGTATGCTTCTAATAAGAAAATCTATAATTATTCTTTACAGGCTTAGGTATCGTAGGGAAAGTCGTAAGAACAATAGTTTACAGGCTTACATTGCAATGCCAACCTTGAAAGAGATTAGGAGTAAGCTTGCACAACACTAGCAGCATGATGAAGATAATTCAGCTCTGTCTGCTGCTGTGACTATGGGTGGGCAAAAGGTTATGCTGTGTTCCTGTGAAAAGATCCATGAAAACCATGCGGTTATTTTATTTTTTGATGGAAAATCCGCTTTTAATAAAATTATTAAATTAAATTGCTGTTTTCGCCAATTGGCAAGTATTATTTGTTCTTTTTTTTAATGGCTACAAACTTTTCGCCCATTTAATGACATGTTTTTCACCTTTTCACTATAAAAGTGTATCATTTTCCAGGAAGTGAAATGCTATACAAGAAGTTATTAAGAGAGAGGGTGTTAGGTTGTTGAGTTGCAAAATTTATGCAGGAGAGGCTCATAGTGTAATGGGCAGTTATGCTCTTGTGAGTCTGAGGAAGAGGAAGTGACCAATAAGAGCATTGAAGGGTCTGGATGCCCTGACTCCCAAGATCCAATGATGGCCAGTCTCCCTGCACCACTCATAGGGGAAATTTGTGTCATGAGCAGAGGAAGAAGAGGGTAGTAGAGTGAGCAGGATAGCTCAGCTACCTGTGCCTGCTGTCAGTGCTGCACCTGCCAGGGTTCGTTGTGATTCTCAGAAGAGGGGAAGTAGGAGATGATGCCAAGTGTGACAGCGGGGGACTTTAAGTCCCACTTGTCATCCCCAAGGAGTTCCACCACTACTACGTCTGTAATATAGCAGCAGCAGCAGCAAGGAGGGACTGGTGGTTGTGATGATGATGATGATGGAGAAGCTGAAGTGGAAGAGACATTTTGACCTTTTTAGCCCAGATCGAGAAGGAATGGAACTGATATGGGGATGGGGATGGGCATCACCACCACCATGAGTAGTGAGATCTTGGAATTTGAGCAGTTTGCTGCAGCTGAAATTCCTGCTGTTGCTGCTGAGTTGCAGGGGAAGCAGATTGCTGAGGAGCAGGATACAGTGGGAATGGGTAGGGGTGGGTTGAATTTGTCACTGTGGTCCCATGAGAAATTCAATGAAAACCATGTTATTGTTTGCATTTTTGCAAGAAAATACGCTTTTAAAACAGTGATTACAATTTTTGCATTTTTTAGACTATTGGCCAAAATTCTCTGAAAATGTTTCCGTGGCTAGAAAGTTTTCACCATTGTTGAAGTTGTTTTCACTTTTCTGCTATAAAAACATGACGTATTTGTGGTAGTGAAACACAATAGAAGCAGCTACAGAGCGAGGAAGATGTGCTGTGCTGTTCTGTTGTTATTTATTTTGAAAACTGAGGCAGGAGAGGCTCATAGAAACTGCTATCACTATGAGCAGTAAAAGGAGGACCTGGAAGGACCCTTATGTGTCCACTGAGTCTTTCTGAGCAGGAAGTGAGCACAACTGAACCAGTGCTGTCCAGTCCCTTTAAATCACCCCTAGGGATATTGGGGAATTTAATGGGAAGGGAGGAAGAGAAGGGTAGTACTAGTAGTGAGAGCAAGACAGGTCAGCTGCCTATGCCTGCTGCAAGATGTGCTGCCACCATGCTGTACCTGCTGCCAGACATGCTGCCCCTGCTTCCACTAGTGCTGCTTTACCTTCTGCCAGACGTGCTGCCCCTGCTGCCACTAGTGCTGTACCTGGTGCCAGACTTGCTGCCACTAATGCTGTGTCTGCTGTCAGACATGCTGCGCCTGCTGCCACTAGTGCTGTACCTGATGCCAGATGTGCTGCCCCTGCTGCCACTATGCTGTACCTGCTGCCAGACGTGCTTCCCATGCTGCCACTAATGCTGTGTCTGCTGCCATATATGCTGCCCATGCTACTGATACCACCATTGCTGTGCCTGCTCTCAGATGTGCTGCCCCCTAGTGTGTCTTGTAATAATCAGGAGGGGGGGTAGAAGATGATGCCAAGTGTGACAGCAAGGGACCCTAAGTCACACCTGCCATCCCCAAGCAGTCCTGTCAATGCTAGTACTACTACTACTAAGGTTCAGCAGCTTGTTAGCATTAGGACTGAAGGAGGGGGTAATCACGATATTCTCATATTGCTAGTGACTGTGAGAGACTGTGAAGACTCTGCTGCTGAACATGATGTGGTTGGTGTTAGTAGCAGTAGAAGTAATGTGAAGCAGCCGGAGTGGTAAGGGAAACATTTGAGAGTGTTCAGACTAGCAGTCAAGGGAGCCCATACCATTCATCTGACCCTGGGAGTCCTCCCCTTCCCTTCACTAAAGTGTCCAAGTGGAACAGTATCCTCAAGACTAAGAGGCCAGAGCTGTTGTTGGGGGAGAGCAGACACACAATTAATACTACCACCACCAGAAGGAGCACAGATCAGCTGCCTGTGTCTGCTGCTACTGCTGCCAGTCTGCCTTCTTCAGGTCAAAATGAGATGTCCCAATGTGACATTAGGGGACCCTCTGACACATTGTTTGTCATCGTCACCTCCTCCAAGCAGCAGTGAGATGTCTGTAATAGAGCAGCAGTAGCTTATCACGGTGCCCATGATTGCTGCCTTTTCCTGTCAGTTATCTGTGAGGACTCCCCATTGGCTGTCTGTCTTTAGTCCGTCCAGTATTGCCTATATAGACTGGGTTCTGGCACCCTTTGGTTGCCCTTTCGTGGTGTCTCTATGTCAGTAGTCACCTGCATTTGTATGCCTGTGTTGCCTGGGCCTTGGTTGAATCCTCTACTCTCCAGTGTCTGCCTGCCCACCTGACTAACAGCCTTTTCTGCTGAAGTGGTTCCTGCCTCCGTTCCTGATCCAGTTTGGCCTGACGTTCCTGCTTCCATTCCTGATCTGGTTGACTGCCGTTACTGTTCCAGCTTCCTGTCCTGGCCTGGCTGTCGCTCCTGCTCCTGGATCGTATTTGGATTCTCTCCGTTATCCTGGTCACTTGGGTGAAATTCTGATCTCTGGGCATATTCTGTGTAGTCCAGTACACGGGTACTGGTTTGCTCCTTTACAGCACCGGTTGTGTGTCCCTGTAGTCAAGTACGCGGGTACTGGTTCTCTCCTTTTCACTGGCTGCTCACTGCCACCTTTACTGCACCTGGCTCGCCATCACCTTCTTGCTCTAGGGCCCGGGCAAGGGAAGATCATGTAACAACATCTTCTGATGATCCACCTTGTTCTCCTTTAACTCCCCTGCCAGTAGAAAGTCATTCAGATAGATGTCAAAATGTGACAGTTAGTGTCCACCCATTGCACACTGTGTGGTGCTCTGACCACACATGGCAGTGTGGTGGAGGTTAATCAAAAGCAAGGCATCAAGTGGCATCTGAGGAAATTCCATCCTGCAGAATATGTTAAGCTGGTGGGAGGGAGGGTTCATTATTATTACTTGAAAGTTGTTCTTAGCTGGGAGTGGACAAAGGGCATAGTGACAGCAGCAGTACTTGGCTTCTTGTGGGTTGATTTCACATTGGGGACCCTAAGTGTCACGGTGCTTGGTTAGAGTTATGCCAAGTGTTTGATGCGAGTTCAGATGTGCCCATTGTTCCCAGTCTTCCCCTTATTTCATACACACACACTGTGCACATTGCATTTGCTGATGAGAGGCACAGTGCTGTCTTGCATGATTTTGGAGGAGAGGGCAGGTGGAGAACCCTCCTTTCTCCACATATACAGTGGGGCAAAAAAGTATTTTTCAGCCACCAATTATGCAAGTTCTCCCACTTAAAAAGATGAGAGAGGCCTGTAATTTTCATCATAGGTACACTTCAACTATGAGAGACTGAATGGGGGGAAAGAATACAGGAAATCACATTGTAGGATTTCTAATTAATTCATTGGTAAATTCCTCCGTAAAATAAGTATTTGGTCACCTACAAACATGCAAGATTTCTGGCTCTCACAGACCTGTAACTTCTTCTTTAAGAGTCTCCTCTGTCCTCCACTCGTTACCTGTATTAATGGCACCTGTTTGAACTTGTTATCAGTATAAAAGACACCTGTCCACAACCTCAATCAGTCACACTCCAAACTCCACTATGGCCAAGACCAAAGAGCTGTCGAAGGACACCAGAAACAAACTTGTAGACCTGCAATCTGCAATAGGCAAGCAGCTTGGTGTGAAGAAATCAACTGTGGGAGCAATTATTAGTAAATGGAAGACATACAAGACCACTGATAATCTCCCTCGATCTGGGGCTCCACGCAAGATTTCACCCCGTGGTGTCAAAATGATCACAAGAACGGTGAGCAAAAATCCCAGAACCACACGGGGGGACCTAGTTAATGACCTGCAGAGAGCTGGGGCCAAAGTAACAAAGGCTACCATCAGTAATACACTACGCCGCCAGGGACTCAAATCATGCAGTGCCAGACGTGTCCCCCTGCTTAAACCAGTACATGTCCGGGCCTGTCTGAAGTTTGCTAGAGAGCATTTGGATGATTCAGAAGAGGATTGGGCGAATGTCATATGGTCAGATGAAACCAAAGTAGAACTTTTTGGTAAAAACTCAACTCGTCATGTTTGGAGGAGAAAGAATGCTGAGTTGCATCCAAAGAACACCATAACTACTGTGAAGCATGGGGGTGGAAACATCATGCTTTGGGGCTGTTTTTCTGCAAAGGGACCAGGACAACTGATTTGTGTAAAGGAAAGAATGAATGGGGCCATGTATCGTGAGATTTTGAGTGAAAACCTCCTTCCATCAGCAAGGGCATTGAAGATGAAACGTGTCTGGGTCTTTCAGCATGACAATGATCCCAAACACACCACCTGGGCAACGAAGGAGTGGCTTCGTAAGAAGCATTTCAAGGTCCTGGAGTGGCCTAGCCAGTCTCCAGATCTCAACCCCATAGAAAACCTTTGGAGGGAGTTGAAAGTCCGTGTTGCCCAGCGACAGCCCCAAAACATCACTGCTCTAGAGGAGATCTGCATGGAGGAATGGTCCAAAATACCAGCGTGTGAAAACCTTGTGAAGACTTATAGAAAACATTTGACCTCTGTCATTGCCAACAAAGGGTATATAACAAAGTATTGTTATGAACTTTTGTTATTGACCAAATACTTATTTTCCACCATAATTTGCAAATCAATTCTTTAAAAATCAGACAATGTGATTTTATGGATTTTTTTGTCTCATTCTGTCTCTCATAGTTGAAGTGTACCTATGATGAAAATTACAGGCCTCTCTCTTTTTAAGTGGGAGAACTTGCACAATTGGTGGCTGACTAAATACTTTTTTGCCCCACTGTACCTGAAGTGCTGGGGGCTAGTTGTGTTGCTACTGCCTCAGGGGCTAGTTGTGGTGCTGCTACTGCTTGAGACTCCTCACTGGAGCTAACAGAGACAAGCAGAGCTATGATCATCCATCACACATGTTACTGCTGTTGTTGATCCCATTCCCTTTGAGCTGCTAATCATACTGCTGCTTAAACAACTCAGCAGCAAGAACAGCAGCCACAAATGAGAATTTGACATGACATGCACTATGCTAGTAGAGCATTTTGTTTTTTTCTCAGGTCATGTTCTTTAAAAAAAACAAAACAAAAAAAAACAAAAACAGTGTGGGGGGGGGCTGGTTTCTAACAAACATAAGTCCTACAAATCCTCAAATGATCCTACAAATGATTCCTCAGGGCTTGTGATACTAACATGCCAAATTGATAAAAATTATCCTTGATTCCTTAGGACCTGTGATGCTAAAAAAACAAAGTTCTACAAATGAATGTTTCCTCAGGTCTTGAGCCTCTAATAAGTCTAAGTCCTACAAATCAATGTTTCATCGGGGCTTGGGCCTCTAACAAAAAGTCCTACAAATCGTCCTCTGCAAAATACTCTATCCCAACAAATATCAATCAGTCACAACTTACGTCAGGGGGTCCCTGTTTCTGTTACATTATGTATCAATTTCTCCAATCTTCATTTGTAACCTACCAGAACACTCTCATGTTTGCCTCACTATCAAGCACATATTGCAAGGTAGCATTACCACGACCAGCAGTCTCTCCTCTTCCTGCTGTACTAGGGGTAAGTCCACTCTCACACTGCTAAGCTTCAGTGCAGCTGATTCACACTGAAGCAGATGCACTGTGGTGGGGCAAACATGTTCAAGGGATACTTCCTCATACACTGCAGGTGTATCAGACTGGGAAGCTGTACCGTGATTATACTGGTGCTGCTATGGCGACTCAGAGTGAGATATGGTGGGAGACTAAGAGTAGGAGTGGGGCACAGTAGGGGAGTCAGAGTTGGATATAGTGGGGACCCTGAAGGAACACAGTTTCTGACTCAGTGGTGGAGATGTTCACACATTGTCCAGCACTAGGTTCTTTAACATATAACCCCATTTGACTGATGGGGTTCTACTGCTGGCTGGGGTGCTCTGTGGATCTCTCTGGCCTAGAACACTCATTGTTGCTTATGGAAGATTCCTCCTCCACAACAGCAAAATAACTCCTCCAACTTCTACTGGCCATTGTTCCTCACACTTTGATTTTTCTCTCTCTGTCAGTCTTTCTGTCTCTTTAAATTTGGCTGTATGAATCTATTGAACTCTGTTTAGCAAAAGGGTAAGTTCAGGCTTATAATACTATGAAGGCAGAAAATCCTGCACCATAGAAAATAATAGGCAGAAACTGCAAAATTCTTAAGACATTTCAAAATCTGGTAGAAAAAAGGATAGAAAGACTTTTCTGTGGTCAAAATTTTCAGTCAAAATGGTCAAAACATTAACATTTTTTTCTCTTCAAAATTACCCTGGGAACAAAATTGGACTTTTTGCCCATCCCAATTATAAATGTCTCTGTCATCAAAAGGATACATTCACCTTTCCAGGTCCTAACATCAGTCTGATTATTCAGGACTTGTATGATTACCTCTCCCCATTAATTTCCTGTACCCCTTTAGAAGCCTCAGAAGGAAGAATGAGGAGGAAGGAAAGAATATTGAAACAATTTTACATCAAGTAAGTAAGTATGCATGCCCAGGGTAGGGGCTTAGTAAGTATGGTTCTATAGCTAACATGGGGATGGGGGAAGTATGTGTTGTTCTATCACTGCCAGTGCAGTGGGACAAGGCTTGGGTGGGTTAGTATGCATGATTTTATGACTACTGTGGGACAAGGCTGGGGGTCAGTATGTGTGATATTATAGTTACCAGTGAAATGGGACAAGGCTGGAGGAGCAGTAATAAGTATGTGTGGTTCTATGGCTACCTGTGCAGTGAGATGGAACTGGTAGGCTCAGTAAGTGTGATTCCCTTTTAATTTTTTTCAATCAGCCTTAGATGTTGCATCCATGGAGGAGGACATTGTGATTGTTAGCTAGACCACAAGACTCTGCTTATTGTACATGGTCTGTAAAACAATTTGCTGCACACATTTGTAGTCCTTAAAACATTAAATAGGCTCATACACCCTGCTGTATTCAGTCTGAAAAAACTACCAGCCATTGTTATGTCTGCCTTTATGGACGTGACATCAAGGACTGATTCAAGATGTTATCTTTTGAAAAAAGGCAAAAGGGAAAAATTCATAAAGTCCATTAGGATTTTTCTGACCAAAGTAATGCAAATGGGAGGTTATTATTAAGAGGATTTCATTATTTTTTAACAATTAAAAAGAACAGCTGGAATGTTCCTGTCCTCAGTGCTTTAATATGGAAAAGTGAAAATACTGAATGCATTTGAAGGAAAGTAAGCAGCAAAGACATGAGGATTAAAAGGCTCATTTGAGGTCATACAACAAAAAGATAATTCTTTCTATAAGCACACATGACTACCTGGTGATAAAGAAGGAAACTGCAGGAAATCATTTCAAGGACTTTTCACGTTTGTGACCACTCAGACTGTCCCCAGCTGCCTAAGCAAAATGAAGAGAGCAAAATAAGCACTTTTTTGAATAACTTTAACAAATAACAAAAGAAGAAGATTCTTGTTAATTTGTTTAGCTCACCTATTCTCAAGTAGGGATAGCCTTAAATCCTAGCCTGTAAATGTCCCTTTCAAGTCATGTTTCAAACACCCCGCCTTATACTCTAGGCTAATTTCCTTAATGATAAATCCCTCCGCAACTGCATCTGTTCTGTAGAGATTTTGCAAACATCAGAGAATTTCACACAGTAGGATTATAATTCTCTGGAAGCCAGAAATAATTTCACTGACACCACTGGCAATGATAATTCTTCATCTGAAACCATAAAGCCCAATAAGGAATATACATTATACAGGAACAGCTAATTGGTGAGATGGCTCAGCTGGCTAATGCACCAGCTTTAGAATCTGTTCAAACCTCAGGGTTGCTGGTTATTATCTGGCAAAGTCAACTCAGCCTTTCATCCTTCTGAGGTACATAAGATGAGTACCCAGGACATTCCTGAAAATAAAAGAAAATTGCAATGTATCCTTCCTGGTAAAATAATTTCATAAGATGAAATAAATAACAACCCCCTTTGATATGGCCAGACAATCCTAATGAGCCTTGTGAATATATCCCTTTTAATTTTTTTCAATCAGCGCTAGGTGTTGCATCCACAGAGGAGGACATTGTGATTGTTAGCTAGACCACAAGACTCTGCTTATTGTACATGGTCTGTAAAAACAATGTGCTGCACAGAATTATAGTCCTCAACCCCTTAACGACCAGCTGCGCAGGCACGCAGCGGTCACTAAAAGTGCTATGACCGTCAAGGGTCATTAAGGGGTTAAAACATTAAATAGGCTCATACACTCTGCTGTATTCAGTCTGAAAAAACTACCAGCCATTGTTATGTCTGCCTTTATGGACGTGACATCAAGGACTGATGGAGTCATGGAGTCCATTAGAATTTTTCTGACCATAGTTAGCAAATGGGAGGTTATTATTAAGAGGATTTCATTATTTTTTAACAATGAAAAAGAACAGCTGGAATGTTCCTGTCCTCAATGCTTTAATATGGAAAATTGGAAATACTGAATGCATTTGAAGGAAAGTAAGCAGCAAAGACATGAGGATTATAAGGCTCATTTGAGGTCATACAACAAAAAGATAATTCTTTCTATAAGCACACATGACTACCTGGTGATAAAGAAGGAAACTGCAGGAAATCATTTCAAGGACTTTTCACATTTGTGACCACTCAGACTGACCCCAGCTGCCTAAGCAAAATGAAGAGAGCAAAATAAGCACTTTTTTGAATAACTTTAACAAATAACAAAAGAAGAAGATTCTTGTTAATTTGTTTAGCTCACCTATTCTCAAGTAGGGATAGCCTTAAATCCTAGCCTGTAAATGTCCCTTTCAAGTCATGTTTCAAACACCCCGCCTTATACTCTAGGCTAATTTCTTTAATGATAAATCCCTCCGCAACTGCATCTGTTCTGTAGAGATTTTGCAAACATCAGAGAATTCCACACAGTAGGATTATAATTCTCTGGAAGCCAGAAATAATTTCACTGACACCACTGGCAATGATAATTCTTCATCTGAAACCATAAAGCCCAATAAGGAATATACATTATACAGGAACAGCTAATTGGTGAGATGGCTCAGCTGGCTAATGCACCAGCTTTAGAATCTGTTCAAACCTCAGGGTTGCTGGTTATTATCTGGCAAAGTCAACTCAGCCTTTCATCCTTCTGAGGTACATAAGATGAGTACCCAGGACATTCCTGAAAATAAAAGAAAATTGCAATGTATCCTTCCTGGTAAAATAATTTCATAAGATGAAATAAATAACAACCCCCTTTGATATGGCCAGACAATCCTAATGAGCCTTGTGAATATATCCCTTTTAATTTTTTTCAATCAGCCCTAGGTGTTGCATCCACAGAGGAGGACATTGTGATTATTAGCTAGACCACAAGACTCTACTTATTGTACATGGTCTGTAAAAACAATGTGCTGCACAGAATTATAGTCCTCAACCCCTTAACGACCAGCTGCGCAGGCATGCAGCGGTCACTAAAAGACCACAGAGCTTTTTATATATATATATATATATATATATATATATATATATATTGATTCCGGACTCCCTGAACGGCGTGCATCCGCGGGGGGAGCCCGGAATTCCATGACGGTCATAGTACGTCATGGGTCGTTAATAGTGTTGAGCGAGCGTGCTCGGCCGATGCTCGGATCGGCTCGAGCATCGCTCTGCTCGGCACATGGCGGTACTCGTCGAGTACCGCCATGTGCTCGCCCGCCATGTTCGGGTGGCGGGGATCTGTGCCGGAAGAGGCACAGATCTGAAGACGCTCCGCTGGACCACCAGGGACTGGAGGTACGGGGGCATTGCGGAGATGAAGGGGGCATTGCGGAGATGAAGGGGGACATTGTGGAAGAGGGGCATAGAGTCTATGCCCCTCTTCCACAATGTCCCCCTTCATCTCCGCTATGCCCCTCTTCCACAATGTCCCCCTTCATCTCCTCTATGCCATAGAGGAGATGAAGGGGGACATTGTGGAAGAGGGGCATAGCGGAGATGAAGGGGGACATTGTGGAAGAGGGGCATAGCGGAGATGAAGGGGGACATTGTGGAAGAGGGGCATAGCGGAGATGAAGGGGGCATAGCGGAGATGAAGGGGGACATTGCGGAGCTGAAGGGGGCATTCGGAGATGAAGGGGGCATAGCGGAGATGAAGGGGGGCATTGACCAGGCACCCTCCCCTCATCAGAGCAGGGGGTGCCTGGTATAATGCTCGTGTCGCCCCATTGGATTCAATGGGGCTCGGGTGCTCGGCCGAGCACTCGAGCCTCAGGGGGTGCTCGGTCAGAGCACCCGAGCATCGGGGTGCTCGCTCAACACTAGTCGTTAACTCAGATTGACCCATTACGTGCTATGACCGTCAAGGGTCATTAAGGGGTTAAAACATTAAATAGGCTCATACACTCTCCTGTATTCAGTCTGAAAAAACTACCAGCCATTATTATGTCTGCCTTTATGGACGTGACATCAAGGACTGATGGAGTCATGGAGTCCATTAGAATTTTTCTGACCATAGTTAGCAAATGGGAGGTTATTATTAAGAGGATTTCATTATTTTTTAACAATGAAAAAGAACAGCTGGAATGTTCCTGTCCTCAATGCTTTAATATGGAAAAGTGGAAATACTGAATGCATTTGAAGGAAAGTAAGCAGCAAAGACATGAGGATTATAAGGCTCATTTGAGGTCATACAACAAAAAGACAATTCTTTCTATAAGCACACATGACTACCTGGTGATAAAGAAGGAAACTGCAGGAAATCATTTCAAGGACTTTTCACGTTTGTGACCACTCAGACTGTCCCCAGCTGCCTAAGCAAAATGAAGAGAGCAAAATAAGCACTTTTTTGAATAACTTTAACAAATAACAAAAGAAGAAGATTCCTATTAGTGCAATCAGTTTGGTATAGCAAATGAAAAATAAATATTTATAATCTTACAGTGGGCCATATAAAATATTATAACGTATGTAGGCCATTTTGTTTGATAAAGACACATGTTTATCACAAAACGCTTTCGAGTGGGAGTCTCTGTCTCAAAGTACTTTTGTATTTCTGTATTTTCAATTTTATTATTGCTTATAATAAATCCATTTGACGGATGTTATTTTTGTGGAAAAAGCAGCTATTCTTAGTGACCAGTGATATCCTGAACAGAAACTGGTATATTTCTCTGTGTGCGAGCCTGTCAGTTGACTGGTAATACTCCTGTTCCAACTCTGACTACAATATTTTGTGACTATAGTATATTTATTTCTCGGTTGTAATATAAATCTGATAGCAGTATTACACTATTGGCTCTTTTCATTTTCCTTTGTATTTTGGCTGCAGCTGGGGAGAGCATGTTGTGAAAATCAGCCTGTTCCCATGTGTAAGTTCCAGGGAGTTTATGTGTGCTGTGCCTGGAACAGTGTAAATAGTCAGGGGGAGATTCACTAAGGAGTTATAAAGACGTGACAAAGTAGAGATTACTTCTCCAGTGATATCACTTCTCCAATTCCTATGTTATTCTATGGAGCCTATGCACTAAGATTTCTCAACTTTTGCATAGGTTCTATAGAATAACATAGGAAATGGTGAAGTGATATCAATGGAGAAGTCATCTCCACTTTATCACCTTTTTATCTTGCTTTAGGGAATAACACCCTACCCCAGGAGCCATTATAGCTGAGACTCATGTACAGAAGATCTCAGCAAGTATTTTTTGACGTCTCTATCAAAAATATGATTCTGGTGTTGGTTCCAGTTTTTATCATGTGTTTCTACACAAGCGGTGTCTACAGTGTCTATAATAGGGGTGGGCGAAAAGTGAGAAAAATTTCCCGCATGACTTTTCACAAAGAATGTCTGGTTTTTTTTTCACTTTTTTCACGAAACTTTTATTTTTTTTCTCCAGTCCAAAATCTTCCTCCTTTTCGCCTATTCCAGCAAAATTTTCACCAATTCCAATACATTTTTCTCCTATGCTAACACATTTTGTGTGTAGTCTAACACGTTTTGCCTATTCCACACATTTTTCTCCTATTTTAACACATTTTTTCCTATTCCAAACATTTTTTCCTATGTTTAATATTGTGCAACATTTCCCAGCACAATATTACTTCTTCTGAGGACTGAAGTGGAGAACTATGTAGCTGGATGTCAAAGTTGTGAGTCCTACAGCAACATATACCTTGAAAAAATGTGTTAGCATGCAGAGTGTCTTTGTCCATTGCCCACAACACTTACTTCCTGCTTAAGTTACACTAGTACATATTCATGATGATGTCAAGTGATTAAAAAAAAATAAAGTACAATGTGGCAGATGTGTATGGTAGTGGTGGTGGGCTGGCGTGGTGTGATTGGTGGGACCTTGAGAAACTGCATCCACCCCAGGAGGAGATAGATCATCATCATTTATTGCACATGTTGCAGCATGTTACACTCCCCTGCACTTCCTCCACTTTTCCCCCTCTCGCTTGTGCATTTGCTAGACATTACTCAACTACTGTTGTGTTTTTACTCTGGAGTTTGACATTCCCGTACTACAGAGAACACATTTCCTATCTAAATGACTCCCTAAAATTAAGCTTCAATTCCCCTTTATTTGCCTATCTTCTCTAGCTCAAAAACATGCTGCTCTCTCATCTCACAAACACAGAATGGCATGCTGTGAGAACCTGTAGAAAACTTGCAGTGCATTTCACACCTCTTAGCAATAAAGAGCTCAGTGAGTTAACCCATACATTGTATAGACATAGCTGTCTTTGGATGCAATCACAAACTCTTTACACATATATCTAGCCTGCACTAATCCAGAGATAAAGGTCACTATCTATAATAAAATGGATAAATAGCCTAGGTGCACTCAGGTTCTAATAAGACATAAGACAAAACCAAAAGAAAGATTACCCCTGACGAAGTCATGAGAATGGAGATACACTTTGGATTGTGAGTTTGATGACTGGCTGTACACAATGACGTGACTACCTGTAGCCATTATTTAGATAAGTATATTATCTTAAATGCTTTCACTTGTTTATTTCACTGTGTACTTGCCATTATTGATTTGCACATGATTAAAATGCACTTTAATGATTTTTCACAAGCTGCATTAGGAGGTCGTATATTTTTGTGTATTACTAGTCCTCTAATTTTAATATGTTTTTATGTAATCTCTTTGTGATATTGTTGAAGATAATAAACATATATTATTGGTTGTCTGTTTGAGTGCCTCATTTTTAGGGTTCTTTTTGGTGCTAGGGATACACCTCTTGTTTCCTCTGGCATCTTTCTTTTGGTTTTGACAAACTCTTTACACACTAGGGGCTCGATGCAAATGTTGGCGTTGGCAGAAAAAACTGGCGACGGTGGTTTTGTACATCAAGTAAGCAATGCAAATGTTCCCACTAGTAAGAAATAATGGCAGTTCTGAAACACACAACGCTCGTTGCCAAAACACCAAAATCTCACCCATTGAGGACAGTGTAGAAGCGAAGCCCAGAGCCATTCAAATGTTGGAGTTAGGTCTAATGCGAGTTAAATTGCAACATTTTCCTCCAGAAATCTAACACCCATTTTTTTGGCGAACATCACACAACTCAGAGTAGAAAACCATCGTTGAGAAAAATAAAACAGAGAGTTAGTTATAACATGAGTTAAATAACAAAAAAACAGGGCCTAGATGCACTAAATGTCGATGTGGTGTCGGTATGATCCAGTTGATATGTTTGAATCACTCCGACAATTCGATCTGTACACACATCGACATATTCACAAAAATTGAAGGATGGAAGGGGAGGTTTGGAGAATGTCCCTATTAGCATACAGGATTTTCGAAGTGCTGTCGGTGTGGAAGGGATCTCCTCCCCTCACACATCACCAACACTACGACAATTCTGAACAACATTCTCTGTGATTCCCTATCCAGCCAGTAGGGGAATACAGAGAAGGCTTTCAGCACCATGGACAGCATTGAATGCCATAGGGATGTGCACTGCTCACCCCTGTGGCATTCAAAGGTTTACAATAAACAGAAATAGTATACCAAGCACTACACAATATCCCTCCCCTCAACATCTTTCCCCCTTAGTATGTCGACGTGTATTGCATATATTCGACATACTAACTCCATCCGACATTCACCTCAGGGACTGCCATGTAGTCGACAAATCTGTCTTTTATTCAACACTTAATTCTTTGAGTACCAGAGAGGTAGGAAAGCATTGCTTAGCATGTGTTTCTTACCCCTCTGGTACACAAAGGGTTAATAGGCAAGGTATGCCTGTATATGTGTGTGTATGTTAACAATTTATGTTTTACTAAAGAAATGTGTTTAACTTTAATAACATATACATTATACCTCAAGGGGGGTTTCATGACCCCTCATGACACCCCCTCTAACATGAGGCCGACAAATGCCTCATATGTGAAACATAGCTTATATGCACTTTTATGGTTACAGTAAAAGACCAGACCTCAAAGGGGGACACCAGAACCACTCCTGAGAGCCCTCCTACCATGGATCATCTATCCAAAATGATAGATGATCCATGGGGCGACCCCAAAGGCATTTACTGCATTCTTGATGCTGCGGGCTTTACAGCCGCCCGCAGCACCAAGAAATGAATGAATGAATGGAGGTGAAGGGAGCTCTGTTGTCCCATCATTCAATCAGTCACCCGCAGCATCAAGAATACAGTGAATGCCTTTGGGGTAGCAATGCTTTATTACCTCTCTGGTATTCAAAGAGTTAAGTGTTGAATAAAAGACAGATTTGTCGAGTACATGGCAGTCCCTGAGGTGAATGCTGGATGGAGTTAGAATATAAAATATATGCAATATATGTCGACATACTAAGGTGGTAACTCCAACATTTGGATCGAGCCCTAATTTACTGGTACAACAGAAGGGACATTTTCTTGTACCACTTATCCAGCTACAAAGAGAAATGTCCGAATTTCCCTTTAATTTAAAAATTAAGCTTTTAACCTATTGAATGCTAGAGAGGTATCCAACTCATTGCAATGTGCTGGAGATCTCTCTAGCATGCCATGGGACTACATGTATGTCCCCTATGATGCTGTTAGCTTGTTACAGAATTTATTTCCTTTAGTTTGCAAGTTTGGGCTATGATATTTAATGGCAGTGTTGCTGATTTCACTTTAAATACACCAACATCATTTGATACACTCACTCATATATATATAGTAGTTTGCATTCAGTTAATATTATATCCTATGCAAATGTTGTTCTAATATCTTCAAACCTAAGTTTATTTTACTTCAATTATGCAATAAATATTTGATGACTTCTGCTTATTTCAGGGAGATCATTAAAAAAGAGCCTGTCAGGTTTCAACCTTTGGGCCTTATGCTCAAACAAAATGAGGAAACATTATTTTGATGCAAACTACTTCCTGCATAGGGTACAAATTAAACTCCCACCTGAATTCAATGGGGCTTTTAACACATTGAATGTTAGAGTTGTCTCCAACCCATTGCTTTGAAAAAGACTGAATATCTCTTTATCATTTAAGATCCATTTAAATAAGCGGGCATTTGGGGAATTCTTATTTCTCCCCTGTTTTCCAATTGAGGTTTGATTGACAGAAATCCCATGACCAGAGCTATCTATAATACACATTTCCAAGATTCATATTCGTCCTTGCAGCTACAGAAAGAGAAGGATCAGTGTCTGTGGATTTCATATCCTTCTGGTAATTTATACAGCTATTTGAGGTGGAGATTTGAAATATGAAACTACTTGGTATCTCAATACACGTGTAAAGCAATGTTCTTCATTATATACAGTTTGTGATTCAGTTAGGTGTTCCTCTTTTATTCTGCAAAACCCATGCAGCTCTTACAGCACCTTAAAGAGTTTCCCTTAGGTTTTTTCAGTAAAAGCATACGCACATTTATTTATCTGGCTTACAGTGTTATGTAAAGACACTTTATTCATTTTAAAAGGGATAGCTGTGGATGACTGCTGAACATATTTATATGTAACAGCTATGCAGGCAAATACACACACACACGCACACATTTCATATATATATTTATTTTTGTGTGTATCAATGAAGCTAAGAACTATGTCACCAGGAGCATATACTTCTAGCAGGGTCACCCAAGGTGGACAGATCAAAGCTGTCACCAGACTAAGTCAATCCAAAATCTGTCAACCTGCACTGGACCAGAGTGGCAGATTATGGTCCATTCCCTCAGCAAGGCTTTACAAGAAAAACAATGGCCCTCATTCCTGGGAGGCTTTCAAGCTCTTGCCTATGGCAGAAGGAAGACTAGATCAGTTGTAGAGGGTGCTAAGAATCACCCAGTTTGACTAGTCTGCCTTTGGTCTCTAGACATTGGAATGCTTAACATTCAATCTATGAGTACAGTTTCATACTTAGAGGAACTTGTACAGGAACCAAACTACATCAGCTGGGACATCACCAGATTATGTGAGACTTGGAAAAAGGGTAAAGATTTAGTCAAATTAAGATGGACACTGGCTATACTACAAAGGAACCAATGATGGATGATGTGGAGGATCTGGATTCTTGACTGACAGATTCAGTCATAAAAGTACAAAGTATATTGCTTCCTGTGTTATCAAAGTAAACAGTCGCTATGTTCTTCAAATCATTCAAGTTTATGTCCCTACAAGTGGCCACAGTGATGACGAAGTAGAAGAATATTATGAGAACTCTACAAACAGGACAAATTTGTAATGGGAGATTTAATTGAAAGAATTGGTAAGATCCAAAATGGAGAAAAATCAATCAGACCACATGGAACTGGAAAAAGAGTTGACAGAGGCAACCAACTGATTGACTTTGCAGAAGAAAAAAAATTGTTTATCATGAATTCATTCTTCAGGAAAAAGGCCCACAGAAAATGGACATGGAAAAGCCCTAATGGTAACACAAGTGATATCGACTTCATACTTGCAAATAATTAAACTATTTTTACTGACTGTTCAGCCTTAAATTGTTTTAATGTTGGAAGTGATCATTGTCTAATGAGACCTAAAATCATAATAGAAAGAAAGAAAGAAAGAAAGAAAGAAAGAAAGAAAGAAAGAAAGAAAGAAAGAAAGAAAGAAAGTGAAAATGATCAAATCAACAAATGTGAAGATTGACACTAGCCAGCTACTGAAAAATCATCTAATTTTAAGATAGCATTGTCTAATCTCTTCATTTTGTTGTAATACCTTTCAGGTAGACATTTCAACCTATAATGATAAAGTTATTGAGACTATCGTAGACACTGCCCATGGTCTTGCACCTACTGTAATACAAGAAAAAATACCCAAATACCAAAAGAAACAGTTGTTATCTTAGAAACAGGGTAGAATATGTAGAAATATGCAAGACCCTAAGGAAGGGCATTAAAGAAGAAATGGGCAAGTTCAATACTGAGCTCATCAAAAAGACAATGGAAGAAAAAAGGCTAAAGAAAGCAATATAAAAGGTGGCCTGTAATGGTTTGTTTGACACACAGACACAGTGGTTTAGGATAAAACACAGCTTTATTGAAATCACAGTAAAATAATAACCCTCACAGGTCCTGTAGTATTTAAGCAGAATAATACAGACACACGACAGATTACATATACATATGCCTACACAGGTCCAGTATAACCATAGAGTCCATAACAGCATATACTGACACAGGTCAGGTAAAATACGATGAATTCCCAGGAGAAAGGTACTGCATGGGTTAATGGTCTTCAATGAGTGTAAACAGTCCCATGGGAAGAGAGATGTGTGATGGAGCTCACTCAATATAGAGAGCTTAAGGATATGTTATGCCCAGAAATAGGTTAGCAGAACAAACGTAAACTGCCAGAGTAATATCAGGAACTGAGCAACATGTGACACTGCCGTAACAGTAATGGAAACCAGGCCACTTGCACTCTGCCGGAGCAGTAACGGAGACAAGGCCAATGGCACATTGTCGTAGCAGTAGACTAGGCCACTTGCGCTCTGCAGGAGCAGTAAAGGAAACAAGGCCAATGGCACACTACCATAGTAGTAATGGAGTCTAGGCCACTTGCACTCTGCAGGAGCAGTAACGGAGACACAACTGCACACTGCCGTGACCGGACTGACTGGGTATCACAGTGCCCGCGATTCTGACTGTGCGACATTCCTACTTCCAGGTTTACTTTGGCTGCTTCTTATTGTTTCTGGGTTGCTAGCCCCTCCCAGGGCTTGCCTTTATATACGCCCTTCTGTCACTATGCCGGTGCCCTTTCGTGGTGTTCCTGACCTGACGCTTGTAACTGTGTTCCTGTTCCGTGTATGATCCGGTTTCATCTGACCTTGCTCCTGTCTCCGCTGCTTGTTTACTGGACCCAGCTTGCCTGACGACGACCCGTTACCGATTTGGCTGACTACCGCTCTCTGTGTACAGATCCAGGCTTTGGCTGACTACCGCTCTCTGTGTACCGATCCAGGCTTTGGCTGACTACCTCTCTGTGTACCTTTTCCAGGCTCTGGCTATTCCGTTTAGTGTCCGATTGTCGCTAGTGCTTCTGTTGTCCCTGTCTTGTGCCCTCTGCCTTTGCCTTCACAGTTGCTTGCCAGTCAGTGCTTCCCATTGCCTCTGGTTGTGCTACCTCTCAGCCTGTGCCTCATTGCAGCCTCCGTTACATGCTATACAAGCCTGTGGTCTCCGGTCACTATCGGTGCTACCTCTTGTCAGTCTGCTCTCACCCGTAGTCACCGGTGGTGCTACCTCTCAGCCTGTGCCTCATTGCAGCCTCCGTTATGTGCTATACAGCCTGTGCCCTCCGGTCACTAGCGGTGCTACCACTTGTCAGTCTGCTTCTAACTGTTGCCTCCGGTTGCACTACATCTCAGCCTGTGCCTCTTGGCAGTCTCTGTTTGCATACTATACACCTGTGATCTCCGGTCACTAGCAGTGCTACCATCTGTCAGTCTGCTCCTTTTCGCTGCCTCCAGTTGCGCTGCCTCTCGGTCTGGGCCTCCTTACAGTCTCCGTTAGCATACTATCCAACCTGTGTGCTAGGGCCTCTATCGGTGCTACCTCCTGTCCAGCCACACGGCCCGCTATCTCTGGTTGTGCTATTCTGAGCAGTCTGCCTATTTACACCGGTTGCGTCCCGGGCACTAGGTGCCTCCCCTGTGTGCCTCAGGGCACTTCCTCTATTACCGTTTATGTTATTCCTGGGCTGCCTTACCCGGTTATAGGTAAGGCCGGTAGGACCTCCTCTATATCCTTGTTGGTACCATTTCCTGGGCTGCCTTACCTGGTTATAGGTAAGGCCGGTAGAGCCTATTCACCTCCCTATATTGGGGTGCCTGCCCTGCAGTATAGTTCCCTCTTAGGGCCTCTCCGGACCTGTACTGCTGAGGTTTTGTTCCTGTCTCTGTTCCAATTATTATTTGCATATTTTGTTATCTGTTTGTGCCCTGACCTGTGTCAGATTATATCACCTTCTTCTGTGTGAAGTCTGGACCAGTGTAGGACCAAATTGTCTGAGTTTTCAATAAAAAACTGTGACATTGGGCAACTGAGCAACTCGCCCTGAGGTCTCAATCAACCGGAAGCGTCTCAAATGCCTGATTGATAGGAATGTCACCAAGGTGACACAGAGGCAGCCAAAGCAGTTACGTCACCCAAGCCGGGTCGAATCACGGAGCAGGAACGTCAGCCAAGCCAGGTCGGTACACAGGAGCAGGAACGTCAGCCAAGCCGGGTCGGTACACAGGAGCAGGCGCAGAAGAATGGTCAGGCAATCCGGGTCGGTACACAGGCAGGAGACGAGATGCAGAGTAGTCAGGCAGGCCAAGTCGGTACACTGGGAATCACTGAGAGCAGGAACAAGCACTGGTACAGGAACACCACAAAAGGGCACCGGAGGGGTGCCAGAACCCAGTATATAAAGGCCATACTGGGTGGGACAAACACAGAATAGCCAATGGGAGTAAAGCACAGTGTAGACTGACAGAATGTCGCAAGGGGAGCACAGGCACCGTGATAGTGGCCACACATAGGAACCAAATGTTTGCATTAATGCTTGAAGATGATACAACAGCAAAAACTCAACAACAAATACTGCAACAAGTAGCAGAATTTTTTCAAATCTTTATAAGAATGAAGGACAACAACTGAATGCAGTAGCAGAGGTTGAAGCTGTGCCAGATGTTTTGGTAGAAGAAGTATAAGCCTCAATAAAATCAATGAAAAATGACAACGCAGCTAGACATACTTAAGTTACTATTGGTCGACCCTTATTTAAAGCCCTAGCTAAACTATTCTCAAAATACCTATTATTCGGTAAAGTGCCTGAAACACAGAACAATGCAGAAGTCATCCGACTGCACAAAAAGGATGATAAGGAGGATCTAAAAATCTACTGACCAATAAGCCTACTGCTAGTGATCTGCAAGATTTTCACAAATATACTATCAAGAAGAAAGGACACAATACTTAATATGGTACAACCTGAGGAACAAGTAGGCCTCAGGAGCAGTTTTAGTACAATGGATCACATGCAGACAGTGCAACAAGTTATAGAGTGACATAATGAATATAACCTTCCATTGACTACAAAAAGGCTTTTGACAATAATTGATGCCCTGATCAACCAAGGAATAGATAGGACTTACATCAATGTCCTGCAAACAATATATGTAAATGCAACTGCATCAATACAGGTATATAATTATAAAGTCCAGATCAACATAGTAAAAGGGGTCCAACAAGTAGACATAATCTTCTCAAAAACTATTTTCAGTTTGTTTAGAAGAAATTTTCTGCAAGCTAAATTGGGACAAAAATGGACTTAGGATAAATGGAGAATACCTACATCTCTTGCGTTATGCAGATGATATCATACTCTTTTCCAGTGGTCCTGAAGAACTGCAAGAATGCACAAAGTACAGCAGGAAAGTAAAAATTTTGATCTCAAGATGAATATCAACAAAACGCATCATGTTTAACAAATTTACCATACCATAGATTTGCAGCAAACAAAGGTCTATGTGGAAGTTGTTGGAGGCTTGCTAAGGAAGCCTTCATCCTGCGGTGGATTAGCAATGGCTGAAGATGATGATAAGAAGATATTATATAGAGAGGCAATCACTCTAAATAATTATTGCCCAGGTGCACATTTCCAGTATTGGATTTCCGTAGAACAAAAGAGCGGACATCACCAGTGGTTCTTTCTAATAAGCTTTATTGATATAATACTGCAAAAATGGACTGATTGACCAGACCATTTTTGTTGTATTATATCAATAAAGGTTATTAGAAAGGAACAATATATATATATATATATATATATATATATATATATATATATATATTTATATTTGTATTATTCTTTTATTATTCATTCTCCTGTCTGGTATTATTATCCATATTGTTGATATAGTCAATAGTATAGTTTCATAGTATGTCCCTCAACAGTGTGGAGCATAAAGGATGTGCAGGTATATGGCAGGATAACAACAATGAAATATAAGATGGAGATTAGTGTTGGAGAACATTAAAGATAATGAGGAGGATTTTGAATGTCATATGTTGTTTTATGGAAATCCGTGACAAAGATTTTAGTAGTGTAGGTATAAGTACTGTTCTGAGGAGAGGAAGAGAAGAGAGATATGAGTAGCAGGCAGGCCCAAAAGTAAGACTTTTCAATACTCCAGGCCAGAAAGGATAAAAGAGTGCATGAGAGTTATAAATTTAGAGTGGGAAGCAGACTGATTTTTACTATATTTTTAAGAAGGAAGCAACTGATATTTGTAACTTCACTACTGTGGGTTTGTCCACAGGGTAAATTGTGGAGCCCTCAAAAATTATAGAAAACTAAGATATTATGCAGAATTTTGGACGAAAGATAAGTAGCTAAGTCTAAGACATATTAAGCTTTAAAGGGATAGTAATATTTAAAATGTAAAAAATATATGTTGAAGAGTTTATCCCCCTGAGTAAAACAAGGGTACTCCCACTGCTGAAAAGTATTTTATTCAAAAGTTATTACAGCTCAAAATTGAATTTTTTAGGTGCAATATCACAGTGGCCTGAAATTATACAGTGATGCTGTTGCTACACCATCCTATGGATAGCTCTGGTCCATGGACCATAAATCTCCATAGGAAGGTGTAGCAACAGCGCCACTGTACAATTTCAGGCCACTGTGATATTGCACCTAAAAAATACAACTTTGAGCTGTAATAATTTTTGAATAAAACACCTTTCAACAGTGGGAGTACCCTTGTTTTACTCAGGGGGATAAACCCTACAACATTTTTTTTACATTTTATGTATTACTATCCCTTTAAGTCTCCAGGAAGAGATAACAGTATGGCATTCTTAGTAGGAATGGGTGAAAGTTGTTGCTGTGTTCCCATGAGAAATCGTGTGAATCCATGTTATTGTCTGGTTTTTCACAGGAAAACCTGCTTTTAAAACAGAGAGTAAATTTTCCATGTTTTTCATCCATTGGACAAAATTCCCTGCCAATTTTTCAGTGGCTAGAAAGTTTCCACCCATTGGTTTTCACTGTTTTGGCTTTTTCGCTATAAAAAAGTGACCTATTTGTGGAAGTAAAACACAATAGACGCAGCTACTGACCGAGGTAGACGTGTGTGCTGTTCTGCTGCGAATTATTTGTAAAACTGAGGCAAGAGAGGTTCATAGTGACTGCTATCACTATGAGCAGGCTTAAAACTAATAGAAGGAGGAACTGGAAGGGCCCTTATTTGTCCTCTGAGGAGGAGGAGGAGGAAGTGAGCAGTACTGAACCAATGCTGTCCAGTCTCCCTAAATCACCCCTAGGGATCTTGGGGAAATTAATGGGGAGGGAGGAAGAGAAAGGTAGTGCTAGTGGGAGCAGAACAGGTCAGCTGCCTGTGCCTGCTGCAAAACATGCAGTGCCTTCTGCCAGTGACACCATTGCTGTACCTGCTGCCACTAGTACTGTACCTGCAACCAGAAGTGCTGCCCCTGCTGCCACTAACGCTGTACCTGCTGCCACCAGTGCTGTTCCTGCTGCCAGATGTACTGCCCCTGCTGCCAGACGTACTGTCCCTGGTGCCACCAGTGCTATACCTGCTGCCAGATGTGCTGCCCATGCTGCCACCATGCTGTACCTGCTGCCAGACATGCTGCCCCTGCTGCCACTAGTGCTGTAACTGCTGCCAGTGCTGAACCTGCTGCCATCAATACTTTGCCTGCAGCTAGTGTGTCTCATAATACTCAGGAGGGGGGAAGGAGAAGATGATGCCAAGTGTGACAGCAAGGGACCACATACTTGCCATTCACAAGCAGTCCCACCAGTGCTAGTACTACAACTACTAAGGCCCAGCAGCTTGTTAGCATTAGGAGTATTACTAGTGACTGTGAGACTGAGGAGGAAGACGCTGCAGCTGAACTTGATATGGTTGGTGTTAGTAGTATTAGCAGCAACGGTGAAGCAGCCGGGGTGGTAGGGGAAACATATGAGAGTGTCCAGACTAGCGGTCAAAGGAGCCTAGACTATTCTTCTGACCCGGGTATTCCTCCCCTTCCCTTCACTAAAGTGTCCATTTACAACAGGATCCTGAACAGAACTGTTGTTGGGGGAGAGCAGGCACACAATTAATACCACCACCAGCAGGAGCACCGATCAGCTGCCTTTCCCTGCTGCTAGTGCTGCCACTGTCAGTCTGCCGTCTTCATGTCACCAGAAATGACAATGTGACATTAGGGGACCCTCTGTCACATTGCTCATCACCTCCTCCAAGCACCAGTGAGATGTCTGTAATAGAGAAGCAGCGGCAGTACGTAGGGGCTAGTGGTGGTGGTGATGATGAAGGTGGAGAAGCTGGGGTGGAATAGACATTGATGAACTTTTTAAGCAGAAATGGAGAAAGAATGGGAGACAGGGATGAGGATGGGCATCACCACCGCCACTAGCAGTGACATTGGGGAATTTGAGGAATTTGCAGCTGATCTAATTCCTGCTGCCACTGAGATGCAAGGGCAGTAGGATGCTGAGGAGCAAGCTAGTATGCCACAGATCATCGTGGATACAGTGGAAATGGGGTCAACAAGTGATACAGGACTAACACAGGTTCCACTTGCCAGCGCCAGCAATACTTCTGGACCTCCTAGTTGCAGTGCTGAATCTGAGGCAGTAACAGCAACAGCAGCGACCTTATCTGCTGCCACAGACAGTGAAGGGCAATGTGGAGGACAAAAAGAAAGAGGCCATTTTCCTTCACCTGGTCCCTCCCCTCTGACGTCATGGGTGTGGGACTATTTTTCTCTTGGGGCAGGCACAGTGCAGTCATCACCAATGGCACTGTGCACAATTTGTGACAAATCAGTGAGAAGAGGAAAGGAGGAAACTCACCTTGGCACAAGCTCCATGATATCACACATGAAACACAGACACCATGACATTTATTTCAAACATGTTAAATCCGTACACCCACCACAGAAATCAAGCACCGCTGTTGCTGTACCCCCTGACTCTCCAGAAAGACAACAAGAGATGAGGCTATCACAGTGCCTGTGATTTTTCTGTCACTCTCATCTGTGGCAGACTGTGATTTGTCCAGTTGGTTTGGCCCGCCCCTTGGTGACCTTTTTATACCTGACGCTTACATCTGTCAGATGCCCTTTCGTGGTGTTTCTGAGCCAGACTTGCTGTTGCTGTGTTCCTGTATCCGGATTCCTGTGTACCGACTTTGGCCTGTTCTGACTACTCTCCTGTGTTCCTGATCGTGTATGACCCGGCTTGTCTGAGAATCCTCTACGTGCTACGACCCGGCCTGTCTGAGAATCTTCTACGTGCTACGACCTGGCTTGTCTGAGAATCCTCTACGTGCTACGACCCGGCTTGTCTGAGAACCTTCTACGTGCTACCACCCGGCTGGCTGACTTCCTGCTTCAAGATCATCGAGGCCTGCCTGGCTTGTTGTCGCCGCCGCGACATTCTGAATCCTGCATTGCTGTGCCGAGCGAGTGTGACCATTACCCTCCTGGGTAACCCATCCATCTGTGCAGAGTTCCTTGCTGACTTGCATAAGCTGTGCCTCTTGTACCGAGCCTCTATACGCTGCAGAGCTAAGCTACCATACCGAGCCTGGGAGATTCAAACTTACCTTTTAACCCTTGCACTGCCGCTTCTCTCTGACCGGACCTCCTTGCTAAGTACAGAACCGTTACCTTGTAAGTCTACTGCTGCTGAGTTCGCCGCTACTTGGATGGCGACTCCCGGTTACGTTTGCAGAGTAGTCTATCCTGTTAGGCTGGTTGGGCGTCTTTTGCTCTTGGTCTCACGGTTAAAGACGGAGGTGTCCGGTGCGGCTATTGGTGGCAAGGTTAGGCTCCAAGCTCTTGCTAGATCCGTAGGTAAACGCCCGTCGGGTCTATTGGCTCATGTTGTGCTCACATTTGTCTCCGGTTATACGCCCGTGGGGGCTAAAACGCCAGCTTCGCATCTCAGGCTAGTCTCGATCATGCCCGTGGGGGCTGCATACTCTTGCACTTGCAGGCTCAGTTGTCTATTGACGAACACCCGTGGGGGCTATTTTGGGTTACTGTGCTGCTATAACTCACATTGGTCACTGAACATCTACTACTCATCTTTATATGAACTCTGTGCTGTGCACATTTGCTCAGTTTATCACTACACCACACGGGCATGCCAAACCCCACAGCTGAGACTGACAAATTGTTCTCATCCACCCTTTAGGGGCCAGTTCCCTATTCTCTGTTCCTATGTTGGGTGCCTTATATATATTGTATTAAAGCTATGTGTACTGTGTAATAGCTTGCAATTGTTGCTGTCAACTGTAGAGGGCGATCCCTTGTATTTATTTTCTTTCAATAAAAAATTGTTTTATTTTACCTACTGGTCTGAGTGTCAAAACAAACCGTTAGAGAGGCAAAGTTCAAAGAGGAGAAAGAGTAGAGCAAACCAGGCAGAGACTGGTAGTTCCATGATGAGCAATAATTAACTCTTCATCACCTTCTAGGGCAACTACATCTTCTCGTTCCACCTTGTTCATCGCTACATTCCCTGCCAAGTGATAGCCACTCTGTAGATGATGTCAGGATGTGGCAGTTCATCTCTACCCATTCCACACTGTGTGGTACACTGACCAGACATGCCAGAGAGAGAATCACAAGCAGTGTATCACGTTGCATCTGAGGAGATTCCATCCCACAGAATATGCTAAGATGCTGGCAGGGAGAGTTCATCATTACTATTAAACTGTCAGCAAGTTGTCATGTGTCCTTAGCGGGGTCTGGACAAGGGCTTAAGTGACAACGGCAGTACTTGGGTTCTGGTGTCATGGCATTTGGATACAGTTGTGCCCCCAGATGTTATTTATCACACACATTGTGCACAGTGCAGTTGCTGATGAGAGGCACAGTTCCTACTCTCAAGGAAAAAAAATATATTCTTATAACAACACACCCATGATTTTGAAGGAAGGAAGGGCAGGTGGAGAAGATTTAATGACCAATGTCTTCTTTTCTCCACATAGACTGGGGGCTACTTATTGTGCTGCTACTGCCTCGGGCGCATCACTGGAGCCAGTCATGGCGAGTGGAACCTTTATCATCCATCACCCATGTTACTGCTGTTGTTGATCCCATTCCCTTTCAGTTGCCTGATCATCCTGCTGCTTAAACAACTCAGGAGCAGCAGTAAGAACAGCAGTTGCAAATTCCACAATTATGGACTCAGGGGGGAATTTGACAATGGCCAGTGGCCACTGGCCAACATGACCTGCTGGCACTAGAACAGTAGGGCATTTTTATGTTTTTTCTCAGTGCTTGAAACTTAGTCCTACAAAAAATTAACAATTTTTGGGGGTTTGTTTCTAACAAGTCCTACAAATCAATGTTTCTTCAGGGATTGTGTCTCTAATAAGTTTAAGTCCTATAAATCAATGTTTCCTCAGGGCTTGGGCCTCTAACAACAAATCTAACAAATCACCCTCTACAAAATACTCTATCAAGTCAAGTATCGGTCCACCCAGTGGTAGCTTATGTCAGGGGGTTCCTGTCTCTATCACTTTACATACAAATTTCTTATTTTATTTTATTGATTTATTTTTTATTAACTGTCCCCCAATAGCAGTCAAGAACCCCCCCCAAAACAAATTGCCTGTTCAACTGATTCATTCATTCATTCACCAACACAGGCATCCTCTTCAGACCCCTTTTATATCATGTGCTATGGTTTTTTTTTTAATTTTATTTAGGATTTATTTTTTATTAACTGCCCCCCAATCCCAGTAAACAATCCCCCCAAAAATAATCCCCTGTTCAACTGATTCTTCACCAACACAGTCACCCTCATGCCCCTTTTATACTATGCCTTTGGAAAATAAAATAATATTTGCTATGTGTTGTGTGTAACTTCAATGTTCCCATTGATTTTAATGGAATGAGCCAGGCGAAAAAAAACTGGAAAAAGTGGAAAATTTGCACTTTTCACTGGAAATTATTCGCCAAGTGGAAATTGCCATTTTTCTCCAATTTCAGTTTGAGGCAGAAATTTTCGCCCATCCCTAATTCTTAGACATGCTGCTGTATTTCAGGTGAAAGTGAGGGCATAGTGATGGTAGTTAAAGCTGAAAGACTTTATCAGTTGCCCCGGAGAAAGGGTTTATAGAGGTAAGTGAAGTGGGTCCAGAACAGAGCCTTGGGGTATGCCTACTGAGAGGGTGATAGGAGGTGAGGATGTGTTAGTGTATGATAGAGAGAAAGATCATTGTAAGAAATCGGCTAGAAAACAAGGAATGTGTCAGGCCACAGATGCTAAGACATTTGAGAACCTAGGAGAGAAGTGTATGGTCAACTTTGTCAAATGCAACTGATAGATCAAGAGGATCAGAAGAGAAAAATGACCATTTGTTCTTGCAATATAGTGATCATTTGTTACTTTCGTAAGGGCAGCCTCCTGGGTGGAAAAGCAGACTGCAGTGGGTCCACAATGTTATGGGAGTTGAGAAACATAAGCAGATGAGAGTAGACTAGATGCTCAAGAAGTTTTAAGTCAAAGGGCAAGTGATATTGGGTGTCAGTTGGATGGGGAGATGGGGTCTAATGAGCTTTTCTTGAGGATTAAATATACTATTGAATGTTTGAAAGAAAAGAGTAATATGCCAGAGGATAGGAAGGAGCTGAGGCATAAATTAGCATGGGAATTAAGGTGGATGACAAAAGATTAAGAAGGTGGGATGGAATAGGATCAAGACAACAAGTGGTGGATAATGAAGTGGAGAGCAAATGAGAAACCTCTGCTTCTGTGACCAAGGCAAACAAATCATCTAAGTGGGATGGAGGATCAGGAAGATACAATTCTGGAGACTGGGTGGGATTATTTAATATATTGTGTCTATCTTGTGCCTGAAGAATTCTGCAAAGGATAGCGGGGTGAACAGATGAGGAGGAAATATGGAGGGGAGGGTAGAAGGTGAGAATTGGAGATGGAGAATACAAGGTGTGCATCAGATTTGTGAATATTAATTAGTGAGGAGCAATAGTGTTGTTTGTCAGATGATAGAGCAGGAGGAATTTGTAGCAGAGGAAGTTTCCATAAGATAGAAACTTCCTCCAAAAGTGTACAGCAGAGTAAGTGGCAGAAAAAGTGTTTGAGAGTTATGCTAAGGGCATTCATTTGAGGGGTATTGATGGGTCTGGAGGGAGCATCCATATTTATTGATAAGAAGAGGAGGTTGTAGGATTTAACCAGGCTGTCAGGTTCAGTAAGAGGTTTCAAGACAGAGAGATTGGAGTGCACTGTTGACTGGTCAGAAAGGGGTGCAATACTGGGTTGGTGAAGGAGGGAAAGAGTTGGATAAAAGGATATGAGGAGGTAGTCTAAGGCAGGAAAAGCAGATACAGAGAAATCTAGTGAGAAGTTCTTTGTGAACACCAAGAGAGTAACCATTTTTGTGTGTGTGTGCTAGATTCAGTCCATTATTGAAGGGTAAAGGTGGTAGTTGGGTGAAATAGGAGGGAGGCAAAATAAATGAAAAATACTCAATGTAGGAGTTGACATCCCCAATTATGAGAGGAGTGACAGAAGAGAGGAGAATAAAAGCTAGCACTCAAAGTCTGAAAGGACGGTACAGGGTGTGTTTATGGGGGGTCTGTATACAACAGCAACACGTAGTACCATAATGTAGAATATCAGGGTTGCATACACTTCAAAAGAGTTAGCAGAAAGGGATTGTTAGGGACCGGAACCAGACAGACACAAAAATGTAAAATGCAAAGCACCTTTATTAAAATAACAAAAACAAACAAAGCAAAATTGTGATCAGAAGTGTAAACCAAAAGACAAGCCAGGGTCAGGAACCTAGACAGGTACTCAACCAAGCCAGGGTCAGGAATACGGCGATCAGTGATGTCAGGAACAAGCCAGGAGTCAGGAGCCAGAAGGGACATCGGGGAAGCCAGGTCATGCCCAGATAACCAGCAACTCAGGAGAACGAGCTTGCAGCCAGAATCAGACACAAGGGCTATCAGGAAGTGAGCCTAGCTGCTTTAAATACCCTGGGAGGGTTGGCTGATAACAGTCAGGAGAGTAATCACAGAGAGCTCAGCTGATTCAGCCTGACCCAGAATAGGGAAGGCAGCAGCAATGGATAGCAGGGCTCTAGATTAGCTCAGACAGCAGAATCAATTAGCAGAATCAGAGTAGCTCAGCCAAACCTTGAAGCAAGCAAGAAGAATCAAGTACTGGTGTGAGGAGGAAGGCTCTGGGGCTGAAATTAATGTGGTTGGTGTTAGTAATAGAAGTAACAGTGATGGTGAAGCAGCCAGTAGGACTAGTGTTAGGAAAGTGGTAGGGGAAGCAATTGAGAGCATCCAGACCAGTGGTTGAGGGAACCCACACCATTCTCCTGACCCTGGGAGTCCCCTTCCCCCCACATCATTGTCCATGTGGAACATGAGCCTGAAGAAAGCAGAATTGTTACCACAGAAATACCACCACCACCAGGAGCACAGATTGCTGCTAATGCTGCCAGTCTGCCTTCTTCAGGTCACCTAGAAATGGCAAAAGTGACATTAGAGGACCCTCTGTCACACTGCTTGTCATGTCCTTCAACCAGCAGTGAGATGTCTGTAATAGAGTTGCAGCAGTACATAGGGATTAGTGGTGGTGGTGATGATGATGGTGAAGAAGCTGGGGTGGAAGAGACATTGATGGCCTTTTAGCCCAAACTGAGAAGGAATAGGAGACATGGATGGGGATGGGCATCACCACCATCACTACCCGTGAGCTTTTGGAATTTGGATGCCTAATCATCCTGCTGCTTAAACAACTCAGCAGCAGCAAGAACAGCAATCGCAAATTCCATATCTAAATAAGGGCATTTGACAATGGCTAGTGGCCACTGGCCAACATGGCATGACCTGCTGGCCTTAGGCCAGTAGGGCATTTTGTTTTTTTCTTAGGGCTTGTGCTTAAAGGTCATTGGCTAAGGAAACTACAAATCAGTGTTTCTTTAGGGCTTGTGGCAAAGAAGCCTAAGTCCTACAAATCAATGTTTCTTCAGGGCTTGTGCCTCTAACAACAAATCTGATGAATCATCCTGTACAAAATGTCAAGTATTAGACTACCCCAATGGCAGCTTATGTCAGGGGGCTCCTGTCTCTATCACTTTACATACAGATTTCTTATTTTATTTTATTGATTTATTTTTTAACTGTCCCCCAATACCAGTCAAGAACCCCCAAAACAAATTGCTTGTTCAACTGATTCATTCCCCAGACTCCACTCACCATTATAGGCCCCCTCCTCATACCCTTTTTATACCATGTCTTATGGGTTTTTTTTATTGTATTTAGGATTTATTTTTTTTTTATTAACTGCTCCCCCCATCCCAGTTAACAAATCCCTCCAAAAAACATTTTCAACTGATTCTTTCTCCACACCCCAGCAACACAGGCACCCTCATGCCCCTTTTATATTATGCCTTTGGGAAGTAAAATAATATTTGTTATCTGTTTTGTATAAATTCAATATTCCCATTGATTTGAATGGTATGAGCTAGGCAAAAAAGCAGAAAAACTGCACTTTTGGAGGGAAATTATTCACAAAGCGGTAAGTGCCATTATTTGCGGATTTCAATTTGAGGCAAAATTTTTTGCCCTAGAATGAAGTAGTGTACTTGTGCCACTACCTCTGCCAACTGGGCATGCTGTGTGTTGAGAAATACAGGTTTCCCTATGAACTTTCAACCTCTACAGCTCAATCATGTTGGGGGAGCCAGGGCAAAGTAACAGCAGAAGCTGGAGTGACCCTGAGTAAACAAGGTTGCAAAAAGCAGTAGATTTGTTAGTGAGGGAGCAAAAATGTAGTAGACTACACAAAAAGGACTGGACAAGTAGTGGACAGGTAGGAATGGGCATGACGTTGGAAAGATTAGGGACTATATGGGATGGGTACGAATATAAGAGTGGGTGGTTACAAATGAAGATATTATTAGTACCAGGATTTTTGGTAGGTGTCACCAGCCACAAGGAGGATAATATCATATATTGTATGCAGTTGGGAATGTGATTTGAGTTTGCCGGAGTGGAATTAGCAGGATAGACTGGTCTGAAAATTTATACAGTATATGGTTGCATATTGGATTAGATGAAAAGAGAGAGAGTGTTAAAAGGAGAGTTGTATATAGTATGCTGCTTGGTGGGTGTAATATTGAACAGGTAGATGATAAAAATAAAATCTTGGAATAAGCTTTGTTGCATGTAGGATGTCCACCTTAAGTTCACCTCCAATCCAACATATCTCTTTTAAGCACATAAAAGTACCACTTCAGCGCATCTAGCACAGGAGATTCTTATACTGTCCTAAACAGTTCAAATGATAGGAGTCAGAGCCAATAAGCATACTAATTGATTGCAGACAGAAAGGATGCAAGATGCAAATTGCCAATAATACCATTCAGAGAATTGAATGTTGCTAATCCTATATCTGGAGTTGATAACGAGTAAGTTGTTGTTTCTTCTCACTGGTTCTTAGGTCCTGGGATGCTGGGTTTGGTAAGGATTGGGGCTATAAAATTCAGCTGTGGATTTTTGACCCATATTCTGTGTGTTTTTGGTTTATTTCCTGAATTATGCCAAACACATGACACATGCTCTTCTACGTAAGCAATTGTCCAAGCACTTATGGTCACTTTAAAGGGATAGTAATACTTAAAATGTAAAAAAAAATATGTTGTAGAGTTTATCCCCCTGAGTAAAACAAGGGTACTCCCACTGCTGAAAGGTGTTTCATTCAAAAGTTATTAATTTTCAAAGTTGAATTTTTTAGATGCAGTATCACAATGGCCTGAAATTGTACAGTGGCGCTGTTGCTACACCATCCTATGGAGATTTATGGTCAACTGATCAGAGCTGTCCATAGGATCGTGTAGCAACAGCGCCACTGTACAATTTCAGGCCATTGTGATACTGCATCTAAAAAATTCAACTTTGAAAATTAATAACTTTTGAATGAAACACCTTTCAGCAGTGGGAGTACTCTTGTTTTACTCAGGGGGATAAACTATACAACATATTTTTTTTTACATTTTAAGTATTACTATCCCTTTAAAGCTATTACTCAAGCCCCCCTCCCTACAGTTTCAGACTTTCGTGATCTCCTTATATGATTACAGGTAGATTAATCAAAAGTGCAGTCATTCTGACAGATGTCTGCTCCATTCTTATGTTAATCCTTTGAGTGCAGAGGGTTATGCTATGCATTGCACTGCAATGCGTTACGCGCCCCTCTGGCACTCAAAGGGTTAATGACATTACCATATGTAGTAAACTGAGGATATCCAGCACTTTTGCAAGGGGCTACAGGACAGGTTTGGGGAACTGCTTTAGAACATACCAGTGCACACTTTCTGCCATCATTACAACTTCAACCCTTTGAGTACCAGGAAAATTTGCAATGGGTTGCACACTTTTGACACTAAGAGGGTTAATATGAGCAAGCACTGTTCTCCAGCCCTACAAATCTATCTGCATCTTTTTAGTACATATCTGTGTTATTGACTAAATTAAAACTGTAGAGTGTTTTCTGTTTTGATGTGATCCCTCACAATATTGTACAGATTTAGTTTTTTGCCATAATACATCTTGTACTTATGCGTACATAGTAACTATTCCCATGAGACAATGCAATATCAATCTTTGAAAATCCATTTTAAGCAAGATGAGCACCACTTTGAACACATTTAATTAAACATAGTCTAGAAATTCAGGCTTCTGACTAGGTAGGAGCATAAGCAATGCAGACACCTGGGTGGAGGAAAGAGACATGAGCTTTGATGATGAAATTTGGCAGCACAGTAATGGAAAAACTCAGGTGCATTATTTCAAAGCTTGAAGTGATCTAGTTTTAGGTAACTTTTCCTTTGTTCACATTCATGGCTGAATCTAACTTTTGACTGACACAATATAAATTGTGTTGCCTGTGCCATTCTGAATAATGCAGTGTTGAAACTGATGATGTGTCCTGTGTTAATCTTTCATTGATTTTGTCTGAGCTTTAGATACAAATTTTGTATACAGATTTTAACAGGGCAGTAAACAGGCGGTATACATACTTGGTAGCTATGGGAATTGAGTCCACGTAGCTTAAAACTCTACCTGTTCCTTCTGCTGATTTCTATGAGCTACAGAGAGACATCAGTACTTCTCTCTGTACTTCTGCGAGATCTTTATTCTCTCCATTACTGGCAAGGGGCTTCAATGGAGAGGATAGTGATTATGTTTATGTATATGAAAACAGATAAATATGAAAACACCTCTTATTTACAAGTACACATTGCATTATTTATAATGGAAATCAGATAAGAGAACACAACCCAGATGCAGACACTTTGATCAGTCAATGGTAAATTGCAGTCTTCCTCTGAGGCTTTAGAGGTATTTATGATGTGGGCCTGTTGGAAACGTTAATCCACTAAGTGATAATGTGAGAGGAATTCCCTGTCTTTAATACTATTCATAATGGTTTGAATAAACTTTAACATTAACTTAATCTCCCATACTTTTCTTTCCCTCTTAGTGCGGAACAGTCCCATTAATACAGTTAACTTAATGTCTCTGACACTGTGTCCATTTTGGCAAAAATGTTCTCCCACTGGTGTCTCTGTCTTTTTGTTGTTAACACTGGATCTGTGGGAATTAAATCTTTTATGTAATGGCTGTCCAGTTTCTTCCACATAAAGAGCTGCTGGGCATTTTGCACACATGATGAGGTATATTATATTGGATGATTTACAATTTACATTATCACTTAGTGGATTAACGTTTCCAACAGGCCCACATTTTAAATACCTCTAAAGCCTCAGCGGAAGACTGCAATTTACCATTGACTGATCAAAGTGTATGGATCTGGGTTGTGTTCGCTTATCTGATTTCCATTCTAAACAATGCAATGTGTACTTGTATATAAGAGATGTTTTCATATTTATCTGTATAACATGCCTGAGGAAGAGACCTATGGTCTTGAAAGCTTTCATTCTAAATCTGCTTAGTTAGCCAATAAAGGCATCAACAACTACATTTGCCTCCTGGATTTCTACGGCTAACACGGTACCAACTCTCATCTGAATTCAGGTATAGACACAGAACATGCAAAAAGGTATGATAATAGAGAGAAGTAAACCCATTGGGTCCTGGGCTCTTGCCTGATGGCAAGGACTTGACGGCCAGCTCCACTTCTGATTCAGAGAAGGGGAGCTCCAGTTTCTGGATCGCTAAAGCCTACAAGATAGGGCAACTGGAGTGGTCCAGAAAGTCTCTGATACAGCTTATCCAGCTGTCTGTATCCACTTGGGTAAAAGATAAAGAGCTGTTATAAAGTTTAGCTTAGAAAGAGCAAAAAGTCTCTGTCATATCAGGAAAAGAATGTTGAACCCGACTCAGTGGATCCCTCACATCCGAGATAAAGTTCTGAGGGCGTTTGATTTTAACAAGCCAGGCTAGAGCCTTATCACATTTTTTGTCCTGCATTGACTTGTATTAGAGCTAATGGAAGGATTTGATATAGCTATCATACAGGAGAGCAGATAAGTCATTGCAAGCAGCCTGAAGGTCCATCCAGATTTCAACAGTAGGGGAGCATTCGTGGACAAGTTCCGGACGGCTAGTAGATTCCAGGAGATCATTAAATTTTTGTGTTCTGACTCTCTTCTTCCATGCTCCTTAACGTATGCATTCTCATAACACACATTTCTGTGCTTTCAAACCAAAGATTGGGAGACTTCTGGGGTAATATTAAGATCAAAGTACTTGGATATAGTGGACAAAAGGGAATCGCAGATTTTAGATCATTCAGTTTCCATGTAGGGGTTCCTGTAGAGACACAAGGTTAAGTGAGTACTAACTGAATGAAAGCGTGATCAGATATGACCATAGGGGCAAAATTAGGGAAGATCACGTTATAGTGTTGAGTCTGATCAACAAAAAAGAAGTCTATTATAGAATAAGAATGGTGACTGAATGAGTAATAAATGTAGTCCTTAGATGTGGGATTAAGCAGCCTCCAAGCATCCACCAGTTGGGCCTTCCGAAGGAGGGATTGGATTTGACCAAGACAAGAAGGAGAGTATTGAGATTTCCTTTTGAGGAGTCCAATTCGGGGCTCAACACAAGGTTGAAATCACCCCCAACAATCATTTAAAATCATCTACCTGTCTCAGCAAGCTGACCAAAAATGAATAAACACCAGTGCTTGGGGTGTATACATTGACAAGCATAAAAATGTGACAGTGAATTTGGCCTTTCAGGAGGAGAAATCTATCTTCTGGGTCCTTAAACTCAGCTATATGAGACCACATACAGTGTTTGCTAATCAAAATAGCCACCCCCCGCATTTGGTTGAAGCAGAAGCATACCAGCCCACCGGGAAATGAGCAGATGTGAGAGAAGGGTGGAGTGGAGCAGCCAAATCAGCCTTTTGAGTAAAGAGAAAGTCAGAATGAAGTCTGCGGGTCTCTTTGGTTAAATCCATCCACTATTCCAGAACATTCAAGCCTCTTTCATTGATAAAGGTAAATATAAGTCTTAGTGGAGCCATAATGAAGCTGCACATTTGAAGCTAGATTAAAGCCGCCAAGAGTACCAGTGAAGAGAGTGAATTGGTGATTTGATTCACCACACTGTGTCCATAAACCTGGAATCCAGCCACGGCGGTGAGGGGAAAAAGGAAAGGATCAGTTGGGATTGGGGGAAGAGGGGAGAAAAGGGGAAGGGTGGAAAAACACAGCAATAGAAAAGAGGAGAGAAATGTAGACATAGGAGGAGAATAGAGATAACAAATGGGAAGACCAGTAGTAGTGTCAGATCAGCTTAACTCACAAGGAGAATGTGGGAGCTTGTTGAGGGGGGAAGCAAAAATAAAAAAAACCCAGAAAGTAATTAGTTTTCCAAGTATAAGAGTTGATAAAGCCTCTAGAGCAATTGTAATGGCCTAGTACACGTGAAAGAGGAACTTCCAAGAGAGACATTAAATTTCTAAGAGTTAGAAAGGGGTAAAGTGGCATTAGAAGGTAGAGGGAGTAGGCCATAATGGAGGAAGAGTATGCAAGGGGGGAAACAAATTCAACAAGAGCTTAAATTCAATGTAGCAAACCAGGAGAGGTGTCCACGAGCCACCACACAAATTACCAGGCAGTGTCAGTTAAATCAGGACTAGAAGAGAATGGATTAGATATCATGTCTCCAGGTAGATGTTTGCACTGACTAAAAGAAAAGAAAATTCCCACCCTGCCGAGACTCTGCCACCCTAATACCTAAGGAGAATGTGCCAAATCAATGTTTCCTAAGGGCTTGGGCTTCTAACAACAAATATAACAACTCATCCCCTACAAAATACTTTATCAAGTATCAGTTCACCCCAGTGGCAACTTATATCAGGGGGTTCCTGTCTCTATCACTTTACATACAAATATCTTATTTTATTTTATTTTTTATTAACTGTCCCCCAATACCATTCACTAAACCCCCCCAAAACAAATTCCCTGTCCAACCGATTCATTCATTCACCAACACAGGCACCCTCCTCAGAACCCTTTTATACCATGTCTTATGGGGGTTTTTTATTTGTATTTAGGGTGTATATTATTTAACTACCTCCTCCAAATCCCAGTAAACAACCACCCCCAAAAAATCATCCCCTGTTCAACTGATACTTCCCCACACCCTGCCAACACAGGCACACTCATGCCCCTTTTATACTATGCCTTTGGGGAAATAACATTTGTTTTATGTTGTGTGTAACTTGAATATTCCCATTGATTTCATTGGAATGAGCTAGGTGAAAAAAGCAGGAAAAAAGCAGAAAATCTGAACTTTTCTCAGGAAAATTTTTGCTAGAGGAAAGTGCCATTTTTTGCCGATTTCCGTTTGAGGAGAACATTTTCGCACATGCCTAAATAAATTTATAAGAAGATACATGTAGTACGAAGGAAGTAGAAGGTCTTCGTGTTAGCCTAACTGTGTGAGTGTTTATACCAGTTTGCTTATCAGCCAAAGGCTGTTACTTTGATGTTACTATAAGTCACCATGGTACCTTATCAAGAGGAGAACAATTTCTACAAATGAACAAAAAAAAAACCCACAATGACAACAATTCTTCAAGCACATATGTATGAGCCTAAGATACTTATATTCTCACTGTCCTTTGAAAATAGAAAGGCTTCAGACAACAAAGTGAAATCCAAAAAAGATATGTATATAATAATATAAAGCCGTTGTCTAGATACAGAATCAGATGGATTAAGAAGAATTGGAGCAATTCTGGACCAAACCAAATACACTCTAGGATACATATAAAATTCCTCAAATTACCACTGAATTTACTGTGGTCTTCAGGCTCTTGAATAAGGATGGGATGTTTTTGTCTCAAAAGAGAAACATGAGAAAAATGGCACTTTTGTGAAGCAGGAAATATTTAACAAAAATTGCTGCTTTTTTCCATTTTTTTGCCTAGCTCATTGCATTGAAATCAATGGATAGAAAAAAATTCTCCACACCACATGACAAGTTTCTTTTCTTTTCCCACAGGCATAGAAACGGGTGTCAGGTTTTCACAGCATTGCATTCTTTGTTTGTGAGAAGAAGAGAAAGAAGCACATTTTTGGGCTACAGAAGATAATTAGAGTTGAAGCTTAGTTTAGGGAGACTAGTAGGCAAGAAATCTGTTGTTTGTATTAAGGGAGTCTGGGGGAAACAAGAGATAAACAAGCATAAAAACACCTGTCCTGAAAATAGTAGTGAATGTTGTGAAAATAAAAGTAAAAATAAAATATTTTAGACCTCTAAATGCCGAGAGGGATATAAAAGTAGTGGACAAGAATCAGCGGGCACTGCAGAGGGTGACCTAATGATTGATGATGATGTGGATCTAGAATATATCCATCCAGCATCCTCCTCTTCTTCAGATACAGATGAAGTTAAGAGTGGGAGAGATGATGGCATGGTGAGGAAGTCAGCTGAAAGGCAAAGACTCAATCTTTTACCACTGAAAAGGAGCACTGAGCCTGTCTATAAACAAATCAATTGGAAAGCCTGATCCTGGACAAGCAAAGATGGCAAAAAAATACAAAGTCATTCTGTCAGGCATCTTCAGCATCATCACAGGCAGCTTCCAAGTCCCACTCAGCCATACACATTAAAAGTGTTGATTAACCTGCAACAACACAGGTTATCAGAATCTACAGCCTTAGCTTTGATGAGTGCCTCACTGCTCTGGGAAGTGGATCACCTCTGATTAGGGGTGGGTGAAAGGTCTGGTCATGTTCCCGTAAAAAAATCTGTAAAAACAATGTGGTTGTCTGTTTTTTTGAGGGAAAATTTACTTTAAATAAAGTAATTAAAATCATGGTAATTTTCAATGGTTGCCAAATAGTTTTTGCTATTGATTTCAATGACTACAAGCTTTTTGCCCCTTTACTTACATGTTCTAAATGTTTTCTCTATAAAAACATATGTTTCCAGGACGTGAAACACAATATAAGCAGCTTGAGAGTGAGAGGGTGCTAGGCTGTTATGCTCTGAATTATATAGCAAAATTGAGGCAGGAGAGGGACATACTGTGTGCCAACACTTTGAGCACCTGGATGACAAGTAAAAAGAGGAGATGGAAGGATCGTTATGCATGCAGTGACTCAGAGGAAGAGGAAGTGACCACTACCTGCATTGAAGGTTCTGGATGCCCTGATCTCAAAGACCCATTGATTGCCAGTCCCCTTACATCACCCCTAGGGATCTTGGTAGTAGTAGGATAGGTCAACTACCTGTGCCTGTTGCCAGTGCTTCACTTGCCAGTGTGTCTTGTGATTCTCAAGAGGGGGAGGGGTTGATGGCAAGTGTGACAGCAGGGGACCCTAAGTCACACTTGCCATCCCCAAGCAGTTCTGCCACTATTACTACTACTAAGATTCAGCAGCTACAGACTCAGAGTGTTAGGAATGAGCGAGGGGGTGACACTAGTAGTGAGAAAGACTCAAAGACTGAAACTGATGTGGTTGCTGTTAGCGATAGTCAAGTAGCTGGTGGGATTAGCCTTACCTCAGTAGCTCCTGCTAGCAGCAGTAATACCACAACCATGAGCATAGATCAGCTACCTGTGCCTGCTGTTAGTGCTACCAGTTTGCCTTCTTCAGCTCAACAAGAGATGGCAAGTGTAAAAGTAGGGGACCTTCTGCCACATTTCTCATCACCTTCAACCGGCGAGACGTCTGTAATAGAGCAGCAGCAGCAGCATGGAGGGACAGGTGGGGTGATGATGATGAGAGTAATAATGGAGCATCTGGGGTGGAAGAGACATTAATGGTTTTTTAGCCCAATACCAAGAAGGAATGGGAGAGAGATATGGTGATGGGCATCACAATTACCACCAGCAGCAGTGAGATTGGCAAATTTTCAGAGTTTGATGCTGCTGCAATTCCTGCTGCTGCTGCTGCTGAATTGCATGGGCAGCAGGATGATGATGAGCAGACTACTATGGACACAGTGGGAATGGGATCCAGCAGTAGTTATGTGGGACTAGGACAGGTTCCACTTGTCAGCAGCAGTACTCCTGGTCCTAGTTTTAATGCTGATTCTGATGCAGTAGCAGAAACAGCATCAACATCATCCTCTTCCCCAGTCAGTGAAGGGGAATGTAGAGGAGAAGAAGAGAGGTAATTTTTCTTCACTTTTCCCTCCTCCATGTGGTAATGGGTATGGGAATATTTTTCTGTTGGGACAGGAACAGAGCAGTCATCAGTGACAGCACTGTGCACAATTTGTGACAAGTAATTGAAAAGGAAAGGGAGGGACCTTGGCACAACCACCCTTATCACACATATGAAACACAGACACCATAATGTTTATGTGAGAAATGTTAAAGCCAAACCCTCACCAAAGAAATTAGGCACCACTGTTTCTGTACCCCCTGAATCTCTCCAAAGGCAACAAAAGGCGAAGTAAAAATCAAAGAGGAGGAATAACAGAGAAACCCAGCAAGAGCCTGAAAGTTCAATGGTGAGTGAAACACCTGGCTCACAATCACCTTCTGCTCTAGGGTCCATCCGTGGGAAAATGGAATGTAACTACATCATTTGGTGATCCACCTCATTCATCTTTACCTCCCCCACCAACTGATGCCATTCTGTAGATGTCAGGATGTGTCAGTTCATGTCCACCCATTGCACACTGTGTGGTGGGCTGACCACACATCGCAGTGTGGTGGAGGATAATAGTAACCAGGCCATCAAGTGGCATCTGAGGAGATTCCATCTGACATAATATGCTAAGCTGGTGGCAGGGATGGTTTGTCAGTACTATTAAAACTGCAAATTGTCATGTGTGCTTACTGGGAAGTATACAAGGGGCATAGTGACAGCAGCAATACTTAGCTTCTGGTGGGATGATTTCAAATTGGGAACCCTAAGCTCATGGTGTTTGGTTATAGTTGTGCCAACTGTTTGATGTAAGTGCAGATGTTCCAGTTGTTCATATTCCTTCCTATCACGGTCTCCGTGATTCCCTGTCAATCTTAACTGTGTTACCTTTGCATTGGAGGAGGCTGATTGGCCCGCCCAGGATGTTCCTTTTTATACGGGCTCTTGGGCTCTTGTCAGTTGCGCTTTCGTGGTGTTCCTGATCCTGCACCTCGTTGCTGAGTTCCTGAGTCTCCTGTGTACCGACCCGGCTTGTCTGACTACTCTTCTGATCCTGCTCTGTGATTGACCCGGTTCTGGCTGACGACCCTGGTCCGTGATTGACCCAGTTCTGGCTGATGACCCTGCTCCGTGATTGACCCGGTTCTGGCTGATGACCCTGCTCCGTGATTGACCCGGTTCTGGCTGACGACCCTGCTCCGTGATTGACCCGGTTCTTGCTGACGACCCTGCTTTGTGATTGACCCGGTTCTGGCTGACGATCCTGCTCCGTGATTGACCCGTTTTCCGGCTGATGTTCCTGCTACCGTATCAATCCGGTTCCGGTTGACGTTCCAGTCCTGTGTACTGTTCCAGTGCTCCTGCGTAGCGCCGGTCGCTCCGGCTACATTCTAAACTGACTGGTATCTCGCTGATCCTCTCTCTCTACCGAGCTGTTGCCTGAGGTTGCTTTACCATTCCGCTGTCTGCTGAGCTGTTCTCTCCTGTACTGAACCAGATTAACCCGTGCAGTGCCTGTAGTCTCTGGTTACGTGCCTCATATACGCTTGCCAAGCCTCTGGTTACCCTTAGAGCTTGCAAGACCGGTGTTCGGTGAGCACCGTGACCACGCCGGTTGGCGCTGGTAGTCTGTCCACTCTTGCAGTGTGGATTCTGTGCGACACTGGAAGCGTGTCCTGGCTCTGGTTCACATACGCTCAGGGTGTACGTTCTCCTGCACTTCCCAGTGCTCCGGCTCACTATAGCTTGTGCAGTAACTGTCTATCTTGGCAACCTAAGGGTGTTTGGGCGCAATTCCATTGGCACACACAGGGTTACTACCGAGTTTACATTAAGGGTGATTCAGGTTCTGGTTTCTTCAGCTCTAGCAGTAGCATTCCTTCTAACCCCACGGTGGTGGCATTGGCTCAGCTCTGGGCAATAGGTGTGCTCCATTTTACTATCTTGAGAGTGATTCAGTGCGGACACTATATTCCTTTCTCACCATCAAGAGACTGTTATCATATCCTGGGCGTTGGTCAATCTAGGACTGAGTTGCTTCAGTTGCTCCTCTTAACCCCTTGGGGTTATCCCCAGTCTATACATATATATATCCATTTATGTAGTGCACTAACTTTACTTGGTCTGTACTTGCCAATACTGTTTATACCTGTGCTGGCCCCTAGGGGCACTGTTCTATTATCCGTTTTTCAATAAAACTGTGTTTTTACTTTATACCGTGGTCTGAGTGTCAGAAAACCGTAACACTTCCCTTATTTACTACACACACTATGCACATTGCAGTTGCTGATGAGAGGTACAGTTCCTTCCTGTTCTCAAGGGAAAAATTTATATTCCAACACAATCATGATTTTGGAGGAGGTGCAGGTGGAGAAGTATTATTGGACAACTTCTTTTTTCCATACATACCTGAAGTGGAGGGGGCTAGTTGTGGTGCTGCTACTGTCTCAGGTGCATCACTGGAGCTAGTAGTGGCAAGTGAAACCATCATCATCATCACCCATATCACTGATGTTGTTGATCCCATTCCTTTGGAGCTGCCTAGTCATCCTGCTGCTTAAAGAGCTCAGAAGCAGCAGCAAGAACAACAGTTGCAAATGCCTCAATGACACAATGGGGCATTTGCCACTGGCCATTATAACATGACGTGCTAGCACTAGGGCTTGTTCTCTCAACAAAAAACAGATGCATACAAAAGAAACAATTGTGGGAGGTTTGTTTCTAACAATCCTACTCCCTATAAATCACTGATTCCTCTGGGCTTGTGATGCTAACAAGCCTGAGTGAAAAAAAATAATATATCTGATGTGATTCCTCAGGGCTTTTGACGCTAACAAGCCTGATGGATAAAAATTATATCTGATATGATTACTCAGGTCTAACAAGCTTGAGTGGAAAAATATATTTTGATTCCTCAGACAAGAGAGATTAACAAGCCTGATAGATAAAAATTATCTCTGATGTGATTCCTGAGGGTTTGTGACACCTACAATCCAAAGTCCTACAAATCAATTTTCCTCAGGGCATAGGCCTAAAAAGTCTAAGTCCTGCAAATCAAAATGTCCTCAGGGCTTGGACCTCTAACAAGTCAAAACCCTACAAAAACCCTACAGTGTTTCACCTGGGCTTGTTCCTAACACGTCTAAGTCCTACATATCAATGTTTCCTCAGGGCTTGGGCCTAACACAAGTCTAAGTCCTACAACAAATCAATGTTTACTTGGGGCTTGTGCCAAACAAATTTTAGTCCTACAGCAAATTAATGTTTCCTCTGGGCTTGTGCCTCTAACAACAAGTCTAAGTCATACAAATCATCCTCTACAAAATATTCTGTCCTGTAAAGTATCAGTGTGCCCCAGCCACAGCTTACTTCAGGGGGTCCCTGTCTCTGTCATGTTACATATAGGGATGGGCGAAAATTTTCACCTCAAACTGAAATCAGCAAAAAATGGCACTTTATGCTTGGCGACTAATTTCCTGCAAAAAGTGCAGATTTTCCGCTTATTCCCGCTTTTTTCATTTAGCTCATTGTGCATTGAAATCAATGGGAAGAAAAATGTTCCTCCACCACACAAACTTTTCTACAGCCATATCAAAAGGTGTCAGGCTCTCACAGCATGCCATTCTGTGTTTGTGAGAGGACAGAGCAGCACGTTGTTTGAGCTACAGAAGATAGGGGAATTGAAGTTTAGTTTAGGGAATCTTTTGGGTAGGACATTTGTTCTCTGTATTAGGAGAGTCAGTGGAGCACTCTGGGGAGAAGAAGGGAGGAAAGAAGTTGACCCCAAATACTCCAAAATTCCATGTGACTGACTGGCAAGACACAGGCAGCTAGGGACCTATTTGCTTGCTGATCTTGCTGTTATTCTTTCTGTGCTGGTGTGCTGGGTGGGGAAGTCTGGGGAAAGAAGTTGTTGATTTAGTTTTTCAGCTTTTGTTTTTCAGTTATAATTTGTTTTTTTGTTCAGACTGTGATAAGACAGGGTGGACAATTAAAAAAATTAAAAAATAAATAAAAAATAATAATTAAAAAAATAAAAAAGAATAAAGAATAACAAAGAACGAAATATATTAGGTGACGCGTAACTCCTGGTGAGGTGTAACTTTTTGGGTCCGGTCGACTGCATTCACTTCTGTGTGACGTGTGACTGCTTGTGACATATACTTGCATGCCTCAATGTATGACCCCTTTCTATGACGGGACTTGGTGGAGACATTGGCTGGTGGGTGGGGGTTGGGGGGTGCTGCGGACTCGGGGGAGAGAGGAACTGGGATTGAGGGACATAGTTTTAGCTTAGTTTGGTTAGCTGTTTGGAGTTTGGGTTGAATTATTATAAAACTTTGGGTCAACTTTGTACATCCTATTGATATGCACCTGTTTCTTTTATTCTCATACATGTTTGCATACTCTCGTTGAATGATTTTTTTTTGTATGTACCCTTTTTTTCTGTATATGTATGGAGTGATCTGATAATAAATTATATTTCAAATATATTAGGTGACAGTGACAGAAAGCTGAATGGGCTTAGACAAGAGATCATACTACCTCAATTGTGCTGTGTAGTGTAGAGTAAAAACACAATAGTTGAGTAATGTACAGGAAACGCACAAGGGGCAGGGGGAAGGTGAGGGGTGGAGCATTGCCGGGATGTGAGAGTAAAGTAGTAGTTCAAAAACTGACTGCATCAATGGTTGCTGCAGTGCGTGCAATCAATGATGATGATCTCTCTCCTACAAGGTAGGATGCAGTTTGTCAAGGTCCCAGCACCACCAGTACCAGTACATATAAAGAGCCATTTAAGAAGAACACTGAAGATGACAACAAGTTGCATTCAAGTGTTGCTGATGGCAATAGTGTAATAGAGGAAGGTGTAGCAGCTGAACCTCCTGCTGCATCAGACAGTGATACAAACAAGCACCAAAACACTTGTCCTGAAAGTAGTAGTGAACTTTGTTACAGTAAAAGTAAATACAAATTGTTTGAGACCTCTAAAATCTTAGAGAAATATAAGGGTAGTAGTGGGCAAGAATTGTCAGGTAATGCTGATGCTGCAGAGGATGACCTAATGATGACTGATGATAATGATGCAGATCTAGAATATATACATCCAGCATGCTTTTCTTGTTCAGAGACAGATGAAGTTGAGAGTGAGGATGATGACATGGCTATAAGGTTAGCAGAAAGTCAATGGCTGACTCTTCCATCACTTTTAAGGACACTGTGCCTGTTTATGAAATCCATTGGAAAGTCTCACCCTGGACAAGCACAGATGTCAGTAAGCACACAGTCACCCTATCAGTCATCATCGGCATCATCGTCTCTTCAAAGTTCAAGTCCCACTCAGCCACACATACCTGTTTTGGGTACCCAGCAGTAGGGATGGTTGAAGATTTTCGCCTCAAATTGTAATAGATGGAAATTGTACTTTTTTGCTTAGTAAATAATTTCCCGTGAAAAGTGCAGATTTTCCACTTTTTCACGCTTTTTTCGCCTAGCTCATTCCTTTGAAATCAATGGGAACTTTGAATTTACAGACAACACATAATAAATATTATTTTATTTCCCAAAGGCATATTATAAAGGGACATGAGGGTGCCTGAGTTGGTGGGGTGTGGGGAAGGAATCATTTGAACAGGGAATATTTTGGGGGGGTTTGTTTACTGGGAGTGGGGGGCAGTTAATAAAAAATAAATCCTAAATAAAATTAAAAATACCCCATAAGACATGTGTGCCTGTGTTGGTGGGTGAAGTCTGGGGAATTAATCAGTTGAAGAGGGAATTTGTTTTGGGAAGGGTTCTTGACTGGTATTTTGGGGGGACGGTTAATAAAAAAATAAATCAATAAAATGAAATGAGAAATTTCTGTGTAAAGTGATAGAGACAGGGACCCCCTGACATAAGCTGCCGCTGGGGTTGACTGATACTTGACTTGATAGAGTACTTTGTAGAGAATGATTTGTTAGATTTGTTTTTAGAGGCCCAAGCCCTTAGGAAACATTGATTTGTAGGACTTAAACTTATTGGAGGAACAAGCCTTGGAGAAACATTGGTTTGTAGGACTTAAGCTTGTTTGCCACAAACCCTAAGCAAACATTGATTTGTATGACTTATGCTTGTTAGAAACAAACCCCCAAAAAATGTTTTTTTGTAGGACTATGATTTTTTTTTGTATTTTTTTGAAGGCATAAGCCTTGATTAAAAAAATAAATTCCCTACTGGCCTAGTGCGGAATTTGTGACTGCTGTTCTTACTGCTGCTGCTGCTGTTGAGTTGTTTAAGCAGCAGGATGATTAGGCAGCTGAAAGGGAATGGGATCAACAACAGCAGTAGCATGGTTGCTGGATGATTAAGGTCCCACTTGCAATGACTAGCTTCAGTGATGCACCTGAGAAAGTAGCAGCACAATAACTAGCCCCTACCACATCTGGTGTATGTGTGTTGCTACTGCTGGCAAGTGGACCTGTCCTAGTAATCCCACATCACTTGTTGACCATGGTGGTCTGTGTTGCACGCTAGCCTGTTCCTCAGTGTCCTGTTGCCCTTGCAACTCAGCAGCAGCAGTAATTAGAGCAGTTGCAAATTCTGCAAATTTCCAAATGCTCACTGCTGGTTGGAGGAGGTGACAAGCAATGGGACAGAGGGTCCCCTAATGTCACACTTGCCATTTCTTGGTGACCTGAAGACATGGACAATCCCGTGGGGGGGAAGGGGACTCCCAGGCTCAGGGGAATGGTGTGGGCTCCCTTGACCACTAGTCTGGACACTCAGTCCCACAAAGTTGTAGATGTTTTAAGTAAGCTAGAGCAGGTTATAGAGAATGGCTTTTACCCCACTCCTTACAAGCTGGTTTTGTGTCTGCTGATAATGGCTCCAACATAAACACTGCCTTGAGAATAGGTGGTATTGTGCATGTGCCCTGCTTTGCCCATGTGCTAAATTTAATTATTTTAATCTGTGCCCATTTTAGTCGCTCCTACAGTGCACGTAACGCTCTATATTCCATACAAGAGCGTAACAACCTCTCCCATCACCAGCTGAAAATGGAGGTCCCTACCAGGTGTAATTCCATAATATACATGCTAGAGCATTTGTACAAACAGAATAAGGCCATTAGCGAGTACACCATGCAAAACTAGCAGGCTTTGGAGGGAGCCTCTTTGTCATCTGGCCAATGGCAACTAATGTGCGATGTATGTGAGCTATTGAAACCCTTTGAGGAGTCAACCATGCTGGTGATTCTACCACTGATATTTTTGTTGCAGAAAAAAATGAGAAGCATTACTGAGGAATCTTACCATAATGACAACACAGACATGCACCAGATGGTAAAGTACATGTTAGTGTGCTTTGACCAAGATCCTCACATTGTGTCCATTAAAAGCAATGAGGAATACATTCCCCTGCTTCAATCACAAAATTTCTGAATTTCTGCCAAAGGGCCATGAGCAGTTTGTCACAACAAGGAGTCATGACGATCAGCAGCAACTTTCAGAGGAATCGGATTCTGTCAAGGAATAACAATATATGCTTATTGGAATAGAGGGTTGCATTGTGGAGGATGAGAGGGAGAAAGTGAGGGCACAACAAACATCTAGACAGTATAGTGAAAAGGAAGGCATCAAAGAATTTCAACTAGCAGAAGCAGCTACACAAAAAAAGGTAGCAGGGAAGAGTCTGGTAACTACAGACCAGTAAGTCTTACATCAGTAGTGGGAAAATTAATGGAGACTATGCTAATGGAAAGAATTATTGAATATCTGAATTTAAATGGTTTGCAAGGTACCAAACAGCATGGGTTTACAGCAGGGAGATCTTGTCAAACTAACCTCACAGATTTTTTTGACTTGGTAACTAAAATAATAGACCAAGGGGGCGTGACCTGAAGCAGGACCGGGTGGACGTCTCCAAGTGCTGCTCCGTGAGTAAAACTATTATCTACTGGAATCTATCCGCTACCTGATTCTATTATCCCTCCATAACGGCATTATTGTGCTCAGCTACTTATTGGGTACTGTTCAATACTGTTATTGTGTGGCTCGAGGGGCTGGTGTGGCGGAATAGCACGGAGTAGTGGAAGCGGGCCTGATAGGCCATGGCTGTGGCCTTATGTGCCACCGGAACTGAACGGACTCACCCTTTCTGGCAGTAGCAGCCGCTTTATGAATACACACCCGGTCTGCTGGGAGTTGATTCCTTTCCTCTGTAGTTGCTCTGAGTCAACCCGATTGGCCTCGGATGCATGGCGCATGGTGCCTGTGGTGTACTATATGAAAGCTCCTGTCTGCTGAGGAGGTGAGATGGAGGACTTCATTAGGGCACCGGAGTGCTGGGCTGGGAGTGCTGTGGACTGTTGGCGGATGCATGCAATGACCGCACTGATTGACTGTGCTGTTCTGACCAGGCTCCATTTGTGACTTGCCTCTACCAGTGCCCCACCTTTTCAAGGCATCACTTCATATTGAAAAGCTGAACTGGAGGACTCTCCTGGGTCAGATTGAACATACTACAGATCTGGCTTTATGCATACACGAAGTGGGCTTCTCTCTATTGGCTGCTTTCCCCAGTGCCCCCTCACTTAGTGCACCATCCTTTTTCTTATTTTTTTATCCCAGTTCCCCTCCCTACCCATTAGGTATATATAACATTCTGTGCTGATATCCCATCTTTCTTCTACCTGCTTGGCCTCACCTTCCATCTGTCTACTGCTCTAACCCAGAACATCTGGCTCTCTGAGGCTTAGCTGGGCTCACAGTAATCATTGGATGGGAGCTATCTATTCAGCACTGGGCCTAGTGACTGTGCTCTGATCTAATTGGATCATTTTCTAACCCTGCTTGTCTTCTTGCTCTATTTCTGTATCCCTCCTCTACCCCGTGTAATATTATAAGTGCTGTTCTGACCAGGCTCCATTTATGACTTGCCTCTACAGTGCTCCACTTCTTCAAGGCATCATTCCATATTGAAAAGCTGAACTGGAGGACACTCCTGGGTCAGACTGAACATACCACAGATCTGTCTTTATATATACACATGAAGTGGCTTCTCTCTATTGGCTGCTCTCCCCAGTGTCCCCTCTCTCAGTGCACCACCCTTTTTGTTATTTTTTATCCCAGTTCCCCTCCCAACCCATTAGGTATATATAACATTCTGTGCTGGTATCCCATCTTTCTTCTACCTGCTTGGTCTCACCTGCCATCTGTCTACTACTCTCTGAGGCTTAGCTGGGCTTACAATCATCATTGGATGGGAGCTACTTATTTGGTGCTGGGCCTGGTGACTGTGCTCTCACCTAATTGGAACAATTTATACCCCTGTTTGTCTTCTAGCCCTGTTTCTGTATCCCTCCTCTACTCCGTGTAAAATTATACTGCTCCTCTTTCTCTGACAGGCCTGGGAGTACAGATATGGATCATTACAACATACTGCTTGATGCTCACCGGAGACCCTGTTTGTCCTCTTTCCTTCTATGTGGCCCCATCTACCCCGTGTAAGGTTTCAGCTATCTGTTAGCAACTTACGGCCTCATTGGTGAATGAGGAGTGGAACTTTTGTTTGTTGATGAGCTCAGCAACAAGATTCCTAACTTACAAGCTTGTACTACTATCACGGTGCCTGTGATTGCTGCATTTCTATGTCTATTACTGGTAGGGGGCTCCCATTGGCTGTCTGCCTTTAGCCCGCCTCACATTGCCTATTTAAACTGTGTCTGGGCACCCTTTGGTTGCCCTTTCGTGGTGTCTCTGATTGCATTCACTTCCACTATGCTACAGAAGCTTATTGGGCCTTGTTGCTGTGTTCCTGAGTTCCTGAGTTCCTGACTTCATCCTGTTCCTAAGCCTCCTGTCTGCAGTGCTGGTTCCAGTGCCTGTTCTGGTTGAGTCTTCAGAGGTTGCTGTTCCTGCTGCCAGTCTTTGTTGCCGTTCCTGATCCAGTTTATCATCCTTGCTGGTTCCTGTTCGTCTCCTGGGCCCGGTTCCTGAGTCTGTGGTGACTTTCTGCTTCAGTCACTTTGGCGACATTCTCTGCTGGTCCCAGCGTGCGGACGCTGGTTCGCTCCACAAGCCTTGCGTCTATACTATACTGTCTGTATAGTATAGACTGTCATTGCCATCTGACAGTTATTAAGATCACTGTGGTTGACACCTGCGCTTTTGGGCTGCCTTTCCCAGTATATTGGTAAGGCCGGTAGAACCTTACATATTCCATCCTGAGGTTGCATTACCAGGTATTGGCAAGGCCGGTAGAGCCTATATTGGTATTCTTTTGGCTGCCTTGCTAGGTATATTGGTAAGGCCAGTAGAACCTTTTACATTATTCCATCCTGAGGTTGCCTTACCCGGTATTGGCAGGGCCAATTCTGAATCATTCCAGGAGATATAAACAGATATTTTAATTCTCCAGGAGACTCACCTCTATGGTGGCAAAATACTAGCTCTCAAGAAGGCATGGGTAGGGTGTCATTACCACACAACCTTCTCATCCCATGCGAGGGGGGTATCTATTTTAGTTGGTAAGTTCTTACAATTTGAGCTGGTTGATTTAAAGACCGACCCGTACATCTTTCTGGACTGTCTGGTTTCTGGCATCCTGGTTATCTTAATGAATATTTACATACCCCTACCTTTTGTGCCTAAGGTTCTACAGGAGGGTCTCATATATATATCTGCAAAGCCTGGTCGTTGTTTTGTTGTTATGGGGGACTTCAGCATGTAAACTGACACTGCTTTGGATAGAATGGGTACTAGATCCAGTGATTCTCTAGCTCCTAGGCTTAAATTTTTAAGTTTTCTGGAGGATATGAATCTAATTGATGCCTGGAGAATAGTGATGAGCGAGCATGCTCGGCCGAAGCTCGGTTCGGCTCGAGCATCGCTCTGCTCGGCACATGGCGGTACTCGTACGAGTACCGCATGTGCTCGCCCGCCATGTTCGGGTCTCCTCCCCGCACGTTTCGCGGCTGCTGCGCAGCCAATAAACGTGCGGGGAGGCTCTGACATCAGTGTAATGCCAGCAGCCATGTTGGCTGCTGGCATTACACTGATTGGCTGGCCAGAACCTGTGATCGGGTGCTGTATAGCACCCGACTCGCGAGTTCTGCTCATTCTCAGCCAGGGAGAGATGCGATCAGGCAGGGAAAGTCAGTGTAGGGAGAATAAAAGTGTTGGTACTCTTTCAAGACCCAAAAGTCCTTTTTAGGACTGTTGTGTGTGGGGGCAGCATTTATATTTTGTTTGGGGGGGCACAATTTCATTTTTTTTTGTGGGGGGGATATTAGTAAGGTGACATTGTACTAGGTGAACAGGGACAAATATTGTACAACGCAGCGACAAAAAGGGCCATTTTAAACGTGTGCCTAGCCATAGATTATTGTCACATTCTGTTTAGTGTGCAAATTCACAAATTAACGTCACATATTCCGTTCACTGTGCCTAGCCGCAGATTAGCGTCACATTCTGTTTCGTGTGCCTAGCCGCAGATTAGCGTCACATTCTGTTTCGTGTGCCTAGCCGCAGATTAGCGTCACATATTGTTTAGTGTGCAAATTCACAAATTAACGTCACATATTGTTTAGTGTGCAAATTCACAAATTAACGTCACATATTCCGTTCACTGTGCCTAGCCGCAGATTAGCGTCACATTCTGTTTCGTGTGCCTAGCCGCAGATTAGCATCACATTCTGTTTCGTGTGCCTAGCCGCAGATTAGCGTCACATATTGTTTAGTGTGCAAATTCACAAATTAACGTCACATATTCCGTTCACTGTGCCTAGCCGCAGATTAGCGTCACATTCTGTTTCGTGTGCCTAGCCGCAGATTAGCGTCACATATTGTTTAGTGTGCAAATTCACAAATTAACGTCACATATTGTTTAGTGTGCAAATTCACAAATTAACGTCACATATTCCGTTCACTGTGCCTAGCCGCAGATTAGCGTCACATTCTGTTTCGTGTGCCTAGCCGCAGATTAGCGTCACATTCTGTTTCGTGTGCCTAGCCGCAGATTAGCGTCACATATTGTTTAGTGTGCAAATTCACAAATTAACGTCACATATTGTTTAGTGTGCAAATTCACAAATTAACGTCACATATTCCGTTCACTGTGCCTAGCCGCAGATTAGCGTCATATTCTGTTTCGTGTGCCTAGCCGCAGGTTACCGGCATATATTCCGTTTAATATGAAGAAGGCGGGTAAAAAGGGACGGGGAAGTGGACGTGATCCTGATAGTTCAGGGCGCGGGTCAGGACGCGTAGAAACTGTGCCTGGTGCCAGAGCACAAGACAGAAAGACATCCACCATACCTAGCTTCATGTCTCAGTTTACAGGGCGTCGCAGGACATCACTCTCGAGGTCAGACCACTGCGAACAGGTGGTCGTTTGGATTTCAGCTGATACTGCTTCCAGTCGGTTAAGCACCACCCTGTCTTCCACCAAGTCCACTCTCACTAGCCAAGAGTCTGGTCAACATAATCCTCACCCTGATCATCCTTCCTCCCACCATAGAGGGTCTGGCCAAAGAAGTGATCCCACACTGGGATATAGTGAGGAGCTCGTCTCATCACCAATCCTTGATTTGAACCTCTCTCCAAGCACGCTTGCAGAGGAACATGAGATCTTGTGCCCTGATTCACAACCTCTAGAGGGTACCCAATCACAAGAAGATGACAGAGGGGAACGGCATTTAAGGTCAAAGGAAGTGGATGATGATGATGAGACACAGTTGCCATCAAATCAACCACAATTACTGTCTCAAGACCTTGATGAGGAGGATGATACACAGTTGTCAATGACTGAGGATGTGGTGGGATCAAGAAATGAGGAGGATGATCAGAGTGAGGAAGTGGAGGAGGACTTGGTGGACGATGAGGTCACTGACCCCACCTGGGAAGGTGGAGAGCCAAGCGATGACAGCAGTCCTGAGGGTGAGCCATCTGCAGCACCGCAACAGGCTGGAAGAGGCAGTGGTGTGGCTAAAGAAAGAAGGCGGACCGCACCAAACCGGCCCGCAAATGTTCCATGGAGCACCCCCTTGCGTAAATCTCCCTTGCCAAGGGCTAGGTGTTCCGCGGGATGGCGTTTTTTTAAGGAAAGTGCGGACGACAAAAAAATTGTAGTTTGCAACCTGTGCCACACCAGAATGAGCCGAGGCATGAACACTAGAAACCTCACCACCACCAGCATGATCCGACACATGGCATCCAAGCACCGTAATAAGTGGGAGGAACGCCAGGATCGCCAATCTGTGTCTGCAGGCCACACCACTGCCTCCTCTTCCCCTGTTTTCGGTGCCAGCCAATCGCCTGTCGAAGGCGCAGGCCCGCATACCTCCCGCCCTGCACCTGTACCATCTGAAGCACCATCAGCGACCACATCCACTTCCCTGTCCCAGCGCAGCGTCCAAATGTCATTACCCCAGGCATTTGAGCGCAAGCGAAAATACCCAGCCACCCACCCACAGGCCATAGCACTAACCTCACACCTTTCCAAATTACTGGCCATCGAAATGCTGCCATTTAGGCTTGTGGACACTGAGTCCTTCCGCAGCCTGATGGCAGCAGCTGTCCCTCGGTACGCAGTCCCCAGCCGCCACTACTTTTCCCGGTGTGCCGTCCCCGCCTTACACCACCATGTGTCCCTTAACATCACCCGTGCCCTCACCAACGCAGTTACTGGGAAGGTCCACTTAACGACTGACACATGGACAAGTGCTTGTGGCCAGGGACGCTACATTTCCCTGACGGCACACTGGGTGAATGTCGTGGAGGCTGGGAGCGACTCGGACCCTGGGATGGCACAGGTGCTACCCACGCCGAGGATTGCGGGCCCTACCTCCATCAGGGTTTCCGCCAGCACCTACGTTATTGGCTCCTCCTCCTCCTCCTCCGTTTCCACCTCTGAATTCTCTGCGCGCAGCGCCACTCACCCATCAGCCGGTAGCTGGAAGCAGTGTAGCACTGCAGTGGGGAAGCGTCAACAGGCCGTGCTGAAGCTGATCTGCCTTGGGGACAAACAGCACACGGCCTCAGAGCTGTTGCAGGGGATTAGTCACCAGACCGAGCAGTGGCTCTCGCCACTCAACCTGCAACCAGGCATGGTTGTGTGTGATAATGGGCGTAACTTGGTGGCGGCTTTGGAGCTCGGCAAGCTCACACACGTACCATGCCTAGCGCATGTATTTAATTTAGTGGTTCAGCGATTTCTAAAAACCTACCCCAATTTGCATGATCTCTTGACCAAGGTGCGCCGCGTGTGTGCACATTTCCGTAAGTCATCTACAGCTTCAGCCGGCCTGTTGAAGCTGCAGCAGCGCTTACAATTGCCAGCTCACCGGCTGCTGTGTGACGTGAGCACGCGCTGGAACTCCACCTTCCACATGTTGGCCCGGCTTTGTGAGCAGCAGAGGGCAGTAGTGGAGTACCAGCTGTTACACGGTCGTCGCCTCTCCGTTCAACTTCCTCTAATCAGAAGTGAGGAGTGGGAATGGATGTCAGACCTCTGTGAGGTTTTACGCAATTTTGAGGAATCGACACAGATGGTGAGCGGCGATAACGCTATTATCAGTGTAACCATCCCACTTCTGTGTCTACTGAAACGCTCGCTGCTCACAATTAAAACCGACGCTTTGCATGTGGAAGAGGTGGAAATGGGGGAGGAAGAGCTTACACAAGGTGATAGCCAGAGCACCCTCACTTCGTCTTCTCAGCGACAATTGGAGGAGGCGGAGGAGGAGGAGGAAGACACGGTTGCCTCCGCTACAGAGGGTAGCCATGGAACTTTATTTCCATCTCTTCAGCGTGGGTGGGCAGAAGAGGAGGAAGAGGATGAGGAGATTAAGAGTCATCCTCCTGGTGAGGACAGCGAAATCTTGCCTGTTGGTACTCTGGCACACATGGCTGACTTTATGTTAGGCTGCCTTTCCCGTGACCCACGCGTTATACGCATTTTAGACAACACGGATTACTGGGTGTTCACCCTTCTGGACCCCCGCTACAAAGAGAATTTCTCATCTCTCATTCCTCCGGTGGAGAGGACAAGCAAAATGGTGCAATACCAGAAGGTTCTTGTCGAAAAATTGCTCCAAAATTTTCCATCTGACAACACTGGCGGCATAGTACGTGCTACCTTGGCCAACCGAGAAGGGGAGAAAAGGGGAGCACACAGCAGTTCCGACAAAGGCAGGGCAACACTCTCCAAGGCGTGGGACACCTTCATGACACCCCGCCAGCACCCTCACCCTGATGCGCAGCCTAGTGTCACAAGGAGGGAAAAGTTTTGGAAGATGGTGAAGGAGTACGTAGCAGACCGTGTCAGCGTCCTCAATGATCCCTCTGTGCCTTACAACTACTGGGTGTCCAAGCTGGACACGTGGTATGAACTGGCACTCTACGCCTTGGAGGTGCTGGCCTGCCCTGCCGCCAGCGTTCTGTCTGAGCGGGTATTTAGTGCTGCTGGTGGCATCATAACAGATAAGCGTATCCGCCTTTCCACCGACAATACTGATAGGTTGACACTTATAAAAATGAACAAGGCCTGGATTTCCCCTGACTTCTCCACTCCACTGGAGGAAAGCCCCGGGGGAACATAAACTCACTTTATATATGTTATTTACAATGATGGGAATACTCTGTATTCCCATTCACCCCTTCCACCCAAAAAACGGGTATATGGTTGACTCTTAATCTTCTCATCCTCCTCCTCCTCTTCCATATGCCCTGTGATATAATTTTTATATAGGGCCAGCTCACCAGCGGGCCCTGTGATATAATTTTTATATAGGGCCAGCTCACCAGCGGGCCCTGTTTGACAATTTTTGTATAGGTCAGCTCACCAGCGGGCCTTCTCATATAATGTTTTATTGGGTCAGCTCTCTAGCGGGCCCTCTCATATAATGTTTTATAGCGTCAGCTCACTAGCGGGCCTTCGCATATAATGTTTAGGATGGTCAGCTCCACAGCAGACCCTCACCCATAATGTTTTAGATGGTTGGCTCAGCAGCAGACCCTCATTCCTAATGTTTTAGATGGTCAGCTTAGCGGCATGCCCTCGCCCCTAATGTTTTAGAGGGTCACCAGCAGGCCATTAATCCTAATTTTTCAAGGGTGTGTATGATGCCCTCCTTTATGTGTAATAAAGGGTGTATTGGAGTGACATTTCAGTCTAATTTTTGGCAGCCCTTTCACTTAGTGCATAGGCTTTATGAGTGTTGGACCACTACCTGAACTATTGTACCACAATGTGAATGAGGCCCTCCATTTTGTGATATACAGGTTGTATCGGAGTGCCTCAGGTCCTCCCATTGAATTAAATAGGGCTGGGGTGTTCGACAGAGCAGAAGGTAGTTCTTGGCTTCATCCACTAAGTCACTTTGTCACTTTTACTCAATGGATCAGACCCCACTGTTCCGACTATAAATTTTGGACTTAACAAGGGCAAACGGACATGTTGTAAAACCTGTGGTAGCTGTGGCCTCCGTTCCTGAATGCTGTACCTTACCCGGGCCATAACCACGTTGAACACCTGCTTTACGCTGCGCACGTTTCCCTCTTAATCATGGCCCCAGTTCCGAAAAATCGATGAAATTTTTTGCAGAATTTGCAGATGATATACAAGTAAATATACAGCAAATACTGGTTGGTAACAATTTTTCGCCTAAAGTCGTTTTTATCTTCCTTTTTGTGTGTTTTACGGTCAGTCTGTAAAAATGGCGTACTACGGGCGAAACATCGTTCCCAGCAGCGACGTTGGAGTCCAAGATGCATCCAGACATCCTCCCTATGCTGTCCCTGAACCATTTCTGTGGTGTTTCCATCATTTTCTGACCTTTTCCTATGAACCAGGCACCCTCCCCTCATCAGAGCAGGGGGTGCCTGGTGTAATGCTCGAGTCCTCCCATTGACTTCAATGGGGCTCGGGTGCTCGGCCGAGCACTCGAGCCTCCGGGGGTGCTCGGTCAGAGCACCCGAACACCCGAGCATTGGGGTGCTCGATCATCACTACTGGAGAACTCTTCATCCTAGTGTTAGAGAATATTCATGTCATTCTGCCACTCATAAATCGTTGTCCAGAATTGATCATGAATTTGTCTCCGGTCACGTCTGGCATATGGTTGATGATTGTTCCTACTTACCTAGGGTTGCCTCGGATCACTGTCCAATGCATTTATGTCTCCTCATGGGTAGAGATTATTCTACTTCTAGTTGGTGACTTCAACCATATTGGCTGTCTATTGATCATATTGCTACAAGTCACGGGGTCGCACTGACAGAATATTTTAGTTTTAATGAGGGTTCTGCACCGCGGGGAGTTGTTTGGGAGGCGGCAAAGGCGGTGGCATGAGGCTTACTTGGCTCATTAATTGCTACACACAAAAAACACACAAGGGATAAAATAGGTCAATTGGAGAAAGCGGCTACCATGGCAGAGAGAATATATGTTGACAAAGGTGACACTATTTCATATGATTCCTTCCTGCTTGCCTCCTTTGTTTATAATGCTGCGCTAATGGAGCAGAATATAAATTTCATGATGTACCAGAAGCAGAAGTTATTTGAAAATGGGGATAAAGCAAGAAAGCTTATGTCCCACTTGGTGGGAACCAGGGAGGGCAGACACAGTGCCGCCAGGTGGAGGAATATCTGGCGGGTGTCCCTCTCCCAACCTTGTCTGTTGACCAGCGTCGAATGCTTGATTCTCCCATTCTGCTGTGCGAGGTTGTGGCAGCCATTGATTCTCTCCCCACGGGTAAATCACCCGGGGGAGATGGTCTACTGGCTGAATGGTAAAAGAGATACACTGACACATTGGCTCCACAGCTGCTCAATAGTCTGTATAAAGCTTTGGAGGTGGGTAGGCTTCCATTGTCCCTCACTGAGGCTACAATAGTGGTGCTCCCTAACCCGGGCAAGGACTTAGCTAAGTGTGATTCGTATTGTCCCATCTCTTTGCTTACTTCAGATACTAAAATTTTGGCCAAGGTCTTAGCAACTAGACTAAATCTGTTGATTTCGGATCTTATCCATCCAGACCAGGCCGGATTTATGCCTGGGAAATCAACATTTCACAACCCAAGGATATTTTTTTCTCATCTACATACTAAACATGATAACATCGGCCATAAAGTGGTGGTGTCACTCGATGCATCTAAGGCATTTGACTCGGTGGAGTGGGATTATCTTTGGTGTACACTACGAGGGTTTCGATTTGGGCCGACTTTTCTGAAATGGGTACAACTTCTCAATGCGAAACCAGCTGCTAGGCTCTAGACCGGGTCAGTTCGGTCGGGGCCATTTGCACTGGAAAGGGGTACGCGGCAGGGATGCCCCTTGTCAGCAGGATTGTTTGCATTGGCGATTGAACCACGAGCCAGCTTGATCTGACATGATCAATTGGTGGAGGGGTTTGTGTTGGGCAACAGAGAAGAGAAATTGGCAATATATCCGGATGATATACTATACTAGTTCTCTTCCACGTGTTTTAAATTTAGTAAACACTTATGGTAATTATTCGGGATTGCGAATAAACTGGACAAAATCATGTATCCTCCCTATAGATCCCATCCTTACCTGGGGTCCTGTGCTTTCCTCTCCCTTACTATACGAGCCTTCAGTAAAGTATTTAGGGCTTCTGGTGACTGCATCTGTGGACAGTTATATGAGATACAACTTGGAACCACTAATTGAACAATTTCGATATAAAACTACTTCTTGGCTCTCACTGCCGCTAAATGTCATTGGTTGCTCTAACCTGATTAAAATGGTGTTTCTCCCATGTTTTCTGTATGTATTTCAGGGCTCTCCTGTGCCAGTCCCTAAACGGTAGTTTGTTGTAATTGACAAGATAATTAGGAACTTTCTTTGGTCAGGTGGTCCATCTAGGATTAAGCTCTCCATTCTGAAGCATCCAGCAAGTGAGGACGGAATAACCCTTCCTGATTTTTATAAATATTATCTAGCTTCACAGGGGCAGTTCGCACTTGCATATGTTTTACCTGACACCCTATACACCTTTCATAAAATAGATGAATCTCTGCTCAAGCCGGGTTATTCTCTGTCACACATCCCTTTGCTGGGTCCTGGTGTGCTCAGAGATCCACCTGTCACATCTCGGACAGCCTGTAGTGTGTGGTCAAGTATCCTATCTAATTCAAACTTTAAGGCACGGGATCCTGGTGTTCCTCTCTGGGGGTCGGAGGGATTGATACACCTTCGGCATCTGGAGTTTGGTCAATTATGGTTGGCATATGGCATTTCTACACTTGGTCATATGTATCAGGATAACATCTTAAAAACTTTTAATCAGCTGCATGAGGAATTCAATGTTCCTACTACTTTTTTTATTCATATTTACGGCTGACACATGCTTTGAACGCCTTGTGGGGTGCTAATACTCCTAATATGCAAGAATTTCCACTGGTCACATTGGCTAAGAAGAGACAGTCCCTTAAACCTGTCTTGTTGATTTATTCGTGGTTGGATAAGGCTTCTATGGGGGAGGAGGATGGACTCAGACTTAAATGGGAGGCTGATGTGGGTGCCTTTGAGGACTGTGAATGGGAAACAACTTTGAGGAGCCCTGACTTGGTGGCAGCTACGGCCAGACATCAACTGATCCAGCTCAAAATCTTAGACAGATCCTATTATACTCCTGTACATCTCTTTAAGATGTGAAGGATTGATAGCGATCACTGCAGGAGGTGCGGGGCAGCAGGCACCACCTTCTTTCACCTTCTGTGGGAATGTCCCCTGGTTCAGGGGTTTTGGATGGCTGTGCTCTGTACTGTGTCGGCAGTGGTACACTGGGATGTGTTGTTTACTCCAAAGCTGTGTATATTCTCTATTCTCCCTGACCAACTCCACTCAAATTTTCATACTGTATTAATCAGAGAACTGTTAATTATGGCACGAAAGGTGGTGGCATAATCATGGATGTCAGAACACCCTCCCAGGCATGACCAATGGATTGCCTTAGTGGCTCATGATATTCCTCACTATAAGGGACTTTACCTGCACTGGGGTACTCCGAGCAAATTCCATCAAATATGGGGTCTATGGACTTCTTATCACAACTCTAGAAAACTGTATCAATGGGGGCTATGTGTTGCATACTTAATTGTTAAATAATACTTTATGCTCCGTTTGTGCTATTCCTGGAGATCATAGTTACTTCTTCATTTATATAGATATTCATCTATAATTTGATGTATAAGCAGTGATCTGCTATGTTTCTACATGCTATATGGAGGGGATGTTGTGCTCGTGTCCCGGGGAGTGGGGCTGGGTGGGAGGTTTGAGTCCTTTTAGGGTATTAGTTAGGGTAGGAGATAGGGGAGGGTAGTTTTGGTTCAGGGAGGGTGGGAGAGATTAGTTTTGTTAGTGATGTGGTCAGGTTAATAGCTGGGTGGGAGATTTGGTTCTGGTTTAGTTTAGTTTTTCAAATATAAAAATTAAACTGGGACAGCTGTATCTCCATGTTATAATACTTACTTGAGTGTTTGTATTGTAACTCGGTTTTGACTACTATGTGCATTATCTATGATTCTGCAATGTATTAATACTGTCCTCTCAATAAACTTGTTTAAAAAAAAAAAATAGACCAAGGGGGAGCAGTAGATATAGCTTATCTAGATTTCAGTAAAACATTTGACACTGTTCCTCATTGAAAACTCATTAATAAACGACAGTATTTGGGTCTGGATGTAAAAATAGTTAAATGGATAAGGCAACGGCTGAGTGACAGGAGACAGAGGGGTAGTTTTAAAGGCAGCCGTTAGTAAAAAAAAGCACTTACAAGTGCATTAACGTGTTGTAAGGCATTTAAAGGTCTGTCTTAAGAACCGCTAATGGCAGTTCACAAATCCTTACGGCCGATAGACTGAGTGCACTGAGATGCATAGAACAAGATTCCCCAGAACCATTTAAAGGAGTGCGGTACTGCTAACGGCTGAAAAAAGATACACTTAACGGCTAAAACTTAAGACCCAGTTTTGCTAGCCGTTAGACACATAATGGTCAAAAAGAACCACAGTTAAAGACAATCCGCATACCGCGCAAGCATGTAAATGGCAAAATTAACCCGTGCAATGCCAAAAGAACACAAAAACATGGACAGACACCACAAATCACTGTCACACACAAAACAACAAGTAACACCACAGGGACATGGACCTCCAAAAAAACACCAACACAGCATGGCACAGAACAATGGGAGTTATCACAGAACATAAACACCTGCCAATACAAAACACCTGTGCAACATCACCACACAATCCAGACGAAACCTGCACCCCACAACTTCACACCTGCAACTGACAGAGACACAGCCATCAGAACACACCACATTTTAAAACACAGACTCACCTGCAAACACTTACCCGGACAACAAACAACTTCCCATTGGTCAGCACTCACCTCATCACCACACCTACACAATGCCCAACCAGGTACTTAAAGGGTCAGCTCACCACACTCACTTGTGGCTTGTTTTCCACTCAGGGACAGAGAGATAGAGAGAGATGAAGAGTGATAGAGAGAACACAATCATTATGTTAGGTTACATATTGTTGTGAAGTCTGCTGAGAAGGAATGCAAGGGAGAGAGCTATGGAACACCAGCAACCCCCAGGTACACCTGATCAACAGCCTTAACCTGCTGCAAGTGAGGAGGCTCTGACTCAACAGCCACACAGGAGCCCATCCCCTCCTGGAGGGCAGCACCTGCCTACGAATGCACAGCTGCAGCAACAGGATGCTCCACAGCAGCAGGATGCTCCCCAGCTGCCACAGGGACCCCTGGAGCAGCATAGGATGCATAGACGACCACCATGGCCCAGGGTATAACGCCCAAGCGTCACTCTCTTTGTAATGACTGATGATGAGGTAATTGATTGCTACAGGTTGAGGCCGCACAGCATCATTGCCCTGTATGAGGTCATCAAGAATGAGGTGGATCCCATATGCACCCACAACTATGCCCTAACTGGCCTGAAAAAACTCCTGTGTGCCATATACTTCATGGCAAGTGGCACCTTCCAGTCGACAGAGGGTTACACATCTGGCATGTCACAAACCACATTCTCCAGGGTGCTGACCCAGGTCTTGGCAGCCCCCAAAGGCAAGGCCAGTACCTATATACATTTCCCCATCTCCGACATGGACTGGATACATCTGAAGCAGGGCTTCTACACCAGGGGAGGCATACCCAGGGTCATGGGTGCAATGGATTGCAACCATGTCAGTATCAAAGTACCATCATGTCAGGGACATATGTTCATCAATCGTAAAAACTTCCACTCCATGAAAGTGCAGATGGTGTTTGACAGCAACATGGCCATCATGAATGTCTGTGTCAAATATCCCGGGAGCTGTCATGATTCTTATATACTCAGGAACTCATCTATACATGTACATGTAGATTTTGAAAATGGAACCTATACATGGGGATGGCTTCTGGGTGAGTTAACAATACTAAATCACACCACATACACACGTGCACACACTACACTGCTCAGCATGCTCCTTACTCACATCTAGTACGTTCACCTCATAAAACATAATTCACACAACATGTGATTCCTGTCTCACCATGTATTCGAGTGGCAAAGGGTCATACCTTGGCCACTGGTAGGTGCTTGGCCCTCACCTGGGATCATACCTGGGGCCATGTTGGGGAGTCATCCAGGAGGGTAGGTCAGGGGAATGGACATATGGCCCATATTTAGGGGTGGCCACAGTCCCGGGCAACCAGGACCTTCCTGGTGGTGGTGGTGCTGCAGCAGGGTGGAAAAGTCCCATGGAGGATGGCTGCATGGACCTGTCTAATTGAAACCAGTCCTGGTAGTGTGGGGGAGCAGCTGGTGGTGCAGCATAGGATGCAGAAGCTGGTGTTGCAGCAGAGGATTCTGGAGATGGTGATGCAACAGAGGATGCTGGAGCTGGTGGTGCAGCAGGAGATGCTGGAGCTGGTGGTTCAGCTGTGTAGGGTGACCATGTGCCGGTCACGTCCTCTTGCTCCCCAAGAGGAACCTCATCTGGGGATGTGTCTGCCTCCTCCACTGCCTTCTGCTGTGCTGCAGGCCCGTATTCTGTGTGGGAAAATGAAATGGTGTGTTAGTAATGTTGACAATGACAGAATGAATGCAGGATGATTTCACTGACATGTAGATCTCTGGTTGTCATGATGGTATCCTATGCATTGCGTTGTGTTGCATGGAATACCACCCTGGCAATCAAAGAGACATGAGATCTGTTCATGTTAATTCCCCAGGCCACCAATCTGGTCAGTATTGAGGGATTTCTTAGATTAAGGTCTGTTGCTGTTTGTATCATTCGTTCAATCTCTGTGAGCAACCCAGCCTTGCTTAATCGGTGATATCCATCAATCATGGCCTGTTGGTTTGCCACTTATAGTGGTTGACATTTTGTTCCCACGTGTATCCTGCAAATAGTGGATGGTCTAACATCTATACCTAGCATCACCACTCCTGAGGATCCATGTGGAAAACAAATGTATGATGTGACAGTTCAAGTGTAAGTACATGATTGCATACACAATTCAAAGGCCGACTTAGTTCTCCTTTAATTCGACAGTGTTGGTTATTTACAGGCCTGTGTGTTGCACATACACCCAGTTAGTCTCAGTGGCACTGTGATGTTCATCCTCATCCATCTTTCTTGAGATTCAGTGAGCGGTGACGAAGACCTTATGGAGTGGAGGTAGAGTGGAAATGATGACTTCTCCAATGATATAATTTCTCCATTTCCATTTTTTGCCTATGGAGTCTATCCAATGAGCCCTCAATAACTTGAAATATTTTTTGGAATAGCCTCCATAGACAAACATGGGAATTGGCGAAGTGATGGTATGGAAGAGTTAACTTCACTCCATCATGTCTTTTACACCGCTTAATGAATGTCCCCTGGGTAGCATGTAATCCTAATCCTGTTGATTTGTGTTTGTGGTCGGTTAACCCTTTGAGTACCAGAGGGGTTGCCAAAGCATTGCTGAGCGATGCATTGATAATCCCTGTAGCACTCAAGGGGTTATGTGCTGACTTACCTGTGGGTACATGGGTGACATTGTGGAGGAACAGTAATGATGTTTAACAGACAACAATTTAAATAGCATGGTTGGTGTGGATTGTGTGTGATCAGCACAGCAACAAGAGGGTTTAACTTGGACTTCGGCAGGTTTGGAACTGGTTGAATCTTGACATTTGTCCTTGTATTGTGTCCTTTTTTTAAGCCTCAGGGTGATGTGTTGGTGCAGTTGTATGGATGAATGATGGGCATGTGTGGAGGTGTGACTGTGTTTGCAGCTTGTGTTGTTTGAGGTGGTGTGTGGTTATGTGACGATGCACTTACCGGTAGTGTGGAGGCTCCTCTCACCCCCAGTTTCTGATCCTCCAGGGACCCCCTCAATGAGTGTGGAGGACATGGACTGCCGCAGCATCGCCTCACAGCAGTTATATGTGATGTCTACCAGTGGACCACCTCCGGTGCCACTGGCATGCAGGGCAGCATCCCCCATCTTCTTTTTCACCTGCATCATGCAGTTGCCCCATCTCTTTTTTACTGAGTCCACGCCCTGCCTGCAGCTGGCCACCGAGTTCACCTTGCTGCATATTTGGTTCCAGGCAGCCTTCCTCCTCTCAGTCAGGCCAGGGACTCTCTCCCACAGAAACAGGATGGTCTCCCTCTCAAGCACAGCCTCCACGAGAGCCCTGTTCTCCTCCTCAATGTAACAGGGATCCCTGATCCTCTCCTCCTCACCTCTGGCCTGCAAGGAGTCTGAACCAGACTGCCCTGCCTGCGCTGCCCCTGATTGTTTATGGTGGTCCCCACCATATACCCCTCATCCTACTGCAGGTTCTGTCCTTTGTGTGCCTGCTCTTCTGGGCCAGCTCCCCCTCCATCCTGCAGATCTCCCTCTCCCACCCCTACTCTCAATAGGGATGTCCTGCTCTCCTTCCTCCTCCTCCACTACTCTCCCCATCCCTCTCTCCTGTCCTGCTCTCCTGGCCATCATTTACCCAATCACACCCAGGCACTCCCACAGGCCCTCACAGACACACTTGATCCCACTCACTCTCTGTAACACTCTTTCACCCACAGATTCACACTGTAAAATAAAATTTAAGATATGTGTAAAGTATTAAAAAAAAGACTATGCGTATGTATGTGTATGTGTGTAACGGTTTTATTTGACACTCAGACACAGTAGGTTAGATAAAACACAGTTTTATTGAATAAACACAGAATAATAATAACCCTCCCGGGTCCAGTAATATATGTACACAATATAGTACTGACACAGGACAGGTTACAGTAATCAATACCTACACGGGTGCGGTATATGTATAAATCAGCAGCAATAATATACTGACACAGGTCAGGTAAAGTTCATGTGATACTCAAACAAGACAGCAATGAAATGGTTACAATTAGGCCAGGAAGGCTGACAGGCCCTAATAGCGAGAGGCCCTCAAGACTTTCACTCTGCAGAGAGTGACGGAATAGCGAGTAATGCTACAGGAGTAAACGGAGGCCCAGGACAAGCTGTGGACTGCCTTAGCAGTAACGGAGGACTGCAACTGTATGCCCGGAGGAACACTCAACGGAGACTGCAATGATTGAAATCCGGTGGAAAATGGCACCTTCCCCGAAGGGGTTAACGAACGCTCAGACCTAATGTCGACTGCCAGATAGTGAGAGCAGCCTGAGGCGCCCAGAGTAAGACCAACCTCAGCTTGCAGCAGTAAAAGGTCAAGCATACCGTGGTGCAACCAGATGGATCTATCACACCAGAGTGTCGCCCGCACAACACAGCAAGTGACAGGTTTACGGTGACTAGACTGCCTGAGTGGCAACGAGGCAACAGACGCTCTGTCCGAGGACACCAGATGACAGCCCCACACCGGATACCGGATGGGACTGCAGGCAGGCCCTGATACACAGACAATGTACGCCTAAACCGGTTTGATACACAGAGCAGGAACGTCAGCCAATCCGAGTCGGTACACAGAGCAGGAACGTCAGCCGGGCCGGGTCGGTACACAGAGCAGGAATGTCAGCTAATCCGGGTCGGTACACAGAGCAGGAACGTAGATAGCAGAGTAGTCAGGCAGTCCAGGTCGGTACACAGAGCAGAAACAGATACAGCAGAGTAGTCAAGCAGTCTGGGTCATACACAGAGATCACACGAATAACTGGAACAAGCGCTGGCAATGGAAACACCACGAAAGGGCACCGGAGAAGTGACAAAGCCCATTATTTAAGGACAAATACTGGGCGGGGAAAGCCACATCAACCAATAAAAGGCAGCAGGAGGTAAAACCGACAGAATGTCACCAGCAATAGCACGGGCACCATGATAGTGTGTTAGTGTTTGTATGGGTGTATGTAATATGTGCAAAAGTGTAATATGTGTATAGTTAAGTGCACCTCTCTCCCAACTCCAAACTCCAAAAACTCCTTCTACTTTAAGTGTATGCACCTCTCTCTCTCAATCACTATCCTTCACTCCTGGGTCCTGTGGCCTAGCTTGCTAAAACTCAAAACACAGACAGGGTGTGACCGATATTTTGGGGTATATATAGGTGTATTTGAAGATTTTTGCTACTTTGGGGCATTGGGATTGGCTGTAGGTTTGTGCATCTATCAGGGTTGCTAGCCAATGGCAGCCGTAAAGTTACATTTTGACTTAAGTTATGTTTTAACAGGTGTTTGGGACACACAATGATGCGAAAACAGGTGCAACGCGGGTTTTTGTGCAACGTGTTTTTGTTGTGCCTACGCTGTTCTTGTACACTTACTTTTAAATCTGCCATAACTCATGTACTATTTGTGGCCGATGTGTCTTTTTTTACTTAGCGGCTGGTTTAACGGATGCCATTAAATCTACCCCAGAGGGTGGTAGTCAATGGAGAATATTAGGACAAAAGGAGTGTTACTAGTGGAGTACCTTAGGGATCTGTACTGGGGCCCATGCTTTTAATATTTTTATTAGTGATATTGCAGAAGATCTTCAAGCAAAGGTATGCCTTTTTGCAGATGATACCAAGATCTGCAATAGGGTAGACATTCCAGAGGGAATAAGCTAAGTGACAAATGATTTAGGTAAATCAGAAGAATGGACAAGAGTGTGGCAGATGCAGTTTAATGTTGATAAATGTAAAATAATGCACTTGGGACATAAAAATCCAAAGGAAAAATATACTACTAAGGGTACTGTGCTGTCAGAGACAGAGGAAAGGGCTATGGGAGTAATTATTTCTAATGACTTAAAGGTAGACAGGCAATGTAATAAAGCAGTAGGTAATGCAAGCAGGATACTTGGTTGTATAGCTATGGACATTAGTAGCAGAAAAAGGGAAGTGGTCATGCCACGCTACAGATCTCTAGTTAGACCTTACCTAAAGTATTGTGTACAGTACTGGAGACCCCATCTCCAGAAGGATATGGATACTCTAGAGAAAATTCAAAGATGGGCTACTAAAATGGTGACTGGTTTACAGAAAAACAAATATCAGGATAGACTAAAGGATCTGAACAGGTATAGCTTGGAGGAGAGAAGAGACAGTGGGGATATGGCTGAAACATTAAAATACATGAAGGGATTCAACAAAGTGCAGGATGGAAGTATATTTCAAAGGAGTAAAAATGTTAGGACAAGAGACCATAGTCTAAAACTAGAGGGACACAGGTTTAGATGAAATGTAAGAAAGGTTTACTTCACTGAGAGGGTAGTAGATAAGTGGAATAGACTACCAGCAGAAGTGGCAGAAGTTAATACAGTGACAGAATTTAAGCATGCATGGGATAGGCATAAGGCTGTCCTTAACGTAAGAAAAAGGTTTGAGGATTTACAGTAGGAAAATGGGCAGACTAGATTGGCCAAATGGTTCTTATCTGCCGTCAAATTCTGTTTCTATGTTTCTACATCATCAACCAGAATATCCCATTCTGAACACAGGGCAATTCATGAGTATCATCAGGGGCTGCAAAAACCCAACATTGGTGGTGGTGGTGGTGGTGGCACATCTCTTTGGGACTTGCTCCCTGAGTATGGCTTGGTAACTGACACACAGGAACACCTGTAGCTCCTAGAAGTGGTCCCACTGCATGTGGTTTCTGCTTATTTTCAGGATAGCTACATTCTAGGCACAACCATGACCCCATTGTCACGGGCAACTGAGGGGACCAGGTGAGAAGCTAGAGAGTGACGCTGGAGTGCTGTTATTGTGAGCGGTGACAGCCGCCCTTGCCTCTTTGCTGCGGCCGAAGCTGAGATAAAGGTGCTGGCCGCGAAGCCAGATGTCCGATCCCAGTTGAGCCGGGACCCAGATCAGGATAGAGGTAAGGGAGAACTGTACTAACCTGACCCCCAAGGCCACAGGTGGATCCTTAGGCAGAGGGAAGGAGTCTGGAGAAGACGAAGGACCAAGACAGACCAGAAAGAATCCTGAGGAACCGCCAGGCAAGAACTGATACACAGAAGACCCCTTTCCGCAAGCGGACTGGAAACTGAAACCGTCTGGTGCTGAGGGGACACAAGGTCCAAGAATGGTGGAAGGAGACCACCAGGAAACCGGACAAGGTCCAACCCTACAATCCTGCCAACCCTCCAGGCCCCTAATCAGCAACAGGCAAAACTCAAGGAGACCACACAACCAGGAAGTACCCCTATGCCTGATCCTCAGATCCAACCCCTGCTTACCCTGGTACCCAGAAGAAGGACCCCTACCGGAAAAAGCCTCTACCAAGGAAGGGAAACCGCTAAGGGACAGCCAACACGGGAGAAACCCCGTTGTAGTGGTGAGTCTCGAGCCCAAACCCCCGAGAAAATCACCTGGCTCAATCTCAGCCTGAATCTGGACCACGGATATACTGCAGACGGGAGGACCCAGACCAAAAGAGGAGACTCCCACTCTAGACCGCAACCGATCGCTCGGTCCTCCCCGTGGTGCGCCGCCCAGACAGTAGTACACCACCAGTGGAGGAAAACCGATTAAGAAGCGAGCCGGAACCCATCAGTGGGGAGTAACCAAAGGCCGGAGCCCCGGATAGACCACTGAGAGAGAGATCCAGTCGCAATGACAGGTGCGGTAGAGAGCGGTACGGAAAGAGCCAGAGAGGGAGCACAAGCCGTGGAGACAAGCCAGGGCTGGCAGCGATGGAGAGACAACAGTGGACCGAGACTTCACCCTAATAACAAGCCCAGGAGGTTGAGAACCAGAACCCACGGGAAATGGCGAGGAGGCTGACGCCGATGCGTCCAAAGGAGAGTACCAACAGAGGCACCCAGGGTAGAACAAAGCAATGCAGCAAGGGGATGGAGAGGAATAGGGATACAAGAAGGTCTTACCAGGAGCAGACCGGAACCACAGAAGGGCAGGCTGGACGAGGAGGAATCTAGCCGGAAAGACAGAAGCCAGAGCGGAGCAGAAGCCGAGTCAAAAACCATGGTCAGGAACCGGAAGGGAGAGACAGATACTACAGAGCATGAATAATCGAGCAGGGAGGAAATGGGCAGAGCAGAATAAAACTCCCAGAGCACCAATAGCAGCAGAGCTGTGAGATCCCCAGGGAAGGAAAACTAGAAGGATCACAAGGCAACAAGGTCAAAACCTGACGCCCATGGACTACTGGCAAATAAAAGCAGTCTGTGTGGCCAACATTTTCACGTTCTGCAGTGGAAACCCTTAGTGTCCTCCAGCAATTGTTTAGTCTAAGAGGGTTTTCAGTGCATCTGGTTACATTGCCAGGACACAGCTATCAAGCAGAAATCTTGTGAGACTAATATTCTTAAAAATTAACCAACATCTCATACCATCTGAGACACAGGTAGCAGAAAACACATATGACAGACAAAGCCAGGACTAATATATTAACAGCAGCACTGATGAGAAGGTGGAGAAGGGGTGTGAAGAAGGGTTGCCACCATCTACCCCACTTGGGACCACTGCTATGACCGAAAAGTAATGTGTGTCAATAATCTGAGAAGGGGGATAGAGATTTGACACAAACATATCAATGGTAAAAACTATATACATACACAAATCACACCATACCAGCCAGTCCCCCACCACCACCACAATAATACATATCTGCCACATTGTAGGTTGTACTTTATTTTTGTTATTACTTGACATCACCATCTTGAACAGTGTCACTTAAAGGGATAGTAATACTTCATTTTATCTTTATTTTATTTTGTAGGCATTAAAAAAGCATGAAGAACGATATAAGTCTTATCTCTCAAACCTTTATGGTTTAAGAGATATTCACAAGCAATGTTTCCCCCTCCCACCCCTTTTTCCTAGTGTAAGCCATCTCTTCTCAGATGTGAATCTGGTTGTAAGACCAGACAGATAACAGCAGGGGACAATCTTGTTTGCATGAAAACAATGAAAGCCCTTCCCCCCTTGACAAGTTTTTCAGCTTTTTCCCTTTTCTTAATTGAAGATTGTCCCTCTCTGCAGTCTACCTGGGCACCTCCTTTCTGATCTGGCTGGGGATACTTTGCTTGTGAATATCTCTTAAACCATAAAGGTTTGAGAGATAAGACATATCGTTCTTCATGTTTTTTTAATGCCTACAAAATAAAATAAAGATAAAACAAAGTATTACTATCCCTTTTAGTGGGAAGTTAGTGTTGTGGGCAAAGGACAAATGCACTCTGCATGCTAACACATTTTTCAAGGTATATGTTCCTGTAGGACTCACAACTTTGACTTTCAATTACTTATTTCTCCACTACAAGCCTCAGAAGAAATGTTGTAGTGGGAAATTTAGTACCCATAGGAAATATATGTGGTAAAATAGGTGAAAAGGAGGAAAATTTTGCATTGGAGAAAAATCAAAAACTTTCTTGAAAAACGAGAAAAATCTGACAGTTTTCGAGAAAACTCATGTGGCAAATTTTTCCCACTTTTCACCCACCCCTACTCCATAGTATTGCTTCACAATTGTAATGCAACTAAATGAAAAGTAATATGATGAATTCCTCCCTAGTCCTTAAAGGGTTAACTATGTTATTATATAATGTACTAAATCACTACCTATTTTAAAACCAATAGGATAGAGTGCATTTTCTTCTGCAGCCTTCTGCTTTTATACAACACACTTAATTGCATTTTATTGTTGACGTCTGTACCAAACTTGGAAACTATGTCACGTGACCTTGGTTTTATTAATTTTCTGCTCCACTGAACGTAAAATTCTAGGTTAAATTGTATACATAACCTTTGATAAGAGATTGCTATATCCTGCAAGCAGATTATTGGTTAATTTTACTGTATTAGATTATGCATTCTACATATCTAGCATTTCAAGACTGGTTTATTTGTACATGAAATAACAAAGTCATGGGAATTAAAAATATTAACAAATAGCTGTAAAGCACATGTGGATTAACCGTTTGAGTAGCAGAGGGGTATCTAACACATTAACAATGCTTTGGATACCCCGCTGGCAATCAAAAGTTTAACCCTTTGAGAGCAAAGAGGCATCCGATGCATTGCAATGTGTGTACTACATTTATGGCATGCAAAGGGTTAACAGAAGCTCTCTGGAACTCAAAAAGCACACACATTAACCAGTCCCTTAAGATGAATCTGCAGACTAGAGGGAGTGTTACAGTTGAGAAGGCCATTGTGGGAAAAAGGATGGACAGGAGAAAATACAATCATGGGAAGAAGGAAGACAGGGAAGAAGGTGATCATAGGAGGGAGGGAGTACAGGGGGGAATTTTGCAATCAGGTGAAGAAGGGAAGACAGAGGAGAATGTGGCAGTCTTCAAAGGGAGGACAGACAGGGGAGAAGGTAGTAATCATCATTATGAGATGGAGGGCACATAAGTGAGAAAGAGGTGATCATGAGAGTGTGGGCAGACAGCAGAGAAGGCAGTAATGAAAGGGAGAATGAACAGGGGAGAAGGTGATAATGGCAGGGAAGGTGGACAGGGGAAAAGGTGATAATGGGAAGGAGGGCAGGCAGGGAAAAAGATAATAATGGAAAGGAGGATGGACAAGGGAGAAAGTGATAATGGGAGGGAGGATGGACAGGAGAGAAGGAGATAATGGGAGGAAGTGTTCACAGGGGAGTACATGGTGAATGGAAGATAGAGTGTGGAGACTGGAAAGAGGATTTTACCATTGGGAGAGAGATGATGGCCCTTGAAGAGATTTTGACAGGCGTAGTCTGGAGGCTTCACCCAAGCCACTGTCAAAATCATGCCCTCCATATCTCATGAAGAGGCAGTAGTAAGGAGATTAGCATACCCCCTCCTTAATGCCGCCCCCCGGGGTGTGGCTGATATGAACAGAGAATTTCACATGATGGTCTTCCCTTTTATAGATATAGATGTGAAAAGGAGGTCAAAACAATCATAGGACTTACAAAATAAATAGCTTCCAGACTTTTAGGGCTTGATTCTATTACCGGCGCTAAAACCGGCGTTACAAGAAAAACAAGCAACGTGAATCTTGCAAACACGTGTTACGTCTGTATTCTATTGCAGAACTACAGTAAAACAAAACTGGCATAGACAGCACATTTCAGAGTAGTAACAAAACTAGTCCTGTCTGCTTTAATTCTACTACCACCTAAAAAAAAATTGCAAAATATCAAAGTCCAAGGAAATAGGCGTACATTTGACAACAGAAAGATCAAGTTCAGTGTTAGATGTGTTCCCCTCATTATCAATATCCGACATAGAGTGCCCCCCTTCGACATATTAACCCCCCTTTTAAAAGTCGACTTGTAGTGCTTTCTTTCACCACTTCAATTTCACTAATATTGTTCACATTCCACATTTTAACCCTTCCCCTTCAAAATTTGACTTACAGTGCTTTCTTTCACCACAATAATTCGACAAATATACATTCCACATTTTAACCCTTCCCCTTCAAAATTTGACTACAGTGCTCCCATGACTTTCTTTCACAATTTAAATTCAACAAATATTGTTCACATTCCACATTTTAACCCCTCCCTCTTTAAAATTCGACTACAGTGCTCCCATGACTTTCTTTCACCATTTAAATTTGACAAATATTGTTCACATTCATCATTTTAACCCTTCCCCTTTAAAATTCAACTTATATTGTACCTATGACCTTCTTTCTCCATTTTAATTTGAAGAATCCTGAGGAACCGCCAGGCAAGAACTGATACACAGAAGACCCCTTTCCGCAAGCGGACTGGAAACTGAAACCGTCTGGTGCTGAGGGGACACAAGGTCCAAGAATGGTGGAAGGAGACCACCAGGAAACTGCCATTAAAGTAAATAAATACAACAATCTATCTATACCTGTATATATATATATACTAGTGTAAAAGCCCGTGTGCACGGGCCATGGAGCAGTGAGGTAACGGCAGTACACAGAGCAGGACTGGCCTCTTAATCCTTTGAGTGCCAGAGGGGTACGCAACACATTACTTACAATGCGTTGCATACCCCTCTGGCAGTCAAAGGGTTAACATTACCCGGACCTGCTGTGCATACTGCCGTTACCTCACTGCTCCATTCGATTGTGCTGCCTCACTCATGTGATGCAATCATGCGCAGTAGAGACTGGCCAAAAGCGGGCAGTCTCTACTGTGCATGACTGCATTGTGACAAACCTTCTGGCCTTTTATTATAAAGGATATATATATACATGTATATATATATATATATATATATATATATATATATATATATATATAAAATAAGAACATAGACAGTGACAGTCACTAGGTTGAATACCTACTAAACAATTAGGTGCACATCCCATAGAAAAATGAGAACAGGTATAGGGGTATACTAAGCATGGGAAAACTCATGACTTTGCAAGAGACAGCACACTGGAACAAGTAGGATCAATGTTAATCTATTGCATCCATGTCAAACGTTTTTGCCCTCAGGAAGGTCCACAGAGAATTGAAAACATTTGGCATGGGTGCACTAAATTATCACATGTTTTTTATTCTACTTGTTTCAGTGTGTCTGTCTTTTGCTAGACTAGGAGTTTTCCCCTGCTGAATCTATCTATCTATCTATCTATTGTAGATATACATATAAAATCCTTTGAGTGCTTTGCAATGGGTTGGACATGGTTAATTTAAAATACCTTTTGTGGTTCTACTCATTAATTATAAAATTAAGATAGTTTTGCAAATATTGATAAATGCATCAATATTCATTTTTTCCTAATAACGTATTACACTATGTGACATAGTACATCAAACACTTTTCTTGTTAGGAGTGCCTAATGCATTGGACGAATGTGAGATTCCATTATGTGATGAACTAATCCTTTCAGTAATACAGCAGTGTTGTTGACCGTGAGCTATGAAAGTTGTTTCAGTGATGTCACTGACGTGCTGGAAAGAGATGAATTGTGTGTGGTAAAAAAGTAGAAAGCTGTACATAGAATATAAATATGACAAATATATTTATATATACACAAATCTGTTTCAATATATTACCTTACTTTAATTCATCTTTATATATATATATATATATATATATATATATATATATAATGTTCTTCTCCACCATAAAGTCAAAGTGAAAAGCAGTAGAGGGTAAATATTTTTGGGGGCAATGTATTAAAACGATTCTGTACACAACCATGTATTAGAATTGATTTTCTACTCTGCGCCAAACACACAAGTTATAGTTTTTCACCACCTTATCCATTATATTTAGAAAGGATTGGATTATTTGAGTCTGACAACTCCAAAATGTTCTTAACAATTTTTATTTGCATGACAGATAGTTGTGAAATGCATCTAGTTTAGAAGGTACCACCCACATTAAGGTAATCTCTATATACATGGGGAGGCATTCTGTATATACAATGTAGACATAGGTAACATGTCTATTCTGGTACGCTGCAAAACTTTTACTATGCTGGGATTTTCCATTATTGCCATCATTACATAGAAACAACAATAAATTCCATTTAAAAAACAGCAGTTGGCTTAATTAGTTTAATCCACTGACACTCCATGGGACTAGGTAAAGTGGAGAAATTATGTGGAAAACAATTTACGGCAGAGGAAACAGTTACAAATCTGCATTAATTCAGATTGGGATTTTAACCCTTGTTAATCCCTGTGTCACTGAAGGGGTTATATAAGTAAATAAAGAAATATTATGACAGACACTCACTGAGGACAAGCAAAATAAAGTGTTTTGTTCTAAGGCATGGTGGCCTCTCAGAGGTGCAACAAATCACGTTTTTCGCTCCCGAGCCATTGCAGAGAGGAAATCTCCATTTCCACATCAGACTGGTCCCACCCTCAGACAGTCCAGCTCTGAAATGTGAGGCAAATCCTCTGTGCACTAGAAAATCAGTAAAACCACAGATGTATGTTTCGGCCTATGTGGGTCTTGTCAGTGTGGTGATGATGCTGGAGAAGCTGGGGTGGAAGAGACATTGATGGCCTTTTTAGCAGAAACTGAAAAGGAATGTGAGACAGGGAAGTGGATGGACATCACCACCATTACTACTAGCAGTGAGATTTTGGAATTTGAGGAATTTGCAACTGCTCTAATTCCTGCTGCTGCTGAGATGTAAGGGCAACAGGATGCTGAGGAGCAAGCTAGTTTGCCACAGACCACCGTGGACACAGTGGGAATGGGGTCAACAAGTGATGTGGGATTAGGACAGGTTGCACTTGCTAGCAGCAGCAATACTCCTGGTCCTAGCTGCAGTGCTGAATCTGAGGCAGTAGCAGCAACAGCAGCAATATTATCCGCTGCCACAGACAGTGAAGGGGAATGTGGAGGACAAGAAGAAAGAGGCTGCTTATCTCCATGACTGGAGCACCTGATCCGGATACCGGTGCTCAGAGGACATCAAGTGGCGGCCTTCCAGGTGTTCTCTGGGTGTAGTCTTAGGAACTATAAGTAACCACATAGATCTCTAAGGGTAACATTGTATGTAGAGATGGTCACAGAAACCAATGTACCACTAAGGAAAAGCACTCACCAGCAAGTATTTATAAAAACAAAGTGTTTTATTCCAACGTGTTTCACTGGTCTAAATGCCTCTTGCTGTCCTCTGAGCACTGGTATCTGAATAGCACAGGCGCTCCTGTCATCAGAGGAGCCTTTGGTGTGGTAGAACGTCTTCTCCTAGAGTGGCTACATTGTGTGCAATTGACAGAATTTTTCTAGTAAGTGCAGTCAGTGTAACCCATACTGTATCTTACCTGAGTCTCAGTTTACTCTCAGATGTTTGTGCTCTCTCTTTTTGTTTCTACTTTCTCATATTGGACTTGGAAGTACGGCTTCATTCCAAATGTTGGAGACAGCTGTTTTTTCTGCCTACGGCATTTTTTCCAGCACAGTAAGCAATTCAAATGCCTGTGCTGCAAAAAAAAAGAGCTGTCATGTATTAAACTTAAGAGGTGTTTTCATCCATTTAAAATGATGAAAACACCGTAAATAGCGATTCAAATGTCTGAGTTAGCCAAGAACAGGCGATAAGGGACTCAGGTTATCGTAGGAAAGTTAACACCTATTTAAGCCCCATATCAATGCACCAAAATATAAAAAATGTGTCAGATGTTAGTAGAATTAACCCTATTAGTGTCAGTGTGGTATAATTACCTCACCGGTATTCATAGGGTTAACCCGACTAAGTTAAAAAACATTGCATTACAACACTTATCATTAATCCTGATGTCCAGCGGAGTCCTCAGAGGGGTACACAACGCATTGCAAAGCATTCCTCCCAGCCAGTCAGCTTTGAGAGACTGTGCTTTGAACTGATTGGCTGGGAGGTGTGTAAGCATATCCCAGCCAATGGCTGTGAGAGAGTTAGAAGTAAGGCTGCCCATATATAAGGGCAGCCTCAATTCTAATTCCCTCAGACTGGAATGGGCATCGGCCCGTGGAGAAGAAGAGGGGAGGGGGATTTGTGCAGTATTCTGTCCCTGCCGCCACCTCAGCGGCCTCACACAGCGGCGGAGACAGCAACAAATACGCTAAGTATTATTTTATTATACATGTGGAAATAAATTACTTTTTAATATCTTAACAACATTTATTATTATTATTTTTCTTATGGAGGCATTAGTATTTTAAAAAGTGGCACACTAGTACATACTTTAACCCTTTGGGCCCCTAAGAGGTACGCAGTGCATTGTTTTGCAATGTGTTGTGTACCCATCTGGCACTCAAGGGGTTAAAGTATGTATGCTTTTAACGTAAACATTTGTTTTTATTTTACAGAAAGAAGATACAAGAGATGAAAGAAGATAGAAGAAACAATGGAGACAAAAGGAGACAGATAGTGGATAACAGGTAATTTTAACACAGACTTGTGCTTGGCAGTATGTCAGGCACAGATGGTTAACTTTTTACTGTTAAGTTCCCAGAACTGGCGTTATTTAGTGCCATTTTGGGAACTTAATGCACAAAACGGATGTTTGGACACAACGCCAGTTTTGTGTCCTAACATCCGTTGTGCTAAATGTTGAAAGGACATTTGAATACTGACCAAGACATTTTATTTTGTTGATCAGTATCCATTTTGCCTTACCGGCATTTTTCTACTCCAACATTTGGATCGAGCCCTAAGTTCCTTAAATGTATTATGGCCCTTTACGTTAATTCATCAGCAAGAGTAAAAGTCGATGGCAATCTTATACGTAACATTTAATATTGCACGTCTTTTAAATGAGATTTCAATATGCTGTGTTTTGTATTAAAACCTAATAAAAGTTTTTGAAATTAAAAGAAAAGCCAACTTACATCTATGGCAATTTGGGAAATGTTTATGTTTCCCTTATAGGACATTTTGTTTTGCCACCACTGCTTTATAAATAAGGACCACTCTGTCATGTTGGCCTATACTAGGAAAAGCAAGGTGGTGCAATTCTGGTGAAAAACAAGTGTACCATAGGGTACAAATAAACATACCCCAAATTCTAAATGATTTAAATGGTGCTTTCTTTTTAACTCACTAAATGCTAGTAAGGGCTTCAGAGCATTGTGAAGCAATGAGTTGGTGAACTCGCATTCATGAAGTTATAATCCCCATTTTATTCAATATTACTGTTTATTTATCCCATATGGTACAATTGATTTGCCCCGGAATTGCATCACATTCTCTTATATCAGACTCATTGCATCAAAATCTTCAATTGTCAGACTGCTGCATTTTACCTCAAGATACACTCACACCTCACCAGCAATAGAATTGGGATGAACAAATGTGCTTCAGTTATAAAAAGAGTTTGATCACCTTCAGAAGAATCCAGCACAAGCTGTTATCCTTCAAGGAAGGTATAAAATAAAGAAACTGAGATCCAAATGTTGCTGCTTTATCATATTAAACAGGCTGTTTCATAAGACCTGAATAATGTCAACTGTTTTGTTTTTATGATATATATAAAAAAACAAACAGTTGATCTTACCTTCAGACATCAATTACAGCGTTCCTGTCCTGTCATCTGTGTGTCTATTTGGTGTGCTCCCTTCCCTTCTGTCTCCTTATGCCACTGTCCTCCCTTACATCGCCTCTGCATCCTTCCATCTCTTTGGCACTCAACTTTTTCCCTCTCCACTTTATTCCTCTTGGCCCATCTCTTACCCTCATTTCCCACCTGCGCTAACCCTTTCTTCTTCTTCACCCTTCTCTCCTGTCTTCCCATTTTCCTCCTTTATCTGTAGAAATACACATTTTGAGGTGAATTGTTTAAAGAGTAAATATCACTAAAACAGTTTTCCATCAACAGATCTGCTCTTCCTTATGAAGCCACATGAAGTCTTGTGAAGCCAAAGCTACATAGTGAACAAAAGTGGACCAATGGAAGAACAGAATGGGGACTGAGAAGAGACCCCCCCCCTTGCTCCCCCTTGATCCAGAGAGAAGAAATTGAACTACAAGACTGTAATCTCATAGTTCAGTCGCTTGTCCTGTGCTTTGCAGTCCCCCATAACACCCTTGCTTCTATCTTGAAAGAATGATAAAAAGAGATTGTGGTGGCTGTGTTTGTAATTCATGAAGTATGTGGTTAAGAGACACATATTTCCAGATTATATTCCCGTCCAGGGGGTGGGGGTTGCAGTTTTGGCTGATGAGAATCAGTTTGGGGTAGTAATGTGCAGCCCTGGTCTTTTTACTAACTCGAAAAGAGGAAGGCAATCATGAATTGCTTCATACAAATTGCTTAACCTCTTAACATCCAGCTGTCCTGGGGTAGGATTACTCTTAAGGACCACGTGAGAGCCGTCACATGTGAACTGACCACTCCAGTCTTGGAGCAGTCAGTTTCAGACTCACCTAGTGATCACAAAAGCCATGATGTACCAGGACCATCATTTAAGGGGTTAAATATGAACCCTGTGTAAGCAATTTGTATGAATCAGCACAGGATTGTCTTCTTACTTTAGTTTGTTTTTAAATTGAGGATTGTGGAGTGTCCCCTCGTTACTTGCTAGTGCTACACCTCATATTTTATTCACTTGTGTTCTTCTTGTACCATAATATGGTGTTTCAACACTTTGACTTACTTTCTTTTTTTTTTAGTAAATCTAATCCTATAGGAACTGACAGTAAACATGATCAAGAGCTAAATCTATGGACATCTCTCATTACCATGTGAACAAATCAATTTAAAGGAACACTAACAACTCATAATTACAACTCCAATTTATCTTAATTTATAAAATCCTAATGTCTGCTAAGACTCAGTTGTGTTGACTGGTTCTCAAAATTAAATCTTCTGTTAGTACCTGATATCACATCCATGAATGTAGACATGATTATTTATTAAAGGGATAGTAATACCTGAAAATAAGTTTATTTTATATTGTAGCCCTTAAAAAACCATGAAAAATGATATAAGTCTTATTTCCCAAACCTTTACGGTTTGGGAGATATTCAGAAGTAAAGTTTCCCCTGGAGTGATATCATTGCTCCACCCTTCAGATTTGGAATCCGCTTGACCAGCAGTGCCTCTCCAGAAATGCTGAGATCATGATCTTTAAAAAGAATTTCTTCATTGGAATGGTCTACAAAGTGTGCTTTCAAGCCAGGCACACTTTGTACACAGTTCCAATGAAGTAGTTCTTTTCAAAGATCCTGATCTCGGCACTGCTAAAGAGCTGCCGGTTGCTATGTGGACCGAATTCCAAATCTGTCCACTAGATGGCAGACTTGGCTGAAACAGCAAGGAAAAGTGAACTGTACTATATTTTACATATGAATATCTCCCAAACCATAAAGGTTTGGGATATAAGACTTATATCATCTTTCATGGTTTTTTAAGGGCTACAATATAAAATAAACTTATTTTCAGGTATTACTATCCCTTTAACAGACTCCAGAACATCAAACACCACCTATTGAAGACTATAGTAGGAGTTGGGGTACTGAAGGTTATACACTGGTTATACACAGGATATGACATTCAGTACAAAAAAACTCTTTGAGTGCAAAGGGCTCAAAGGATTGCAAAGCAATCCGTTGCATACCTCCCTGGCACTCAAAGGGTTAAAGATTAATTTTGGAGACCCAGTCCACACAGAATTCATTCATAATAGTCATTAGGATTTTCTATAAACTGTATAGAAGATTGCATCTACTTTCGGACAGAAAAAATGAAATCTTCAAGTTCCATAAAAACTTCTTTTAATTCTTCATATTAAAACAGCAAACATCTATGGTAAGCATTTATGTTCATTAGGATTTTCTGCCCAGATTGAACCAATGGGCTGTGCAGAAGCAATGTCTTGAGATCCCACTGGTTCTTAAAGAGTTAACATAAGTAGGAGTTTATTATGAAGAGGTCCCTTTAATTAAAAAAATGTATGGTATTGAAAAGTAACACTGCAGTAATGTTCGTTATATGAGCTTTCTGTGCTGTCTGATGACAGAGAGCTATAGCATATTATCTTGAGATATGAAAAACACCAAACATAATGATATGAGCAAATGTCAGAAGGATACAAAGCTTCTGGAATAGATGCCCTGCAAGAGAGTACAAACCTAGGAAAGTAATCCTTGCTTTATTACTCACCTTTTCCAATAAAAATATACAGTGTATTTGGAAATGAAGGCTGGCACTGACATTCAGCAAAGCCAGAAAAAAAACATATTGAGGCTGAAATACTAAGTAGAACTAGAGCAATTCTGGTGCAAACCAACTGCACTAGGGGGACAAATAAAATCCCACATTTACTCAACAGGTGGTTTTAACCCTTTGAACGCTAGAGAGGTCTTGCAATGTGCTGGAGATCTCGCTCTCATTCAAGGGATAAAAAGCCCCATTTATTTCTTTAGAATGTTGGAGGCAATTATTTGACTCCTATGGGGCAGTTGGTTTGATCAGGACTATTTTAATGCCTGAGAGGTAACTAGAATACTCTGGGGCCTCAGGCCTCATTGGCCCAGCGCTTAAATGGGCTACCTATACAGCCAATGGCAGCTGGATATAATATTTAACTTTTTTTCTGTACGTAGTGGGAGAAAGCAAATCTCTTGCACTTCCCTCCATTTCAAACACAGTGAAGCAGTTTCTCCCCTTGCTCACTTCTTACCATGTACCTCAGTGTTGTAACCTGGAATTAACTTGTAAGAAGTGAGCCTAAGGAGACTCTACACTGTACTATATGAAACTGAGCATAGCACAGGAGTGCTGCTCTCTCTCCATTACCTACAGAAAACAGAAGATAAGTGAGAAGGTATTTGGGGATGTGTGGTTACCAGTGGAAAGGGGAACAAGGATATGGTGTGGTCAGACAGTCTATGTGGGGAGCCTATGGCTTCCAGCAGATGTGGAAACAAGGCTGGTAGGGTCACACAGGGTATGTGGGGAATCTGTGGATACCAGTGACCAGGGAACAAGGCTGGGTTTTTCTACATTGCATGAGGGCAGTCTGTGGATATCAGTGGACATGGTAAAAAGGCAAGACTATCAGGGGGGTTATACACTGTATTTAGGAATCTGTGACTACCAATGGGAGAGGAACAAGGCTGGGGAGGTCAGACAGTGTGTTAGGGACTGGCAGGTTGAGAGCACTGTGGAATGCTAGTATCTGGCTGGCATTGAGTGGCAGGAGGGAGGAGAGCAGTGTTACATTTTAATCTCTGGCTGGCATGGAAAGGCAGGGTAGAGCAGTGTACAATGTTAATATGTGGCCAATATTGTGTGGTATTTGGGAGGGACAGAGGGACAGTGGTGTGTAATATTAGTATGAGGCTGACATAGAGTGATATTTACTAGGGAGAGCAGCATGTAATATTAATATGTGACTGGTACAGAGTGATATTTGGTATTGCATAGTATTTGGGAGAGAGCAGTGTGTAATATTGGTATGTGTCTGGCATGCTTAATTTGCATGAACTGAAAAAATATAAAGCTAAATATCTCATAAACTGTCGCTCTGAATTAAGAAATGGGTAATGCAACATTTAGATGAATTTATACTAGTCCCACCTTAAAGTCATTTCTATTAATATTGAAACTAAATATTCAAAAGCAATATGTAGCGATCTTGAAACTAACACATGAACAACAAGTGATAAAGTTGTTTTTTTGTTTGTTTCTTAAATGAGGTGCTTTTCCTACTGAGTAAAATATCGGTCTTTCCAAGTTCCCACTGCTATATTTTTCATGCAAACACATTTTTAATCAAACTGTTAAAGCTCTAGTCAAAGACTACTTCTCTAATGTGACAGTGATAAGAACAGTGCCACCTGCTTATCATTCTGGAACGTTGCAGCTTCATGTAAAAACTAGGCTGAACTGTAATAACTTTGAAATAAAAAAATCTCTAAGGAAAGGGAGTGTCTATTTTCCCTCAAGAGAAAAAGCCTTTATTTCGTTAAAAAATGTTTACTGTTTTTTTCAAAATACCTAAAAGTATTCACTTTTTGATGAGAATCTTGCTGAATGCATGCTCTATGTCTATTGCAACACATTTTCAAGTAACCTTTCTAGAGGAATAAAAACATAGTCACAATAAAAGTTCACAAAAGCCATTTCCTAGACATAATAAAACTAGTGCAACTTTATTTACCGTAATTCAGCCACTGTTTCTACTGGTTTGAAGCTGGAATGGCAGTTATTTGTCACAGTTTGTTACAGCCTTGGTCAAGAAAGTAATGAGACCATCAATCATCCACATTTCCAGTGTGAGTAAAAAATAAGCAATTTGTATAATAGTCTTAAGGAGAGTACATCTGAGTTTTAGTAGGAAACAGTGAGATACTGAGACATAACAGAATATAAAATTGCTGTGTTTGCAGTCGAAGCTACCAGAGCAAATTTATCCAACCATAATACCCTAAATATGGCTAATTTAGCAGCTACTGTATAATGCTATTTTATGTATGAATACTAAAGGATTGGTAGTAATATGATTCTTAAGCCCAAACATTTTGGGAAGCTGATCTAATATAGCCAATTAGAGTTAACCAGTTTAATGCTTCTCAGTGCACTGGACATTCTTCTTGCACTTTTATTTAAATGGAAAGTGGAGGAATTCTAAGACAAACCAGCTGCATTGTCTGGGAAAAATAGAAAAAAATCCCAGTTATTTAAATTAAGTGCTAAGCCCCTTGAATGCATTGCAATGCATTGGAGAAATCTCTAGCATTCTAGTGGTTAAAAGCCATATTTTATTTCATTAGTGTTTTTCTTTCACCCCTGTGGTGCAGTTGCATGCTTCAGTTTTTTTCATTTTCCTTTTGAACATAATTCCTTTTAAAGTAAAACTAACACATTATAATGAGCTCTCAGAATCACCTATATTTGTTAGCCATTCTTTATTTAAAATTAGCTTATGCAATATTTAGCTTTATTTGTTTGTAAGTTTATGCAAATAGGCCAGTATTTCCTAGTAAGAAGTGTCAGTTGGGAGGGCGAGGAGAATGTTATTATTTGGTAATCGACTATCTGTCAAACTTACATAAAATGAAAAATTTACAAAGTAAAATATTTAATAATTTAACATTCTAAATAAAAAGTAAATGGGTAACATAATACAGATGATTTTGAAACATCTTTCAAAATATACATATAAAATGTGAGATGCTTCTGAGAACAAAGAAAACAGCATAATGGCCTGTTCTTCGACTAGTCACCACTCAGAAGTATTACATTTTAGCTAGCTAGTGCTATTACAGAGGATACATTTCCATGTAAACATTGAACAGATCCCACCCAAAAGGGTGGTCCAGTTTTAAAATGACAGGCAAGCCCCCCTGCACAGGAACACCAGCTAACCCCAGACATACATTTCAACCTTGTTTTGTCTTGTCAGCAAGGTGAAGTTGGTTTCCCTAGACACTGAGAGCAAGAGGTCCACATCTGGATTACCCTTCACTCTTTGGGAGAAAGCCTAAGAGTTGTTCAAACAAAAGACAAAGGTATTCGAGCTGGTGGTCCCATGCAGAGGGGACTTGCCCTTCAGTTTGGAACTGGACTACCCTTTTGAGCTGGATTAGTCTAATGTTTACGTGGACATTTCTCTTCTGTAATGGTACTAGAGAGCTAAAAGGTGATGCTTCTCTGAGTCTGCACTATCCGTCCCCTTCAACTCTACGACTGGTCAGTTGAATGCCTTTGTGCCTTAAGACACCAGAAGGGACTGACAGTGCAGGAGCAGAGAGCTCCTACTGCAAGATCCCTGCCGGTGCCTGTCTGCCTAAAAACTTCTATTTCTCACTAATGCAGCAATTATTCTTGAAAATACAAGTATGCCTATGCATATTGCTATTGTAATTATGATTTGGGGCTCAATATTAATGTGATGTTAGTTCCACTTTATTTATTTAGATAACAAGAAAAAGACATGTCTTCATTTAGACCATTAGGTTGGCATGCTTGCAACATGAAGATCCACCAGATCATTACATTTTCCTCTATGTGCAGTTAAGAAATGATCAGCTACTGAAGTGAGTGTTTCCTTCTAGCTTTATCCTGATTGGCATTCTTTATCAAAGATATATGTTTTTGGATATGGCTTTTTAATAATTGTGTAGTTTAACCAACATAAAGTTTTTGACAAGAGCAGCTAATGGCATAGATGCAATTTTTCATTCAACAATTAATGAAATGTCGGAGTTGTAGTTTTTTATGGAAAACCAGGCTGTAGATCTCTTTGTCAGAACAGATGAAGTTACAGATAGAGCAACCACCACAGGAAAAAAGGGCCAATTATTTTGTGACCAGAAATATGGCACTGAGCAGACTTGAAATGACTGAATACCAAATTATCAGAGAGATTATTACTTCTTCGTGCCTTTATCAAGGGAAAGTAGGTTAGACATTGTCGTAGAGTGTTATCTGTCAAAAGTACTTGCCAATGTTTGTTTAGTATTGCATGTATTGATTCCCATTGGGAATTATATTGAGTGATAATTTGAATGTATTTATCCTGTTTCTTTTCCGGTTTATCAATAGTGTTAAAGGGATAGTAATGTTTCACAAAAACAGCAGCTCCAATTAATCTTCATAGTATGTGGGCCATGGAGAGTGTTATATCAATACTGTCAGAGTTGTGGTTCAAGAGTATTTGAAGGATAACGTTTCCCCCTCCCGCCCCTTTAACCTAGTGTAAGCCATTTCTTCTCAGATGTGGAATGCAGTCCATAGACCAGACAGATAACAGCAGGGGACAATCTTCTTCCTATGAGAACAATGAAAGCCCTGCCCCCTTGACAAGTTTTTCAGCTTTTTCCCTTATCTTAATTGAAGATTGCCCCTCTCTGCAATCTACCTGGGCACCTCCCTTCTGCTCTGGCTGAGCAGTGTTACATCAGTATAAGGAGCGGGAGGGGGAGACTTTGTCATTGAATTACTCTTGAACTAAAACTCTGACAAAATTGAAATAACACTCTCCAAAGTCCAAATACTATGATGATGTAGTTGAAATTGACACTCCATAGAACAGCTGCATCAAACTCTCAAATACTGGCCAACTGGTATGCCATTTTGCATTATGTGTGCGCACTTGAATAGTGCAATAGAGAGTTGGCAGCATTCTCCTTTCAATAGAGATCTGTTTGCCATTGTCCCATAGCATCAAAAAGAATTGCGAGATCCAAAAAATCTATTGAATGATCAGAACAGGAAAAAGTTAGATGTTCTCATTTTGTTTTTCAATAAATTGCTGTCAAAAATTTTCAGTACCACACCAAATAAAAACACATCATCAATAAAACAAAACCAAAGTAACACGAGACTTACAGAAAAGGGCACATTTAGCCCCATGTCTGTGCCAGAAACCTGTGCACTAACAATCAAAAATGAACTAATTATGATGTAACACAAAGTCCAAAATGTTAATCGAACATTAATTCACAAAAATTCTAATTAGAAGACAAGTTAGAGTGTCTAAGAAAGTATGATATCGCTCCTATCCCATCCTGATGGCCAATATTAGAATACAGGGACTCCACGTCACAAGTGACCAGGAGTGTCCCTGGTTCTATAGTCAGCTCTTGCAATTTAGTCAACAAGGCAGATGAATCTCTCAAATAGGAGTACAACTCCAATACAATTGGTTGTAAGAAAAAGTCAAGAAATTGACATACCTTCTCACATAAGCTTCCAATACCCACCACAATCAGGCATCCAGGTGGAGTAGACAGATCTTTATGTACCTTGGGAAGCACATAGAATGTGGGAACGATTGGAAATTTGACCATTAAAAATCCCAATTCTCATTTGATAATAATTCCATTATTGAAGGCAGAGAGAAGTTTCAAATCCAATTGTTATTTTATATTTTTATAATGGTTGTATAATATAACATGTAGCTGTATTGTACGGAATGATTACTGTTTTCATTTCTCTTTGCCATGTTGTCAACTATATTTATATATTTATATTGCACACTTGGATGTGGTATATTGTACATGATTTTTACTTTGATCGATACAACTAGGGACACACTTATACTTTTATGGATAGATATTGTTGGTCTATTCAGGACTCATTCTTAAGGTGAACCTTAGTTTGTTTCCTCTGAGGGATTTTTAGTCTCTCTGTTGGACAGTGGTGGTTAAATTGCACATCTATCATGAATAATAACTTCCTATAAAGGGCACGTTTATTATACATAGTATGGTACCATATTGTACTATTTTATTTTTGTCCGTACTTGTACATTGCATTGTCCTAGTGGTGACCTTGCTAAGAACTACCATGATTGGCCATCTGCTTGTTTTTTGGATTCCTATGGGGTATTCATAACTATTTATGCACTCATCCGGGATGCTCTAATTACCCCTGACAAAGCTGCTTAGGTGGCAATACGCGTAGGGTGTAAGGCATGCAGGAGTCATACTACTTGATGTTTCCCTTGTGCTCTCATTTGTTATTATGGAGATAGTATATTTTATTTCTTTTTTTGACTCAGCACTTGATATTTATATCTTTTGTAGCACTTTATCACATACTTTATTTGGAGCGTATTACTTAGATCACTATATTACTTTGAATATTCTTACTCCATTAGACTGGGGCATTATTATTTAGGGGCCATCATTGTATGTTACCATTCTCCTCTGCTTGGTCTTTTTTAATTGTTTTTATGATGTCCACTTTATACTTTGCATTTGCATATTAATAAAGTAATTTTTCCACTTATATTATACACCTTTGAGTGTGCCTTATTTATTAGGCTTCTTTTTAGGGGAAGGTAGTTTACCCCAGGTTGGCTCTCCCTTTTCTTCCTTTTCATTATTTCATGTAATGTTGTACCTAAGGGTGCTCCTTGGCTATTTATATGTTTATTTATTTAGGTGTTTTACATTTTGCTGGTGCAGTCCTGCTTCCGTTATAGTCTTCCTCAGAAGACTCTCTTTATATGCATATTTTGAAAACTCTTAGGGGGTCTCCCTAAGAGTGAAGGGTAATCCAGATATAGACCCCTTGCTCTCAGTGCATAGGGAATCTAGCTGCACTGATGAGGTCCAATAATGTTGAAACTTACTTCTGTAGTTAATTGGTGTTCGCCTGCAGAGGGGACTTGTCTGTAATTTTGGAATTGGACACCCCTTTTGGATGGGGTTAGTCTAATGTGTACGTGAAAATTTCTCATCTGTAATGGAATTAAGAGCTAAATCATGATGCTTCTGAGCAGTGACTAGCTGAAGAACAGGCCATTGTGCTGTTTGTTCATCCTCAGAAGCCTCTCACATTTTGTATGTATATTTTGAAAACTCATAACGGGTTTCCTTAGGAGTGAATGGTAATCCAGACATGGACCTCTTGCTCTCAGTGCCTAGGGAATTCATCTGCACCTCACTGAAAAGGCCTAACAAGGCCGAAACATATGTCAGGGGTTAGCTGGCGGTCCCATGCAGGGGGGACTTGCCCGTCATTTTGAAAACAGACCACCCTTTTGGACGGTATTAGTCTAATTGGACGTGGACATTTCTCCTCTGTAATGGCACCAGCCAGCTAAAAGGTGATGCTTCTGAGCGGTCACTAGCCGAAGAACAGGCCATTGTGCTGTTTGTTCGTCCTCAGAAGCCTCTCACATTTTGTATGTATATTTCAAAAACTCATAGGGGGTCTCCTTAAGGGTGAAGGGTAATCCAGTTGTAGACCCCTTGCTCTCAGTGCATAAAGAATCCAGCTGCACCTCACTGATGAGGTCTAATAAGGCCGAAACCTACTTCTGTTGTTAGTTGGTGTTCGTCTGCAGAGGGGACTTGCCTGTAATTTTGGAACTGGACACCCCTTTTGGATGGGATTAGTCTAATGTGTACGTGAAAATTTCTCATCTGTAATGGCATTAAGAGCTAAAACGTAAAGCTTCTGAGCGGTGACTAGCTGAAGAACAGGCCTTAGGAGTGAATGGTAATCCAGACATGGACCTCTTGCTCTCAGTGCCTAGGGATTATTCTAATTAGACGTGGACATTTCTCCTCTGTAATGGCACCAGAGAACTAAAAGGTGAAGCTTTTGAGCGGTGACTAGCCGGAGAACAGGTCACTGTGCTGTTTGTTTGTCCTCAAAAGCCTCTCATGTTTTGTATGTTTATTTTGAAAACTCTCACTGACGAGACACAACAAGGCTGAAATGTACCTCTGGGGTTTGCTGGTGTTCCCATGCAGAGGGGACCAGCCTGTCATTTTGGAACTGGACTGCCCATTTGAGTGGGATTAGACTAATGTTTCCATGGAAATTTCTCCTCTGTAATGGTGCTAGAGAGCTAAAATGTGATGCTTCTGAGCAGTGACTAGCCGAAGAACAGGCCAATATGCTGTTGTTTGTCTTCTCACATTTTGTATGTATATCTTTCAAATGAACAATAAATATAATATCGCTAATTATCTAATATTTTATTTATCTGTTGCTATTGTTATGAATTGGCTTTAGTAATGAAACATGTTTTATAATCTAGATTTCTATTCTTGGGTACCAACAATGATGCACAATCCAAATGTACTGCTACCTTCTGAACTTCCGTTATGGCTCTTGCACTATATTCCCTTACCTTGAATAGAAAATAAAGCTCATTGGCTCTTATGTTAAAATCATCAAGATTAATTCCACTGATAATTATCTTAATGAACTGAACTTTTGGAATGATTTTTAGCAGATTGCAGAGGTATGTATTCACCGGATCCAGAAGATTCTGTTGGTTTATTGAATTAATATGTCTTAATGGCCACATTTTCATTCACTCTGATACTCAAACATATGTTTAAGACATCACTTTACATTTAACTTGATCTCCTTCCCAAACAACTAGTATATAATGGGAAAATACTGGTATAATCCAAAAATCAATCTGAAAAGAAAAAATTGTACTCAAACTAATCCAAACAGAAATTTTCTGTAACTGGACATATAAATGCTCCCCAAAGAATGTGTCAAACTGAGAGTTTCTTCAAAAATAACTGCACTGCTATATCCCCCTCACATAGAATACTTAAACACAATGATTCTGCATTGCAGATGACCAAACCAACCCTCTGCAACAATTGCACATTTTCCAACATAAGTAATAATTCAGACAAATCACATATAAAAGACAGCAGAGTATATACAGATTTCAGATCCTATCCCTGACACATGTGGTCCTTATGGACCTTTGGAATAATGTAAAAAGTTATCAGTGCTGGAGAAAATGTTGTTTATTGTTAGGAGTTGTTAGTGTCCCTTTAAGGATTTCATCAAGAATTTTAATTCCCAGAATATTCAGTATTGTTTTATTTGTTAAATGTTTTATTGTATAACCTGTTTTTTACTTTTGGGCAGTCTATTCAAAATGTTAAATAGAAAAATGCAGAGATCGTTTAATTAAAAACAAAAGATCAAACACACTCTTTAATCAAAAAATCAGTGCAAACATTGTCAAAATAAATTAGCTCTTAACATTATAAAGTTATAATTATGCAAAAGATAATTAAATTAGTATTGATTGAATTTTAAAAAAGATATCAAATACAAATACTTCAAAGTAGCTACAGAAATAAGTTTGTCCTCTAAAAATAAAGTGATGTAAAATAGTTTGAATACATTTTACATGTTTTATTTTTCAGCAACACCTAGCTAGTCTACTGGTGCTGTATTATCTTTAACAGAAGGATTTTTCCTGTCTACTAAACACAGTGGGAATGATCTAGTAAGAAATACTGGAGTAATTCTGGAGAAAAGCAAAATGTACACTAAGGGAGAAATAACAATTTCCCAAATTTCCTTTGACTTAAATGGTTATTTTAATCCCTTGAATGCAAGAGAGGTCTCCACACATTTCTAGCATCCAAAGGGATTTCAATCAAAAGAGCTTTGATGGTTCTATTGATTTCCATAGAATTACTACTTTTATTTTTAGTAGCTTGGCCTCAATATAATACAGTAGTTCTCAACCTATTTTTGCATCCCTAAAATGCAGTCGGGAATTTTTGAGGCAACCCAACACCTTATACATCAATTTTTACGATTTTTTTATGAAAGTATTTTACCAGGAAGTATACATTGAGATTTACTCCCATTTTCATGTCTATCATTGGTACTTATTTTTTCTACCTCAGAAGGATGAAATATTGAGCCAGGACTAGAACCTGCAACCATGAGGTTTGAACACATTATTCAGCTGATGCCTTAACCAAACGTAAATATAGAGTTATTTTTAGGTCTCTCAGTCAGAATTACAAAAATAAACATATTGTGTGTAACAATTTCCATAAATACTCATATGTTTCAATTCTCATTGACCACAATTTTCCTCACTTATCTGTTAAATTCTGTGTTAGTTAAACAAAGTTTCCAATGCATATCAATGGAATATGCTTATCAGATAGATGGCTTAACTCAAAAAGACCAGCAATTAGGGATGAAATTGAAACATTTTTGTCAGAGCCTTTATAGAATAGAAAGGGCACCCTAAATGATTGTCTGTGGCATATCAAAGTGATATGATACCCTGGTTTAGAACTAGGAATGGATGAAAAGTTTCACTTCAAACTGAAACTGGAAAATAATGGCACTTTTCCTGACCTCCCTTCTGGTACCGAGACTGGCCTTGTTTATTCCTCATCTTCTGACCTCAGCTTGTTTACTTTATTATTTCTTGCATTCACCCTAAGTACTGCTTTAGTGTGATCCCCTGGCTGCTGAACCTTGGCTCTTCTTCTTTCTGTCTGTCTTAATCTTCTGCACCTTGCTTGAGTGTCCTTGGTTAAGTATTGTGGCTTGGTCCGACTTTGCTGTTCAGTCATTTCCTTTGTGTCTGCTATAGGATCATTCTTTCTTCTATTGGGAAGCTAGTTCTACCATTTCACAGTTTCACTGGTATGTCCATCCTGTCATCTGGCTTCGCAGTCAGCACCTGTAACTAGGGGTGGGCGAAAGTTGTCGTTGTGTTCCCGCTGGAAATTTCGCGAAAACCAAGTTGTTAGCAGCTTTTTCATGGGAAAATCCACTTTAAAATTAGCGGTTAAAATTTTTGCATTTTTCCACAAAAATTTTCGCCATTTTTTCAATGGCTAGAAAGTTTCCACCCATTGATTTATGTTGTTTTTGCACTTCCGCTATAAAAAGGTGATGCTTTCGCTGAAGGCAGACACAATAAATGCAGCTACAGAGTGAGATAGATGTGCTGTGCTGTTCTCTTGTGATATTTTGCAAAAAGTGAGGCAGGAGAGGCTCATAGTGACTCCTATCACTATGAGCAGGGTAAAAAAATAATCAATAGAGGAGCTGGAAGGACCATTATGTGTCCACTGAGTCTGAGGAGGAAGGGACCACTACTGTACCAATGCTGTCCAGTCCCCCTAAATCACCCCAAGGGATCTTGGGAAATGTAATGGGAAGCGAGGGAGAAATGGGAATGGTAATGAAGGGAGAATAGAGAATGGGAAGGGAGAGAGAAAAGGGTAATACTAGTGAAAGCAGGACAGGTCAGCTGTCTGTGCCTGCTGTAAGACGTGTTGCCCCTACTGCCAGTGCCACCATTGCTGTAACTGCAGCCACTAGTGTTGTACCTGTTGTCAGATGTGCTGCCATTAGTGTTGAACCTGCTGCCAGTGCTGAACCTTCTGCCAGTGCTGAACCTGCTGCCACCAATACTTTGCCTGTTGCTAGTGTTTCTTGTAGTACTCAGGGGGGAAGGAGAATATTATGCCATGTGTGACAGCAGGGGACCTGCTCCTCCAAGCAGCAGTGAGATGTCTGGAATAGAGCAGCAGCACGTATGGACTAGTGGTGGTGGTGGTGTTGGAGAAGCTGGGGTGGAAGAGACATTGATGGCCTTTTTAGCAGAAACTGAGACTGAATGGGAGACAGGGATGAGGATGGGCATCACCATCACCACTAGCAGTCAGCTTTTGAAATTAGAGGAAATTGCAACTGCTCAAACTTCTGCTGCTGCTGAGATGAAAGAGCAGCAGGGTGCTGAGGAGCAGGCTAGTGTGCCACAGACCACCATGGACACAGTGGGAATGGGGTCAACAAGTAATGTGGGACTAGGACAGGTTCCACTTGCCAACAGTAGCAATACTCCTCCTGATCCTAGTTGCAGTGCTAAATCTGAGGCAGTAGCAGCAACAGCAGCAACATTATTTGCTGCCACAGAAAGTGAAGGGGAATGCGGAGGACAAGAAGAAAGAGACCATTCTTCTCCACCTATTCCCTATCCCTCCACCCAGAAGTCATGGGTGTGGGACTATTATTCTCTTCCGGCAGGCACAGTGCAGTCATCATCAACAATGGTACAGTGCAAGATTTGTGACAAGTTAGTGAGAAGGGGAAAGGAGGGAATACACCTTGGTACAACTGCCCTGATAACACACATGAAACACAGACACCATGACATTTACTCCAAACATGTTAAAGCCAAACACCCGTTACAGAAATCTAGCACCACTGTTACTGTACCCCCTGACTCTCCAGAAAGGTGGAGATCAAAGAAGAGGAAGAATAAAGAAACCCAGACAGACAATGGAAGTTCCACAATGAGCAAAACAACTAGTTGCCATCAACATCACCTTCTTCCTCTAGGGTAACAACTAGATCTCCTGCCAATCCACCTCATTCATCGTTACCTCCCCTGCCAAATGATAGTCACTCTGTTAATGTTAGGATATGGCAGTTCCTCTCTACCCATTGCACACTGTGTGGTGCACTGACCACACATGTCAGTGTGGTGGAGGAGAATAAATACCAGGTCGTCAGGTGGCATCTGAGAAGATTCCATCCCGCAGATTATGCTAGGATTCTGGCAGGGAGGGTTTATCTTTACTATTAAACTGTCAGTGTTACGTTTTTTCTGACACACAGACACCTAAGGTTGTGTAAAAACACAGTTTATTAAAGATAATGACAGTACACTTCTGCACAATCACAGGTCCAGTACAGACATAAGCAATACTGACACAGGATAGATAAAGCAAACAGTCTGTTACTTCTGTAACCCACGCGGGTCCAGTACAGTCCAATACCACACTGACACAGGATCAGGTTAACAGACAGTTCAATGATTTTGTAACGCACACGGGTCCAGTATAGTCCAATACTATACTGACAAAGGATCAGGTTAACAGACAATATGTGTGTGTAACTTGCTAGTAGCAACAGAGTCCACGAGAGAGACACACTTCCCATAAGGGAGCTACTAGGCCGAGGAGTGAACAGGCCCTAGTAGCAGGGAGCCCAGTCAGGTAGCCCTCTAGTATAATGAGGGACAAGGTGGCAGCAGCGATACGACAGAGGTGTAGTTGTAGTATGAGGTCACTACGATCTACACGTATAATAATGGCCCAGATACAGAGGCAACAAGGAACACTGATGGCCCTCAGAAATGACACTGACAGTAACTACTAAACAACCAGACTGAGGCAACAAGGCTGCAGGGTACTGTCAGTGAAATGGTAACAAGATCTTACCAAGTAAGGTATAGTGGAGCTGCCAGAGCAGACTGAGTAGGCACTCTGTGCACCAGTATGCAACACTGACAGAACGCTAATCGCAACAGATCCCTAGTGAACTAGGGTAGCGAACTGCAGGGAAACGATCTGCCCCAAGCAAAGGTGGTAAATGGCGACAAGGCAACTAACCCACAGGATAAGTGCTCAGTAACTGTGACCCACAAGCGCTAACTTGCACCAACCCTCCAAGAGGGTAAGCGTACGCTCAGACCTGATAATGACCGCAGGCAAAGAGGTAACCGAGGCACCCAGGGAACATAACCAACCTCGTTAATGAATAAGAACAGGTCATGCGTACCGAGGTGCTACCAAAGGAGAATGCAACACCGAAGTGAGCCGAATCCAACAAGCGTGGGTAGAGGAAGAACGAGGTCACAGTACTGGAGGATAGTACTCAGGTTAGGTAGCCCGAATACCCAAGGAGTAGGAAGGCCGGCAGGCCAACCTGACACACAGAGCAGGAACGTGAAACAGGTAGATGCCAGGAGCAGGAGCATCAGCCAGTCCGGGTTGGTACAAGGAGCATGAGCATCAGCCAAGCTGGGTTGATACACGGAGCAGGAACGTCAGCCAGTCTGGGTCGTTACACAGAGCCGGAGCGTCAGCTGAGCCACGTCGATACACGGAGCAGGAATGTCAGCCAATTTGGGTCGGTACACAGAGCAGGAGCGTCAGCCAAGCCAGGTCGATACACGGAGCAGGAAACGGAGATCCACGAAGAGTAGTCAGTCAGGTCGCGTCATACACAGGATACACACTGGAAGTCTGGAGCGTACTCACAAAGCAGGCACACCACGAAAGGGCAACAGCATACTGATAGGGCTGGGGTAAAAATGGCTAGTGCTGGGTGGAGACAGGATTCAGCAGCCAATAAGAATTCAGCAGGAATCATACAGGAAGTAGCAATGTTGCCATAGCGAGATCACTGGCACTGGGATAGCAAGTTGTCATGTGTCCTTAGTGGGGTCTGGACAAGGGGTACAGTAACAGTGGCAGTACTTGGTTTCGGGTGTCATGATGTTTGGACACAGTTGTGCCCCCATATGTTATTTACCACACACACACTGTGCACATTTCAGTTGCTGATGGAAGCCACAGTTCCTGTTCTCAAGGGAAAATATATATTCTAATAACAACACACCCATGATGATTTTGGAGGAGGGGCAGGTGGAGAAGATTTAATGGTCAACTTGTTCTTTTCTCCACATATACTGTGGGCTACTTACTCTTCTGCTACTGCCTCAGGCTCATCTCTGTAGCCAGTTGTGGCAAGTGGAACCTTCATCATCCATCTTTCGTGTTACTGCTATTGTTGATCCCATTCCCTTTCAGCTGCCTAATCATCCTGCTGCTTAAACAACTCAGAAGAAGCAGTACGAACTGCAGTTGCAACTCAAGAGGACATTTTACAATGGCCACTGGCCAACATGACCTGCTGGCATTAGGCCAGTAGGGCATTTTTATTTTTTTCTCAGGGCTTGTGTTTTGAAAACAAAAGAAAAGAAAAAAAACTAGCCCTACAAAAAAATAAACAATATTTGTGGGGTTTGTTTCTAACAAGCCTAAGTCCTATAAATCAATGTTTCCTTAGGGCTTGTGCCAAACAAGCTTAAGTCCTACAAATCAATGTTTCTTCAGGGCTTGGGCCTCTAATAAGGACTTTAACAACAAATCAAACAAATCATCCTCTACAAAATACTCTATCAAGTCAAGTATCAGTCCACCCCACTGGCAGCTTATGTCAGGGGGTTCCTGTCTCTGTCACTTTAAATACAAATATTTTATTTTATTGATTTCTTTTTTTATTAACTGTCCCCCCAATAGCAGTCAAGAAAGCCCCCCAAAACAAATTCCCTGTTCAAATGATTCATTTATTCACCAACACAGGCACCCTCCTCAGACACCTTTATACCATGTCTTATGGTTTTTATTTTATTTTATTTAGGATTTCTTTTTTAAGTGCTCCCAATCCCAGTAAACAACCCCCAAAAAACATTCCCTGTTCAACTGATTCTTTCCCCACAGCCCACCAACACAGGCACCCTCATGCCCCTTTAATACAATGCCTTTGGGAAATAAAATATTATTTGTAATGTGCTGTGTGTAACTTCTATGTTCCCATTGATTTCAATGGGTGAAAAAAGCGGAAAAAAGTGGAAAATCTGCACTTTTCAAGTGGAAAGTGCCATTTTTCACCAATTTCAGTTTAAGGCAGAAAGTTTTGCCCATCCCTACCTGTAACCAATCGGCAGCAGCAAGGATACACCAGAGATAAAAAAACGATTATACTAACCAGGAGGTACTGAATATTTTATTTCTTTTTAAGTAATGTCTTAGGTGTTTTAATCTACAACTGCTATGCATTTCTTTAACCCCTTAAGGACTACGTGACATGGTATGACTGTCGCGGTCCTTATACCCTTAAGGACCAGTGACGGTCATAGCACGTCATGTACTTTTTACTTACAGCGCTCTACCGGGAGCACTGTAAGTAAAAACGGGGCCTAAAATTGATCGCTCCAAGACCGGAGCGATCTCTCTTAGGCCTCCAAGCGGCGCGCCGGTACGCGTAACAGGTCACGTGTACCGGCGCGTCGGCAAAGATCAAAGCGGTCCTTAAGGGAAGGTAACTTCCCTGGAACACTGGTATTTAAGGGGTTAAAGGCAATTTCATCAGGAGGAGACTTTAAATGTAAGTGTTTTTAAGAGAGAATGTTTCTGTAAGTTATAAATGTGGTAAGATATATTGAAATGAGGTACCTTGGCATGATATGCAAGCTTTAACATATTTTGGCCAACCTATGCAACAAAACCCTCATTATTTTCAAATAAATACATTTTTACATTAATATGATTTATGATTTACATTTGGTTTACATGTATGGAGCAACTCAGGATTTTCATTGTCTTAAGGACTCACCAGTGGTTGCCATCATTCTTTAGCATTGCTCTCAAGTCTTCGCTCCCTAGCGCCTGGTAGACTAGCTTTCTGAGAAAACTATCCACTTTTCTGGGTACAACTGGATTTACGTATCTATGTTTTTACCTCTCACTACATCTACCCATCATCTGCATTCTGATCAAGGTTTCCTTCTGTCCACTCTCTACACAACTCAATTAATCTCTTGCCTGCAGACATTTTCACTAGCTGTGATGCACCCCCTATCACCATTCACCAGTCATCCACAATCATTGTGTTCAAGCATCTATTAAAAACCCACCTGCTCAAGAAGCCATTTCAGTAATAACATTTTCTTTGTGCATACAGACAGTTACATTGAAAACATTCTGCACTCTCTTTACAAAAGCCTTGTACCTGCACTTATCATCTTCAATCTACTCTCTCGTTGTTTTGTCCCTTTGCTAGCTAGACTGTAAGCTCTTTGGGTCTGTGTCCCATTCCCAAGCTGAAGCTCTTGTCCTTGTCTTGTATTTTTTGGAATGGTACTGTTTCTATAAAGTGCTATATAACTAAAGATACATACATCGCTTTTTCATGTAATGTATATAGTAAGATTGATAACATTTTCAGTGGCAGTCTCTATTGTCCTGCGCTCAGAAAAGAAAATGGAGTAACTCTAGGGCAAACCAGCTACACTATGAAGGAATTAAAGGACACTTCTAACCCCCTGACTAGTAGAGATATTGTCTGTGCATTGCATGACAATGTGTTGGTCATGCCTCTAGTCCAGAAGGGATTAAAAACCCCTATTAAAATCAGTGGGAAGATTGATTATTTTTATTTATCCTCTATAGTGCAGTTGGCTTGCTCCAGAATTTCTCCACTTTTCTGTTGGTCCTAGGGCTTTTATAAATGGAACATTTCAAGATACAACGAAACAAAGAAACCATTATAATTAGTTTTGTGACTAGACTAAATAAGAAAAGACTAAATGTGCTCCAGTAACACATGTTTCTATATTGGAAATAAAACTGTCATGTATACGGTATATAATTTTTTTGGTTAGGAAAATTGTTGCAGATCAGCTTCATGTATTATACCCATTAATCCTTCTATTTAAATGCAAATGTTCTCTTTCAACTTTAAGCTTAAGATTCCATTTTATATTGCTAATAAAACAAAACTTTGATCTCATGGTTTATCCATGAGGGACATGCCTTTTTAGTTCTACTTGACATCCCTTTGTAAATTTGATTTCTTCTTTCATCACATGCATATGTGATGTCATAATTAAAAATGTATGCTGTACTAATTATTACATGTGCAGTAATATAGCTCATTAATCTCACAAAACATGCAAATTGTGTTCATCAAAACTAGGTTATTATAAAAAATATTTAAACAATAATACAAATTACCAATTTTTGGTCAAACTATACTGACATTGGAGGGAATTCTTCAAATGCTCAACTTGCAAGGGAATTAGAGGAATTCCTTCCAATATAGAACATACACTATTCAGCAACAGCTGGATTGTATCTAGGCATAGCTTATTCATTAATTAGCAATGGTCAGATAGATCACAAAATTCCAGCATCAAGCTGGTGGATTTTATTATAGACAATGTGGGCAAACACTTACATGTATGCATATGTGCATATAGCAAAAGAATGGCAGCAATAACTCCAAGTTGTTGTCATATTTCCTTGTTTCACATGCATAAAGCAATGCAAATATGATTGATCATATCAATGATTGCAAAAGTGCTAGAGAAGAGCAGAGAGTCTGAAATGCAACTTTCCTGGTAACTTGATGAGTTGCCCCTCATAATGTTTATGTATTTTTTTAATCATGTTGCATTAATGTGACAGCAAACCTCCTTTTTGACTTTATATATTCTTCAAGTATAAAATATGTAAAGTCAGGTTGTCAATACTTTGCATTAATATGATTTTTATTTTTACCTATATTTTACACTTGTATACCCTTGGCAGTGAGCTCTCTAGATCTCCGTTTCCAGAAAGGTTTTTCTCAGAGATGGTGAAAAGTGATTTTTTTTTCCAGCTTTTCTTGCCTAGTTCATTGCATTGCATACCGCACTGACACTCATAGAGTTAATCAGACTAAGTTGAAAACCATCCCCTGCTAAAAAACACTTACCTCGAAGCCTGATGTCCAACACGCTCTTCAATATGCTGGTCAGCTACTGTCCGTCTTCTTCCGTCATCTTCTATCTTCTTCTTCTTTGTCTTCATCAAAGGAAAACAGCTAACGATTGGTTTCAAGCACTTGGAGTGAGCTCAAACACTACCTTACACTCAAACACTAACCCTACACTACTCTTAAACGTGAAGTGCAACAATACTACCCCTAACACAAGCCTAACACCTAGATCTATGTGACACTTACCTGTCATCCACTGCTCATCTCCTGTCATCTTTTATCTTCTGTCTTCTTTTTCTCTTCTTCTTCTCTTCTGTTTTCATTTGATGTACCTGTAAAAAAAGAAAATCCACATATGTATTCAAATAATGTATTTGTTAACCCTTTGAGTGCCAGGGGTTTGCAATGCATTGCAGAGCAATGTGTTGCACACCTCTCCAGCACTCAAAGGGTTAAACTGTGCTGGCAAATTGCAATCTTAAAAAATATGTGGCACGATGCGGAAAATATAGTTTGTCAATCAATGTATAATAATAATATTGTTATCCCCAAGGCATATATCAGAGGATCCCATCCAAGTGCTAAACGCTGACAGTGTAAACGATGCTGCTGCTACTCCCTCTGTCACCGATGCTGGCAGCAGAATTGCATGGCAAAAATCTCCCCCATATCTTCAGGGCAGTTGCCCGAGCATCTCTGTGAGAATTTTAGCAGAGACTGGCTTTTATATGACCAGTCTCTGTTCAAAATGGTTCCCAGCTTACGCACCTCCCAGCCAGTTAGCCTCTGGGGGGTATGACGAAACTTGCTAGATTCTGATTAGCTGAGAGGTGCATAAGCACACATCCCAGCCAATGGTATGGCCATATAAAAGTCAGTCTCTGTTCAAATTTCTCACAGAGATGCTCATGCAATGGCCTGGAAGGTATCAAGGGGAGGGTGATTTTTGACATGCAATCCAGCCTGCGGTGGGGGCAGCATCTTTTACACTGTCACTACTGGGGGTAATTTAGTACTCTAATGGGATCCACTGATACATTTATTGGGAATAACCTTGTTATATATGGATAGGCAATGGTGGAAATGTTTGCCTCAAAATCTGTGAATAATGGCTCCTCCCGCTTGGTGAATAATTTCCTGCAAAAAGTGTTGTTTTTCCTCTTTTTTTCACCTAGCTCATTCCATTGAAATCAATGGGAAAACTGAATATACACAAAACACATAGCAATGAACAGGGAATTTTTTGGGGGGTTGTTAACTGGGATTGGGGGGGCAGTTAATAAAAAAAAAAATTAAATTAAAAAACTCATAAGATAAGTTATAAAAGGGTTCTGAGGAGGGTACCTGCATTGGTTGGTGGAGTCTCTGGAAAGAATCAGTTGAACAGTGACCTTTTTTGGGGTGTTGTTGACTGGAATTGGGGGGGGGTCAGTTAATAAAAATAAAATGTAAATAAAAAAAATGAGACATGTTATAAAGGGATCTGAGGAGGGTGCCTGCATTGGTGGGTGGAGTCTGAGGAAAGAATTAGTTGAACAGTTAATGTTTTTGAGGGGTTGTTGACTGGTACTGGGGGGACAGTTAATAAAAGAATTAAATTAAAATAAATAAGAAATTGGTATGTAAAGTGACAGAGGCAGGGAACCCCTGAAGTAAGCTGCTACTGAGGCAGACTGATACTTGATGGGATACAGTATTTTGCAGGACTTGTTGTTAGAAGCCCAAACCCTGTGGAAACTTTGATTAGTTGTAGGAAATAAGACTTGTGTTAGGCCCAAGCCCTAAGGAAACATTAATTTGTAGGCTTAGGCTTATTAGAAACAATTTTTTTTAAGAACAAGCCCTAAGAAAAAAAATGCTTTACTGGCCTAGTGCCAGCAGGTCATGTTGTGTTGGCCAGTGGTCACTGGCCATTGCAAAGTGCTGCGGTGTAGTTGTGGAATTTGAGACTGTTGTTTTTGCTCCTACTTCTGTGTTGTTTAAACAGTGTGATGATTAGGCGGGGATCAACAACCGCAGTAATATGGGTGATGGATGATGAAGGTTCCACTTGCCACTACTAGCTCCAGTGAAGTGCCTGGGGTACTAGCAGCACCATAACAAGCCCCCCACCACTTCAGGTAAAGGTGGAGAAAACAAGAAGTTGTCCAATAATGCTTCTCCACCTTCCCCTCCTCCAAAATCATGGATGTGTTGTTAGAATATAATTTTTTCCCTTGAGAGCAGGAACTGTGGAGCAGCAACAGCAATATGCACAGTGTGTGTGTGTGTGATAAATAAGGGAAGGACTGGAAACAATGGGCACATTGGCACATACAACAAACACTTGGCACAACTCTATCCAAACACTGTGACTCTTAGGGTCCCTAATGTTAAATCACCGCAGCAGAAACCTAGTACTGCTGCTGTCACTATGCCCTTTGTCCACTCAACTGAATGGCTATCAACCAGTGTGGAAGGTAAAGATGAACAAGCTGGATTGCCATGAGATGTAGTTACCCTAGAGCAAGAAGGTGATGGAGAGCATAGTGTTTCACTCGCCATTGAACTTTCAGGCTCTGGCTGGATTTCTGCATTCTTCCTCGTCTTTGACTTCCACCCAGCTTCTTGTTGCCTTTGGTGAGAGTCAGGGGGTGCAGCAACAACAGTGCCCAATTTCTTTGGTGGGTGTTTGGCTTTAACATGTTTCACATAAATGTCATCATGTCTGTGTTTCATGTGTGTTATCAGGGCAGATGTAACAAGGTGTGTTCTGTCCTTTTCCCCTTTTCACTGTTGATGACTGCACTGTGACTGCCCCAAGAGAAAAATAGTCCCACACCCAGGACCTCATGATGGAGGGAAAATGTCAAGTAGAATGGCCAATTTTTTCTTCTGCTCCATATTCCCCTTCACTGGCCGTGGAAGAGGATGATGTTGCTGCTACTGCCTCAGAATCAGAACTGCAAGTAGGACTAGGAATATTGCTGCTGACAAGTTGAACCTTTCCTAGTCCCACATCAATGGACCACATTGCCGCTGTGTCCACTGTGGTCTGTGGCACACTTGCCTGCTCCTCAGCATCCTGCTGCCCTTGCAGCTCAGCAGTAGCAGGAATTAGAGCAGTAACAAACTCTGCAAATTCCAAAACACTTACTGCTGGTGAAGTTGGTGATACCCATCCTCATCCCCATACCTGTCTCCCATTCCTTCTCAGTTTAAGCTAAAAAGGCCATTACTGTCTCTTCCACCCAAGCTTCTCTACCATCATCATCACCCCCAGTCCTACCTTGCTGCTGCTGCTCTATTACAGACATTACTGCATTACTTCCCCTAAAACTCCCCTAACGCTAGTCACTCCAGCTGCTTCTCCATCACTATTACTACTAACACCAACCACATCAATTTCAGTTCCTGAATCTTCCTCCTCACTAGTACTACCCCTAGTAGTACTAGTAGTACCCCCTCCTTTACTCCTAGCTCTCTGTACAAGCTTCTGAACCTTCTTAGTAGTAGTAGCACAATTAGTGGGACTTCTTGGTGATGGCAAGTGTGACTTAGGGCCCCCTGCTGTCACACACATCATCTCCCCCCACCCTCCTGAGAATCACAAGACACACAGGCAGCAGACGTAGCACTGGCAGCAGGCACAGGTAGATGACCTGTCCTGCACTCACTACTATTACCCTCTTCTTCCTCCTGTGACACAAATTTTTACAAGATCCCTAGGGGTGATGTAGGGGAATTGGCCACCATTGGGTCTGTGGAATCAGAGCATCCAGGCCCTTTAATTTTGGTAGTGGTCACTTCCTCCTCCTCAGACTCACTGGATGCACAATAGCCTAGCACCTTTCTCTCTTGCTGTAGTTGCTTGCATTGTGAAAATGGCACATTTTTATAGAGAAAAGGCAAAAAACTTGATTAATGGGCAAAAACGATTGAAAAAAATAGCAAAACATTTTTGACAATTGCCGAAAATGGAGAAGATTTTAATTGCTTTATTTAAAACAAATTTTCCAGCAAAACCACGTGGTTATCTAGATTTTTCATGGGAAAAAGATGGGACCTTTCGCACACCCCTAACTGGCAAAATATATTTTCCACATCGGGCCTCATATTACTTTTGTAATTTGATTACACATTACTGCCAGCACAGTTTAACACTTTGAGCAGTATAAAATGCATTTCTCTGCAATACGTTGTGTACCCCACTTTAAGGGTTAACAAATACATTACTTGAATACACATGTTTACTGTGGACTTTCTTTCTTTTTGGAGGTGCTTCTTTTACAACAGATAAAGACAGAAGAAACGGAGACAGAAGAGATAAAGACAGAATAGAAAAAAATGAAGATTAAAAAAAGATGGAAGACAGAAGATGACGGAAAGAAATAAACAGTGGATGACAGACACGTGTTACACAGATCTAAGATGTGGTGGACCTTAGCGATCAGTGTTGACATGCCGACTATCTTTTGAAATCGCTGGTTGTGCAATACGTTTTTTCAAGTTTATTACTTGTTTTATTGTTTTATGTTTCATGAATAAACTATTTTCTTTTGAAACAATTGGAGGTTGAAATAATTCCTCTAAACATAGTGATCAATCACCCGAGGGAGCAGGGAGAGCTGGAAGGCCATCAACTAAACAGGGATCCACCAAATTGTTTCCCCGTCTCTTCAGTACCAAGTCTGGACAATCATCTGAGAGGACCTCCTGGGAATATAGTGCGAGAAAGATCAGTGCAACTTACATGTAAGTGTGGATGTTACATTGTTCTTACTAGCAATACATGCAATTGAGATAAGTTGTTTCCTTCCTTCTATTACTGTCGGGGTGAACAAAGATGCAGACACATACCAGAGAGGCTCCACTGAGAACGGTGAAGTTGGATCACATGTAACTTACATGTAAGTGAAAACATTTTCTGTATTTTGGTATATACACAGAAAACTGAGAACACATTATCTCCTCTTTACATGTTGACGTGTAAACTACTAAATGAGATCGACATATCCTGGTGAAAGAGAGATATACTGTATCTGAGAATCCCTGGTATATTTTGTGAACTGAAATTAGTACTGATTATAATAACTATCAAATTATATGGACATAGGCCCTGTGGACTTTGAGCATCTCTAGAGTGTAACAGCTATTGCTTATTACTACTTGTGAATTATACCTCTGGAAGAATTTTCATGTGTGGTGAATAATTTAAATAATTAGCAAACTTAATATTGTCTTTATTTTATTGAAGCGCCACTAGCAACTCTCTTTCTTTTACATTGAGGACAGGTGTTTTGGTATTTGGTATTTGTTTGTCTCACTGCCAGATGCAGCAGTTGGTTCAGTTGCTACACTTTCCTCCATTATGCCATTGCCATCATCAGCACTACTATATGACCCATTGTAATGTTCAGTGTTTTTCTGTACTGGCACTGGTGGTAATGGAACCTTTGGTGGGACCTTGACAAACTGCATCCTCCCTGACAGGAGAGGGATCTTCATCATTTATTGCACAAGCTGCAGCAACTATGGCTTCAGTTAGTTTTTGAACTGCCACTTTACTTCAATGTCCCTGCACTGCTCCACCATTCTCCCACCTCCTGACCCCTTGTGAGTTTGCTGGGCATTACTCAATTACTGTGTGTGCTTTTACTCTCTACAGTACACAACTGATGGAGTGTGATGTCTTGTCTTAGCCTTCAACAAAATTCTATATGTTGTCTGCTTTCTGTCAAGACACACAGCTCACATCAGGATCCCAGTCAGCTGTATGTCACTTAATATATTTATTTGTTTATTATTCTTTTAGCTTTTTTTATTTTATTTTTGTATTTTTTTTTAAAGTTGTCTACCCTATACCCCATATTAGCACAGTCTGTAAAAAAAAAATTATAACCGAAAAACAAAATCAACAACTTCTTTCCCCAGCATAGACATGAACAGCAAAATCAGCAAGCAAATTGGACTCCAGCTGCTTTTGTCTTGCCAGTCAGTCACAATGAATTTTGGGGTATTTGGGGTCAACCTCCTTTCTCCCTTCTTCTCCCACAAAATGCTTGCAAACTCCCCTAATACAAAGAACAAATGTCCTACTTAAAAGACTCCCTAAACTTAGCTTAATTTTCCCTTTATTTGCCTATCTTCTCTAGTTCAAAACCGTGCTACTTCTCCTCTCACAAACACAGAATAGCATGCTGTGGAAAGAGATTTTGGTTTGAGGAGAACCTTTTCAACCATCCCTACCTGTCATGTTACGTACCAATGTATTATTTTATTATTTTTTTATTGTATTTACTTTTTTACTGTCCCTCAATACCAGCCAACAAACCCCTACCCCCAAAAACATCCCTGTTCAACTTCTTACCCTACACTCCACCAAAACAGGTGCCCTCAGACCCCTTTTATACTATTCCTGTTGTAAATAAAAGAACAATTGAAATGTATTGTGTGCAAATCAAATGTTTTTGATTTTAATGCAATGAGCTAGATGAAAAAGAAAAATGTAATTTTTTGCAGAAAATTTTTCACCAAGTGGAAAGTGCCATTATTCACTGATTTTCGTTTGAGTAGAAAATTTTCACCCATCCTTAATGATCACCCCATCACCACATGAATTCGTTATCAATTCACAAAAACATTGTATAAAAACATTGGTGGAATCATCATTCAATAACTTATACTATTCAACATCTGAGAGTAACAGACTGGCTTCTTCAATTTAATGCACCAGATTTGGAATGACAATTACCTTAATCTTGTCAGCTGGTTTAATGATGATATTGGGAAAAATATTTAAAAGTATATCAACTAAAGTAAACAGCATACACTTTATTTTACAATGTATCATAACGGATGGTGTAGAACTTGCCCTTGGTGTGGATGGCTTGGCTTATCCTACTATGGACAATGAAAATATTTGTATATAAAGTGTAGGTTGGATAGCCAATCCTTGGAGAAGATATTTCCAGCTACACCCTTAATGGATAAAACAATTTCTTCCTGACTCCAAAAGGCAATCAAATTTCTCCATGGATCAACATCTGATTTTTGATTAAACCAATTTTCATAACTCTCTGTAATGTGTTTAGCTAAAATGTTTGCCAATTTTTACAATTACTGCCATACTCAGCATCCTGAGACAAAACATTATACAATCCATCCAGGACTGTCATGGTAAAACTTTCCTAAAGGACAGTGACGGTCCTAGCACATGATGGATTTCAGGGCTCCCAGCAAAGCTGCACACATTCAGGGAAACCTGGATCAGATTCCGTACAAAAAAAAAAAAGTGCTCCGTGGTCCTTAACCCATTAAGGTCCTGGACCGTCATGGGTTAAATGATAGCAGCGCTCCTCTGTGCATGTTTCTATCATTAATTACATGCTGAGCGCTCCGGTACCAAAGCGTTCAGTCTCAGTCACTTTCACTAGTGATCACATATACCGGCATTTAGAATGAATGAGGCAGTGTGATTTGCACACTGTCTCTGTATCTCCACTATGCCTGTCTATCCCTTACGATCAAAGTAAGTACACCTACTGTATCAGCAGGGGTATTAACCCCTTCACTGCTGTACTGGAGGCTTGCTGGATGCAGGTCCATTTTTGACCCGCTCAAATATTTTTTTTTTTTTTTTTTTTAAACTCAACACAATTTTATTTTTTTACAAAATAAAAATTTTATTAAAAAAAATATATAGCATTTGAATTAACAAAATTGGGAGTTTGTTTGTTGTGGAGCCTTGTAATATATATTTATACATACCGCCAAATGTCATCAATAAAAAAGTGTCAAAATAGGATGGGAAAAAGGGACATGGGGATTTTCAAGCAGGGGGGACAGCGTTCACTTAAAAGTGCCCATTTTGTAGGTATGACTGACCGGTCATACCTTTCATGCAGTCTCCATAACATTTTAACCCATTGTGCCCAAATGGTCCCAAGAGAAAAAAAAAATGGTATTTTTTTTACAATTTTTTTTACCATTCTCTTTAATTTTACTAAAATCATTGGTGAGCTATCCATATAAGTATGGTATCAAAAGAGCGCCCTATTTGTGCATTAAAAAACTTATATAACTTTCTTGGGTAAAATAAAGTATTTAGAGGGAAAACACTGAACAAAGACATAGTCAAAAAGGTCAGAATTGTTCCAGTCCTTAAGTGAAATGCACCTCAGATTTTCCCGGTCCTTAAGGGTTTAAGCGCTGGTCGCGCATGGACTGTCCTTAAGGGGTTAATGTCCTTACAGTAAAAGGATCCTTTGATGTAGTTGAAAGAGCATTTCCTTTTGTTTTAAAGGGAATTTACATTAAAACAATGCTGATGATTTTGAAAGCGCTTTCAAAACTACTTGTATGTTGTAATAGGCATTTTTGTTTAGAGAACTACTTTTAGGGTAATTTACATATATAGATTATGCTAATTCAGACATGCCATGCAGGCACTTCCAGTCTGAGACATATCACTTCCCCAACTCGCTGACACTGCTCAGCAATGCTAATCCCCATATTGTAGCCTTGTTAAAAAGAAACTTATTGCCCCCAGTGTCATCTCTCAAACCCTTATGGTTTGAGAGATGATAGCGCTCAAAGTTCCCCCCTCCCTCCGCCTTCTCTGACTGAACGCTGAATGCTGACTGCAGGGATATCCGGTATTACTTGCATCAGGTGGCTCTGCAGCATTGCCGAGATTGTGTTTATAAAAAAGAAATCTTTCACTAAAACGGTCTTCTACATGTGCTTGCAAACCAAGTGCACGTAGAAGACCGTTTCAGTGAAAGATTTCTTTTTTATAAACGTGGTCTCAGCTCAGCTGGAGAGTCGCCTGATGCACATAAGACTGTCGTACGACAGCTTCCCCTGCAGTCAGCGTTCAGTCAGGGAAGGGGGAGGGAGGGGGGAACTTTGAGTGCTATCATCTCTCAAACCATAAGGGGGGCAATAATTTTCTTTTTAACAAAGCTACAATATGGGGATTAGTAATTTGCAAGTATTACTATACCTTTAAGTGGAATTTTCATCACATTAATATTGAGCCCCAAATCTTAATTACAATAGAGAATTATTGCTGCAATAGTGAGAAATAGAAGTTTTTAGGCAGACAGGCATTGGCTGGGATCTTGCAGTAGGTGCTCTCTGCTCCTGCACTGTCAGTTCCTTCTGGTGCCTTAATGTACAAAGGCATTCAACTCAACAGTCGTAGAGTTGAAGGGGATGGACAATGCAGACTCAGAGATGCCATCTCTGCAAAATGTCTGCACTGTTCCCCGCTGCCTGTCTGAGTAATGCCGCAATTATCTTGAAAATACAAGTAAGTCTATACATATTGCTATTGTAAATTTGATTTGGGGGCTCAATATTAATGTGATGAAAGTGCCGCTTTAGTGAAGTCTCTTTATCCACTGCATTTATTGACTTCCACCACATCGCCATATGCGGTCACTGTATCACACAAGGTTTAATGTGTTGAGATATATTGCCAGATACAGACATCTGCAGATTCACTGCCTCCTGGTGGTACTGGTGGAAAATGTGTCCATGTAAGTGCTACTGCTAAGGAGGATCCTGAGTGTGATGGGAAGGTGAGCTGAGATATTTCTACTAGCAGCCCCAACCTTAGGACTATGGAGCAGTGAGACAGATGACACAGTCAATGTTATGGGTGGTATCACGGTGCCCGTGCTCCCTTGTTTTTGTTTTCCTGTCAGTTATCCTGTGTAATGGTCTCATTGGCTGTCCTGTGTTGATCCCGCCCAGTATGGCCTTTATATACTGGGCTCCTGCACCCACTCGGTGCCCTTTCATGGTGTTCCTGTACCAGTGCTAGCTTACTGCTCACTGTTTCCCAGTGTACCGACTTGGCCTGCCTGACTACTCTTCAGTTTCCAGCTCCTGTGTACCGACCCGGATTGCCTGACTTCTCTTCAATGTCTGCTCCTGTGTATCGACCCGGCCTGGCTGACGTTCCTGCTCCAGTGTACTGACCCGGACCGGCTGATGTTCCTTCTCCAGTGTACCGACCCGGACCGGCTGACATTCCTGCTCCTGTGTTCTGACCCGGCCTGCCTGACGTTCCTGTTCCTGTGTATCGACCCGGCTTGATTAATGTTCCTGCTTCTTCAGCTATTGTCGCCTCAGCAACATTCTTATTCAGCAGAAAATCCGGTTGCCTGAGCCTGATCCGTTACTGCTCCTGCAGGTTGCCAGTGTTGTCCCCATTACTGCTCCGGCAGTGTGACTTTGGCCTAGTCTTCCATTACTGCTATACCAGTTGCAAGTGTGTGCCTCCATGATTGCTCCGGTAGTCGCCATTGGCTTGTCCTCCTCTATTGTTCCTGCAGGTTGCTATTGTGTGTCTCCATTACTGCTCCGGCAGTGTGCCTTTGGCCTAGTCCTCCGTTACTGCTATACCGGTTGCAAGTTTGTGCCTCCGTGATTGCTCCGGTAATCTCCATTGGCTTGTCCTCCACTACTGCTCCTGCAGGTTGCTAGTGTGTACCTCCGTTACTGCTCCGGCAGTGTGCCTTTGGCCTAGTCCTCCGTTACTGCTATACCGGTTGCAAGTGTGTGCCTCCGTGATTGCTCTGATAGTCACCATTGGCTTGTCCTCCGCTACTGCTCCTGCAGGTTGCTAATGTCTGCCTCCGTTGCTGCTCCGGTAGTGTGCCTTTGGCCTAGTCCTCCGTTACTGATCATACCGGTTGCAAGTCTCTGCATCTGTTATTTCTCCGGTAGTCGCCATTGACTTGTCCTCCGTTACTGCTCCTTCAGGTTGCCAGTGTCAGCCTCCGTTACTGCTCTGGCAGTGAGCCTTGGCCTAGTCTCCGTTACTGCTACACCGGTTGCAAGTGTCTGCCTCCGTTTTTGCTCCGGCAGTGCTCATTGTTACATCTGTTGAGCTCTGGCAGTTCACGTTATTCTGCTAGCTGTTGGGCGACCAGAAGCTCGGTATAAGTGCTATCTCAATACCTTCACACATGGGACTGTTTGCAATCATTGATGAACTTTAACTCCTGCAGTACCAGAGTCCTGGGAAACTTACTCCTCTTGCCTGACCTGTGTCAATATATACTGTCTGTTCCTTCATTTTATACTGGACCTGTGTGGGCATTGTATAATTAACCTGTCGTGTGTCTGTATTATACTGTCTGTATATTACAGGACCTGTGAAGGTTCTTACTGTATTGTGAATTCAATAAAACTGTGTTTTTATCCTAAACCACTGTGTCTGTGAGTCGAACAAACCGTTACAGGTGGTAGGTGGTTCCAAACATATTTTTTGAGATCCACATTGCTCTTGATGGTGGGAGTAGAAAGGGGGCACATTAATATAAACACCTGATTTCTTTTCTTTGGGGGGACATGGCTTCATATGTTAAACATGAATTTCTGGGTTATGCTGCATGAGCTTTATTAGGGTGGATACATCAAAGTCTTCACAACCTTGTCCCAAGTTTTATACATTGCATTTGGGAATGCATAATCCCTTCCACAAAGAAACTTATTTCCATACTGATAATTTTGGTGGAGGAAGTCAACTACAGCTATATCACCACCAAACAACAACATGTCAGTAGTGGAGTTGAGAGGCTACCATGTCTTTAACAAGACACTAAATTTTGATCTGTTTTGGTGTGCATTCAACACACTGTTTGTTTTCCTAGTCTCCCTAAGTGGAAGGGAATCACAGGCATTGGCCCTTGATCTCCTTGTGCCTAGAAGGACTCAGCTGCACACCACTGACAAGACCAACATAGGATCAAATGTACATTTGGAGTTGCTCTGTTTCTCTCATGCAGAGAGGATTTGTCTGACATTTTGGAGCTGGACTGTCTGAGTGCAGGACCAGTGTGCAATGGCACATGTGAGTAAAAAACGTGACTTGAGCAGCACCTGCGAGGCTACCATGCCTTGAACAAAACACTTTATTTAGTCTTTGTATTCATTCATCACACTCTTTATTTTCCATATCTCTCTTTCCCACTCCTAGTTCATGGCTCAACAACACCACCACCACCGCCATCACATTCTTCCTTCTCTCTTGCTGGTGAGGTTGGTGAGTGTGACAAAGCTGTGGGTGGTGCACCTGGTGTCATATCCATAGACACAGCAGTAGCAGATTCAGGCATAGGCAGCAGCTCTGTACTGCTACCACTGCACACAGACACCTAGGGAAAAACATATTTTCCCTTTCAGAAATTCATATCTGATGTGTCTGTTGGGCTCTTAGTCACAGGGGATGTAGTGGCAGTGCTGGTGGCAGCTGCCGCATCTGCTGGTGGGTGCTGTTTTTTCTGAGTCATACGAGGTGATGTGGTGTGGGTGGTGGAAGTACTACGTACTTCTTGTGGGCTCTATCATTTCTTAGTGATAGTGAACATGGTAGGGATGGTAGCAGCACTATCTGGGGAGCTCTGCTGCTGGTCACTGCTACAACTAGGGCTACTGCTGCATATCCCTTGTCACTCAAGGGTTAATATATTTAAGGTCTAGAGCTGGGCTTACCTAACTTCTTGACCCTGTTGATGTTGGAATGGCTCCAATGCATTGCAAAGCCAAAGAAGTGCATTGTAGACATCTCTAGCATCCAAGAGATTTACAATGCTGTACCTACTTTTCTTGAAATCAATAAATGCATTCCAATATTATGGCTTTCACTAGAAAGCATTTGATACAGAACACATTCACATATATTGAAAAACACCTTTCATTAAACAAGACATATGTTTTATATGTTTCATTTGTAATTTGGCATACAGTATGGAACTTGCTTTGTTGACCTTTCCTTCCTGCAACCCATTTAAATGGCAAGGGAAAACAACTAGGCTGGAATAAAGATGTAGAGTTGCTGAAGGTCAGATATATCAACCTTGTCTATTGTATGCATTCTTACACACCGACACCAGCATGGCTTTATTCCATCAAAGGCCATTCTCTCCAGCTTACAAACAGGAAAATCTTAATGGCTCATGTTTATGTTGAAGTTTTCTGCTTGAGCCACGCTTTGGCAATACATTGACCTCTGGAACTTGTGCAATGCATTTATCTAAAGTCCCAGTGGTGTAGCTGCTGAACATTATTTTATGAAGTTCCTCTCATGTATTTTTAGCATTATACATGTGACATTTTGTACAAAGTCAGCAACAATTACATGGAAATGAATTGTATAGCTATATCTGTTGTTAAGAAAAGACTAAGGGGCATACAATGACAACTGTATACATTAAGTAGTCATCAATTATCTTTTCAGTACAGCAATTTTAATGAGGACATTGAGTACCCTAGTAGCAAGTGCTCAGTAATGCAGTCCCTGCTATGTTGGCAATGTGTATTTGGCGATTTATTGTCACTTGTCTACCACCTGCAACATTTTGCCCTAGATTTATCAAGATTTATAAGGTTGTGGGCAAAAAAAACACTGTACACAAATATTATTCTAGCAATACTTGCAATTATTCTGTTCTTTCCCTGCTTGTAATTATCAGAGAAAAGAATATTGATCACTAAAGCTGGTATACTAAGAAACTGGAGAAAGTCATCAAAAACCAACTGAACCATAGGGTAAAAATTATACTTATTTCTATAAATACTATTGATTTAAATGTGTCTTTTTACTCCCCTGAAAGCTAGGTAAGCTTCCATTATTCAGTTTTCTAACTCTGAGTGCTACAAAGGTAGTGAAAGTTTGCAACAAAATGCTTTGGATACATCTCTGGCAATCAAAGGGTTAATAGGAATTTTATTTTCCTATCCAATAGCTTCTTAGCTGATCTGAATTCACAGAAAGGTAAGTAACAAATACAATCAGTGCAAAAAAAAATATAATTTCACCATGAATCTAATGTATGAGAGATCGATTTGTTGTGTAGTTCATTTAGTGAATCTCAGTTCTGGATTATCACTTTGGTCATCTCTTTTAGTTAGCATGCAGTTATATATTTTAACTGTTTTTATTAAAATGGACCTGCAATCTTTACAGCTTTTGATCACATTAAATGCATCTATTCAAATTTCCCACGCCTTGGGGTAGATTCACTAAGCAGGGATGAAGAGGTGATAAAGTGGAGATGACTTCTCCAGTGATATCTCTTCTCCAGTTCCTGTGTTATTCTATGGAGCCTGTGCACTAGGATTTCTTCAACATTGGAGATCTTAGTGAATTGGTTCCATAGAATAACATAGGAACAATAGCATAGGAACTGGAGAAGTGATATCACTGGAGAAGTCATCTCCATTTTATCACCTCTTTATCACCACTTAGTGAATCTCCCCCCTTGTGTTTTTAGAGATTTTGTTATTTAGCAGTTTGGAGAATATTATCTATTCTCTCTTTTTTTCTCTTAGCTGCCTGATAATTTAAGCTTGCATAGTTTATTACTACTAGTGATGAGCGAGCACCCCAATGCTCGGATGTTCGGGTGCTCTGACCGAGCACCCCCTGAGGCTCGAGTGCTCGGCCGAGCACCCGAGCCCCATTGAAGTCAATGGGAGGACTCGAGCATTACACCAGGCACCCCCTGCTCTGATGAGGGGAGGGTGCCTGGTCCATAGGAAAAGGGCAGAAAAAGATGGAAACACTACAGAAATGGTTCAGGGACAGCATAGGGAGGATGTCTGGATGCACCTTGGACTCCAACATCGCTGCTGGGAACGATCTTTCGCCCGTAGTACGCCATTTTTACAGACTGACCATAAAACACACAAAAAGGAAAATAAAAACGACTTTAGGCGAAAAATTGTTACCAAACAATATTTGCTGTATATTTACTTGTATATCATCTGCAAATTCTCCCAAAAATTTCCTTGATTTTCAGAACTGAGGCCATGATTAAGAGGGAAACGTGCGCAGAGGCAAATTCTCCCAAAAATTTCCTTGATTTTCAGAACTGAGGCCATGATTAAGAGGGAAACGTGCGCAGAGGCAAATTCTCCCAAAAATTTCCTTGATTTTCAGAACTGAGGCCATGATTAAGATGGAAACGTGCGCTGAGCTGACCATCTAAAACATTATGGGTGAGGGTCTGCTGCAGAGCTGACCATCCTAAACATTATATGCGAAGGCCCGCTAGTGAGCTGACGCTATAAAACATTATATGAGAGGGCCTGCTAGAGAGCTGACCCAATAAAACATTATATGAGAAGGCCCGCTGGTGAGCTGACCTATATAAAAATTGGCAAACAGGGCCCGCTGGTGAGCTGGCCCTATATAAAAATTATATCACAGGGCCCGCTGGTGAGCTGGCCCTATATAAAAATTATATCCCAGGGCACGCTGGTGAGCTGGCCCTATATAAAAATTATAGCACAGGGCATATGGAAGAGGAGGAGGAGGATGAGAAGATTAAGAGTCAACCATATACCCGTTTTTTGGGTGGAAGGGGTGAATGGGAATACAGAGTATTCCCATCATTGTAAATAACATATATAAAGTCACTTTATGTTCCCCCGGGGCTTTCCTCCAGTGGAGTGGAGAAGTCAGGGGAAATCCAGGCCTTGTTCATTTTTATAAGTGTCAACCTATCAGCATTGTCGGTGGAAAGGCGGATACGCTTATCTGTTATGATGCCACCAGCAGCACTAAATACCCGCTCAGACAGAACGCTGGCGGCAGGGCAGGCCAGCACCTCCAAGGCGTAGAGTGCCAGTTCATACCACGTGTCCAGCTTGGACACCCAGTAGTTGTAAGGCACAGAGGGATCATTGAGGACGCTGACACGGTCTGCTACGTACTCCTTCACCATCTTCCAAAACTTTTCCCTCCTTGTGACACTAGGCTGCGCATCAGGGTGAGGGTGCTGGCGGGGTGTCATGAAGGTGTCCCACGCCTTGGAGAGTGTTGCCCTGCCTTTGTCGGAACTGCTGTGTGCTCCCCTTTTCTCCCCTTCTCTGTTGGCCAAGGTAGCACGTACTCTGCCGCCAGCGTTGTCAGATGGAAAATTTTGGAGCAATTTTTCAACAAGAACCTTCTGGTATTGCACCATTTTGCTTGTCCTCTCCACCGGAGGAATGAGAGATGAGAAATTCTCTTTGTAGCGGGGGTCCAGAAGGGTGAACACCCAGTAATCCGTGTTGTCTAAAATGCGTACAACGCGTGGGTCACGGGAAAGGCAGCCTAACATAAAGTCAGCCATGTGTGCCAGAGTACCAACAGTCAAGATTTCGCTGTCCTCACCAGGAGGCTGACTCTCAATATCCTCATCCTCTTCCTCCTCTTCTGCCCACCCACGCTGAAGAGATGGAACTAAAGTTCCATGGCTACCCTCTGTAGCGGAGGCAACCGTGTCTTCCTCCTCCTCCTCCTCCTCCTCCTCCGCCTCCTCCAATTGTCGCTGAGAAGACGAAGTGAGGGTGCTCTGGCTATCACCTTGTGTAAGCTCTTCCTCCCCCATTTCCACCTCTTCCACATGCAAAGCGTCGGTTTTAATTGTGAGCAGCGAGCGTTTCAGTAGACACAGAAGTGGGATGGTTACACTGATAATAGCGTTATCGCCGCTCACCATCTGTGTCGATTCCTCAAAATTGCGTAAAACCTCGCAGAGGTCTGACATCCATTCCCACTCCTCACTTCTGATTACAGGAAGTTGAACGGAGAGGCGACGACCGTGTAACAGCTGGTACTCCACTACTGCCCTCTGCTGCTCACAAAGCCGGGCCAACATGTGGAAGGTGGAGTTCCAGCGCGTGCTCACGTCACACAGCAGCCGGTGAGCTGGCAATTGTAAGCGCTGCTGCAGCTTCAACAGGCCGGCCGAAGCTGTTGATGACTTACGGAAATGTGCACACACGCGGCGCACCTTGGTCAAGAGATCATGCACATTGGGGTAGGTTTTTAGAAATCGCTGCACCACTAAATTAAATACATGCGCTAGGCATGGTACGTGTGTGAGCTTGCCGAGCTCCAAAGCCGCCACCAAGTTACGCCCATTATCACACACAACCATGCCTGCTTGCAGGTTGAGTGGCGAGAGCCACTGCTCGGTCTGGTGACTAATCCCCTGCAACAGCTCTGAGGCCGTGTGCTGTTTGTCCCCAAGGCAGATCAGCTTCAGCACGGCCTGTTGACGCTTCCCCACTGCAGTGCTACACTGCTTCCAGCTACTGGCTGATGGGGGAGTGGCGGTGTGTGTAGAGAATTCGGAGGTGGAAACGGAGGAGGAGGAGCCAATAACGTAGGTGCTGGTGGAAACCCTGATGGAGGTAGGGCCCGCAATCCTCGGCGTGGGTAGCACCCGTGCCATCCCAGGGTCCGAGTCGCTCCCAGCCTCCACGACATTCACCCAGTGTGCCGTCAGGGAAATGTAGCGTCCCTGGCCACAAGCACTTGTCCATGTGTCAGTCGTTAAGTGGACCTTCCCAGTAACTGCGTTGGTCAGGGCACGGGTGATGTTACGGGACACATGGTGGTGTAATGCGGGGATGGCACACCGGGAAAAGTAGTGGCGGCTGGGGACCGCGTACCGAGGGACAGCTGCTGCCATCAGGCTGCGGAAGGACTCAGTGTCCACAAGCCTAAATGGCAGCATTTCGATGGCCAGTAATTTTGAAAGGTGTGAGGTTAGTGCTATGGCCTGTGGGTGGGTGGCTGGGTACTTTCTCTTGCGCTCAAATGCCTGGGGTAACGACATTTGGACGCTGTGCTGGGACAGGGAAGTGGATGTGGTCGCTGATGGTGCTTCAGATGCTACAGGTGCAGGGCGGGAGGTATGCGGGCCTGCGCCTTCGACAGGCGATTGGCCGGCACCGAAAACAGGGGAAGAGGAGGCAGTGGTGTGGCCTGCAGACACAGGTGGGCGATCCAGGCGTTCCTCCCACTTACTACGGTGCTTGGATGCCATGTGTCGGATCATGCTGGTGGTGGTGAGGTTTCTAGTGTTCATGCCTCGGCTCATTCTGGTGTGGCACAGGTTGCAAACTACAATTCTTTTGTCGTCCGCACTTTCCTTAAAAAAACGCCATACCGCGGAACACCTACCCTTTGGCAAGGTAGATTTACGCAAGGGGGTGCTCCGTGGAACATTTGCGGGCCGGTTTGGTGCGGTCCGCCTTCTTTCTGTAGCCACACCACTGCCTCTTCCAGCCTGTTGCGGTGCTGCAGATGGCTCACCCTCAGGACTGCTGTCATCGCTCGGCTCTACACCTTCCCAGGTGGGGTCAGTCACCTCATCGTCCACCAAGTCCTCCTCCACTTCCTCACTCTGATCATCCTCTTCAAGTCTTGATCCCACCACATACTCAGTCATTGACAACTGTATAACATTCTCCTCAACAAGGTCTTGAGACGGAAATAGTGGTTGATTTAATGGCAACTGTGTCTCATCATCATCATCATCATCATCCACTACTTCCTTTGACCTTAAATGCCGTTCACATCTGTCATCTTCTTGTGATTGGGTAGCCTCTAGAGGTTGTGAATCAGGGCACAAGATGTCATGTTCCTCTGCAAGCGTGCTTGGAGAGAGGGTCAAATGAAGGATTGGTGATGAGACGAGCTCATCACTATATCCCAGTGTGGGATCACTTCTTTGACCAGACCGTCTATGGTGGGAGGAAGGATGATCAGAGTGAGGATTATGTTGACCAGACTCTTGGCTACTGAGAGTGGACTTGGTGGAAGACAGGGTGGTGCTTAACCGACTGGAAGCAGTATCAGCTGTCATCCAACCGACCACCTGTTCGCACTGGTCGGACCTCGAGAGTGATGTCCTGCGACGCCCTGTGAAATCAGACATGAAGCTAGGTATGGTGGATGTCTTTCTTTCTTGTGCTCTGGCACCAGGCACAGTTTCTCCGCGTCCTGACCCGCGCCCTGAACTTTCAGGATCACGTCCACTTCCCCGTCCCTTTTTACCCGCCTTCTTCATCTTACACAGAATATGTGACTTTAATATTTGAGTTTGAAAACTTAACAGTATTTCTTATTATTCTGCAACTCTGCAGAGTACACAGAATAGGCTGTTAAACGGCGTTGAAACACACTGAATGGAATATGTGACTTTAATATTTGAGTTTGAAAACTTAACAGTATTTCTTATAATTCTGCAACTGTACAGAGTACACAGAATAGGCTGTTAAACGGCGTTGAAACACACTGAATGGAATATGTGACTTTAATATTTGAGTTTGAAAACTTAACAGTATTTCTTATAATTCTGCAACTGTACAGAGTACACAGAATAGGCTGTTAAACGGCGTTGAAACACACTGAATGGAATATGTGACTTTAATATTTGAGTTTGAAAACTTAACAGTATTTCTTATTATTCTGCAACTGTACAGAGTACACAGAATAGGCTGTTAAACGGCGTTGAAACACACTGAATGGAATATGTGACTTTAATATTTGAGTTTGAAAACTTAACAGTATTTCTTATAATTCTGCAACTGTACAGAGTACACAGAATAGGCTGTTAAACGGCGTTGAAACACACTGAATGGAATATGTGACTTTAATATTTGAGTTTGAAAACTTAACAGTATTTCTTATAATTCTGCAACTGTACAGAGTACACAGAATAGGCTGTTAAACGGCGTTGAAACACACTGAATGGAATATGTGACTTTAATATTTGAGTTTGAAAACTTAACAGTATTTCTTATTATTCTGCAACTGTACAGAGTACACAGAATAGGCTGTTAAACGGCGGTGAAACACACTGAATGGAATATGTGACTTTAATATTTGAGTTTGAAAACTTAACAGTATTTCTTATAATTCTGCAACTGTACAGAGTACACAGAATAGGCTGTTAAACGGCGTTGAAACACACTGAATGGAATATGTGACTTTAATATTTGAGTTTGAAAACTTAACAGTATTTCTTATAATTCTGCAACTGTACAGAGTACACAGAATAGGCTGTTAAACGGCGTTGAAACACACTGAATGGAATATGTGACTTTAATATTTGAGTTTGAAAACTTAACAGTATTTCTTATTATTCTGCAACTGTACAGAGTACACAGAATAGGCTGTTAAACGGCGGTGAAACACACTGAATGGAATATGTGACTTTAATATTTGAGTTTGAAAACTTAACAGTATTTCTTATAATTCTGCAACTGTACATAGTACACAGAATAGGCTGTTAAATGGCGTTGAAACACACTGAATGGAATATGTGACTTTAATATTTGAGTTTGAAAACTTAACAGTATTTCTTATAATTCCGCAACTGTACAGAGTACACAGAATAGGCTGTTAAACGGCGTTGAAACACACTGAATGGAATATGTGACTTTAATATTTGAGTTTGAAAACTTAACAGTATTTCTTATTATTCTGCAACTCTGCAGAGTACACAGAAAAGGCTGCTAAACTGCGGTGAAACACACTGAATGGAATATGTGACTTTGATATTTTAGTTTGAAGACTTAACAGTATTTCTTCCTATTCTGCAACTCTGCACAGTACACAGAATGTGCTGCTACACTGCGGCGAAGCACACTGAATGGAATATGTGACTTTGATATTTTAGTTTGAAGACTTAACAGTATTTCTTCCTATTCTGCAACTCTGCACAGTACACAGAATGTGCTGCTACACTGCGGCGAAGCACACTGAATGGAATATGTGACTTTGATATTTTAGTTTGAAGACTTAACAGTATTTCTTCCTATTCTGCAACTCTGCACAGTACACAGAATGTGCTGCTACACTGCGGCGAAGCACACTGAATGGAATATGTGACTTTGATATTTTAGTTTGAAGACTTAACAGTATTTCTTCCTATTCTGCAACTCTGCACAGTACACAGAATGTGCTGCTAAACTGCGGCGAAGCACACTGAATGGAATATGTGACTTTGAAATTTTAGTTTGAAGACTTAACAGTATTTCTTCCTATTCTGCAACTCTGCACAGTACACAGAATGTGCTGCTAAACTGCGGCGAAGCACACTGAATGGAATATGTGACTTTGATATTTTAGTTTGAAGACTTAACAGTATTTCTTCCTATTCTGCAACTCTGCACAGTACACAGAATGTGCTGCTAAACTGCGGCGAAGCACACTGAATGGAATATGTGACTTTGATATTTTAGTTTGAAGACTTAACAGTATTTCTTCCTATTCTGCAACTCTGCACAGTACACAGAATGTGCTGCTACACTGCGGCGAAGCACACTGAATGGAATATGTGACTTTGATATTTTAGTTTGAAGACTTAACAGTATTTCTTCCTATTCTGCAACTCTGCACAGTACACAGAATAGGCTGCTAAACTGCGGCGAAGCACACTGAATGGAATATGTGACTTTGATATTTTAGTTTGAAGACTTAACAGAATGTGCTCTAATCTGCAACTTTGCACACTAAACAGAATGTGCTCTAATCTGCAACTTTGCACACTAAACAGAATGTGCTCTAATCTGCAACTTTGCACACTAAACAGAATGTGCTCTAATCTGCAACTGTGCACACTAAACAGAATGTGCTCTAATCTGCAACTTTGCACACTAAACAGAATATATATATATTTTTTTTTTTTTTTTTGTTTTTTTCCCCCCACACCAAATAACCTGCTGCCCCCACACACAGTAGTCCTAAAAAGGACTTTTGGTTCTTTTTTTTTCACAATTTTTGTTTTTTTCCTCCCTACACTGCCTTTCCCTTCCTATCCTCAGCTCTCCCTGGCTCAGACTGAGCCGAACTCGATGGTCAGGTGCTATACAGCACCTGACCACGGGTTCTGGCCAGCCAATCAGTGTAATGCCAGCAGCCAACATGGCTGCTGGCATTACAACGATGTCAGAGCCTCCCTGCACGTTTATTGGCTGCGCAGCAGCCGCAAAACGTGCGGGGAGGAGACCCGAACATGGTGGGCGAGCACATGCGGTACTCGTACGAGTACCGCCATGTGCCGAGCAGAGCGATGCTCGAGCCGATCCGAGCATCGGCCGAGCATGCTCGCTCAACACTAATTACTACATCAACTCTCTTCATCTTCTTAGGCAGTTAAAGGGACAGTAATGTCTCATAACATTTTTTTATAGTTTTGCAGAGGATAAAAAAATAAACTCTATGGAACAAATCCTATCTCTCAAACCACTATGGTTTGAAAGATATATGCATTCAAAGTTCCCCTCTCCCTCCCCTTCTCCTGACGTCATCGCTGTGCTGACGGCAGGAGATCCTGGTCCGGTGACTAGCCAGCAGCTCTGCAGCAGAGCCGAAATCATGTTATTTGGAAAAGAATTACTTAATTGGAAAGGTCTACAAAGTGATTTTGGCTCTGCTGTAGAGCCTCCTCAAGTCGGCCAACTTGAATCTCCTGCTGTCAGCTTTACAGCTGATATCAGGAGAAGGGGAGTGGGGAACTTTGAATGTGAATATCTCTCAAACCATAGTGATTTGAGAGATAGGATTTGTGCCATAGAGTTTATACTTTTATCCTCTACAAAACTAAAAGCATTTTTTATGGGACATTACTGTCCCTTTAAAACTTATCAGTTTCCATTAGAGGGATGGAATAAATTAATGAAGAGGAATAATCATGCAAAGCCTTTCAAGATGGAGGTTACCATTGATGGGGGTTTGGAAAGGTGACTGGTCCTATTTTAAGGAGGAATCACAATTACTGGAGTAATATAAAAATCATACAGAACAGAGGGAATGCACTCTTAATGTAGCATTTTTATCATAAATATTTAAAATTATTATTTAACTCAATAAAATGATGTATTTAAGTTCATAGTACAAACCTACTAAAAATAGATACAAAAAAATCAACAGAAAATGAAAATAATATAGTAACATAGTTACATATTCAATGAGGCTGAAAAAAGGTATTCGTCCATCAAGTTCAACCCATGCCCATGCCATAACACCCTGTTGATCCAGAAGAAGGCAAAAAAATTGAAGCCAATTAAGTCCCAATTGGGTAAAAAAAAATTCTGACTCCAAATGACAAAAAGATGGAGCAACATCCTATCTGCTTTTGAAGCCAACTTCCATAATTCTTAATATTCTTCTATGCTAGATAGGTATCTACTACATTTTTTAAAACAACTGCAGCATCTGCAAGCACAGCATCCTTAGGCAAAGAATTCTATAACTTTACTGCCCTTATTGTAAGAAATACCTGCCTTTATTTTAGTGCCTTTTCTCTGGCCTTGTTCTTCACTCAGTTCTTTGAGTAAATAATTCCACCTTGAACTTATTTGTAAATGGTAATCAATATCACCCCTTGTCTTTTCACTTATGTAAACAAGTTCAGTTTGGCTAGTGTCTCTTTATAACTCAGAACCTCCAGTGCCTTTATTAGTTTTGTTGAATGTCTCTGCACTTTTTTCATTTCAATAATGTATTTTTTAAGAACCGGTGCCCAAAACTGTACTCCATTTTCTAGATGAGGCCTTACCAAGGATTTGTATACAAGTAGAATTATATTTGCATCCCGTGCATCTATACCTCCGTTTATGCGGGATAGTAGCTTATTTGGTCTTGCAGCATCTGAGTGAAAATGCACACTGCTGTGAAGTATATTGTCTATCAGTATTCCTAAATCTGTCTCTAATGAGGATTCCCCAAATAGTTTCCCATATACGACTAGATTTAATTTTCCAGTAAAAAATGCAGTAGGGCAAAATTGGTTACCAACTGGCAAAAAAAATGTCTAAGTCAGTATTAAATTGCCCTGTCAACTAAAACCACAACAAATACTGGGCCAAAGAAACAGACTTATGGTCCAACCTACATCACGTGTTTTTAGTTCCCAAAACTCACACTAAATAGCATGAGTAATGGGACATCAAAGGAAACGCAAAGTCACCCTCACAAAAATGAACCCTACACTACCCCTAACAGTGAAGTGCAACAATACTACTCCTAAAACTAGGCTAATACATACAAAAGCAACACTTAACTGTCCTTCACTGTCCATCTTCTGCTGTCAGCTTCCATCTTCGTTCTTCTTTATTCCTCTCTCTCTCTCCATCTTCTCTCTTCTCTTCCTTGTTTCATTCATTCTCTTTTAAAAAGAAAAAAAAAGGAACATTAAATTTGTGCCACAAACATAGCTTGGGCATATGTGCGTAGTTTAACCCTTTGAGTGCCAGAGGGGTACATACCTCTCTGGCATTCAAAGGGTTAAAAAAAACCCACAGATGTTCAGTTTGAAATAGTAGATTTCCAGTAGTTTTCGCTAAAAAATTAATTTCCGATTTCCAGAGAAAAATTACAATTAAAGCAAAATATTAGTGCTGTTCAAAAAAACACTATATGTAGTTTCTGCCCCTGTCGTTGGTGGTGGCAGCAAGAAGAGGAAACAACAACCCCCCTTTTGGTACCTTATGGGCCAATGCCCATTCCACTGTGGGAATTTTGAACAGAGACTGCCTTTTTATATGGCCAGTCTCTGATCATAATGTCTCCCATCCATTGGCTGGGATGTGTGCTTATGCACTTCCTAGCCAATCAGCTTCTAGAAGGTTATGTAAATCCCCTGCTAGAAGAAGTTTGGAGACCCCAAGAAATCCTATGCAACAGTAAATTTCAGACCTGCAAAGCAGTGGGATAGTTGTTGTTATATAATGATATCTGCTGAAGTATTCCTATAGTTCACTTTGACAGTATATAAACTCCCAGTGCCTATATCTGTATTATTGTGAAGGGAGTCAACATTTGTAAAGTGTATGTGCAGTCATAATGAAGGCTACCTTGCTTCCTCCAACGTCTAACTCAATTTGTAGAAAACATTCACCATACATTACGGCATGCAGCCAGATTTCTTTTTAAAACATATTTTTTAGTCATTAAAACAATGGCAATGGAAAACAATAATCTAACACAATAGGCATTATGGGGTTTTCACCCAGCTAGCATTTAAACCTGTGATAAAGCACCAGTTAGGCACAGATGTACATAACTAGCAAGGCCTATTGCTTCAGTCTTACTGTTTTATATTCCCATCCTTTTAATGGAAGGAATAAAAGCATGCTTTTATGAAGATATTTTGCTGCCTGTGGTTATGATATTCTGAGAGATCAAATGCATAAGAAGTTGTATAGCTATACTGTACTTGACTGTTGTATGAAGAGCACCTACTCGTGAAAATCCTTCTCTTAAATTAAGGGCGACATAGAGTATAATTCTCATGCAAACTCTTGGAAGCAAATGAGGTCACCAAAGCATTGTAAAGAAATTAATTGGCTCCTCCCTGGAATCCAAGGGGTTAAAGGAAGGGTAATGCTTGAAAATAACTAATTATATTTAAATTTGTTTTAAGAGAATGACTGAGGTCAGTAAAATACCCCTGCCATCCCCATTAACTGATGTCAGTTTCCTCAGAAATGAAGAACTTGAAAAGTTCAGCCGATATTCTCTGTGAGTCATCTTACAATATACTGAAAAAATAAGTAAACACAGCTCTTGATCAGTACACAGTAAAATTATTTACAGAGAGATCATTTTTATCTTGGACTGTTTCGATACCTTTGGCATCCCCAACTACATTGGTGGAGTCACTATATGAGCTCCTTTACTGATATTTTGGGGAGAGAGAGAGAGAATAAAGAATTAAAGTAAAGAGCATTTAAACACACCTGTATTTGATAGTAATTTTTAAAGCATTTTTTTCTGATATATTTAGCTTTAGTCACATAATTTAGTGCCTATGTGAAAGGATAGCCTCAGTATCCCCATCCAAACTGTGACTTCATACCGGGAAAGACTAACCTATTTGCATAAACTGGCAAATAAATAAAGATAAATATATGCTGGTGTATTGTATGGAATATAGATGCTTTTGGAAGCTCTTCCAAAATCACTTAATTGTTAGAAAGTGACAGTTCATCTCTAATAACTTCAGAAGGGCTATATTTTAAAGTGTGAAACCATTGATAGTTTCACTATTAAGTATTGACAGCAGACTTAAATTGTTATTTTTATGCCTTGATCATTTTTTAAATGCTCAATAAAGAAATGGCCCTTCACCCGTTACATTGAGTATCATTTCCATATGTTCCTCCTCCCCTACAGTATTATATTGAGGTAAGAAGAAGAGGAAACATTTCTGCCACCTAGCCAGGACAAGAATGTCCCAGAATACCCCTTGATCAGAGCAATGAGCACTTTCCAGAGGGTGGGACTGTTAATCCCTCCCATAAACCCCTTTATTCCACTAACTATATTGGGGCAAGGGTATATCCCACAATCTTTGTAATGGAGATCCTGGATACTGGGACAGTAAGCAGATCCTTTTTCCTTCTGTTCCGTGGTGTGACATATAAGCCGGGATACGATACATTAGAGCCAATAAAGTGTTATTCTTCTTGGATTTGCTACTGATCACCACACAGGCCTCCCATACAGTGCCAGGGCTGCTCAACTAGAACACCAGTCCTTTATTTCCTCTGGTTGTTCTATCTGGAAGTATGAGTGAGGCTTTTTCATTCCACTGGTGGAACATACTCCAAACATGCTAAAGGATTTAAAGTTGCATTTCACCCTTTTTTTCCCTCGGTTTGTTTATAAGCCTTAAAGCGATAGTAATGTTTCATAAAAACATCAGCTCCAATTAATCTTTATAGTATTTGAGCCATAGAGAGTGTTGTTTCATTACTGTGAGCGTTGTAGTTCAAGAGTAATTGAATGATAAAGTTCGCACTCCCGCCCCTTTTACCTAGTGTAAGCCATCTGTTCTCAGATGTGGAATCTGGTCCATAGACCAGACAGATCACATCAAGGGACAACCTTCTTACTGTGAGAACAATGAAATCCCTGCCCCCCTTGACAGGTTTTTCAGCTTTTTCTCTTATCTTAATTGAAGATTGTCCCTCTCTGCAATCAACCTGGACACTCCCTGCTGCTCTAAGCTGAGCAGTGTTACATCAGTAGAAGGGGCGGAAGGGGATACTTTATCATACAATTACTCTTGAACTACAACTATGACAGAATTGAAATAACACTCTCCAAAGCCCAAATACTTTGAAGATTAATTAGAGCTGCTTTTATTATTAAACATTACTATCCCTTTAGACCTGACTGCCAAAAGTTATAAAAGTTATAACAATTTAAACTGACAGAAAGTGAAGAATGACTGATGTTCTCATTGTTATTATTATTAGTTTTACAGTTTTCAGTTCTATCTACACTGGCCTGGGTGACCTTATCGAAAAATCACTTTTCAAAGTTCCATGGAAAACATACACTCATTGGGCTTACTGAAGAAATAGTGTCTACATTTTGGCTCCAACTTGAGTCTTTATCAAAATGTCTTGATTGTTGGAACCGAAACATTGACACTTTTGGGTAAGCCCTGTGAGTTCCTATCATCATGGTCATCTGCTTATTTTCCATGCAATTTCAGCCAAATAACAGATCAAAAGGTGAGTCTGAGATGTTTCTAGCATCATCATATGTTGGAAACATCCAAGGGGTTAATACTATATGTATCTATTTTATTGTCCCTTAATATTGTATCTAGACTTAAGCTATATATTGAAAAATAATCTGTTCAAATTAAAAGCAAAGTTCAAAGTGTTGTTCTCAACAGGTGAACAAATATTTCCTTCTAGTTAAAGGTCAGCCTATGTAAAGGTATATGCCTGACACAGATATTATGTGTGTGTGTGTTTGTGTGTGTACCATACTTTAACTTTGTTAACTTTCTTTTATTTTAGGAGCCTGAATGAAATTGATGGCAGAGACAGCAAAACATATTTTTATTCAATTATGCTCTGAGCAGAAAAGTCTCAGTGGCCACCCAAAAGTGAGTAAATATGAAACAATGAGAACTGGATCATAAGTGATTGCCAAGAGCTATTGGTGACCAAGAGCTCCCACCTGACTATAGTTAAATATGACAGATAGGCAGCATTCGATAACAATGCATTCCAGGGCTCTAAGCTTTATAGTCAAAAATCGGTTTGCTGTACTATGCAGCTCTCAAAAAAAAAAACAAAAAGAAAAAAACAGATGAGGACCAGTGACATTTTTCAGTTATTTTGTCATTTGCAGACTGTAATGAAAGAATGATAACATGTAGGTCTTAAAGGAGCAGTAAACATTTTCTTATGAAACCCTGTACATTACTGTATAGTGTTGTCCCTGCTGATAAAAACAAGGGTATTCTTATTGCTGTCAGTTTTATTCAAACTATATAAAAGTTCAAATTGTCAGGAAGTGAGTGACAGTGTGATTAATTGCTGAGAGTTTAAATTGACAATGCAACAGCATTTTTTACAAATTCTGTGGAGAACTGTTTGTAAGTAACTCACATCTTCCAAAAAATGTAACACAATAATTAATTGTAATTGTACCACTAGAGGGCACTGTTAAAGGGATTGTAATCTTTGTTATAAAGTAGTTCACTGAGTCTTTTTTATATTATAAGTAACACATTGCGCCATGCTTACTTGTGAGTAGTTAAAAAGTTATTAAGTGGAGAAAGATCCCCTGCCCGCCCCTTCTGGCCACCTCCCATTGAATATGGGAGGCGGCCATGGGACTGCACTGATTCAGTGAGGGAGAAACTTCAGTAAGTAAGTATAGGGAAAACTCTTACTTTGCTTACTGAAATTTGTCCATTGCTGTATCCATCCAGAACAGACTGCAGTTGGGGGATCCGTCCGGAACAGACTGCAGGTGGGGGATCTTTGTCCATTGCTGCATCCATCTTGAATAGAAGGGTCAGGTGGGGAAATCTTTCTCCACTTAATAACTTTTGAACTAAATACAAATAAGCTGCTACACATAGTGCAATGTGTTACTTTTAATATAAAATCGACTTGGTAAACTAATTTATATCAAACATTACTATCCCTTTAATTTACAAAAGCAAGAGTATAAACTGTAATAAGTCTGAAAATATGAATTTTTCAGCAGCAGGAGTACCCTTATTTTAGTCAATGGGAAAAGCCCTACAATTAATATATCTTATCATAAAAAGGTTTATTGCTCCTTTAAATAAAATCCCACACAAAAAACACACAAAAGCACAAAACAGTTCTAGATTTATAGCTCAGTTATTCATAGGCAAAGCACTCATTCTGTTAGTTCCACCTATGACCACACCCCCTTTCTTCATATGACTCCACCACTAGGCCCATCCACTGTTGTACATCCTATATAATAATTCATTAGAATGTTTGTCAGAAGCCGTCATGCTCAGTAGAGACTGCCCGAACACACGGAATGCTGGGAGCACAGAATGCTGGGAGTTCTCTGCTTTCGGCCAGTCTCTACAGTGCATGACTGCCTCGGCAGCAGAACGCAGAGCAGGACTGGCTTCTTAACCCTTTGACTGCAAGGGAGGTACGCAACGCAATGCATTGTGTACCCCTCTGGCACTCAAAGGGTTAACATCACCCAGACCTTGGACTGTGTACACGGGCTTTTACACTAGTATAAATATAAAAGAATATATTCACCCCTTGGCTACTAGTGAGGTTTTCTGTAACATTGCTTCACAATATGTCTTCCATTGAAGACATATTTCACCCCTGAGAGGATAACCCTCTGTGTGTCAGATGGGTGTCCAACACAATGTTTCACAATGCATTGAGCACCCCTCTGGCACTCAAAGGATTAAATAATTGACAATAATAGAGTATGTAACCTGGTAAATTTAATAGCTGCCATAAAACAAGAGCTGGTGCCTAATGCAGGGGCACTGAGATTGTCCTGGCCACACACAATTCAGAGATGAGTGAGCAGACAGCACAGTTGTGCCCCCCTTCAAAACTTGGAGTACTAGTGGGAAATCTGACCCTGACAATACCAAAGATAAAAAGAGATCTGGGTCAAACTACCTACTCAGTTTAACCCCTTAAGTACTAAAGCTTCCTCAATGGCATGGTGAAGCAACACCCTTGAGACCTCTCTAGCATTAAATGTGTTAAAAGCACTATTTAAATCAATGAGACTTTTTCTTTGCTCCATATAGTGTGCCTGATTTGGCTAAGAATTTGTCAACATTATACAAATGGTACATACGATCCAACCCTGTTATATCTCTTTACCATATTTACACACACTCAAGGTACAATTCTAAGCAGTGGCGCCTGCAATCTCCCTCTGGCGCTCTAGTAATGATCTAGTAGACGACATCATCTCCCAGTGCTCTGCATTACTAACAGGACCGCGAGGGAGCTTCAGGTAGGAGGCAGGAGATGGGGGCATTATGGAGATTGAGGGGCATTGTGGAGGGTGTCAATGTGGTTGAGGGGGGTCAATGTGGCTGAGGGGGGCCAATGTGGTGAGGGGGCCCGTGGCACTTCTTGCACCAGGGCCTGGAGGCTTCTAGTCACACATCTGATTCTATGACAAATCAGCTCCACCATAGAGAATAAATAATGATGGCCATGACATAAATACATACATACATGTGTCATATCTAGTAAAATATGCTAATTTTATATGGGATGGCATAGAAAGCCCAATTGGCAGGATCTGTGTTATATTTTTCTGAAATAAATACAATCAGAACATGGAAATATCACCTTTGGATCACCCCCTTTCTCCTGGCATTGTATCTGACATTTTGGACTAGGCTTTCTTCCTCACCACACATGGGATGATATCCCAACCCCATTCCTCAGCCAGCCCAGGTTTGGGCTATTCAGATGGCACAACATCCTGCAGATTCAAGCTGCCACAAGTTAGGTCATCATGACCTTCAAGAGGTTATTCACTGCCTGGAAGTTTAACCCCCAGAACTCTTTGTTAAGACCATAGGAGAAGACTAATTAAAACTTGGGGTGGCTTAACCAATGAATTGTGGGAGCGAAAAAATGACTGGGCTGATCTATGAATCCCAATGAATTGTTAGAGACAAAAAGACTGGGCTGATCTATGAATCACAATGAATTGTGGAAGAGAATGACTCTGGGCTGATTGAGGGGGAGGGGAATAGATGACTTCAGTAACACCCAATTGTGACTCAGCTAGAAATATTTAAATATTTTGACTAAGGCATAGCATTGAAATGAAGTATTAACGTCACCAGAAATGGGGAGGATCATTAGTAAAATACGTAAAGATCGCTTAATCTACACTAAAGATAAAAATAAATTAACACCACCAAGCTCATGCAAACTATATTATTTTCTTTCCAGTAATATAAAGTTTATTTTGTATGATGGTATCATTTTTAATTACTTTTTTCCCGTAAAAGAAATAGGTCCACGTGCGCACAATGAAAAGTGGAGTAATTATGGGGCAAACCATCATCTCCAAGGGAAAAATATCCACCATATTCCCATTGATTTATATAGATATTTTAACCCATTCTGTACAAGAGAGACATCCTAGGCATTAACCATTTGAGTGTCTGTGAAATATCTAGCACATTGAGTTGCAATGTTTTGCCTATTTCACTGGCAATCAAGGGTTAAGCAGTAATACATCTAACATTAAAAGGGTAGAAAGCCCTATTTAACCCCTTAACGACAGATGACTTACCAGGTACGTCCCGCAGAAACTGTCACTTAGTGACAGAGGACGTACCTGGTAAGTCATGGAAGTCCGCGTCTCCGTGCGGCTACACGCCGCTCGGAGACTCAGGACTTCTTTGAAAAAAAAAAAAAAATGTTCCGCGGGCGTTAACGTGACAGCCGCATACGAACGCGGCTGTCACTAAGGGGTTAAATCATTGAGTATTTTTATCTGTTCCAAATGGTGCAGTTTTGCACGGAACCCCATAATTCCTCCCTTTTATTAACCCCTTCGATGCTGTATTGTGAAACCCCTTTGCTGCATATATTTTCAAGTTGTTGTTTATAGCTTTAGTATCATCAGTATAGAGCAGGATGTTTTTCTCTGCAGAAAGATTTGGATAAACTGAGTGAATGGGCAAAAAACAGCGACACATGAGGTTTAATATAGATTCATATAAAGTTATGCATTTGGGCTGTAGAATCAAACATGCTACATATACATTAAATGGGAAACTGTTCAGGGAATCCTTGTTAGAGAAAGATTTATGAGTACTGCTAGACAATAAATTTCACAGTACTGTGCAGTCACTCAACCACTGTGAAAGGCAATAGGATATTATAATGCACTAGCAATATTGTGATGGCGTTGCCCATCATATACAATTTGCATTGTAAGATGTGTGTTAGGAAGATGGTAATGTTGATTGTTCTAGTTGTTTGTATGGTTACTTATGCCTGTTGTATGTAAGTGATTTGTAAAGGGTGCTTTTGACAACAACATTAGTAGTTCTGTTGAGTATTTCCAAGCGTAGAATGTAGCCTACTTACAGCCTACACTACAGAAAATTGAAATGGAGACAGTTCTAGCACCCAAAGGGTTTAAATTGTGAAGGCAGCAAATTTAATTTTATGCGTAGAAGTTGATTTAGTAATTAGTATGATCAAAAGTGATTATAGAAAGGATGAGCACTACATTGCATACCACACTGGCACTCAATGGGTTAATGATATTTTCGTCACTTTCGATTATATTGATAACTAAAATAACAGTCTATAATGCATTGTCCATGTGGCATTGAATGGGCAAATAACCTAAACCCTTCTTATAAACTATCATAAAATCTTGCATATAATATGCACAATTTGGCACCTTTTTACCTTATGTGAAGTGGGGTGTGTATTATACATGCAAAAAAATTTTTTTTTAAAAATTACATTTTTGCACTTCTTCCCTCCTTCCCTCCCCGCTTACCCAAGGCTGCCTCTACCACTCTGTAGTCCAATTTCAGCATCCTGACAGGGTCCCAGTGGGTGTCATGCTTGCATCCGCTGCCTGCTTACAGCATTGCCCTGTCAGGACCTCTTTTGCCTTGCCAATGCAATGTGAATCGGATCTATGGTATTGCCCTGTGAGGACCTTGTGGTCCTCACAAGACACTACCATTGGTGAGGCAGAAGAGGTCCTGATAAGGCAATGATGGAAGCAGGTGGCGGATGTAAGCATGCCGCCAACTGGGACCCAGTCAGGATGCTGAAATTGGACTACGGAGGGGTAGAGGCAGCCTTGGGTAATTGGGGAGGGGAGGGAAGAAGTGTGAAAATGGCATTTGTGTATGTGTGTGACATGTGAAAACAAAGGTGCTTATTATACATAAGTTTTGCTCCATGCTATCTCCTCACCACTAAGGCAGCCATGTAAAGTAATGTTATTTGGCCAAGTAAATGAACCCATTAAGGGTGTGCTTTATAAGACACTGCACACACATTTGATGCTTAAAGATGAAAGAGGGGAATAATACAGACAGTGAAGGAAGCAGTGGAGCTGACAGTATTGGAGTACCAAGCAGACTTAAAGAGGAACTCTCACCTCTATTAACCCTTTGAGTGCCAGAGTGGTTCGCAACGCATTGCAAAGCAATGCGTTGAGTACCACTCTGGCACTCAAAGGGTTAAAGTACTTCTTACCTTAAAGTGCTATCCTAGTTTATCTTCCATCTGTGTTTTTTTTTATGTAATGCAGTATAGCCTGAGATTTTACCTTTTTAAAGATAAGCTGGTGACATCAATTAAGAACAGGCTGTGGTACAGCTCTGAACTGCAGTCTGTCAATCTTCTCCTCTTCCCCTCTCCAGTAGTGCCTCTCTTCCAAAGAGAGCACTCCAGCTCACATGTAGGAAGCCTCCATCAGAGTAGGTTGTGAGAACAAAGAACTGCTGGGGAGGGGAAGAGGTGAAAATTGATAGACTGCATTATAGAGCTGTACTACAGCCTGTCCTTAATTGACATCACCAGCTTATTAAGGTCAAATCTCTGGCTATACTGCATTACATTAAAAAAAGGATGGCACTTTAAGATAAGAAGTACTTTAACAGAGGTGAAAGTTCCCCTTTAACTGTTTGAATAGAAGATGAGTGCATTGCAAAGCAACATGTTTCTCTTCTCTCTGGCATTCAGTGTCTTGAAAAAAGTACCAGATTCCACTAACCTAGAATTTGTGTGTTAGTATTCCTTGATTGAAAATAAAGAGATAATCAGTTTTATAGTCCCATGTGTGTAGTTCAGACAGGGGTGGGGGTATCCTTGTCTCCTTTGCTGCATTATTGTGTCACTCCCTCCCATGTGATTGATCAGGGTGCACTGTCATGTGACTTGTATTGAAGGAAGCCAATTGGAAGAGAGTGTTTCTAACAAGTTCCTGAAGCTTGGATGTGCCACTGTTGGCTGAGGGGTAGGAGGGAAGGCAGAGTCCTGAAGGAGAGTGGGCTCAGAGGCAATTAGGAAGGGAGTGGGAGGCATCAATTGGAAAACTGTATTAGCCCTAATGACTTAAGTGGCATGATACAGGAGCAGAAAAAGCTAATGGTGGAGAAAGCAGCTGATTGTACAGTATGGAAGCAGTTTTTTCCACTTTTACAGCTATTTTCCCTGTGGTGCAGATACTCCTATGCCTTACAAGACATGGAGCAGAGTATTTATTTGTGTTCTCCGCAGTACACTGTAGTGATGAGCAAGATTTCAATCTGCTGCTGTGACCAAATTCTGTATTTGTGATCAGAGTATCTTCATTCAGGGCTAGGACTTACTGGTGCCAGTTAACTTGGCCATAACAGCAGATTGAGCACTTATTCTTTGGCTGCAATGTTTTGGAGAGATGAGAAATAGTTGCACAATGTGATTTCCAGAGACAGATCTGTCTGAGCCACCTGCCTTACAATGTGCATCCCCCTCAGAACAGAAGGAGTCTGAGTGACAGCACTGACTCTGCCATTTGTGTTGTGTAATTCAAGTGATGTGCAATGATGTAAGACAGATGAGAGCGGAGAAATGGGCCCAGTGTGTGACTGACACGTTTTCAATGAGTCTGTTCTCAGCGCACTTACATTGAAACAGTATTGCGTTTAATGTGAGGCCTTTAATTTGAAAGTAATAGCACTGAGACGAGAATCCATATAAAGTGAGCAAGTTAGTTGCAGGCCCATTTCTCTGCTCTCCTCTGTGTGTAATGACTAGGGATGGGTGAAAATTTTCACCTCAAACTGAAATCAGTGAATAATTTTCCCCGAAAAGTGTTGTTTTTCTGCTTTTTCCTCCTTTTTCGCCCATTGAAATCAATGGGAAGAAAAATATTTCTCCACAACACCAAAGTTTTCTACAGCCATATAAAAGGCTGTCAGGCTCTTACAGCAGCCATTTTGTGTTTGTGAGAGGAGAGAGCAGCATGCTTTTTGAGCTAGAGAAGACAGAGAGGGGAATTGAAGTTTAGTTTAGGAAATCTTTTAATAGGACATTTGTTCTGTGTAAGTGTGTATTAGGAGAGTCAGTGGGGCATTCTGGGGAGAAGATGAGAGGAAGGAGGTTGACCCCAAATATTCCAAAATTCCATGTGACTGACTGGCAAGACAAAGGCAGCTAGGGACCTATTTGCTTGCTATTTTGCTGTTATTGTCTCTGTGCTGGGTGGGGAAGTCTAGGGAAAGATGTTGATTTTGTTTTTCAGTTATAGTTTTTTTTGGACAGACTGTGTTAAGACAACAGGGTGGACAACTTAAAAAAATAAAATAAATAAAAATAAAAAAGAATTTATAATATATATATAATATATTAGGCCTGACCCTGGACAAGCACAGATGTCAAAAAGCACACAGTCACCATATCAGTCATCATCAGCATCATCGCTTCTTAAAAGTCCAAGTCCCACTCAGCCACACCTGGTTTGAGTACCCAGCAACAGCAACAGCAACACAGGTTAACATCCACAATGGTAAATATGATGAGTGCCTCTGCTGCTGCTGCTGTAAGTGCTGCACCATTGCACCTAGTAGTAGTGGCAGTAGAATTACATCAACATCTAGCCCCAGTAGTAGTAGCATCAGCACCACCTCAGGAACCTCTCATTCCACAAAGTCTAAGTATGGAGATACTTCACTCAGGATCCTCGAGCTAAGCATGTTGCAAACTGTTGTCTGTGCAAAAAGACTGTAAGCAGAGGGAAAGCAGGCTCATACCTAGGCACCTCCTCTATGAGATCCCACCTGAAGCACAACCACAGGTCTGACTGGTAGACACACTATCAGCAGGCCAAAGGTGCCACAACTAGCAGCAGCAGAAGCACTTTAAAAATTTCAGAGGGCTCTAGGGCAGAAAAAGAGAAGTAGTGAAGTTATTTATGTGTCACTGCCAGTGCCAACAATTACTTCAGTCCAAGTAACACCTATGGCTCCTGCTGCAGAGGAGTATGACAGACAAAGCCAGGACAAATATATTAACAGCAGCACAGATGAGGAGGTGGAGGAGGGATGTGAAGAAGGGTTGCCACCATCTGCCCCACTTGGAACCACCTCTATGACCGATAAGTAAGTGTGTCAATAATCTGAGAAGGAGGATAGTGTATGGATAGAGTATGACAATGGTAAAAACAATACACAATACATACACAAATCACACCATGCCAGTCCACCACCACCACTAGCATATACATCTGCCACATTATAGGCACCACTATCATATACATCTGCCACATTATAGGTTGTACTTTATATTTTTTATTACTTGATATCATCATGAATATGTGCCAGTGTCACTTAAACAGGAAGTTAGTGTTGTGGGCAAAGGACAAACGCGTGCTACATACTAACACATTTTTCAAGCCATATGTTGCTGTAGGACTCACAGCTTTGACTTTCAGCCACTTATTTCTAAACCTCAGCCCTCATAAAAAGTATTATTACAGTGGGAAATGTAGTACCTATAGGAAATATAGGCAAAAAGTTTGTTAAAATAGGCGGAAAATTTGTTAAAATAGATGGAAAGGAGGACATTTTTGCATAGGTGGAAAGCCAACATTTTTCACGTAAGAGGTAAAATCGGCAAATTTTCACGAAAAGTCATGAGGGAAATTATTAACACTTTCCACCATCCCCTAGTAATGACAGGGAACAGATTAAACCTTTGAGTGTCAGAGTGGTGTGCAGCTCATTGTAGTGCTATGCGTTGCACACTCCTTTAGAAAAGGGAAACAGCATCATATGTGTTGGTGACGCTGGATATTATATTTAATGACTATATATATATATATATATATATATATATTTTTTTTTTTTTTTTTTTTTTTTTTAATTATTATTTATTTATTTTTTTAATGTAGCAATCACAGCCTGTACACATTGCCTCGGCCATTGCACAGTCCTTTTAGTGAAAGGGATGCAGCATGAGATGTGTAGGTGGTCACCCTCTCCTCTTGCTCCCAGAGCCCCCCCATTGATGTTTTAGCATATATGAGGAATCATATAAGGCTAATTGAGTCGGTGAGTGTGGCAACGTGGAGGTGCGTAATGGAGAGAGGTCTGGAGAGATGTGTAAAAGAAAATATTTAAAAAGCTGGGAGAGGAATATTGAGGAGGGCTCTCCCTCCAAATGGAGTTCCTCCCCTTAGCAAATGGTATGTTTGCTTACCCAACACGGAAACCTCGGGTGCGACCCCATAAGGCCAGATGTATTAACATGCCAGAGTTCAATTGCTTTCTGCTCCCGAGGCAGGCAGGCCCTAGTTGCAGTATTGCTAATGTCAGCTATGTCACGTGAGTGTATTGGCAAATTGTCCTACAGCAGGGGCAGTGCAAGCGGGGATGCCATAATGACACAGTGGCCATATAGCACTCAGATGTATGTATATAATTAACGTGTGTAACACAACCATTTACATGCATAGCAGTCCATGGTACAGCACTCAAGTATACATATAATGACTTCATGCACTGCACTGTCCAACTGTGGTGGAGCAGTGTTAGCCGTCTATGATTATTTTGAATGGGCAAAGTCCTTGCAGGCTGGAGTGACCAGGGGCAGGCAATGTGGGCAAAGGGAGGATGTGTGTACTGTGGTATAGAGTTCTGTACATGGCGAATGGAAAGGAGGGTATAGAGGGAGGAGGAGTGAACTGTGGAGGAGGGGGCAGTCCTTGCAGAGATTTTCACAAGAGTGGGCAGGGGAGCTGTGCCAGCCTACCTATGCATGTGCAAACCACACCCCCATGCTTACACCAATGAGACAGGCAGCACAGAACAGATATACATAACTCCTTACTCCTGCCCCTGTGTGTGTTTTCTTCAGACACAGCTTTTGATCACAGGCAGGACAGGTAACTGATTAGAGCTCCAAATCATGAGGGGAGCCTCAGCTGGGCTGGCCACACCCACATTCTGAATTGTGGGTGTGGCCATAGCAATTTCAATGTGCTTGTACCAGTTTTAAACTCTTTCACAGGCTATTATTTAACCTCTTGGATGGTAGAGAGATCCCCAAAGTTCTGAGGAGCAATGGGGTTAAAGCATTTTTGTCCTTGCTTGTTATAAGTCTAGGGTATTTTCTGTGGCAGGAAACTGGATGGGACTGTGGACAGGGTCATGTAAGGAGGGGGATATAGCAATGGGCACCTAGAGTGCCTTTTCTTGGGATGTAAATCTGGCCCTGGCAGCAATGATTCCTTGTTGCAGGCCCTTAGGACCTAAACATCCCACACTAAAGACTTTTATAAAAGTGAAATACCGATATACTCAGATAGTACTCACCTGTTGGTGCAAATTGCAGGATGTGTCTAAATAGACATTCCCTTTACTTAGTGATAGAAAAAAACAAAACACAAATATGCGACTCTTGATTTTTTTATGCAAAATGTACAAATCTCTTGATATTTCAATTATAATTATAAAATATTGTTCCTCACAAGTAACATGTACATTTGTGTAGATGACTAGGTTAAAATAAATCTATAGGCTAACCAACCACATTCTATGTATCAGTTAAAAAATATATCACTGAATAATTTATATCAACAAATAGTGTGTTTCTTAGATGCTGTGCAAGACCTATTCACCAGTTTCATTTTTCTGTCATGTCATGACATTGTTTTTGTCTTCCACAGATGGATCTCATATTTCAAGTACAACAACAAAGTTAACACACTACAGAATTATCTGCTGTATTTTTGACAATGTTGAATTTATAGTGGTGTGGTAGGCATCCTTGGCTCTCCAACTCCCATTACCAGTCTGGATGGAAGATGTAGTCTAAAAAAGAGTTGTCATCTTCTAAAGGGTTTCTTTTGTGTTTCATCCCTTTGATGTTTTTCTTATATACCTCCTCCTTCAGGAAACTTATATCTGCCTATGCCCTTCAATATTTCCTTTATACTGATGACAGTCAGATATATCTCTTATCTTAGCCTCTCAACCACCCTATTTTGTTGTCAGTTTATGTACAATTTCATCCTGATGCCTCATTACCACCTAAAACTAAACAAGGCCGGAGTTTATAATATCCTACTTTACCAATGAGTATGAACCCACACCTGACATTACCATACCACTCAAATCCTATACCTAGGAGTCATATTTGACTCTGCGCTCTCCTTCATTCCTTAAATACAATCTCTCATAGAATTCTGTCACCGTTACGTCCGGAAAGTCTCTGACACAGGACATATCAAAAATGTGTGCTCTCCTTCATTACTCGGCTTGACTATTTAACATCTTGTTTCTCAACTGCAGAACATTCCACAAAAGTGTTCCCATACATATCCATGCTCATCTCTAATCACATCCCTAACCACCCCTTATGGCCAGGATAATCTTCAGCTACCCTTACTTCTACCTCTTACTCCATGATTGCATCAAAGCATGCATATGTCCTCATGTACATTGCCAGATTTACATCCCAGGTGCCCCTAGGCATGGTACTCTAGGCACCCTTCGCTCCATCCATGACCACACCTCTTCTCCTCATATGACTCCTCCTGCAGTCCCATCTACTGTTTCTGAGCACAGAAAATACTCTTGGACTGTAATAAGCTACAATTAAAAATGCCTTAACCTCTTGGTTACTATAGAGATACACACTTAGAAAACATTAAGACAAAAAAGATATCGGATAAACTACCTTATCCCTAGGGAGAGACTAGTTCAATACTGTATTGAACTAGTCTCTCCCTAAGGATAAGGGAGATTTCCCAATATCTTTTCTGTCTTTCTTTTTTTATAAGTGTGCATTTATTTATTTTTGAGACTTGCAATACGAATTGACCCTCTCAAATACTTTAAGTGTTTATTAGAGTGATATCCAACAAATTGTGTATTAGCTGTAAAACTGATGCAGGCACATTGAGATTATTCTGGCCACAGTCATAATTCAGAATGTGCATGTGGGCAGCACAGCTGTCATGAAGCATACACAAATGCATAAATAGTAGCACATGCATACACCCATGCAGGTGTTCCTTCTTTCACCAGACAGAAATAACCTTCTTCCAAGTATCCAGTGGAAGGAGATAGGTCTTACAATTTCTTCATCACAGCAAACAGTTTTGTACATCTTTAGTCCCTTATAATACTGCAAAATAATTTGGAAGCAAATTATACCACTTTTAGTTTATCCTACTAAAATGGTCAATTCTACTACATATTCTCTTTTATATGAGTCCATGTAAATTTAAGAATAAAAGAAACCCTCTGCAGGGATTGGAGAAATTCCCTTTTTTCACGGCTGGATTTTTTTTGTGGGAATAATTTTTCCCATGCATAGAAAAATTGTAAAATGTCTGCCTTGCAAACTCAGTATGTGTGGGTCTATAGATACTAGTGTGATGAGACAAGGCTGGGAAACAGTATATGTGGTTCTATGGCTATTGTGGGAAAGGATGTGGGAGGTCATTGTGTGCATTTCAATAGCTAATGTGGGGCAAGGCTGGGAGGTAAATATATGTGGTTCTATGGCTACCAGTCCAATGGGAGAAATTGGGTTAGTATGTGTGGATATATAGATACCAGTGCAGTGTGACCAGACTTGGGGGTCAGTATATGATGTTCTAGGGCTACCATGGGACAAAGCTCCTGGGTCACTATGTGTGATTATTTGGCTAGCAGAACAAAGTAACAAGGCAGTGGAAAATGTTTTTGTGTGTTTCCCGCAGAAGGCTACAAGTGCTGTTTTTTCACACATTTGTCTTTTGACTACATTTTTGCCAATCCTATCTCCATCCTTAAATGCAAACTATCTATTTAATTAGTTACTGGGAACAAAATAAAGGATGACCTCATGGTATCTTTTTGAGCGCTTTATTACTTGTGCTCCCCTAATGAAACATTCTAAAATACATACTGCAGCGTTGCCTTTTAAGCAATCCCACAAAATGAATTTTTAAATATCACCATCTTTAAAATGACCATTTATATGTGACTTCTACTGTATTGGAACAAACAATATATTTTCATCTTTGTGTCTGCATTGAAGGGTGCAAGAAGAAATGCTCTTATTGCTGAATTATTTAAAATAATCTGATCAAGTATCTCATTTTAATTTTCAACAGAAGGCTTTGGATATTTTCTACTTCCAAATACGTTTAAAATGCATTTTATTGATGCATTTACAAAAATCTACTATATTGATTGCTAGAAAGGATGTACGTTTGTAAATTGTTCATTTTAAGTTTGTTATTTACTTGTAATATTATTCCATTAAGTCTCAGATAGTGCACTTTTGCCATCATTTACAAAATGAAGAAGGAAGATTAATGGAACACTCAGTATTTCCATCAAAGGACTGAAGAAAACATAGGGGGTATTCATCAAGGTACAGGAAAAGCATCATATTAAATACAATACTCTTTACCACAATCTTTGATGGATACCTCCAGCTTCTCATCAATGATCCATCATTTTCTGTTGCCTTGCATATACAAAACAGAAAAATACAACGAAGACGCTGATCTGCCTGCTTATGTTCCCTGATGACTGAATATTGGAATCACTGTTCTAGAACAGGTGTTGACAACCTTTGCCCATCCAGGTTTTGAAAGCTACATTTCTCAAAATCTTCTTGCTCTTTTGGAACACATTGCACATCACTCTGATACTTAAAGAGTTAACCTTTTGAAGGTTGTCCCCCCAAAAAATAATCTTATCATTTAGAACATTGATGGGCAAACTGATGCCTTCCAGCTATCACTACAACAATTATCATCCTCCCAAGCCAGGCCCTGGCTGGCTGTGTAATTTGGGAATCTTATTGCAGAACAGCTGGAGTGCTTCAGGTTGCCCTGCACTAATATAGATGTCAGGACAGATTGCTGTGTTTAGGAAAAAGTAAATATTTTACTTTAATCAAATGTTCAATAAAAACACATTTTTTAGATTTTCTAATTGTGAACATGTTTACTATAAAATTCTATAAATAGACTGAAGGTTTACAAAATATATGAATGCCCCATTTTTTTAATAATTGTGCCTGTGACATTTTTAACTCATAGAAACTATAAAAAAGTCTATAAAACGCTGAAAATATAGATACCTTTCTCTCATCTCTATATTGTATTTATTTTTTTTTAATATCTTCAGAACTTTTCCAAATACTTTTTATGAAATAGGAAAAACAAACCATTCTAAAATAAATTATTGTATCTGTGAACTGTTTTCATGGGCAGAAGGGAAGGAAACAGTGAATGACACAGTGTGAGGGCTGTTGTTCAGAGTCTGGTATCTTGGTACAATTTTGAAGACTGAAAGCAGTATTCAAGCTAAAGAAGAAATGCAATCTTGGGGTAAACCATCCATACCACATTTGAAAAAAGGAAATTTCTAATTTCTTTAAATTGGTCTTTTAACCTTAGAATGCTATAAGTGTCTCCAATGCATTCCTTTGTAATACTTTGGATACATCTCTAGCATTAACAGGGTTAAAAGAGTTTTAAAAGGGTTAAATATGGTGCTTCTTTATCTTGTTAAATAAGGCCCAAAGGAGGATATTTATAAAACTGGAGTTTTAAAGAAAGTGTCTGTAAAATTGTCACAAAATGACTTTAAAGTGTTAGTAATGTCCCAGAAAAAATATTTATCATTTTTTAGTGCTTAAAAACTAAATGTAAAAAAAACCATCTCTCAAACCGCTATGGTTTGAGAGATATTCACATTGAAAGTTTGACGTTAAGCTGTAAAGCTGACAGCAGGAGATCAGTGTCGGCCGACATGAGGACGCTCTTCAGCAGAGCCGCAATTGCGTAATTTAAAAAGAATTACTTAATTGGAATGGTCTACAAAGTGTGCTTGCAAACCAGGCACATTTTGTAGACCTTTCCAATGAAGTCATTCTTTTTAAACAAAGCAAATTCTGCTCTGAGGCAGAGCCGCCAGTTGGTCCCCAGACAGGATTTCCCTGCAGTCAGCACAGCACTGACGTCAGGGAAAGGGGAGGGAGGGGGGAACTTTGACAGTGAATATCTCTCAAACCATAGCTGTTAGAGAGATAGGGTTTTTTTCATTTAGTTCAACTTTTTAAGCACTACAAAATGATAAATACTTTTCTGGGACATTACTGTACCTTTAAGATGTGTAAAAACGTTTAGTGACATTTTCGCAAAGTGCTTACTTGACTTTACTTCTTTATATGACCAGACATGAACTTTATGAATAAATGAATGAATGAATATCAGTGGCGTAACTATAGGGGTCTCAGGGGGTCGCACCTGCATCCGGGCCCATGCACTCCAGGGGCCCAGCCTCCCCCTGTGACCCCTCCACCTAGCGACCACAATCTCCCGCTGGCGCTCTAGCAATGCAGAGCGCTGGGAGACGACATCATCTCCCAGGGCTTTGCATTACTAAGAGGACTGCGCGGGAGCTCCAGGTAGGAGATGGGGGTATTGTGGAGATTGAGGGGCATTATGGAGGGGGCCTGTGGCACTTCTTGTACCAGGGCCCGGAGGCTTCTATTTACAACTCTGATGAATATGTTTATTTATATAGCACCACAAGTGTACGCAGCATTTTACAATTCAAGGCTTTAGATAATACAGGGTTACAAGTGCTTTGTAGAGTGAAACATTGGGTGCGAGGTCCATGCCTGAAAACTTACAATCTAAAGTGGTAATGGGAGACATACAGAGTACATAAGGGTCAAGTGCTGAATAATGACTTTTCTTAAATGTACACTTAGAATGCTATTTATAAATCTCCCCCTAAAAGGCCTATTTATCAAACTAAAGCAATGCAGTTCTTGAGCAAGCCAATTTTGCAATAGGGGAAAATTCCAATTCTCCAAATCCCCTTTGATTTTCATGGGGATTTTTATAATACCTTGAATGTTAGAGATGTCTCACCATGTGTTGCAATGTACTGGAGACATTGTGAGCATTCAAGGGGTTAAAGGCCACATTTTAAATTAAGGGACATCTTCATCCCCCCCCCATGGTACAGCTAATTTCTTTGCACCAGAATTGCCCCCTTTGTTATTGTCACCCATTGTGAAAATTGCAATGCTGGACTATGGTACCTGTCACCATAGCAACCTTTCAAATAAGTGATGCTGGAGGTTTTGATACTTATTAGAACCTCCAATTCATGCCTAACTTACATTGGTGTCAGCCAACAATATATTTGAAGGAGATCATGTAGACCATCCTTCAGATACATTGATATTGACAGTGGAGACAGTGGAGATAATGGTGCAATGATTTTTTTATAATATATTCCCAGCCATTTTCTTGGAGTTAAGCAAATTGTGATTGGATGATTAACAGAAGTAATTCTTCATTTAAAACCAGATTGTGTACACATATACTTTGTGCCTTATGTCTATATAAAAGCAACACACAGTAGGGTTAAAGTCACTCTGTTTCCACTACCCAGTGCTTTATATCAAACTCTTTATGGGCTGACGTACTGTGTACATTCAGATTAGTTTACTCTCTAATGATCCTATAATTGTTCAAGAGTGTCCGTTTGCTCATTGAGATTACAAGCACTGCACATTACCTCCCAGGCTAGGATCATCCAACCCGGTACTACCACAGGGAGAGTCTCCTATAGCTCGTTGAGATTACAAGCACTACACATTACCTCCCGGACTAGGATCACCCAACCCGGTACTACCGCTCTATTAAGTGTAGAGAGAGAGAGAGAGAGAGAGAGAGGATTTCTGATCATTTTAAATAGTAGATAATTCCTACATGATCCTATTAGTGGGTAGAGTGCCATATTTTAACCCCCCATTCCCTAGGCATTTCGCCGCTCAACACGCTGCTTTGTCAGGGGACATACATTTACAAATCCACCAGCTGCCTCACTATTTAAGCCCTCAGCTTGTAGGTGTTACCTTGTAATGTATCGTCTGCTCCTCCTATCCCTATCTTGATTGGCTGTCTTGCAGGGAAAGCATGAGCCAGAAACAATGTTGCAAGATTCCTATCTTAACACAAGGGTGATCATCATATTTATTTAATGGCGATCTTTGTGTCTACAGTTACTTATACTTGGAAAGTACAGCTACCGGGCAATGCATATTGAATCCTCCAAAAAAAAGGGGAAACAAGAAAAGATGAGGGAGTCACAAAACATAATGATATAGTGGTTCTCAGTGTTTAAATATATCTTATCAGTAAAAGAACAAATTCATGCACATATATTATATCTATTTGTCTGTATATTTCTATCTAATGGGAAAAAGCCATACTACTAACACTGCCCATGTTAGGGAATATATGTATGTGAATTGTCGTTCATTCTGGGCATAGATGTTTAGGATGGCATTAATAATTAGATAAGATGTTTTTAAAACACTTGTTTAGTGTGAAGTTGCTAAATTCAGGGCAACATGCCCTTTAGGATCCATACTTTTATTAATACGCTTTATTGATCCTTTATGGTACAATGTTGATCATAGTATCTTCACAACATGGTAATATAGTTAAACAGATTTAAAAAGTTATGTGTCTATCAAGTTCAGTCTTTTCCATTTATTGATCAATATAAAAATAAATACATTCTGAAGCCATTTTCAATTAAGCCCCAAAAGCGTAAAAAATAGCATCCTGGAACCAAAAGACAGTTGAATATCAACCTGGAACATCCTATCTGTACTGAAACTGTTATAATTCTCAAAGATAAAATTGTATTATGGAGAAAATAAAAGTGTGGCTTGTATGAGATTTTTCTTTCCTTTTTTTCCATTTTCAAACTTAACATTTGAGTGCACAAGTTTATCTATAAAATGATGTGCAATCTGTATGGATCATTAATTGTTTTAAATGTTACAGAAAAAACACTTTAAGGTTTTGAAATCAATCCTTACTAGCTGATTGCACTTTACTAATGAGAAAGCAGCTGAACCACATATTGCAAGGAAAACATGTTTGAAGACCAGGCAATTAATCTAAACTAGGCAGAGCAGACTTGTTGGAACTGATTCTCTAAGTCACACTTGTTGAGCATGGGACACACATTAGCAACCTGCCTTATGCTCTCAAGCAAACATTGCTAATCTCTTAGTTACAGTAGCTGGCAACCGGTAGCTCAGCCATGCTCCACTGTGTTCAATGCTACGTTTAATTCTATGCATATCAGGAAAGTATTGAAACAGCTTCACTGAGGAGAAATTGAGATTGTTTCACATGTATTCACTTTTAAAAAACTACAATTCTCCAATGGAAATAATTTCAAGGACTGTTGAGCCTTACTGCCTTGAGTAGTCTAGGGCTTTGAATATGAACTCTTAAAATAATTCCCTTGCAGACCATCTTGAAAATATTCTAGAATTGTGTCTAAGGTTATGAGACGTTATTTGGAATTAACTTTTTCCCATTTGATTTCACTAGTTTATTGACTGATATGTGATAGAACACTTACTTGCAATAGTTCATAATTTATACAAAGAGATTTCCCAAGGCCAGATTCACATGCCTGGGGACCCTAGGAAAGGCCCTCTAGCCACCTTCGGGCCCCCCCCCATAGATACTCTCCCACTCCACAAATGCTCACATCCCTAGTACCATCCACTATTTCCTGGCACAGAAAATACCCTTGGCCTATAACAAGCAAGGATGAAAAAATTTTAACCCCTTGGTTGCTAAAGAGGTCACCATTGAATTGCTCTGCAATGCACTGGAGATATCTCTCACATCCAAAACATTATAGTCTTTAACCCCTTAATGACATGTTTTTTTTTTCCATTAAAGCGAATGATTCCTAGACTTACCAGGTAAGTCGTTTGTCACTAAGGGGTTAAAGGGGTATGAAACTGTGCAGGGACATTGAGATTGCTCTTTACACACCCACAACACAGAATGTGGGTGTGGCCAGCAACACTGATGCACCCTCAAAATTTCTGTAGGCAGTTTACTACTCTGCTTATTGGTAAATCTGGCCCCAAGCTTATCTATAGCGCTGTTATTTTGCTAGATTTTGTTATTGATATTATTTGTAGTCCATATCTGGTCAAGGGGATTTAATTGTCTAAGGCTTTTAAAGCTCCATGGTCGAGAGGTATGTTTATTAGACTGAGGAAGGTAAAATTTTGTAGTCAGGCTGTTGGGGACTACAGCTCCCATCATCCTGAGTGAGCCATCAGCTGGAATGACTTCGGTTGCTTACGTTTTCTACAGGATTTTTCATTAAGCGTGTTTGAAGTCTGTTGTGAAGAAGTATGAACTAAATTCAGGCTGCAGTGGGAAACAATAAACTCTTATGGGCTAAAGGAGTTGGCAACAGATTACAAGGGGTTAAATAAGGTAAACTTCCAATTCAGTATTAAAGACATATGTAGGAAGGATTCTTATCTAGACAAATCCTTCTGTTTAAAGGTATAGTAATGTTTTATTGTGGAAAAACATATATTGTAAAACATTTCCCAGTGATCAAAGCAAGGGTATTCTCACTAGAGATAGAAAATTCATGCAAAAGTTATAATGGCTCAAACTTGCTTGATCTCTTAACAATCTGCTTTTTTAAAAAACATATTCTATAAAAGTGAGCACTAGTTGGTACTGTTTCATTAGTCCATATAGAGAATTTCTGTCAGTGACTTTATAGCTCACCCAATACTGAAATATAGAGGCATTATCTATTATGACTTTGAAAAAGAATCTCTCAGCAATAAGTGCTGTTTTTTTTTCTTAGAAGCAAAACACATGCAATATACATTTTTCATAAAAGCACATTAGTATTTTTTCAGCAGATTAAGAGCTGCTTATTCACACATGGTTATTTCCTTCGCTGCCAATGAGCCAGGATTCATATTGCTACAATCAGGTTAATTTTGGTTGTTGGTTTTTACATTTTGCAGATTACATTTTCAATTATGAATATTACTACATATCTATATAAAATAAATAAAAAATAAAATACAATGAAGAGAATAAAAAAATTAAAGAGAGCAATTGGTATAGTGGTTATTCTTTAAAATTAAACATTTATATTATATTATAATTGTCATAGGTGTGAATTTATTTATGATACGTGGGTGGAATTAACAGCAAGTTTTGACAGAATAATTTCTGCCTAAGGCAGCTGTTAGAGTATATGTTGTAACTACATTGCCAAAATGTAGTCCGGAAGCCAGGTAAAATAAAATGTAACTTTTATTGTTGCAAGTTTTGAAATATCAATATACAAACAGAACACATAGGAGGAGATTCATTAAGCGGTGATAAAGTAGAGATGACTTCTCCAGTTTATCACTTCTCCAGTTCCAATGTTATTCTATAGAAGAATGTAATAGAAACTGCAAACAAGCAATTAGGCTAGCTAAAACTGAATATGAGAAAAATATTGCAAAAGAGAGCAAAATAAATCCTAAACAATTCTACAAGTATATAAATGGAAAACAGATTAAGATTCACTTTGTTCCTTTTAAAACGGAGACAGGGGAATTAATTAGTGAGGACAAGGCTATGGCCAACACCTTAAACACATTATTTCTTCTGTATATACAAAGGATGCAACAATGAATTAATGAATATGTTTATTTATATAGCGCCGCAAGTGTACACAGTGCTTTATAATTTAAGGCTTTAGACAATACAGGGTTACAAGTGCTTTGTAGAGTGAAACACTGGGTGCGAGGTCCCTGCCCAAAAGCTTACAATCTAAACAATGCCGGGCAATGAGCAAACAGACAGAATCACAGTACATGACTTACTGAGGGCAAAGTCTAAAAGACTGGAAAAGGGTTATGGTGAATAATGAATTGGAACCTTATGGCATACACCCAAGGGTACTAAAGGAAAGCGGTTAACTAATAGCAAGACTTTTACTTGATTTGCTGTCATCAGACATAGTACCTAGTAACTGGAGTAAGTAGATGTATTAAGATTATTCAATAAGGGAACATTATAAACCTGGAAATTATACAACTGTGAGCTTTACTTCCCTAATGGAAGGTTTACTAACGGATAGTATTCAGGCCTGTGTGATGACTAACAAAATTATTTGTAAGAGCCAGCATGGTTTTATGAAGAATATATAATGTCAAACTAATTTACTTGCATTATACAGAAAGGTAAGTAGCAATTTGGATAAGAGTATTGCAGTTGATGTAGAATACTTGGGTTTTGAAAAAGCCTTTGATACTGTGCCTTACAACAGGTTACTGCATAAATTAAAAGGATTTGTCTTGGGAGATGATATATGTGCATGGATAGAGAACTGCTTAAATGATAGATGGCAGAGAGTTGTTATAAATGGAACATCTTCAAGTTGATCTAAAGTTTTAAGTGGGGTACCACAGGGTTCAGGCCTGCTGGGCCCAATACTTTTTAGCTTGTTTATTACTAATATAGAAGTGGGTATTAAATGTAGGGTCTCATTATTTTCTGATGACACTAAACTGTGTAAGGAAATACATAAAGAACAGAATGTGTTTTTTTTTCCTCTGCAGAAATATTTGGAAATACTGAGTGAATGGGCAGAAAAGTGGAAGATAAGGTTTAATGTAGATGCATGAAAGGTTATGCATCTTGGTTGCAGAAACAATCACGTTACACATACACTGTGTAGGAAGCTACTTGATGAATGCTGATTACTGAAAGATTTAGGAGTATTGATAGAAAATAGACTTCACAGCAGTGTGCAGTGTCACACAGATGCTGCAAAAGCCAAAAGAGTAACATGTATAAAAAAAGAATATAGATGTAAGGTATGAGAATATAATTCTACCTCTGTAAAAATCCTTTGTAATGCCTCATCTAGAACATGGAGTGCAGTTTTGGGCATCAGTTCTTTAAAAAGACATTATTGAACTGGAAAAAATGCAAAGACGTATCAAACGTGATAAAGGGATTGGAAGATCTGGTTTAGTCAAGCTAGGTTTATTTATACTAGAGAAGCGATATCTCAGGGGTGATATCATTTACAGATATATTTGCAGGCAATACAAATAACTCTCTGAGGAACTATTTACACGAAGGACTGAGCAAAAGAGGTAATCCATTAAGACTAAGTGAAAGGCACTATGAAAAAAAACAGGGATTGTCTACAGTAAGGGCAGTAAACTTATGGAATTATTTGCTTTGAGATACTGTAATTGCAGACACTGTAGTTGCTTTCAAAAAGTAATGGATACTTTTCTAGCTCAGAATATTGAGAATTCTGATAGTTTGTTTAAAATCAGATAGGATGTTTATCCAGGGAAATATCTGACTGTCACTTGGAGTCAAGAAGGATTTTTTTTACCCACTTGGGGTTAAATTGGAAGTTTCTTTAATGTTGTTGTTTTTTTTCCCTTCCTTTGAGTCAACAGGGGCTGAACCTGATGGACTCTTGTTTTTTTTCTGTCTCATAAACTATGTTACTATGTTACTTTAAGAGATGTTGTCGAGGGCAAATGGACAACTGTGATTCTGCTCTAAATCAGTTCCTACATCTGCCTGATGCCAGTTTACAATATTATGTCTTCTAAAACCTCAGCACTTGACACCCTCTTACCCTGTTGTCTGTCTCCTTTTACCCATTTAGACTGTAAGCTCCTTGGGGCAGGGACCTCTCTCCTAATTTTTCTATGAATGTGTCACTTATTTTATCCCCTCTTATTTAATGTAACTTACTTCTACTGTAAGGTGCTGTGTACACTGTGCGGTGCCATATAAATAAAGATATACATACATACAAAATGCCTCCTCTTAATGCTGCCTCCCTTAAATGCCACTTGCACCAATAAGGCAGCCTATGTGCATTTCTGGGCATTCCTTAAGTGCGCAACAAGGTATAAGCATGATATAGACAACTTGGACACTGTTATTGTCAGTTCTTCTGTGCGTGCTATGTTGCAAGTGTATGGGGTTTGCCAAAATTAAAGTGTAATATGAGTGAAGAGCGTCTGCAGTATGAACTCTGTATTGCATATCCTTGAGTGCAGCCACTGGAATCAGAAGTCATGGCCATGCAGTTGCACTGGTATATTCGTACATATGCCCCATTGTTCCTTTAACCCTTTGAGTGCGAGAGTGGTACTCAACGCATTGCTTTGCAATGCGTTGCGTACCACTCTAGCACTCAAAGGGTTAACCCGTTAGAGTACCAAAGGGGTGTGCAATATCTTGAAAACAAGGTTTTGCTCACCCCTCTGGCACGACAAGGGTTAAAAGAAAAAAACATTCGAGCGTTATATGATGTGAAAGGGATTGAGTAATTCTGTAACAGAACACAGTAAAACAGCATAGGTAAAGTAGGATTATGCTAAAAGTAATGTCTTTGTCAATATATGCAGGCTTACCTTTCACTTTAATTATGTTTTTTGAATGAAGAATTGAACAGAAATTGAATGTGGCTCCCCATCGCTCATAGCTCATGCAATTTCCCATTTTATAAGAAGTAAAAGCTTTCAGTTCCTACTAGGAACACGCAGCTCGAGCGTCCGTGCTTTTAGCCTGTTTGTAAGTTCTAAATTGTTTCCCTTTTATGTGCTGGAAATATGTTTGGCAGAAGATGTCTTTTTCCATGTTTAATTAATCCTTTTAATTTGGTGCTAAATTAAAATAATGGTTCTTAATGATGGTCTTCATGTAAAATTGATTGGTAATTATGATAAGCACAAGAGATTTAAACTAACAAATGAAAATAAAATGACCTCTCTGTTAGAAGGACTTGGTGTGTTCCACTCATTACTTGAGAAAAAAGGATTTTGAGATATGTAAAGATATATTGAAATCTAATTCACAGAGGAGTGGTGCCACTAAATAAATTCATCCCATGGGGCTATGCAGAAAGAAAAAGAAGATCAATTCTGGAGAAAGCCAATTGCATAATAAGAGGCAAATAAAAATCTAATTGATGAAAATGGCCTTATATATTTATGTTATATACTACTTGAAGAGCCCGTTACATGGCCACAGTGCCACTGCCAGCTGGCTGCGGGGCAGTCTTGCGCAGTAGAGACTGCACGTGCCGCGGCTGATACAGATCTGGACACTCCTCCGGACCGGGCAGTCTCTACTGCGCATTACTGCATCGTTACACACGTTTTAGCAAATTATTATATAGGATATTCTTGTCATATATAAAGCCAAATTATTAAATGAAACACCTCCTTATAACAACCTCCAACATACCTTATTGTGTCAAGGAAATCCAAACAGCCCCTATGAATTCTGCTTTTTTCAAGAGATTTTATCTTTAAGCAGTCCTGGGTGTCATCCATGCTGATGGGCATGAAAGTTATTTGCAGGACCACAGGACACATACTTTGCCCACTGAACATGTTATTCTTAAAGGGACAGTAATGTCCCATAAAAAAAGTTCATAGATGTGTAGAGGATAGAAAAAGAAACTCAGTGCCACAAATCTCATTTCTCAAACCGCTATGGTTTGAGTGATATTCTCAATCAAAGTTCCCCTCTCCCTCCTCTTCTCCTGACATCAGCATCTAGCTGACAGTAGGAGATCCCGTTCCGGGGACCAGCTGGCAGCTCTGCAGCTGAGCCGAAATCCCGTTATTAAAAAAGAATTACTTCATTGGAAAGGTCTGCAAAGTGTGCCTGGTTTTCAAACATACTTTGTAGACTATTCCCATGAAGTAGCTTTTTTCCAGTAACGTGATTTTGGCTCTGCTGAAGAGCCTCCTCGTGTTGGCCAACACAGATCTCCTTCTGTCAGCTTTACAGCTTTACAGGGGAGGGAAGGGGGGAATTTGATTGCCAATATCTCTCAAACCATAGTGATTTGAGAGATGGGGTTTGTGGCACTTAATTTCTTTTTTTACCCTCTACAAATCTATAAACATTTTTTATGGGACATTACTGTCAATTTAATCATTTAGAAACTAGAAGTGTGCCCTTTGGTTCTCAGTTGGTTAAAGGGATAGTAATGATTAGATTGCTGAGTCTTCTTTATTGTAAATCAAACACATTGCGCTATGTTTAACAACTTACTTTTGTAATCTGAATCTGCAATCCAGTCCTGAGACTGGACGGATGCAGAGAGGAACAGACTTGAGTCAGTGAGTATAAGGAAAACCCTGCCCCCACCTTGATGAAGGAGGGCAGGATTTTCCTTTGCTATCTGAAGCTTGTCCCTCACCACTCTCCATCCGGACCACAGTTAGTGGAAGTATGACGTGGCCAGAAGGGGCAGGAGAGGGATCTTTTTACATTTATTATCTTTTGAACTACATAAAAGTAAATTGTTAAACATAACGCAATGTATTCGATTTACAATAGAGAAGACTCAGAGATCTACTTTATTTCAGACATTACTACCCCTTTAAGTAAATTCATGTACACCATTTGCCAGAGGGGTAGGCAAAATATTACAAAGCAATGCGTTTCATACTTCTCTGGAACTGAAAGGATTAAAAAATCCTCCATGGACATGATATCCAAGACTGGCTCAATAAGTTATCTCTTGAAAAAAGACACAAGGGCAACATTCACAAGGGCCATTAGGAGTTTCTGCTCATAGTAAGATAAGTGTTGGTTATTATTAAGAGATGTTACTTCTCCTTTAAAGCTATGAGAGCCCATTCTCTAACCTTTCCCCAACTACTATACACTTTTAAAGCTATATTACAACCACATATGATCCCTTTTTGATCTGGATCTTTGTTTTATTTCCATTTTAGCATGATTTAACCCATTGAATACCAAAACTGTATCTCACGCCTTTCTTTGCAATGTGTGGGATTCCCCTTTGACACTAAAAGGGTTAAATGCAAACAGTCACACACAAAATACATGGCACTCCAGTTTGGTTCTCCTGTCCTTGCATTCATTCTGTGGAACCCGTTGTACTTTTTCATGAAGTCCAGGGATTTTACCAAATACAGTTTTATAAAATGTAATTCCTAATTAGGAACTGGCTTTAATGAGCTTTGACATACATGCAAAATGTGCTGATAGGAAACCTGCATTCGCACACATACATCGAAAAAAAAGGCAAGAAATTATGTTTTTAACCGTTTAAGTGACAGAGAGGTTTGCAGCACGTTGCTCTGCAATGTGTTGCATACCGCTCTAGCACTCAAAGGGTTAAACAAACTGAAAATGGCATCTACATTTATCTGTCATGAAATAACAGATATTTGTTTTATCGTTAAAGGGATAGTAATGCTTAAAATGTAAAAAAAAATATGTTGTAGTGTTTATCCCCCTGAGTAAAACAAGAGTACTCCCACTGCTGAAAGGTGTTTCATTCAAAAGTTATTAATTTTAAAAGTTTAATTTTTTAGGTGCAATATCACAGTGGCCTGAAATTGTACAGTGGCGCTGTTGCTACACCATCCTATGGAGATTTATGGTCAATTGACCAGAGCTGTACATAGGATCGTGTAGCAACAGCGCCACAGTACAATTTCAGGCCACTGTGACATTGCACCTAAAAAATTAAACTTTGAAAATTAATAACTTTTGAATGAAACACCTTTCAGCTGTGGGAGTTCCCTTGTTTTACTCAGGGGAATAAACCCTACAACATATATTTTTTTACATTTTAAGTATTACTATCCCTTTAACTCATTTTTATTCGAACAACAAATTTGTCTTGATGTCAATTTTTGTCTTGGGATCCCTGAATTATGTTAAACCGATATATTTGGGCTAAGCATGTGAGTTTTCAAGTTGTTTTAGCTGTGAAAATGGATCCTTCTGGCAAACAGAGAGAACAATTGAAGCTCGTTTTAATTAGCTGCCTTCTGTAAATACACTGTTACTCTTTAGTTCAATGCAGCAGTTATAGTTACAAAGGGAACAGATCATGATGATTATTTGTTAATGCAGTTTTTCCAGATTAGGTAATGATGGATTATAATTGACTAGTAATTAAAAGATGTGATCATTTATTGGATTAAATAAGAAAATTATGCACCCAGTGAATGAAAAGTATTTTTTTCCTGATTGATAAAATAAAATGATGCAGAAAGTCTAAAACTGTTCTACTTTCTTCACCTACATAATGGGTTTTAGCACTTTGCGTGAGAGAGGGGTGTCAAACACATTGCTTTACAATTCATAGGACACCTCTTTGGCACTAAATGTATATTAATGTGTCATCACGTATATTGTAGAGCTTTTCCTGGTGATTAAAACAAGAGTATTCCTGCTGTTAGGAGATAATTCACTCAAAAGTTTTAACAGCTCAACTTGATTGAGATCTTGTGTGTCTATTAATAACAAAAAAAGAAAAATACTGAAACCGAGAGCAATTTGTGGTTACGTATGAATCAGTGAGCACAAAGCACTTTTTTTGCATTGGGACCTTAGCTTGTTAATCATGTACCTGCACTCCCGGGTATGTACTGCATATGATCACTTTAGTACATGCCACCGCACAAATGCCTTCATAACTGAGACTTTAATTTGAGCAAGGCCAGAATGCCTTCCTTTAGCCAGAAGAAATGTTCTATAAAGAAAGGTAACAGGTCATCTCATTCTGTAGTGGTGTATTGCTCTGCTGGTGGTATGTAATGATGAATTACTGTGCTGGAGGTATGTAACCGAGCATTGCTACGCTGGTCTCATGTAATACCAGCTATAAAATGTACCAGGTCATCCACTTGGAATGACCTAGCCGAATATCATCTGTGCCTACTTCATGAACAGGAAAAGTGACGAATGTCATGGTGATTTTCTCCTTGCCTTCTGAATTATTGGTGTGACCAGAGCAATCTCAGTGCCCTTGAATCAGTTTATATACCTCATTACAGACTATTATTTAACCTCTTGGATGCTACAGAGTTCTTCAACTCATTGTGGAGCAATGTGTTGGAGATCTCTATTGCAACCAAGGGGTTATAGCTGTTCCCTTTCTTGCTTGATATAGGTTGAGGGTATGTTCTGTGTCAAGAAACAGTGAATGGGACTGGGGAGGGGTGTGAGGAGTGAGTGTGTGTGCCATGGGTGGAGGTAAGGATGCTTAAAATGCATTGCCTAGGGGAGCCTGGGATGTAAATCCAACCCTGGTTATATCATAATAAAACATATCTCTTCTCCATACTATAATTTGCTAGGCTGCGAAGTTCCCTGTATGCGTAAGAAGAACATGCACAGTGGAGACTGCCAGAATGATGCAGTCATGTGCAGTTGAGACTGGCCGAATGCGCTGATCTGGAGCGGGGCTAACCGCCCACCACTTGTCTCCGCTCCTGGCTCCGGGACAGCACTGCCTGTCTCCGCTTCTGGCTCTGGGATAGCAGCCAAGGCCGCTGGGTGGCACTTTAGGGCTTTCATACTTGTAAATAATAAACTAACAGTAAATTAAGTGATACCAGCTGCATTGGCATCACAAAGTACATGCATATATAATATCATGCTCATGTCTAACAACTGACCCAAGCTAGTCACCAAACATTAGGGTAAATTACCCCTAATAAAAGCAATGCAATTGAATGATCAGTGTATTTGCAACAAAATGTCCAGCTGCAGCAAATAACAGATGAATGAATAAATTAATAATAAACCAATGATGTTATGACTATAGTATGGTTGATGAAGGTGATGCAGATGGTAATTATGGTTTAACAGCTCATAAAGGTTGTACTGTGTCATGGGTGGTAAGCAGAGAGGCATAGTAGCAAGGACATTAATAAGCAGACAGACATGTAATGATGATGCTGTGGGGCAGTGTAATCAGAGCAGTTCTTGTTATGCACAAATAGCAACTCCATCTTTTCCCAGTGTCTCTTAAAGTGGAACTGTTACCGTAAGACAACTTTAGTTTGTTTAACAGAGCCTATGTATCATTTTTTTTTCTGTAAAATATGTTGGTTTTCAGAAATTAGCCTTTATTTTTTGTGGTGGAACTTTATTCTAATCTCCTACATGCTATGCAAATTCTTCTTGATGCCAAATTTACCACTTCTTGGGCTACATGGGACACATGCCCATTATGTGGTTTCTGTGTATATTCATAGAACACTGTGTGGTAATATTGGCCCAACAATTAAAGGTTGATTTCTCACAAGCTATTTCCATTACAAACAATTACAACAATACATAGGCATTTTTTTTTTACTTTTCTTTGAAATTAATCCTAAACTTATGCTAGGGGAACAGGTCCATTTTAAGTCCCACAGACCGACACCCCAGCCTCCATTTGGAGAATGCAGTGCTATACCGAGATGGAATACAGAGAGTTCCTTTAATCCTTTGCATTTCAAATATGTACTCAACTAATTACACACCCCTCTGACACTCAGAGGGTTAACCTTTTCAATGCTAGAAATGTCTCCAACACCTTGCAAAGCACTGGAGAAACTTCTGGCGTCCGAAGGGTTAAACAGAAACTGCTTGTGTTGATATGACTCAAAAGCAGGCCACACCAGTGTGGAATTAATCAGAAAACGCATCATAAAAAAGTAACTGCTTTTTGAAAATGGATGACAGATTTGACTTTATTAAATGAAAAAAAAAATACTGCTTAATTTCTTAATTCTTGGCTAATTACTAAAAAATGTGTTAGCACAGGGAAAATAAACTTATAATTGAGAACCAGTTGTTTTTTGCACAGTAGATTGCTTAAATGCCATATGGCTGGGAAAAAAAAGAGTATTTGGTAATACAGTCTGGTTTTATGCAAGAAGCCAAATAAATTGCATTTGACACAATGTACTGTTAATGAAATAATTTCAGTTCAGATGGCATTGATTCATGGTGGAAAATAATGTGCCTTTACAAGTGCACTGTTATGCTTTATCAAAGTGTACTGAAAAGCAGGTCAGAGAGAGTACCCATTCCTATTGTAGTTTTATATAAAAAAGAAGGACAAAAAGGTAGGGGATCATGTAATTCAAATGACAGAGTATATCAAAATTAGCATAAAGATCTATACTCACAAACATGTTGGTCAATTATCTTGGAACTGACAAGCAAGCATACGGATAATATACATTTGTCTCCCATCAAAACAAGGATACACTTCATCGCTTGGGGATGCAAATGAGATTCCAGGCATCTTAAATCAAATGTATTAATTTATTAATAAACAATCTATAAAAACAGATAAAATAACATATAAAAGCAAATTGTTTGTAGTACCACAAGGGTATTAACGAATGCATTTTGAGTGTAATACCACCAATGTAAACAGTCTTTTTTACAAAACTGTGAGAAAAAAAGAGACATTACTCAGCATGGAGTGTTAAAAATGATTGGAAAACTGTGGTTCTTCAATGAAAAGCCTTGAACGTTTATGAGATCACCAGTGCCTTTCTACTCAATGTGATGGAGCCATCCCTAACAAGTAAGGGATTTACTTTCCCTTTGAATGCGTTGGATACTTCACTGGGACTCAAAGAGTTAAAGGGCAACATTGACGATTTACAATCCTCAATGTACAGATACTTCCGCCTTATGCTTCTTCTCCCCAGAGCTAGTGCTATGAGTGTCAGACAGGTAGTTAATGCTTACAATTGGCTTCTGTGATGTTACAACAAACTGCACAGCCAATATAAATGAGGCTGCCAATGGCAGTTTCAGCTCTTGCTGAAGGTGGTACAAGAAACGCTATGCTGCTCTGCACAATTTTGAGTTGTAAATCCAGATATAGGAGTAACTATGATTAACTAGTTTAAGACTGAGCTTTGAAATATATATTTTTTCTGTTTACTTTTTAATGTTAGTTGTCCTTAAAATGTAAACTTTTTTAACAAAGACTAATCACAAAAACAGCTACATCTGGCACTCACCAAGGCTTGCTATTGACAGTTGATCCATCACACACACGCCTGTTCTAATTTGAGTTGGAAAATGCATTTATCTTGCATGATGTTACAAAGAAATAAGAACTGGCTGCAGTTGTAAAGAGGAGAGTGAGAAGGTGCATCACTGTTTTTTTAATATCTTGAAAGGTTTGCCAAAAGCTGAAATTGAATTTTAATGTTCAGCAGCACAGTGATACTGTCCAAAATCCACACTGGCATGCGTCTTTATTGCAGACTTTTTTTTTCCTCTCCTTGCCTTACAGTAATGCCAGACCATTTAACTGCCAAGTATATATTATGGATTAAGCTTCACATTCATTATTTTGTCTAAGGAGCATCCTCTTGTCAAGGAGATTGTGCCCTTATGTCAATTATTCTAATATAAAAACTGATATTAATGCCAAGTTAAATGGGAAGTAACATCATCTAATAATAACCCCACTTACTTACAATAGCTAGAAAATACTAATAGCCCCTATGAATTTTGCCCTTGGGACTTTGTTCAAATGAGAACATCTTCAAACAATCTTGGGTGTCATGTCCATGAAGGAAGACATGACAGCTGCTTGCAGTTTTTTAAAAAAATGAAAGGAACAGTCCCTGTGCCATACTACATGTCCTTGTTTTATAGTGTATATTAAATTACCGCCATGTCTGTTTCTTTTTCAGCATTTTGCCTACTATAGAATTTAATTCACGATCTATGTTTCCCTATCCCATCCTCTGTGATATCATCATGGATTTTATATGTGGTATTTCTTTAAGATGACAGTAAGGTTACTATAGAGGTACATAATACCTTCTGTTGCAGTATTGTACTCACCGTGACACAGAAACATGAAGGTAGAAAACACATCATGCAACAGTGGACCCCAGTTTACTTTGTTACTACTTATTTAAAACATTACTAATTTCAAACATCCAATTTTTGGTGTGCATACCCTCTTGTTCTAGTATTCCTTTCATTCTAGAAAATGTATCCTGCCTGAACTTTATTAACTTTCTGTCCTCTACCCTATGCTATCATGTTACATAATCTTGTATTGATGTATCAAACATAATTGTTTTACCGAGTGGTCTATCATACCTAGAGTTTTTGATGTGATGGGATGAAGTGAATAAGGCAAAAGATGTTGTTTCATTGAGTATCTGTCGAGATAGGGTCTTGTGAATCTTAGTAAATATAAACATCGTCTTATAGACTGGTAGATGTTTAAAAGCAATTAGATTTGGTTCCATTAATATTATGAGTACATGAAAGAGAGTACATCCTTTGCCTCATTCACTCCATCCCGTCATATCAAAAACTATAGGTATGATAGACTACCCAGTAAAACAATTATGTTTTATACATCAATACAAGATTATGTAAAGTGATGGCATTCCTTCATTCATGTAGTCATTTATTAACTCTCACTGATTTATCATATTGTATTCAGATACAGTAACTTCACCATTCTTTGGGTATTCCTCTTTCCCGTTTTTTAGATAGTACACTCTCATATAGCCACCACAAGTAAGTTTTTACCATTCATATATTTTGCATTGTGTGTAAATGTATATATATAAATACATTTTTTTTTCCAAATTAGTTTCATTTGAGTGAGAACTTTAACATTTGCTTCAACAGGCATAATCATGCAATGAAACACACAAAGAAAGACAGACAGGCACACAGATAAAGACAGATGGAAGAAATGGAAAGAAATGTAACGATAGGAAGAGACACACAGAAATAGTCAGATATGCACACACACTCATAGATGAGCACCCAAAGAAGAGCATAGAAGAAACAAGGGCAATGAAAATTCTATACTCTCAGAATACATTACTGTTATTTAACTCAAATCTATTAGGGACACTTCCCATATAGAAGTTTTAGCATCACCCACCAAGCTTTTCTTATAAAAGATATCTGGTTTCATTATATTTAAACCATCATATCACTCTTTTCCTTAGCTTAATGAAGAATATAAAACAATTATAGCAATTATGATTGTTTTGCTGGGATGGTGGGCTGGAGCAATAGCACAAATGGGCCACATAATTGCATAAATGTTGCCAGTCCTCCCCTGTTCCAGGGTGAGAGAGTGACCACATATTCTTTAAAATCAAGGGCAATCATGATAACATCAGACTACAGACTTTTACAAGAATCAATGCAACCCCACAGTATGAGTATTTTATAAGCTTCCCTGAAGAGATTTGTGGTCAATGCTTGCATATTGCTGCAATATCTTCAAAAAGACAGAAGGACAAGACCTGCTTATCCATAGGTGTGTAGGCCTTTGGGTGTCAGGCAGGTATTCATTGTATTAAATTTTAATGCTTTGGATAACTCCTGCACCCAAAGACTTAGGCATTGATATGTCCACGCTAGAGGCTGTTAAATGTTGTTTGGGAATAGACTGGATTACCTCTGTGTTACAAGTTGAGACATATTGTCCAGGATATACATTTTTGGGATGGTAAGGGTAAAGATCTCATGATCAGCCCATCAGTTAGTTTCACAAGTCTGACTAATTGGGCATCCGATGTGAAGAAACGCCTATTTATGCACCCCTCTGGGACTATTCCTCCTCTGTACTGTTGCATGGGAACTTTGCAGACCAGAATTTGTGAGGTGAGTCCTGCTACGTATCTATGCACCCTGTTACATTTCCCAGTGTTCTGTTTCCACTCTACTCTGTTTGCCTTTGCTGTCTTGTAACCCTTGAAGTGCCAAAGGGGTCACTGGTGTATTGCAATGAATTGGGTACCTCTCTAGCACTCAAAGGATTAATATTTGTCTCCAGGATTCTTGCTTTCCTGTCAGCCTCTTTCATTCCACACCTATCCATTCAATTAACTGTGCAGGTAGCCCCTACTGGTCCCCATGCCTCTGAACCCCGGTGCGGAGTTGTTACTTCTGTCCTCAGTTCACCTCTGTCCTCAGTTCACCTCTGTCCTCAGTTTACCTCTGTTAGCTTTTAGTGTCCTATGTTCTCCAGGATGCTTGCCTCCCTATCGGTATCCTCTATTCCACAAATACTCCTCTAGACTTTTCCATTACTTGACTCCTCCATTCGACTCTCTCGTCCTCCTACTCCTGTTCGACTAACTGCGCACTGGGCTCTTCCCTCTGACTCATTCCTCCACTCGACTCTCTCATCCTCCTATTCCTGTTCGACTAACTGTGCAAGGGGCTCTTCCCTCCGACTCATTCCTCCACTCCTCCATTTGACTCTCTCATTCCCCTACTCCAGTTCAACCAACTGTGCACTGGGCTCTTCCTTCCGACTCCTCCGTTCAACCAACCAAGTAGGAGAGCCCTTCTCGTCCCCATGTCTCTGAACCCTAGTGCTGAGCTGTTTCTACTGTCATTAGTTCAACTCTGTCATCAGTTCAACTCTGTTGTCAGTTCAACTCTGTCCTCAGTTCACTTTATACTGTTTTGTTTTCTCCCCCAGGTTGATTTTGGCTCTGGCCTGACTCACTTGCCTCTCTCTGACTTAACTGACCGTGTAGGTGAGCCCCACTGTTCCCCCATGTCGCTGCACCTCACTGCTGAGTTGTGGCCCCTGTCCTCAGTTAACTGTATACTGCCTTTTTCTCCCCCAGGTTGATTTTGACTCTGGCCTGACTCACTTGCCACTCGCTTGCCTCTCTCTGGCCTGACTGACCGTGTAGGTGAGCCCCACTGTTCCTCCATGTCGCTGCACCTCACTGCTGAGTTGTGGCCCCTGTCCTCAGTTAACTGTATACTGTTTTTTCTCCCCCAGGTTGATTTTGGCTCTGGCCTGACTCACTTGCCACTCACTTGCCTCTCTCTGGCCTGACTCACTTGCCTCTCTCTGGCCTGACTGACCATGTATGTGAGCCCCACTGTTCCCCCATGTCTCTGAACCTCACTGCTGAGTTGTGGTCTCTGTCCTCAGTTAACTTTATACTGTTTTGTTTTCTCCCCCAGGTTGATTGCCTCCTTGTCTGCCTTCTCCTCCTCCGCTCTCCTCCTCACTCATCTAATATGTTCATCTACTAGTTGACACAACTGTTCAGGTGTGCCATACTATTCCACTTGTCTGTAAACACACTATTGTTTTGATGTTCCCTGTTAATTTAACCTTTACAATCTCATAATCTTCTTTGGCTCCCAGCCTACCTTCACTTCCCCCTTTTCCTTCAGTATTCGCCTACTCTATTCTCAACTGTTAAGGTGAGCCCCACTGCTCTGCATGTATACTCGTCCCACTGTTGTGTTCCCTATGTCCTCTGGTAACCTTTGCTGTTTATCTTCACGTCCACAGATTGCCTCTGTTCATTGCATCCATTCGCTTCCTTCATTTGTTTCAGCCAAGTATTCAGGTAAGCATCACTGCTCTGTATGTCTGTGAAACTTACTTTTTGTTTTACCTCTGTCCTGTGTTCACCTTCACTGTCTGAACACAGATTGTGTGCATTCGCTGGTTTGCATTTACTTGTTCTCCTCCTCCTCCTCCATTTGTCCAATTGTTCAGGTGGGTTTTAACTTTATTTAAATTTTATTTTTTAATCTGTTTCCTAGTATTTTTTGGTTATACAATGAGCTGTGTGATGACGTGGAGATAACTTCTCCAGTGTGACTGTCTCCATAACCTATGTTGTTCTATGGAGCCTATGAGTGTAAATGGCCAAATCTTGGTGCACAGACTCCAGAGAATGACATGAGTTTATCGCACTGGCAGTCCTTTCCTAGTATGCACACTTCAGTATCTCCCTCATTCTTACATTCATCTAACCTTGTATCCATCACCTATTTTCTCTCACAGGTTGCTTTCTTTTACTAAATGGACCCTATTGAGGGTACCTCATATATGGAACCCCCACAGCCCGTAGGAGAGCTAGACAGGGAGGTGGAGCTTCTCGTTCCTCTCCAAAAAGGAAGCCATGTTTCTCGGAGGAGGAGAATGAGGTGATGATAAACGCGATTGTACCAGTTTATGACAAACTTTTTGGTAGGTAAGTAACATGAGCCCCTTTTCGTGAAGGCAAAATTTAGTGTTTTGTAGTACCATATCTGCAGTATGGAGGAAAAATGTACTTTGCTGTTGTGTTTTCTTGGTTTTTTTAAACCCTGAATGTTGTAGAGATCTTCAGAGTTGCGCAAATCACTGCAGAAATCTGTAGCATTCAAGGGGGTCATGCACTTGATGCTCATGAATTTGCAAAGCAGATAGGTCAGGCAATGAGTCAAGAGGGAAATGTTAAATATCTGGGGCTAAATTAGAAATGTGTTTAATGGGTTTATATTGCCATTTTTATTAACAGGGGTGATATGCCATGGGCTGAACATGTACATGTTTTGTCACTAGCTATTATTATGGTCCATAATCACTACAACTAACTGGTGTTGATCTGGAGTAAACTAACAAATGCATGATGGGTTAACAACAGACCTGTTTGTAACTTCACATGCACTTTAATGCAGATTAACTTATTCTTGGATATGCATTACCTGAATTGGAGATGACTCCTCCAGTTATATCACATCTCAGAGTCCCATGTTTGACAGAGCAACTGCATGGAGAGCACTGAAATTGGAGAGATAGTGCAATGGCTTCATAGGATAACTTTTCATAACCTCTCCATCACTCCTTAGTGAATCCCCCACATTCACTTAAATATGAATTAAGGTGCATGTGATGGTAGGAATTGTGGTGTTGTAACCCATAATGCAGTTCTTGGTTTGCTCAAGATCAACCCCAGTTTGTTCTAATGAACATGGACCTAGTAACATACTAACAAGCACAGTTGATGAGACTGAAAACAAGACATGTACAGGGTTAGATCATGAAATATTACACCTGTTAATCCAAGAGGGCACTACAAACTCATTGAAGATCCTTACAATTAAGCCCCAGATGTTTGTAATTTCCCTCCTGTCTCATATAGCCTGACCAGTCTGCTATGCAAACCCAGTATTTTCAACAATGTGCTGATCTTGAGGGGTAGCCAGTGACTCTTGTCATGCAGCGAATGTATGTATGTATCATATCATTATGAGTTTAGTACCCATACCATGGGGGGGACACCTGCCTTTGTTTTACTCAGAGGTGCCATTGCACTAGTCCTAATGCATTAGCTCTTGTTTTAAGGTATGCCCGCAGGACTTCTATGTCCAAGAAGGGGGCGATATGGATGCGCATACATGATGCTGTGAATGCAGTCTCCAGGCATTACAGGACACTTGATAATGTTAAGAAAAGATACTATGATGTTAAGAGAATGGTGAGAATGGTGAAGGAGAAGCTGCTAAAAGTAGAAAAACACCGCTGCCGTACTGGGGATGGGGAGCCCCTGGATATTCCGTTCCAACCATACAAGCAGATTATGGAGTCTCTCATGGCCCCCGGATTGGTGTCTGGGAAATGGGGGATGTCAGACAGTGGCATCAGGGTGCCAATTCCTCCTGGTAAGTCCTCCACATATGAAGTATGTGATAATGTCATGTTGTAGTGATTAGGAGTGGCCTTCAATTGATACAGGGATATAAACATTTTGACTGTAGTATTCTGATATATATATATATATATATATATATATATATATATATATATATATATTTTTTTTTTTTTTTTTTTTTTTTTTTTATGGAGATGTTGCATGAAACCGAGCATATTTGACATCCGAAATGGGATTCTAAATGTGACTGACATGCAAACCTAGGTTGCTAGTAGTAGAAGCAATGACAACCATGTTGCATACTAAATTTATTTTCCAATCCTTAACTGTCTAAGTGTAGAGGCTCTAACTCAGGCCAGTGGAGAGGAGGAGGGACAGACGGAGGAGACTGAAGACACACAGGGGGTTGATACCCCTGGAGGACGAGGAGGTGGTGGCAAGTGAGACACCTACACATGTGGAGGAGCTGTTGGCCCCAGAGACATGCCAAGAAGAAGAATATGTTATTATGGAGGCCATCACCATGCCTGAAGACAGGGATGAAAGACAGCAAATGGATGACTCTTAGGCTAGTGGTGGTCTGGAATGGTCTCCCCCTGTTTCCCAGAGTAAGGAGGGACAGGGTTAGACCATTACTCACACCGAGGGGGTTCTTGAAGAGCAACAACTCTTCAGGGTCTCCCTCACCCATTATATTGAAATAATGTGTCAAGCACTACACAATATTGATAGAGGAATGGAAATGTTTGCAAGTGAAATGTCTGAACAGACAAGCCAATTGAGGGAACAGGCAAGGCTATCAGGGGAACAAAATATAATCCTGTCTCACATTGCCTGTTCCCTCGAAAGGCTTGCTGATGCCAGCCAGGGCCAGCCACCAGCTCCCCCATCACCACCTCCACATGTGCAGGCCAAAGCCTGCGTGGTGGCCGTCTCCAACGGCTGACACGGGCGAGCATGGGGGATGGGAGAGGAAATTGGACAAGTAGGTGACTATTTGGATTTCTTTTTTCAAGTTCATGTCCATTCACGTATCACAATATTATATCTGCAGCTGAATTACACATTTGCTCATATACACCTTGGTGCTTTCATCTTCATGCTTATGCTGACATCAGTCACTGAACACATGCCACTATCAGCACTCATGGTTCCGTACTCTCCCAGTACACTTTGTTTGTGTACAGAACTGCTGGTCAATCAACTCTCACAACTGGCATGTTCAGGATGAACAGCTGATTGGTCAACAGATCTCTACCTGGATGATACTTGATGAGCACTGTGGCAGTTTTTGCTGAGGGTTGTTGATTTGAGTTTTGCATCAAATGAGCTGTCAATCTGAACTTCATTAGAGCATAGGCATTCCATTTCCTATGGGGAATTATCTACCTGTTACACTATGTGTTGCTCTCTACTGGGGTCCAGGGCAATAAATAGCTTTGCAGTGTGTTGCACACCCCTCTGTATCTCAAGTGGTTAATGCTAAGTGGTTGTATTCCTGTGTGTTAAACACCTGGCACCACTGCCCCCCCCCCCTTTTAGCTGCATGGCCTGGAATCTTTCTTCATCACTGCTGAGCAGAACATAGTACCAAGAATTGTACATAAGGTCCAAAATACAACCATACTCTTAGGGGCAAGATATAAATCATTTGTCATGTCAGCTTTTTTTTAATTGTCTTCCCATTGGTACATTCACAATGGATTGACTCAGGGTTTAAATGTACCCCACATATTTCCCATGATGCACACATGCATATCTTTTGATAATGGCAAGATTGTGGATTTATATGGCCTTTCACACACTCATTTTCATGGTGGATACATGAGTATCATCCACTGATGCTCAGTTAGGCAAATTCCATCACATACAACAGGCTCACTGTGCTCAGCAGAGCTCGTTTGATGTTACACATTATGCTGCAGCCTTATAGCCAGTTGGGGCACATGTTAAAACAAAATTGATTTAAAGGGATAACAGGGCCTATGTATCATGGCATGATAATATCTATCACAGCTTAAATCCAAATGAGAAAACGCACATACAAAGAAGTTAGTCTGTGATTCAACGCTTTACTTTGACAAAAAAATAATGGTTACTCTGGCTGAGTTTATCTGGTGTGGATTTGAACATCCTAGAGACAAGCCCACTCTTCTTCCTAAATGAAAGGAAACAAGGAAAGGAGAGGTCAGATATTGTACATCTTGCATATGTTCCTTTTTTTTTGGGGGGGGGGTGCTAATTGTAACATGTTAACTTACATGCTAAATAATTGTGATGAGTGTGGCACGTGCAGCAAAACCTCCTTCATCAACATCAGGCTGAGCATCAAGACCTTCATTGTCTTCCACTAGAGGATCTGCAGGCAGATTGTGCTGCATTACAATATTATGCAAAATGGCTCATATTAATACTATATCAACTACTTTGATGGGATGATATTTGAGTGCCCCAACTGTCTTATCAAGACAATGGAAACGGCCTTTCACGATATCAAATGTTCTCTCAATAACGCATTGTATGCGTGTTCTGCTCTATTACGAGGATTGCTTACTGGTGTCATTAGTCAGCACTTACAGGCATAACCAGAATCACCTTGGGAGATAATTATACAGACATAAGTCCAGCAAAAAATATTCACAGATATAAACACATTCATATACATATCTGTGTTAAGAACACTTTTGATCCCTCTGCAATCCATGGATATGAGTTTTAGCACTCCTAACCCTTTAGGTGCCAGGGAGGCTTCAACACATTGCTTTGTCCAACTCTCTGGCAATCAATATTTTGGAACAGTGGTTCTAGTGTTTTGGGGGCCACAAGATACCTAACACACAATGGGATTTTCAGGGCACCAACAACTTTACATGGTTCTTTCTCTAAGACCTCATGGAAGGAATGTAGATATGTATACTTGTTCTCAGTTCCCCAATAGGTGATGAAATGACCATATGGTGTCTAGCAATTTCAACATATATACATTGTTAATTCAAAAATCCCATTTTAGTGAAATTGGTCCTATGAAACCGGCAACCTGAACTGATTTCAGGGGCACACCATAGTGCCACAGCACCCTTGCAAGGAAACACTGCATTAAACTGAAACATGACAATTTTTTGAGGCAGGAATTTTCGATACAATATATTTTGGAATAATGTTATGCACCTCTGAACAGGTCATTTTACAGTTTCGGTAGATCTCCTCATCCTCATTGGGGGGGGCAAATCAGCACATGGGTGCAATCAAAGGCTCCTAGTGCATTGGGTAGGCCAGCAAATCCATAAAAGCCAGCCTTGACTGCCCGCCAGCCAGATCTGTCCTGTGGAAAACACACAAATGTGTGCAGATGCCTTTTTATGGCTGACATTACAGGCACAAGGAAACAGGAAAATGTGGGCTGTGAAACTCCACCGATAGTGCTGAGGGTAATCTGGAATGTCCCAGTCGCAAACAAATGGAGATAGTTTAGTAGTTTTACCAACGCAGGGACGGAATGGCTGCGGGATGTTAGGGGTCAATATCACCTTTGATTAAGTCATATAGATGCCTGATAGCTTCGATACTGTCTATAACACTGAATGATTTCATCTTCATGCATACCATCCAGCATGGTCCTTCTGGGGAAGACCCTTGATCTGCATGCTCTCCTGGCTACAGGAGCTGCATGAGCACAGGGACTGCCTCAGCTGCCTCCTCAGGTACAGCTGCAGGAATCTGCCTTTGTGTTTGACTATGCCGCTGTCAATGACACTGATGCTGGTACTCCTGCGTCAATACCCAGTATGTTGTTAGAAATGGCTCCATGTATACAAACGTGGGTAGGTGAATGGGGCAAGATCAGCAGCTCTGTTTATCTCACCGGTGTACTCCAGTGTGATTAGTCAAAGGAAATTAACTCGCACTATGGCAGCGTTCATATGTGTAACTTGCTTTATGAAGGCTCTGGAAAATGTGCGCTGACAGGAAACAGGTGTCTCTCATCATATTCATTGTTTAACCTTATCCTCACCGGCTAATACTTGTAGAGATATATAGGAAACAATGGCACAGGGGAACACAACGCCTACTACACGTAGACGAAATGGATCTAAACTCATCCCCTGACAGAGCTGTACATCGACACTTAGTGCATAAGTCAAAGTGTCACATTAACATGTCAACACCCCCCCTGCATACGAATGTGTCTCATTATGCTTCATTTCCATATGGAAATAAGCAATTGTCGATGCAAAGAGTAAACATTCATAAACCAGTAGAAGGAATGTCGGATTGATGTCGATGTTGACATTTTTTGTGGTAATCATGTTGATGTGATGTCGTAGAGACTTTGGTGAATACAACGGATGTGCCTACGACCCCGCTCCGACAATACATCGACATTCGTAGCCGTTTTTGACTTTTAGTGCATCTAGACCACTGTGTTGCAATTAGTTGTATATCTCTCTGGCACCCAAAGGGTTAACTGAAGCATTTACCTAGATCAGGGGAAAGCATTCTTTGGCGCTTCAGTTGCTAGGGACTAGGGATGGGTGAAAACTTTCACCTTAAACCAAAATTTGCAAAAAATTGCACTTTCCTCTTTATGGAGTCTGGGGACACTCTGGGGGAGAAGAAGGGAGGAAGGAGTTGACCCAAAATACCCCAAAATTTGGTGTGACTGACTGACAAGACACAGGCAGCTGGGGTCCAAATTGCTTGCTGATTTTGCTTTTATTGTGTCAGTGCTGGGGAAGTCTGGGAAAAGAAGTTGTTGATTTTGTTTTTTAGTTATATAATGTAGTTATAGTTATATAATGTAATATATATATATATATATATATATATATATATATATATATATATACACCTAACCTCTACAAAATTCTCAATGTCCACTATATACACACATACATATATATATATACACATATATATATATATATATACCTATATATAATATTTTTATTTTTTTTTAAATAATTTTGATAAGATATGGTGGACATTGAGAATGTTGTTGAGGGCCAAGGCAAGACATCACTCTACATCAGCTGTGTACTGTAGAGAGTAAAAACACACACAGTAGTTGAGTAGTGTTCAAGTGGAAGGGGGAAAGGTGCAGCAGTGCTAGACGTGGGAGTAAAGTGGCAGTTCAAAAAGAAACCACAGCAATGGTTGCTGCAGCATGTGCAATAAATGATGATGATCCCTCTCCTCCTGGGGTGGACGCAGTTTGTCAAGGTCCCACCAATAACACCATGCCAGTCCCCCACCACCACTCAGGGCCGGATTTACATCTCAGGAGCCTGTAGGCACAGATATCTGAAGCGCCCCCTCCCCGGCCATCTCCACGATGCTCCAAATCTCCATATTTCCCTAACATTGCCCCCCAACACCTTCACATTGCACCCCATCAGCTCCACATTGCACCCCATTAGCTCCACATTGCCCTAATATTGCTCCATCATCTCAACATTGCCCCATTCAACTCCATATTGCCCTCACATTGGCCCCCATCAGCTCCACATTGCCCTCATATTGCCCCATCAGCTCCACATTGCCCCATTCAACTCCATTGCCCCCATCAGCTCCACATTGACCCCATCGGCTCCACATTGCCCTCACAATGCCCCCCTTCGGCTCCAACTTGCCCCCACCATCTCCATGTTGCCCTCACATTTCCTCCCTCCCATTGTCCGTTTCCTACCTCCCTAGCAGATCTGTCGTCTGTGCCTCCTTTGGCACAGTCAGTCCTGTAGTTACTGAAGCTCCCACGCAGTCTACTATTCAGGAATGCAGAGTGCTGGGAGATGATGTCATCTCCCAGAGCTCTGCATTCCTACAGAGCTGACAAGGGAGCTCAGCGCTTACAGGATTGTGCCAAAGGAGGCACAGATGACAGATCTGCTAGGGAGGTAGGAAATAGACAAGGGGGGGTGCAGGCACAGCCAGCGAGGTGGCAATTTTATTTTTTTTTAAGAATTAAAAAAAAAAATCCCATTGGCAGACGCCCCTTGGTGGTGTTCGCCTGTAGGCAGGTGCCTACTTTGCCTTATGGCAAATCCGGCCCTGCCGCCACTACCATACACATCTGCCACATTGTAGGTTGTACTTTATTATTTTTTTTTAATCACTTCATCATGAATATGCGCCAGTGTCACTTACGCAGGAAGTAAGTGTTATGGGCAAAGGACAATGACTCTGCATGCTAACACATTTTTCAAGGTATATGTTGCTGTAGGACTGACAACTTTGACTTCCAGCTACTTATTTCTCCACTACAAACCTCAGAAGAAGTAATATTGTGCTGGGAAATGTTGCACCATAATAAACATAGGAGAAAAATGTTTTGTAATAGGAGAAAATGTGTTAGAATAGGAGAAAAATGTTGTAATAGGTAAATAATTTCTGGAATAGGCGAAAAGGAGGACAATTTTACATTGGACAAGTCATGCAGGAAATTTTTCTCACTTTTTGCCCTCCCCTACTAGGGACTACAACTCTCACCATCCACAATCAGCTATTTTGTAGTTGGGGATGATAGGAGTTGTAGTTTTCAACAGCTAGAGAGCCAAAGGTTGCTTAGCTTTGATCTATGTAGATTAATTTGATACTGCAGCCAATTATATCTATATACAATGTCTCTTTTCATTTGAACTAGTCAGCTTCTAGTTTGTCTCATTTTACAGTTGGCTTAAGACTAGTGACCCTTACAAGCCATTCATGTCTATTGAAGCCCACGGTTTGCTTTGAAGAGATGGGGTCAAGTGCAATGATTCTCAGCTCGACTCCTTAGGTCACACCAACATGTTAGGTTTTACGGATATCCCTAATCAAACACATGTAAATTAACCCTTTACATACTAGAGGGGTATGCAAAAAATGCAAAGCAAAGTGCTGTATTTAGCTCTGGCATGCAAATTATTAATTACTATGCCTGGGCCATTGATTGCCCACATGTGATTGAGCATGGTTATCCTGAAAACGTGCACTGCTTGTGTCGTTTTAGGACTGATGTTTACAATCACTGATCTAGAGGCAGTTTACAGCAGTAGAGATCACTATATAAATAGATATACAGATGCTGAATGATGAATGCCTACCTAAGTTAATCATCCTGTTGAATAAATTAATAAAAGACACTGTATTATTCCAACAAAACAGATAATGGAGAAAAGTGATTGAGATTATAAGGAGGAGATTATCTCTTTCTTTAAACCACTCTGGCCCTTTAAATGGCTAATCAAGCATAGTTCAGCCTATGCCCAAGGGAGAAAGTCTTTTAACCCATTAAGAACTAACCTGGTAAAACAGTGCATTGTAGAGTACTCCTCTCCCATTCAAACAGTTAAAGGGATAGTAATACTTTGTTTTAACTTTATTTTACTTTGTAGGCATTAAAAAAACATGAAGAATGATATAAGTCTTATCTCTCAAACCTTTATGGTTTATGAGATATTCACAAGCAAAGTTTTCCCTCCCGCCCCTTTTACCTAGTGTAAGCCATCTCTTCTCAGATGTGGAATGCAGTCCATAGACCAGACAGATAACAGAAGGGGACACTCTTATTCCTATGAAAACAATGAAATCCCTGCCCCCCTTGACAAGCTTTTCAGGTTTTTCCCTTATCTTAATTGAAGATTGTCCCTCTCTGCAGTCTACCTGGGCACCTCCCTTCTGCTTTAGCTGAACAGTGTGACATCAGTAAAAGGAGCGGGAGGGGGACACTTTGTCATTGAATTACTCTGGAACTACAACTCTGACAGAATTGAAATAACACTCTCCAAAGTCCAAATACTATGATGATTAATTAGAGATGCTTTTATTATGAAACGTTACTATCCCTTTAACATCCCTTTAACACTGTGGCTGTAAATCAGATGTGTTAGACAAGCCCTGTCGAGCTTTGGCCTTGATTACATTAGAGCCAAACCAGACATCGGAAATACATTTAGAATTGCTTTTTATTTGAGCTATCGTATAGAAATCTGGAAACTTCAGGCCTGATCAGCTCCTGTTAAAAAACCCATAGAATATCAGCTGATTCAGCCAGACCATTGATTACATTGCAGCCAGTAGGGAATTTTATGTCATTTTGGCTCCCAATAGGACAATTTCAGCTTTGACAATTTAAAGTAGCTACATTTAAATGATTGAAACTGGAATTTTAGCATTTGTTGGATCAGTTGTGCATGTGACAAATACACTAGACTGTATGGAAGTCCCAATAACAAGTTCAAACAATAACCTGAATAGAACCTGCATAGTTTTTTTACCATTTTGCAATCCCTTTGGTGAAAATATTAAATGAGATACAGTCAGAGCTTCTGTCTAGGGCCCATGGCAATATGAGGGGCCCTGGCTGCAAGTGACTGGTCACAGACACAATGTTGTTGCTGCAGCTAACATCTTGTGTCAGGCACCCTTTTCACTGAAAGGCCATCAGCATCCATTTACATCTTCTTCCATTAAAGCCACAATGCCAGTACCTGTTAGCAGTGCTCTGTGTCAGTAGCAAGATCTGTGGGGCCCCAAATTGGTACCTTACCTAGGGCCCTATGGAGCCATAATCCATCTTTGGATACAGCAATGAGGCAATGCAAAGTTGATTTAAATAAAAAGTGCATTTAAGACACCTACTTTATGCTCATCTGAAGGGCAAATATTTTTTCATAAAAAAAGTTTACTGCTCCTTTAAGGAAAATATTCTGTATCAAAAAATGCTGCATCAACTCATCACAAAGACATCCAGGCTTTTTTAATAGAGGTGGCAAGGTGAAACACATGTACGCACACCGAGGGGTAGTTTTGACAATATCAGTGGTTGATGTGGTGAAATATCTATAATGGTTGCTGTTTTGATGGTGTATGGTTGGGTTAATAAAAGTATATTTTAATCTTTTAACCCCTTAGCGACCCTTGACGTACCAGGACCGTCAAGGGTAAATTTGCTTTAAGGACCAGTGACGGTACTGGTACGTCAAGTGTTAAATGGTAGCAGCGTGCCGACGTGCACGCTGCTACCATTCATTCCAGGCTGAGACTGAGCGGTCCAGTACAGGACCATTCAGTCTCAGCCTCTGTCGGTTGTGCCAGGTCATGTGATCGCTGCATCAGCGATCACATGTACCGACATTCTAATCAGTGACTGAGGTAGTGCTACTTACTGCCTCTAGTGTCTCCTCTCTGCCAATGCGTCCCTTACATCAAAGTAAGGGACAGAGAAGCAGAGAGGAGACACCTAGTGGAAATAAAAAATACAGCAGCTGGGGGTGTTAACCCCTTCACTGCTGGTGCAGGAGGATGGCTAGATGCAGGTCAATTTCTGACCTGCTAAATACAAATTTTTTTTTTTTTTAAATAAAAACAACACACTTTTTTTTTTTACAAATAAAATATTTTATTTTTTAAAAAAACATCTCAAGAAACAAAATTGGAAGTGTGATTGTTGTGGAGCCATGTAATACACTTAAACACACCACCAAATGTAATGATCAAAAAAGTGGGAAAATAGGGTGGGAAAAAGGGACATGGGGATTTTCACCCAGGGGGGACAGTGGCCACTTTAAACTACGCATTTTGTAGGTATGACTGACTGGTCATACCTTTCATGTAGTCTCCATAAAAATGTAACCCTTTGAGCCCAATTGACCTCAAGAGAAAAAACAAAAATGGTGGGTTTTTTTACATTTTTTTTACATTTTTCTTTAATTTTAATAAAGTAAATGGTGGGTTATTCATATAAGTGGGGTATCAAAGGAAAGCCCCATTTGTTTGTAAAAAAACAGTATATAATTTATGGGGGTGGGATAAAAGCCTAAGAGGGAAAACACTGTTGAACAAAGACATAGTCAAAAAGGTCAGAATTGCTCCGGTCCTTAAGTCAAATCCACCTCTGATTTTCCCGGTCCTTAAGGGGTTAAGAACAGAGAGTGAGCAACACATTGCAACACAATTCATTGCACACTCCTCTGGACTTTAAATAGTTACATTTTATATGCATTCTTAATGTATTGTTTGGCAATATTTGATCTTCAGAACTACATTAGAAGAGTTAAAATGAAAGAATAAGCTAGATCAGGGGTGCAAAAACCTGTCCTCAGGCTCCCCAACAATTCAAATTTTTCAGGAGCTTCTCAATTAAACACAACTGAATATTAACTCAGGCAGATGTTTCAGAATAATTGAACCACTGATTGATTCACCTGTGTACATGTGAGAAGATCAGAAAGCATGCACAGCTGGTGGGAAATAGGACAGTTAGAGCTGACCCGATCTAGGTGACAAATCCATGTTAAAGAGGAAAGTTCTACTTGGTCATTGATTTTGATCCTACATTTTTTGTTGTAGAATTAGCAGCAGAAGACCATTGAGTAAATTTTTAGATTCTTTTTTGTTTGCTAACAGTTATAAATTACTAATTGGAAATGCAAAATTATGCTAGAATACATTGTTGGAAAATCAATATTTGATAAATCTTGGGTTGTGGGCATTCTGCCTTTGTTGATAAAGGCGTGTATTTTCATGTTTCTAACCAAATAAACTACTTCCACTTTTTGTGAACTCTTGGAATGTGGAGCCCATATTTTTGATTCCATCTATGTCATCTCCTTATGGAAGGGGCCCCTCCTTTTTTCCCCTCCCCACCTTTTGTTTATCCCATGTGCATCATTATATCATTATATATTTGTATATATTTGCAATATGCATTCAATTTTAGATTTTCTGTGGTGCTGTGCCTCATCCTCACTCCCGCTTATTCTGGGTTGTGAGGTATTGAAGAGGTCAATAATTGCCCTTGCCTTTGCAGTGCATACGGGAGGTTGGGAGTGGTCAGGTGAGGTGAGGTCATAAGGTTGGTTTGTGGTAGCTCTTCCTGATAGGATGTTTTCTCTGTTTAGGTTTTAAATTCATGTCCAATCATGGTCAGATAATTCCTTTTAACCCCTTAACGACCCTTGATGGTCATAGTACGTCATGGGTAGATCTGACTTAACGACCCATGACATACTATGACCGTCATGGAATTCCTGGATCCCCCCTCAGCTGCATGCCATTCGAGGAGTCCGGAATCAGAATTAAATAAATGAAAAAATGCTCCGTGGTCCTTTAGTGACCACAATGCGCCCGCACAGTTGGTCATTTATTTGCCCATTTAGTCTATGATTAAGTGCTCTAATGCGTGAAACATGTTAGACAATTCACAAAGTTAACACCTTTTCTGTGTATTGCTTTTCTAGCGCCCCCATTTTTGCCCATGCTTGATTGAGTTTTACTTTTTAAATAAATAATTGGACTTTTAACAGTTCTCTCTATGTGGTTTTTCAATCCCAAAATAAATACCAGAAGATTGCCTTGCATTTTTGGGAGTGCTTCCACAACCGTTGCCGTTTGAACTTGTATACAGCGACTGGAGCTCTGTGTTTGGTGAGCAACTTTTGGATGCCGGTGAGTCCTTTACATCGTATTTGTTATCTCTTTTGTTTACTGGAATGTGAAGCACCAGTTTGACTTTTGTTTGGAGCCCATGAATATCTCTGATTGCAGATATCATTCTAGCCTCAGTGCACTTTCAGTTTTAATGAGCCAAGATTTTGGCCATCATATATGTAGTCATTATATAAATATAATACAATATATACATTTTTATCTTAGTTAATCTTACTTTATTTAGCAATCCTTGAGGTATCGAGATTGTAGATGAAAAGTCTTTAATAATTTTCATTAGTATTTTGAAAAAAAAAACAAGAGGAAATAAAATTTTAGAGAGCATCTAAAAAGCCGATTAATATTCAGGAATGGCCATAAAGATTAGGCTATAAAAAAGAACCACTTACATGTGCTTGAATGTGCAAAGACTTTATTATTATTTTCCTGTACAGCTACTGCATTTAGAAAGAAAATAACCAAATAGTACCTTTTCCACAGTGACATTTATGGAAATTTTTGCTAAACAATAAAATTACATAATTGAGCATGTGTTTCAGGCCCTCAACACAAATGCATTTTCTGTATTTAATACAGGATGCAAAAGGAACCCGCGGTTCTGGCTCTTTGTTAGTTTCACCTCTTCAGCACTCTCGTCTTGGCAAGCAGCCGTTTCTTTCAGTTCATTATTTTGAGTTTATTTTAACTTTCCTTTCAGTTAATCTACATCACAAAATGTTCAAATGTTACAGCTATGCTAAGAGTCTGAACATATACCAAATATGTATTTGGTGATGGAGGATTCTGATGCTACTTGTGATATCCACAAACAACTAGGATGAGAGAATCAATTCAGTACTATTTCGGGTCTTGGAATACAAGGCCTGAAACATGTTTTGTGAATGTGTTTGTTATTTGTTTCATCTACCATTTCAGACTTTCAGGTTTCAGAAAAAGTCATTATGTGATGTCAAAACAGAAACCCCAAAAGGTTTGAATACACAGGATATAACTCATTGTTGGCACAACAAAACAAGAAATTACTGCATACAAAAGTGTATTCAATTAGTGTTTTTGAACACCTCGTTACAGTAAAGAGATCTGTTCGGTTCTTGTGTATGCCCACCTGGGATATTATTATATAATTATAATTATAACCCAGGTGGGCATACACAAGAACCAAACTGATCTCTTTACTGCAACAAGGTGTTCAAAAACACTAAATGAATACACTTTAGTATGCAGTAATTTCGTGTTTTGTTGTTCCATTTCACTTAGATCTGTGGTTCAAATTACAACAATCACCTTCATTGTATATATCATTGTTGGCACAGTTCAAAAGAAGAGAATATCAAGAATCAAGGCCTAATGCGTTTTGCAATATTAAGGTATTTGATCATTTACTAATTATTTTGTCTTCATAAAAAAGCAAAGGCATCAACCAGTTACACATTGAACTTATGAAACTAGGTTGTCAACAATCATAATTATGGATACCAGAGAGCTAGGGTTCAGTTTTAACCCTTTGAGTGCCAGAGGGATGCCCAAGACTTTGCTTTGCAATGCATTGTGAATTCCTCTGGTATTCAAAGCGTTAACATCAGACATAACAGATGTCACTGTCATGAACAAACAAGGGAATGGTGATGTGCACCTCAAGTAAGAAGTGAGTGCACTTGTTCTCAAGAGGAATGAAAAACTAATGACAAACTGGCTCAAAATTACAGGTTTTGCACAGCTGGACCTTATACACCAGTCTAGCAAGTATTTTAGTAATTCCTTGAGTGCCATAACGGGTATCTAATGCCTTGCTATGGAATGCTTTGTGTACCACTCTGGAACTCGAAGGGTTACATCTATAGATGCATAAGAATGCATCTGTCAGAAGAAGCTGACAAAAAATAGTATCTTCTTTACCTTGGGATGCTATACTTGTAGGTAATGTCATTGATTTTAAAAAGTAATAGATACCTATCTAGCTCAGAACAATATTGAGAATCATGACCATTGGTTTTACAGCAGATAGGACTTTGATCCCGGGAAATATCTGACTGTCATTTAGTGTCAGGAAGGAATTAGTTTTCAAAAACTTGGAGCTCAATTGGAAATTATTTCAATGTTTTGTTTTTTTTGCATTTTACTTGAACAACATGGGTCATATGGCACAGGCTGAACTTGATGGACACGTCTTTTTTTCAGCCTCACCAACTATGTAACCATGTTGCTATGCTATGTTTCCCACAGGAATTCCCCTGCTCCCAAGTCTTCCAGTTCCTGCCTAATTTTTCCTCATACTCACTGCTCAAACCTCTTCTCTCTTATGTGCTACCTTTTCACACACTTCTGGCAGGCCTTACCCCTTCTCACCATCTCTCTGCCTTGGGCACTCTGGCACCTCCTCTCTCCCCCTTTCTCTCTTATGCCTAATTTGTGTTGACCTAACATTTTCCCCAGGTTGCCTGAATTGCTCCACAAAATTAATTTCTGCATTATTGCTCATCTCTATTTAAGACTCACACATCAAATGAGCAAACTGCAAACATCTAATAAGCTAAGAGTTTTACTTATAGGCTTGGATGGTAGTTAATATGTCTATTGGTTCCTAAGGCAAATTCTAAGGAACAAGAAATGCAATGTGTCTTTTGATGCATACCATTATGCTTTTTGTTGAAGGAGAACACATTCTAAAAATAACCCCCCCACACTTACCTTAGTATGGACAGAAAATCATAATGGCCATGATCATTTTCCCCTTGTTCCTCAGTTCAAGAGCTAACATCTCCATTCCACTCTTGATGTTTTCAATCCACTCTGGAAGTCATGTACACAGAGACAGACATATGTTAGCAGGACCCCAGGACCACAATCTCTACTAAGTGCACATGGTAATCTTAAAGGGATAGTAATACTTTATTATTACTATCACCCATATTGTAGATATTTGTAAAATAATTTAATAACCCCCAGATAACTGAAGGCAAAGTTCCTCCCTCCCCCTTCCCTGAAGTCAGCGTTGTGCTGACTGCAGGGATATCCGGTCTGACTTTCATCATGCGGCTCTGCAGCAGAGCCACTATCGCGTTAGTGAAAAAGAATTATTTCAGTGAAATGGTCTGCTCCATGTGCTTGCAAACCAAGCACAAACCAATCACATGTAGAAAACCGTTTCAGTGAAATAATTATTTTTCACTAACCGGATCTCGGCTCAGCTGCAGAGCCGCAAGCCTGTCATATGACAGACTTCCCCTGCAGTCAGTACAATGCTGACTCCAGGGAAGGGGGAGGGAGGGGTAACTTTGCCTCAGGTTATCTCTCAAACCATAAAGGTTTGAGAGATAAACCTGGGGGCTAATAAATTATTTTGCAAATATCTACAATATGGAGGATAGTAATAATAAAGTATTACTATCCCTTTAACTCTGGTTCTTAATGGATTAAAGGGATAGTAGTACTTAATATGTAAGAAAAATATGTTGTAGGGATTTAACCCCCTTAGTAAAACAAGTGTACTCCCACTGCTGAAAGGTGTTCTATTCAAAAGTTATTACAGCTCATACTTTTACGTTCAGTATCTCAGTGACCTGAAATTGTACAGTGGTGCTGTTGTTACACCAACCTATGGAGATTTATGGTCAGCTGGCTAGATATTTCTATAGGACGATGTAGCAACAGCACCACTGCACAATTTCAGGCCACTGCGTTATTGCACCTAAATAATTTCAAGTTTGTATTGTAATAACTTATGAATAGAATACCTCAGCAGTAGTAGTTCCCTTGTTTTACTGAGGGGGATAAACCCTGCAACATATTTTTTTTTTACATATTAAGTATTACTAAATTTACTATCCCTTTTATTTAACCCCTTAGTGACCAGACGCGCACGCACGTGGCCGGACTTAACTCCCGCTAAACTTTTTTTCCCATTACTTCCAACGAATTTCTGGACGTACATGTACGTCTTCTGTCACTAAGTGACAGTTTCTGAGGGACATACATGTACGTCCATTGTCAGGATGGGGTTAAGCAAATGGTCTCTGCTTCATGTCTGCCTCCATGGACATGAAATCCAGAGCTAGTTGAAGATGTTATCTTGCACAAACTCCCAAGAGTAAACTTAACAGGGACAATCTGGATTTGCTGGCCATAGTCATTACTTATCAGTAGGGATTGGCAAAAAGTCAGTGAATTTTCTTCCCAAAATGCTAGTGAAAATATAATAATTTCTTGATTTTTTTTTTTTAGAAAATTCCTTCACATAAAAAATACGTCAAATGTTTTCCTTTCCGCCACCGTCAATAAATTACCTGTGAGAACCTATGTTTTCTATCACTGCAGGATTTCCCACCACAATATTACCTCTTCTGAGGGCTGAAGTAGAGAAATAAATAGCTGAAAGTAAAAGTTGTAAGTCCTACAGCAAAAGATTTATAGCCAGCTGTCTGTCTGTCTTTTGCCCACAACTCTAACTTCTGGTTTAAGTAACATTGGCACAACCATGCTTGAAAAATAACGGTAGCTTTGGATATTCCATCAGGGTACAATGAATGACAAAAGTTCTTTAACCCTTTGAGTGCCAGAGGTGTATGTTACACATTGCAAAGCAATGCATTTCCTACCCCTCTGGTACTCAAAGGATTAAAGTTTCTGTTTTCAACAAAAGAAAAGAGCAGTATGTCAACCTCTAGCATTTTGCCAAGTTTACTATTCCACAGACATACTTTTGCATTAATTTTTTTGCAGGTTTTGCTTCCTAAGAGCGTGGTAAGTGTGAGATGGCAGTACATTATGTAGGAACTGTGTAACTGTATTGCTTTAACAAGATGACTTGTGGAGTCGGTCAGGGTGATATGTGTGGGCACTCTTTGACTCTTGTCATCTCCAAAAACAAACTCTGAGTCAAACACCTCTGCAGCTATAGCAGAAAATCTTGGTACACTCTCTGATACCTCAACAGCACTTCTATTGCAAAGCCCACAGCCCTGAGAATGTTTAGGAGTGCTTCTGCTGCTGCTAGTTGTGGCACCTCTGAGCTGTTGATGGTGTGTCTCCCAGAGCTGTGGTTTTTGCTTCAGGTGGGATCTCGTTGAGGACTTGGAGGTGCCTAGGTGTGAGCCAGCTCTCATCTTGCTTATATGTTTCTTAGACAGACAATAGATAGCAACATGCTTAGCTTTTGGATTGTGAGTGAAGTATCTCCATACTGTGGACTTCATAAACTATGGGGTTCCTGAGAGGCTACTACTACTACTAGGGCTAGATGTTGCTGAAATTGTACTACTGCTAAGTGTCACAGGTACTGAACTTCCAACATCAGCATAATAGCTAAGACTGTGGATGCTGATTACCTGTTGCTGGTTACTTAACCCTATTAGTGTGATTGAGCTGCTACACCTTATTGTACTATGCTGTCAACACTGGAATGTGACTCATTGTCATCTTTGGTGTCTTTAGATGGTTTATTAATAGTACTAGTGCTGGTGCTGGTGACACTTTTGTTGTGACTTTGACAAACTGAATCCTCCTCAGGGGAAAAGGGATCACCATCATTTATTGCACAAGCTGCAGCAACCATGACTGCAGTCAGTGTTTTGACTACCACTTAACTCACACATCCCTGCACTGCTCCTACTTAATTCCCCCTCCCTCTTCTGCATTTGCTGGACATTACTACTGTGTGTGTGATTTAATTGAATATTACACAATAGAACTGATTGTGTGTAATGTTGTGCCTTGGATCTCTACAAAATACTATCTTGTCTAGTATCAGTCTGCCTCAGTCACAGCTCACATCATGTCCCTGTCTCACCTATCAATTTTTTATTTCATTTATTTATTTAGTTAGGTAATTAAACTGACTGTCACTCCTATCCCTATCACTGCCAACAGAAACCCCACACTACTTCTTTGCCCACACAGAGATAACAGCAACATCAGGAAATAACCTGGATCACAGTTTCCTGTTTGTGTACTAGGCTCCCTTTGCACACAACCAACCTCCCCTAGCACAGAGATAACCACCAGATCAGGAAGAAACTTGGAACATCTCCGACTGTGTGTTCACAGTTAATCACATAGAATTTTTGGGTATTTGGGGTTAATCTCCTTTCTCCCTTACTGTATCCCAGAGTCCCCCAGACTACCATAATACACATAATAGAAGAGATTCCCTGCCAACAAAACTTGCTAAACTAAGCTTCAACTCCACTGTATTGGCCTGTCTTCTCTAGCTCAAAAATATGCACTTTCTCTTCCTCTCACAAACCCAGGATGACATGCCGTGGAAACTTGACACCTCTTTTATACTATGCCTGTGGGAGGCACGTTAATATAAATACAATGAGCTATGTGAAAATGTTTTAAAAAACTGCACTTTTCACAAACAACTTTAAGCTTGGCAAAAAGTGCCATTTTTCTCCTGTTCCTCTTTTCAGGCAAAATATTTTGCCCATCCCTAGTTATTAGGGTGTATTCTTCCTTAAAAGGTAATCATCATCAAAAAATTAAAAGGGTTCAAATTCATTAAAATATAATTTTCAAAATGGATTTCTTAGGTGCATAAATCCCAAAATATATTTTAAATGTGCCTTTCCTAATCACCAGGAGACCACTTTGTATTACCATTTCTTTATACAGGTGATACGGACAATGTACTGCACTATTTATGTAAACAAATACATAAGAGATAAGAGTTTAATTTCAGTGATCTGAAATGTGTGGATTCTATTCTCAGAACATTTATCACTGTTTATGGTTTTATCAGATTTTAAAAAGCATCAAAAAGAGTTGCCAAAATTGTCTGCATTTACCATTTTATTTTGAAAGATTTTAGAACATTCTCACAACAGGAAAAAATGACTAGACTAGCTACTAAAGAAAATATTACTTTCTATGGTCTGAATTTGATTACAGATCAATGGTTTTATCTAAAACTTTCCCCATGCACTTCATTAGGAATGTGAAATAAAATTAGTGATAAATTTTATACCCTGTAATTAAATACAGTATTTCATATGATAATGGCAAATACATTTTCAAAATCAGGGAAAAAAAGAATAGTTTTATTGTACAAACAGATGTTTTCCTGGAGGGTGATGCTGATATTCCATCTTGTAGCTCAGTATGGAGTTCCTTCCCAGAGAACCAAGGAGTTCAGCTTAGAGAAGGAGTGTGTGTCCAGGAAATGTGCAGATGAGTCCATCACATTGTACTGCCAGCTGTGTAGACAATTGGATGAGGCTGAATCACATTAAAGGGACTTTATCACAGAAAAACAAATTTGATTGTTTTGAAAGAGCTTTCAGAATCACCGAGATATTCCATTTACTATGTCATTTATTAAAGTAGAATATGAGTTATTTAGATTTGTAGATAATGTTAATTAAGGCACTTCCTGTCTTATCCCTACATTACATTCCCCTACCCCCTGAAAATGCTCAGTTATGTATTGCCCACCTACCCCAGCACTGAAATAGTTAAGTGGGGTAGGGAATGTAGGGTTAATATAAGAAGTCAAATAAACAAAAAAGGCATGACAAGCACATGGAGAGCATATAAAACTTTGTAGATTATTCTTGGGGATTGTGGCCCATTAGGTATTGTCAATCTTTTTTTTAATCCCTTGTGCCATCGTGGAGAAGACATTTCCATATCATTTAAGTCCAGTCCTACCCATAAATGGTCCAGTACAGGCAAATCTCCTCTGTATGAGACAAACAGAAAAAACACAGAAATATATTTCAGCATTTACTGGACTTCCTCAGTGAGGAGCAGCTGAATCTTCCTAGGCACAATGACAGCAAGAACTAATATCTGGTATACTCTTCAACATAGGGAGGTTAAAAAATAAAGGAGGTTTGAGCAATGGTGTGTGTGAGTGTGCATGTGTAGTGTGTGGTATGATCATCTTGTGCAGATATCAGGAACAAGGGGTGTGAACTCAGAACTCATGTACATTGATCTCAGAACAAGAATTGTTTAATGGAAGGATTCACCTGAGAGCTAAGGTTTGTTGTTATTCCCGCCCCCACTAATAATTTTCTTATAAAAGAAAACTGGAGTTATTCTGGTGTAAACCAACTGCACCATTAAGGGCCAGTAAAAATGTGTGTTAAAATGTATTGGACTACTAATTTTTTGAATGTTTCACAATGCATTGGAGACTACTCTGACAATCAAGGGGTTAAAAATATGTATTCAAGTGCATGATCATTTAGGAATCTGTATTTGTCCCCTATGGTGCAGTTGGTTTATTCCCGAATAACTCCAATTTGTTTTTATACACATGGGTCATTGTCTCGTTTCCTAAGAGGAGAAAATTATATCTTCCACTAAAGCAGGGCTGTCCAAATTCAGTCGTCAAGGGCCACCAACAGACAGACCAGGATGTAAGGATTTCCCTGATTAAGCACAGGTGAGTTAATCAGTGGCTCATTCATTTTGGCTCACTCACCTGTGCTCTAACAAGGAAATTTTTACACCCTGCACTGTTGGTGGCCCTTGAGGACTGAACTTGGACAGCCCTACACTTAAAGGGATAGTAAAGTTTAGTAAAAATAAAAGCTAATATTGTAGCAATTAAAATAATAAACTAAATGATGTGTGAAGATAAAGTTCCCCCCTCCCTCCCCTTTCTGTGCCATGAGCTGTAAAGCTGTCAGCCCCGAGATTCTGGTCCCGTGACCAGACAAGGAGCCTCCGTCTGGTCCTGGGACCAGGATATCCTGCAACTGGATTTAGAGAGCATGTAACAGAAGGGGGACACAGGGGGAACTTTACCTTCATATATCTCTCAAACCATAAAGGTTTGAGAGATAGGACTAACATTGCTTAGTTTATTATTTTAATTGCTACAATATTAGTTTTTATTCTTACTAGACTTTACTATCCCTTTAAGCAAAACTAATTAAACTATTGTCAATGGAAATTTTTTTACATTGCATGTGGTTTCATGCTTTTACTTTTGGATTGTATTTTCCTTCAGGATCTCCTTGATAGCACACCAAGAGAGATAGCCCCTCCTCTCTAGTTAGGACAGTTAAAAATTATAAAAGGGACTTCCATCCCCCACCATCCCCAGTGTTTTTACCTGTCCTCCTTAGGAAGGTTGTATCAGTGTCCCGTTTATTGTTTTCTGAGAACCCAGCTGGGCACCTCATTGGCTCCGGTTGCAGTGCCATCGTGGACAATACTGGAGGGAGCGTTTCTCCTGAGCCATCCCCCTGTTTCTCTTCTCTTTTGGTGCCCCGCTGGGTTTCCATTGATTTTCTACATGGCAACAATCTGTTGCCTTTAGCGGTTGCATGGCTTGCTCTCCCTGTGGCATTCCACTTTGGAACTCAGGCTTCCTATGTCTGCCTATGCGTTCCACAGACCAAAAGTCTTAACAAGGCATTATGGGAGCTTTCATTCAGCGTGTTCTAAATGCCAAGTGGGCTATTTAAAGAGGATCCAGGCTATCCTGCTCCCCTCCCTTGCAGCATTTCATCAAGTCAGGCCAGTCCCGGCAGTTTCTTGCCACTGCCAACTGTAAGTACCTAGATTTGGGTACTGTAGTCTCATGTCAGTTTATTCTGATTTTCCTTCCTTTTTGTGGGAAGTAATTTTATTTAGGTTTGTATATGTTTTGTGTTTTTATTTTTCACAGATGGATTCTCAGTCTTACCTCCTTTGTAAGGATGTACTAAAAGAGGGCTATTTGAAGAAATTTTGTCCCTCCTGTCTATTGGAAGTCAACCTACCCTCAGTGACTCAGTCGCCTCAGTCTTCTCCAGCCGTGATGCCTACGGATATGACACCCCTGGTCTCGCTTTTCTCCTCTATAGCCAAGGAAACTTGAAAAAAGTCTCAGGGCGGAGTAAGAAAAGGCAGGTATGTCAGCCCCCTCTGTTTTCAAAGAGGGATCATCATCTAGGAGAGCACTTCATGAGACGTCGAATACGGATTCTTCTGCTGAGGATTCTGACGAGGGCGGTAGGGAAGATTCCTATCTATTCCCAGTGGAATGTGTGGATTCTCTCGGGAAGCACATTGGAACTTCCCTAAGCATCAAGGAAGATGAACAAACAATGTCAGTAGCAGATGAGCTCTACCTAGGGTACAAGAAAAAAACGTTTTTTCCAGTTCATGAGGTAGTCTCAGAGCTTATTAGGCAGGAGTGGGCAATTCCAGAGAACCATCTCTTCTTTCCTAGGAAGCTTAAAAGCTTATTTCCCTTTGATCCCAAAGATTCTATCCTCTGGGATAGGATTCGCAAGGTAGACATCCATGTGGCACCTCTATCCATGAATACTACTATCCCGGTAGAGGATGGATCAGGGTTCAAAGATCCCATGGATAGGAAGCTGGAGACGGCTCTTTGTAGAAACTGTGAAGCTTGCACCACTTCTTTTTGCCTGAGTATTGCTTCCACATGAGTGTCTAGAACCCTGAGACTCTGGTTCTTACAGCTGGAAGAAGACCTTGTTAATAAAGTTCCCAGGGAATACCCAAGGAGGAACTTTTGAAGTCCACATCCATACTTCGCCTGGCTACTGATTTTCTCTGTGACGCCTCCATAGGGAATGACAAGATGGCTGTTAGGGCCACAGCATTGTCTTCGGCAAGTCGCGGGGCCCTTTGGCTCAGGCCGTGGGCAACGGATGTGGCCTCAAAAAGTAAGTTGTGTGCTATGCCTTTTGAGGGTGACTTCCTGCTTAGCAAAAAGAGCTTGATGCTCTTCTTTAGAGTCTTTCTGGGGAGAAGTTCTTGCCTCATAATAGACGGTTCTCTTCCTAGAAAACTTTTTTTCATGCCTTCAGGGACCAGAAGAGATCGTCCAAAGGAAAAAAGCCAGCTTCAAGACCTTGAGCCTAAAGGAAACAAGCCACAGAAACCGACACATGATGTTTTTCCTAAGTTCCAGTTCTGACGCCAGGCCTCATCTTTCAGGAACATTTCAAAATGATACCCTCAGGGCCATAGTCAACATCCTTCATTTTGGGGACTGGATGGCGACAGTGGATTTGAAAGACTCCTACCTTCATGTCCCTATTCATCCAGTGCACCAACAGTATCTGAGAATCACCATCAGGGACAAGGGAAGAATCTCACAATAAAGGAAATCGCTGCTTCAATCCGTTGCGAATGCAAGTATACAACACAAGGTAGTTCCGATAAACATGTGTGAAGATCACCTTAGCGTTCCCTTTAAGCAATCATATAGCTGATTTATCTTGGAGCGTGTGCTACTTCAAAGGGGCCTTCATCTACCCTTCACTTAAATAGACACAATGTTAAAGAAGTGCACCACGCTTGTTCAAATAATCCAAAGCACAGCTTCGATTGCATTATAAAAACATCAATACTTTATTAGATGTTTGACATCAACACATACAAAAATACCTTCAGATTCATCCAGGTGTTATGGAAGTATAACGGCAGGCACCATATCACTAATATCTCTCATAAACCTTGGATCAACATGTTTCGCGTGCACTCACTCTTAATCATGACCAACTAAGGTCCAAAGTGCAAGAACCGGTACATTTGAAAATATCTCTCATCCAATCATCAATCCTCATCTCAGCTTTCCATCATTAACTCTGATGACCATAGATATCCAAACGTGACAAGAACATTCTACGTAATCAAACTTACAATTAACCTCTTAACGGCAACACAGTGCCAAAAAATACATTCAAATCGCAACTCGATGCCAATATATAACTACCTACGGAGACCTAGAGGAAAAGGAATTGACAGGTAAGAATTTTCTTTTCTGTGTTGTCACTTTAATTGGAATATAAATTATGATTATTGCACATATGATAACTATGTTCATAATGGACAGCTGTCTAAAACACATCAATGGTGTGCCCCCCTGGGAGTCTCCTTAGCTCACAGACATTTCTACAGCCTTTTAAGTCCCTTCTTAACACATTAGCAGAGAGCAAGGCTGATCTTCATGGCACCTTACCAACACTGATCTTTCTCCCATGGTTTGCTCTGCAGATTATTCAATCATCTATGCAGGAGATTAATAGGGCCAAATGGGAATGAAAGCACAGCCAGGAGAAGGACAGATTTCTGAGTGCACATTTTTGCACATTTTCCTCTAAGTACATGTTGTATGTGCAAGTTTTGTGCTTACTAAATTTGCTTTCACCATGGTCCTTCTCCTTTTGCACATTTCTGTGTTTTCATACAGGTTATTTGTATTGGGGTCCAAGTTACCCAAAAAAAGAGAAGCAACAAAGGATTTGTGACCATTTGGTACATTTTTTAGAATTAACTAGCAATATTGGCACTGCTTTGCCCGTGCTTCTTAAATTTTTAGTTCTTAGCCGTTCCAGCTCAAAAAAGAAGTGTCTAACATAATGCAAAGCACTGCATTGCACAACTTTCCATCTGTGAACGTGAGCATGTACACATGTGAGAAAGGCATTTATTTTGCTTGCATTGCATTTTGCGCATAGCATTTGTGTTTTGTGTATTGTGACATTTTTCATACAAAGTATTGTGTATAGCATTGTGCATTTTGTGTAATTTGTGTTTTGCGTTTGCCATTTTGGATTTTGCATATTGCATTTTTCATACTGCGTTTGGAGTATTGTGTTTTGGGTTTGGCATATTTCTTGTTTCATATTGCATTTGGAGTATTGCTTATAGCATTAGGCATATAGCTTTTGGTGTTTGGCTTTTGACCTATGGTTTCTGGAGTACTGCGTATGGTCTACAGCATTTGGTGTATTGCTTTTGGTGATTTCCATTTAGTGCAGTCTGTTTGGAGCATGGAGTATGGTGTTTGAAGTATGGCGTATTGCTTTTGGCGTATATTGTGTTGCATTTTGCATATAGTGTATTGTGCATAGCTTTAGCATCGAGTATTGTGTTTGGCGAATTGCATTTTACAAATTTTATTTTGCGTTTGGCATTTGTTTTTTGTCATATGGTGTTTGGCGCATTGCGTATTCCATATAGCATTTGCATATAATGTTTTGAGTATTGTTTGGTGTATTGAGTATTGAATATCGCTTTTGATGTTTTGCATATTTAGTTTTACATAATGCGTTTGGCGTGTAGCATTTGTTGTACAACCTACTGGGTATGTATGTATGTTTATCTTTATTTATATGATGCCACACAGTGTATGCAGCACCTTACAATAGACGTATGTTACAATAAATAAAAGGGGATAAAAGTGCCGCATTCATAGAAACAATAAGAGAGATGTCTCTGCCCCAAGGAGCTTACAGTATAAATGGGTACAATGTTTTGCATATAACATTTTGTGTATTGTGTTTGGAATATAGCATATATTGTGCATGTCTTACGCAGACTGAGTGTTTTGTAGAGGGTGTGTGCAGAGTGTGTGTGTGGGCAAAGGGTGTGTATAGAGGATGTGTGTCGTGTATGTACTGTGTGTATTTAGTGCGTGTACTGTATTTTTGTACTGCGGTGTGCACTTGTAGTGTGTGTGTGTGTGTAGGGTGTTCAGAGAGTGTGTGCACATGTGTACAGTGTGTGCACGTGTAATGTGTTTGAGCAGTGTGTACACGCATATAGTGTGTGTGTTTACAGTGTGTGTGCACAGAGTGTGTATGAACATGTAGTGTGTGTGCACAGACTGTCTTTGTGTGTGTGTGTGTAGAGTAGTGCCTGTGCGTGTAGTGAGTGAATGCTGTGTGTGTGCACATGTAGTATGTGCACATGTGTGTGCGTGTGCATGTAGTGTGTATGCACAGAGTATGTGTGAGCTCACAGAGTATGCATGCAGAATGTGTAATGTTTACTTGCAGTGTGTGCACATGTGTAATGTGAATGTGCAGAGTGTTCTCATAGTGTGTATGCACATGTAGTGTGCACCTGTGTGTGTGCTTGCGTACAGTGTGTGTACACGTGTAGTGTGTGAGCACAGTGTGTACTTGCATGTAGTGTGTGCATGTGTACTTTGTGTGTGCGTGCAGTGTTTGTGTGTGCAGAGTGTGCACATGCGTAATGTTCATTCGCATACTGAGTTTGTGCTTGCGTATAGTGTGTGCACGTTAAATGTGTGCAAGCAGAGTGTGTGCACACATGTAGTGTGCATGCCTGTGTTGTGTTTGTGTGTACAGTGTATGTGCACAGTGTGTCTGCATGTACTATGTGTGAAGGTGTAGTGTGTGTGTGTGAGTGTATGTGTACACTGTGTGTGGGCAGAGTGTACGTAGAGTGTGTGTGAGCGGAATGTGTTCAGTGTGTGTGTGTGTGTGTGTGTGTACAGTGCATCGCATATAGAGTGTGTGTAGAGTTTGTGTGTGCATGTAGTGTGTGCGCTGTGTGGGTGTGAAGAGGGTGTGTGTGTGTGTGTGTGTGTGTGTGTTCATTGTAGCCCCTGCATTTCCTTGCAGAGATTTTGACAGGAGTGGCCAGTCAAAATAACACCCCTCTGCTTACACCAATAGGACAAACAGTATAGAGGAGATCTGCATAAGTCCTCCTTACTCCCGCCCCTGGGTGTGTTTGTCCTCAGCGAGACATAAATTAGGTAATGATGCTTTCTTTCTCTCTTTCTTTTTTTCTTAAATGTTCTGCTAGGATACTGGACATTTTATGCATAAAGTGTAATAGCTGCTGTGACTTCCACTAACCAGATTTGATGATTTGGGTAATTTATTTCTAGAAGTAATATTGCAACATAATAATACACTGTTCTATTTTTTTTCATGTTCCTATTTTATTCTATGGGATATATGGAGCAAATCTGATACAACCCAACTACTTCAAAGGTAAACAGTTATTGCACTTACAGCTGTCAGGGACTACATTTCTCATCAACTAGTCCATGGCTGGAAAATTGTATTTGTCCCCTGTAGTTGGTTTGCCTCACAACTGATACCATTTTGTCTTGATGGATCTGGCTCCATCTATCAAAATCTAAATGATGCTGTGAGGTCCACAAACCATTTCATTGTGAAACTGAATTTTGGTTTGTTAATTTCTAGCAAAATGATAATTATTACATTTCCATTTCTACATATTCCTATTTATTGCTAACAGTTTTCACAGGAAGATGCAAACTACAGCCTAATTGGCATAATCTTACAGCAGTTCTTTACATGTACAAGAAGTTAAAGAACCTTTACTTTTCTGAAATCATTAGCCAAACTGTACTGGAGTTCATTAAAGAGAATATCTCCTTGCATCCATTCTTCAACTTAAATTATGGGAAGTGAAAATTGAATATTTGAAGTGCCACCAACTGTGAAAATCTCACAATGAGCACAGCCAAAAAATAGTATGCAGATGAATTAGAATTAGCAAGTATTCTTGCATGCCATGTGTCTTATGCATGTTAACTCCTAGATGACTAAAAGGGTTTGCAATGCATTTCAAATCAACAACAACAAAATGCTGGTCCTCAAGGGGTAAATAAGAAGTAAAAAAGCCTAATAATAATACCCACTCACCTTACTATGGCAATTCAAGTCTAATGGTCAGTATTACTTTTTATCTTGTGCCTTGGTTCAAGGGATAACAACTTCAGTGTCATGTTCATGGAGGGGGACATGAAAGTTTATTTATTTATTTTTTTAAACATAGCAATATAGTTGATGAGGTTAAAAAAAGACACGTGTCCATCAAGTCCTGCCCATGCCATATCACCCCTGTTGATCCATTGAAGCTATTTTCAATTAAGCCCCAAGAAGGTAAAAAAATCCTTTCTGACTCCAAATGGCAGTCAGATAGTTCCTTGGATCAGCAACCTATCTGCATTGAAGCTATCTGTCAAAATTCTCAATATTGTGTGCCAGATAGGTATGTTTTTTGAAAGCAGTTTCAGTATCTGCAGACACAATATTCAAGGCAAATAATTTCATAACGTTACTGCCCTTGCTGTAAAAAAATCACTTTTGTTTTAGTTGAAATTGCCTTTCCTCTAGTCTTAATGGATGAACATTTTTTTTTACTGAGTGCAGAGTGCATGTTAATAGTTAATCCTTTAAAGACCAGCAGATGCACTCCTTTCAAAAAGTTAATCTTACAATGCACAGTAGATGGTGTTTGGGTCCTGTTCACATTGTCATGGCTGCTTCCATGTCATGACATCCAGGACTGGCTGAACATGGTATCTTTTGTTCAAAAGCACAAGAGAAAAATGAATAGGGGCCAATTAGGATTCATTTATCATAATGAGTTACGTGGGTGTTTAGTCATTGTTACTTCTTGTTTATGTTCCTTGTGATGAGTTAAAAAAGTATTTTAAAATCCAGAGCTGCAAAATTATATAATGGGTCTTGCATACTAAAGAAAAGAGGAACAGCTCTGGAGCAAACTAACTGCATTACAGGAGAGAAATTAAACTCTTCTTTGATTTATATCAGGCTTGTAGCTTGGAGCGAGAGAAAAGTCAGAAAAATTTCCTGCATGACTTTTCTCAAAAAAACAATGATTTTTCACATTTTTTGCAAAAGTTTTCTGGTTTTTGCCACTGCAAAAGTGTTCTCCTTTTTCACCAGTGCCAATAATTTTTCGACTATGTTTCCTATGACTGCAACATTTCCCACCACAAAAGTACTTCTTCTAAGGGCCGAAGTGGACGGTACAATCATGACAGTGAGGTCATAAGTATGTGATAACAAGGTTAGGATATAGTAGCAGACATTTCTAAATATCAAATAAAGTCAGAAATAGGGAAATGAGTAGTGTTGAGCGAGCGTGCTCGGCCGATGCTCGGATCGGCTCGAGCATCGCTCTGCTCGGCACATGGCGGTACTCGTCGAGTACCGCCATGTGCTCGCCCGCCATGTTCGGGTGGCGGGGATCTGTGCCGGAAGAGGCACAGATCTGAAGACGCTCCGCTGGACCACCAGGGACTGGAGGTACGGGGGCATTGCGGAGATGAAGGGGGCATTGCGGAGATGAAGGGGGACATTGTGGAAGAGGGGCATAGCGGAGATGAAGGGGGACATTGTGGAAGAGGGGCATAGACTCTATGCCCCTCTATGCCATAGAGGAGATGAAGGGGGACATTGTGGAAGAGGGGCATAGCGGAGATGAAGGGGGACATTGTGGAAGAGGGGCATAGCGGAGATGAAGGGGGACATTGTGGAAGAGGGGCATAGCGGAGATGAAGGGGGCATAGCGGAGATGAAGGGGGACATTGCGGAGATGAAGGGGGCATTCGGAGATGAAGGGGGCATTCGGAGATGAAGGGGGCATAGCGGAGATGAAGGGGGGCATTGACCAGGCACCCTCCCCTCATCAGAGCAGGGGGTGCCTGGTATAATGCTCGTGTCGCCCCATTGGATTCAATGGGGCTCGGGTGCTCGGCCGAGCACTCGAGCCTCAGGGGGTGCTCGGTCAGAGCACCCGAGCACCCGAGCATCGGGGTGCTCGCTCAACACTAGAAATGAGCCATGTTAGAGTATTTATCTAGAAGTCACTAGAGTCAATGTAGATTACAGAAGGAGGTGAGTGTACAGAATGGGGAAGGAAAAGGAGGAGGAGAAGGAGGGTAAGAGTGAAAAAAAGAAAATATAATGGGTAAATATAATAGTTAAGACCCAATGAGCTATTGCACTGGAAGAGAAAGTAAACCTAAGGAGAAGTGGGCGACCCAACCCCTGGACCTTACCGATATATGATCAGAGAGACAATCTCATTTTAAATGGAACGCTGATCTCCATCATGCCAATGATCTCAACCAACCAAGCAATATATCTAAGAGGGAGGTTGTTGGAGTGGGTGAAACTGTTATAGACATCCCATTTATCCCTAAACAGCTGAAGGGTCGATGTGGAGACTCCCCACAACATTATTCCATAATATAGAAACCCTCAACCTTCTTAATCCAGAGGGTAATAGAGGGGGGGGCTTTGGATTTATTCAGGGCAAGAATGATGGACTTAGCAGGCAGTAAGTAGTAACGCTAACAGTACCCATAAGCTGTTTACGGAAAGGTGTTCCTTGCAGAGAAAGAGGAACAGTAGAGGATCTAATGGAAAGGAGACTTGAAAGATCACATTATTAGAATGCCTTATTTGTTCCCAGTAACGAATGATTTTAGGGCACGTCCACCAGATGTGATAGATAGAGCCAACTTCGGATAAATAGTGGGGGCTTAGAAATGCAAATGGGGAAAGGTCCCTTGTCACTGCTCCCAAACAAACATTCTGTTTCACCCAATTCCTAACTTGAAGGATCGCCCATCATGGTATAATTGTTAGGGACCAGGAACCAGACAGACACAAAAATGTGACGTGCAAAACACCTTTATTGAAATAAACAAAGCAAAATAGTGATCCAGGAGAGTAAACCAAAAGACAAGCCATGGTCAGTAATCAAAATGGGTACTCAGACAAGCCGGGTTCAGGAATACGAAGGTCAGTGATGTCATGAACAAGCCAGGAGTAAGAAACCAGAAGGGACGTCAGATGGCTTCCTCTGCACGGATAATCAGGAACACAGGAGAACGCACTTGCAGCCAGAAACAACACAAGGGCAAGGAGGAAATGGGCCTAGCTTCTTTAAATAGCCAGGAAGGGGTTGGCTGATAAGAATCAGGTGAATAACCATGCTACCAGAGAGGCAAAGGCAGATTGTTACTCATCAGCTGGGTCAACCAGACACAGGGAAGGAAAAGGTAGCTTGTATCATCAGCAGAGTGTTAAAGCACAGAGCAGTTCAACTAAACTGTGACAATAATCAAGGATAGCAGCTGATTTGGTAAAAAGTTCACAGTAAGACCCTCTTGGGACACCATGAGCGAGAAAAGTGTGTCCATGCCCTTGATTTTCCACAAGGTGAAGTAGGGTTGATCAAGACCTGCTTGGAAATAAGAGTTGCCTGCAATGATTTAAGAGGTGAGGGTGATTAGGAGTATGCCATGTCTTTATGAGGTGTCCCAGGATAATATGGCCTTTGCAGGTGGAATGGATAGAGTAAGATGTAGTTCATAAAAGTTGTAGAGGGTCGACGTTACTCAAAGAGGATGATAACTACTCTTTCAAGCCCTAGGAGTAGATGCGAAATCAAAACAATTTGAGATGGCTATCGCATTGAAGTAATTGCTAAAGATGAGAGGCCCAGACAGCCATTTTGGGGTTTGCAAGAAAGGAGAGATGCACTAAGACATGTTTTTTTTTTTTTGCCCTGACATAGGCAGAAACCAAAGATTGGAGTGTGACAATGATATGTGATGGAATATGAACAGGAATTGCATTAAGGAGATAAAGTACACTGGGGAGGGTCATGATTTTAAGTTTACACTATCAGACCAGGATCAGAAGGGAAGAGACCATCTCTTGAGGTCTGCAATAGTTTCAGTAAGGAGTTTGGAGAGCGGGATCTGAATGCCAAGATAAGTTTTGGACAAGGAAACTCATTGGAAAGGGAAGAGCCGTTTTAGCAGTGTGACAAATGTATGGGTCAGGTATATTAATATTAAGTATTTCAAAATCGGTGAGATTAATCTTAGTTTGCCCTAAAAAATTATCTCAAAACCCAGAAAAAAAGAGAAGATAGAAAAGAAGACCAATAAATCTCTGTTGGTTGTATCACTTAATTTCAAAGTCAACCAGAGATTGGGCTTTTTTTACTTGTCAAGCGTCATGTAATATTGAATCCCTAGTGTAGAGACCTAAGCATAATTTAAACAACCCCTGGGTAGCATATACATTTTCTATAGGTCATCAAGGGTTAATCTGTTTTTAAGTTTTAAAGAAGCAATGTTTTTAACTTACAGTGTGCTTGTTTAGGCTATTGCTCCTAAGTCAAGCTGATTCTTTATTAATCATGATACCATTCATTAACGATATTTAGTTAATCGGAAATGTTCTGTTATATATGCAGTGATCACATTTCTTATCATCAAAAGAGTATCATTCTGTGACTTAATTAGGTGCTTAACCAGGGCTAATTGTGGTGCTTGCAACAATGTCAATTGTTGCCAAGATTCCAACTCGTCATAAACACTTTTTTGTATTCGAGACAATTAAAGTCTCCTTTAACCCTTTGCTTGCCTAATGAAAGGACTTGGATACTCAAAACCTCCTGAATTCCAACAGGAGATCTATGTGTAACTTAAAGGGATCAGTTTATTTCAGTCAAAGCACTGATCTCTTTCCAGTGATCAACATTTTTTCAAACCAACTCTAAATCGTAGCAAGAGTTGATTACACTACTAGCAGCAGACGTATTGCCACCACAGTAACAGCCCCCTGTAAGAGACCTGTGTAGTTGGCTCAACTTGGGCTTGTTTTAACTCTTCGCCTGCCTGAATAACGATTTTAGTGATTAGTAGTGTTCTTCCTTTGCCCACATTGCTATCTTCCCATCCTACACCTAGTAAACTAATAACTCAGCCGATCCATAAGTATTTTCCTCAGACTTCGTATTATAAACAGTAGGGATGGGCGAAACTTTCTGCCTCAAGCTGAAATCATCGAAAAATGGCACTTTCTGCTTGGCGAAAAATTCCCCGCGAAAAGTGTAGATTTTCCGCTTTTTCCACTTTTTTCGCCCATTGACATCAATGGAAACATAGAAGTTGCACACAACACCCTTCTGCTGTGACTCGATCAACTCAGAACCAAATAAACTAGAGAGGGTGTATGTTCAATCAGGCCGGTTATTGCTCGACCGGTAGGAACCAGGCTGCGCAATCCGCCTTCGAGAAGGAGAAACTCAGAACGACGGTTGAGGGCGACACTGTGCCTTCCAGCTACCGATACAGGAGACAAGGGTCTTATACGAATGAATGAATGAATGAATGAATGATGCAATGCTTTGTAATTTAAGGGGTTAGATAATACAGGGTTACAAGTGTTTTGCAAAGTGAAACACTAAAATTGAGGTACCTGCCCAAAAGCTTACAATCTAAACTGGTAATGAGAGACATACAGAGTACATAAGGGTCAGTGCTGAACACAGTGCTAGCATTCTGGACAGGATAGGGGACACAAATAAAATAAATAATTAATAAGATCCATAGTTGTACAAAGTCAGTGACTTCTAGGATGTTTAGGTTTTGTTAAGAAAGTGTAGTTTTTCAAGCGGCAGGAGAAGTGCAATGGCGCAGGGTGGGAGGTAAAGCAGTCCATAGATAGGAGCAATGAGAGATAAATGTTTGATACATGAGAGGGCTGTAGATGCAAAAGGAGCCAAGAGATGACTATCACTGGCTGATCATAAGTGGTGTGATGGGGTATAGCGGGAGATCAGAGTGAAAATGTAGGAAAGGGTAGAGGAGAGAAGGGTCTTGACTGAGAGAACCACCATTTTGTAAGAAATCCGGAGTTTGATAGGCTGCCACTGGAGAGATTTGAGGAGGAGCAGAGCAAGGAAAACCCTAGGTGACAATATGGTAATTCATGCTGCAGCATTTTGTATGGATTGAAGAGGATGGAGCTGAGAGGCAGGAAGGCAAGAGAGAAGAAGGTTACAGTAGTCTACGTGAGAAAGGATGAGTGCTTGTATAAGAATTTTAACTGTGGAGGAACAGAGGAAGGAAGGCAGGAATGAATGAATATGTTTAGGGACAGATTTTAGCTATGGTATACTAAGAAAGTGATGCATTTCTGGAGCAAACGAACTTCCCCACTGAAAAGCAAATGACAATTCTGATTGATTTCAATGGGCTTAAAAGCTCCATTTAAATGTATGGGGATTTTGGAAATATGTATTTGCCTGTTCCTATAATACAGTTAAAGGGATAGTAATGTCAGAAAAAAGTATTAACTATATGGTAGATACAAATAAAATAGAGTACTTGCACATATTTGTATCTCTCAAACCATTATGGTTTGAGAGATATAGGGAAAAAAAAATCTCCGTTCCCTCACCTTTCTGCTTGAGGAGCGGTAAAGCCTTCAGAAGTAGATTCTGGTACCTGGATCAGATGGCAGCTCTTCAGCAGCGCCGACATAGCGATACCTAAAAATAAATACTTCATCAGAACAGTCTACAACGTGTGCCTGGTTTGCAAGCACATGATGTAGACCATTCCAGTGAAGTATTTATCTTTAAATATTGTTATATCAGTGCTGCTGAAGAGCCACGTCTGGTCAAGTGACCAGAATCTACTTCTGATAGCTTTACAGCTCGTCAAGCAGAAAGGGGAGGGAGCGGAGAACTTTATTTTCCTATATTTCTCAAACCATAACGGTCTGAGAGATACAAATAAGTGCAAGTACTCTATTTTAATTGTATCTACCATATAGTTAATATTTTTTTTCTGACATTACTATCCCTTTAATCTGCTCCAGAATTGAACTTACTCTCCTTAGTTTGTTAACCTCACAATAAATAAATGTGGACATTAATCACATGATTTGCTACCTTGGGAATTTTCTGTAATTCTGATCCACACATTCATTCAGAACACGTGAAAAACTGTACAATAATTGGAGATCCATCTTTATACATTGGTCACAAGAGAGATTTAATAATATAGTCAGGCAACAATGAAGTGTTGAATGTCATATAAGTAATGGATTTGAGCCATATAAAAGCCGATTTATCAGCTAGATAACATAAACAATGCAACATTTTATGTATATTGGTCTATACCTGTGATACTTTGCCTGCTGAGTTAATATACAGTAGCAGGAACTGTTTTAGGAATTGGATTAACCCTTTGAGGGCCAGAGAATTATCTGACACGCTGCTAAACAATGTGTCCGATACCTCTCTGGAACTCAAAGGGTTAACGTTTACATTCAAATTTAACACTGAATCTTTAACTCTTTGAGTGCCAGAGGGGGTATGAAATGCATTGCTTTGTTAAGTGAGACAAACACATTTATTTATCTTAAAATAAATCTCTTTTTCTATTAACTTACTCCACCTACTGGATAAAGGAAAAAAATTGTGCATCAATGAAAAAAAAAAAAAAATAACGTTAATAGTAACATAGATTCTTTTTAATGCTTTAACCTCTTGAATGCCATGAAACATTTCCAGGACATTACAAAAAATATTTTTACAGTTTTTCATAATAAATCTTCTGTTAGAATACATTTTAGCAACTTTACTGGTTTGTAAGTTTCTGAAAATGTTCTTCTAAACAGAAGCTATAGTCACTAAAGACAGAAAATGTGAGCAACCCAGCACTGGAAGAGTTAAAAGACCAATAGGGCTGCAAGGTGAATCTGTTATTCCAATTTAGTCCATGCAAAAATATTTCTTCTTAACTCCTTCATTGCTAAACTTTCCTAAACTTGAGTAAGTCTAAAGGGATAGTAATGTTTCATAATAAAAGCAGCTCTAATTAATTATCATAGTACTAGTTGAACAGCCCGTTACACGGGCCACAGTGCCTCTGGCAGCCGGTCACGGGGCAGTCACGTGCAGTAGAGACTGCCCGCGCCACTGCTGATACAGAGCTGGACGCTCCTTCAGAGCGCCTAGCTCTGTATCAGCCGCGGCGCGGGCAGTCTGTACTGCGCATGATTGCCGCACGCGCAGCAGTGTCTACTGCGCATGTCGGGCATTACACACGATTTAGCAAATTATTATATAGTATTTGCACTTTGGAGATTGTTATTTCAATTCTGTCAGAGTTGTAGTTCAAGAGTAATTCAATGACAAATTATCCCCCTCCAGACCCTTTTACTGATGTAACACTGCTCAGCCAGATCAGAAGGGAGGTGCCCAGGTAGACTGCAGAGAGGGACAATCTTCAATTAAGATAAGGGAAAAACCTGAAAAACTTGTCAAGGTGGGCAGGGCTTTTATTGTTCTAATAGAAACAAGATTGTCCCCTTCTGTTATCTGTTTAGTCTTACAACTAGATTCCACATCTGAGAAGAGATGGGCGGGAAAGCGAAAACTTTGGTTGTGAATATCTCTTAAACCATAAAGGTTTGAGAGAAAAGACTTATATCGTTCTTCATGTTTTTTTAATTCCTACAAAATAAAATAAAGATAAAATGAAGTATTACTATCTCTTAAGAAAGCTTTGCCTTTCCAACTGTTAGAAACTACAACACTCATCATTCCCAACCAGCCCCTGGCTAGCTGATGATGGTGAAAGGTGTAGCACCCAACAGCTGAGAGCTACATGTCACCATTAATCCCAGGGCAACAGTCCATTTCCATTTTCTTTGTTGGATTGTTGCCATAATCAGGGCTTGGAGAGATTAGAGGGGTGAATTATAACTACTATTCTATGCTATATCAGAAGCTGGAACTGACTTTTGAAGATATTCCTCCCTAACTTCAATTTGTGTCAGAATTTTTAAGGAAGGAATTATCTTAATTACTTGGGCATAATTGGAAAAAACTTCAATATATGACTACAGTAACATTGAGAGACAGAGGGAAAACAGCAGTTGAAAGTCTTTTAAGACTAGCTACAGGCAAAGAGGGGCACAAGTGGTTGCACTTGCAGGGAGTGTGTTATTTATTTATTTGTAGACAGTGAAAAATAATGACCAGAAATAAAAAATAAATAAATAAACTCTCTCTCTCTCTCTCTCTCTCTCTCTCTCTCTCTCTATATATATATATATATATACATATATATACTGAGGCTGATGGTGAGGAATACTAGAGGCAGGGACTTATATGATACAGCATTGTGTAATAGGCAAGACATCATCACACAGAGCGTGTTGTGTACTTTACTTTCATATCCGCACTACTTTGAAAATATCTAGTAATCAGACTAGCGGTAGGAGGAAATTAGTAGGAAACAGTGCAGGGATGTGTTAGTTAGTAGTAGCCCAAAAATTATGGTTGCTGCAGTATTTGCAATAAACAATGATGATCCTCTTCTTCCTAAGGAGAATATTTGTGACATAGAAAGTTTTTTCCACCTCCAGTATTATTAATAAACCAGATAAAAACACTGAAGATCACAACGATTTGCATGCATTTGCATGTTGATGGCATAATGGATGAAGATGTAGAAGTTCAGCCAACTTATGCATCTGACAATAATACAAACAAGTGCAACACCTGACCTGAAAGTAGTAGCAAATGTTCTGAAAATCCCTCTAAAGAGAAAAGTATAAAAGAAATAGTTTGAGACTTCAAAAAGCCCAGAGAAAAATAAAAGTGTTGGACATGAAGCGGTTGGATATGGTGATGATGACCTAGTTATTGATGATGATGATGCTCTAGCATTGTCTTCTTCAGATACATATGAAGTTAAGAATAAGTGAGATGATGGCATTTCCAGAAAATTAGTTAAAAGCAAAAGGCTCAGTTTTCCACCACTGAATAGGAACACTATGCCTGTTTATAAACTGTTTGAGAAATCAGTTGGAAAGTCTGACTCTGGACAAATAAAAATTACTAAAAATACACAATCATCCTCTTAGTCATCATTAGCACTAGCATTGCTTCCAAGCCCAACCTCCACACAGCCATACTCACTACTGTTGAGTAATCAGCAACATAGGACATCCACAATCCTAGCTATAAAGAGTGTGTCTATTGTTGGAGGTGCATCATCTTTTCAAACCTAATAGTACAATTGCTGCATCTAACCCTGGTAATAGTATTAGTAACCCCTTAGGAACCTCTAAATGTATGAAGTCTATAGCATGGATCACACATGATTGAAAATCTAACAGTGTTGCTATCTGTTTTCTATGTAAGAAGCATGTGGGCAGGGGGAAAGCAGGATAACATATAGACACATCCGTATTGAGATTCCATATGAAGCAGAATCACAGGACAGACCATCAACATGTCAGAGATGCCATGACTAGCTGTATTAGAAGCACTTGTAAAAGTCCCCGGGACTCTGGGGCACATAACAGTGGTGCTGTAGTCCTCAGTTTCTGTAGTACTGAGGTGGTAAATATTGCAGCCATAGAAAACATAGGTGAAAAACGTTCTCATGGAGAATGTATTAAAACTGACAAAAAGGCAGAAATTGTATGCATTTTCTAGAGGAGAGGCTTTTCACATGAAATGCAAAAAATTGTTAGTTTTCCCATGGAAACTTTTTTTTTAACTTTTCACCCATCCCTAATAATTGGCTCAACAACTGTGGTTGAATTAGCTTCCATCATCCTTAGATGGCCAGGGGACGATGGGAATTGTGGTCAAGCAACAGTTAGTTAACTACAGATTACCTAATTCTACTTTATATCCAGTATGTTACTACCTTAAATAAATAATTGTAACCTTTTTATTTTTACCTCACATTTTCTGCAAGTGCATATATATATATATATAAATATATATATATATATATATATATATATATATATATATATATATATATATATTCATTGTTTGTATTTTTTTTTCTAGGTACACCATTTTTTTTATTCTTATATGTTTTGTCAATGCACTCCCTGGATTTCTGATTCCAGGGAGCTTGTGAAAGCATAGATTGTGGCACAATGTGGACAAAGTATATTCTATGTCACTATATTTTTTACATAGAATCTCTTTTTTTAATTTTCATAGTAGCACCTTAAATTACGATGAAAAAAAGATGCAAGTCCATCAAGTTCAACCTTTGCTTCATAACCCAGAAAATGAGAATTATATAAGCCTTCTTGCCACCAAAATTAATATTAGTCTATTTACTGGTACTTTCTGTTGTATCTGTTAATACACAGTATAACAATGTATGTTCCCATCTGCCAGAAATGCATCCAGTCTTCTCTAAATGTATCTACTGTATCTACCATTACCACATCCTTGGGCAAAGTACTCCCCAATTCAATCTACTGTATCTACCATTATCTACCATTACCACATCCTTGGGCAAAGTACTCCCCAATTCAACAGACGTTACTGTAAAAAAACCTTCCTCTGCTGAAGTTGGAACTTCATGTCCACTAATCTTAAGGTGTGGCCCCTAGTTATTTGATCAGGCCTTGGAATAAAAAGCTCAAAAGAGATCTCTGTATTGACCGTGAATATACTAATATATAGTAGCAAGATCTCCTCTTAGTAACCTTTTCTCTAGAGTAAATAAACCAAGCTTGTTCCTCAGGTTAATTCTTCCATTTTCCTTATTGTTGATCTTCACTGTTCTCTCTCCAGTTTTAGAATATCCTTTTCAGAACTGGTGACCAAAACTTCACTATTTGAAGTGAGGTCTTACCAATGATTTGTACAGTGGCAAAAGCATTTAAGAATTTAAGTTTAAAAGGAGAGGGTACAGTGGTGAATGCACAATGGTGATTCTGCTGTAAATCTGGCATTTGAATGGATCTTCAGTTCATATATCAAGTTACTAAGCTACAAAAGGCAGAATTCCTCGCCTTAATGCCTATTGAGCCAAAGGGGAACAATATTGCAGTTTGTGTGTAAATCAAGGTGCTCCTTTACTGAACTCCTTGTTTAAGGCTATGTATTAAACATGCCACAGAGAAATTGGCTTGAGTGTGCGCCATTCCTCTAGATAAGCTATGGGGCTGTTTGACAAAGCTTGCTTGCATTAATGTTCAAGAAATGGGAAAATTGTTCATCACCAGTTTACACTACAGACATCATTCATTGTACTGAGTATGTTGATGAGCCTGGCTTTAGTGGAGTTGCACTGGTGGATCCATACATTAGCTCCATTATCTCTTTAACTCTTTAAGTTCCAGATAGCATCAAACACACTGGGGGAGATGGACTAAAGGTAGATGCTGTGCCGATATTATTTTGTACATTTTTTCAAAGCACTTTGACTTTTTGATGTAGACACACATCTCTATATGCACAAAAAATTAGGGATGCAAGGGGAGGGGAAGGTCCCCATTAGTAGGGGTGGGAGAAAAGAAACATTTCCAGCATGAATTTTCACAAAAAAAAAAAAAATTTTGCTGTTGTTCTTGGTGCTGAAATGATTCTCTCCACTCCCCTACTGAGCAAGTGGGGAAGCAGAGAGAATGCTCTCGGACTTCAGGGTTGTCATACTGCTGGTGATATGTGAGGAAGAGCATTCCTTCCAAATTTCCATCAGTTAGACAACCCTCCATGCTTATGATTGATTGAGGGCTGTTACATAATGGAATCTACAGGGAGATCCCAACTTCGCCTACCTGAGACTGTGAACTCTGACACCAGAGGCTGCTGTTGAAGTTTAGTGCATGTGGTGAAGTGCCATATTAACATATAAACACACACCCATAGTGTCTCATTATCCTGCATTTCCATATGGAAATTACTCATCGTGCTCCATTTTAATATAGAAATAGGCCATTGTCGATGTGATGAGTGGAAATGTGTAAACTTGTCGAAGGCATGTCAGATTGATGTTGATGCAGATTTTTGTCTGATTGATGAGGATGTGATGTCAAAGACACTTAAGTGCATACTGGTGGTGTGCCACTGAACGGGTCTCTGGGATAGGAGACACGCTGCACATGTCACTGAATATAGCATATAATGATTGACAGCGATCCCTTATCTCACTCCCTCTTTTATAGTATTGGTTTACACATATCATAGACCTGCGGTGGAATTCAATTATTAGTAGATATTTTCCTATTTTTTTGTTTGTATGATGAAATACCTAAGACAGATAATTAAATGTGCTTGTTTAGACAGCTAATCTACCCCAATTAAGAGGTCTGTAGTTATAATGGAAGGTGATCGGTAAATTGTAAAGTCAGTACCGTAAAATCTCGGCTATAATACGCACAATTTTACCCCACTTCTCCTTATGTGAAGTGGGGGGGTGCGTATTATACACGAGAGTTTAAAAAATAAAAAAAAATTAGGGTTGGCTGATCCCTTCCCTCCCTCCCTCGGGTCAAACCCGCTGTCACAACAAGCCTTACTTGCTTGAAGTTTAACTCCCCACTTGAATTACGCATCTTCTGCTGTGTGGAGAAGGCAAAATACAGCTTGTTGTGACAGCAGGTTTGAGCCGGGGGAGGGAGGGAAGGGATCAGCCAACCTTTATATTTTTTTAGCAAGGGGGAAAACAAGGGTGCGTATTATACATAGGCACTCTTGTTTTCCCCAAAAATCTTTGGTATAATATGCACCTGCATATTATACACAGGTGCATATTATACCTGAGATTTTACGGTAATCAAGTGAGTCCATATAGTAGGGGGAACAGGCAGAGGTTGGAGAAGAACTGTGGGTCTGGAGTGTGGTGCCTTGTTCTTAGTGTAAGGAACATAGGATGCGATAAAGTCCAAAATGTCCTGGTTGGTTTGATGGCCTCCTGAAATTCTGTTCCAAGAGCTCTGGGGTTTTCTTTGCTGGATGTCCTAGAATGGACTCAAAATGTCTGGATAAGCAGTCAGCTTTGGTGTACTTTTAGCTAGAATGATAAGAGATCATGGAATTGAACTGGGTAAAGAAGAGAGCTTACCTGGATTGTCCAGGATTTGGAAGATGGGTTGATTCAGGAAAAAGCAGGGTTTTGTGAATTGTTAGGATTTTTCCAATTCCACATAGTACATCAGCCTCAATAAGTCAATGTTAACCCTTTAAATGATAACCATCACTTGATAGTTTCCCCATGGGCAAATCTGCTCTCTGGGGCAAGACCTGCTTATGAAAAGAGTCTGAAACGAGGCCCCCATTGCTACCCATTGCTTCAGGTCTACAGCTCAAAGGATAGTTTCCTGCATGTAGGTCCTCATTGCCCCTCTGTATTGAGCCTCAGCTCAGCACAGAAGGTATATGGTGATTTACATAAAACTCAGGATTATGTGGCTGAGAGTCACAGACATCAGGGCTATGTTCAAGCCATGGGGGTAATTTTTTAACATTGCAAAAGGCAGACCAGAGCTATTTCAGGGTTACCCAGTACAGCACTTTGCTAAAATATATTCCCATTGGAGCAGGCTTAGTAAAACATGATATTTGCCTTTTATGGACTAGAGGGGTATGCAATGCATTGCTTGGCAATGTACAACTCACAGCTCTGACCCTTAAATGCTACTCAGGATGTCAAGCAGTTTTTATATGAGAAAAATGGCCAAATAGTAAACTGATCTAAACAGTAATACAGGTCAGTAATAGAAATGTTTTTTGAAATATTTAGTAATTAGATTCTTAGTGCATTTTTTGTCAGTCATGTCAAAGTAGTAAGAAAAAAAGCATTTGTTCGCAATATGAAAAAAGTATAATTCATTGTAAAGTGTAAATAGGAAACAGAGGCTTTTGTGAAATTATGGCTAGTGTATACCCTTAGGCTGAACAAAGAGAGATCAAGGAAATATTTTTGTTGAAAACTACTATGTCTATAAAATTGCTTCTGGGTAAATTCTGCCAATGCTCTCTGATACATCTACAGTGAAATAACTGATAGATATACAAAAACATATATAGAAAATAAATCAGAATAGTTTTAACCTGTTGTGGACCAGAAGGGTGTACAATGTATTGTTTTTTGATTTGTTGCACATGTCTCTGGTGTTCAAAGGTTTAACCTTTTGAGTGCAGGAGAGGTGTCCAATGAATTGCAAAACAATGGAGAAGATGCACTAACGGTCAAAAAGGGCACATAATGTCGATTCTCCTTCAATGTCTGGTGACAACTGGCTTTTTACAAGTCACAGGGGCTCCCTTATTGAGTGTATGTTACCACTCCCAGGATTCTGAGGCTGGTATAGCCTACGGAGTGGAATAGTTTGCACGCACGATTACATCATTACTAGGAGGTGTGATTCATTAGTGCAGACCAGAGCTGTATGCAAGGGGGAAGGTTAACAGAAGCTGGTCCTCATTTTGAAACCTTTAGGTGCTAAATAATTAGTATTGTACTTTAGATGTCACTAATATCCCCCACTTTAGGAGTGATAGATTTTGCAATTAACTAACTCGGATTGATTGTGATACTATTTATCATTCCATGTAGTTACATACTGCTACTATCTCATATAAGAGTGAGTTACATTCCCAGTACATAGGTTTAGCAGTCCAACAGTTAAGAGTATGACACTTTTGATACAGACTCCAGACTAGCTGTACCTATGTTGATTTTATATTCATTTTTGTTTTCATTACTATCCAGATTGATAGAGGAAGATACAGATATTATCTTAATTATGATTTATTAAAGATTAAGTCTTATAGCGATCCCGTATACTGCAATTAACACTTACACCACTGAACGGGTCTCTGGGATAGGGGACACGCTACACATGTCACTGAATATATGAGTGACAGTGATCCGTTATCTCACTCCCTCTTTTATAGTATTGGTTTAAGATATTTTATCACAAGAACACGGTCTGTCCTTAAATATTGTTTTCAACAGGGGTCCTCCATTCAATTCACTGAGGATAGAGGTCCTCCTTTCATTTCACTGATTGCCTCTTTTTAATAGAACAGTCATGGTTAATGATCAGCTTATATTGCCTTCCATAATGAAGATTAAAAATTGCTTTCATGTCTCAGTCCTGAAACTAGTCATCAAGAACCATTTCTAACATCCACCTGTTCCTCCAGGACCTGTACTTGTTCAAAGCAAAGAGGAATATCTGGCTCGTAAGATCCTGGATTCCTGTCTTTTAATTTAAGATCCAGCAGAACCCTGCAGTACCCTGTTAATGGAAAAGGTTGTGGGCCCAAAGAACAGTTTTGGATTGCAGCTTTGGACAGTTACTCATCTATGTTAGCCTTTCATAGTGTCTTTCCAGATAAACTTGGTAGCCCAGATGTCTCTCCCTTTTAGGTGGGTGTCACGGTTACCCAGAGAAGTTCAGGAGTCAGTACGGTTTAGTTAATGCAGTTTATTAAGAAATGACATAAAGAGGATATATACAATATACACACTAGGAATAAACACAGGGTAATAGCCAGTAAGTCTGCTATCAGAAAAAATAGGTTGCAATGCTAACCACTGTGCTGGAGACTAGGCCTTAGCCACTGGAAGTCTCAGCTGGAACCAGGAACAGGAACTGGAACAGGAACCCAGGATCTTGATCCAATGAGGAAAGAGGTCTGACTCAGCCTGCAGTCAGAAGGAAATATCACTGACTCACACCTGGAGCCAGTAAGGGTGAATACTGACTCACGTCTGCAGTCAGTAGGAGCGAATACTGACTCACGCCTGCAGTCAGTAGAAGTAAGGTGAAAAATGACTCACGTCTGCAGTCAGCTATGCAAGTCTACCAGAGCCCCAGGCCCGCACTATATTGGGTGTCTGATCACCAGGGGAAAAGACGAAAGGATAGTCAGACAGAGCCACAAGTCAGCACCAGAGGGGTAGTCAGACAAGCCGGGTCATACATGGTTCAGGTAGTCAGCCAGAGCCACAAGTCTGCACCAGATTGGATGTCCACTATTAGGTTAGGCAAAAGAATAGTCAGACAGAGCCACAGGTCAGCACTAGAATGGATGGAAGACTAGCCAGGTCATACACGGAGCCCAAGGTAATAGAACTGCTATGAACAACAACACAAGGGCAACTGAGTCAGGCCTCAGTCTGCTCTTTAAACCCCTCCACAGGATGTAGAAGGAGCAGCTCAGAGGGAGGAAGTAGGAAGTTGATAGAAGGAGACTACAGGAAGCAAACAGATAAAACAGAGGCCTGCAGCATGCTTGAAGCCTCCCACCTGCAGATGATGCTGAAGTCAAGGTAAGCTGGAACAGTGGGTGGTGTCACATACATAATTCCTCATGCTTACAATTCATATCTAGTTCTCTTATAGAGGAAAAAGCTCTTTGTGATGTCTTTTTGTGAGTATTTGCACATTCTGCATTGTGTGTGCTTGGTCAAGACTGCGAGCCATTTCACACATGGCATTTGACAGTCTTCCAGATGCTACTCAGTCTGTTTGTGCCTCCACTAATCCTTGAGCCTTGCAAGAGTTTGCAAGCATGTCAACTGTCTCCTGGTTTTGATCTTGGCCTAGTTGCACAAATTAGAAGTGAACTGAGCCTATCCTGGTCCTCTGTCTGGTACAAGGTTTGCGTGACTTAAAGGGATAGTAATACTTCGTTTTAACTTTATTTTATTTTGTAGGCATTAAAAAACATGAAGAATGATATGTCTTATCTCTTAAACCTTTATGATTTAAGAGATATTCACAAGCAAAGTTTCCCCCTCCCGCCCCTTTTTCCTAGTGTAAGCAATCTCTTCTCAGATGTGAATCTGGTTGTAAGACCAGACAGATAACAGAAGGGGACAATCTTCTTTGTATGAAAAGAATGAAAGCCCTTCCCCCCTTGACAAGTTTTTCAGCTTTTTCCCTTATCTTAATTGAAGATTGTCCCTCTCTGCAGTCTACCTGGGCACCTCCCTTCTGATGTGGCTGAACGGGAGGGGGATACCTTGCTTGTGAATATCTCTTAAACTATAAAGGTTTGAGAGATAAGACTTATATCGTTCTTCATGTTTTTTTAATGCCTACAAAATAAAATAAAGAAGTACTACTATCCCTTTAACTTATCCTGCCCTGATGATGTGATCATCATTCTGGGGCAATGAAAGGTTTTTGGAACTGGTATAGTTTTTCCAGTGTGAGAAGGCTGGAAAGAGGGGAAATAGAGGGATCACACTTTGGCATATCCACACTAATTCAGCACATCCAGCATAACCACAGCTACTCTCTGTCTCTTTCTCTGTCAACTATAACCTCACAGCATGGCAGAAACTTCTTTATAGGATTGCAGCAGAAATTCTCATGCTATAGATTTCATAGGCTAAGAACTGCCAAATCCTCCTGGGAATGTCATCAACAATCATGAAAAGGCAGAAATCTTAATGAATGTTCTATCCAAAACATTCCGGTGAAAAGAAAACTGGTATTTTCACCCATCCTTAGTCCTGATGCCCCCAAATGAGGTCCAAGTAGATGCCTTGGACCAATATCACCACACACTTTGCTATGAATTAATACATAGAAAAACACAGTCAGAGAGAAGAACATTGGGGAAGTCCATTGCGTTGAATCTTTCAGCACTAATCAGTCACCTCCACCACCAAAACACCCAGTGATGGTATACTAACAAGAACTGTGGATGAAGAATTAAAAACATAATCCTATCTATAATGTTCTATATCACAAAACATTTTCATAAATAATCTTCCAATCATTGATGATACTGGGCAGTTCCTCTTGACTTCATTCTCCCGAATAGCATAAATACATATACAAAACATAATGGTGCTATATTGCTTGCTTTACAATTCTATATTAAACATTTGAAATTTGCATTCTCATGTATGAAGGGTCATAGTGGGAATATTCCCAAAACACTCTGACATTAATTGCCTGCAGAGAAGGCACCCGACTCTACACCCAGGGCTCCACACCTGTGGAACCGACAGTTAGTCTCCATATACAAAAATAAAAAGCACTGGTCTCTCTCCAAGATTAAGCTAATTTATTAAAATCTACATAAATATGTAAATATAATTGGATCATGAATGTGTTTCACGGCTTAAAATGCCACTTTCTCAAAACTACTGTGTTAACAAAAAAATGTATGAACCTAGACAGGCCACACACTGGGGTGTGTCTAATAGCATAATAAGTGATCATATTGGCCTGAAATAGAACTAATTTTCATACTGTACAAGACATTAGCATAAAGTGTCAAACTGTGAAACAAAAACTCACAAGTTAAAATCTCACAAACAATTTATATACAGAGTAATGAGTAATACAATACGAAGGCAGCTTTGAATTCTCAGTAAAACAAAATAAACTTCTTTTAAAGTGAAATGATCAGTTTCAATTCCTTCAACAGAAACATCTTGTGAATGACATACTGAGAAGAACTGGAGCAGTTCTGGAGCAAACCAATTGTGCTATAGGAGATAAAAATTCATAGAATTCCTGTTGACTTAAAGGGGACTTTACCCCCTTGAATGGTGGAGAGATCTCCAACACATTGATTCACAAAGTGTTGGAGACCTCTCTATCATTCACTTGGTTAATAGCTCCAGATAATTCAATGGAAATTTGTGTGTGTCACTGTGCTGCAGTTAGCTTGCTCCAGAATTGATGCAGTTCATTTTAGTGCAGAAACTTGTTATTTCTTTGCTTTAAAAATTAGCTATGTTACTTCACACTGAATATGTTTTCTACAGTTTTTGTTGCAAGCAGATTTGAGTGTTTTACCTCATGTGGACTTCAAATAAAATGTGTAGATCTCAGGGCTGGCTCAGAATCTAAAAAGGATTTGATGTTAGTTTGATGATCTGCCTCTACAGTTAAAGATGCCTTGGTTTGTAGTAAATTGGCTGAAGAACTGTTGGAGGTTCAGGCTTGGTTTCATCAGACCATTCTGCCTACACAGCAGAAAATTAGATCGATCAAGCACATAAAAATCAATGTCAAAACAGTCCTGCCTTGGGAAACAGTTACTTTTCACAGCCTTAAACCTGTGGCTATATACTGTACATGTACTGTTGTAGACATTGTAAAAACTAAATTAAACAAAAAAAGAAAATAATTATATGAAGGAAAGAACCAAAGGTTTAGTACATAAAAAGCCTAGCAGATGAATCAATATAGTACATTAAAGGAGAACCAACACCTTCTAACAATAACACACTACTCTTGCCTTACTATGGCTATCCTAATTGCTCCCCATGATTTTTTCCCTAGCTCCTTGGTTTAAGAGACACCATCTTCTATCAGTTCAGAATGCCATGTCTATGGAGGCGGACATGGCAGTTGCTCACTACAGATGATAATCTTAACCCTTTAAGAACCACATGGGTGTGCACTACATTGCTGCAGTTTAATGTTGATAATGTAAAATAATGCACTTGGAATGTAAAAATCCACAGGCAGAATACAGTAGTATTGGTACTGTGCTGTCAGAGACAACCATGGAAAGAGATTTGGAAGTAATTATTTCTGATGACATAAAAGTAGGCAGGCAATGTAACAAAAGCATTATGGGGAATACAAGCAGGGTTCTGGGTTGTATAGCTAGAGACCTTAGTAGCAGAAAAAGAGAAGTGGTCATGCCTCTCTACAGATCTCTGGTTAGACCTCACCTAAAGTATTGTGTACAGTACTGGAGACCTCATCTCCAGAAGGATATAGATAATCTAGAGAAAATTCAGAGAAGGGCTACTGAAATGGTGACTGGTTTACAGGAAAAGACATTTCAGGATAGACTAAAGGATCTGAACATGTATAGCTTGGAGGAGAAAAGAGAGAGAGGGGATATGAAAGAAACATTCATGAAGGGATTCAAGAAAATTCAGGAAGGAAGTAAATTTCTAAGGAGTAAAAATGTTAGGACAAGAGGCCATAGTCTAAAACTAGAGGGACCAAGGTTTAGAGGTAATGTAAAAATTTTACTTCACTGTGAGGGTGGTAGATAAGCAGAATAGCCTACCAGCAGAAGTAGTAGAAGTTAATACAGTAACAGGATTTAAGCATGCATGGGATAGGCATAAGGCTATCCTGAACATAAGGCCAAGGACCAATTCATTTGTCATTTGGCTTATTATGCAGCGAATTAGAGATTTTAATTCATGGCTAGGGAAGTGTGGCCAAAAACATGGATTTGGCTTTGTTTCTCACACCAAACATATTTGGTGTAACAAGGAATTATACAAAAAGGATGGTTGCATCTTTCTCAAAAGGGAACAGAGGTTCTCAGCAAGCAATTCAGAAGTTTTGTTAACAGGTATTTAAATAAGTAGAGGGGGGCAATGGAATGATACAGGTTAAAACCAATTGCCCCCCACAGCATTGCACAGATGAATTTGATCAAGGTATGTCTGTTGCACATAGGTCAAAAAACAGTAGACTTCGAGCCATGTGTACAAATGCCCGCAGTTTAGGGAATAAGAACTCTGAACTCATTGCAATAATAACTAGTGAAGATGTGGACTTAGTGGGAATTACCGAGACCTGGTACAATGAAAATAATGACTGTGATATAGAAATACCAGGGTACTCGCTATTTAGAAAAGGCAGGAAAGGTGATGGGGTTGCTATTTATTTCAAAAACAGCTTAAAGGTTAATCTTATACAGGGTATGGAGGAGAACACAGAGACTGTTTGGATAGAATACTGGAATAAGATGTTCACTCGTATAGGTGGGATCTATAGACCCCCAGGACAAACAGAGGAATTGAATCAACAGCTAGTCAAGGAAGTAACTAAGATGACTGTGAAAGGTGAGGTTATAATTATGGGGGATTTTAATCTTCCTGATGTGGACTTGAAAAACCAAGCAGCGGGTTCAGCCAGGAGTAGAGATATCCTAAATTCTTTACAAGGATTAGCTCTTAGTCAATTAGTACAAGAAGAAGCATTAAAGAAATATAAGCAGACACTTAAATAAAGATGTCTTTAAGAAACGACCAAGGACCAAAAAAGGTTTGAGGTTTTTACTGTAGGAAAATGGGCAGACTAGATGGGCCGAAATGGGTCTTATCTGCCGTCAAATTCTAAGTTTCTATGTTTCTATTCCCCCTGGAATGTCTACCCTGTTGCAGCTCTTTGTGTCATCTGGAAAAAGGCATACCTTACCTTGAAGATTTTTGCAATATCATCAATAAAAATATTAAAAAGAAAGGGGCCCAGTAATGAGGTCTATGAGGAACCCCACTAGTTACACTCACTTTAAGGAGGGGTAGCCAATTGTTGGACCCCGGAATGTAATCTCCTGCTGTCAGCTAGATGCTGACATCATGGGGAAGGAGAGAGAGGGGCAAACTTTCAGTGTGAATATCTCTCAAACCATAGTGATTTGAGAGATAGTTGTTGCACCATTCTTCTTATTTTCTTGAGCTCTACAAAAATATAAAAAGTTATTATGGGACATTACAGTCCCTTTAAGGTACTGTCCTGTCAGAGACAACAAAGGAAAGGGATTTGGGAGTAGTTATTTCTAATGATTTAAAGATAGGCAGGTAATGTAATAAATAGTTGAGGAATGCAAGCAGGGTGCTGGGTTGTATAACTAGGGGCATTAGTAGCAGAATGAGGGAAGTGTTTATGCCATGTTACAGTCTCAAGTTAGATCTCACCTAGAGTATTGTGTAAAGTACTGGAGACCCAATATGCAGAAGGACATAGATACTGTAGGGGAAATTTAGACAAGGGCTGCTAAAATGGTGACTGGTTTACAGAATAAAGGATCTGAACATGTATATCTTGGAGGAGAGAAGAGAGAGAGGGGATACGATAGAGATATTCAAATACATGAAGGGATTCAAAAAAGTGCAGGAGGGAATTACATTTCAAAGAGGTAAAAATGTTAGGACAAGAGGCTATAGTCTAAAATTAGAGGGACACAGGTTTAGACGTAATGTAAGAATGTTTTACTTCACTGAGAGGCTAGTAGATAAGTGGAGTAGCCTACCAGCAAAAGTGGTAGAAGTTAATGCAGTATCAGAATTTAAGCATGCATGGGATAGGCATAAGGCTGTCCTGAAAATAAGACAAGAACAAGGACCAAATAAGGTTTGAGGTTTTTACAGTAGGAAAACGGGCAGACTAGATGGGCCGAATGGTTCTTATCTACTGGCGAATTCTATGTTTCTAACAATACAAACCTACAAACTTTTATCACGTAAGTCTGCAGTTAAGTTGAAGAACAGTCTGTAAAATTACTCTATTCCATCATATTTTAGATATGCCATAACAGTTTAATGTGAATCTTCAGCCTTTTAGACAAGTATGAGCTTTCACAATGGACTGCTATGGAGTAATTTAGCCCATTGAGTTACAGTGCAAAACCAATGATTCATTAATCATTCAGTAAACCTTTAGCATGTAACAGTTTAAATACACCGTATGGAATAAATTAAAAACTACACACGTGCATTTGTTTTGTAATGAATTAGAATTCAACCAAAAATCCTGTGTTTCATGAGACTGAGATTAAATCTACATACCAAGTGTAAGGTGAACAAAGTGACAGAATAATCAATGGCAGTTATAATATTTTTTGTTGAAAGTGATTTGTGCAACAGGGAAAGCGGCAATGGACCATGTGAAAGAGGGAGGAGAGAAGAAGTAATTGATACATAGAATAGCCAATACAATCCTGGCAGGAAATGGAGGGATAGTCACCTCAGTTTTGGCTGTGATTGTTGTAACAGCCTATGAATCTCTAGTTTATCTGTGATTGTTTTACACTTTGGTCAGCCCTGATTCCCAAGAGGGATACCACCTGAAACTAATAAAATGTGGATGCAGCACATTTTCCTTACTTGCAATTTAGCAGCCAGAAGAGGAGTATTGTCACAGTCATTGTGATCATAATATTATCTTACTGCATTGTTAGAAATAAAGCATTCATTTATTTTTTTCTTCTGATTGCCTTCCTTTAGTGATAGAGGCTATATTAGTTTGTTATTTTAACAACTGCTAGATCTAGGTTAGCTAGTAAATAATAATTAGTAGCTAAGACAGCTATTGTAATTAATAGGTAGGTTAGCTAGTAAAAATAACAAGTAATAATAGTTACATGAGCTAGTGTTAGAACATCATATTAAAATAAAACATGTCTGTCCATCCAATCCATATCTGTGTCCACTATCCAGTGAGTAACTATGCCTGTTCCTGAGTGTGTTAATTTAAAGGAGCAGTAAACTTTTTTTTTAATGAAAACATATATTTTATAGAGCTTTTCCTGCTTAATAAAACAAGATCACTCCCACTGCTTTCAGATGTTTTATTCAACATTTATAGCAGTTCAAATAATCAGGAAGTGAATTTACTGTGTGTTTCCTTCCTGGAAGTTCTAACTGACAGGAAGTGACAGGCAGTTTCTATCACATTCTATGGAGAACTGTATGTCTCTGACTTTTCTGACTTTGCTTTCCATTAGAATCTAACAGGAAATCTAATTACAATTTGACCACTAGAGGGCACTGCTAATGTAAAAAACAAGGGTTTAAACTGTAATAACTCTGGAAATATAAATCCCTCCGCAGTGGGAGTATACTTATTTTACTCAATGGGAAAATCCCTAAAATATATATATTTTTTCATATTGTTCCTTTGAGAAAAAGTAACGTTAGATTTTCTGTTCAGACTTAAATGCACAACTGCACACAAATAAGCACTGTGAATGTGCAGTGTTCCAGAGACGTCACTGCTGTCTCCATCATTATGAATTTTATTCCTGAGTGTGTTAATTTGATTGTAAGAGAATTAAATAAGATCTGCTGTTCAGTCTTAAATGCACAACCTCACACAAATAGGCAATGTGTACGCGCAGTGTTCCAGACATGCCCCTGCTGTCTCCAGCAACTCCTGAGGAGGGGAGATGCACTAATCTCTGATAAAGTGATTATAAAGCAGAGACAACTTCTCCAGTGATATCAATTCTCCAGTTCCTATGTTATTTTAATATAGCCCATGTACTAAGATCTTTTAGGCATCTTAGTGCATAGGTTCCATAGAATAACATAGGAACTGGTGAGTTTATCACATTGGAGAAGTTATCTCCTCTATATCATCGCTTTATCACACTTTAGTAGTGCATATACCCCTATTGTTCCTGATAATGTTATAAAAAGTTAAATTAGATTTACTGTTCAAACTTACGTGTACAAATAGGCACTGTGCATTCGTAGTGTTCTAGATGTGCTACTGCTGTCTCCAGCAGCTATGCCTATTAGTCCCGAATGTGTTCATTTAATTTAAAAAAGGAATATTAGACTAAGATTTAAAACTTAAGAGTTCAACTGCACACAAATAGGCACTGTGCATGTTCAGTGTTCCAGATAGGCCACAGCTATCTTCTAACAGAGTCAAAGATACAGCTGCTTCTGTCCTTACAATTAGAGGTAAGGGTATGTTATTTTAAATTGGGTGCTTTCTTTCGTTAGATATAGTACATACCTGTACTTCCACAGTCATTAGACTTTTCTAGCCCATATACCATACAGCTGCTGTATGTATGTCATTAGACTTTTCTAGCCCATATACCATGCAACTGCTGTATCTATATATCCACACTGGTCTAATGCTGTTGCTAAAGGTGGAGTTACTGCAGTGCAAACTTTTGTGTCCTCCATCACCTCCGGAAGACTAATATTGTTATTGTATCAGAGTAAGAGATGCTGCTGCTTCCTTCTTTTCTCTCAGAGATTAAAGTGAATGTTAGTTTGGGAGGAGGATTGTGCTGGTAGACACAACCACCTGTACTTCCTCAGTCAACAGACTTTTATATCCCATATTCAATGCTGCTGCTGTGTGTGTCTGTGTAGGCTGGTCTAATACTGGTGCTGGTGGTGGGAGCACTGCAATTCAATCTCTTATCTCCTTTATCACCTCCTATCATAATCCACTATAACAAACTTCTATCAATGTCAAGCTGCTACTGCTTACTTACTCTCACAATTCAGTGCATGTTTTTTGATGGACTTGCTCATGAGCATGCTCCTTATGCACACTCATTGAACATTAACAAATGATAAAATGAAATAAAACTAAAAAGTCAGGCCTTTATTATTTATATACCCTGATGGAAACCCTGATGGAATGGATAGAATGAATGGCCAAGTTATATATTATTTATTTGAATGAACCTTGTTTAAATGTCAGTCCAGAGAAGGTGGCAGGGGCTTTCACCATTGAAAATAGTGTTGAACTAATTTCCTCTGGCAACAAAAATATTAACGATAATATGACTTACAGAACATAAAGAAAAATGTGAATTTCCTCTGAACATTTCAAACATTTTTACAAAAATTATTCAGATGAGCCAAATTTTCCTCGACATGCACCAGCTATTAAATACACTGCTATGATATAATATGACAACATGGTCTTCAACCTCACTACAGACTTACACATGTATGATTTATTGGCAAGATTTATACCAACATCACAGGGTTATTATCAACCTCTCCTCTTAGTACATATAGTAATGTGAGATCTGTTCCAACTAAGCAAATTTCCCACATCACATTGGCAGACAGATCTCAAATTTCCTTCTACAGGAGGAGACTGTGGTCTCTAGGGATATTATATCAATCAAGTAGTAATTAAAGATTTATCTTTCAGAACTAATAATTTACAAATAATTTATACATTTAACTAGGATTATTCTGTGGTAGCGCATTCAGAAACTTTGACTTAGTTTGACCATAGCCATAATTTCCTCAACATTCCACTAATCAACCATCAAACCAAATTTTGAACGTTTCTCTCATCTTTACTGCTGTTCACATATACTTTTGTGAAAAATGTTCTTGTCTCATCTCTCTTCTGCGTTTCTATACAATAGGGATGGGAGACATTCTTCACCTCAAAAGCGAAACAGGAGAAAAATGGCTCTTCCCAATGAGTAGGACATTTTTTGCAAAAAGGGGACAATTTTCCTCTTTTTTCACCTAGCTCATTGCATTGAAATCAATGGGAAGACTTAACCGCCTCCCCCCACGCACACACACCATTATGTAGCAATTTTCCTTTATTTTCCCTCAGACATACTATAAAAGGGGTGTCAGGTTCTCACATCATGTAATTTCTATATTTGTTAGCAAGAGAGAAGAAGAATTGAGAACAGTTTGAAAGGCTGATCCTGGACAAGAAAAAATAGCAAAAAATACACAGTCATCCTGCCAGTCATCATCATCATAATACACATTAGTGTTGAGTAACCAGCAGCAACAACATACATTATCAAAATCCACAGCCCTAGCTTTGATGAGTGCCTCTGCTGCTGTCGGGAGTGCAGCACCTTTGACATCTACTAGTAGTACAATTGCAGCAACATCTACCACAGGTAGTAGTAGCAGCCCCTCTGGAACCCATCAGTCTATGAAGTCCACAGTATGAATATACTTCACTCATGATCCAAAAGCTAAGCATGTTGCTATCTGTTGTTTGTGTTGTCCTCAGAAGAAGACACACTGGCAGCAGTAGCAGCAGGTGCAGGTAGCTGACCTGTGCTGCTCACACTTCTAGCCAGTTCTACCTTCTTTAAGATTTTCTCTCAGATCCTAAGGCACTATGTTGGGGGGACTGGGCATCATTGGGTCTGGGGGAATGTGGGATCCCAGTCCCTTTAGCATTGGTGGTGCCACTACGGATAACATTTGCTCCCCCTCCTCTGTGTCACTAGCCTCAGAGGCCATCTAGATTCTCTCTCTTTTTTTTTACCAGAGGTCATGGCCATAGTGCCAGCCAGCACTATGAACCAGTAACCATTTTATTTTAATATTTGATTTAAATTTATTTTCTCTCTTTCTCTGTATCACCTTCCACTCTCCTTTTCTCCTAAACTATACAACACTACATTGAGAGAAAGTATGTGTTTATATATTATGTAGGCGGGAAGGTTCGCTCCATTGGATAACATAGGAAGGAAATGGAACCAGTCTCATGAAATTCTGTGTGCTCTTAGCGAAAAGGTGGAAAATCTATGAGTTTCTATATGGTTGAGATTTCCCACGGGTAAAGTGAAAAACCACGTGTTTTTCACAAAATTTACTGCGGGGTCAGAAGGGTGATAGACTAATGGAACAGCTTCCAGCAGAGGTGGTACTAACTAATATTGTGAGGGAATTAAAAACCAGTTGGGATAGTCATAAATCTATTCTGAAAACTAAGACTATGAATGCTATCTGGGTAGGAAAATTAGTAGTCTGGATTGCCTACTGCTTCTTATCTAGCTATATTTATCTCTCTCAGTGACAATGAGCAGTTTAATCCTTAATTTAGTGTAGTGCAAGGTTGGGCAACTGCTGGGCCTGCAGCCTCACGCAGCCCAATGAGTCTTTTCCTGTGGCTTTCACTCTGTTTTCTGCTAGATCGTGAAGAGATTATTATTTTGCATTACAAGATCACACATACAAACACACACACATACATACACAATTTGCATAACATATCTACGCACCTCCCAGCCAATCAGCTTCTGACGGAACCTGGTAGAAGCTGAATTCCCTCACACTGGATTGGGCATTGACCCGTGGGGTACCAAAGGGGGTGTTTGTCTTTTCGTCTCACTGCCACCACCAGCTACAGCTGCAGAGACTACTTATAGGGTTTTTATGTAGACAGCACTAATAGTTTGCTTTGATTGTCATATTTCTCTTGAAACTAGAAATTTCCTTTTGTAGTGAAAACTACCTGGAAATCATTTTTTTGTGTTGGGAGAATCAACTCTTTCAATTTGGACATACGTACATAGTTTAAACTATGCACATATGTCCAAGTTATGTTTGTGGAAAAATCTGTGAAACAAGGAAGAGGAGAAAACAGAAGAGGAGAAGACAAAAGAGAAGTTATGTTTGTGGCCCAAATTTGTGAAACAAGGAAGAGGAAAAGACAGAAGAGAAGAAGACAGAAAATGGAGAGAAAGAAGATGGATGATTGAAGAAGAAGACAGACAGTAGCTTACCAGGGTTCTTAAGACTCCACTGGACATCCAGATGACTGGCAAGTGTTTCTTTTCATGGGTTGTTTTTAAACTTAGTCAAATTAACCCTGTGAGTGCCAGTGGGGTAAGCATAACCCACTGGCACTCATAGGGTTAATTCTACTAACATTACACACATTTTGGGAGTGCTTTGGATTTCTTGATATGGTGTTTAGGGCCCCATATCAATACATCCACTGGTCACTTTTTTTTGGCTTTTTTGCAAACTCAGTTCCTGCATCGGCTGTTTGAAGATGCTTTAACCTCTTAACGACCCTTGACGGTCCTGGTACGTCATGGGTAAAAGTGACTAAATGACCCATGATGTACCAGGACCGTCATGGATTTCGGGGCTCCACGCGTGACTGCATGCTGTTTGGGGAGCCATGAGTCGGATTGGTGAAAAAAAATGCTCTGTGGTCCTTTAGTGACCAAATGTGCCTGTGCGGCTAGTCATTAAAGGGATAAGGAACTCTGCACTCCAAAAAACTGGGTGCAAATTTTCACCCATTAAAGTGGGTCCCTTAACACATCTCACTGTTAATACATTCAATTCAACTGAAAATTCTGATGTTTTGTTTTGTGGTTCTATGGGGTCAAATGGGCGATAAAGGTATTGCCCGAGGTGGAAGTTTTTTCCTGTATTTTTTCATAGCACAGGTAACTGAATTGCTTGCAGTGGTTGAAAAAATGCCAGCTGAGTTGGGTTTTTTTGCATCGGGGGGAAATGAATCAAAGTGAGAAATGAGGTTAACTGTCACTGTAACTCCATGGGTGAGATGAGATGTATCCAGTACATTTCTTTGCAATGCATTGGATACCTCAATAGCATCCAAGGGGTTAATCTATTTTTCTCAACCTCTTTTAAAATTCTTAATCATAATGTATGAGCCATTGGTGGATTTGAAACTTGGCGTGAATCTAGTTGCCCCTATTGTCTAGAGAATAGCTTTTATATATATGGAATGCAATATATTGGGGACCTTTTTAGCATCCAAGGGGTTAATATATTTTTCTCTACCTCCTTTAGAATTCTTAATTATAATGTATGGTCCCCTACTGAATTTGAAACTTGGGGTGACACAGTGTAAGTACTTGGAGAGTTCACACAGCCAAGGTAATGCTTTCATTGCCAGTGCTAACATATGACAGCACATACTAAAGCCTCTAAATCATCTCTTAATTCCGTAAAGAGGTTAATTGGGGTTTAAGTGCAGTTCTGTACAACTTGATCCATAGGGACATCCAGAATAAATGTCAGATGTGATAAACTCGGTTTGGGAAATAGTGGCATTTTATAAATTGCTATAACCTAACCCTTTTTGTCTTATGCAGCTGTCGGTGTAATTAGAGAACAGAAAAAGTCTCAGCCCAAATAGAACCTTTACGGAATTGAAATGTGTATTTTCTAAGGACAGCAAAATCCTGGAATGTATGAATGTATTGCAGTGTGTGTTGTCAACATTGTTGCAACATTTGGAGCAATTATGGGGCAAATCAACTGCACCATAAAGAACAAATAAGTCTCATTGATTTAAATTTAGTTTTTAACCATTTCAGCGCCAGAGGAGTACACAATGCATTGCTTTGTACCCCTATGGCACTCAAAGTGTTAACCTCTTAAATACAAGAGAGGTCTCCAGCCCATTACTGTGTGAGGCATTATAGAGCTCTTCAGAATTCCAGGTGTTAAAAGTAGGGATGGGTGAAAGGCCTTGCACAATTGTTCTTTTTTTTCCCAAAAATTCCCACTGACAGAAAATCTATTAAAATGTATTTTTTTCACTGCCGCCAATAAGATTCACCAGAGAATATTGCTGTTTTCTGTATAAATTTTCTATGGCATTATGAATTCCCACTGCTGCTGAGTGCTAGAGTGAAGAATATAAACTTGTTAGCAGACTGAATCCTGCAGCAACATAAGTCTTGAAAAAGTATTACCACTGGGGTCTACAGAAACATAAGCCCTGAAAAGCTGTTAGAAGGCTGAGGCCAGGGATAGAAAAAGGCAAAGTGACAGTATAGCACCTGATATATATTTGCATAACAGCAGTAGGAAACATGAGTATTATTGTTACTGAGCTAAAAACTTGTTCCACTCCCTGAGACATCTACAAAATGACTATTATGTACCTCCCAGCCCCACACACTTTTAGGGGTGTTTCTTCTGCAGGAACTCATTGTACCTCTGATATGCTGAATAATTCTCCCTTTCCTCTGTGGGAGACTGAACCTTTTCCTTTCAGTCACAGCTATTTTTTGGCCATATCATAAACACTCTCTACTTCATCTCTAGCAGACAAACAAAGAGAGGAGCATGGAGGAAATATTTTAAATCAACATGTGCATATTCATATTCAACCCCAGACTATTGCTGTTCATTCCACCAGGGTAGTTTTCGTATTCTCCTTACTCAAGGAGAAAGACCTGACCTGGGCCTTACCCTTGGGGAAAATAATTTACTGCTTCTAGAGGACTCTGTTGCTTTCTGTCCTGACTTTCTGCCCTGTCCTTTACATACTGGGACATATGGCTGCATCAGGGAAACTGGAGTGTGGCTCAGTATGTGGTGGGATTCTGGACTCTGGCCATCTAGAATGTTGGAGCCCTGAAAGCATCCTGTCAAAGAGGGCTGAATGAGAGTATGAAGGATGCCATGACTTGTAGCTACATTCCAGATGATTTTGAAACCTTCATCACTCTCTGTCTTGATCTCAACAGATGTATGATGGAGTGCGAGCATTCTCAGAAGTTATGGGGAGCTCTGCCTACTTATCACGGTGCCCATGCTTTTTGCAGCAGGCAGCGGCATTCTGACTGCTAGTTTGCATTGCTGGTTATTGATTGGCTAACACCTTTTGTCGCCACCCAGTGATGGCCTTTATATACCCTGTCATTTCCTCAGGATGGTGCCCTTTCATGGTGTATTTGTTCCTGCATTCTGATCCATTATTATTGACTGTGTATGACCTGGCCTGCCTGACGACGTTCCTGATTCTGCTCCGCTTGCTGACTGTATCCAGTTGAGAACCTGCTCCATTGCTGACCTGGCCTGGCTGAGAACCCGCTTCCATTACCGACTGCATCTGGCTGAGGACCTGTTCCCATTACCGACTGTATCCGGTTGAGTACTCGCTCCGTTGCTGACCTGGCCTGGCTGAGAAACCGCTTCTGTTACCGACTGTATCTGGCTGAGAACCCGCTTCAATTGCTGACCTTGCCTGGCTGAGAACCCGCTTCCGTTACCGACTGTATCTGGCTGAGAACCTGCTCAGTTGCTGACCTGGCCTAGCTCTGATCCCACTTTCATTACTGAGTGTATCTTGCTGCACAGCTTCCGTTTCCCGGTGCTGGTCAGTGCACCTGTCCTGATCTGACCCTTTGGCTGCCAGTTGCCCTGTGCGCTTCCTAGTGTCTGGTACCGTGCATTTACAGCCTACCACTGTGGCCTCGCTGTTGCCTCCATTACGTTCAGTGGTGCTGTATGTTAACCCATTGCCCCGCGAGGCTCTGTATCTTGTTGACCGTTAGCTAGGCTTAGTGTCTTGTCTCTCTCCATACCACTTTTGCGGAGTGTACAAGCGAAGTACCGGTGCAGTGTTCTAGCACTGACCGTGTTACTCTGATCTCTCTGTGCCATCCTCTATTACCTTGCTGGACTCACTCCCTCTGGGAGTGGCAGTATTCTGGGCATTACCATTTGACCCTTGGTGTACCTGGACGTTCCAGGAAGAGTTTGCTATTCTCAACTGCAGGAGCCTCCGGCTCAAGAGCCAGCATTTCGTTGCACCATCCTCATAGAGGGGACATTGGTTGTTTCCACCACTATACGTGCTGTGCTGCGATCCACCCCTAGCGCTCTAGGGATATTCTGGGAGAGTTATCTCGGTCTGTTGCCATCCGGTGCCAGGGTCAGTGGTGCCTTGATCCTTGGGTTCTATACCACCCAGGCATCTGGGTTGTGCCAGTAATGTTGCCTTACTCCTTGGGTTCTGTGCCTCCCAGGCGTCTGGGTGTGCCAGCACAGTTGCCTCGCTCCTCTGGGTCGAGCCAGTCACCCTCATCTGGACCACCTCAATCTAGGTCCTGTGGTCAGTCCGCTGGCTACCGATACTGCCAGCTGTCCTGATCCTTGCCAGGATCTCTACTGTCTAGTGATTGTATCACGGTCCCCGTGATTCCCTGTCAATATCTGTATGTATACATTTGCATTGGAGGAGTCTGATTGGCCCGCCCAGGATGTGCCTTTATATGCTAGGCTTGGGCACTTGTCGATTGCCCTTTCGTGGTGTTGTGTTGCTGCGCCTAGTTATTGCTCTCCAGTGTCTCCTGTGTACCGACCCGGCTAGTCTGACTCTCCTTCTGTTCCTACTTCGTGATCTGACCCGGCTCTGGCTGACGACCCTGCACCGTGATCTGACCCGGCTCTGGCTGACGACCCTGCACCGTGATCCGACCCGGCTCTGGCTGATGACCCTGCATCGTGATCCGACCCGGCACTGGCTGACGACCCCGCTCCGTGATCCGACCCGGTTCTGGCTCCTGATCCTGCTCCGTGATTGTTCCACTCTCCGGTGGTGTTCCTGCGACTCAGTCATCCGGTTACGGCTACTGCTCCTGTCCGGTTGCTGCTCCTGTGTACTCCGGTCGTGTGGGCGACATTCTGAATGTTCTCAGTTTCCTCGCTCATTTTGCTGTAGCCGAGGTTGCCTGCCTTGTTCTCGTGGCATTGCTCTTTTCAAATGTACCAGATTAACCCTTGCACTGCCGGTAGTCTCTGATTACGTGCCACTTTGATACATTGCCAAGCTCCGGTGATTCTCTGAGCCTTTACACTTTTGAGCTTCCGCTTTACGCTATACCAGTCCTTGCAGAGCTCCACTTGTTCGATGCCCGGTGAGCATCGTGATTACGCTGGTTGTCACTGGTAGTCCATTCGCTCTTGCATCAAGGATTCTGGGTGACACCTTGTGGGTGTCTGGGCAGTACCTCATTCGCTCAAAGTGCTTTATCCCAACTGCACTACTCTGTGCATCGGCTCTTCATAGCTTGGGCAATTCCGTTCTACTGTAGCCTCCCAAGGGCTGGCATATTTCCGTGGCAGACGCAGGGTTACTCGATACTCATTCAGGGCGATTTCTATTCTGGTTACATCAAATTGGCAGTAGCAATCCTCATAAGCCCACTGTGGTGGTACGGGCTCAGCTTAGAGCAACAGGGGCTCATCCTGCTTATGCTTCAAGAGTGTTACAGCGCTTCTCCTGAGTTCCTGATCTACATTTAAGGACTATTACCATAGACTGCTATATATCTCCTGGGCGTTGGCCAATCTAGTCTGAGCCTTACCAGTTGCTCCACTTAACCCTCTATGCACTACTGTTTGTAGTTTACTCCATTCTCTGTTCATATTGCCTGTTCTTACCTTTACTAGCCTCTAGGGGCAGTGTTGCTCATTTTCTATTTCAATAAACTGTGTTTTACGTTACAACCCGGTCTGAGTGTCAGTAAAACCGTAACAGTACGAAAGGGCCATGACCTCAGACGGGAGGAGTGACGGTAATACACAGAACCTCCACTGGAGGATGGATGTTCACGAGCAACGCTTAGATCAGTTGGCATTGGCCATGCAGACCTTGCTTGAACGTACCGTACATCTTGATAAGCCGAATCAAAATCCGGTGGTTCCCCCAGTTATGACACCGGATAATAGTTCTGGTCAATGCTTGGTCCCGCAGAGAAGTCTAACGGCGGCGGCGCCGTTACCAGTAAGATATGATGGTGAACCCACACTGTGCAGGGGTTTCCTTAATCAGCTAGAGATTTTCCTCGAACTTACACCTCATGCATTTCCGAGTGACCGTAGCAAGGTGGGGTTCATGGTATCCCTGTTAACTGGCAAAGCCCTGGCATGGGCAAATCCATTATGGGAACAGGCTAAACCTTGCACTTTGTGCTTTAAAGAATTTGTTAAACAGTTCCGTAGAGTCTTTGAGGTACCTGGGCGAGCTGCGTCCGCGGCCAAAAAACTGTTGTCAATGCAGATGGGCAATCAGACTGCAGCCGAATATGCTATAGAATTTCGGATTCTAGCTGCAGAGGTGGCATGGAATAATGAGGCACTCCTGGCAGCATTTGCCCAAGGGCTCTCGGATGCTATCAAAGATGAGATTGCTGCCAGGGAGGTACCCACCAATTTGGATGAGTACATCGAATATGTGATACTCATTGATACTCGTATGCGCGAGAGGCGCTTGACTAAGAGGGCAACTTCCAAAATCCATGGGCATGAGAGATTGTTTAACCCACCCTCTCCTCCCATTCCTCCGGTCCGTGTACCTGATACTGGGGAACCTATGCAGATTGGTTTTACTAGGCTGACTAAGGAGGAGAGGGCGTATCATAAAAGACAAGGATTATGCCTGTATTGTGGCAAAAATGGGCATTTGTTGCGCACCTGTCCGGTGAGGCCGGGAAACGCACGCACCTAGGGTACCTTGGGGGACAGGCCCTAGGTGGTGTACAGTCGTCCTCAGTTCCTTGCTCCTTGAAACCCACTATACCTGTGAGTTTTCTTCTAGGCGACCAGGTTTTGGAAGCACTAGCCCTGGTAGATTCTTGTGCTGCTGGCTATTTCATGGACCAGGCATTTGCTGAAAGACATAATATTTTTCTGTCTGAAAGAAACACTCCGCTAGCCATTGAGGCTATTGATGGCAGACCTCTTGAACCAGCACTCATCACAATGGAGACTACTCTCCTTACTATGTCTGTGGGGGCCCTCCATAAGGAGGAGGTTCGTTTCCAGATTATTCGTTCACCCCATCATGCGGTCATTCTGGGGTTCCCTTGGTTGACAGTGCACAATCCCCAGTTTGACTGGCAGACATGTGAAGTCAAAGCATGGTCAGAATACTGCACTAATCACTGTTTATTCCGTCCCGTTAAGATTATGTGTACATCCCCTTCTCTGCCAACTGAATACAGCAAGTTCAGCGACGTTTTCAGTAAAGGGGAGGCTAGCGCTCTGCCGCAGCATCGGCTATGTGACTGCGCTATTGATTTGCCCCAGGGAGTGGTTCCACCGAGGGGTAGGACGTACCCATTGTTATGTGATGAGACTAAGGAAATGGAGGAATACATTGAGGATGCTCTCAAACGAGGGATTATTCGCAAATCATCCTCTCCGGCAGGTGCAGGGTTCTTTTTTGTGAAAAAGAAAAATGGCGAGTTGCGACCTTGTATTGATTACCGTGGGCTCAATAAGATCATGTCCAAAAATGCTTACCCCATTCCACTCATCACAGAGTTATTTGATAGGTTGAAAGGCTCCTCTATTTTCACTAAACTCGATTTACGAGCTGCCTACAATTTAATAAGGATCAAGGCCGGTGATGAGTGGAAGACAGCCTTCAATACAAGGTCAGGGCACTACGAATACCTAGTCATGCCATTCGGATTATGTAATGCACCTGCCGTATTCCAAGATTTCATCAACTATATCTTCCGCGATATGTTACAATCCTGTGTAGTGGTATATCTGGACGATATTTTGATCCACTCAGCTAATTTAACCCAGCATATACAGGATGTCTCTGAGGTATTGCTTCGTTTGCGCAAGAACAAATTGTTCTGTAAACTCGAAAAATGTGAATTTCACTGTTCTCAAGTACCCTTTTTGGGGTTCGTTATTTCTAAAGATGGCATAGCTATGGACCAAGAGAAGTTGGCTGCAGTCCTTAAATGGCCACTACCCAAGGGGTTAAAAGCTATTCAAAGATTCCTGGGCTTTGCCAACTATTACAGAAAATTCATTCAGAACTTTTCTACGATTACTAAACCTCTCTCTGACTTAACGCATAAGGGTGCAAATCCCTCTCAATGGTCTGAGGCAGCTGAACAGGCCTTCGTTACTCTCAAGCAGGCATTCGCATCTGCCTCTATTCTGTGCCATCCTAATCCTACTCTGCCTTTTACCCTGGAAGTTGATGCCTCCGAGGTTGGGGTAGGGGCAGTTCTCTCCCAACGACCCAGGGAGGGAGGTAACCTGAGACCATGCGGATTTTTTTCCAAAAAACTGTCTAGTGCCCAAAGCCATTATGAAATTGGTGATAGGGAATTGTTGGCTATCATCTTGGCTTTGAAAGAATGGCGACATCTCCTGGAAGGCACTAGGACCCCTGTCTTAATTCTCACTGACCATAAAAATCTAATTTACTTGTCTGAGGCGAAAAGGCTGTCTTCTCGCCAGGCTCGTTGGGCTCTCTTCTTGTCAAGATTTAATTTCATAGTCTCCTACTTGCCGGGGTCCAAAAATATTAGAGCAGATGCGCTTTCCAGGCAATTCTGCACAGACATTGAGAGGGATGAAGCGCCAGTGCCTATAATTCAGCCAGATAAGATCCTGGCCACTATTCGTACCAACATCACTTCACCACTGGGGGAGCAAATCATGGCTTCACAAGCACGGGCACCTCCTGAAACCCCAGTTGGCAGATGTTTTGTGGACGAACCATTTCGCACTCAGTTACTCGAGACCTATCACTCATCTAAGGCGGCCGGGCACATTGGCAGGGATCAGTTGGTTTGGTCATTGGCACGAACATTCTGGTGGCCCTCCCTGAGAGCAGATTGCTTCGCATTTACCGCTGCCTGTGCTACCTGTGCCCGTGCTAAAACTCCCAGACATCTCCCCGTGGTGTTACTCCAGCCAGTACCCAATGGCGACCGTCCCTGGTCCCATATATCTATCGATTTCTTGGGAGAGCTGCCTTTGTCTAAGGGCTACACTTTCATTCTGATGGTGGTAGATAGGTTCTCCAAAATGGCTCATTTCATGCCCCTCTCTGGTCTCCCATCGGCCCAGGAATTGGCAGTAATTTTCGCCAGGGAGGTATTCCGCTTGCACGGGGTTCCTAGTGTGATAGTGTCTGATCGGGGAAGCCAGTTTGTTTCTAGATTCTGGAGGGCATTCTGTGGCCAGATGGGCATTCAATTGTCATTTTCCTCTGCCTACCATCCCCAGACCAATGGGGCCGCTGAGCGTGCCAATCAGGGACTTGAGCAGTATTTGCGCTGCTTCATGACTGATCATCATGATAACTGGTCCGACCTGTTGCCATGGGCGGAGTTCGCCAGGAACTGTGCGGTTAATTCATCGTCTGGGAGTTCTCCGTTCCTAGTTAATTATGGGTTCCAACCCTGCCTACTCCCAGACTCATTTCAGTCCGAACAGATTCCAGCTCTGGATGAGCACATGGAGCAGCTCCGTTCCACTTGGGCACAGGTACAACGGTCCCTCAGTCAGTCCTTCCTGAGACATCAGCGGCATGCCAATCGCAGACGGCTACCAGCGGTCTCCTACCAGGTTGGGGACAGGGTATGGCTCTCCTCCAGGAATCTTAACCTGCAAGTACCTTCAAACAAACTGGCTTCCCGGTTCATTGGGCCCTTTAAGATCATTCGCAAGGTCAACCCCGTGGCATACTCATTGGAGCTCCCCAGGGCTATGCGTATTCATAATTAGTGATGAGCGAGCATGCTCGGCCGAAGCTCGGTTCGGCTCGAGCATCGCTCTGCTCGGCACATGGCGGTACTCGTACGAGTACCGCATGTGCTCGCCCGCCATGTTCGGGTCTCCTCCCCGCACGTTTTGCGGCTGCTGCGCAGCCAATAAACGTGCGGGGAGGCTCTGACATCAGTGTAATGCCAGCAGCCATGTTGGCTGCTGGCATTACACTGATTGGCTGGCCAGAACCCGTGATCGGGTGCTGTATAGCACCCGACGCGCGAGTTCGGCTCATTCTTAGCCAGGGAGAGATGCGCTTAGGCAGGGAAAGTCAGTGTAGGGAGAATAAAATTGTTGAAACTCTTTCAAGACCCAAAAGTCCTTTTTAGGACTGTTGTGTGTGGGGGCAGCATTTATATTTTGTTTGGGGGGGCACAATTTCCTTTTTTTTGTGGGGGGGATATTTTTAAGGTGACATATAATACTAGATGCACAGGAAGTCAGTGTAGGGAGAATAAAATTGTTGAAACTCTTTCAAGACCCAAAAGTCCTTTTTAGGACTGTTGTGTGTGGGGGCAGCATTTAATTTTTTTTGGGGGTGGCAGAATTTCATTTTTTTGTGGGGGGGGACATGTTCTAAGGTGACATTGTACTAGGTGCACAGGGACAAATATTTCACAGTGCAGTGACAAGCTGACATATTCTGTTAGGTGCACAGGGCCAATGATTTTACAACGCAGCGACAAAAAGGGCCATTTTAAACGTGTGCCTAGCCATAGATTATTGTCACATTCTGTTTAGTGTGCAAATTCACAAATTAACGTCACATATTCCGTTCACTGTGCCTAGCCGCAGATTAGCGTCACATTCTGTTTCGTGTGCCTAGCCGCAGATTAGCGTCACATATTGTTTAGTGTGCCTAGCCGCAGATTAACGTCACATATTGTTTAGTGTGCCTAGCCGCAGATTAGCGTCACATATTGTTTAGTGTGCCTAGCCGCAGATTAACGTCACATATTGTTTAGTGTGCCTAGCCGCAGATTAGCGTCACATTCTGTTTCGTGTGCCTAGCCGCAGATTAGCGTCACATATTGTTTAGTGTGCCTAGCCGCAGATTAGCGTCACATATTGTTTAGTGTGCCTAGCCGCAGATTAACGTCACATATTGTTTAGTGTGCCTAGCCGCAGATTAACGTCACATATTGTTTAGTGTGCCTAGCCGCAGATTAGCGTCACATATTGTTTAGTGTGCCTAGCCGCAGATTAACGTCACATATTGTTTAGTGTGCCTAGCCGCAGATTAGCGTCACATATTGTTTAGTGTGCCTAGCCGCAGATTAGCGTCACATATTGTTTAGTGTGCCTAGCCGCAGATTAGCGTCACATATTGTTTAGTGTGCCTAGCCGCAGATTAGCGTCACATTCTGTTTCGTGTGCCTAGCCGCAGATTAGCGTCACATATTGTTTAGTGTGCCTAGCCGCAGATTAGCGTCACATATTGTTTAGTGTGCCTAGCCGCAGATTAACGTCACATATTGTTTAGTGTGCCTAGCCGCAGATTAGCGTCACATATTGTTTAGTGTGCCTAGCCGCAGATTAGCGTCACATTCTGTTTCGTGTGCCTAGCCGCAGATTACCGGCATATATTCCGTTTAATATGAAGAAGGCGGGTAAAAAGGGACGGGGAAGTGGACGTGATCCTGATAGTTCAAGTAAATATACAGCAAATACTGTTTGGTAACAATTTTTCGCCTAAAATCGTTTTTATCTTCCTTTTTGTGTGTTTTACGGTCAGTCTGTAAAAATGGCGTACTACGGGCGCTCGGCCGAGCACTCGAGCCTCCGGGGGCGCTCGGCCAGAGCACCCGAACACCCGAGCATCGGGGTGCTCGATCATCACTATTCATAATGTGTTTCATGTGTCCCTTCTTAAGCCCTTGGTGTGCAACCGTTATACTACCACTCCGGTGGTTCCTGGGCCGGTGAATGTACAGGGCCAAGAGGAGTACGAAATTCAGAGCATAATTGACTCCAGGAGATTTAGAGGCAAGTTGCAATATTTGGTCCACTGGAAAGGTTATTGGCCTGAGGAGCGGTCTTGGGTTGATCATAAGGATCTTCATGCTCCACGACTGATGCGCAACTTTCACTCTAAATATCCCCTTAAACCTAGACCCTCTGGCAGGGGAGGGGGGTCTTTGAGAGGGGGGTACTATCACGGTCCCCGTGATTCCCTGTCAATCTCTGTATGTATACATTTGCATTGGAGGAGTCTGATTGGCCCGCCCAGGATGTGCCTTTATATGCTAGGCTTGGGCACTTGTCAATTGCCCTTTCGTGGTGTTGTGTTGCTGCGCCTAGTTATTGCTCTCCAGTGTCTCCTGTGTACCGACCCGGCTAGTCTGACTCTCCTTCTGTTCCTGCTTCGTGATCTGACCCGGCTCTGGCTGACGACCCTGCACCGTGATCTTACCCGGCTCTGGCTGACGACCTGTTACGGTTTTTTAGGACTCTCAGACCAATAAGTGAAAATAAAACACACTTTATTAAAGTGAATAATGCACAGGTACGCCCTCTAGAGGCGGTAAGTAATATACAGATAAAGTAAACTGAGACATTACAAGGGTAATCGCACAATACACATAAATGCAAAACAGTCTGCACTGGGATGATATTGACCCCCAAGGGGTTAATGTCCAAATAACAGTCTGTCTCAGATGTGGAGGTTTGACACGCCCTGGATGTTAAAAAGGCTGTGCTGTATAGACAATGTTCATCAAGTGCTGAGGATCGAGCTGCCTTGCCAAGGTGTTGGATAGTAAGCAGACTGGGAAACAACTTAGCCCCCACGGGCGTAGTTACAGGAACTGCTTTCGTTTGTGCAAGTGCGAATAGCCCCCCCGGGCGTAACGGAAACCGGACGGCAATGCAAGAGCTAACAGCCTCCTCAGGTGTAATCGAATGCAGCAATAATAAAGCAAGAGCCACTAGCCCCCTCGGACGTAGTACCGGATAAGCCAACACTGAAGCCTTTCTGCCAACACTCTATGTCAATGATCTCGGCGGTAACCAATACCGGAGAGCCTAAATCGCCCAAATGGCCCAAACTATGTGAACACTCTGCAATGGTAGACTAGAGTTGCCGACGGAGAGCGGCCAACTCAGCAGCAGTATCACGGGTAACGAGGCTCGTACCGGAGATAGAGAGAGTGAATTCGAGGCAGCACTGCAAGAGTTAAAATGCACGTTTACTCGAGGCTTCCGCGCTACTGCAAGGCTCTGCATGGAGAGGAAGGCCCACAGAATACACACAGCTCTGCACAAGTAACGAGGCACAGCACTTAATCGAGGGAAGCACCAGACAAGGCAGTCACCCTGACGCGGGCAACAAAGACTGGAAATGTCGCGGCGGCGACAACAGGAACGCAGGTCACTGGAACAAGCTGGAAGTCGATCTTCGGAGCAGGAAGTCAGCCGGGCCGGGTCGGAGCGCGTAGGAGGCAGTCATACAAGCCGGGTCATACACAAGCAGGAACGTCAGTCTAGCCGGGTCAGGATCCAAAGGTGGTACGCAGACGAGCCGGGTCATACACAGGCAGGACACTGGAGAATGGTCAGGACAAGCAGAATCGGTACACAGGAGCTCAGAATACAGGAACACAGCAACAGCACTACAGGCTCAGGAACACCACGAAAGGGCATCTAACAGATGTGATAGCCAGGTATAAAAAGGTCATTAGGAAGCGGGTCAAACTCAGTCAGCAAATCAGTGACAGCCACAACTGAGAGTGACAGGAATCACAGGCACTGTGATACGACCCTGTACCGTGATCCGACCCGGCTCTGGCTGATGACCCTGCATCGTGATCCGACCCGGCACTGGCTGACGACCCCGCTCAGTGATCCGACCCGGTTCTGGCTCCTGATCCTGCTCCGTGATTGTTCCACTCTCCGGTGGTGTTCCTGAGACTCAGTCATCCGGTTACGGCTACTGCTCCTGTCCGGTTGCTGCTCCTGTGTACTCCGGTCGCGTGGGCGACATTCTGAATGTTCTCAGTTTCCTCGCTCATTTCGCTGTAGCCGAGGTTGCCTGCCTTGTTCTCGTGGCATTGCTCTTTTCAAATGTACCAGATTAACCCTTGCACTGCCGGTAGTCTCTGATTACGTGCCACTTTGATACATTGCCAAGCTCCGGTGATTCTCTGAGCCTTTACACTTTTGAGCCTCCGCTTTACGCTATACCAGTCCTTGCAGAGCTCCGCTTGTTCGATGCCCGGTGAGCATCGTGATTACGCTGGTTGTCACTGGTAGTCCATTCGCTCTTGCATCGAGGATTCTGGGTGACACCTTGTGGGTGTCTGGGCAGTACCTCATTCGCTCAAAGTGCTTTATCCCAACTGCACTACTCTGTGCATCGGCTCTTCATAGCTTGGGCAATTCCGTTCTACTGTGGCCTCCCAAGGGCTGGCATATTTCCGTGGCAGACGCAGGGTTACTCGATACTCATTCAGGGCGATTTCTATTCTGGTTACATCAAATTGGCAGTAGCAATCCTCATAAGCCCACTGTGGTGGTACGGGCTCAGCTTAGAGCAACAGGGGCTCATCCTGCTTATGCTTCAAGAGTGTTACAGCGCTTCTCCTGAGTTCCTGATCTACATTTAAGGACTATTACCATAGACTGCTATATATCTCCTGGGCGTTGGCCAATCTAGTCTGAGCCTTACCAGTTGCTCCACTTAACCCTCTATGCACTACTGTTTGTAATTTACTCCATTCTCTGTTCATATTGCCTGTTCTTACCTTTACTAGCCTCTAGGGGCAGTGTTGTTCATTTTCTATTTCAATAAACTGTGTTTTACGTTACAACCCGGTCTGAGTGTCAGTAAAACCGTAACAGTTTGTTATTTTCATTACATGTAATTCCTGTATTGGCATATACTGTTATATTCACGTGCCTGTATATCTACTCCGTTGTATGGGCCATAGGCCTATCTATGTATTTGAACTTTTCTCTAATAAAGTATTTTAACCTTACCAAACTGTTCTGAGTGTTCATCAAAAACCGTGACACTACTATACAGTTAGCTCAGACTAGGACATCTTCCCCCTTCAGAGAGCCTATGGAGGTAAGCTTTGTGCCCAAGCTTACCAAAGATGAGAAACAACGTCGCTCTCGGGATCTGTGTATTTGTTGTTGACAAAAGGGACACTTACAATTTAACTGTCCCGTGCGTCCAGAAATCCAGAATGCTTGAGGAGATCCGGAGTCATCCCCTCAAGCCATGAAAAGATCACCAGTCATCTATTGATACCTGTACCCTTGTCTTTGGTAGGACATTCTCCAGATTGGCTTTCATTGATTCTGGAGTGGTGGGGCTCTTCTTTGATGCCTCTTTTGCCAAAAACCCAGAGTATCCCTTTGCCAATATGGCCCAATCCCATATTAGTTTCTTATGTGGATGCACAATTCCCAAAACCATCTGGTTTACTGGGAACATTGAGAAATAGAGTACATTGTGTATCATTACTTTTTTGGTCAGAAGCCACACTTATAGATATATTTACCCTCCAGGAATCTCCCAAGGAAGATATTTGAGTGCCTGAACCCTATCAGGAATTTGCAAATATATTCCATAAGAAAAGTACAGACCAGTTACCACCTCATCAACAGTTCGACTGTCCCACTGACCTGCCTTCCAGCACCATACCTCCAACATGAAAGACATACTTATTGTCAGAATCAGAGTACAGAGCCATGAATGAGTATATTGATGATAATCTGGCCAAGGGCATTATACAACATTCCTCTACTGTGACAGGAGATAGATCCTACTTTTTCAAGAAGAAGTATGGATCCCTTTGGCCATGTGGGGATTAACATGGCCTTAATAAGATCACAGTCAGGAACAAATGTCCATTACCATTCAACCCAGAGTTGCTCCAAGGTCTCTACCAAACTAGACATGAGGGGAGATTACAAACTGGTTTGTAATCAACAAGCCCCATTTAAATCAATGGGTATTTTCTGAATTTTTATTTATTTCCAATAATGCAGTTGGTTTGCCCCAGTTCTAAATACATCAGCTTTCAATGTAAAGCTGGCCAATACATTTCAAGTATTTATATCATTGATAATCCCTGTGGATATTTAAATTTCACTGCTTACAGTCATAAGTCTTGATATCTCAGCAGTTTTATATCACTCAACACTTTCGATGTTCTTGCAGGAGAATGTATATGCATTTGATGATTTCAATCTCTGATGCTCATTTTAGTTAGTTTTCTTTATTTTACTGTTTAATAATTAAACTCTTTGAGTGGTATGTAATTGTAATTGAAACTTCCTTATATTCAAGTATATTCAATTCATGTATTTTCTAGACAACAAAGTTAAAAATTAGCTCCCAATCAACTACACCCAACTGTTTCAACAAACAAAGTTATTGAACTAGAAATTGTAAGATCTGGAGTGTGAATGACATTTACAATCCTGATACATTTTAATGTAATCACTATAGTTTCAGTTTCCAATTATGTTCTATGCTCATCTAAATGGATGTCCAAAAGACAACGGACTCACAGAAGTTAATGGCTGGAATCATAAAGCAGTTTTATCCCCATGGGCCACCAACAGGCCTGGATTTAAAGGGATAGTAATACTTCATTTTAACTTTATTTTATTTTGTAGGCATTAAAAAAACATGAAGAATGATATAAGTCTCATCTCTGAAACCTTTATGGTTTAAGAGATATTCACAAACAAAGTACCCCCCCCCCCTGTTCAACCAGATCAGAAGGGAGGTGCCCAGGTAGACTGCAGAGAGGGACAATCTTCAATTAAGATAATGGAAAAAGCTGAAAAACTTGTCAAGGGGGGAAGGGCTTTCATTGTTTTCATACAAAGAAAATTGTCCCCTTCTGTTATCTGTCCTGTCATACAACCAGACTCACATCTGAGAAGAGATGTCTTACACTAGGAAAAAGGGGCGGGGAGGGGAACTTTGCTTGTGAATATCTCATAAACCATAAAGGTTTGAGAGATAAGACTTATATCATTCTTCATGTTTTTTTAATGCCTACAAAATAAAATAAAGTTAAAACGAAGTATTACTATCCCTTTAAGGATTTACCTGATTAAGCATAGATGAGTTAATCAGTGGTTGACCCATTTGTGCTAAAACAGGGAAATCCTTAAATTCTGGACTGTTGGTAGGTTGCAGACTTAACTTTGACGCCCCTGAAATAAAGAGTTTTAGTTATTTTAATTAAATGACCTGTGCTTAAGTAGGGATATGCTTAAGACATGATTTGAAGACATGTTTTGTAAACCCTGACTATATATAATTACTTTTTTCACACCAGGTACACTGATTTATAGTTACCAAAATCAAGTCAATAAATAATGCATTATATGCTTAAAGATATACTGATGGTACATTTTTCTCTCATTTCTCTGTCAGTCACAATTTTAAATACTCAATAGTTCCAGAGTTATTGAAATGTTAAGATCTCCCATCTCACCCTATTCTCTGATGTCAGCCTGTTCAGTGGAAAGCATGCTTGCTGACTCAATCGAAAAATTACCAAGATTACCAGCTGTTCACTTGCACTGCAACATTTTGTTTCAGTATGAGTAGTGTTAATGTATCCTGCGCCCTGACTGAGTTTTAGACAGGGAACAAGAGATGTTAAAACTATTCTTATGAAGACAAATATGTGAACTAGCAGGTGAGTTACCATGGCAACTCGAGTGACCATTCAACCAGTTCTTTGGAGAAACAACTGGAGTCAGAGAAAGGGGAGAGAGAGTGCGAATATTAAAAGCCAGATAAATCCTATATAATAATTTGCTAAAATGTGTGTAACGACGCAGTCATGTGCAGTAGAGACTGTTGCATGTGCTGCAGTCATGTGCAGTAGAGACTGCCCGCGCCGCGGCTGATATACAGCTGCCCACGGCGCGGGCAGTCTCTACTGCGCATGACTGCCCAGTGACCGGCTAGCACTGTATCAGCCACGGTGTGGGCAGTCTCTACTGCTCATGACTCCCCCGCGACCGGCTGGCAGGGGCACTGTGGCCCGTGTAACTGTCTCTTCAACTAATTGCAAATGATTGAATAATAAATAGTGTGACCAACATCAATCCTTTTGAATTCTGTATGATTTTTTTAGGCATTGTATATAGAGGCTAAACAGACAAATCCTTTCTACTGAATAACAATGAACTGAAGAATAGGATTGTGTCCTAGACTTTTTGATCACCTTTAACTTTCACAGTTTTTTGAAGCCATATTAAAATAACTAATCCTTTACAAAAATGTTTTGGAAGTTTAAATAAACTCTTTTCTAAACCTGTTAACCTCTTGGACACTAGAGATATTGTTAGCATCCAAGGAGTTAAATATATATTTAGAGATTTCTGACTTTTGTAAGTCAGGCTGCTCATTGGTATGTCTAACAATAAAGCAGTGTTTTCGCTGTGAAACGCGTAACTGAATTTTATTTGGTTTTTGGCTTTTTTTATCTATTTTTGTATGATATTGCCACTTATTAAAATTTTTAAGAAGATTTATTTATTGGAGTTGTTCATGTGTTTTGAGACGGAGTGGTCTTTGGTATCACCGAGTGGAGATGGTGTGAAATCTCCAAGAGCCTGAATGTCAATCCTGGTTATTCCCAGAGTTTGACCATATGTGAATGTGAGTACATTTTTTACTTATTTCCTTGATATATATGTGGAATTTATTACACTATTGGGCTCTTTCCTATTTTTTTTTAGATCATTTGCCATTTGAGGAGAGTGTGAGAAAAGCGGCCTAACAGCACATTGTGGAATATTCCTGAACTGAGTCAGGATATTTATCTCAGCAAGCACGCTAGCTGTTAATCATATAAGTGATTTAACAGCCTCTACTTTTGTGAGTACCAACGTGTGGAGTGAAAGTCATGGTGGACACGCACATGTCATTTTGATTGCACTAGGGTGCACCTTTGTGCTCTTCCTTTTGTTTTTCCTACAATAAAGCATATATGCTCTTGTACGCACTTCTCTAGAGGATAATTATCACATCATAATTTATTTTAATATGTGTTAAAATATGCCATTGTGATTCTTTAATAAGTACCTGCATCCCATTAATATGACATTTCTTATTAAAAATCAGAAAATGTAGTTGCCCTTATTAAGGGTCTCTATTCCCCAGATATAAGTACCTCTTTGTTTATTTAACATAATGACATACATAGGTAGGTGTCCTTTAAAAAATATGTTATATCCAAGGTATATTCTTTTTTCTAACCACTTGATCTCTTTGTTGTCTATTGTATTGTTTAGAGAAAGATTTAGGTGTACTGATAGACAATAGTCTTCACAGCAGTGTGCAGAGTCACTCAGCTGCTGCAAGAGCAAATAGAGTACTAGCCTGCATAAAAAGAGGTGTAGAAGCAAGGGATGCTAATATTATCCTACCTCTGTATAAATCCTTGGTTAGGCCTCATCTAGAATATGGAGTACAATTTTGGGCGCCTTTTCTAAAAAAAGACATTCCTGAACTGGAAAAGGTGCAGAGACGTGCAACAAAACTGATAAAGGGATTGGAGGATCTGAGGATCTGAGAGACTAGCCAAACTGGGTTTGTTTACATTAGAAAAGAGACGTCTAAGGGGTGATATGATTACCATTTACAAATACATTCAAGGTCAATACAAAGAACTATCCAATGAATTATTTATGCAAAGAGCTGAGCTAAGAACAAGAGGTCATCCATTAAGACTTGAGGAAAGGCGCTTTCGACTAAAACACAGGCAGGGATTCTTTACAGTAAGGGCGGTAAGGCTATGGAATTCTTTGCCTCGGGATGTTGTGCTTGCAGATAATGTAACTGCATTCAAAAAAGCAATGGATGCCTATCTAGCACAGAACAATATTGACAGTTATGACAGATGGCTTCAAAGCAAATAGGATATTGAGCCGGGGAACTATTTGACACACACACACACACACACACCCCTACACTGGAAATTGCTCCAGAGGGCTTTTTTGTTGCCTTCCTCTGGATCAACAGGGGTGTTATTGGCATGGGCTGGACTTGATGGACACATGTCTTTTTTCAGCCTTATCTACTATGTTACTATGTTACTTAGATATAGTTTGTGTGACCTTACAAGCTATTCAGTAAAGTTGAAGCCTAATGTTTGTTTGTGGGAGTTAAAGTCAAACATCACTCTGTGCCCCACATTTTTTTACAGTAAACAGAATACAATCAGTTAAAGGTATAGTTTAACAAACAAGTGTCTCAACAATAGACATTTGGTAAAGTAAAATTATTGTGAAACAATCTATTTGAAATGTTGCCTCTAAGGACCATAGGCACACATCAAAAGCTGGAAATTCTGGAACAAACATATTTTCACTTTTCAGGTCCTTAAAGAGTTGTTATCTTGCTCTGATAAGCAACTTTCATTGACTTGCAGCATGGGATTATTTGTTTCCTTAATCAGACACGGTACAGCAAATCCATTTAAATCATAAAGTTAAATTTTACCACATCTGTATAATCACAAAATAAAATATGTATATTCATTTTATCCTCATACCGAAAAATCATGCCCTGCCACAATGAATTTCATGAAATGTATAAATGTATTCTTGTTTATGCATAAGTACAGCAATATTCCTATTTACTCACTAAAATATAAAAATGTGACTTCGGGGGAAAAACATATCCCATTTCAAAAACAAATGTGGCATAGACCCAATGAAAACACATGGATCTATTTCAATGTAACGTAATAGTGCTGTAACAATGATGAGCTGTAAAATGTAAGTATATATCAAAAACACAATAAATTAAATTTTCTCATTGCTAAGGCCAATAAAAAGTTACTATTATGTGACAAGATCTGGTTTTAGAATCTGAATAGCCTGCATAAACTTCAAAGGGATAGAAATATATAATGATGAAAAAATAAATATTGCAGGGTTTCTCCTGCTGAGTAAAACAAGTGTACTCTCATTGCTGAAAGATGTTCGCAAATGTTTTTGCGACTCAACTTTTTTGGTGTATTACCTCCATGGCTGCACATTTTACAGTGGAGCTGTCTATAAGCTGTTGTAGCAACACTGCTAGAATATCACTTCAGGCCATGGAAGTACTGCACCCAGAAAATGCAAGTGTGGGCTCCAAAAACCTTTGAATAAAAAGTGTTTCTGAGCTGTTGGAGTACCCATGCATTACTCAGCAAAATAAACCCTGCAATATTTATTTTTCCATATAAATGTTACTATCCCTTTAACCCCTTAAGGGCTACATGATGTACTATGACCGTCATGGTCCTTATACCCTTAACGACATATGAAGGTCATAGTACGTCACATACTTTTTACTTACAGAGCTCCACCGGGAGAGCTGTAACTAAAAATAGGGCCTAAAATTGACCGCTCCAAGACTGGATTGATCTCTTTCAGGCCCCAAAGTCGCGCACCGATACATGCAACAAGTCACGTGTACCGGCGCGTCGGCAAGGATCAAAGCGGTCCTTATGGGACGGAAACATCCCAGGACCGCTGGTCCTTAAGGGGTTAATACAATAAGGAATGTTATTATTTGTGTAATCTCACACAAATATCTGTCTGTTTATATTTTTTATTCATAAAAAAAGTGTACTGATCCTTTAAAGTGGCCATGTCACAGCCCCCCAAAAACACACTGTTTTTGAATATTTTAAATTTAAATTAAAGGGGGATTTATTAATGAGAAAACTGGCCAGACTGTCAAGGCAAATTTGCCACTTCACTGTCAAACCATTTTTTTTCAAGTTCCGTTTACTGTATTTACCTCCACTCTTCTGTTTGCTTTTACGTTTGCCTTGTCATGATAAACTAATTTCTCTGAAGTGAATTTTCCATGTTTTTCAAACATCTACTCTTTGAATGTCAATATTTAAAGATTATCTGTTGCCTTTCCAAATCCTCCTCACCTCAGTGGTACAGTAAACTGCTGATTAAGAATCTGGTAAGGGTCGGGACTGGAGACTGGTAAATGTGATGTCTGGTAATAACCAGGCCAGTACATGTTGCTTGTGATGACAGATAATCATAAGGCAGGCTGGGTCAAGACAGGCAGCTGGCAGTAGCCATGGTATAAACCAGGACAGGTCAGGACATATAGGTGACAATAGGACAAAGTGCTGACGCTGTAGTGAAGCACTATGATTGCTCACTAGCCTTTAAGCACAGCTCTTTGATATAGGCCCAGTGGGTGTGTCTTAGTGATTACAGAAATGTACAGATTCTGACAGACAGGGGTTGTCTGGTCTGGATTTCTACAGGTGACCACAGTCAAGTTCAAGATTGGTCAGAAAGGAATTGTATGGATTGAAATGCAGCAGTTAATAACAATAGACAGGGAGTGTCTGGGCCAGGCCCTCACACACATAGGGAACAAATAAATATTCCCAAAACTCCAACTGATTTAAAGTATACCTGTAACCTTGAATCTGAGTTTATATAATTGAAACATTTCATTAAAACTGCCTTTCAGTTACAATAGACAAAATACCCATAGCTGGATAATTTAGGAGAGATTTAAATTAAAATGAAAGTCTCTTTCAGTTCAGTTTTCTGTGCTAAATAATCTCTGTGTTGCATGGAGAGAGTCACATTGCATACATTAGCATATGGTACAGCACTCACAGAGCACACCATACAGACATGAAAGTATGACTATCTCCTAACCTATGTAGCTGCTGGTCTTTGATTAAGATCTGCCTGAGTGTGAATACATGTCTGATATACTGAAAACCATGGATCATTGCTTGATTTATTTCTTTTAACCAAGATCAACCCTCTGAGTGCCACACAATGCATTGGCTACCTCTCTGGCACTCAAAGGGTTAATAAAGCCTTGGTTTTATACTATATGTTTCTTCTCCAAGTGCCGCTTTCCTTCAACACTCTGCTGGCCATTTGGCTAACATGAACCCAGTTTTTGATGATGTTTTAAAATACGCAAACTTGAATTTAAGGTGACAGGACCACTTTAACTCTTTAACCCCTTAAGTGCCTGGCACTTAAGGACCAGTGACATTCCTGGCACATCATGGAATTCAGTGCTCCCTGCGGAGCTGCATGCTATTTGGGGGGCCCTGAATTGGATACACACACACAAAAAAATGCTACTTAGTCCTTAACCCTTTAAGGACGGCCGATCTTGCATGCGGTCGTCACTTAAGGACCACAGACCATTTTTTTTCTTCTGCATCTGGTTCAGGGCTCCCCGAATGGTGTGCAGCCACACAGGGAGTCCTGAATTCCTTGACAGTCCTGGCAGATTGGGTCCTTAACACAAATCTACCCATGATGTGCCAGGACCGTCAAGGGTCGTTAAGGGGTTAAGTGCCGGCTTCGTGCATGCGGGCTGGTCTTTAAGGGGTTAAGGATCAGAGGGATGTGCAATGCATTGCAGGCCAAGGTGTTGCACACCCATCTGGTCTTTAACAAGATAAATGAGGGTTTTAGCCGCTTCAATGCTAGAGATGTCTCCAACTTATTGTGAAGCAATGCATTAAGACCTCTCTAGCATTCAAGTGGTTAAATCACCCTTTAAATCAAAGAGGACTTTTTAAATGCTCCAAATATTGATGATGGTTTGCCCCAAACTTTTCTTTGCGCACGAGGCCCTATACTGGGAATGTCATGTGTATTCAGTATAATGTAGAGAACTAACCACAAACTCCAATTTAAAAAAAGTTTTTCAGTAGGAGTGATAAATTATCAGACACTGAGCAGTTGTAGTAATGCAGGACTGTCCAAGTTCTGTCATCATGGGTAGTCTGACCAGACCTCACCTTTAACCGGGGATGCATAGGAGAAATGCATACTGCAGAATTGCATTGATTTCAGTGAAGTACTGCAAAATGGCTATTTCCTATGTGTCCCTGGTTAAAGGGATAGTAATACTTAAAAATAAGTTTATTTTATATTGTAGCCCTTAAAAAAACATGAAAAATGATATTAGTCTTATCTCCCAAACCTTTATGGTTTGGGAGATATTCAGAAGTAAAGTTTCACCTGGAGTGACATCATTGCTCCACCCTTCAGATTTGGAATCCGGTCCCGGGACCGGCCGTGCCTCCCCAGAAGTGCTGAGATCACCATCTTTAAAAAGAATTTCTTAATTGGAATGGTCTACAAAGTGTGCTTTCAAGCCAGGCACACTTTGTACACAGTTCCAATTAAGTAGTTCTTTTCAAAAATCGTGATCTCGGCACTGCTAAAGAGCTGCCGGTTGCTCTGTGGACCAAATTCCAAATCTGTCCACTAGACGGCAGACTTGGCTGAAACAGCCAGGAAAAGAGAACTTTACTATATTTTACATGTGAATATCTCCCAAACCATAAAGGTTTGGGAGATAAGACTTATATCATTTTTCATGTTTTTTTAAGGGCTACAATATAAAATAAAATTATTTTCAAGTATTACTATCCCTTTAAAGGTGAGATCTGGTCAGCCTAGTCATGGGCCAACAACAGGCCAGGATGCAAGGATTTCCCTGATTAAGCACAGGTGAGTTAATCAGTGGCTCATCCATTTTGACTGACTCACCTGTTGTTAACTCTTTGAGTGCCAGAGGGGTATGCAACGCATTGCATACCCCTCTGGCACTCAAAGAGTTAATAAGGGAACTCCTTAAATCCTGGACTTTTGGTGGCCCTTGAGGACTGACTTCGACAGCCTTGTACTAATAAAAAGTGTTGCCATTCTGAAGCAAACCAGTTGTTCCACAGGGGATAAATGACAATTTCCACATTTTCTTTCAATGGACTTTAAACCCCTTGAATTCTGGAGTGATCACCAACTCAGTGCAATGAAATGCATTGAACCATTCTATAACTTTGAAGGAGTTAAGATTCCTGTTTAAATTAATAGGAAAGTTTATTTGTTCCATAAGCTGCAATTGGCTTGCCCCAGAATTGCTCCAGCATACCATCCTCAGTGTGGTTTATCTTTTCTTTCATGATTTCAGTTGTAGGATTGTCCTTCAGGAACACTTCATTATACAAGTTATACATTCATGCAAAATGATACAAACTGAATTTACTTGCACATAAAAATAACACATGCAAAATGCAGCTCTCCCTGACGTTTTTACATTTTTCCCTCTTTACTGCTTGTTGTCTTGTAATTGGAATATATTGCAAGTACAGTTGCTGAGTTTAATAACTTGAATGTTTTAAAGCTGGTCTTTTACTAATTAAAGTTCAGCAATGTAGTTAATTAACAGTAATTTACTGGTATTTCTTAGACACTTCTGCTTGAAGACATTTCTCAATATTAGATTCCTGTAGGAGAATTCACTATTGACTAGATGAACTTTTAGTCAGTGAAGGCACTTTCACCAATCATTGTATACCAAAGGTGGTCAGCAGGTGGTCTTGAGGCCTCATAAGCATTTAGTGCTGTTTCTTGTGACTCCCAGTCAATTCTCTGGTACATAGAGGTAATGATTCCCCTCTTCCACATCACACACCCACACATTCACATACTTTTTCATCCCCCCAGAATGTGCTCTGTATCTCAGTGCATAACTTGTTGCCATGGTCCTGCGGGAAATTTAGCAAAAACCACACTGTTATCAGCTTTTTCACTGTAAAATCCACTTTAAAACTAGAAGTTAAAATTTTTGCATCTTTTGCCCATTGGCCAAAATTTTTCACCATTTTTTCAATGCCTATAAAGTTTCCACCCATTGATTTATGTTGTTTTCACACTTTCACGCTATAAAAAGGTGACATTTTCGCTGAAGGCAGACACAATAGAAGCAGCTACAGAGCGAGATAGACGTGCTGTGCTGTTCTGCTGTGATATTTTGCAAAAATTGAGGCAGGAAAGGCTCATAGTGACTGCTATCACTATGGGCAGGGTGAAACATAATCAATGGAGGAGCTGGAAGGACCCTTATGTGTCCACTGACACATAAGGAGGAGAAAGTGACTAGCAGTACTGACCCAATGCTGTCCAGTCCCCCTAAATCACCCAAAGGGATCTTGGGGAATTTAATGGGAAAGGAGGGAGAAAAGGGAATGGGAAGGAATAAAAAGGGAATAGGAAGGAAGGGAGAAAAGGGAATGGGAAGGGAGGGAGAAAAGGGTAGTACTAGTGAGAGCAGGACAGGTCAGCTGCCTGTGCCTGCTGCAAGACGTGCTGCCCCTGCTGCCAGTTCTACCATTGCTGTACCTGCAGCCACTAATGTTGTACCTGCTGCCAGATGTGCTGCCACTAGTGTTGTACCTGCTGTACCTGCTGCCAGTGCTGAACATGCTGCCACCAATACTTTTCCTGCCGCTAGTGTTTCTTGTAGTACTCAGTAGGGGAAGGAGAAAATGATGCCAAGTGTGACAGCAGGGGGCCCTCTGTCACATTGCCTGTCACTTCCTCCAAGCATCAGTGAGATGCCAATGCTAGCAATACTCCTGGTCCTAGTTGCAGTGCTAAATCTGAGGCAGTAGCAGCAACATTATCCGCTGCCACAAAAAGTGAAGGGGAATGTGGAGAACAAGAAAAAAGAGGCCATTCTTCTCCACCTGTTCCCTATCTCCCCCCCCCCCCCAGAAGTCATGGGTGTGGGACTATTATTCTCTTCCAGCAGGCACAGTGCAGTCATCATCAACAATGGTACAGTGCAAAATTTGTGACAAGTTAGTGAGAAGAGGAAAGGAGGGAACACACCTTGGCACAAGCTCCCTGATAACACACATGAAACACAGACACCATGACATTTATGTCAAACATGTTAAAGCCAAACAACCATTATAGAAATCTAGAACCACTGTTACTGTACCCCCTGACTCTCCAGAAAGGTGTAGATCAAAGAGGAGGAAGAATAATGAAACCCAGACAGACACTGGAAGTTCCATGATGAGTGAAACAACTAGCTCGTCATCAATATCACCTTCTTCCTCTAGGGTAACAAGTACATCTCCAGCCAATCTATCTCGTTCATCATTACCTCCCCCGCCAAATGATAGCCACCTTTTGATGTTAGGATATGGCAGTTCATCTCTACCCATTGCACACTGTGTGGTGCATATTCCAGTGTGGTGGAGGAGAATCGATACCATGCTGCCAATGTTCATATTGTTCTTGTTATTAGGCAATTATGTGTAATTTTACAGATCTCAGTCTTCTTCCCTCAGATCTGAAATCTGATCACTTGTTCGGACAGATTTCAGTGAGGGACAATCTTCTTTCTGTTAGTATAAGAAAAACCCTGCTCCCTTGATGAAGGAAGCAAGGTTTTTCCTTATCCTGACAGAAGATTGTCCATTGTCACAATCCATATGGACCAGCTTTCTGCTCTGAAGAAAAAGGGGCGGGAGGGAAAATTTTATAATACAATTACACATCCACTAGACCGATATGAATATTTGCAGTGGTGGAGAGCATTATTATTAAGTGTAAGGAAAGACAAAGCTTCATTTATCCTGAGACATTACTGTCTCTTTAACAGAGAGGTGTCCAAGTACAGTCCTCAAGAGCTACCAACAGTCCATGATTTAAGGGTTTTCCTGTTTGAGCACAGGTGGGCAAATGAAAATGAATGAGTCAGTGATTAACTATTGTGAGAAAAACACAATTTTTTCCATAATAAAGGTTTACTAAAAAAATGTTAGAGTGAAGTTTGCTGATTTCGGTTGTTGAAGTTTACATCTAATGTCTCTCATTATAATCATTTTGTATAATAGTAAATGAATGTGTAGCATAATTTCAATCATAATGCTTAGGTGGAACATTGCTGATATCAGTTCACTTGTTATGCTCAAGGTTGCAGGGTCAATTATATTTGCTACTCGCAGATGCGAATAGTTAACACAACTCTACAATTAATTAGTACATTTAATTCCCATCTGGAGCTCATTACCTTGGTCTTGATGCACAGAGTGGATCTTGCAACTGTTATATGATCTGTAAAAAACTATTTTGTAAATTACTTTGGGATTCATACATTCACTATACCACATGCCTCTCAGGTCTTATTCATGTGAAACAGTTAACAATATAAACTTGTATGCCTAGACAATCAGATTTTTTAATTTCAGTTGAACCCTTTGCATGCCAGAATGGTGAATAAAGCAATTGCCCACTGGGGATCAAAGAGGATGTGCTCAGATTTTAGCACCAAAAATATCACCCGTCCTTAACCCTTTAAGTGCCCTAGACACGTGCATTGCATACCCCTATGGCACTCAAAAGGTCAAGTGCTCAGAGCAAGTGTAGAAATGCATAAAAGAAAAAGATTAAATATAGTGCAAGGAAAGTATCGTGATCATGTAAACACAAACAATAATAAACACGTTTATCCATATCATAAAAGGATGATGTGTGCGTGTGTATGTGATAACAGAGAGATCAGGAGTGCATGCAATATGTTGGAGACCTGTCTTTCATTCAGTGGGTTAACCCTTTGAGTGCCAGAGGGGGTGTGGAACGCATTTCTCAGCAAAGGGTTAAAGAAGGTGTCTGGTCACCTTGGCTTTTATCCCTTTAAGGACCAAATGAGTGTGCTTTGCATTGCATTAAAAGCAAGGAGTTTCATAACCCTCTAATCATTAAGGGGATAAACCTTTGCAATATGTTGTACACAACTCTGACTCTGACAGCGTAAAATGAATGTGCCTGTTGCATATAAAACTGCATGTCAGGGGCATTAGGACCTTTGGCTTGTAAGTTGTGCATTGTACTACAGAAGGGCGTCAAGGGCTGCCCGGTGCTTGGCTCTCCCCTGTGCAACAGGGGAATGAAGAGAAAATGCAGCATCTTCAGTCTGTGTTACAGAGTAAGTCAGAGCTGACAGGAGGATGGCAGTGTGGGAGCAGTAAGTCTGTACAAACCTCTCGTGAAAATCATAAGAGTAGGGGTTCTGTAGGATCTGTGTCCATTGTGAAAGATGGAGGATCTCATCTGGCAGTGCTCATAATGAACCAGAGGAACAGGTCAGATGGCAAACTCAGTTGTTAGATTTGCAGCCACTGATGTGGTTTAGCAGAGCTGTGAGGCTCCCTGATTGCTCTGGTTTCTTGTCATCTAGGTGTATCTGTTTTAGGAGATAAATATTATAATGTAATATATATATATATATATATATATATATATATATATATATATACAAACAGGAGCTACAGGACACACTCACAACAACTGGGGCAAATGCCTGGGTGCACAATCAGAATAATTCACCAATCTTCAGAAAGAATCAGCACTCTCAGGTGTGTTTAGTGGAAAAAAATGTGTAACTTTATTTTTGTGGTCATTGTTTCGATACTCACATGGATCTTTATCAAGACGCCAAAATGGTGCACCCATCCCCCTATAAATACCCTGTGACCCTCACCTAATCAGAACATGTATCTCACATAAACATGTAATTAAAATTACATAAGATTTTGTATGAAATAAGTGCATCTTTACATATACAGATAGACATAAGTATAACAAGACAACACCTCTGTGAATTGAAAAATAAGAAATATGTGAGACTGTTAAAAGAAAAGAGGAATACTGAGCATGCCCCCTGTTACAGGATAGAACAGTACACATCAATGTATGGATGCCTGTCCTATGCTGTATAACACCTAAGCGCTAGCCAAGGGTCTCCAGAGTATCACTCAGCACCCGGTTTGCAAGTTTATTATTCTAAATAACCCTTTAAAGACTAGAGTGACAATGTATTGTGTCCCCAACCTTTATGGCATTTAAATTGTTAATCAGGATCTTTCACAAGACCATAAATACATTTTGCAAAACATGTGATTTCTTTCATATATCTTTGCTATCCGAACAAATCATCTATTAAGAAAACTGATAATGTCAACAGGGTAGGAAAACCATTAGATTGGGTAGGACTGCTTGAGATCACCCCACACACACATCTCTACCTTTTTCAGCTCTTTGCCTCTATCCCCCCCTTTCTCTCCTTCTTCCTCCTCAATATGTCTCCCTCCACCTACCCTATCCCTCCATGATTAATTCCAAACTGATTCATCTAGAAGAAGAATTTTCTCAGTGCCTCTCTAATAATCCATAAAGTATAGCTGTTTCTCTAATCTTTATTGAGCAAGCTCTAATGTTGATGGAATCTATAATTTAATTGTCTGATTGCCAGTGAGGTAACCAATGAATTGCAATGCAACGTGTTCGATGCCTATCAGGCACTCAAAAAGTTAAGTTGATTTTGGCTAGCCTTGTAGTCTCTGTGTGCTCGAAAAGTAATATAATGCCAATTATTTTGCATTTCTGCAGCTTGAAATTTTATCTTCAGTATCAAATTTTAGTTTCATTTTTAACTTAACAAACATGAATGAAAATAAGGCAAACAGATTGCAGACAGCTCGGTTAGGTCAAGCATCCTATTACTCCCTTGTACAGGTTGTATTTCTTCTGTAGTGTGTGCCATTTTTTCTCTTTATGGATAAATCAAGCGGCTCCAATATGTTGAGCTTTCAGGAGACAACATCTGGAAAACTCAGGTGGTTCATATGCTTCATATTTATGCTAAATTCTTTCACTTATCAGAGTTGTCATTGGAAATAGTTCCTGGTAGAGGAAACACATGGCAATCAGTGAAACAGAGGTGATACCTTATGTTCTGTTTTCACTGGGATCATGGGGATAAAACTGAAGTCATAAAGAAAGTGTCTGAAAAATTGTTGTAAGTGACATAAAGGCATGTATAAAAGTTAGCAACATTTTAACTAAGTACCTACTCCAGTCTGTTGACTTTATTGAAAAGTAGAATAGAAATGGTCTTCTCCAAATAAGAACTGTTGCAGGAAGTTTTAATGATTACATCATACAGTCAGGTATAACCTGTTCTTAATGGAAGTATATAGTGATAGTTATTAATTTGAAAAAATTAATATTAGAGAATTTACTGCTAATTTCCTCAGAATAGTTTCAGACATATTATAACATTTAGATTACTTCTTTATAAATATGTTTCTAAAAGATAAAAGCGCAAAATCAATCTAAAAGTAGCGTCTGCACACACTATATGGACAGCCCCACATATAGGGGCTGGATTAATTCCGCTGAATGTGTACTGGACACAGTAAGAAGCTGCACGACTAAAAGAAGCTATACTAAAGAGACTGAAGTTAAAGGGATAGGAATATTTAAGTATTACTAATCCCTATAGCAAAGTACTACTAAAAAAAAACATACTATTGCCCCCAGTGTCATCTCTCAAACCTTTATGGTTTGAGAGATGAACGCTTCTAAAGTTGCCCTCTCCCTCCCCCTTCCCCGTAGTCAGCGTTGTAGCTGACTGCAGGGAAGAGAGTCGTATGACTTTCAGACGGCTCTCCAGCACAGCTGGATCACGTTTCTTAAAAAAGAAAACTTTCACTGAAATGGTCTTCTACGTGTCCTTGGTTTGCAAGCACACGTAGAAGTCCATTTTAGTGAAAGTTTTTTTTTTTTATTAACACGATCGCGGCTCTGCTGCAAAGCCGCCTGATGATCTATGACCGGATTTCCCTTCAGTCAACTACAACGCTGACTACGGGGAAGGGGGAGGGAGAGGGCAACTTTAGAAGCAATCATCTCTCAAACCATAATGGTTTGAGAGATGACACTGGGGGCAATACTTTTTTTTTAGTAGGGCTTTACTATAGGGATCAGTAATACTTAAGTATTACTATCCCTTTAAGTCATTTTGTATGACTATTATATTGTAATATTATATTATACTGTCTACATTTGCTATCTAGCGCATTGTTGTTTTTTCTTTCTTTATAAATATGACCTGGGCCATCTTTGTGAATGTTTGTGACTATTCTCAAATATACACTATAATGTATTTTTATAAATCTCTCCCATGGAGCTGTACACAGCCCAAATCCAAGGTGACAAACACAAAATAAATAAAATGTAAAACATTAAGAGGTAATTTAATTATAGAATTAAAAGCTTTCTATATGTTGTACTTGCAATTTAATTGTACTATAAGGCACAATCTGGCACTTTATGTTAAATAGTTTCATTTTGCACCAACATTACCATACATTGTACTATGGAGATATCTAAAGAAAGCCCACATACTGACTGTATTTAACAGATATGCAGAATGTAATTCTCTGTAAAACAAATCAAACTTGTCGTATGGTGTACTTGTACTTTAAAGGGATAGTAATACTTGTTTTCTGTAAGCTTTAATGTTGTAGTTATGAAATAAATAAAGCAAAGCATCAAAGTCTTTTTGCTATAACTTTCATACTTTTAGTGTAATATCAATCTAAAGTTTACCCCTCCCATCCCTTTTAGCTACATCAGCACTCTTGGATTCTAGTCCTGCCACCAGGCAGCTTGTCTGGAGAGCCGAAATAGCAGTGTATACAAAACAAATCTTCATGACAAAGGTCTACTGCCTCAAACCAGGCACCCTTTGTAGACCATTGTCAGGAAGATTTGCTGTGTATGCACTGCTGTTTTGACTCTCCAGATAAGCCATCCGGTCTGCAAACCATAATCCAAGTTTGCCAGCTGATGTAGCTAAAAGGGACGGGAGGGGGAAATGTTAGATTGATATTACACTAAAAATATGAAACTTATAGCAAAAAGACTTTGATGTGATGCTTTAGTTGTTTCATAACTACAACAGTAAAGCTTTCAGAAAACAAGTATTATCCCTTTAACCCTTTGAGTGCCAGAGGGATATACAATGCATTGCTTTACAATGCATTGCACACCCCTCTGGCACTTAAAGGATTAAGTCATGACTAGTGAATATCTGGGCTTTCAGCTGTTGAGGACTACATCTCCTATTGTCCCTAAGTAGCCATTTGATGGTTGAGGATGACAGAAGTTGTAGTTTTCAATTCATGGATGTTTAATAATTGACTAATGCTACCTTAAAGCACTCCTTTGAGCCATAGGGTAGCAGAGGCGTAAGCGGACATGTCATGGGAAGGGTTTAGGGCGGGTATTATGGCAAAGGTTGAAACTGAATCCGCATTTCAGTGTCTCCATGTGCACCCGGATTGACACCTTTTGTTGGGTTATTCTTTTAAGGTTTTTTCTACATTGACATGTGTCTTTCAATAGGCTATTCAATATCTTATGAACATTTTGAGTCATTTTGAGATCCTTTTATGGTGTAGGTGGTGAAAAGGAGCTGGGTTTGGCTCGATTCTTCATTATTTGAATGACTTCTTGTATATTGATCTAGTATTTCCGTATTTTGCATCCTATTGCATATGCTCCATTGATTTTCACATATTTTTGGGGCCCTGTTGGCTTCATAAGAGACCGAAGAACCATCTACATTTGGAATTGAGCTGGAACAGTGGTAAATGGAATGGCAGTTGCCTCAAGGAAAGGTCAGGGGCTCTAAGATATGATTTGCATGTTTTTGGGGTCTAGAAAAGATACTCTTTGGCAGGTGCAGTTGCTGTTGGGTAAGTGGAATTGCACATGTCATATCATCCTTATTATTTCTTTAAAGCCCACCCCTTATTTGGTTCAGGTTTTTCTCCGATTCGGGTGTGGATTCTATGCCAATCTTATGTCTTTTAGGAGAAGAGACGGGCTCTTCTTTGTTGGGATGACCTCCAGCTCTGTGGTTGAGGTCTCATATTTTGGATGATATTTTATGATCCTGGTTCTCCATTTGGGAGCAACAATCTGGGGTTTTGCCCTATTGAGAACATGGGAACCATTGTGAGGATGGTGTTCATCCTAATGAGTTAAGTGTTGATTTATTTAATTTAGAGGTTATGGGGGGGGTCAAACAGGCCATTAATCTCTTTTGTGGGAAAGGTCCAGCTGGTTACGTTTCATCAACCTAGCCTATTGTTGATCGTTATTCCCAGTGGGTTTGGGAAATCATAATTAAGGGTGAAAAAAATGAATTCCCCAGGGAGACAACCCTAGGGAATTGCGTCCTCAGATTTAGGTTGTGGATGTTTGAGAGCCAAGAGGGTTGGGTCAAGTGGGTTAATGTCTGTTTATGATGCTCGGGGGATAACTGTCAGTATGACCATGCACCCACATATTTGGTTGTGTTTTTACTTCATTATTTGGCAAGGACTGCTATTTATTGTATGTCACATTGTTAATAAAGTTATGGCCTTTTCTTCTCCAGTTCCACTTATTTTGACTCCATATATTCTGCAAGTGAGTACTATGACAAAACATATTGCTTATACCTTTTGTTTCATCTTTATCTGTTTGTTACAGTTGTATGTCACTACAGTGAGATCTCTGAATTTATGATTCCAGAGAGCTTTCTGTTAAGCAGCTGGGAAAGAAGAGATTATATATACAATGTTGCAGTCTTTCTGATGCTCAACACTGTGTGCTTTAGTGCAGGGGTAGGTGGAACGAGCATGAAATTGTAAAAAAAAAAAATAGATAGATGAAGATGAAAATAAATAAATAAATACAAACCATAAGTAAGTTGACAACATAAATGCACTTGCGCCGGGATACGTAAATTCAGGATAAGGTTGAGCTGCCTCTTTAAGGTGAATGTCACTATCTTATGTATTATTCTTCTTGTATTTGGGATTAAAATAAATGTAATAGTTAATACTTTTCTATGCAACCGTTATTTCTGGAAATAATGTATTTACTGCTCTGGTCATGGTAAATTAAGATATCCCTCAAATGATTCTTTTAAATTACCTCCTTAGTTGTTTTTAGAGATTCTACAATAAACAAAAAAGACAAAAAGAAGTGTGTCTGTGTGTGTATGTGTACTTGTATCTTGTGTGTGCCTGTATGTATATATGCATGTGTGTGAATGCGTGTGCGTGTGTGTGTGTGTAGATTAGCCCCTTAGACTTATGTGAACCATTTCTACACAGGTTGCATTGGACCTCTGAAACTATTGCCATCTTATGATAATTAATAGAGACAAACAGACGGAAGCACAGCTGCAGTTATCTTCTATTTAGGCAATAAGAGTTGGTAAAACACAAACAAAATGCACTGTTCTGTTTATTTATGACTATTATGCCAGCTTGCATTCCCTTCTCATATTTTGTATTATTTTGTCTGTACAAAGATAGATTCCAAGTCAAAGTCAATTTCAAAACAAGTTCCACTTCAGCTTCCAGAATATCTTCTCTTGAAGTTCTTGGGTTCCTCAAAAATCTTATATAGCTTTAAACGTAGGTCTGAATTTCCAATTAATCAGAGAAGACAACAAGGTGAAAGGGGTGTAGCCACTGTACTGAAAAAGGTCGGAGCTTGTACAATACCCATCATCCTGTAACATACATCTAATCTTAGTACATGCTGGCAGATCTACTTCTCAGTTTACTGTAACTTCAAATTTATATACCAGCTTTATCAACTTATTTATGGCTTTAACTACCCCTCGACTTTTCAGCTTATTAAATACACTTGAATGCTAGAGAGGTCTTCAATGCATTGAAGAAAACGTATGAATCCACCTCACAGCAGATATCTTCTAATGCTAGTGTCTGCAATTTATGGTAGACAGTACAACAAATGATCAATATTGTGCACACACGTGAAAAATCTCTGCCATCTAAATCCAGCCTGATAGCATGCACAGAGAAATTGTGTTTCCTTTATATTGCCTTCAACATGGATAGAGGATAGGAATGCCCCAAAATGCACCCAGAGAGCTTCAATGTCCTCCACTTGTTGCACACTTTGTTAAGATGGTAATTTGGGGTACACAGAAAAGTAAAGTGATGTTAGGCAGGCTTAGGGAAAAAACTTGATTCCAGCCCTGGATTTGGAGCAGAATCATCACCATACATTCACTCTGCAATTTGTATCAATGAAGAGGCTTATGTACTAAGAAGAATTTGAGTAATCCTGGGGCAAACCATTTGCACCATAGGGGACACATAAAAATTCTCATTGATTTAAATAGGGCTTTTAAAGCAGAACTACCACTGCCAAAAAACTTGGGCTCCAATAATTCCCCATCTGGCGTCTAGCTGCTCAATAGCGCTAGTCGCCAGAAATATTACCTTGCTAAGGAGAAGCATCCATTGTTCCCGGGCTGACAGGCAGGACAGAGCGCAGACATCTTTCCATAGTGACGTCTGTGCACCTGCTCTGTCAGTCCCAGTTGGCTCCAAGAGGTGTTGCTAGGAGCCGTTCGGCTCCAAAAGGGAGAGAGAGGGCAGGCGTCACTATGGAAAGATGTCTGTGCTTTGTCCTGCCTGTCAGCCCAGGAACAATGGATAATTCTCCGTAACAAGGTAATCATTCTGGCGACTAGCGCTACTGAGCAGCTAGACGCCAAATGGGGAATTATTGGAGTCCAAGTTTTTAGTGGTGGTAGTTACTCTTTAACCCCTTGAATATATATGAATTTCCATTCACCCTCCATATGGGGAAGTTGGTTTGCTCCAGAATTTCCCCTATATCACCGGATGAATATGTCTCATTGTGCTGAAAATTATTACAATGTGGTATTTTTTGTCTTGACCAATAAAAGAAACACTAAGACTAAAATAATGATGTCTTTTCTGTTACATGTTGCAGAGCTTTCTGGCTTTGGATACCTCTCTGGCACTCAAAGGGTTCAGAAGTTAAAATCCCAATGTAAATCAAGGGGTATTTGAGTCTGATTTGCCCAGAATTGTTCTAGTTCTACTTAGTACATCTGGATTGATGAGTCTTTCAAGCCCCAATGGATGAAGAATCTCTAGCACTAAGCAAATTAAAATATCCATCTGGAATCATCCTTTCAAAAAAGGGCACCTTGATCCTTGTCAGACTCTATCACTGCTGCACAGTTTGCAGATCAAAATATGTTATGACACTCAAATTAATTAAACTCAAAGTAAATACTAAAATACAAGCTGTCTCTGAAATAATCTTAATTTCTCAATAAATAGGAATTTAACCCTCTGAGTGCCAGAGAGGTATCCAATGCATTGCAACACAATGCATTGGGTACTTCTCTTGCACTCAAAGTGTTAAACTACAAAATGCTATTTGTAAACAATTAGTAAATCATTACTAGTACATATGTTTTATTATTTTTATTGTTTATAAAAGCTAATTGTGCATCTTTATGTATTTGTTGATTAAAGCCCAAAAAGTGCTGTGTCACATGAAAATTATACTGTAAATGTGTACATTGTGACATTTTGGCCTAGATGCACTAAAGGTTGAAGAGGGCTACGAATGTCGTTGTTCTGTTGGAGCAGAGTCGTAGGCACATCCTTTGTATTCACCAAACTGTCTATGACATTACATCACCAGCACTCCAACAAAAAGATGTCCACATCGACATCAGTCCGAAAGGCTTAGAATTTTAATTCATCACATCGACAATGGCCTCTTTCCATATGGTAAGGAAGCATAATAATTCATTTCCATATGGAAATACTGAATAATGAGACACATTCGTATGCAAGGGGGTGTGTTGATATGATAATGTGACACTTCGACTCATTCAGTAAACTCTGATAGCAGCCTCTGCTGTCAGAGTTCACAGTCTCCGATTCACCTAACACAGGCTGTCGTAGTTTGTATCTCCCCTGTACTTTCCTATAGAGTAACGGCAGGGAGAGCTACGACAGTCTGAACAGCATTCTCTGTGCTTCACTACCTAGCCAGTAGGGGAATAAAGAGAAGGCTTTCAGCACCATGGGCAGCATTGAATGCCATAAGAATGTGCATTGCTCACCCCTGTGGCATTCAAAGGGTTAAAATAAACAGAACTAGTACACCAAGCACTACAAAATGTTCCTTCCCTTCAACATCCCTATGGCATTGAATGCTGTACTTGGTGCTGAAAGCCTTCTCTTTATTCCCCTGCTGGCTAGGTAGGGAAGCACAGTGAATGCTAGTCAGAATTGTTGTCTTCCACTCCGACAACACTTCGAAAATCCTGTATGCTAATAGGGACCTTCTCCAACCCTCCCCTTCCATCAGACAATTTTGGTTAATATGTGTGTGCAGATCGAATTGTCGAAGTGATTCAAACACATACACAATATATTATCGACACTGCATCAACCTTTAGTGTATCTAAGCCTTTATGTTATACAATTTAAGTAATGCTAACACTTAAAACCAAGCCTTTCTGCATATGTAAGTTAACACATTCACCGCACATACACACACCACACAAATACACCATGCAGATGTAAACATCACACACACAAGCACAACACACCCACATACAAGCATACACTCACACGCCCAGACATGCACACAGGCACGTACACAAACACACCCAGATGTGAACACAAGCATACACACACACACTTGTAAACACATATACAAGCTCAGCACTAACAAAGACACAATCACACAATACTATACTGTATATATATATATATATATATATATATATATATATTACAGTTTTACTTGTCCACAGGTAATCAGATAACAAGGTGTGCAGAGGAAGAGGTGAAAAATACTAAAAGTACTTTTATCATAATGAAGTATAAAAAACAAAAGAAAATAAATTAATTTGATGGTTACAAAACATCTTTTTTTGTGTGAATTCCCTTAACAACTTGGGTGAAAGTGTCCACAATGCATTATGAAGTATTGCACTGCAGACCCTTGGCATGAAGGGGTTAAGATGAAATTTCTTTTTTTCCCCTGCAAAGGCAACAAATGAAAACAAAAAAATTATGTTGGCCGTTGTTATGAAGATGGCACTACCATGTGGCACAGGGTTTATTGCTATACAGGATAGAGAGCACTGGCAGCTGTCACTAAGTCTCTTTATTGAAAATAATCAATAGCTCTGACAGCAAAAGAGTTGTAATCCACTGACATGTTTATATGGTCTGTGGCAGTGGCTGCGATTACTTTTTACTGCCAACATGGAGTTTATTTTACACAGGGTACAAGAAGCTGATTTAATGAGAAGAACCAATTGTCTAATAGAGGACAAATCTTTGCACATGTCCTGTTCCTCTAGGGCTTAAATAAGGTTTTTAACACTTTCAAGAATGGTATGCAAATCTCCATTATACTTTAATGGTAATGTGGGTACATTTTATTTGTAACTTACAGTATGAAACAGTTGGATTACCCCAGAATTGCTCCAATTCTTATTAAAACACAAATATCTTTCCCATCAGCATATCTGCTTTCCTCGGAACAGGCCTTCCTATGAAGCTGGGAGTTGTGAGCCCTCCTGGTCCAATGGAAGAACACAACAGTGGTTGGATGCATCAATGCCACATTGCCAGCTTCCTGTCCTGTGCAATGAAAGTCCTCATAGTTCATAGCAGGTCACTGGGAACATGAGTCTGGCCATAGGTTTCTGTGTTGTGTTTCATCAAATAGGGGACAGATAGGGAACATTTGCGGTTGCATGGCACAGTCCAATACTTCTGATGAAGTAAAAAAGTAAAATGTGATAATTGTACTTTAACCCCTTAACGATGAGTGGAACAGGATGTGAACTTCCTTTAATGACCTCTTAGATCTATATCAGTGTGCCAGCACACTTGACTAATAATGTGTACTGGCGCTCACAGAACAGGGTCTGATACAGACCGCACCATCTTGGAGTAGTCAATTTCAGACCCCACTAGTGCTTACAGCACTTTCGTAGGAGCATTGCAAGCACAAAATACATGATGTGCCAGGATTAGCACAGTCCTTTAGGCAAGTTTACTCATGACGATTCTGACATGTCACTAGTTGTTAAAGGGTTAAAGTGACCCTGTCACCTTAAAAAGGGTTTTGTTTGTTTTACAGGCAATTTAAACTTGACTATGTATTGTAATAGCTGTTTTTCTGTTTGAGAAATTACCTTTTGTGTTTTGGTGGCAGTGTGGCACGTTCTTTTAATTCCATATACAGTATGTTAAACAGTTCTGTTAAGGCCAAACTTATCGGTATTAGAACCTCCCTCATTGTGTGGGCTTTACCTAGATTACTTCACAGTGCAGTGTGTGGTACTATTGGTCTAGTCGAAATAGTGTGCCGCAAATATATAAAGGCTAATTTCCCAAAAATGATTTATATTATAAACAAATGGCTAGCAGTTTTTAATTCTCCTTAAAATTAAATAAATATATCTTAAGGTGACATGATTAAAGTGACAGGTTTAAAACCCCAAAAATAGGTGTTTAAAGGGATAGTAACCCCCCCTGAACAATGTGACACCAAATGCAAGCAATCATGGAAATATACTTAACTCCTTTAGTCCCATCTCTCAAACCTCAAGACCTCCACTCCCTCCCCTTTCTGCCTGACGAGCTGTAAAGCTGTCAGAGTCAGAATCTGGTCGACCAACTTACAGCGGCTCTGCAGGAGCTCTGTCATCTAGATATCTCCGTATAATTACTTAATCGGAATGGTCTACAACATGTGCTTGCAAGCCAGGCACACGTTTTAGACCATACCGATTAAGTAATAATACGGAGATATCTAGATGACAGAGCTCCTGAAGATCCGCCGTCTGGTCCTCGAAGCAGGATCTCATGATGTCTGCTATACAGCGGATGCATGAGAAGGGGGAGGGACCGGAGGTCTTTCTTGTCTTACATCTCTCAAACCATAAAGGTTTGAGAGATGGGACTAAGGGAGTTAAGTATGTTTCCATGATTGCTCGCATTGGGCGTCATGTTGTTTAGGGGGGGGGTTACTATCCCTTTAACTGTGTGAATGTTAGAGAGGTCTCCAACACAATGAAGTGAGAAGCCCCACTGTCCTACAACAAAGCATCGTATCTGCCTCAATGGACATGATATACATAGTTATTTTGATGTATAGTTTATGTTACTTTAGGTATGGCTTATGGGTTGTTCCTGTCTTAGCCCTAAATTACCTCACCCATTCATTGACACTGTTCAGCAAAGAATTGCCTACCTCCCATAGTACTTATTCCTTGTTTTAGCCGTATACTCCCCCACTCTTTGACACTGCTCATCAATGCATTGCTCTGACTTCCAGTCATTGCCTTATGTTACCTCCTCCGCTCACTAACACTACTAAGAAATGCATTGTCAACCTCCCCTTGCACTGACTTCCTATGTTATCCCAACATAACCTCCCCCACTCACTAACACTGTTCAGCAATACCCACCACTTCTAGCACTAATTTATGTGTTAGGCCTACATTACCTTCTCCACTCATGGATAGTGCTCATCTATGCATTGCAACCTCCCCTAGTACTGACTTCCTGGATTATCCCTACATTATTCCCCCCACTCACTGACACTGCTCAGCAATGCCCACTTCCTTCTAACACTCAAATATTTAAGGTCAGTAAATTGTGAAGATAATGTGTGTCTGCATATCATGCCTTAATTAGCATAATCTATAAATCTAAATAGCCGAAAACTAGTTTCAGTTATTTCTCTTCAGTGCATCTATTCAGATATTGTCATTCATCAAATGGCCACAATGATATATGCATATTTTATAGAGAGCAGATATTACTTCAATCAAGAACACATTCACTGTTTATTCCTTTGGTCTTTATTAACCCTTTTCAAGATCTAAGCTTCTTGCAACTTGAATGACAGGTCCTTTCATAGCTATCTAAAACTGTCATCAATTCCTACTGACAGTCTATGTTCCTAAGAGATCCTATCTGATGAGCGCGTATGAGACTGCAGCCACTTAAAATAAGTTATTAATACAGATTATGAAAAATTCAAAACACTTGTCCATTCCAAAGTTGGCAGGGCAAAGGAGTCCTTCATTATAATTCCGCAGCATTGACATGAAGATTTCATTGAAAATCAGTGATCATATTTAATCATATCTGTAATAATAAAAAAGGACCATGTTTGGGAAAAAGTAATGAAATTAATGCATGCGTATGTCTTTTAATCAAAATGAAAAAAAAAAAATCAGATCTTATTTAATTTCAGTTTTTATAAAGGTTCAGGTAGTTTTTAACCCTTTGAGAATGAGAGGCAACATATCACGTGCACAAAAGGTTAAAGCAGTTTATGTCAATAGAAGAGGTGATTTGATTGGCAGAAAATCAAATGGAATTTAGATTAAAATGGATGTATATTTCATGCATCGACTCAAACAATCACCATAATTTTTTTTACCGATGTGGAAAATTCTACTTAGAATTTTGTCTTTCAGGATTCATAGTTTTAATCCTTTTAATGCCAGTGAGGTATGCAATGTAATGTGTTGTATGCTTCTCTGACACTCAAAGGGTTAAACAGCAAGAATAGCCTGTTGTTATCTATAGTAAGCATTTTACGTGATGGAAAAAGTAGTACAATTCTGGGGCAAACCATCTCCAGCATAGGGGGAAAAATAAAATTCACATTGTTTGAAATTAGACTCTTAAAGGGGAACTACCACCCCGTAAAAACTTAACCTGGATTGATTCTTCATCTGGCGACTAGCTGCTTAGTAGCGCTAGTCGCCAGAAATATTACCCTGTTCTGAAGATTTCGGCCTTTTTCTGACGGTCACTGGAAAAAGGCCGAAATCTTCAGTACCGGGTAATATTTCTGGCGACTAGCGCTACTAAGCAGCTAGTCGCCAGATGAAGAATCAATCCAGGTTAAGTTTTTGCGGGGTGGTAGTTCCCCTTTAAAGGAACACTAATGCCCCATAAAAAAGTATACTTGCTTTGTACAGGTTTAAAAATTAAGTTATTTGGCACAAATATGTAAAGTTCCTCCCTCCTTCCCGCGTCTAGCTGACAGCAGGAGATCCTGGTCTGGGGACAAGCCAACAGCTCTGCAGCAGAGCCAAAATTGTGTTATTTAAAAAGCATTATTTCATTGGAAAGGTCTACAAAGTGAGCCTGGTTTGCAAGCACACTTTGTAGACTGTTCCCATGATGTAGTTATTTTTAAAGAACGTGATCCGGCTCTGCTGAGGAGCCTCCTCGAGTTGCGCAATGCTGAAAGCAGGAAAAGGGAAACTTTACAAGTGAATATCTCTCAAACCATAATGGTTTGAGAGATATGATTTGTGCCAAATAACTTATTTTTAAACCTCTGCAAAACAAGCACACTTTTTTATGGGACATTACTGTCCCTTTAACCCCAGAATTCTAAAGAGGTCTCCAGTTCATTGCTCAGCTGTTATTCAGGGAATTAAAAACCCCACTTAAAATAAAATGGGATTGGAGGATTTTTCCCCAAAAATTAGCAGTTGGTTTGTTCCAGAATTGTCTGTCTTTTATTTTGTGCTCTGTGTGTAACTTACATATTTATGCCCATACAGTCATGAAGGGTCTATATAACAGATATGCACTATGAAGTTTTAGTACAATCCATTAGCGCTGGTACTTATAACCTCCCCCCCCATATGTCCGCTTTGTAGAGATGTAATATAAACATGCAGAGAGATGTTCTCTGTGTATATTCTCACTATCAGACCTGTATAGTGGATGCATCCAGCTCCTGCAGTAAAACTTGTTTCAACTGGTCATTTGCCTCAGTCTGCTGTCAGGAAACAAATTCTTGCCCATTGCATCTAAATCACAAGAAAGTGTTGCACACGCCTGTTGATTAACTTCGAGGTGCTCCAACAAATATAATTCCAATTTCCATAACGTATAGTCGGGCACACTGTACATTTAAAACGTAACTTTGTAATATTAATATTATCAGTCTCTGAGAGAAAAATACTGAAGCAAGGGATTATCAAGTGTGCTAGCTGTGTGACATGTAGTTACATGAAGACTGGGTCTACCATTGTGGTACCACCCACAAATTATGTGATTTACATAAAAGATTGTTTAATGTGTACAACGTCTTTTGTTATATATCTCTTATTTTGCACATGCAATAAATGTTATGTCGGGAAGACAAGCAGGCCCTTTAGGGAGTGAGTAAGAGAGCACAGGTCATCGATCATTTGGGGATTGGATGGTACACTTAGTGACAAAGAGGTAAAAATGACCCCTCTAGCTAGGCACTTTATACAGTGTAAGCACAAACTGAAGGATTTACAATGTTGCCCAATCGAATGGATAAAAAGTGATCCATGGGGAGGACACAGGTTGAATAGACTGGCAAGGAGAGAAATGTATTGGGTCTATATACTTGGGACTTTAGCACCGAGGGGGTTAAATGACCATTTCAGCTTGATAAGCTATTTATAGTGTTAAATATGATGTAAGTGGTGGCGCTCGTAAGAATTAAAGCTTTTTAAGAAAATCTTTGTTATTATAGGTTGTTATTGATCACATTTGTATGACTGATGTTTTAGCAGTAAATGAAACTTTGGTGTCCCTGATGGCACGGGGGATGGATCGGACGCTACAGGTTACTATGGTGACCAGGTGAGTGCCGGATTCGGAAAAGGTGTGGACAGAGATAATAAACAGAGACACGGAGTGAGACACGTAACTTTATATCCCTGATGAAAGTCTAAATATCTGACTGAAACTTCTGATGTACTACATGTCTTATGGAGACCGATAATATTAATATTACAAGTTCTGTTTTAAACGTAAAATGTGCCTGACTATACCTTGTGAAATGTGGTAATCTAAACCCTTTAACCCTTTGAATGCCAGAGGGCTCTGCAAAGGGTTAAGGACTAGGTGGGTGTGCTTTACATTGTGTTGCACACTCATCTGGCCCTTAAAACATTAAAGGAGCAGTAAACTTTTTTTATGAACACACATATTTTACACACCATTTCCTGCTGAATAAAACTAGGTCACTCCCATCACTGTCAGATGTTTTATTCAAAATTTATAGCAGTTTAAATAATCATAAAGTTAATTTACTGTGTTTACTTCCTGGAAGTTCTAACTAACAGGAAGTGACTGGCAATTTCTATCACATTCTATGGAGAACTGTATGTCTCTGACTTTTCTGACTTTCCTCGCCATTAGAATCTAACAGGAAATCTAATTAGAATTTGACCACTAGAGGGCACTGCTAATGTAAAAAAAAAACATGGGTTTAAACTGTAATAACTCTGGAAATATAAATCTCTCCTCAGTGGTAGTACCCTTATTTTGCTCAATAGGAAAATCCCTACAATATATATTTTTTCATAAAAAAAGTTTACTGCTCCTTTAAGTTGGCTCATACACTCTGCCTGCTTCAGTCTGAAAAAACTGACACCAACTGCCTTATACACCTAAATGACGTGACATCCAGACCTCACTGAAGATGTCATCTTTGTGCAAACGCAAAATTGAAACATTCATAAGTGCCATTAGGTTTTTTTTTGGACATAAAAAGAAAAGTGGTGGGTTATTATTAAGAGATGTTACTTACCATTTAACTGTTTGCAACAGTGCTACTTGGGCCCAGACAGTTATTTTATGGGGGGGATGAGCCTTTGGCTGCAGTTCTCCATAGAACTTTGTGACTGAGCTACATTAACTATGAATAACACAAATGCCAGTAGTTGGAATTCCTTTGTTTCAGTAACTATATTTCACAAATACTTTAAGCAGATGGTTTTATAGTCCTGGAAGGATTATAGTTGCCATTCCCCCATTTGTTAATGCAGAGGCCAAATTACAACCTACTGAGCAAAATCCGATGCTGCCCCGCCCTTCACTGCTGGTGCAAATTTGAATAACATACAGATCACTGATCTTATTTGAAGTTCTGGTCCAAGCTTGGATTACTCACCAGTGCAAACCCGATATGTAATTGCCCACTGGAGGACCTCAGGTAATCTTCACATACTGGGGAAAGACAGTGAGGAAAAGCAATTTGTTTTCAGCCCCAAGGAACTGCGCATCATGACTCACATGTTGACAGTGAACCTTTTAGTGCCAGAGGGGTGACTAACAAATTGATTTACACCTCTCTGGCGCAAAAGGAAAGAGGCCCACCAATTCTATTATACTGGCAGCCAAGATGGGAATCTGGCCAGTTCATATTGAGTGGTATGATAATGCAGAGCCGATGGTCTCTCTTGGTTCCCGGGACTCCATAATCCCTACACCCATTGTAGTTACACTCTTAGATGGATGCTGATCAGATTTTCTGTTACGTTTTAGCATCTTCAATGAACTATTCTAACAACTGGTCTGATATCCCAAATAGATTCTAAAATATACTTAAATCTTTATGCCCTCAGCCAAATGAATAAAACATTTAACCAGTCAGCAGATTTGGCAGGGACAACCAGCCAAATTAAATTCATCAATGTCACTAGCTATATTACCAAGTGATTTCATATTGTTTAATCACTTCAGCGACATGACTATTGTGGTAAATAATAGCATATAGCTTGAGCTCTGAAGCTGAAACCTTAAAAATATGATATTCTGTAACCTCTTGAGTGCGAGGGCTGAATTCCACACATTTTATCTCAGAACATTGTTGAACTCATTGATATCAAAGGGTTAAGGTGAAACAAGTTTAGCCTTTTCTGTATGCCCTTCCTTATGAAGGTCAACCAAACCTGCTGGCATTGGAGAATTTAATGCAGACTCTAGGGCACAAATAATGTGCTTAATTTATCACTGGGCTCACCATATGATATACTGTACTGGCCTTTAAAGAGCTGAGCTGTTTCTCACCATGCATAATGTCCCTAAGCAGAGGAGGCTTGGGAATTATACTAAAATTCTACATGGCACCAGAAGAATAATGATAATAATACAAAGATTATAAAAATTATAAAATAATAATAAGTTATATTAGTAATATAATTATATTAATGGAGATTGTGCAGTTTAATAACAGTGGTTTCACTGTAAGCAAAAAAAAAAACTGCAATGCAACATTTAAATAAACATGATCCAATATTATCCAAATAAGGGTCAGTAAAGTTTACAGAAAGAATAATGCATAAAATTAACATTATTTAAATTTGCTTTTCAACATCTAGGAAGGTGACTGATAATAATCTCACACTTAAATGTAGCCCTTCTAAAGTTATTCATATTTTATTATTTCCCCTCCCTCTCCTTTCACGGAGGTCAGATACAAAGTTCAGACACCTTCACCTACGGTGCCTCCACTGTTCATGGTAGACATACTGACCAAACAGACAAAATAGAAATGATCTTTCTAATAAATCGTTTTACTGTGTCCTGATTTCTGAACAAAAACTGTACTAAACTTGGTATTTAGGACAAAGTAAATGATTCCCAGAGAAGCTAATGTTTTGTCTGCTTGCTTGTCATGATGGCCAACCATATCAGTTCCTTCATCAGGATTTATATCATAAAAAAGAGAAGGGAAGGGAATGGGAGAATAACACTTTAATAACCAGAATGGATGCATTTTAAATATTGTAAAAAACAAAATAAACAACAGTGCAGACTATCTTCTAAATATAGTATGTTGACTTTTGACACCTTCACCATGTGCTCTAACTATATTTGCCTCACATGTATCAGAGGCTCACAATACCACCTCTGAGTATTTAAAGCTCCCCTGGTATAAACCCCAGGACATGTACCTCCAGATTTCCACCACTGGTCCTTCCAGGAATCTGGATTCTCCAATTATAGGGATATTGAGACCTGCAAGGGGCCCACCAAACCCCTCCCAAAGCCTACAATGCCCAAGAAGGCGTTGTAACAGGACAGGAGGTCTTCTTCAGCATAAATTACACAAGAGGAATTACTTGAGCTTGTGAAGGTTACTTGTAACAAATTACAAAATGTATTTTAAAAGGTATAATTACCACTTACAGTCACACAAAAATAAGTATTACAAATAAATTTCAAATATGCATATAGCTGAAAAATGCAACCTTCTCTGTGGAGTACTCAGAGGAAGTCAATAGTGTGTGTATTTTAAACATTGTGACTATAATACTCTCAAATGTACAATAGATTTAATCAAAGCTGTTTTCAAGCACTATCCCTTTAACCACAATGACAGTATGAGCCATGTTTGTTTCTTTACATTCAAGAACTCATGGTTTTCTAATTTGCAGCTTCCTTTTGCTAACTGGGAAGGTGACTATATGCACATTTTAATGCTTTGAGTGAGAAAAGGGTGTGCAATGCATTGCTTTTTCTCCTCTTGTATTCAATGGATTAACCCCTTAAGGATCACAGGGTTTTTTTATACTAGAGGATTAGAGCAATTTTGTCCTTTTTAGTATGTCATAGTTCAAACATATTTTCCATCTAATTAATTTAGTACACCCACACAATTTAAATACTGTTTTTTAAGGAGAAGTAAGGTTTTCAATTGATGTCATATTTATATGTATAACCCATCATTTAGTTTGATTATGGTATAAAAAAGAGGAACAAATTGAAAAAACCCAACATTTTTCATAGATTCCCTGTCATGATTTGTAGACAATTAGTGCATCTGAAAAAATATGCCCCCAAGTATAATAATTTACTTGTCCCAGGGGGGTGGAGTTCTCGATCAAACAGGATGGACGCTTAAGCCTACTTCTCCGCATGGCCGCGGCTACTTTTTTAGCTTTACTCCTTCACGGAGATCTACCCCGCTGACAATTTGCACCAGTACTAGCACATGAAGGGTCGTGGAAAGAAGGGGCAGAGTTGTCCGGACTAGAGATGAATCTCTGAGTTTTTGCCAACCAAACTTAAAGGCCACACCTCGACACCAACGCCACACTCGTGGTGGAAGCTCTACAAGATTGGAGTGAGGATTGTGCCTGCTCACCTACTGTGCCTGAGGAGATTACATCCCCCGATACCTCTCCTCGTTTATATGGCAAAGAAAATACCGCCGCGATGGCACCTACATCACCAGCACTGACGAAGGATGATCTCGTCCTCTTCATGACAAAAGATGACCTGAGAGGGTTCCTAACTGAAATAAAGCAAGATATCAAGTCTGCAGTGAAATCTGAGATCTCTGACCTGCAAAAGGATCAGCTAGGCCAGCGTATTACCGTATTAGAAGATGATAAAGAGAAATCATGGTCGCAACTACAGGCCCTGGAGCAATACGTTCAACAACAGGATTACACTATCTCTGTCTTACCGACTTGGATAATCGCTCTAGGTGCTGCAAGATTAGAATTAAACATTTTCCAGAGTCAGTCCCCCCAAAGACTTCCTTCATTCTTTCCAGAAGCTTTTTGGGGAGTTGCTGGATGCCGAACCCTCTGCTCCACCTTTGAAAATTGACAGAGCTCACAGGGTGCTTAGACCCCGAGGGCCTCCAGGCTCTAAACCTTGTGATATTATTGTCCGCTTCCACAACTACCCAGACAAGGAGAGAGCTATGGCTAAAACTCGAGAGCTAGTGGATATCAGATATGCTGGATGTCTCCTACATTTCTATAATGACCTCTCCCCTGCCATGTTACACTTCCATAATGGATCACCTGCCCAGACTTGGGATAAAATACCTATCTTCACGCTACTCACATCATAACCTCGGCTTCGATCTGGGATCCTGCTGATATCATGGAATTCTGTACCACTCTTGGAGTCACCACCCCAAACCTAGCAGTCGCGGATCCTCCACATGCAGACGCCGTTCCCAAGGAGAGATGGGAGAGATGGCTCACTGCCTCTGGCCCTGCTCAAAGAAATCGCGAGCTGCTCCAAGATCCACTGAATCTGTATCCCCTCCGAGGTGGACTTTAGCAGACTGCCCTTAAACACTCATAGCCCATCACACTCATTATCTGGGCCCAATTGATCCCCATCAGCTCCTGCATTCGTAACTATAATCCCTTCTGATATATTTACTTAGTGCCTTTAATGGGACTATACCCTGTTAATTTATAATGGGACTATACCCTGTTACTTTATTATCGACCCATTCAGGACTTCCTGGGATGCCTTGTGCAGCCCAAGAACCTCCTCCTTGCTTTGTCCCGTATGGCCCTCGGCCCGCTGCTGAGGCCTTAGCCCACCGAATTTCACTGATGATAGCTATATGGGACAATGCACTGGGAGGCCTCTCCAGCTCTCTTGCGCACTGACCTCACTTTTCTGGTGTAATGGTGTGGAGAGCTTGAGACTCACCTTCGAGGGTCAGTTTGGTTTTTACTGTTATGTTGTTCCCACCGGGATGGACTCTAGTGAATTGTCTTTAACAATATGGAACAATGTGGCATGGAGCCTGTACAGCCGATGCCTTATATTTCATTCGAAGCCACACTGGGGGACTTCTTCAGCTCTCTTGCGCACACTGACCTCACCTTTCTGGCAGCATGGGGAGCTTGAGACTCACCTTCGAGGTATAACTTTTTCTTTACTACTAATCTACCCACTACTGCACCATTGCCTTCGAGCATATTAAATTTATGATCCCCATGTTGCGACTGCATTTGATGCTTTAATATGATTCCCAGTAGAATTCCATGCAGAACTTCTTGGGTCGACGTTTGCTTCCTAGGAACCTCCTCCTTACTCTCTCCCTGTGCATTCTTGGTCACTGGGGACTGGGCCGCAGGGGATAGCTGAAGATGGATTTTGGGAAAAATGTAGTATATGGTTTCTGTGGGTGATACTTTACTTCCTCTCTAGGGACTGAGGGATTTCTCCAGCTCTCTGTCACATACTAATCTCTTCTTATGACATGGTAGTGCAGGGAGAACGAGACTCTCCTACCATAATTAAGGGTGTTCTTACTGTAATGAGCTCATGTTACTTGTTATTCGTATCTTTCTTCCCTTGGCAGCCTATCTTTGTGGTGGGCTTCGGCTGTCTGGGTTCCCTGACTCCGCAGCACCTCTTTTCCCCTGCTTTTGGGACATGAAGGTATGGTGGACTTTGGATTCTTTCAGACAGTTAAATATTGTTTCACTGTACATTGTTATAGCTGCTTCTGTTTACATTGTTCTAGTGTACCTTTACAAGCCCGCATCCAGTCCAATTAGTTACACTCAAGTTCTGACCTTATATAGCCTATGCTCCAATCTCCTTAACCTACTATTTGAACAACATCATACTTACATCCCACACTACTCAGTTTCACAGCCCTACTATTTACTTGCTCCCTCAAATTACCTGCCATGTAATTATCACTCCATAGGTGAAACTTCCCTTGATACTCTGATATATACATGTCTCGGGGCTTTGTCATATACTTGTCGTAGCTGGGCCGCTATGGAGTACTCGTTGGATACTCTTGCGACCTCTTTACTAATTCCGTACACTCCCTCCCCCGGCCTTTTGGGCAACACTGTGCTTGCTTGTACCTCTGGGGCTGTGTAAAACCCCAGTCAGTCTACACGGCTTACTTACTTTATCTACTTGTTTTCCCTCCTCCTCTCCTGCACTTTCCTCCCCTTTTTTCCTCCCTTCCTTCCTCTCTCTCTCATAGTGATAAGGTCTCTGTGCTGGTTTGATTTCATGACCAGAGTCCCCCACTCCCCCCCCAGTATAGGGGAGACTGTATCACACAGCCAGTGGTTGGGTTGTTTGTTTTATTAAGAACCCTACAGCAGGGTCTAAATGGCATCTTAGGGTTGGAAGGCAGTCTGTCACATGTCTGGCAAAAGAAAGCATTCCTGTGACTTGACTTGTTGCCCCTGGAGCTTATGGTCTGGGACCTTTCATTCATCTTAAATCAACGCTGAGAGAACATCATGCACCGGAAAGGTCCTGGATGGTTGGGAGAACCCCTTGAATAACTGGTGCTTCCTACGGGTGGTATCTTTGTAAGTTCTTCAACATCCATCACCGCTCTAGCAGCTGTAACCAGTTTATCTACCCCTTCCCCTGGGAAAGGTAGGTATCATCTGAGACTTCAAATCATATACATAAAGAGATTTTGCATCTGTCAGATGGTCTCCTAGCAAGAATGTAAATGTAAGCCTACTATAACTCACCCTGCAAAGATAGAACTTTTGCAGGAATAAGCAGGAAGCTAATTGATATAAAGCGATGCTGAGCGAACCTAGAGCAGGAGTCAAAGGATGTATTTGGTACCCAAAAGCAGGCAAAGTAAAGCAAAACCCAAATATAGGAGAATGTATATGAAAGTAAACCCAAAATTTAGGAGACTGTACGATACCTGTGGGAGCAGGCAGGAGAATGGTCAGGCAGTCGAGGGGCAAGATACAATCTGGCAGTGGCAGTACAGAGGAGGCAGGCAGAGGAGTAGTCAGATGATTCAGAGTCAGACACAATCTGGCAGACACAGCATAAGAACGACAGGTAAAAGAGGAGTCAGGCAATCTGAGGTCAAGGACAGGCAGAACAGGTTCAATCAAGGTAGTACAAAACAAGTCAAGACAATTCAGGAGAATGAATCTGAGAGCTAGTAACAAGAAAGGATAGAATTTGTACTTAACCCCTTGATAGCTTTTAAGGGTATCCCATACTGTTCTGGCTGGCTGAAAGGGTGTTTAAAAAGCATGCCAAATGGTGCAGGAGGACTACTAAGCATCCACTGTGCTGCTTGGAATGCACAGTGGAATGTAATCTGAAGGAGGTATGTGCAGGCTAAGGCACTTCGACTCCCTGTACAGGCAGCCCCTTCCTTTGTTCTCCCAAGAAGAAGCTGCAGGATGCTGCTGACCACATCTAAGCCTCATCCCTCCCTTGGGATGGAAAAAAATAAAGAAAAGAAAAGTAAAGAAAAGAAGATGGGAAGGAAAAGGGTAAGGGGAGAAAGAATGAAGATCAGCAAATGCTTATATGCTACATCTGATCACTGTAGAATACAGTGGTCAGAGGCGGGAATTTATTTTGTGGCTGAAACAATTACACAGACACAGTTTGACACAATGTTGCACGCAATGTATCTGCTTGTCTGTCTCTCTCTTCATAATAATCTGTGTGAGGATGAGGGAAAGAGAGAGAGAAGTAACAGAGGCAATGTTTACTAATCTTGTCTCTGTCATATGGGTCCTACCACATGTCATTTGCTGCATCAACGACCACACATGCAAAAGGTACCTAGATTGGCTGAAATTAACTGTTCCTGTCTCGTAGCAGTTAGTAACAGCCTTCCCTCTGTTTTCCCATCACACTCCTGGGCGAGATTGCAGTTTTAATCCATGATATACCACGACCATCATTGGTCCATAAAGACTGAATGAATTCTGTGATGGTCCTGGGACATCATTGGTCCTACTACTACTTGCAAAAATAGTAACAGAAATTATTCTGGGAAGAACCAGCCACAACTAGGGTAGAATTAACATCCTTGATGGCTTAAATGGGACTTTAAACCCATTTCATAATCTAATGGAGACCTCAACAGCATTCAATGGGTTAAAATTGCCATTTAAATCAATGAAAACCATATGGAAACCCTCCAGAGTACTCGTGCTGTACTGATTAGGATGAAAGTTGCTTCCCAACAGTTAAGGCCAATGTCATGAATATCTCTTGATAATTTGTCTCAAATAAATGTAAAAATGTCAGTTACCTTGCCATGTCAAATATTTATCCTATATAGTATTTATTATTTATAGTATTTCATCTATTAGTATGAGATAATACTGGAATCTATCCCTAGTATGTGTGCTGAACAGTAATGATAACTTGGAATAATCTGTCTTAAATATATTTTTAAGAGAAAGTATATATTGCACACACATTAGCACTTATATTTTATTTAGGTTTACCGTATACTGACCAGAACGTGAGCACTGTCTTCCACACTTAAACCTTATGTACTCTGTATAGCTCTCTTAGGGCTCGATCCAAATGTTGAAGTTAAAACTAGCGTGAAGAAAAAAACTGCCTTCGCGAGTTAACCAAGACTGGGTGACGTGAGATTCAAATCTTCCATACCCAGAAAGGCTAACGAGTGATGACCAACAAAATACACGTTCACCTGAAACCTGCTTCGCATAGAAAATCTTCCCTAAAAACACACGATAAAAATGTTACCTAGCACCATAGCCAATCACAGCACTCCATAGTAGAAAGTTCAGTCAGAAAATCCGAAACCAATGTCGACAGTGAACAGCATTCTCTGTGCTTCCCTACCCAGCCAGTAGGGGAACACAGGGATGGCTTTCAGCACCATGGACAGCTTTGAATGCCATAGGGATGTGCAATGCTCACCCCTGTGGCATTCAAAGGGTTACAATGAAGAAAACTAGTATACCAAGCACTACACACTGTACCCCCCCTTCGACATCCCTCCCTTAGTATGTCAACATATATTGCATATATTCGACATACTAACTCCATACTGTATTGCTGAAGGAACCTTGCGCTGACAGCAGCGCTCCTCAGCGAATGTCTTTATTAATATGTAGTTGTGGGCATCAGCGTGGCTGTGGTCATTACACAGGACAGAGGCACTGGAGGAAGTGGTGGAGGGGAGAGAGACATCGGAGGAAGAGGGTGGCAAGCTTGTATTTGCTGCCCGCTTCCTCCGATACCTCTCTCCTCTTCACTAGTCGACATGGAGTTGCACACATCTACATACTAATAAAGACATTTGAGGAGAGTGGAGCAAAAGTACTAATAGCAATGGGACACATTAGCTAGGGCATTACAAATGAGTAATTAATTAATTCATTCATAATGTCCTACTTACTGTGTCCCATTGTTATTAGTGTTTTTGCTCCAATCTCCATTTGAAGGAGAGTGGAGCAAAAGTACTAATAGCAATGGGACACAGGAGGTAGGGCATTAAAAATGAATGAGATCTAATTTAAACTATGTTTAATAATAGTATTTTAATAAAAAAAGTTTAAAACACACACACACACACACACACACACACACACATATATACAGGCAAGGTATGTAGTCCATACCTTGCCTATTAACCCTTTGGTACCAGAGGGGTAGGAAACATGCTAAGCAATGCTTTCCTACCTCTCTGGTACTCAAAGGGTTAATTGTCAAATAAAAGACAGGTTCAACTACTATATGAGTCAATAAGGTGAATATGGGATGGAGTTAGTATGTCGAATATATGCAATATATGTCGACATACTAAGGGGGGGGGATGTGATGGGGGGGACATTGTGTAGTGCTTCGTGTACTATTTCTGTTTCAACCTTCGAATGCCACAGGGTTGAGAGTTCACATCTCTATAGCATTCATTGCTGTCCATGGTGCTGAAAGCCTTCTCTGTGTTCCCCTACTGGCTGGGTAGGGAAGCACAGACTCATGTTATCCCTAACTCTCTGTTTTATTTCCCTCGACGGTGGTTTTCTACTCTGAGTTGTGTGATGTTCGACAAAAAAAATAAGCGTTAGATTTCTGGAGAGAAATGTTGCAATTTAACTTGCGTTAGCCCTAACTCCGACATTTGAATGGCTTTTGGCCTCGCTTGTACATTATCCTCTGTGGGTGAGATCTTGCTGTTCTGGCAACGGGCGACGTTTGTTTCAGAACTGACGTTGCTTCTTACTAGTGGAACATTTGCATTGCTCAGTTGACGTTAAAACCAGCCACGCCAGTTTTTTCTGCTGACGCCAACATTTGAATCGAGCCCTTATTCACTTTTAGATTGTAAACTTTTAAGCATGGAACCCAAGTCCGATGTTTCACTTTGTAAAGTACTTGTAACAGTACATTGTCTAAACCCTTAACTTGTAAAGAGCTGTTTATACTTTTGTTGCTATATTCATGCATATTAATTTAATTTGTAGGGTTGCTCCTGCTTTTTTTTGTTGTCACATACTACTATCTTGTAGACAGTTTTTGTACTATAGCTCTTGCATTTTTCTTATTCACTGGTCAACTACTCTCCCAACTAACTATGACTGTTATCCTGGCACTTGTTATCCAACCTTGTGGTTGGAAAATTAATTCACAACTATGGCTGCAGTGAGGCAGTTACAGTGGCTGATAATGTCCTTAAGTCTCAAGCTTCATACCCAACATCCTTTTGTGTACTATTTAGTCATTTTTACATCTCTGTCTACTGGGTCAGCCTTCTCAATCAATCATCTACTCCTGGCTGTGGAGTCAGATATAGTAATACCACCTTTACCTTGTTGACTAGATGATGAAGCACTCTGGAAGTTTATGGACAGGATTGAGATCCTATAGGATTATCCCTCACTACGAAAAGGCTTTTTGGCTTTAGACTTAAGTCAAGTAAGCTTGGTGTCATGATCACCTAGGACAGTGCTACCAGATGATCTTAACAATAGGTCATAGAAAATCAAACAAGTGTCCTATAAAGCCCAGTTTCAGGCATTTAATAAGGAGAATGTCTCAAGTGGAACAAAAAAAAGTACTATGAGGGTCCACAGGCTTATGTGAGGAGCAAGTCTGATGATGTTTTGATTGGTGCCTTAGTTTATTGATCTCGGTGTGCTCTGATCAAGATGAGGAGGATATGGAATAATTCTTGACAGAAAAATTAATCTCATTATAGGTAAGTTTACTTGTAGAATCATGCCCATCAAAAATGTTGGTGACTTTTGGTGAAACCCCAGAAATGTCTGCCACATTGTCTGAAACTGCAACCTCTGTAATCAGCACTGAGGAAAATCTTTTGAACACTAAAGCATTCATTACATGGTGCCAGAGCACCAGCACTCATACTCTAATATAAGGTGTGATGACAGGAATTAAGAATATTCCCAAGCATAAAAACAGTGTTTTGCAGACTGATGAGTAGAGGTAAATTTCAGTTCGTGTCTCAGAATACTCTCTCTGGGAGGTTTGCCATCCCATCAGTTGTTTCTTAGGTGGTAAAGTCCTGAACATCACAGCAAGAATACTCTAGCTAAACCAGAATTTTAGGTGTCAACAATTAATAAACAGAAACCTACAATACTCTGTATAAGGATGTGATTAAAAAAATAATAAATAAAACTGGTTTATACAGAAGAATTATGATAGTTGACCTTTAACTTCATAAATATCAGAGATGTTGGTCCTATCGGTCGTGTAAATAATTCAGGACCTTCATCTCAAATAATAAACAATGTCAAATCTATAATATTATACTTCTAAAGCAAGTAAGGCATGGCGATCATGAATATGTTATTCTCTAAAAATAAAGTTGTAATCATCTTATATAATAATTCACTAAAACGTGTATAAGAACGCAGTCATGCGCAGTACAGACTGCTCATGAAGAGGCTGATACAGAGCGGGACGCTCTGAAGGAGCGTCCAGCTCTGTCTCAGCCGCGGCGCGGACAGTCTCTACTGCACATGACTGCCCTGCGTCCTGCTTCCAGTGGCACTGTGGCCCGTGTAACGGGCTCTTCAACTAGTTTACACTATAAAAGGATTTGTAAACAAAAGTTAAAAGTATGAGCAAAATTTACATGATCCATTCAGCAAGTACAGCCATATAATTAGTGGATTGATTTTGCTACTTGCAATCACCAAGTGTAAGAGCATTTCAGCTTGAGGTAAAATGGTTCAAATCATATCTAGAAAATATAAGAGAAAGAAAAGCCCACAGATTAATTTAACAAGGCTCATTCAAAAATACATACTCAATGTCTATGCTCACACACTGACAACATAAACCCACATAGGGAAACTTATTGTCAGAGGATATTTGAATAAATACTAATAATGTTGTATAATAAGCTGCTATCAATATCTCTACAAAGTGCTATATGCAAAATATAAAGGTTTCTAATAAATGCACTAAAATCTACTTGATTTTCCTTTGTGCAGTCCCCCTAGTCATATATTATAGTGAGAATTCTATACATTTTACAACGAAAAGAAAAGCGTTTAAGCACAGAGTAGCAATCTTTGGGAGCTTCCGCCTACCTGCTAGTGTTCTCATTATTCGGATATTCAAACTGCCTGTGATGTGATTTTCCATGAAAACTGTAGTCATTAGTGAACTCAAAGAAAAGTAAAAATAATCCAAAAATATATATATATATTCAGTCAAGCCAGAAAGTATGAACAAATTAAGCAACAAACAAATATTTTATCCACATTAATACAAGTTCAAAGGACTTATGCACCTTAAAAAAATTATATTATATTAGAAAGACAAAATATATGCTATAAGATGCTTCAGTCAAGAGTTATTTCAGTTGAAGCCTACTAACAAGTCCACACATTTCCATTTTGTTTTATTGCTGTTTATATAGACACTTTGGTCATAAACTGAATAACAACAGCAGCACCTACTCACCAAACAAAAATATGATGTTTGAATAATAAAAAAGAAAGCATTAAGCAGTAATACCCTTTGTATGAGGTATCTCCCAACTAGGGATGGGTGAAATCTCTCGCTGTGTTCCAGCAAGAAACCCTGCAAAAACCACGTTGTTGTCCACTTTTTTGCGGGAAATATGCTTTAAAACTAGCAATTAAAATTTTTGCATTTGTTGGCCATTGGCCAAAATTGTTTGCCATTTTTTCAATGGCTAGAAAGTTTCTGCCCATTGATTTAGGTGGTTTTCACCTTTTCGCTATAAAAACGTGACATATTTGTGGAAGTCAAACACATAGAAGCATCTACAGAACAAGGTAGACGTGCTGTGCTATTCTGCTGTGATCTTTTGGAAAAATTGATACAGGAGAGGATCTTAGTGACTGCTATCACTACTAGCAGGTTTAACCCTTTGAGTGCCAGAGGGGTACGCAAAGCAATGAGTTGCATACCCCTCTGGCACTCAAAGGGTTAACAATATTATAAGGAGGAACTGGAAGGACCCTTATGTGTCCTCTGAGTCTGAGGAGGAGGCGGAGGCGGAAGTGAGCACTGCTGAAGCAATGCTGTCCAGTGGCCCTAAATCACCCCTAGGGACCTTGGGAAATTTAATGGGAATGGAGGGAGAAAAGGGAATGGGAAGGGAGAGAGAAAAGGGTAGTACTAGTGAGAGCAGGACAGGTCAGCTGCCTTTGCCTTCTCCTAGACGTGCTTCCTCTGCTGCCATCATAGCTGCCCCTGCTGCCATTAGTGCTGTGACTGCTGTCAGACCTGCTTCCCATGTTGCAACCAGTGGTGTGCCTACTGCCAGTGCTGAACCTGCTGCCACTAGTTTTGGCCCCGCTGTTAGATGTGCTGCCCCTGTTGCAACCAGTGCTGTGCCTGCTGCCAGTGCTGGGCCTGCTGCCACCAGTGCTGAACCTACTGCTAGTGTGTCTTGTAATACTCAGGAGGGGGGATGGAGAAGATGATGCCAAGTGTGAAAGCAGGGGACCCTAAGTCACACTTGCCATCCTCAAGCTGTCCCACTAGTGCTAGTACTAAGAAGGTCCAGCAGCTTGTTATTGTTAAGAGTAAAGGAGGGGGTAATCATTATCCTCATATTACTAGTGACTGTGGGGAGGAAGACTCTGCAGCTGAACTTGATGTTACTAATAGTAGCATTAATGGTAAAGCACCCAGTGGGACTAGTCTTAGGGGAGTGGTAGGGAAAGCATTTGATAGTGTCCAGACTAGCTGTCAAGGGAGCCCACATCATTCCTCTGGCTCTGGGAGTCCTCCCCTTCCCTTCACTACAGTGTCCAAGTGGAACATGATGCTGAAGAGACCAGAACTGGTGTTGAGGGAGAGCAGGAGCAGAATTAATACCTCCACTACCAGCAGGAGCACAGATCAGCTGCCTGTGCCTACTGCTGCCAGTCTGCCTTCTTTAGGTAAAAATGGCAAGTGTGACAATAGGGGACCCTCTGTCACATTACGGAAAAGAATATAGGTGAGCGATTTTAAATAATATAAAGAACTATTAAAAAGGCTAAAGGATATTATTGAAAAGCACCTCAAAGCCCCTAACTGAAACTTAGATTGGAAATTATATAGAAATACAATTGGTGAGCTTTATAGACACATAATAGTGCAAAAAGAATGACATTTTGTGAAAAATCACACAAAATCAGTGAGTTAAATGCAAAAATCTCAAAAATACATAATCAAGTGCAATACTTAATGAATGAACCTTATAACTTATATATATGTGACAAATGTGATACTTAGTAAGTAATATAGATGTGTATCATACCAGGTCAAAATGCAGTTTAGTAGTGCATGTGGACATGTGGGGAAAAAAGGAGATACAATACATAGCATGATCTGTGTAAAGTAAATCTTAATCAAATTAATCAACATATAATAAAGTCCCAAAATAATAATATGTATAAGCAAGAAAAAGAGTCTTTTGTCTTAAAGATAAACCCAGATAATTATCTGCTAATAATTCCAACCCATATGACATACCCCAAAGGAAAGATTCTAGGAGAAAACTCACATAAAAGGAAGAGTGCTTGACTAGCGGATGGCCAGACAAGCTATATTAGCGTGTGGGAATATATTATAGCTGCCCTCACTCGATTAATACCACCGCTGCCTGTGACTGCTGCCACTGCTGCCAGTCTGCCTTCTTTAGGTAAAACAAAATGCCAAGTATGACATTAGGGGACCCTCTGTCACATTGCTCGTCATCTCCTCCAAGCAGCAGTGAGATGTCTGTGCATCAGCACATAGGGACTAGTGGTGGTGGTGATGATGATGCTGGAGAAGCTGGGGTGGAAGAAACATTGATGACCTTTTTAGCAGACCACAGTGGACACAGTGGGAATGGGGTCAACAAGTGATGCTGGACTAGGACAGGTTCCACTTGCCAGCAGTAGCAATAATCTTGGTCGTAGTTGCATTGCTGATTCTGAGGCAGTAGCAGCAACAGCAGCAAAATCATCTGCTGCCAGCACAGACAGTGAAGAGGAATGTGGAGGAGAAGAAGAAAGAGGCCATTCTTCTCTATCTCTTCACTATCCCTATCCCCTGAAGTCATGGGTGTGACTATTTTTCTCTGAGGGCAGGCACAGTGCAGTCATCACCAATGGCACTGTGCACAATTTGTGATAAGTCAGTGAGAAGGGGAAAGGAGGGGAGGAGCCTTGGCACAACTGCCCTGATATCACACATGAAAAACAGACAAACACCCACCACAAAAATCAAGCACCACTGTTACTGTACCCCCTGACTCTCCAGAAAGGCAGCAAGAGGTGGAGAATGGAGATCAAAGATGAGGAACAATAGAGAAACCCAGGCAGAGACTGGGAGTTTCATGAAGAGCGAAACAACTAGCTTGCCATCACAATCAGATTCTTCCTCTAGGTTAACTACATCTTCTACCAATCCACCTCATTCATTGTTACCTCCCTCACCACATGATAGCCACTCTGTTGATGTTAGAATGTGGCAGTTCATCTCCACCCATTACACACTGTGTAGTGTGCTGACTACACATGCCAGTGTGGAGGAGAAGAATCACAAGCAGGGCATCAAGCAGCTTCTGAGGAGATTCCATCCCACAGAATATGCTAAGATGCTGGCAGGGAGGGTTAATAATTACTATTAAAGTGTCAGCAAGTTGTCATGTGTCCTTAGCGGTGTCTGGACAAGGGGTATAATGAGAGGGGCAGTTTTTGGGTTCTGGTGTCATGCTGTTTGGATACAGTTGTGCCCCCCAGTGTTATTTACCACACACTGTGCTCATTGCAGTTGCTGATGAGAGCCACAGTTCCTGCTCTCAAGGGAAACATTTCTATTCTAATAACAACACACCCATGATTTTGGAGGAAGGGCAGGTGGAGAAGAATTATTTGCCAAATTCTCTTTTCTCCACATAGACTGGGGGCTACTTATTTTGCTGCTACTGCCTCAGGTGCTATACTGGAGCTCAGAGGTGTAACTAGAAGCCTCCGGGCCCTGGTGCAAAAAGTGCCACAGGCCCCCCCACCACCACATTGGCCCCCCTCCACAATGCCCCTCAATCTCCACAATGCCCCCATCTCCTACCTGGAGCTCCCACGAGGTCCTCTTAGTAATGCAGAGCGCTGGGAGATGATGTCATCTCCCACTGCTCTTCATTACTAGAGCGCCGGAAGCAGATTGCGGGCGCCAGGTGGAGGGGTCGCAGGGGGCCCGGTTGCAGGGGTCACACCTATAGTTAAGCCACTGCTGGAGCTAGTCGTGGCAAGTGGAACCTTCATCATCCATCAACCATGTTACTGCTGTTGTTGATCGCACTCCCTTTCAGCTGCCTAATCATCCTGCTGCTTAAACAACTCAGCAGTAGCAGCAAGAACAGCAGTCGCAAATTGTCTACTGACACAAATGTCTCATGATTAAATTGCCCAGAAATAAAGCAATAATAAATAAATACATCTAAAAGCCACAGGATGTAATATCTATTCAGTTGTATTAGTCAAACTATCAATGACCTGTGGCACACAGTAATAAACCAACAGAAAAACAATGGACAATGAGATGTTGCAATGAATCACAGAATGAAAATATTGTTTATTTGGGCTTGGAATTGTTTAGCTTTTACTACTCATTTTATTATTTAGACTTGTGTTTATCAGAAATAATAGTTTGAAATAACTGGTTTCACAATGTTTCTATGTCTACGATAGAGTCTAAGCTATATTACAATGAAAGACTGTTTTTATTATTTTTTCTCCCTCTGAATTGTGTACACTGACATAATGCATGTGAATAGATACATATAAATTTATATCAGACATTATCTTATTCAATCTTGAGCAATTTTCTTACAGTCTTTTTGGCATTTTAATTTTGGTTTATACATATTTTCTTATGTGTGTTGTATACTGTGATCTATTAGTTGTGATTCTAGTGCTATATAGTAATGATCATGTGATATCTGTATGAATTATATATGGAAATAAGTGTTGTTGAATAAATGAATAATCTCCAGCCCTACACAGTTTATTTTGTGAACTGATTGACCCGATATTAAGAAAATTACAGTTTCATCTGCATCAATTTGGAATGAAGCATGGACGTAGATAGGCACAAAGGAAGAGGAAGAGTGCAGGAGAGAGGGACAAGGAAAGAAGGAGAGAGGGGGAGAATGAACAAGTGAGAAATCACGAAAGAGGGAAACATCTGAGTGGTGAGAGAGGAAGAAGTATGGAGTAGCAGACAGAGATAGAGAGAGAGAGATCTCCTCCAGTCCTTCCTTGTAAGTAGTAATAACACACTAGCATTATTTTTCACCATCACTTGAATGCCTTTACTACAATCTGATTGGTTCAAATGGCAAACAAAATTACACGAAACAACTGTTTCACATCATGTGTTCTGGGTCCTGTAAAAAGTCATGTTACCTAGGAACACCCAAATTTCAGACTTACTTTGCTCTTACATAAAATGCATCATCTGTGAAAGAAATAATCTCTGTCTCCTCTCCTGGTCACACCAAAATGCTTCACCTATTTCCCCCGGGGGACCCCTAGACAGTACACCAGTTCCAGCAGATCTCCCAGTCTTAGGCGCCTGGGGACTGAAATAATAGACGCACAACAAGTGTAGGTGTTAAAACCTCATTCCAACTTTATTGCAGTCGTGCACAAGCTTTTATTGGGATAGATATATGGGTGGGTCACATCTCCCGGAATATCACACCTCCAGGACATGGGTCACAACTTGCAATTACAACATGTGCATATCATTACATATCATTACAACCTATGCATATCATTATTAGTAATAGAATCATAAATCCCCTAGGGGGCACTCTATGACTGGAGCATGGGTCAAGTCCAAATGACCAATTTCCAGTAAGCCTTGACCTTCTAGCTACTTGGCCACCTGTCCCAAGCATGTGGTCCACAAAAGGAACAATTTACCACAGAAATGAGGAACCCAACCTTTGTCTAACCACCTGTCTAACTGTCCCTGATGTGTACATCCATGTCTGAGACAGTAACATCCTGTTAGAACAACATTTACTGGTGGTTATATTGAAATAGCAAATGTAGCAATCATTCTATCATGAACTTATGTTATTATTCTGTATTTTAAGTTTATTAGCCAAGCTAAAGCATTAACCCCTTCATGTCACATTACCCAGGGCCTACCAGCCTGAACCAACAAATGGATATATCCTTTCAATATGAAATGAACAAACTGATCAGGTACTCTATACAGTGATCCGGGATGGATCAAAGTTCACTGAACATGCAGAGACTAGTTTATGCATTGCAATAATTATAATGGACATTCCATTTTAATGAATCAAATGGGTACATTTGGAACTGATTTATTTTCACATTAATTTACCCTATTGAATTGCAGAAACATTTCCATTGTTCCAAAATATTACAAATCATTGCATGGAAGATCCCTCTTATGCCCAGGAATTAAAATGACTGAATAACCTTTCAGGGAACCAAGATCAGGTGAACAGGCCAGTGAATCGGATTTTGGCCTACTTTGTGTCCCAGATTCACAAAAATATAGACTTTGATGACAGATGAACCAACTGAAAGAGTTAAAAGCCCCATTTCAATCAATGGGAGTTTTTCTCCCTATGGGGAAGTTGTTTTGCCTCAGAATTCTCTACCTCTTTGTGCATCTGCCTCAATTATATTTTTATGCCATTATAATTTTCGTTTTGTAAATTGGTATTGTAGTTTTGTCAGTATTACTCTCGTTCATCATTTCTTTAGTCACTAACCATTCCTCTTCTTTTTATGGAAAATCTAATAAAATGTAATAAATAAAGGGATTGCCATGATTAAACTGGGCAATTTTCTTAAACAAACCAGCTTGATGGCATAATAAAAACCCAATTATGTTTACATCTTTTAATATTTTGTCCTAAATTGCATTTAGCTTTACAATGCTTTCAGTTGTCTTATTATCAATTTCAATAGTTCTTTATGCATGAATGTTTTATGTCCTCCTGAATTTTTTTTTATTTTAATATTTCAGATATGCTCTTGAATACATTATCGGCAAAATAAAACAATTATATACACCATCTTTATGTTGAAGAATGGACAGTTTGCCAGAGGGCAATAACATTGTTTTATTATAATCAAATACATGTCTTTTTAATTGTCTTAAAAACTGTATTATGTCTGCAATATATTATATGAATGTATAATAATATGTTAAAGGCTGATATACTAAGAAAATTCATTTAGGAGTACATGGGGCTTTTAACCCCTTGAATTGTAGAGTTTTTCAATTCAAACAGAAGTACTTTTAACTCAGGTTTTCCTTATTGAAATAAATAGGAATTATAAAAAAAAATTTTAATTGCTAAGTTCCAAGTTTTGACCACATAGAATAAATGGGAACTGAAAGAAAATTAAGACCAGCATTAAAGGGATAGTAATACTTAAAATGTAAAAAAATATGTTGTATAGTTTATCCCCCTGAGTAAAACAAGGGTACTCCCACTGCTGAAAGGTGTTTTATTCAAAGGTTATTACAGCTCAAAGTTGAATTTTAGGTGCAATATCACAGTGGCCTGAAATTGTACAGTGGCGCTGTTGCTACACCATCCTACAGAGATTTATGGTCTATTGACCAGAGCTGTCCATAGGATGGTGTAGCAACAGTGCCACTGTACAATTTCAGGCCAATGTGATTTTGCACCTAAAAATTCAACTTTGATCTGTAATAACTTTTGAACAAAACACCTTTCAGCAGTGGGAGTACCCTTGTTTTACTCAGGGGGATAAACCCTACAACATATTTTTTTTTTACATTTTAAGTATTACTATCCTTTTAAGGGCCATATGTTCAAAAGAAAAGTGGAAGTATTCTGGGGCAAACCATTTTCACAATAGGGGCCAAACTAAAAATTCCCATACATTGAGGATTTTAACTTCTGGAATGCTAGAGGTCTCCATCTCATTGTTTAGTTCTCCCGTCCTAGTACAAATGGTTTTCCCCAGAACTCCTTCACTTTTCTTTTGAACATACAGCCCTAAGCCTGTCAGCCTTCACCCCATAGAATTCAAATTCTAAAGGCCATATTCAGGAGATGAAAGCAATTCAGTGTATGACAAACCAACTGCACTATAAATGTAAAATACAAATACTTTCTTCAAATCACCTTGAGTTAAATGGTAATTTTAACACCTTGAATACTATAGAGGTCTCCAGTGCATTGCATTCAAGGAGTTAAAAGTCCTATTTAAGGAGAAGGAACTTGGAGACCCTATTCCTATTTCTGATTGGCAAGGTATTTGGAGGAATACCAGTGATTCCTCGGTGTCCGCGCAGATTGTGGAGATGAATAAAAAATTTCTTTTTCGGTGGTATCTGACTCCACACCGCCTTCATGCTATGAACAATGCTGTTTCATCGCAATGTTGGTGCTGCAAATCACATGTTGGTACATTCTTACATATCTGGTGGTCGTACCCCTTACTCACTCATTTTTGGAATTTATGCCTTGAATCAATCTCCAAAATATTAGAACTTAATCTACCCAGAGATCCATAGTTGATTCTCTTGTTTAGGAATATGCCGCGCACCTCCCCGTCCAAGAAACTTTTTTTGTTCTCCTTTTTAAATGCTGCTAAAGCTATGATACCCTTGAACTGGAAATCTCCCAACCCCCTTCAATACTCAGCTGGGCATCAAAAGTTTCTGACCAAATTTTGTATATGTGTATGGCCTGGAGGAAGCAAGGTAAAGACCCTGACGAACTATCCACATTATTCCATATTTGGACTACTTTTCAGTCCTCACTTACTGCCTGACTATAGGTGCTTTATATCATTTACCAGTAGTTTGACAATTCAACGGGGCTGCCTAGACTCACGTGGGCTGGAGCTTTCATTTGCTCTGAATTGCTTTTCTTATCCTTCCATCTTTTCTCTTCCCTTTTAGTTTCCTTTACCTATTGGTTCTTCCCTATAGGTTTATGTATGTCCTTCTCTTCCTATTTTCTTCTTGCCCCCTCCTCTATTTCCTACTTATTCCCCTTCCTCGACTCTCCTTCTTCTTTTCTAAATATTTAAATAAGATCGGTATCTCAGGGATAATCTGTACTATGGTATTATAATTATTCTAATTCCACAACTTATTTACGTTGTGAACTACATCTCTATGTCTATTGGTTCACTGTTTACTACTGTATTGTTTCTACCGATCCTCAATAAAGATATATTGGAAAAAAAAGTCCTATTTAAAATAATGGGAATTGTTTTGTCCCTGATGTTGAAGATAGTGTGCTCCCAGATTCGCAACTGTTTTTTTAGTACATCACTATTACTGACTCGAAAAGCTTTGGAAGGTTGCACGTTCAAGGGTGTGAAAGCTCTTTTAAATGGATTATAATCTTGATAAGATTTATTTGTTCAGTATATTGCAGATGACTGGATTGGTCTATATCAGACCCTTGTTGGGTGAGCTGGAACACTTGATCAGCTGAATGAGATCAAATCAGTTGTTGTGGATGTGGACATGTGAATCTTATAATTATGTAATAATTTAAAAGATGTACAGTGTACAGTATATTATTGCAGTCACGAAAGGATGGCTTTTTCAGGTCCAGCTGACCTCTAGGGGACAAGTAATTATTTTCCTTCATTGTTTGTCATGCCTACATCAGCAACCCAAGCAAAGGCTTGTTTGGCAGATGGCATCTACATGCCATACAGTTATTTGTTTGTCATGCTCGTATCAGCTGTCCAAATAGGTAATTGTTTGGCAGGAGGTATATTTGTTGTCATCCCCACATCAACTGACCAAACATTGGCTGGTTTGACAGATGGTATCTACATGCCATAAAATGAACCTTGAGGAAGATTTCTAGATGATGGCCTGAGATCATAGACATCTTTGATTGTATGTAAACTAACAGCCCCTCAGTCGTAAAACATATAGCCCCAGTTGGGCCTGGACAAACAGGATCTAGCATGGTCTTTGTTTGGTCAGGCCTGGGGGAAGGGAAGCTGTTCTGGGCAGAGACATACAGATCAGATGTACAGAATCTGCCTTTAAGAAGGCCATCACTTAGCTAAACAAGTTGTTAGAACTTTGGGTTACAGCTTTTGGTTACATCTTTGGATTACATCTTGTGGAAACATCTTGTTACATCTTCTTTTGTGTGCCTGTTGTAACCCTGTGAGGAATGACCATCTTACTCACAACAAATAAATCTTTATTTTTATAATAAAAGAAGAACCTCTCTGTGATTTTTGGCTAAGGAATACTTCTAGCAAGGTAATCCACTTCATACCCCTAGACAGAGCTGGAAGGTGTGTCGGCACCTGGTTAACCCTTACATTCCCCCTAAATAAAAGCATATCAATTCCAACAGTAGACACAGGTAAAGTCGAGGCAATTTTGTGACAAAACTGTGTCCTTTTTTATGTTCCTATGTCCTAAACACAAACTTTAGGTTTCAGAACCATTTTAACAAACCCTTTCCTTGGTTTCTTTGTCTGTTTTGGTGGGAAAAGGACAAAAAGAGGATCAGCTCCCTTTGTTTCTTTTGCTGCTAGGAGGAAGGGAGGAGGGGTGGTTCAGTGCAGGTAAAGTGGGCTGGTGAGGGGAGATACTTGCGACAATAAAAGAAGCTATCAGGGAGAATTGTGGGAGAACTCTTCCTGAAGCCAGAGTCTGAGAGTTATTTTTTGGAATCTTGACTTCCTCCAGTGGATGCAGCCAAGTGCATGGTGCAGATGCAAGCAGTTCGCCTTGTCTGCCCCTTTTCCTGCTGCACCTTCCTCGTAAGATTGTCCAAGGATAGCTAAGTATAAAGCTGTATCACTTTCAGCTTTGTTTTTATATTATATTTCTAGGAAAAACACCCTAGTAACCAACGTATGGGGATTTCTGCCATGATTGTTGCATAATGTGTTTATTTGCATTGCAGTAAGTCATTGTCTAGTTAGTATTATTAGGTGTTTAACTAGAAAATATTTAATAATAGACAGTGCATTGTTCTTATTGCTAGTACTGGGTTGTTATTGTGTGTTATTGCGTTAATTATGGTATTGGTCATTAGAACAAACTTGTCTGGGTATACCCAGGTGTGTCAGCCACGTGTCGCGCAAGTGCCTTTTTGAGCTGCATTCGCATGGACTTACACACATATATTAATTGGTTGCCTTATGGGGTGTTATGCAATTGCATTTGTTTCCAATAACTGTACTAGTGTTTGTTAGTGTGAGCATACTGCAAGCTTGTGCTAGGCCACAGCCTGTGTCTTTGTTCACAGACTCCATTTTGGATTCAGTACATGTACATTGACTCCATCTTGGAGCAAACACATAGTCTAACAATATCTTGGAAATTTCAAGCCACATAGTCAAAGACTCAATTTTGGATCCAGGGCATGTACATTGACTACATCTTGGAGCAAACACATGGTCTGATGTCATCTTGGAAATCTCAAGTCACATGGTTAAAGACTCCATTTTGGAATTAAGCCCATTGTATATGGGTTTGTAGTTCTTTTCACACTCACATTTAGAGATTAATTTTAACGCAGCTGTTATTGTGAAACCCTTTGCACCAATTAATGTACCCAAAGCCATGAATCGCAGCATTGGTCCTTAAGGGAAACCACTCCCTGGGACAGCTGTTGTTAAGAGGTTAAATACATTTGCTAATTGCACCAAAATAAAAGTGATTTTAGTGGTTAAAGCTTAATGTCAGGTATAATCATTCAAAATGGATGTATATTGTGATAATGTATATGCTGTATATGAAAAAAAACAATTTTAATTAGACACTTCTCAGAATATTCCCAGAATACTCTCTTATAGACATATTTATACATTATTTGACTTCTTTATAAATATGAGCAGTTGTTGAAAATTTTAGCACCATTCTTAACCCCTTGAGTACAAGATGGGTATCCAACACTTTGCAAAGCAATGCGTTGGATACCCCACTGGCGCACAAAGGGTTAAGCACACACCATGAATACTTTTTTAGATCCCCCCCCAAACTCCCATAATCTACAAATTGCTCAAGCTGCCATGTTGTTGAAGCCATCCTCCATGATAAATGAAAAGCTTCCTCTAGTTCAAATCCAGTGTTAAATCCAATCCTGGCTGAAGTTTTCTTTTTAATCCTAAACCAGCTGTCAATCCTCTTTATATTTATTCCAAAGATGCTGAATTCTTTCCAGTTTATCATCAACATTTTGGATTAATAGCGTGGACTGTTTTGTCAAGCTGCTAAATAAGCCAAGCTATACATAAATTAACTTCCCCCTCTTCAATTCCTGTGAAATTAACTAATAACAATACATAAAATAAATGTATACACATATATATATATCAGTCAAAACAGAGTGCAGAGAAGTCCACGAGGCCAGAGTAAAAAAGCTATCTCATGATGTTTAACCCTTTAAGTGATATCCAGCAAATTGCTAGTTTAATTAATATTTTTTTTAAAAGAGGAAAACTAGAACAAGAGGCCATGATCTAAATATAGAGGGTGGAGAATTCAGAAATAATGTATGTGAGTACTTTACAGAAAGAGTGATAGATTCATGGAAAAGCCTCCCAGCAGAGGTGTTAGGGAATTAAAAAAATCCCTAGGATAGATGTATGTGTATTCCTAGAAGTATGTAAGACTCTGTATTCTATTAGACAGGGAATTGGGCAAACTAGATGGGTCATTTGGTTATTACCATAACCCATGTATAACTAAGAACACACAAAAAGAGACAAGCATGTATGCCTCAAAGAACCTTGTTTTTAAAAGCAAACTAGATTTATTCTGGTCTAAACCAACTATAGGGCAGGGCTTAAAATTTGAAGTCCTTTGCTACTAGCCAGACCTGAAAAGTCACTCGCCACTGCAAGCCATAACATACCCACCAGGGCTGAATTTCTACTCGCCAGGTCTTAATTTTCACTCACCATTGGCTAGTGGCGAGTGGAAATTTTGAGCCCTGCATAGGGGACACACAATAATTCCTAAACGCATGTGCACTTGAACAGATGTATTTTTTGTTGTTTTTTTCAAAATTTTTATTGGAAAATCAGAGTTACAAAAACATGAGTTAAAATATATTCATTTATAACAAACGCAACGACAGAGACTAAGCTTTAAAGTAGAATTAGGACGAAGGATATTTGATAAAAAGCATAAACGTAGATATACATATAGTTAAGTAATACTAAACAGTATATGTAGACAGATAGGTATGGAATTTTCTATAGTTGTAGTTTAACCTGTGCAGTCCCAGTTCCCCCATGTCTAGGGCAAGGGTATTCGGATGTCCCAACAGAGGTTGTTATAAATGGAGTAAGGTCGCTAAGTTTTATTACAATCCTAAAGAGTGGTATTGGAAGTAGACTGAAGGTGAAAGTGTCAGGCAGTAGAGTAGTTAATAGATGGTGGTTAGTAGAGAAGGTATGGAGATATCAGAGGATGGAAGGGGAATAGAGGGGAGGAGAGAGAAAAAAAAGGGAAAGGAGAAAAATAAGAAAATGTATGTTTTTGTATGTAAATATGCATGGAAATAATCAATGAGTTTCCAGAGCCGTGGAGGGGCCAAGGGCCAAAGTCAAGCATCTGAATACATAGGGCACTATTGAGTGAGTCAACGACCTGAGGAATTCAGAGGTTAACCCCAATGTCTGTCCAGGAAAGACCTCCAGCTCGGGCGGCAGAACATAAGAAAGCAGGTAAAGTCTCATGCACGTGTGGAAGAGGGCGATTTAGTGTTGTGTGTGATACAGTTGCACCATAACTTTTTGAAGGCTGGGGTGGAGTTGGAGAACTAGGCATGACTTGTCTCCATTAGAATCAAGGAGTCTACTTTTTGTAGCCAGGAGCCAACTGGTGGTGTCAGATTTTGTTTCCACATGGATGGAATAATTGATTTAGCCTCCATGAGTAGAGGAAATAAAAGTCTACCAGAGCATAGTGCCGAAGAGTCAGAGAGGTGTGTAAATGAGAATAAAAATTGTAATGGATTCAGGACTGTAAGCACCGCTTACCTTGCCGACGCTCGTGTGGCAGCCGGGTTGTGAGGCTCTCGTGGATGGAGGACCGGTGTGCTCTGGCGTCGTCCAAGCGACCGTCCTCCTCGTTGTGCCCTCTGGCGGTTCCTGCCGCATCTGAACCAGGCACGCGTCTCAGGGATTCCCTGATGATGTCGCGACCTGGTTCTTAAAGTGACAGCACACATTATGCTTCACCTCTAGGGGTGGAGCAATCAGGTTAAAAGCTGCCTGGACACCACTTCAGTTGCCCGTTCGTGGTGTTCCAGTGCAGTTGTGATTTTGGGCTCTGTGTGCAATCTGGTTTTGTCTGACTATACGTTCTGGTGTTGACCTGTGGCTCTGTCCAACTACCCACTCTGTGTATGACCCCTTGGCTTGTCTGACATCCAATCTGGTGCAAACCTGCAGCTCTAGCTGACAAACCTTACCGTGTATGACCCCTGGCTTGGCTGACTATCCGTTCTGGTGTTGACCTGTGGCTCTTTCTGACTACCTGCTCTGTGTATGACCCCTTGGCCTGTCTGACACCCAATCTGGTGCGAACCTGTGGCTCTAGTTGACCAAGCTTTCCGTATTTACTCCAGTGTGTCTGATCACCTTGACATAGCCTGGGATTGTCAACTGCGCAACCAGCATACAAATGCTCCAGGGGATAACCTAGGATTGTCCTTGGTGGCTTAGCTTACTTCCTCTAGCCTTTGGACCTCTGCGGCCTCCAGGTGTTGACCTGTAGTGCAGTCGGTCTTACTGGTACATGGTCTGTACAGGTGTGAACCTGTATATCCTCCGTGCGCATTGGGTCGCTGGATCCGTTGTACGTACAGGTGCGTACCTGTAGTGTGTCCTCAGGTGCAGACCTGAGTCTTCCTTTCTCTGCCACTGGATTCCGTCAGTACCATAGTACCTGTTTGATCCATCCTGAAGTGCTCTCTTGGCCTGTATTTTATGCTGATTTCATTGTCCTGTCTTGTTGCTAAATAAAGATTGTGTTACCTAAGTACTGGTCTATTCTCATTATTGAATCTGTGACAAGGACCAAGTTAAGGCCCAGGGTAGAATTCAAGTGTGTCCTAACAGCCTCCCAGTATGGGCTGACTTGTGGGCAGGACCACCATATGTGGAATAGGGAGTCAGTGTTGTTGTTTCACCTCCAGCATAAAGGTGATGAGGAAGGGCATATTTTAGAGGTTTCAAGAGGTGTGATGTTTGACTAGAGGTTTTAAATCCCTTGAAAGCTAGAGAGGTCTCCAATGCATTCAAGATCTTTTTTAGCATTCAAGGGGTAAAAATCCCAATTTAATTTAACAGGAATTTTTATTTGACCCCTATAGTGGAATTGGTTTAGACCAGGATAAAGCATGCTTTCATAAACATGGGCCTAAGCGCTTTATTCACCAAACTCAGAGGAAAGGGAAACGCCCATTGATTTAAAATGTTATTCATCAGTCCAAAAAAGTGCAGTCTCTTAGTAAATGTATTTCAGGCCTCTGTAGAAGACAAGGAGTTCACAGTTCTATTTAACTCAGTGGGAATTTGTATTTTCCCCATGGTACAGTTGTTTTGCTCCAGAAATGCACCTAGTTATTCTTAATGATTAAGATTCTAATTGCAGTACTTTAAATGTATAGTACTGGACGTTTAACCCTTTTAGTGCCAGAAGGGTACACAACACATTTCTCTGCAATGTGTTATGTACCCCTCTGGTACTCAAAGGGTTAAAATATGGCATCTAGGGGGCGTATACTTTGGTATCTTTTATCATGTTCCATATTATACCTACGTTGCTATGCCTAACAGAGTAACATAGGGGTGATTTCAGTAAATTGCATTCTAAATTTACAAGGACAGCTGTGTATTTGTTATGTTTTTTTTTTGTTTGTTTTCAATGCAAGGAAAAAAAAGTGTAATTACTGCGGAAAAAGCTGCATTGCATCCAGATTGGTGTGCATATTACAGACACATGCAGTTTGAGACTGTGGGGCTGAATGTTGAATTAGAAGTAAAATTGTTCTGGGGCAAATCATTTGCATATAGGGAAAATCTAAAAATACTTAACATTTCTGTTGATTTAAATTAGTATTTAACCCTTTGAGTGCCAGAGGGGTACGGAACGCATTGCAAAGCAATGCTTCCCATACCCCTCTGGCACTCAAAGGGTTAACTTTCTGAATGTGAAATAATTTGTTGCAGACCACTCAAGCATTTAAGCAGTTATATTTCTCATTTAAATAAATGGGAATTTCTGGCTTTCACTTATAGTGCAGAACTCCTCCACATTTCTTTTGGACATAGGACCCTTTGACTTGGATCAATGTACTTTTAGTATGAGCAGTGACATATATACCATCACACAGACTAGACAACCACCTAGGTCACGTGCTGTCAGTTGTTGGAGCTCCAGCTGTTGGCAGTTACAACTTCCATCATCCCCAACAGCTGAAGGTCCAAAACTTGTCTACCCCTATTCTAGGGGAACCTAATTATGAAGGGTAGCCCAGTACCACTGGTCTCTCCAATTGGCCACTTTCACCAGGAACCATTCTGGAATTGTGATGACTGGCTTATTTACCAGTTTATGTATCAATATAATGTCCAGTTTTGGTATTAATTTGTATTAATCAGTTTATTTACCAAAAACAATGAGTATTTTTCTGGTCTAAGGACCAGACAGTTGTGCAACACATTACAATTGCAAAGTCAGTTTGCCCCAACCTTAGCTCTCTTTTATTTGTACATCAGCTATAGTTCTTATGGAAGGATGCAGAATGATAGAACAGGAGAGAACCTGACCAATGAATATGGATTCTTCAAGTGCTACCAGGTCAATAACAAAAGATAATGAAGGTGCTGCCTGATCAATGACTGTTGATACTGCAGGTGCTGAAAGACCAATAAGTACGAGAGTGCCCAGCTTGTTACTATATATGGATTTATATTTCTGGAGCACCCGGTAATTTGGCATTATGCGTGAGTGCTTATTCGAGTGGACTTTATATATATATATATATATATATATATATATATATATATCCTATATAATAATTCACTGAAACGTGTGTAATGCCACGACATGCGCAATAGACACTGCTGCGCTTGCTGCAGTCATGCGCAGTAGAGACTGCCCGCGCCGCGGCTGATACAGAGAAGGATGCTCCAAAGGAGCGTCAAGCTCTGTATCGGCTGGGGCGCGGGCAGTCTCTACTGCGAGTGACTGACCTGCAACCGGGTGGCAGTGGCACTGTGGCCCGTGTAACGGGCTGTTCAACTAGTATATATATATGAGGTACAGTCACATTTTATAAGTATGACCTATAAAAACTAAGTGATTCTGCCTGTTAGCTGGAGGTCTGTACAGAAGTTTATGTTGTATCAGTTTCAGACCTGTGATTCATTCTGATTCATTACTTTGTATGCTTATCATAATGTAAAGTTCTCACTAGGTGAAGGAAAGTGCTCAGACACAACATCTAAATACATTGCTATCACTACCGCAGTGAGGATCTTATGCTTAAATAAATTATGAAAATTGCTCAGTTATAGTTTACCAGTAGTGTATGTAATAAAGGATTCCATCAGGCAAGTTTTTATATGGTGATGTGTTGCAGAACATAATATCTAGAAATATGTTTCAAAACTGTAGATTGTTTATACACATAAATTATATTATGAGCAGAATTTCATGTTACAAAATTGGTAGAATGCAACTAAAAAGTTTGAATTCCTTGCTAGACTGCTAATGACTATATACTGGGTATTTACTAAGTTATGGGACTAGCAGTAAATGCATTTCACAGGTGTATAAAATAAATAGCTACATAGAAATATCTTTACCAGACGCTGACAAGTAGTTTTGAAGCTAACCAACTGTACCCTAAGGGACAAATGCTATTTCCTATTGATCCAGGGAACTACAACTGCCATTTGGAGTCAGGAAGGAATTTTGTTTTTACCCACTTGGTTCTAAATAGAAAAGGATTCAGAGGGCTTATTTTGCCTTCCTGAGGATCAACACGGGTTTTTTGGCATGGGCTGGACACATGGATGCATTTCTTTTTTTATCCTAATCAACTATGTTACCACAAATTTCTTTGTGACTGATTGGTAAGACACAAGCAGCCTTGATCCAAGTTTCATCGTGATCTGGCTGCTATATCTGTCTTGGGGAAGCCTAGGGTGTGAGAAGAGAACAAAAGGAGAATTACCCCAAATGCCCCAAAATTCTGTATGACTGACTGGGAACACACAGGCAGAGCTGATCCAGGTTTCTTCCTTTTCTAGCTGTTATCTCTGTGCTAGGAGAGTCTGGAGAAAGAAGCAGTTGATCAATGAGTATGTTCTTTTTCTTTCTTTGTTGACAGTGATAGGTACAGGGGGAAGAGTAAAGAAAAATAAATAAATGATAGGTGACAGAATAAGGGACCTTGCCGTGAGCAGTGACTGAAGCAGTCTTATACAAGATGAGATTAGGAGCAGATCAGGAACATGTGAGTAAAATAGTAGTCCAAAAACTGACTGCACCCATGATTTTAGCAGAGTATACAGTTTGTCAAAGTCTCACAACCACCATCATCAGTATTATTAATAAACTATTTAAAACACTGAAGACAACAACAAGTTGCATTCTAGTGTTGATGGCAAAGTGGTAGGACATTTTTTGAGACCTTAAAGCCTAGAGGAATATAAAAATATTGAGGAAGAAGCTGGGGGAGATGCTGAGGGTGACCAAATCACTGATGATGAAGCTGATAAAGAGTATATCCCTCCAGCATCCTCCTTTTCTTCTGATACAGATAAAGTTGAAAGTAGATGATGAACTCACCAGAAAGTAGCTGAAAGGCAAAGGCTCAATATTCTACAACTGAAAGGGAGCACTGTGTCTGTCTATTAACTGTTTAAGACGACAATTGAAAGGTCTGATCCTGGATAAGTAAAGATACCCAAAAATACAAAGTCATGCTGTAAGTTATCAACAGCATTGTCACCACATCCAAGTCCAAGCCCCACTCAGGCCAAACTACTAATGCTGAATATCCAGCAGCAAAAAGACAGGAAACATCCACAACACGAACTATGATGAATGTCTCTACTGCTGTTGAAAGTGCAGCACCTTTGAGACCTAGTAGCAGTAGTACAAATGCAGCAACATCTAGCCTCAGTAATAGTAGTAGAAGCCCTTCAGGAAACCCTCAGTCTATGAAATCCACTCTACAGAGATACTTCACTAATGATCCAAAAGCTAAACATGTTGCTATCTGTTATCTGTGTAAAAAGAATTTGAGCAGGGGAAAGCACATTCACACCTAGGCACCTCCTCAATGAGATCCCACCTGAATCACAACCATATGTCTGACTGGGAGGCACACCATCAACATGTCAGAGGTGCCTCAACAAGCAGCAGTAGATACACTCATAAAAGTTCCCAGGGCTTCATGTTGGTGTGTCAGAGAGTGTGTCAAGAGTTTATTTAAAATAGCACCTATGACTCCTGCTGCAGAAGAGTATTACTCTGAGTTTGCTGTAGATGACAAGAGTCAGAGACTGCCCTATGAAGGTACAATGATGTTTCCACTTACCACTAGCTCCAGTGATGCATCTGAGGCAACATCAGCACCATAACTAGCCTACACAACTTCAGATGCACCTGAATCAGCAACAGCACTGCAAAAAGCCTCCGTTCACTTCAGGTGTATCTATAGAAAATAAATTTGCCAATAATTCTTCTCCTCCTGCAATTCCTCCAAAATCATGGGTGTTTTAGAATAGTAATTTTCCCTTGAGAGCAAGGAGGAACTGTGCCTTTTATCAGCATATGTAATGTCCACAGTTTGTGTGTAAGGAAACATTGTGAAATAGGAGACGGACAATTGACTCATCTGCCCTCATATTAAACAACTGTCACGACTGCAACCAAACACCTTGGTACACAAGGTAAAACCATTGCCGAAGAAATCAAACACTGCTGTTACTACTGCCTTTACTGCCTTTATCCACTCCTCTAAGGACATGAATCAATAAGAACACAATAGAGTCTTTGTAGATGCTCCCTGATCCATTGCATCTGATTAGTCTCCACCACATTGCCATGTGAGGTCATTGCACAAACTGCCAAATCCTTGCATCTACAGAATAGCTATTAGCTGGTGAGGGAGGTAACACTGGCAGAGATGGTATGCCAGAGGAGGCAGTTGGCACCCCTTCCTGCCCTCAGTTCCTAGCTCCAGAAGCTGATTATGACACAGATGTTATGCTTGCAAACTTCCAGGCTAAGGCTGGGTTGCACTTCTCTTCCTTTTTGATTTTCCCCAACGTTCATTGTGCCCTTGGGGAGGGACACAGGGTACAGTGACAGAGGCTCTCAATTTATTTTGTGAGACTTTGGGTTTCAAAGACTTAACATAAATATTGTTGCATGTGTTTTATGAGGGCAATTGTACAAAAGGAGTGTCTGTTCCTTCCTGCCTGTCTTAGTCTCAAATCACTACTGGAGGAACCCAGTCCCATGGTGACCACCATCCTGCTGCTGAAACAGATGAACGTCTGGCCCTGGCAACTCTGGCAACAGCAAACTCTACATTTTCACTTATGGTGATAATGGAGGTTATGACCATCCAATTTGCATCTCTGTCTCCAATTTCTTTCAGCTAAAATGGCCCTCATTCTCTCCTCCACACCAGCTGCTCTGAGATCACTCTTATCTTCATCAAAAGCAGTATCTTGATGGTAGTGGGATCGGTTGGTGATGAAAAATGTGACAGAGGGTCCCCTTTGCCACACTTTCCATCCTTTCAGATGAAGAAGAAACACTGGTAGTACTAGAAGCAGGCACAGTCAGCTGACATGTGCTGCTGCTCATACAACTAGCCAGTTCTGCCTTCTTCAGCATAATTCCTCAGAGGTATAATGCTGTGGGAACGGGAATCACAGGGTCATGGGTATGTGGGCTCCCTTAACCACTAGTCTGGCTGCTGAGATCCCCTTCCCCTTCTACCACTCTCAACCTCACCAGGCTTTAGCTGCTGTTTGATAGTGGAACTGCTTGAGGAGAACTGCCTTAGGATCCCCTGCTGTCACACTTTTCCTCCTCTTCCTCAGAAGAAGAAGGTGACACACTGGCAGCAGTAGTAGAAGGCACAGGGAGCTGACCGGTGCTACTCAAACATCTACCCAGTTGTACCTCTTCAACATATTCTCTCAGATCCCAAGTGACAATTACTGGTTATCATTGAGGCTTCCTTCTCATCCTTTGTGTCACTGGATGTATCAGGGTCCTGTTTCGCCAACATATCGCAGAAGGCAGGGGTTATGTTTATACTGTGCAAAAGTGGGCACCTGCTAAGATCTTGTCCCGTACGTCCGGGAAACGAACACACCTAGGGTACCTTGGGGGACAGGCCCTAGGTGGTGTTCAACCATCCCCAGGTTTGGTCACCCTGAAACCCACCATACAGGTGGTACTTTCATGGGCAGAATGCTCAGTGGAGGCTCTGGCCCTGGTTGATTCCGGCGCAGCCGGATATTTTATGGATAATACCTTTGCTGAATTGCATGGGATTCCGCGGATTGAGAGAGAATCCCCTCTCGCTATTGAAGCTATTGATGGCAGACCCCTGGAACCGGCACAGGTTACCTTTGAAACAATGACATTATCTTTTACTATTGGGGCACTTCACAAAGAGGAACAGCAGTTCCAGCTTATCAATTCTCCTCACTACGCAGTCATTCAGGGATTTCCTTGGTTACTGCTTCATAATCCACAGTTTGATTGGCAAAAATGTGAAATCTCTGCTTGGTCTCAGTATTGTATGGAGCATTGTGTGTTCCACCCGGTTAAGATCCTGTGTACCTCCCCTTCACTTCCAGATGAGTATCAACAGTTCAGTGATGTTTTCAGTAAGGGAGAGACTGGCACCCTACCCCAGCACAGATCTTATGACTGAGCTATTGATTTGCCTCTGGGGCTGGTGCCCCCCAGGGGACACACATATCCATTGTCGTGTGATGAGAACCAAGCTGGATTCTTTTTTGTAAAAAAGAAAAATGGCGAACTGAGACCATGCATTGATTACCGTGGCCTAAACAAGTTAATGTCTAAAAATGCTTATCCGATAAAACTCATCACCGAGTTATTTGACAGGTTAAAAGGTTCCTCAATCTTTACTAACCTGGATTTACGAGCTGCGTATAACCTGATTCGGATGAGAGCTGGTGATGAGTGGAAACTGCCTTTAACACTAGATCTGGACACTATGAATATCTAGTCATGCCATTTGGTCTCTGTAATGCACCCGCAGTATTTCAAGAATTAATCAATGACATCCTCAGGGATATGTTGCAGTCCTGTGTGGTTGTCTACTTGGACGACATATTCATTCATTCTGAAAATATGTCACAACACATTAAAGACGTATCAGAGGTGTTGCTCTGCCTACGTAAAAACAAATTGTTTTGCAAATTGGAAAAATGTGAGTTTCACAAAACCAGTGTGCCTTTCTTGGGGTTTGTGATTGGCAAAGAAGGCATTGCCATGGATAAGGAAAAACTGGCGGCAGTTTTGCAATGGCCACGGCCTAAGGGCCTAAAAGCTATTCAGCGATTTCTGGGTTTCGCTAATTATTATAGGAAGTTTATTAAGAACCATTGTCTGACCTTACACACAAGGGTGCTAACCCATCTCAATGGTCTGTGGCAGCAGAGGATGCCTTTGAGAAATTGAAATCCGCTTTTGTTAACGCTCCTGTGTTATCCCTCCCCAACCCATCTCTCCCATTCACATTGGAGGTCAATGCCTCAGAGATTGGGGTTGGGGCAGTACTTTCTCAACGACCTGTGAAAGGAGGAATTCTCAGACCTTGTGGGTTTTTCTCCAAAATGTTGTCCGTGGCTCAAAGTCATTATGAGATAGGTGACAGAGAACTACTGGCCATTATTCTTGCCCTGAAGGAACAGCGCCACCTACTAGAAGGCACAAAAAAACCAGTATTAATTTTCACCGACCACAAAAACTTGACCTATTTCTCTGAGGTGAAAAGATTGTCCTCACGTTAGGCCAGGTGGGCACTGTTTCTTTCTCGATTCAATTTTATTGTATCCTACAAAAATGTTAGGGCTGATGCCCTTTCGAGACAATTTGAGCCTGAAACTGACAGAGACCAGGTTCCAACACCTATTATACAGCCTGATCGTATATTGGCTACTTTACGTACAAGTATCACTTCACCACTAGGGGAAGAGATATTAGCCTCCCAGGCTACTGCTCCCCCAGAAACCCCAGTGGGCAAGTGTTTCGTTGATGAGCCATTTCGCACTCAATTGCTTGAGACATATCATTCCTCTAAAGCTGCAGGTCATATTGGTAGAGATCAATTGATCTGGTCTCTCTCGCAAGTCTTTTGGTGGCCCTCCATGAGGGCAGATTGTGCTGAGTTTACAAATGACTGTGCCACCTGTGCCCATGCGAAGACCCCTAGACACCTCCCAGTGGGCCTACTTCAGCCGGTACCTAATGGTGAACGTCCCTGGTCCCATGTTTCCATTGATTTCATGGGAGAATTGCCAGTGTCTAGAGGGTATTCCTTTATATTTATGGTAGTGGACAGGTTTTCTAAAATGGCTCATTTCATGCCCCTCCATAGCCTTCCCTCTGCCAAAGAATTAGCGGTGGTTTTCGCTAAAGAAGTATTTCGGTTGCTTGGAGTACCCAGAGTGCTGGTGTCTGACAGGGGGAGCCAGTTTGTATCCAGATTTTGGAGGGCATTTTTTGAACAGATGGGCATCCAATTGTCCTTTTCCCCTGCTTACCATCCCCAGACCAATGGGGCAGCTGAACATGCCAATCAAGGACTGGAGCAATTCTTGCGCTGTTTCATTACTGACCATCATGATAATTGGGTCGACCTGTTGCCCTGGGCAGAGTTCGCCAGTAACTGTGCGGTTAACTCTTCATCCGGCAGCTCCCCGTTTCTGATTAACTACGGGTTCCAGCCTTGTTTGCTCCACACTCCTTTCAGGCGCAGCAGATTCCAGCTCTGGATGAGCATCAGCACCATGCTAATCGTAGACGGCTACCAGCGGTTTCCTTCCAGGTTGGGGACAGAGTGTGGCTTTCCTCCAGAAACCTTAAACTACAAGTCCCATCTAATAAACTGGCTCCTCGATTCATTGGTCCGTATAGGGTAATTCGCAAGATTAACCCTGTCTCGTATGCTTTGGACATTCCTGCTTCTATGCGTATTCATAATGTGTTCCATGTGTCTCTCCTCAAACCTCTTGTATGCAACTGTTATACTACCAACCCTGTGGTGCCAGGGCCTATAGAGGTTGAAGGTCAGGAGGAGTATGAAGTTCCTAATATCACTGATTCCCGCAGACTTAGAGGAAAAGTGCAGTATTTGGTACATTGGAAGGGTTATGGTCCTGAAGAACGATCCTGGGTAGACAGTAAGGACCTTCATGCTCCCAAATTACTGCAAATTTTCCATTCTAAGTACCCTCAGAAACCGGGGCCCTCTTCTAGGAGAGGGGGTCTTTGAGAGGGGGGTACTATCACGGTGCCCATGATTGCTGCCTTTCCTTGTCAGTTACCTGTAGGGGGCTCTCCATTGGCTGCCTGCTTTCAGCCCGCCCTGTATTCCTTATTTAGACTGAGCTTGGGCACCCTTTGGTTGCCCTTTCGTGTTGTCTCTATGCTGCCTGTGCCTGCATTGGGTTCCTGAGCTTCCTGGGTCATTCTTCTCTTCCTGCTCGTCTGTGATCGCCTGAGTTCCTGTTCGCCAGCTTCCCTAGTTCCAGCATCCGTTCCTGATCTGGTTGGGGTTGCTGTCCTTGCTGCTGTTTCCTGCTGCCATCCTGATCCGGTTGACTGCCAGTAGATTTGTTTCATGTCCATCTCGACTGTGTTCCAGCTCCTGGATTGCCTGCCCTGGCGACATTTTCATTCACTTGTGTTTCACTCCCCAGTACACGGGTACGGGTTCGCTCCACTTACAACCGGTTGTGCGTGCACCTAGGTTGCTCCAGTACGTGGGTACTGGTTCGCTCCCTGCAACCGGCTGCTTAGTGTTATCCTGACAGCACCGGTGGTGGTTTGGTTTCTCCAGTACGCGGGTACTGGTTCACTCCATGTATTAACCGGTTGCTCGTTGCACCGGTAGTGGTTCAGTCTCTCCAGTACGCGGGTACTGGTTCACTCAATGTTTAACCGGCTGCTCGTTGCACCGGTAGAGGTTCAGTCTCCCCAGCACACGGGTACTGGTTCGCTCCATGTATTAACCGGCTGCTGTTCAGTCCTAGACAGCACGGTGTAGTTTCAGTGACTCCAGTAAACGGGTACTGGTTTGTTCCACGTGTTAACCGGTTGCTTGCCGTACATCTCTCAGCACCAGTAGATTTTGGTTACTCCAGTACGTGGGTACTGGTTCGCTCCATGTGTTAACCGGTTGCTTGCCAGCACCGGCCGAGATTGTGTATTCCAGTACACGGGTACTGGTTCGCTCCAGCATTAGATGGTGCCTATACCATCCTGTCTATCCAGTGGGCCTCAGTCCGTCCATCTCATGAGACTGGTCTATTACACCTTAAGCCAGTTACTGAGGTGACCATTGCTGCTATCCAGTACTTGCAGTCCAGGCTGCCTTGCCCGGTATATTGGTAAGGTCGGTAGAACCTATTCCACCTTGTGCCACCTAGGTTGCCTTACCTGGTATTGGCAAGGCCGGTAGAGCCTGTATCTCATTCTGTGTACCAGTACTCATGCTACTATGTATGATCGCTAATGTTATATGTGTATGCTACCCACAAGGGTTTTTCTTAAACTTTTCAATAAAGTTGTGTTTTATCTTAACTCTTTGTCTGAGAGTCATAACAATCCGTGACACTATGTCTAGTCTAGTTAACACACAGGAACAGTAGCTCTCCACCACTAAAGTGCACCTTCTTCACATAAGATTATGTCAGGCATGTGGCACAGGGATCACACTGCTCAAAAGCAAATATCACAATGCACAGTATCTGGAAGACAAACATATTATTCACACAAAACAGTGTGAATCTCCTAGGGTATGTGTTCATCTGGGCTGTGCTTGTGAGTGGTGGAGGAGTCTTTGAGGACTTCTGGGATGCCAGTCAGGTACTCAATGCTTCACACATATATGAGTTGGTAACACTCTTACATTCCAAACTACAGGCTCTCTGAACATATGCAAAATCCACATGTTGTCCTGATGGAAGAACTGCTCAAACTTCAGTCTTGAATTATCTTCATGATGGGCTCCTTCTCAGTTCCACTGTTATGAGGAGTTGCTTACCCAGATTGTTCAAGATTATGCAAGGGACATATGTGGATTTCAGATGATGTCCCTTGAGTTGGAACAAGTTGTTCTTCGTGGTTTGGATGACCTCTGATACAGAACTTTGTGTCAGGGCAAATGCATAGCAATGGCTCATTAGGGATTGGTCTTGTATCTCCTTTGTTCCAATGTATAGGAACAGATGTGCCCTTGTTAGGTCCCACCATATGACTCATGTCAGTAACATGACATTATGCCATACAGTAATAACATACAGAAGCACTAGGAAGAAGCAGGAGGAGCACTATATGGAAGTGGAGTCAGCATTTCCCTAGAGTAACTTGAACATCCCTCTGTTCCATTATGGGTCATGCCATGGATGTCTGTAGGAAGGAATAACAGGTGTTGAAAGTGCACTGAATAACTGTCACTTGCTCATTGATTAACCATCATTATCCTGCTGTATAACCCTTTGGAACTCATAGGGTTAAGAATGGGGGCATGCTAATCAGCTATATGAATGTATGATGTGACATCTTAGCAAAGCACAAACTTGTGTCTAGTGCTGGCCCACTGTAATTTTGCTGCACACACACACATCAGCATGCTGAGCCTGTCAACCTCCATCTCAATAGTTACTACTACTATGCAGTAGCCAACGTATTTACACAGAAAATCCATCCCCATTCAGCTAGATTAAACATCACAAATCCATTTTTTCCCTAATACCTCTACTACCCCTTTAACACTTGGAATGCCAGATGGGTATCCAGTGGATTGCATTTCAATGTATCGAGATTCATCTCTAAAGCTCCAAGGGTTATATGCTTGATATGAATATGTTGAACTCTAAACCTGATTATTTGGTGAATATAATACTCAGGCAATTAGGGGTAGCAGTGTTTCACAGGGGGATAGTTGATATCCGTAAAGTGACAATGTCATCATGCCCAAACGGAATTCCAGATGTAAGTTGAATTCACAGCCTCCATTAGGCTCAAACATGGCATGTCAGCTGCATGTTTTCATTTTGGTGCCAGTTATGTCATTGTGATGTTGAAGCAAGCAATTTCAAGGCTGAAGGCTTATGTGAATCTCAGTCATCCTGTGGAGTGAAATATATAATTATGTATTGTGTGAGTGTGTTTCCACACATTTCCCATGCCTAATCATGGTCATACATGCACTGTGTTTGATTAATGTATTATTCTCACAAGTGAAGAAGTCCCTGATAAGCTTGTCCCATGTCTATCCCACCTCTCAGGGTTTCCTCATCCTCAGAATGCCTGAGAAACAGGCATATCCACAATGGGTTGAGGATCCAGATCCTCCACTACATATTTGTGTTGACTGTGATATTGTGAAGTATTGTACGCCCTAGTATGTTATTGCAGACTTTGCCTGATGCATATTAAAGAGCCCCCCTGAGTTATCCAGGAAGTGGAATCTTGTTTTAAGGAGGCCAAAGGTAGTTCAATAGCATTCCTGGTCCTGGAGTGAGTCTCATTGTAGCGGTCCTGTGCAGGTGTTTGTGGATTTGGGACAGGTTTGATGAGCCATGACTGGCATCCATATTCTGCATCCCCAGTGGAAGAAAAATTACATTCTGACCCAAGGACCACATGGTTATGTGGATGATGTTGTTTAATGGGTACATACTTCTTGTGTGTCATGACTATGCTAAGCTGGAATTTCATTAATTGTATGAGTGGCCCTGTGTATGTGGTGTGATGTGTAGATTGTTCACTCACCATCCTGTATAGGTTCCATTATCAAAGTCCTGATAGACGGAGGAATGCCTGAGGATGTAAGAATCATGACAATTACCAGGATAGGTAGCACATACATGGGTGATGCTCATGTTGTCAGCACACACTAACTGTTCATTGATTGACTGGAAATGCATTTGATTGATGTAGAGATGTCCCTTATGTGGAGGAACTCTTATGCACACATGTGTGCAGTCTATGACCCCTCATGACTCTGCTTATGTAGAACTCCTGCTTGACATGTGTCGACTTCATTAGCATGGCAACGAATTGGATGTACCTCCTGGTTGCCCTCTTCAGTGCTGCCAACACCTGAGACAACACTCTGGAACACGTAGGCTGGGCCATCCCAGATACATATCCCTCTGTGGACTTGAAGGATCCCGTTGCCATGAAATGGATGGCACACAGCAGCTACTGCATACCAGATAGTGCATGGTTGGTGCTGAATATGTGGTCAGTGTCAGCTTTTATCAACTCATATAGGTCAGTGATGCTGTGTGAGGTCAATCTGTAGTGGTCTATCACTTCAGCATCAATAATGCCGAAGAGTGTGACCCTTGTGCAGTATATCCTGGTTCTTTGTTGTTGGCTGTCCTCCCTGGGCTGCTCTAAAGGTCCCTGTGGAATCTGTGGGAGATGTCAGAGATCCGGTTGCAGCAGCTGAGGGGCTGCTTCGTGGTCTGGTCTTCCAAGTGGGAATGGGCTTCTGTCTGGCTCCCGGAACAGAGCATCTGTGGTTGCAATAGCTGGAAGATGTGCAGGTGTACTTGGGGGTTCCTGGAGCTCTGTAGCCCTCTCATGCCCCCTTCTCTGATGTCTTCACTGGTATTGAAATGGAAATATAATTACAATAATCGCTCTCTGAGTGGTCTCACTGTAAACATGCTACATTTGAGGATGGTGAGATGTCCTCAGTGATGGGGTGTTGTCCAGGCACAGTCATCAGGTATGGAGGGACCAATGGGAATTTGGGGTTTGTCCAGGTAAGTGTTTGCCAGTGTGACTATTGTTAGTTGAATGTGTTTGGTGTAATTGCTGTTTACCTGTCAGGTACATGTGTCACATTGTCTGGTGCACCTTGGCTCTCCGTTGGCTAATGAACTTGCACAGGTAGGCTTGGGTTGCTTAATGATTGACAGGTGTGCATATTGTGTTGTGTGAACATATACTGTGTTGTTGGTATGCGTTAACCCTAGTTGTGCAGAGGTATAGGGCCACGGATTGTTTGCGTTTGATTTGCCAAACCCTTGTTCCTCTGGGGATTGATTGGTTGATGATGGTTGTCCAGCACTTATCTGTATGCCATGCACATTTGCTGGGTAGTTCCTTGGTATTACAGGGATTAATTTTTCCTTTGCTGTCATTGTGCTATGGGCCAAGTGTTGTGTGAGCTGTTTGTTCCCTGCTTGGTATTGTTCAATGAGGGGGGGGTGGGAGTTGGCCTTTGTTGTGTGCTGTAAAAGTAGTCTCGGGATTACTGCAAGTTAATACATCTGTGTACCATGTGTTGGCACACACCTCACATAAATGAATCGCAAATAGGTAGAGCTGTTCCATTGTTCTCAATCGATGAAATATTACTAGCCGTTGTCATTTTTTATAGAATGTTATCAGTTTACAGCACAGGTTATTAGATGTTTACTGTGCTTGCAAAACTACAGTTGGCTATTTTTTATTTATGGTGGGAATTGGATCGAGCCCTAGGTGAATTACCTTTTAATGATGGTTCAGAACAGTAGAAAAAAAAAATATTTTGCTTAGTATTGTACTGTTAACAGCTAGTATTCTTGAAATTATTCTAGTGACTTGCTAAGCAATGGAACTGATGACTAAAATTCAAAATGCCTGCCCCAAGGACAACATCTTGGGAAGTGGTTTGTATTGTCAGTGCACAGTAAATTATTTGTGTTTGTTGTCTTCTTTTGTAAAACAGCATATCCTTAAAGTTTTGGGTCAACAGGAAAATGTAACATTCTCTAGGATCTTGTGAAAATATTAAATGGACTCTCTCAGTTAAAAGCAGTTTTGGTGATTTCAAAATCACCTATATATTGTAGTAAGCAAATCCTAATGTAGATAATTATTTTTTTAATAATATAGATGTATAGATTATGCTAACTCACTGACACTTGACGATTTTAGTGCAGTTCATTGCAGACTTCCCTTAGCCACTTCAGGGCATGCCGTAATGAACACAATCTATACATCTAAATAAACACAAAGAAAACTAGTACAACTTATAGGTGGTTGTTTTAAAAATCCTTTCACAATCACAAACTCTTTTTAGGTGATAGGGTCCCTTTAAAGCGTAACTATCACCTAAAACCAAAGTTTTACCATGCGTTTTAATGTTTAAACCGACATTAGTGCTATGTGTCGTGTTCTTCAAGTCGCCTGGTAGTGGAGATATTTGCCCTGCAAAAACAGGCACTTCCGCATTCTGCGGGACTCCATGATGTCTCAGGACTTCCCAGCTGCCCCAGGGAGCGCATTCACACTGCCCTTCGAAGCTGGATTTCTGTGATGTAGCGTTACAGCAAACTCCGTTTACAATGCTACTGAGGTTGCAGCCTCCACTCACCAACCTCAGTAGCAGTGTAAACGGAGTTTGCTGAAACGCTACATCATAGAAATCCAGCTTCGAAGGGCAAAGTTAACGTACTCCCTGGGGCAGCTGGGAAGTCCTGAGATGGTACAGGGTCCAGTAGAATGCGGAAGTGCCCAATTTTGCAGGGCAAATATCTCCACTACCAGGCGACTTGAAGAACACACACACACACAGCACTAATGTCGGGTTAAACATTAAAAAGTGTGGTAAAACTTTGGTTTTAGGTTCCGCTTTAAGTAGAACTTTTCACAATACATTTAAGACCTTTCTAGCAGCCAACTGGTTAAGATAATGTTTTAAATTGCTGTATATGTGTTGGCTTTTTGACTTGCCAACAAATTAATATCACACTATGCTCTGGCACCATGACCTTCCAACAACTTTATTTTTATACCATAGAATAAAGGATTAAAAATATTCAAAAGGTAAAGGATCACATCTATTGAATTACTTTGAGAATTCACTCTCATAACATTAATCTAGATCATTATTTTGTACCAGGTGCACTTGAAATGTATAAAAGAGAAATAAGTGAAGAGGAACTCAGAGAAGTCATTGCTGGGTCACCTGCCATCAACTATCATTAGTTGGTTATGAGTATGGAGTGTAATTTAATGTGATGCTGTTATATTTATGATGAAAAGTGCTAAGGTTAATCTGAGGCTTGCATGGAACATATTCTTAAGTAATTGCCAAAAGTTAATGGGGCAAATCTACAAAACATGCATATAAAGTAACCAACTTAACTTCCAGATGAAGGAAAGTAAAAATAAGCATTTAGCTTGGCGAGATATCACATTACATCTCAATGCTGTTAGGATTGTGGGATTTTGTATTTATTATTCAAGTGTACCTGTCACCTTAACCCTTTGAGTGCCAGATCCCTCAAGTTGGAAAAATATTGGCTTTGGCTTGGACTTATCACCTGTTTATCACACTTTAAGTTCACCTTCCCATGGGGGTTATGCATCAAGGTGTGATCAATAGGTGATAAAGTGGAGATGACTTCACTAAATCATATGTTATTCTATGGATAGAATGTACAAACCTCTCTGAAGCTGGAGAAATCTTAATGCATTGGCTCTACAGAATAACACAGGAATTGGAGAACTGATATCACTGGAGAAGTCATCTCCACTTTATCCCACCTTAGTACAGATCCCTTCAAATAATAATGATGACAACTGCACTATATAACATCCTCAAACTCAAATGACACCCTACTCTTATAGAACGCAAAGGGTCATATGTGCCAAGAAAGACTGAGCAATTCTTGAGCAAACTAACTGCACAATAGGGGTACACATTTGAAATTCCTATTGATTTTAATGTTTTTTTAACACCCTGAGTGCAAAAATGCAAAGCAATGTGTTGGATACCTCTCTAGCATTTAAAAGCTTAAAACTGGAACTGTTACTTTGTAACATATAACTGATTTTGAAAAGTATCCAAAATCACCCATATTTACATTAACAAATTTTAATTTCAAACAACAGTTTGAGATATTTAGCTTTATGTGTCCATTTTGCAGATGAGCTAGTACTTCTTATTAGGAAGTGACAGTTGGTAATGTAGAGTTATTTGGAATGTTTGATTCCTCAAGGACATACTTGAAATCGAGAGAAATCTCAATGTATTCTTCCTCGTAAAACATTTTCAAAATAAAATTGACAAATAAATAAATACATTTAATTAGCTTATAAACTATTGATTTGAATAAAAATGCCTAACAAAAATATAGTTTGCATTTGACACTCTTTCAAAATCACCTAGTTTTTACAAAGTGACAGTTCCACTTTAAATCAGTTGGAATTTGGAGAATGTTGTGTCCTACACTGCAGTTGGTTTGTCCCAACAATTGTTACAATTTATTTTGTTCATATGGGACATAGATTGTACTTGTTATTAAAGGACACTATTGTCCAATAATAACTTTATGTTGTTTTGTAGATGTAAAAAAATAAATTATGTGGAGCAAATCCCATCTCTCATACCTTTATGGTTTGAGAGATATTCACATCTAAATTTCCCTTTCTCCTGATGCAGCAGAGCCGAAATAGTGATACTTAAGAAGAACTACTTCATTGGAACGGTCTACAAAGTGTGCTTGAAGACCTGGCACATTTTGTAGACCATTCCAATGAAGTAATTCTTTTCAAACAATGCTATTTCAGCTCTGCTGCAGAGCCATCGGATGGTCCAGGGACCGGGATCTCCTGCTGTCAGGAGAGCACTGACGTCAGGAGAAGGGAAGAGAGGGGGAAACGTTAGATGTGAATATCTTTCAAACCTTAAAGGTTTGAGAGATGGGATTTGCACCACATAATTTATTTTTTTTTTTTTAAATCTTCAAAACAACAAAGTTATTTTTGGACATTAGTGTCCCTTTAATATTGTAATCCACTTGAATAGCATTTTACAACCACTTACTGACGGTGACTGGAGCAGTTCTTGGGCAAACCAACTGCACCACAAGGGACAAATGAAAAGTCTCACAAAATTAAATGGGGTTTTTAACCCTTTAAATGCTAGAGAAGTCATAGTGCACTGGAGACGTCTCTAGTATTCAATGTGTTGGATACCACTCTGTTGGATTCCACTCTGGTTAATAAGTTTCATCCAAGGCACTCTTATAAATTTACCAACATAGCTCTCTCTAGAACTTAAAAGATCCTATACATTTACAGAAATATGCACAGTGCTGGCTTTTCCATCATGCACATTCAGCAACTGTCTAGGGCACCGCATCTTCAGGGCCACTTCAGCTGTGCAGGCCACACCCACATTCCGAGTTATGGGTATGACCAGAAAAAATCCAATTGCCCCCTCAACAGACTATCACTAAGCTGATTACATATCTCTTTAAATAAGGGATGCTTATCAACTCTTCAGGACTGCACGGGAATCAGTGCTGTCTTGCAGTGTCCCTTATTTAAATGGATATGTGGCCACCTTAAAGGGTTAGTAATGTTTCATAATAAAAGCAGTTCCAATTAATCCTCATATTATTTGGGCCATGGAGAGTGTTATTTCAATGCTGTCAGAGTTGTAGTTCAAGAGTAATTGAATGATAAAGTATCCCCTGCCCCTTTCACTGATGTAACACTGCTCAGCTCAGAGCAGCAGGGTGGTGTCCAATTGGATTGCAGAGAGGGACAATTTTCAATTAACATAAGGGAAAAACTTGAAAAACCTGTCAATGGGGGCAGAGCTTTCATTGTTCTCACAGTAAGAAGATTGTCTCTTGCTGGGAGCTGTCTGGTCTGTGGTCAGATTCCACATCTAAGGAGAGGTGGCTTACACTAGGTTAAAGTGGCGGGAGGAGGAAACTTTATCATTCAATTACTCTTGAACTACAACTCTGACAGAATTGAAATAACACTCTCTTTTGCTCAAATACTATGAAGATAAATCGGAGCTACTGTTTTTGTGAAACATTACTATCCCTTTAAAACTTTTATGTGCTTGTATGTTATAACTAAGGGTATTTTCTGTGGACAGGGCTATGGGTAGGGTCATGGATGGATGTATATGCTTATTTATATAGCACCATTTGGTGCTTTAACTAGTTTAACATATGTACAATTCAGGGAATAATACAAGTGCAACAATGAAAAATCAAAAGAACTGCAGTAAATAAAACAAAAGGAAGAAAGTACTGTCCTGAAGAGCATACAGTCTAATTAGGTATACTGATCAGAAAAAATTGATATCAGTATATCTGCAAATTTCACAATAGGCCAGGTGCAGATGGGTTTTGTAGGTGTGAAGACTAGGTAGGGAACTTGTGTAGCTTAGGAAAATGGTTGCTGATGATAATCCCTTAATGGTGGCGGACCCAGTAGATTCCCTTTAAGGACCTCTGATCACAATCAGCGAGCCAACACATGTGACTGATCACGTGTGCCGTCTCACTGAACGAGGGTCTGATACTGACCACACTAGTCTTGAAGCAGTCAGTCCCAGACTCCAGTAATGCTCACAGTGCTCCTGCAAAAAATCCATTGCAAGCCAGGACTGTCATTGCTCCTTAAGTCAAAGTTAGGGAGCTAAGAAGCATTTTTGTAGGCCTCTAACACAAAACAATATTGGGAATTATGACATTTGACTTCAAAACAGATAGAATGTTGATCCAGGAAAATATCTGACTGCCATATTGATTCAGGAAGACATATTTTTACCTATTTGGGCTTAATTGGAAATGGTTTCAATGTTGTTGTTTTTTTTTTTTTGCCTTCCTCTGGATCAACGGGGTGATTTGGCATGGAATGAACTTGATGGACTTGTGTACTTTTTGTGCCTCATCAATAATGTTACGATGTTATTTTAATAAATTGTAGGGTAGAAATGTGTAAAGGTCGGCAAGGTGTAGGTTGCAGTAGTCAAGAGGATGAGGGACAGAATTAACATTTTGTGTGAAGAAAGTTGGAGAAGAAAATTACAGGAAGTGTCTTTAACCAGGATGTGAAGAAAAAACTTAAAGGAGGAGACTATAATGACTCCTACACTGGAGACATGAAACAGAAAGAATTGATGATGGAAAGAGGGTGCAGAAAGATGCAGTGATCAAGGGCTGATATGATTCTTTGCCTTGGGACACCTAAAATTTAAATGTAACCCTTTACATCCATCACAAATGTTATGTATAAAACCTAGCATTAATAATATTTAACTGTGAAGGAAGCAATGTTTTCTATAAAAAAACAGTTTTAATCACTAAATAATCTAATGTTGATCAAGATAAATAGTAGTCATATTCAAAGTCAGAAGAAATGGAGCATATCAGTATCCAAATATCATCAGGAAAGACAGATGATTCCGAAACCAACAAGATCCTGCTAATCAGTTTTATAATGATAAATGGAAGGGAAATATATTAGAAAAATAACTAAATGGAAAGTCATTAGCATTTACTTTAGTAAAATGAAAAGTAATTAGTTGATGACCACTCTTCCGTATGTTCATAAGGCTTTTTAATGTTACTGGAACCTTCCATGTTTTTTCCTCTACACAACCTTTTAACCCTTGAATGCTAGAGAGGACTCAAACACATAGCTTAGCAATGCAGTGGAGATCTGTCTGATATCCAAGTGGAAATGTGATATAATTAAAGATGACTGTTATCTCCTGTGGTACAGTTCAGTTCCTAGTTATTTGATGAACATCAAAGATGTGTAATTTGTGGAAACCACCATTAAACAAGTATTACTTTTAAAGGGATAGTAATACTTCGTTTTAACTTTATTTTATTTTGTAGGCATTAAAAAACATGAAGAATGATAAAAGTCTTATCTCTCAAACCTTTATGGTTTATGAGATATTCACAAGCAAAGTTCCCTTCCCTGCCCCTTTTTCCTAGTGTAAGCAATCTCTTCTCAGATGTGAGTCTGGTTGTATGACAGTACAGATAACAGAAGGGGACAGTTTTCTTTGTATGAAAACAATGAAAGCCCTTCCCCCCTTGACAAGTTTTTCAGCTTTTTCCATTATCTTAATTGAAGATTGTCCCTCTCTGCAGTCTACCTGGGCATCTCCCTTCTGATCTGGTTGAACAGGGGGGGGGGGATACTTTGTTTGTGAATATCTCTTAAACCATAAAGGTTTCAGAGATAAGACTTATATCATTCTTCATGTTTTTTTAATGCCTACAAAATAAAATACAGTTAAAATGAAGTATTACTATCCCTTTAAGTTCAGTTATCACCTTTTACCAAATTTGCTCTAAAATTGCTCCTATCAGCCATTTGGGGAACCAGAAAAGTCACTCCCTCAGCTGGAACCTAGCCTGGAAGTATGTGACTCTCAGCCAAATACTTTAGGGCAGAGTATAAGGGCAGAGTATGGTTATGTTATATCAGATCTGTGTCAAAGGCACATCATCAGTTTTTGACCTTGACAATTCTGAACTTAACACACTGAAAATGTGTCATTTGCATATGGAAACATTTTTTATTGAGCCATTGTAGTATGCATGTGAGTGTGTTTATATGTTAATGTGGATGTTTGCCACATTCACTAAACTTTGATAGGAGCCTCTGCTCTTGGAGTTCACAGTCCTAATATCACCTACCTGTTTCAAATAGCAAATAACTTTTCACTCCTTTCAGTGCCACCGTGGTATGCAATGCACATCCCTGTGGCACAGAAAGGGGTTATGTTGCTGAATTCTGATCACAACCTCTCCACTCCCCTAGTTGAATTGCTGATGATATGTAAGGGAGGGTATCCCTTCGACATCACCAGCAGTTCAACAACCCCCCTTTTTAATGACGCCAGACTCATATCACCACAGCATTGACCTTCAATGCATCTCTCTCCTAGTTTCTATGACAATTCCCTGTAGACAGCAAGTCTATTGAGAACTACATTGCACAGGACAAGAAACTGTCTTGAGTGATGCAGTAAATATACACAGAGGAAGCATCAGGGGTCTCCTTCCAGGCCTCTTTCTGCTATAGTTTTGGTTTGCTGGGGATCACAGTGCAGACCAGGCTGAATCTGCAGGTCTGTTCCCAAGAGAGCAGTGAAGTCAATAGGGCACTTATCTAATGCTAGCCCTTTAACATTAGATTCAGCCCACATTTAAAAAATGCAGTTCAGTTTAGTTCTTCATACAGTTCCTCTTTTGTAATACAATCTAACTTACCTAGCTACCCAAAGGAAATGAATCCAATGAACAATAAATGCTACATAAGTCTGCCTGCATTATGTTCCTGAAATCATGTAATTGCATTTTCAGTTAACCTACTGGTTGAAAAAATGCAAAGACTGACTCATGAATGTCTTGTGTTAGCTAAAGTTATTTCCTGTGTTACAAACCAACCCAAAATTGCACTAAATATGGATGTGAATGAAACAGTATAAGAAATTATATTACTGCAATGATTTCATTTTAACCTGATGCTCTTACCCTGTCCTGTATTTTTATATTGTACTGCTACTATTTCTATAAAGAGCGTTGTACATTTCTGAATTTATATTGCATAAATATGTAACTTCTTACCGTATAAACTCTCCAGGGCATGCTTGAAAACTAGAGAAATCTTAACGTATTCTTCCTGGCAAAACATTTTCTAAAAAATAATATATATACATACATGTATCAATAGGCTTTAGGTTGATGTTAACTTCTCTGTGGTTATGAGTCTTCTGGATGGCAAAGGAGTTATGCCCTTGTTTCTGAGAGCTCCATTACACTGCTTTCTATGGAGAATAGGCATAAATGTTCTGCAACAGCCTTCTCCTGGTGAGTTCTGAAGTTTGAAGCTCCAAATGCAAGGCAAATTGAAAAGTGGTTTCCCTTCCCAAATTAACAGATACAAAGATATGAATATTTTAGTATTTGGTAATACCATTTTTATTTCGACCAACAGTTTATATTTCAAGACAACCAATACCAAACTGCTCGTATCTCATATCTTTATGTTTCGTATTCCAAGAAGGACTGCATTATGTATGACCAGTACTTATTATACCAATTATAGCATATGTTCATCCATTTGAATGAGAGATGGGTGTTACGGTTTTTACGACACTCAGACCAAAGGTTAAAAATAAAACACAGTTTTAATGAGGTAAAAATAAGGAACAGTGCCCCTTGAGGCCAGAATAGGTAATAGCACATATCAGACAAGTAATGGATGTAGGACAGGCCCAATATAGTAGGAGCAAATAGTTTGCAATTGAAATCAATGGAGGTAAAAGGGTAAATGCCCAATACAAATAATTAGTCTCTGTTGAGGTGATTAGCCAACGCCCGGTGAATATAACAGTCCAGGTAGTAGTGCAGAAACCAAGCGCTAGCAGTGTGACTGAACTGAATCACTACAAGATAGCTGTACTGTAATATACCCAATAGTATAGCAAGAGCAAATGGGACCGGAGCCAAGCGCACCCCTTAGGTGTGGTAACGGAAGAGACACTGCACAAGCAAATGGAACCAGAGCCAAGAGCACCCCTTAGGTGAGGTAACGGAAGAGACACTGCACAAGCAAATGGAACCAGAGCCAAGAGCACCCCTTAGGTGAGGTAACGGAAGAGACACTGCACAAGCAAATGTAACGTGAGCCAAACGCACTCCCTGGTGCGGTATGATGGTACAACACTGTGAGCAATAGGAGACCAGAGCCAAGACACCCTTCAGTTGCCGAAACGGAGTAACACACTGCAAGAGCTAGCGGAATGCCCAATAGCACCATGCGGTGCAACGACTGCAAGGGAACAAGCACCGTAGTTGGAGATAACTGCTCTGCTAGTGTAAACGGATAGGCTCGGTGATGAAGGCAACAAGCTCAGCAAGTGTTAAACGGCTCAGAATCGGAGGCAACAAGCTTGGCAAGTGTACACAGACAGGCTCGGTAACGGAGGCAACAAGCTCAGCAATTGTTCTCTGACAGGCTCGGTAACGGAGGCAACAAGCTCAGCAAGTGTTCTCTGACAGGCTCGGTAACGGAGGCAACAAGCTCAGCAAGTGTACAGACAGGCTCAGTAACGGAGGCAACAAGCTCTGCATATGAAGTGTGATCAGTCAGTGCAACACTGCAAGCACAGTTCAGAATGTCACCAGGCAAAGAGATCAGAATCTCACAGGATCACTGGAAGCAATCATGGAGCAGGAACATCAGCCAGAGCCGGGTCAATCACGGAGCAGAAACGTCAGCCAAAGCCGGGTCAATCACGTAGCAGGAACGTCAGCCAGAGCCGGGTCAATCACGGAGCAGGAATGTCAGCCAGAGCTGGATCAATCACAGAGCAGGAAAGTCAGCCAGAGCTGGGTCAATCACGGAGCAGGAACAACAGAGTAATCAGACGGGCCGAGTCGGTATACAGGAACGCAGGAACACAGCAACAAAATACGCAGGTATGGGAACACCACGAAAGGGCACCTGATATGTGCCATAGGCCCGGTATATGAAGGGACACCCTGGGCTGGCCAATCAGACTCCGGGAGAGCACCACAGCAGAAAGTGACAAGGAATCACGGGAACCGTGATAATGGGGAAGTCAGAAAAAAGGACACAGAGTTGTGGGGAAACTTGATCAGTTGTATACAAGTGACCGTGAGTTGCTACAATGTTTTCCTAATTTAAGGGATATATCCATGGAGAATATTGATGTGAGATTGTGGACATGTGTGTAAGAATGTTGAAGAATTAGGGGTCACACATAAAACTGGTGGGCAATGGCGGACTTATTCAGGTGCTGCATGGTCCATATTAGTGTGCTCACTTATATTACATATTTTCATCTATGTATCATTTCTGGGAATTAGTGATTGGAGATTCATTGCATATATGACACTATGATGGTTAATAAGTAATTTTAAGATACTTGACCTTAACGATACTACAGTATTTTTCATCAACATTTAACATGTATTATAACCTCCTTGAAAACAATATATAATAGGTGACTGTTATGTAAAACACAATTTAATAAATAAATCAATAGATAAGCTGCTCAAAAAAAGAGTGAAACTAGTGATAAGAAATATTTAATGGGTGAGCACTATATAAAGTCTAAAAATGTAAAGTCATATGATACAATGTAACAATCCACAACTTGCGTAGATGATAATAAATATCTACTAACAATTGACTAGAAGAGGTGACTAGAAGAACAATATTTTCATACTTCATTCTCAAGATGAATATGAGACAAATATGTAAAAAAGAAAAAAAATACAAACCATAGCGTGATCTGTGTTTACAAATACATAGAAGTAATCAATGTAACAGAATACAATAAGTTGGAAAAAGTCCCCAGTATTGGTATTCATGATTAGTGATGATCGAGCACCCCAATGCTCGGGTGTTCGGGTGCTCTGGCCGAGCGCCCCCGGAGGCTCGAGTGCTCGGCCGAGCACCCGAGCCCCATTGAAGTCAATGGGAGGACTCGAGCATTACACCAGGCACCCCCTGCTCTGATGAGGGGAGGGTGCCTGGTTCATAGGAAAAGGTCAGAAAATGATGGAAACACCACAGAAGTGGTTCAGGGACAGCATAGGGAGGATGTCTGGATGCATCTTGGACTCCAACGTCGCTGCTGGGAACGATGTTTCGCCCGTAGTACGCCATTTTTACAGACTGACCGTAAAACACACAAAAAGGAAGATAAAAACGATTTTAGGCGAAAAATTGTTACCAAACAGTATTTGCTGTATATTTACTTGTATATCATCTGCAAATTCTGCAAAAAATGTCATCGATTTTTCGGAACTGGGGCCATGATTAAGAGGGAAACGTGCGCAGCGTAAAGCAGGTGTTCAACGTGGTTATGGCCCGGGTAAGGTACAGCATTCAGGAACGGAGGCCGCAGCTACCACAGGTTTTACAACATGTCCGTTTGCCCTTGTTAAGTCCAAAATTTATAGTCGGAACAGTGGGGTCTGATCCATTGAGTAAAAGTGACGAAGTGACTTAGTGGATGAAGCCAAGAACTACCTTCTGCTCTGTCGAATACCCCAGCCCTATTTAATTCAATGGGAGGACCTGAGGCACTCCGATACAACCTGTATATCACAAAATGGAGGGCCTCATTCACATTGTGGTACAATAGTTCAGGTAGTGGTCCAACACTCATAAAGCCTATGCACTAAGTGAAAGGGCTGCCAAAAATTAGACTGAAATGTCACTCCAATACACCCTTTATTACACATAAAGGAGGGCATCATACACACCCTTGAAAAATTAGGATTAATGGCCTGCTGGTGACCCTCTAAAACATTAGGGGCGAGGGCATGCCGCTAAGCTGACCATCTAAAACATTAGGAATGAGGGTCTGCTGCTGAGCCGACCATCTAAAACATTATGGGTGAGGGTCTGCTGCGGAGCTGACCATCCTAAACATTATATGCGAAGGCCCGCTAGTGAGCTGACGCTATAAAACATAATATGAGAAGGCCCGCTAGAGAGCTGACCCAATAAAACATTATATGAGAAGGCCCGCTGGTGAGCTGACCTATACAAAAATTGTCAAACAGGGCCCGCTGGTGAGCTGGCCCTATATAAAAATTATATCACAGGGCCCGTTGGTGAGCTGGCCCTATATAAAAATTATATCACAGGGCCCGCTGGTGAGCTGGCCCTATATAAAAATTATATCACAGGGTATATGGAAGAGGAGGAGGAGGATGAGAAGATTAAGAGTCAACCATATACCCGTTTTTTGGGTGGAAGGGGTGAATGGGAATACAGAGTATTCCCATCATTGTAAATAACATATCTAAAGTGACTTTATGTTCACCCGGGGCTTTCCTCCAGTGGAGTGGAGAAGTCAGGGGAAATCCAGGCCTTGTTCATTTTTATAAGTGTCAACCTATCAGCATTTTCGGTGGAAAGGCGGATACGCTTATCTGTTATGATGCCACCAGCAGCACTAAATACCCGCTCAGACAGAAAGCTGGCGGCAGGGCAGGCCAGCACCTCCAAGGCGTAGAGTGCCAGTTCATACCACGTGTCCAGCTTGGACACCCAGTAGTTGTAAGGCACAGAGGGATCATTGAGGATGCTGACACGGTCTGCTACGTACTCCTTCACCATCTTCCAAAACTTTTCCCTCCTTGTGACACTAGGCTGCGCATCAGGGTGAGGGTGCTGGCGGGGTGTCATGAAGGTGTCCCACGCCTTGGAGAGTGTTGCCCTGCCTTTGTCGGAACTGCTGTGTGCTCCCCTTTTCTCCCCTTCTCGGTTGGCCAAGGTAGCACGTACTCTGCCGCCAGCGTTGTCAGATGGAAAATTTTGGAGCAATTTTTCGACAAGAACCTTCTGGTATTGCACCATTTTGCTTGTCCTCTCCACCGGAGGAATGAGAGATGAGAAATTCTCTTTGTAGCGGGGGTCCAGAAGGGTGAACACCCAGTAATCCGTGTTGTCTAAAATGCGTATAACGCGTGGGTCACGGGAAAGGCAGCCTAACATAAAGTCAGCCATGTGTGCCAGAGTACCAACAGGCAAGATTTCGCTGTCCTCACCAGGAGGATGACTCTCAATCTCCTCATCCTCTTCCTCCTCTTCTGCCCACCCACGCTGAAGAGATGGAAATAAAGTTCCATGGCTACCCTCTGTAGCGGAGGCAACCGTGTCTTCCTCCTCCTCCTCCTCCTCCGCCTCCTCCAATTGTCGCTGAGAAGACGAAGTGAGGGTGCTCTGGCTATCACCTTGTGTAAGCTCTTCCTCCCCCATTTCCACCTCTTCCACACGCAAAGCGTCGGTTTTAATTGTGAGCAGCGAGCGTTTCAGTAGACACAGAAGTGGGATGGTTACACTGATAATAGCGTTATCGCCGCTCACCATCTGTGTCGATTCCTCAAAATTGCGTAAAACCTCACAGAGGTCTGACATCCATTCCCACTCCTCACTTCTGATTACAGGAAGTTGAACGGAGAGGCGACGACCGTGTAACAGCTGGTACTCCACTACTGCCCTCTGCTGCTCACAAAGCCGGGACAACATGTGGAAGGTGGAGTTCCAGCGCGTGCTCACGTCACACAGCAGCCGGTGAGCTGGCAATTGTAAGCGCTGCTGCAGCTTCAACAGGCCGGCTGAAGCTGTAGATGACTTACGGAAATGTGCACACACGCGGCGCACCTTGGTCAAGAGATCATGCAAATTGGGGTAGGTTTTTAGAAATCGCTGAACCACTAAATGAAATACATGCGCTAGGCATGGTACGTGTGTGAGCTTGCCGAGCTCCAAAGCTGCCACCAAGTTACGCCGATTATCACACACAACCATGCCTGGTTGCAGGTTGAGTGGCGAGAGCCACTGCTCGGTCTGGTGACTAATCCCCTGCAACAGCTCTGAGGCCGTGTGCTGTTTGTCCCCAAGGCAGATCAGCTTCAGCACGGCCTGTTGACGCTTCCCCACTGCAGTGCTACACTGCTTCCAGCTACCGGCTGATGGGTGAGTGGCGCTGCACGCAGAGAATTCGGAGGTGGAAACGGAGGAGGAGGAGGAGGAGCCAATAACGTAGGTGCTGGCGGAAACCCTGATGGAGGTAGGGCCCGCAATCCTCGGCGTAGGTAGCACCTGTGCCATCCCAGGGTCCGAGTCGCTCCCAGCCTCCACGACATTCACCCAGTGTGCCGTCAGGGAAATGTAGCGTCCCTGGCCACAAGCACTTGTTCATGTGTCAGTCGTTAAGTGGACCTTCCCAGTAACTGCGTTGGTCAGGGCACGGGTGATGTTAAGGGACACATGGTGCTGTAAGGCGGGGACGGCACACCGGGAAAAGTAGTGGCGGCTGGGGACTGCGTACCGAGGGACAGCTGCTGCCATCAGGCTGCGGAAGGACTCAGTGTCCACAAGCCTAAATGGCAGCATTTCGATGGCCAGTAATTTGGAAAGGTGTGAGGTTAGTGCTATGGCCTGTGGGTGGGTGGCTGGGTATTTTTGCTTGCGCTCAAATGCCTGGGGTAACGACATTTGGATGTGCGCTGGGACAGGGAAGTGGATGTGGTCGCTGATGGTGCTTCAGAGGGTACAGGTGCAGGGCGGGAGGTATGCGGGCCTGCGCCTTCGACAGGCGATTGGCCGACACCGAAAACAGGGGAAGAGGAGCCAGTGGTGTGGCCTGCAGACACAGATTGGCGATCCGGGCATTCCTCCCACTTATTACGGTGCTTGGATGCCATGTGTCGGATCATGCTGGTGGTGGTGAGGTTTCTAGTGTTCATGCCTCGGCTCATTCTGGTGTGGCACAGGTTGCAAACTACAATTTTTTTGTCGTCCGCACTTTCCTTAAAAAAACGCCATACCGCGGAACACCTAGCCCTTGGCAAGGGAGATTTACGCAAGGGGGTGCTCCGTGGAACATTTGCGGGCCGGTTTGGTGCTGTCCGCCTTCTTTCTTTAGTCACACCACTGCCTCTTCCAGTCTGTTGCGGTGCTGCAGATGGCTCACCCTCAGGACTGCTGTCATCACTCGGCTCTCCACCTTCCCAGGTGGGGTCAGTGACCTCATCGTCCACCAAGTCCTCCTCCACTTCCTCACTCTGATCATCCTCCTCATTTCTTGATCCCACCACATCCTCAGTCATTGACAACTGTGTATCATCCTCCTCATCAAGGTCTTGAGACAGTAATTGTGGTTGATTTGATGGCAACTGTGTCTCATCATCATCATCCACTTCCTTTGACCTTAAATGCCATTCACCTCTGTCATCTTCTTGTGATTGTGTACCCTCTAGAGGTTGTGAATCAGGGCACAAGATCTCATGTTCCTCTGCTTGGAGAGAGGTTCAAATCAAGGATTGGTGATGAGACGAGCTCCTCACTATATCCCAGTGTGGGATCACTTCTTTGGCCAGACCCTCTATGGTGGGAGGAAGGATGATCAGGGTGAGGATTATGTTGACCAGACTCTTGGCTAGTGAGAGTGGACTTGGTGGAAGACAGGGTGGTGCTTTACCGACTGGAAGCAGTATCAGCTGAAATCCAACCGACCACCTGTTCGCAGTGGTCTGACCTCGAGAGTGATGTCCTGCGACGCCCTGTAAACTGAGACATGAAGCTAGGTATGGTGGATGTCTTTCTTTCTTGTGCTCTGGTACCAGGCACAGTTTCTACACGTCCTGACCCGCGCCCTGAACTATCAGGATCACGTCCACTTCCCCGTCCCTTTTTACCCGCCTTCTTCATATTACACGGAATATATGCCGGTAATCTGCGGCTAGGCACACGAAACAGAATGTGACGCTAATCTGCGGCTAGGCACAGTGAACGGAATATGTGACGTTAATTTGTGAATTTGCACACTAAACAATATGTGACGTTAATTTGTGAATTTGCACACTAAACAATATGTGCCGCTAATCTGCGGCTAGGCACACGAAACAGAATGTGACGCTAATCTGCGGCTAGGCACAGTGAACGGAATATGTGACGTTAATTTGTGAATTTGCACACTAAACAATATGTGACGTTAATTTGTGAATTTGCACACTAAACAATATGTGCCGCTAATCTGCGGCTAGGCACACTAAACACAATGTGACGCTAATCTGCGGCTAGGCACAGTGAATGGAATATGTGACGTTAATTTGTGAATTTGCACACTAAACAATATGTGCCGCTAATCTGCGGCTAGGCACACTAAACAGAATGTGACGCTAATCTGCGGCTAGGCACAGTGAACGGAATATGTGACGTTAATTTGTGAATTTGCACACTAAACAATATGTGCCGCTAATCTGCGGCTAGGCACACTAAACAGAATGTGACGCTAATCTGCGGCTAGGCTCAGTGAACGGAATATGTGACGTTAATTTGTGAATTTGCACACTAAACAATATGTGACGTTAATTTGTGAATTTGCACACTAAACAATATGTGCCGCTAATCTGCGGCTTGGCACACTAAACAGAATGTGACGCTAATCTGCGGCTAGGCACAGTGAACGGAATATGTGACGTTAATTTGTGAATTTGCACACTAAACAATATGTGACGTAAATTTGTGAATTTGCACACTAAACAATATGTGCCGCTAATCTGCGGCTAGGCACACTAAACAGAATGTGACGCTAATCTGCGGCTAGGCACAGTGAACGGAATATGTGACGTTAATTTGTGAATTTGCACACTAAACAATATGTGCCGCTAATCTGCGGCTAGGCACACTAAACAGAATGTGACGCTAATCTGCGGCTAGGCACAGTGAACGGAATATGTGACGTTAATTTGTGAATTTGCACACTAAACAATATGTGACGTTAATTTGTGAATTTGCACACTAAACAATATGTGCCGCTAATCTGCGGCTTGGCACACTAAACAGAATGTGACGCTAATCTGCGGCTAGGCACAGTGAACGGAATATGTGACGTTAATTTGTGAATTTGCACACTAAACAATATGTGACGTAAATTTGTGAATTTGCACACTAAACAATATGTGCCGCTAATCTGCGGCTTGGCACACTAAACAGAATGTGACGCTAATCTGCGGCTAGGCACAGTGAACGGAATATGTGACGTTAATTTGTGAATTTGCACACTAAACAATATGTGACGTTAAATTTGCACACTAAACAATATGTGACGTTAATTTGTGAATTTGCACACTAAACAACAATAATCTGCGGCTAGGCACACGAAACAGAATGTGACGCTAATCTGCGGCTAGGCACAGTGAACGGAATATGTGACGTTAATTTGTGAATTTGCACACTAAACAGAATGTGACAATAATCTATGGCTAGGCACACGTTTAAAATGGCCCTTTTTGTCGCTGCGTTGTACAATATTTGTCCCTGTGCACCTAGTACAATGTCACCTTACTAATATCCCACCATCAAAAAAAAAATGGAATTGTGCCCCCCCAAACAAAATATAAATGCTGCCCCCACACACAACAGTCCTAAAAAGGACTTTTGGGTCTTGAAAGAGTAGCAAAACTTTTATTCTCCCTACACTGACTTTCCCTGCCTGATCGCATCTCTCCCTGGCTGAGAATGAGCAGAACTCGCGAGTCGGGTGCTATACAGCACCCGATCACGGGTTCTGGCCAGCCAATCAGTGTAATGCCAGCAGCCAACATGGCTGCTGGCATTACACTGATGTCAGAGCCTCCCCGCACGTTTATTGGCTGCGCAGCAGCCGGGAAACGTGCGGGGAGGAGACCCGAATATGGCGGGCGAGCACATGCGGTACTCGTACGAGTACCGCCATGTGCCGAGCAGAGCGATGCTCGAACCGAACTGAGCTTCGGCCGAGCATGCTCGCTCATCACCATTCATGATCTTTTTCAAATTCTTATTCATCTTAATAAAATGGATGCCAACAATACATCTCAATAGACGGTAAAAAATCCACTTTGGACTCACTTGTAAAGGAATATGCTTCACTGATCGAAATGGTCAAGTCAAGCAATTGCAGCAAGTAGGGATATTATTACAGCTGCCCTCACTCAGATTTCCACAAGATTCCAAGGGATACACCAAGAATGCAATTACAAATGACAATCTTTTTCTTGACTACTTACATTTATTGGCTGGCCTGGGAAAAGGACTTCCAAATCCCAGGGCTTCTAGAACATGTGGGGAATTTTAGAACTGCCCTTACTCTGTCTCTGTGTGTCTCTTCTGTAGAGAGTGATATTCAGGATCTTAACTTAATGTTTGAGATCCCAGTGTTCATGGGAAAAAGAATATACACGCATTGTGCGTTACAAAAATATTTATTTCAAAATATAAAACAATTAAAACAAAATCATACAATCAAGTGTCATACATTGTAGAGTATTTTTGGTTTAGTTTTGTTTTTATATATTGTATTATTGTTGATACTCTATATAGGTGGATTTAGATGGATTTAGACATTTGTGGATCGTCTCAAGAACTGCCTTATCCACAGCATCTTGTTTTAAATGAGAATATTCTTAGTTTAACATGTGGCTTACTGTTTCACAGCGTGCCATAGTATTGGACTATCTATATTGTTGATTGGTAGGTTATATCATTTTGTATTATTTGCGGTGCCTGTGAGACCCTATGATGATGCATTTTGTGTCCTTTTGGTGTGGTGAGCCACAGGACCGAACACAATTTATTTTTCTTTTTTGGTTATTTTATGTATTTTTTTTAATTTATGTTAGTTGTTTAACACTGTGATGTATATTGAATCACACTGAGACTATTGGATATCTTTAGATTTCATGGGTGGCTCGGGGATGTCCCATATTTTAAGTTGGTAAAATACATGGTTCAGTTGTGGGCCCAATGCTTTTTAATTTGTTTATTAATGATCTAGAAGTGGGAATTGAAATTAGCATCTCAATCTACGCAGATAACACTAAGCTATGTAAGGAAATACATACAGAACTGGATGTTTTTCTCTGCAGAACGATTTAGGTAAACTGAGTGAATGAGCAGAAAAGTGTCAGATGATATTTAATGTAGATAAATGTAAGGTTATGCATAGAAACAAACAAGCTACATATCCACTAAATGGGAAGCAACTCATTAGAAAAAGATTTAGGGGTACTGATAGACAATATACTTCAGAGCAGTGTGCAGAATCACAAAGCTACTGCAAGAGCAAATAGGGTACTATCCTGTATAAAAAGAGGCATAGATGCACAGGATGCTAATATAATTATACTGCTATATAAATCCTTGGTAAGGCTTCATCTTGAATATGGAGTGCAGATTTGTGCAGCAGTTCTTAAAAAATACATTACTGAACTGGAAAAAGTGCAGAGAAATGCAACAAAACTGATAAAGGAAACAGTGGACTTGACTTATAAAGAGAGACTAGCCAAACTGGGTTTGTTTACATTAGAGAAGAGGCATATAAGGGGTGATATGATTACCATTTACAAATATGTTTGAAGTCAAAACAAATAAGTCTCCAATGATTTATTTAGTTAAAGAGCTGAGCTAAGAACTAGAGGTCATCCATTAAGATTAGAGGAAAGGTGCTTTCTACTAACACAAAACCAGGGGTTTATTACAGCAAAGACAGTAAAGGTATGGAATTCTTTGCCTTGGTATGCTGTGCTTGCAGATACTGTAACCGCTTTCAAAAGAGTAATGGATACATATGTATCACAGAACAATATTGAGAATTATGACACTTGGCTTCAAAACAGATAGGTTGTTGATCCAAGGAACAATCTGTCTGTTATTTGGAGTCAGGAAGGATTTTTTACCCACTTGGAGCTTAATTGGAAATAGCGTCAATGTTTTTTTTTGGGGGGGTTGCCTTCCTCAGGATCAACATGGGCTGGACTTGATGGATACATGGCTTTTTTCCACCTCATCAACCATGTTACTACAGTGGAGCTGTTTTGACACTGTGCATTGTAGATTCATCAACATTTCCATTGTGTGTTTTATTGTAGCCATGGAGATTTGCTTATACACCTGATATAAATCACTTGTAGCATTTTTTAGTGTATATTGAGTACTGTGTGTTTTATATATATATATATATATATATATATATTAGAGTTAAGATTGTAGCCGTATTAGTCCAGCGATGTAGATGTAAAATAACAAACAAAATGAATATCTTGTAATACCTTTTTTATTAGACTAACAGAACTATGGATTGACAAACTTTCCAGATAAACTCCCTTTCTCAAATCTAAAGCATTTTATATATATATATTTATTTATTGTTATTATTATTCTTTATTTATATAGAACCAACTAATTCCATGCGTTCCGTAATTCTGTACAATTGGGATATATATATCAAACATTTGTGAGTCGGAGCGCACTCCTTTGTTGATATTCTCTCCACACCTGGCGCCAGAATCCACGTAGATATAAATACTTTAAATAGAGAACAATCGGCAGTCTCAGATCTCTTTAAAACAAACAAGTTTTATTTTGCCAGGGTAACTTTTCGGCCCCTACTGAAGCCTTTATTAACCCCTTAATGACTGGCCTTGCGGGGCGTTGCAGTCACTTAAGGACCACGGAGCATTTTTTTTTTTTATGTTTCAGGTTCCAGACCCCCCGAAAGGCGTGCAGCCGCGGGGGGAGCCCGGAATTCCATGACGGTCATAGTATGTCATGGGACTACTTAGATTGTAAGCTCTACGGGGCAGGTACCTCTTATCCTAATGTATACTGACTGCCTATATAAGCACTTAATCACCACACTTATTGTACCTGATATATTAAATATAATCTGTAAAGTGCCAAGTGCACCGGTTGGCGCTATGTAAATAAAAATATACAATACAATACAATGGGTCGCTAACTCAGATCTACCCATGACGTACTATGACCATAAAGGATCATTAAGGGGTTAAGACAAATTGCTATCAACATTTTATTCTTATACTTTGCAAACACTATGGAGTTCAGTGTACTTCCTGTGATGTGTTTGGATCCTAACAAAAATTAACCCCATATTACCAACATTCAACTATAAAAACAAGTGCTTTGGTTTCTGTAATATCATGTACTATTAACCCTACATCTGTTAAAAATTACACTTGATAAACAGCCTTTTGCATATTCCTCTTTATGGCTTTTCACTAACCTTTTAATGACCCTAGTTCTTTTTTTCTTACAAAAGTCATAGGTTATTTCTAAGGTGTTACTTATTTATAGCGTTTGGGTCATACATTACGTAGGGATAGAAGATTCATTTTATTTTCCGGATCATTTTAATCTTTATTTAACTTAAAACTCCCAACATTATAACTTTGTATCCTCATGTTCCAATTCATCCATTAAGTTGTTACTTTAACAGGCAATTATTTTATGCATATAGATCAATTGATTTTCTTATCCCTTAGTTCAGTTCCATTCCTCTCCTTCCAAGGCTCTTTGGGGCTGGTATCCCTGCAGCTTCTGTTTAGAAGACTGCATGAGTCCTATTATGCAAGAGCTCTTTCATATTCTTAGGGGAGAACTCCATATACTGTGAGGTTATAAAAAAACAAGCTACATTTTGCCTTTCGTTTAACTCCTTCTGTGCAACTATTTCCAGATTGTCTATCCACACAGTCTCTCTCCTTAGAAGGAGCATCTCTCTGTCTCTTCCTCTCGGTAACATTGGGATGTGATCAATGATCATATAACTTAAAGGGATAGTAATACTTTGTTTTATCTTTATTTTATTTTGTAGGCATTAAAAAAACATGAAGAATGATATAAGTCGTATCTCTCAAACCTTTATGGTTTAAGAGATATTCACAAGCAAAGTATCCCCCCCCCTGTTCAGCCAGATCAGAAGGGAGGTGCCCAGGTAGACTGCAAAAAGGGACAATCTTCAATTAAGATAAGGGAGAAAGCTGAAAAACTTGTCAAGGGGGGAAGGGCTTTCATTGTTTTCATACAAAGAAGATTGTCCCCTTCTGTTATCTGTCTGGTCTTACAACTAGATTCACATCTGAGAAGAGATGGCTTACACTAGGAAAAAGGGGCGGAGGGGGAAACTTTGCTTGTGAATATCTCTTAAACCATAAAGGTTTGAGAGATAAGACTTATATCATTCTTCATGTTTTTTAATGCCTACAAAATAAAGTAAAGTTAAAACGAAGTATTACTATCCCTTTAAATCCATTAAAGAATGTCCCTTTTATGCAAAATGAGCTGCCACCACTTGATCAGCATACATTTTCTTCTTTTCCTGGGGGTCAGTTTCTAGCACACTGTGCAACATAAGCTCGCTCAGCCTCCTTCTCCTGTAACTCCAATTTCCAGACTGCCTCCCCTATTTGCCTTTTATATGTGGATATATGGGAGATAAGAGATCCCCTAGCTACTGCCTTGGCAGCATACCAAAACACCCCCTGTGTGGTAGTACCTGTGTTTTCCTGCATAAAGTGTGATAGGTCCCTTGCATGACCCTCCGCTATAGAGTCTATAGAAAGTCAGAACGGTTGAAGTTTCCAGTTCCAGTTCAGTTGGGCTACTCCCATCCATACTGTCATCAGAAGGGGAGAGTGATCCAAGGTCACCCTTGGCAAATAAGTACAGGAGGAGATCCTATGAAGCAAATGTCTCATGATCAATGCGTGACAGAGATTTGTGAGTGGCCGAGTAGCAGGAATAATACCCGAGATCTGGATGTAATGTGTGCCATGAGTCTACCAGACCCACATCTTCCATAAACCCCATAAGTTTATTTCTAGAGCTTTTAGGATCAGATGCTAGTCCACCCATTCTGTCCACTTCCAGATGTAGAGTCATGTTGAGGCCCCCATGCAAAGGCATGTTGAGGCCTCCCATGCAAAGTAGCATGTGGCCAGGTCAGGCAGTTGTTTAAGTAAGTGCGTCTTGTAATAAGTCAGATGCGAAAGGCGGTGGCACATATAAGGGTAGACATGCCTTGCAACTTACAGTCTAAAAAAATGTATCTACCTTTGGGATCGGTCTTTACATCTCCTAGTTAAAAAGGGATTTGTTTATGAATCAGGATGGATAAACTGATTGAAATAGTAGAAAAAATGGAATGATAGTGATGTCCTAACCAGGGTGTTTTTTAGCATTAGTATATTGCTCCCAGTCAAAGGTGTTCCTTGTAATATTCGCACATTAAGGTGATGTTTCTTTACGTAGGTCATGATCAATGACCTTTTTAATCATTTAGGCCTCTTACATTTGATGAGAGGAACGTAGTGGTACAATCAGCCATCAACACCTATGCATAGAAGGCTACAAAGAGGCACATTCCCCACTTGGCCAGAGGAGTCAACCCATCCACATAGGCACAAATAAGTAACTAATTACTTACAATCCAACCCTCCTCTCTACCCAGTACTCCCCAATGAGCCCCCCACCCTGCCCCCATCCCACCCAACTTGATGAGTACTTAATCCCTAACAAATAAACTAAAGGCCAAAGCCAAAAAGCCTGCATCCCCCCATCCCCAACCGATATTTCCCTTTAACTTGAAAGAGTTGAACCATTGAAAACTGCATATACAACACATTGTCCCGTATGTTACGCTTTGTACGTCACATTGTACACTTTGGTGCAGGTGGAGAGGAAGTGAGTGCTCTAATCCCAGGTGAAGCCCCCTCAGCCCAATCACCCCCCCCACTGGCATACACTGACCTCCAATGGCACAAGCCACATGAGTATGTGTCCCAATCCTATCCAGTAATTGAAAACTGAAAAATGGGATACATAGACCAGCTCAAGTGCACGATGTGACAGAAACAAAAAGGTAATAGTTTACATTACATAACATTAACATATAAAAATACCAAAGTGATTTAACAGGATCTTGGCGATGAGAAGTCTGGGCGCAGCACCCGGTGGCATCTGAGTTGTAGGCACAAGGTGTGCCCTTTCATCAACAAAGGTGTTGGAAAGGATCTCAGTCCCCAAAGTCTCCTTGATCCATTTTTTCCAGGAAATCTTCAGGGATGAGGTTTTCAACCCCCTCTGGGAGCCCCAGCAGATGTATATTGCATCTTCTAGACCTATTCTCTAGGTCGTCAGTCTTATACTGTAATGCCTTCAGTTGCTGTCTAAGGGAGTCAATACTGTTTGTCATGTGCAGCATGGCATCTTCAACCTGGGAATAATAAATTAGGACCCCTTTTATATCCAAATCTTGGTTTCTTTTTCATACTTTTTGGAATGTCTATATCCGACTCAATTATATGCCAATGGTTATTAATACTATTTTCCCTTGTAAGTGTACAATGCATGACAATTCTCCTTTACTTGTAACTCCATCCCAATTAGGTGTTTCTTGTCGTATTGTCAGTAGTGCTCTCTCCTTATTCTTATTTTGCACATGTTCAGAGACCCATGAGCCCTAAATTTATTCTGGAACAAGTTATATAAAAGTGATATAAAAGGAGTCCTCATTTAAAAGATCTGCTTAAGAAAATGGATCCTTAACATTGTTATATTAAATTGGTATTTACATTTAAAACAGGCTGCTTTAAGTGCCTATCCTGTATTACTTGTAAATATATGACTGAAGTAGACAGATTCATACAACCGGAAAGTGGGAAGAAGTATAAACTGAACTATTGTGTTACTTGCACTAGTCAGTATATATGTGATCAAATGCCAATGTAAATATCTTTATGTGGGAAAAATGATAACTACATTTAGAGAAAGAGCAGAGCAACACCAAAATGCAATTAAAAATGCACTAGAAACTGACCCCCAGAAAAATAAGAAAATTTATACTAATCAACTGAAAGGCAAAATTTTGCCTGTTTTTTATAACCTCACAGTATATGGAGGACTTCCCTAAGAATATGAAAGAGATCTTGCTGTTAAAAGCCCCAAAGAGCCTTGGAAGGAGAGGAATGGAATTTAGAAACACCTCTTCTGAACTAAGGGATAAGAAAATCAGTTGATCTATATGCATAAAATAATTTCCTGTTAAAGTAACAACTTAATGGAAGAATTGGAACATGAGGATACAAAGTTACTATGTTGGGGGTTTTAAGTGAAATAAAGATTAAAAGGATCTGGAAAATAAAATGAATCCTCTATTCCTACGTAATGTATGACCCAAACGCTATAAATAAGTAACACCTTAGAAATAATCTATGACTTTTGGGAGAAGAAAATAACTAGGGTCATTAAAAGGTTAATGACAAAGTGATAAAAGGGAATATGCAAAAGGCTGTTTATTAAGTGTACTTTTTAACAGATGTAGGGTTAATAGGATATTATAGAAACCGAAATGTTCACCTGGCAAAATGAAACTTGTTTGTTTTTAAGAGATGGGAGAGCTGATTGTTCTCTATTTAAAGTTTATATATATATAATTAGTAGAGTGGAGATTGTGTGTATATCTGTGTGTGTATATGTATATGTGGGTATATATGTATATGTATTTGTATGTGTGTTTATATATGTATATGTGTATGTGTGTATATATACATATGTATGTGTATGTATGTGCACATGTGTATATGTGTGTGTATGTGTATATATGTGTATGTGTATGCATGTTTATGTATGTGTGTGTGTATATATATATATATATATATATATATATATATATATATATATATATGTATGTGTGTAAGTGTGTATGTATATATATATATATATATATATGTATGTGTATATATATATATATATATATATATATGTATGTGTATATGTGTGTGTATATGTGTGTGTGTATATGTATATATATTTGTGTGTGTGTGTGCGTGTGTGTATATATGTATGTGTGTGTGTATATGTATATATATATATATATATTTGCATGTGTGTATTTATGCGCATGTATGTACACATATGGGCGCATGTTGTATATAGGCCTGCATGCACATGCTGGATTGTTGGATGGCAATTCTTTCACTCTTAACATGTGCAAACTTTTTTAATTCTCCCCACTCCATTGCCATCTCCTGCATTTTTTTCCCTCTTCTCCCCCCCAATCCTTACAAAAGGTATTTACGACCCTCTGCAAGAAAAGTGTAGATTCTCTTGTCTTATCTGCAGTTATGTTTTCTTAACCTTACACACAGCTAAACTTTGAATTGTATGTATCACTGTGAATTCTGTGTCCTTTTAGTCAGAAATGCTTTAGACTTGAGAAAGGGAGGTTCTCCCGAAAGATTGTCAATCCAAAATTCTGTTCCAATAAAAAAGGTATTACAAGATACTTATTTTGTTTGTTATTTTACATACATATATATATATATATATATATATATATATATATATATATATATATATAAAACTAGATTTTTTTTTAATCTGATATACCTGTTTTACTTTCTTAGAGCCAGGATCTCTTTTATATGCACTTTTTATTCATACCGGATATGAAATGAAAGGGTATATAATGCAAGGGTATATTCTTTTTATCTGGCCAGCTTTCTGTTCTTTTTCTACAATGTTTTCCTATATCACTGCATCATATTATGTTATAATTTATAAATAGCATAAAGTGTCAGATTGTGCCCCTAACACACAAAAGTATTTATATTACAAATAAATGGATAGTGCAATATATAGGTAACTTTTAATTTTCTTTAACATTCACTGAACATATCTTAAGGTGACAGGTTCTATTTAATTTACAGCATAAGTCACAAGTAACAAACCATAATCTGCTTATGCATTTAATAGGAAAATAAGTTCTGAGATTCTCAACTAGTGCACAGTGGCACTTTAGTGTACCATGAATAGCAGCTTACATCTGAGTTTGTAATGTATGTTTAAAGGGATAGTAATACTTCGTTTTAACTTTATTTTATTTTGTAGGCATTAAAAAAACATGAAGAATGATAAAAGTCTTATCTCTCAAACCTTTATGGTTTATGAGATATTCACAAGCAAAGTTCCCCTCCCCGCCCCTTTTACCTAGTGTAATACATCTCTTCTCAGATGTGAGTCTGGTTGTATGACAGGACAGATAACAGAAGGGGACAGTTTTCTTTGTATGAAAACAATGAAAGCCCTTCCCCGCTTGACAAGTTTTTCAGGTTTTTCCCTTATCTTAATTGAAGATTGTCCCTCTCTGCAGTCTACCTGGGCACATCCCTTCTGATCTGGTTGAACAGGGGGGGGATACTTTGTTTGTGAATATCTCTTAAACCATAAAGGTTTCAGAGATAAGACTTATATCATTCGTCATGTTTTTTTAATGCCTACAAAATAAAATAAAGTTAAAATGAAGTATTACTATCCCTTTAAAGAAATTATTGCGCACAGTATGTTCATTTTTGTCATTCTGGCTTGGAGACCTAGAAATAAGTGTATATTTATGTATTTTCTGCTTCTTTATGTCCTTGAGAAATTAAGTATAAAATGCTAGCCATGCTCTGAAAATGCCAGATCGCACATTACAGGTACCTTGAACAAAAAGAGACTGAAAACTACTTAGTAAGACTGAAGCAATTACTAGAGAAGGTGATTCTTTTTTGCAGCACTAAAGAAGAAGTACAATGCACCCATTGTCAAAGCACTTATTCTAAAATGCCTTGTCTGTGTTTCTCTACATAATATGTGTATACCTGTCTAATTGAGAGAGGTAATGACCTTTATTTTACAAATGTCATAGCAAAGACTAAACCAGAGCTAAAGAATAGAAAACCAAGTGTGAATAAACAGAAGTTGGTGTCTTCAAAGATGACCTTTTTTACAATTATTGTTTTATCTTATAATTACAGTGCTTAAAACAGTAATTGCAGACTTATTTTGCTGATCAGAAACACTGTACTTCAGTAAGTATTAATTAACTGTAAGCTCTTGATACTACATAGCCTTTGGGAGAAGCTGTTTATTCTTAGTTTCAGTATTTTGTTTTAGATTACCGTAAAATCTCAGGTATAATACGCACCTATGTATAATACGCAGGTGTATATTATGCCCAAGATTTTAGGGGAAAACAAGAGTGACATGCCGTGCCAGGACCATCACTGGTCCTTAAGTGCCGTACCGCCTTGAGGGTCCTGGCACGTCAATGGTCCTTAAGGGGTTAAAATTTTGGGGGCAAGATGTGTACCATATTACTCTCGTCCTTCCCACATCTCCAGCAGGTTGGTCCTATTGAGAGGTTCATTTCAACTATTAGGGTGTTCTTAGAGGAAGAGAGAATTGTTTACTTGATGCCATTTTTATGATATTTCTCTATTCAATTTGGTTTCCCATTGAGATTTTTGAAGGTTATAAGATGGTTCCCTGTCTCTCATAATGTGGATATTTTGGAGATACCATGGAAAGGACTGAAGATTTAGAACATAGATTTTAAAACTCTGCAAGTGGCCTGAATAGATATCAACTGTCTATGTGAATAGTTATTTGAGTAATAAGCTTGTCATAAGTCTGTTTGTCATTTGGATGTAGACCCAGTTTTTCTTGTAGGGATGTAAAAGATATTTGTCTATAAACAGATTTTTAATCTATCTACGTTAGAGGCTTATTTTATATTCAAAGGCTTAAAAGGGATTCTGCTGAGAGGTGTTTTTATTCAAAAGTTATTGCAGTTCAGACTTGCATTTTATGGGTGAATTACCCCTATGGCCTGAAATGTTATGGTGGTGCTGTTGCTACAGTAGTGTATAGACAGATATGGTCAGTTGACCATAAACCAATATAGGCCACTGAAGCAAGAACACCACTGTAAAATTTCAGGCCATGGGGGTACTTCACCAAAAAAATACAAGTTTTAGTTTCTATAACTTCTGAATAAAAAAGCTTTTAGCAGCAGAATGCCCTTGTTTTCCTCAGCAGAATAAACCCTGCAATATATTACATTTTTCAGTAATAATCCCTTTAAAAGTCTCTTAGACTAAGCAGCCATAAATATTCAGTTTTTAAGACGAGAGATTGCACTTTGCTCTTGATTTTAAGTGTATTAATGCAAAATACAAACCAATCCATTCCAGGTTTGCAAATATGATCCAAGCCTTCAGGTGTGATTAAGAACAACGTATTAAAATATATATTAAAAATTAGGTTTTGATAAAAGAATGGCTGATCCAAATGGACATTGACCAATATTATAAAGCTGATGCTTACATCATCAGTAACTCAGGTCTCCAGCAATGAGATTTAATTAGTATAACGTATAGATTTGCTAATGCAGCCATTAGCAAGAGATGCACAGTATGAATGAAATGGAGGCACAGAGTGAAGAAGAGAGACAGAGTATGAGACTGAGGGCTCGATACTATGCCTACCGGCATAACAGTAGGTAAGGCAAAAATAAAATCAGAACAAGAAACCCACTTTTGTATCACAGCTATCCTATAGATGGACCGGTACATGGACCAACCCATGTATGTGGCCAAAGTCCACATTGTGGACAAACTCTCATTGCATATTTTTGTTATCACAACTCATGCTAAATCAAAGGAAAATAGTCAACTATCATTGTTTGACAGTGTCAAACAATGAGAGTGAGCTTAAAACACAGTCAGCCTCGCCCCACCTTCCAAACATTAACCCTACACTAACCCTAACATGATAGATGAATAATACTAGCACTAGCACTTTCTGGACACTCAGATCTGTAACACTTGCCTGTCATCCACTATCTGTCTTCTGTCTTTTTGTTTCTTTCATCTTCCTTCTTCTCTTCTGTCTTCTAATCTTTTTCTTCCATAATCTGTAGTTGAAAATGAAAAAACAGTCCAATGAATGATGTGTTCAAAAAATATGCCCCAAAGATATGCTTGTTTTAACCCTTTGAATGCCCGATGGTACACAAGGCATTACAAGGGTTACATTCATGTTGACATATCAAGTCGAAAAAGATGCAGCCATCACAAATCAGAAATAGATGCTGGCATCTTTCAAAATAATTCTGGCATCATAAGGGTTAATTAGATGATGATACTGCCACCTCCACTGCCATTGCCCAAGCCATAATGAGGGAATTTTGAACAGAGACTGGCTTTTGTATGGCCAGTGTCTGTTCAAAATGGTTTTCACTCTACAACTGGCTGGGATGTGTGTGTTTACCCACCTGTCAGCCATTCAGCTTCTATTGGGTTTTGTCATCCTCTCCACTGCTAGAAGCTGATTGGATGGGAGGTTTGTAAGCACACATCCCTACCAACTGTAGAGTGGGAACCCTTTTGGGCATATAAAAGTTAAATATTCCCTCATTATGACTTAGGAAAAGGCCTGAGAGGTAAGAAGGTGGGGGTGTTTTACTCTGCATTACTGTCACCACCACCACCACTAGTGGGAGCAGCATTATCTGATTAACCCTTGGGATGCCAGGATTATTTTGAATGCCTGCTTATGTTTTCTTTTAACAGAATGCTAACATCTATTTCTGATTTTTAACTTGATATGCCAGCATACTTTTAACCCTTGGAATGCCAGAGGGATACGCAACACATTGCTTTTGCAATGTGTTACAAACCCCTCCAGCACTCAAAGGGTTAAAAAAAGCATATCTTTGGGACATATTTTTGAACGCATCATTCATTGGACTTTTTTTATTAATTTTCAAACATTTTGGAAGAAGAAGATTAGAAGACAGAAGAGGAGAAGGAAGATGGAAGGAACAAGACAAAATAAGAAAGAAAATTAAAGAAGAAGATGGACAGTAGATGACCAGGATGTTGAGGAGTGAACCCCGCTGGACATCAGGATTACAGGTAAGTGTTTCTTTTCAGAGGTTGGGTTAACTTTAGGGGTATTAACCCTGTGAGTGTCAGTGTGGTATTCAACTCTCTGCAATGCATTGCAGACCCCACTTGCACTCATAAGGTTAATATTCTTTTGTTTTTAATCATGTTTTTAGTTCCTTGGAACTAAATTACATTGTAATGTGCTTGTGTTTTTGATAACCGAGTCCTTCAAGTCCTGTCTGATCAGCTCGGCATGCACCATGACTTAATTCGACTCGCTATAGATGCTACTCAATGCATGTGAAAAGTGTTATCACTGACTACCATTCCTTAGCCAGTATCCTGTTTCGTCCTGTGCACAAATGTAGTCATTTTATATTATCACTTCTCTTCTCTGCTGCATGGATATGACCAGTGCGTGCTAACGAAACACTACTTCAGTTTGCATTTTGCCTAAAACCTCAGATTGTTAAGCTCTTAAGGACCAAAGACCTGCCAGGATCACAATTTGGTCCTTTGAGGACCACTGATTGTCCTGGTATGTCATGGATTAATTATTGCAGTGTGTCTAAGGGCACTTTGTGATTATTGTGGGGAGGCTGTAACTGACTGCATCCAGACCAGAGCAGTCAGTTCTAGCCATTCCCCGGCAGCTCAATCAGCAACGTGATCTCTGCTACATTTGTGCCAGTGAAGCCATGAGAAAGGATATGTATGTAACCATTGCGTTTATCAGTTCTCTCTGTCTCTCTCCTCCTCATTGTGATTTTTTGGAAGAGAGAAGCAAAGAACAGATCTCCCAACAGGTCAAATGTTTGGTTACTTCCTGGCTTATTGACATCTCTTTGTGTAGCTGAATAAAGGATTTAGAGCAAGAGCAAAGTATTTTACTTACACAGACAATAAAACCTATTTTAAAAAAATGTTTTTTCTACTTTTTTATATTATTATCAAACTAAATGGTATGTTATGTATATAAATACGAAAGAAAGCCTTATTTATTCTTAAAAAAGTAATATATTGTGTGCTTGTATTAAAGGAAGTAGAGAGCAAATATGGCTGAACAATGACATACTAAAAAGGAGAATATTTCTCTTGTCATCTAGTGTAAACACAGCCATGGTCACCAAGGGGTTAATGGGCCTCCGGCTCAGTCTGACTCCTGCCTATGATCCTTAGTGTGTTAAATTACCCCCACCTCAGTCTGCCTTGTACCAATAATCCTTACCTTGTTAAATGATCTCACTTAATACTACTACTTGCCACAATTCTCAGTTTTTTGAGTCACTGTCTCAGCACATGCCCCCTGATTCGGACACTGTGAGTAGAGATGGGCAAAAGTTTTTGTCTCAAAATCAAAACAAGAAGAAAATGGAACTTTTCTCCAAGCCTCAAACTTTCTTGCTTTTTTCACCAAGCTCATTACATTGGAAAGACTGAATTTCTCCCCATATCACTTTCCCACCCAAACATTTTGTGTAACTGATTAGAAAGACACAGGCAGTTGTGGCCCAAGTTCTTTCCTGATCTGGGTTTTATTATCTTTGTGTTAGATGTGTCTGAGGGTGTGACAAAGAAGAAAATCAGGTTTACCCCAAACATCCCAACATTCTGTGTGACCAATTAGAAATACACAAACAACTGTAGTTCACGTTCCTTCTTGATCTTGCTGGTATTTTCTCTATGTTAGACTTGAGGGTGTGAGAAGGGAGCAAAAAAGGTTTACCCCAATTACTCCAACATTGTGTATGAGTGACTGGAAAGGCACAGGCATCTGTGGTCCAAGTTCTTTCCTGATCTGGCTGTTATTATTTCTGTATTAGGGGTGTGAGAAGGGAGCAAAAGAGGTTTATACCAAATACCCAACATTCTGTGTGACTGATTGGAAAGACACAGGTAGCTGTGGTCCAAGTACTTCCTGATCTGGCTGTTATTATATCTGTGTTAGATGTGTCTGGGATATGAGAAGGGAGCAAAAGAGGTTTTACCCAAATGACCCCAATGTTCTGTGTGTTTCCTGCTCTGGGTGTTATTTCTCTGCTGGGGGAGTGTGGGGAAACAAGTAGTCGAACAGGGTTTATTTAATTTGTTTTTATTGTACAGTGATAAGGATAGGGAGGACAAATAGTTTTAAAAAATATTATAAGTATATTAAACAAATGATAGGTGACAGGGACCCTGAAGTGCACTGTGTGACATCAGTTGTAACCAGCAGATCATCCTCATCAAGATCGTCAATCTCTACAATGTGTTTCAGAAATTGGGTGGTATCCCGAATATGGGATGGCATAGACTGTACAAGTGGTTGCAAACGAATATCGAGAAAAGTGGTGATGGTTGAAGCAACACGCCCCTGGCAGAAATTATAGGTCTGTTGGGGGGGTCAACTAGCCTTTTTTTTGACTATCAAAAAAGTACAAGATTGTGATCAATCCATCCATGTTGCATAGCTTGGTTAATGGTGTTGTCAATGGTTCATTTGTAGGACATGGTGGGATCATAAGACAGTGATTTGTAGGTGTTTGTGTCAGACAGCTAGCGCAAGATTTCACTTCTATAGTTGCCCCTATTCATAAGCACAATAGCCCCCCTCCTTATCAGCTGGTCTTATGAAAATGAGCTCATTCTGCGCCAGGTAAGATAGTGCCTTGTGTTCAGCTTTAGAAAGGTTACTGTGTCTTGGTTGAGTGGGTATGGATTCAGCCCCACCAACCATGCTTCTGGTGAAGGCCTGTAAGACTGGATTAACATTTGGAGAGTCGAAGGTGTTTTGGGGGTTTAAGATTGAGGGAAGTGCTTTTGGCTTATTTTTGTAGAAATCAGCCAAATTTAACATCCTCTGGAATTTATGGCAATCTGCAAACTATCAAATTTAATGGTGGGGACAAAAGATAGACCTCTCCCAAGTAGTTGTGTTTCTCCTGTTGAGAGAGATCTGTCACTAAGGTTGAAGACTGAGTTTTTGGGCTTTTTGAAGGCAGCTCCTAGGAGTACTCCCACTGCATGTGAGATGGTTTCAGCATACACACAGGATAGCTATGTTCTCTGCCGAAACAATGACCCAATGGACTATTGGTAAACAAAAGAATATGTATAGCCAGCATTGTCACGTACCACAGTGAAAACCTTCAGATGCCCTTCAGTGAACATTGAGTCTCAGTAGATTTTCAATGCAATGGGTTATATTGTTCACTACTATAGGATAGGACTATGTTGGGGGCAGTAATGTTGGGGGATTAACATTCTTAACAATTAACCAAAATCTAATACCATCTGAGTATCAGGTAGCAGAAGTGAAGAAAACCACACAAGACAGAAAAAGCCAGGGGACATGTATTATTAACAGCAGCATAGAAGATGAGGAGAAGGAGGTGAAGGGATGTGAAGGGTTGATACCGTCTACCATAGTTGGGACCACTGCTATGACTGATGATTACCGTGAGTCAATATTCTGAGAAAAATGATGTCTTACATTTGAGTCAAACATGATAATGGTAATCATTGCTGAGAAATCATGAATATGTAAATATATATATATATATATATATATATATATATATCCTATATAATAATTCCCTAGGATGTTTGTCAGAAGCCATCATGCGCAGTAGAGATTGTGAATGCCGCAGTCATGCGCAGTAGAGACTGACCTGCTGCAGTCATGCGCAGTACAGACTTCCTGAACTCATCGAGCGGGGCGCTCCGAATTCGGACCGTAGTCCTCTCTGCGCACCTTCCTGGGACTGCTTGGTCCCAGAAAGGAGCGCAGAGAGGACTACAGTCCAAATTCGGAGTGACCATCCCCATATCAGCAGTGTCGCATTCAGGCAGTCTCTACTGCTCATGACTGCAGCGCAGGCAGTGATCAGAGAGACACCGGGCACCAGCAGAGGCTTCTGGGTGGCACTGTGGCCCGTGTACATGGGCTTTTAAACATATATACACTATGGGGGCCACCATGTTCAGACTGTGACACACTAGCACTTTCATCATTATCATTAGACAGATGAAACACATCTGCCACCACCAGATCAGGGTGAGACAATGTTGGGGGACTCAGTCTCATTGGGTCTGGGGAATGTGAGCTCCCAGTCCCTTCAGTAGTGGTACCACTACTAGTGTAAGTGACACCTTCTCCTCGCTAAGTCACTGTCCTCAGGGGTCATCCAGCTTCTCTTTTTTACAACAGTGGTGGTGGTAATAGTAGCAGCCAACAATATGAACCACTAAGCAACAACTTTATTTTTTATATTTGATTTACATTTATTTCTCTCTCTCTCTCACTTTGTCTCCTTCCACTTTTCACCTAAAATACACCACATTAGAGTGCATGAGGTTATGTATATGGGCAGGAAGTTTCACCTCATTGAGGATCATAGGAGAGAAATGGATGAATTTTATCTGTGCTCCTAGCTAAAAGGTGTTAAATCTACATGTTCGTCCATGGGCAAAATTTCCCACTGGAAAGCGAAAAACCATGCTTTTCTTAGCAAAATTTTCTTTAGGAACAGAACAGGAATTTTTGCCCATCCTTAATTGTAGTTTTTATTCAACCTCTTTATAGTTGATTATGGTCTTTAGATACTTATGGCCTACAGTTCGGACATCCTAGTTCACAAATATTTATTCAACTGAGTGGTTAACCTTCTTCTAGCTTTTTCTTCCTGCACTGCATTGTTTGACCAAACTTGGAAGATAACACTCACTAGTTACATCTGATGGTCAGCTGTTTGTGTAGTCCTTCTTGGTATTCTAGTGCATAATCTGCTATTCATGCTATCTTGTACATAATTGGCTACTAACTTGTCTGCTTTCTTCCCAGCTCTTCCTCAGTACTCCTGTTCAATATCCTGTTTTCCACTTTTAGACACTCAAGCATCAGAACATCTATCTGCTAGTTCAGGATGCAGGTACTCAAGTTAGCATTTAATATTCCTTCCATGCCCTAGAGTCCATCTCATTCTCTGGCTAGTCATCCTGGTAGTATACAAGTGTGCAAACTGTACATACCTTGGCAACACTATTTATATTAGTAGATATTAATAATATTATAACTCCAGGGTACTAAAAATATTAAAGTACATTTGTTATAAGCCTCTCAATACACTAAACTAATACCCCCTCTCCCTTTCTGACCACATCAGGCTGCCTCTGTGTCTGGTCCAGAAAGATGCAGCGAGTGACAAAGTTCAGTAAACAAAGGAAAATCCTGCCCTCCTTCGTCAAGGGGGGGAGGCAGGGTTTACCTTATACTTACTGAAGTTTGTCCCTTATTGCATCCATCCTGTCCTGAGACAGTATGGATTCAGTGGGAGACGACCAGAAGGGGTGGGAGGAGGATCGTTCTACATTTAATATCTTGAGAACTACATAAAAGTAAGTTGATAAATATAGAACAATGTGTTAGATTTACAATAAAGAAGACTTGGCAATCTACTTAATTGAAAACATTACTATCCCTTTAAATGTCTAGTTTAGGGGAAGGTAACATTTAAAAACAGGTTTAAAGGGAAACTAACACTTTATCACAACTTAGATAAATTTGAAAGCACTTAGAAAATAATGTATATGTTTTCACTTTTGTAATTTAAAATAATAGTTTATGAGATATTTAGCGTTATTTATTGTCAGTTTATGCAAGCTAGACAGTACTGGCTGGCACAGGCATGTGCCCGGTAATAACATTCCACACTGCTTTCACTCCCAACTGCTGTTCCCTCTTGCTCTTTCTTCCTTACTCTTATTCCTTTTAATGAATTGAGAAAGTGGGTTCATAAAATACCTTTCTACAGTCAAATCTGGATATGTTGGTTGTTTAATCTCCGTCAATGCTTCAGATGTTGCCACAGAATTTCTTCAGAATGCACTGAAAACCTCACTAGCATTAAAAGGATTAAATCATATTGCTTCTGGTAATTTTACCAAAGAAGGAGATGCATAGACATACCAGTGCAGATTTTTCCAAACATGAGAAAAGGCAACATTTGGCTCTCCAGTTCATGGGAGAGAACCGTTGGCTGTTTGAGGATGATGGGAATTGTACTGTGCAACAGCTGGTGAAACAAGGGTCTCCTACCCTGGTCTACATTATATTTTATCTCGATATAATTCAATGTTAGTTTTCGATCAACTTGGATTTTTACATATTTGAATTTTATATATCAGTAAAATGTAAGACTTGAAGATTTGTAAATACTATACAAACAATATGGAGAATATAATTATGGGCTTTATGTTGTTTCTTTATTGATAGACAGGTTTTACAGAGCATTTACAAGAGAGGTTAATGAGTATACATGAAGTTGACCTTTACATGTTCTTTCACATCTTTATAAATCAATGAACATTGCTGTTGTAGCTAACAGGAGATTTTACACATTATTCAGAAACACACACTACTGAAATCCCATATGTAGCTTCTAGAAACCAAATAAAGGAACACAATAAGTATTTACTGATGGCATGTGACATTTTTCAAATTATTATTGAACAATCATTGCTAAACTTCTCTGATTTTCAAACAATTTTCTTAAAAGAATACCATGCATTTTTATAGTAATTTACTAGCAATCAAATCACGGCATTGCCTATGGGCTCCCTCCTCCCAACATCTAGCCCTACTCCAAGCTTCTTCCTCCCTTCTCCTGGCTTCTTTCTTCCCTGCTTGCCCCCTGTTCCCACACAAACACAGAACCACATGTACACGTACTCACAAGCACAGTAATATAGACAATGAGGCTGTAAAAAGACATGTGTCCATCAGGTCCAGCCCATGGCAAACACCCCCTGATGATCCAGAGGAAGGCAACCCCCCCAGATCCATTTCCAATTTAGGTAAAAAAAATTCTTCCTGGTTCCAAATGGCAGTCAGATAATTTCCTTGATTACAGCCTATCTGCATTGAAGTCATCTATCATAATTCTTAATATTGTTCTGTGCTAGATAGACATCCTTTGCTTTCTTGAAAGCAGTTACAGTATCTCTAAGTAAAACATCCCAAGGCAAAGAATTCCATAGCTTTACCGCCCCTACTGTAAAAACAATCCCTGCCTTTATTTTAGTCAAAATTGCCTTTCTTCTAGTCTGGCCTCTTGTTCTCAGCTAATCTCTTTGCATAAATAATTCACTGGATAGTTCTTTGTATTCTTGGCTAGTTTGGCTACTTTTCTGTAACTCAGATCCTCCAATCCCCTTATCAGATGAGACTTAACCAAGTATTTATATAGAGGTAGAATAATATTAGCATCCCGTGCAGGCTAGTATCCTATTTGCTCTTGTAGCAGCTGAGTGACTAAGCACACAGCTGTGAAGTCTGTCGCCTATCAGTACTCCTAAATCATGTTTGTTTCTACAGCCCAAATGCATAACCATACATTTATCTACATTAAATGCAATATGCCAATTTTTTACCCATTCACTGAGTTTATCTACATCCTTCTGCAGAGAAAAAAAATCCAGCCCTGTATGTATTTCCTTGTACAGCTTAGTGTCATCAGCAAAGATTGAGATGCTACTTTCAATTCACACTTCGAGATCATTAATAAACAAATTAAAAAGCATTGGGCCCAGGACTGAACCCTGTGGCACCCCACTTATATCTTTAGACCAACTTGAAAAGGTTCCATTTACAAAAACCTCTCTGCTATCATTTAACCAGTTCTCAATCCATGTACCGATAACCTTGCCCAAACCAAAGCCTTTTAATTTATGCAGTAACCTGTTGTGAGGCACTGTATCAAATGCTTTTGCAAAATCCATGTATACTACATCAACAGTAATTCCGTTGTCCAAATTACTACTAACGCTTTCATAAAATGACATGATCTATTCTTCATAAAATCATGGTGACTAATAACATTGTTTGTCTTCACATAGTTCTGAATACTGTCAGTTAGTAACCCTTCTAGTATCTTACCCACTGCGGAAGTCAAACTCACAGGTCTATAATTTCCTAGTTTGGTTCTTGCCCCCTTTTTGAACAATGGAACTACATCAGCTTTTCTCCAGTCACAAGGCACTATGCCTGATCAAAGTGAATCAATAAATATTGAGTATAATGGTCTTGCTATTACTGAACTAAGTTCCTTAAGTACCCTTGGGTGTATACCATCAAGTCCAGGTGCTTTATTCACCATAACCTTTTCCAGTCTCCACAGAAGCATACATACATATTGTCTCTGTTATTTACCCACTTACACTGTCTAAGATGCAGCTCAGTCATGGGAAAGGAAAGACATGAGAGAAAAAGGGACATGGGCAAAGAGAGACATGTGTTAACTGTTTGATTGCCAAAGGAATAGTCAACACATTGTTCATTTGGCACTCAGAAGGTTAATAATGCATGAACTGCATCTGTGTAATAGTGCTCAATACCTCCTATTATATTTCTCCCATCTTATAATTATGTGATCAAGTGTTAGTGCACTGTGTCTCTAATTGTATCCCCTGTCACCCCTTGCCTTTCCAGTGTTGCTCGGCACTATATCTGTATCCTCCCAGTGCTGCTCTGCATTGCAGAAGGAGGAGACTCATTGTGATGTGGTCTGCTGCTAAAATAAACTACTTTCTGCCTCTCTCTCTCTTCCTGTGCTAGTGGATGCAGATGAATCTGGCCTGACAGTGAAGAGGTGTGTTGGAGATTTTTCGTATTTTCTGAATGTTTATTACATAGGAATCTAGGTACAAATGAAGTGATACTGTGGCTAGTGGGAACTAACAGCTGATGTAGGGAAATAAAATATACTAGTTGAAGAGCCCATGTACACTGGCCACAGTGCCACCTAGCAACGGCCGCAGTACACTCTGAATTCAGAAAGTAGTCCTCTCTGTGTACCGACTACAGTCTTAATTCAGAGCGCCCCACTCCGTTATTAGCCTCAGCATGTGCAGTCTGTACTGCGCATGATGGCATCACACGCAGTGGACTGTACTGCGCATAACAGATTCTGACAAGCATACATTTAGCAAATTATTATATAGGATATGTGTGTTTGTGTTTCCCTCACACTAAAAAGTAAGCAGTCAATTAATCACCCAATCGTATGGAGTGGCTGCCACCAATCTAGAAACCAAGTGTCTTTGATATGTCCAGACTACTGATTACATGAAGCATTACATGATTAAATGGCATCTACAGAACATAACTGACAAAGTAAAATTTTATATCTGTAGAAAAAAAATTTTAGTGAGGGATGTGAGAGAATGTTCACTATGGGAAAAAAATAATAAAAATATAGGACCGTCCACCTCCAGAGAAAATTCCCAGAAGAAGGTCCTTTCCACCAACATCTTCTACCAGATGTGTGTGATGACATGCATTCATGTATGTTATGCTGGAATGGCCTGCTTCTCAGAATGTCCCTATGAATTGTATTTGTATGCCACATTGATATTAATTTGTTCCCCATGTATTTATTCAAGTGGTATATTATGGATGTGTACATTTTCTCCCAAAAGATTGAATAAATTCCATCTCTATTTAGTATTTTTATTGCTGAAAGCTCTCTAACTCTTCTCTTAGTTTAGTAATATTAGTTATTTTATACTGTAATATTCTAGTAGATCTCTTATTAACTGGTTTCTCATAACACATTTTAAAGGATATTGGTTACTGTTACCCAAATCCTCAAATTGGAAACATTTGAAATCACTAGGTCCACCAATGCTTCCTTCCAGTTTGGTTTCTCTATTAATTGGTCATGAAATTGCCATGTCATTAAACATTAGAAATGTGCAAAAAGTATTTTAGTTTCCAGTAACATTTTTGCAGAAAAAGCACACATTTTGCTGCTTTTCCCACAGAAACGTCTGCTGGTAGAGATTAAGAATACATAAAATTTCTGGCTTTTCACTACCACCAATGAAGCACCTACAATGACTTTAACATTTTCCACCTATGTTTTACTACTGCTACTGACTGCAGAAGTGGAGAAATCTCCAGTCAAAAGTAAAGGTTTTGAGCATATGCAGTGCATTCTTACCATTTCCCTGAACCTGGGAGTCCCCTTCCACGGCATTGTCCACAAGGAACATGATCCTGAAGAAGGCAGAATTTTTGCCTGGCAGCAATAATACCAGCACCACCATCACCAGGAGCATAGATAAGCTGACTGTGCCTGCTGTTAGTACTTCCAGTCTGCCTTCTCCTGATCAACAAGAAATGGCAAGTGTGACTTTAGGGGACCCTCCAACTGGCGAGACATCTGTAATACAGCAGCAGCAACAATATGAAGGGACTGGAGGTAGTGGTGATGATGATGGTGGAGAAGTTATAGTGGAAGAGACATTAATGGCAATTCTAGCCCAAACTGAGAAGGAATGGGAGACAGGGATAGGGAATGACACCACCACCACCACCAGCAGTGAGCTTTTGAAATTTGCGGAGTCTGCTACTGCTATAATTCCTGCTACTGTTGTGTTGTAAGGGCAGCGGGATGCAGAGGAGCAGGCTAGTGTGCCACAGACCACCATGGACACAGTGGGAATGGGGTAAACAAGTGATGCGGGACTAGGACAGGTTCCACTTGACAAGAGCAATACTCTTGGTCCTAGTTGCAGTGAATTCTGAGGCAGTAGCAGCAACAGTAGCAACACCATTCTCTGCCCCAGCCAGTGAAGGGAAATATGGAAGAGAAGAAGAAAGAAGCAATTCTTCTCCTCCTTTCTCCTCCTCCCTGAAGTCCTGGGTTATGGGACTATTTTCTCTTGAGTTAAGCACGGTGCAGTCATCACCAATGGCACGGTGCACAATTTGTGACAAGTCAGCGAAAAGTGCAAAGGAGGGAACACAACTTGGCACAACCACCCTGATAACACACATGAAACACAGACAACATCAAAACATATTAAAGCCAAATACCCACCACAGAAATTGGGCACTGCTGTTGCTGTAAACCACTGACTCCCAAAAGGCAACAAAAGGAGAGGTAGAGATCAAAGAGGAGGAAGAATAGAGAAACCCAGCAAGAGGATGAAAGTCTGATGACGAGGAATCACCTGGCTCTCCCACCAAATGACCACACATGGCAATGTGGTGGAGGATAATCTCAACCAAGGCATAAAGCGGCATCTGATGAGATTCCATTCCGCAGAAAATGCTAAGCTGGTGGTAGGGAGGGTTCATCATTACTATTAAACTGTCTACAAGGAGTGGACATGGGGCAATGAGCTAGGTGAAAAAGGCAGGGAAAAAACACACTTTTCACAGGAAATTATTTGCTAATTGGGAAGTGCCATTATTCGCCAGTTTTGGTTTGAGGCAAAAATGTTCTCCCATCCCTATGTGCATGTTTCTTTAACCCTTTGAGTGCCAGAGTAGTACGGAATGCATTGCAAAGCAATGCATTCCATACCACTCTGACACTCAAAGGGTTAACCCATTGAATTATAGAGAGTTTTGTAATGTTTTGGAGGACCCTTAATGATTGAACTGGCTAATAATGGCTAGTCATGATCAATAATTGCTGTATTTTCCACTTTGGGAAACATGTATAAACATAAAAACAAGAAAAAAATGGCAAAAATACAAAAAATGCTAAGAAACGTTAAGTTTTCTCAATGTAGACTTCAACAGACAGATTGTAAAATGAGTAGAGAATGGTATATTTACTGTTATGCACAAAGGAATAATTTGTACAAAGGCACATTTGAAATAACTCAGGATTGTATGGAAGTATTACTTTTTTCAATCTAATTTAAAATAATATATGCATTTTTCTTGCCATGAACATTTCTTATAAATGCTCAACTTTGTGCCTGTCTAAGTCTCAGTGGAACTTTGTCAATGATCTGTAAGGCAAAAGCATTCATTTCACTTGCTGGTTTATGGCCCCTCCGAGATCATGCATGAATGAGCAGCACGCAGGATGCATTTAAGCACCGGTCGCCTGCTGTTTATTTATTTCCTTATGCAGATATAGATTTCTGCTACTTTCATTCACTGGCTTAGTACTTAATAGTGCAATGAAGGGCAATGATCAGCTTTGGGAAATGCCACTGAGACTGATGTACTAAAACGAACTGGGGTAGTTCTGCAGCAAATTGAGTGCATCACAGGAGGCAAAACAACCTTCCCATTGATTTAAATTGGTCTTTTAACATCTTGAATATTAGAGAGGTCTCTAACGTATTGCTTCATAATACATTTGAGACCTCTCAAGTACTCAAGGGGTTAAATGACCCATTTAAATCAATGAGAGTTTAAGAACTTGTGCAGATATAGCCATACTTAACTTTGTGATTTATCCAGACGTTGTCCAAGCTTACAACATTTCTACTGCATTCCCAGAGTCCCATGCAGCAACATGTAAATGATGACAAACAGTTCAGCCATTTTTTATTCTAAATCCATAGAAATGTGGGTAAAAGGTGGTACTTTATTAGCTGTAGAAAAAACAGTAGACTGGTAGAATAAAAGTGATTCCTTTAAAGTCTAATTGGGCACCTCTAGGATGCAAGCTTTCAAGACACTTAGGTCTCTTCTTCAGGCATGTATAGAATGAAAGCTAAATACAAAATACATAAATTCCATTGGAGGATAATTTCCTGTCACCATTGTCTCAATGAATCATTCTATAGCCTCCAGTAGAGGTGACTCTTTGTAGCTAGCTAAGTGGTACAAGATTAATTTCCTGTTTTGTTGCTCCAAAAAACTTAGCAGCTAAAGAAAACAAAGTGTAAGGAATGTATGTGTTAACCCTCCAAGCACCAGAGAGGTGCACAACCCACCACTTGCACTGTATTGTACACCCCTCTGGAACCGAAAGGTCCCAAAAATGTTTATTTTGTGGGATAATGTAACAGCCATCTTTGGCTGCAGATTAGGCTTCCTGGAGCAGCAAAAAATGGAAATAAATTATGTTCCACTTATCTAGCTGCCTCTATGGAGCCTAGGGAATGATTTGCACAGACAATGGTGATAAGAAATTATTTTCCAGCTGAATTTAACTCTTTGCAATATGTTCAGTACCCCTCTGGCTCCCAAAGGTTTAACTATAGGGACAGTCTGCATGAGTATATAACCTGTCATTTATTTTGTATTCAGCCTTCAGTCTAAATATGCCTGAAGAAGACACCTAGTTGTCTTGAATCTTAGAGCTATTCAATTAGCCAATAATGATATCACTTTTACTCCACCAGTCTCCTGCATATAAATATGGGTACCTTAGGTTATGATTGTTTTTGTCACAGCCCATTCCTCAAAGCACGGGCTAGGAATACATGAACCATTCAACCTACCCACAGACAGCTGATTCAACCTTGTGGGTCTCATCACTGAATGACAAGTTGATTGACCAATTTTAGCAAATCTGGTAAAATAAACTATTCCAAACTATGAAGGTTATGGGGAGCCAAAAAAAGCATCTGTATATATGTATCTACCCTTCCCATATCTTACATCTTACATTTACAGTAGATCTGTATCACTTTTAGACATGTAAATGCAAATATAAGAATATTACATAGATACTGTACAGTACAGTTGAAGGGTTTTTGTCATTGTTTGCTCACCACAATTTAGTCAGTCAATTTGCCCTAGATTGATGAGACCCACAAAATCAAGACAGCTGTCTGTGAGCAAGCTGAATGGTTCAGAATCAGCTGTGAAAACAGCAAGCATAAGCTAAGGGGTACCCATATACATGCTGCTGCATAGAAATCTGGGAATGCAGTATAAATGCCATTAGCTGGAGAGTTTTCATTTTTATAAATAACCCCTTCTGTTTGCAAAGTATTAACATTAAAGCCAACAAGGGAGGCATTAATTTGGTGTTAAGATGGTACTTTGGGAAAAGAGAGGTAACTTTAATGTCAGACAAGGAACTTGGATGACTCTTGATTTCCCAGTTACTACTGACTTATCCCGGTTTAAGGGAAAAGGCCTAGCCCTGCCTGCTTTTCTTAGATCCATGTACCGAGGGCTGGATTTACATCTCAGTGTCCTCTAGTCAAGGCACTCTAGGTGCCCTTACCTATGCCCATGGCTGCACCCCTACTTCTCATGACACTGCACCAAGTCCCATCAAAGGAATCGTAATGTTTCAAAATAAAAGCAGCTCCCATTAATCTTCATAGTATTTGGGCCATGAAGAGTGTTATTTCAATACAGTTGGAGTTGTAGTTACATGATAAAGTATTCCCCTCCCACTCCTTTTACTGATGTAACAATGCTCACCTCAAAACACAAAGGCGGTCCAGATGTTTTGCAGAGAGGGATAATCTTCAATTAGCATAAGGGAAAAATCTGAAAAACCTGACAAGGGGGACAGGGTTTATCATTGTTCTCATAGTAAAAAGATTGACCCTTGCTTTGACCTGTCTGGTCTTAAGACCAGATTCCACATCTGGCTAACACTACGTAAAAGGGGCAGAAGGGGAATACCTTATCATTCAATTACTCTTGAACTACAACTCTGACAGTATTGAAATTACTCTCTCCATAGACCTGTAACAAACGTGACGGTAATGCAGTCACTAAATCTGGAGACATATAGCAGAGACACTATAGGAGGATGAAACTCTTCCAACAAGGGAGAGAAGAGCAAGATAGTGGGGAGTGATGCTTGGGGTCGGAGCTAGGGTACGGAGGTTACCTATATGGGATTCTACTGCAACCTAGCAGTATAAAGGTGCTAGCCGCAAAGCTAGAGAGGCAATGCAGCACAGAATCAGCAGGAGAAGAGTAGTCAGGGCTAAGTAGGGGGGATACACAGAGAGGCAATAAGCACAGATTCAGCAGAGGAAGTGTGGTCAGGGCCAAGCAGGGTCATACACAGCACAAAGATGAGGTACAAATTCAGCAGACTTGAAGTAGGGTCTCAGACTAGCAGTATCAGGTAACAGGCAGGCAAATAAAATAGCATAAGCATTTATTCATTCTGGAGACGCTATACAAACGCATTCCAGAGCAGCATATTGCTTCCTTAAGTAGATGGCAGCAGTGGAAGGCATCACAAGACCATGCAAGACTGGCGATGTCACATGACACCACAACCCAGAAGAAATCCAGAGTGGCCAGAGTGCGGTGGTGGATGGAACACTGGATACTGCACCCAGGAAGCAGCACAGAGCGTGTCAGCGGATGACGCTACTCCCTTCCCAAAGGTCACCTTTGGAAGCTGTCATGCGGGCTTGTTGGGATTCAGGAGACAAAAGTGACAGAATAGCACTGGAGCGTGCACGTCACGTACAGGAACTCACGGACTGTACCCCAAACAATTAACCATGTACTGCAAGTGACCCCACACCCGGTGAGAGTCGAGGACATCATTGATCATGTTTTCACGTATTCCTCCTGTCCATGTACGGAAACAGGTGCTGGTAGAGTGCAACAAGGGTGAGCGAAATGAAATGGAACCCAAGGTTTTAGGTGGTAGATGTAGAAAAACGGGGTGGACCAATAAAGTATGTGGTTGATGAAGGAGACAGACCACTGGAGACGACCGCTGAGCTATCTTAAATGGGCCAAGAAAACGAGGACCCAACTTAACCAACGGATGTTCTGTGCATAGAGCCATACCCTGTCACCCGGAAGGAAGAAAGGAACCATTGATCATTGAAGGTCAGCTGTTTCCTTCTGGCGCATCTCTACTGATGTCAGTGTAGTCCAGAAAGCATGTCAGTGGTCCACCAGAGAATGGACACTGGTCTCGGCATCTTGAACCAAGGGAGCACCCGGTACCAAGGAAAGGGTTCAGGGATTGAATTTAAGACCAGAAAAGAAGGAAGAACAACCCAAATAAGTCTGAAGGAGGGAGTTATAAGAGAACTCAACTAAAGGAAGAAGAGCTACCCAATCATCCTATTGAAAAATGTATGAATAAGGTGTATAATCACGACAATCAGTTGTGGGAAGACACCAAACTCTATTGGCTGCGCCACTCAGATAGGGAGAAATACAAACACTCAGAAAATAATTAAATATCAATAATAGAAAAAAAGAAAGAAAAACAATTGGGTTAGTCTGAAATTTGTTAAAATCCAAATAGGCCTACAATATAACCCAATAACCATAAAATATAAACACAAATAAAATTATATATAAAAATATATAAAGATGTATAAAAATATAATATCTACATATATATAAACCAAAAGAATATATGTAAATATCCAAGTCCTTTTCTCAAGAACAGATCTCCGTTATTTTCAGTGTAATTTCGGATCCATGCTGCACGCCTCCTATGGGTTGGGTTCCCACATACGACAAACTAAAACAAAAAACAACACAGAAGTGGCGCAAATAATCTTCTAAGTGTAGTATAGAAAGGGATCCTTCACCAACACCACAAGAATAGGAGAGCTACTCATATTCTTAAGAGGTGATAACCTGCCTCTTAGTATAAACACAGGTACTGGCTTTCACCCCAGTGTGGTTTTATCAATCCTCGATTAGCTCCTCTTTTCTCTGATCTTCACTCCATCAGGGATTCAGCATACATGTGGAAACTGCCACTCTAACACAGGGCAAACAATCACCAAGTATTTTCCTTGGCAGTACCTAATTTTCTGAAATAACCCTATATCACCCGGAGAAATCACAGACCAGAAGCTAAATATGAATATACAAATATTCTTCAAATTTAATAAAAAGTAATTTAAAAGACAAAACGATATCCAAAAGCATAAGCAATGCCAGACAATGAATACCCAAACAGAAAAAATTAAATATATCTGACGCGTTTCGTAACGTTAACGTTACTTCATCAGAGACATATCATAATCAATTATGATATGTCTCTGATGAAGTCACGTTAGTGTTACGAAATGCGTCAGACATATTTCATTATTTCTATTCGGGAATTTGCTTCTTCAGCCAGGTACAACCCAAGATCATCTGTACCTGCGGAGAAATTATGTCAAACGTCACAGTCTCAGTGTGCTCCTGGTTAACTCTCATACACACAAGGATGGAGGTAGAGGAAATACTATCAGACCCCAAGGTGGTACCGTTGATGGCAACAACACACACATTGGAGAGGTGCACTTAAATTGTGGGATGCCATGCCCTTCCGCGAAAGCGGCATCCTAGAACAGGCCACCTGCTCCAGAGTCAATGGAAACAGAAACGACCACAGAAGAGGAAAACAAGGACAGTGTGACTGGGATACACAAATGGTGGTTGGAGGCAGAGCAGAGAAGAAACAGACTTAGAGAGGGTCCCCTACCTTCTAAGTCCTGGAGTTTCCCACCTTGTTGGGAAAGGTTCATGCGTAGTGACCAGATATCCCACAATACACACAGAGGCTGAGAGATTGCCTCCTACCTTTCTCCTCATCAGAAAGTTGATATACTTTGCCGATTTCCATGGGATCTGCACTCCCTCAGAGTGGCTGATGGGCATTTGGAATTTGGGGGCCAAACACACTGTGTTCCAAGGCGGTGGATGGCGCACCTTGTCTCTGTCTTTTTCCAGGCGTCTTTCTTGAATGTGATGCTCCAAGGTGGTGCATAGAGCAATCAAATCTTCCAGGGACTGCGGGATAGGACATGTGGTAAGTTCATCCTTCATTCTATCATTGAGCCCTCGCCAGAAGGTGGATTTTAGATCACTGTCCACCCAGTCAGTGTCATAGCCCAGCATATGAAATTCCAAGGCATAGTGGCTCAGAGGTGTTGGCCCTGTTGAAGTTCCAGAAGAGCTGCTTCGGCCTGGGCCTGGCAACCAAGGGCATCAAAAATCGAACAAAAGGCAGTAAGGAAGGAATCCTGGTCATCCAGGAGTAGGGATTGGCGGTCCAAAAGTGGGGAAACCCACTCGAGCGCCTGTCCCTTCAAAAGGGACACAATGAAGGTAATTCTGGCCTGGTGTGAAGCAAACACATCCTGTTGGCAGCAGAGGTGAATGAACAGGTGGAGAAGAATGTTACTGCTGTCTGTGCCAGCAGCGGATCATGTTGCTGCTGTTGTTGCTACTGCCTCAAAATCAGCACTGCAACTAGGACCAGCAGTATTGCTGGCGCTGGCAAGTGGAACCTGTCCTAGTAGTCCCGCATCACTTGTTGACCCCATTCCCACTGTGTCCGTGGTGGTCTGTGGCACACTAGCTTGCTGCTCAGCAACCTGCTGCCCTTGCAACACAGCAGCAGCAGAAATTAGAGCAGTTGCAAATTCCGCAAATTCCAAAAGCTCATTGCTAGTGGTGGTGGTGATGATGCTCATCCTCATCCCTGTCTCCCATTCCTTCTCACTTTCTGATATAAAGGCCATCAATGTATCTTCCACCCCAGCTTCTCTACCATCATCATCACCACCACCACTAGTCTCTATGTGCTGCTGCTGCTGCTGCTCTATTACAGCCATCTCATTGGTGCTTGGAGGAGGTGATGAGCAATGTGACAGAGGGTCCCCTAACATCACACTAAAGAAGGCAGACTGGTAGCAGTAGCAGCAGGCACAGGCAGCGCATCTGTGCTCCTGCTAGTGGTGGTTATATTAATTATGCACCTGCTCTCCCCCAACACCAGTTCTGTCCTCTTCAGAATCACGTTCCACTTGGATGCTGTAGTGAAGGGAAGGGGTGGAATCCCAGAGCCAAAGGAATGGTTTGGGCTCCCTTGAACACTTTTCTGGACACTCTCAAATGCTTCCCCTGCCACTCCCCTAACACTAGTCCCATTGGCTGCTTCACCATCACTGTTACTACTTCTACTAACACCTTGCACATCAAGTTCAGCTCCAGAGTCTGATTACCCCATCCTTCATTTCTAACACTAACAAGCTTCTGGACCTTCTTAGTAGTAGTAGGACTAGCACTAAGTATTACAAGACACACTAGCAGCAGCTTCAGCACTGGTGTAAGTAGTTTCAGCACTGACAGCAGGCACGGCACTGGTGGCAGCAGGGGCAGCACGTCTGACAGCAGGCACAGTATTGGTAGCAGCAGGTTCAGTACTGGCAGCAGGCATAGCACTGGTTTCAACAGGGGCAGCAGGTCTGATAGCAGGCACAGTACTGGTGGCACTGGCAACCGGGGCAGCATGTCTAGCAGCAGGTGCAGGCAGCTGACCTGTCCTGCTCTCACTAGTACTACTCTTTTATCCCTCCCTTCCCTTTAAATTCTCCAAGATCCCTTGGGATGATTTAGGGGGACTGGACAGCATTGTTTCAGCAGTGCTCACTTCCTCCTCCTCCTCAGACTCAGTGGACAATAAGGGTCCTTCCAGCTCCTCCATTTTATTTTTATTTTTATTATTTATAGACCTGCTCATAGTGATAGCAGTCACTATGAGCCTTTCCTGCCTCAATTTTGGAAAAAGATCACAGCAGAATAACACAGCACGTCTATCTCGCTCTGTAGCTGCTTATATTTTGTTTGATTTCCACAAATACGTCACATTTCTATAGCGAAAAGGCAAAAACAATGTAAATCAGTATTTGGAAACTTTCTAGCCATGGAAAAAAAGGTGAAACATTTTGGCCAATCAGTGAAAAATGCGAAAATTTAAATTTCTAGTTTTAAAGCGGATTTTCCCATGAGAAATTCTATAAAAACCACGTTGTTGTCTGATTTTTCATGGGAACACGGCAAGAGATTTCGCCCACCCCTAGACACTGCCCTTGAACATGTGAGCTGGGACATGCCAGATGTATACCCTTCTGTGGAAGGATCCACTTGTCATAAAATGTATGGCACAAATCAGCATCTGTAAGTCAGATAGGGCATGGTTGTTGCTGTATATGAGGTCAACGTCATGTCTGATCACCTCATATAGGCTGATGATGCTGTGCGATGTAAACCTGTAACAGTGTCTCATTTCAGTGTCTGTCATTCCAAAAAGTGTTACCTTTGTGCAGTATATTCTGCGTCTTTGTGACAGTCGGTGATGCTCCACAGGTCCCAATGGCAACTTTGGGACACCCTGTTGTGGAAGCTGATGTGCTGCAGCTTGGTGTGGTTCTCTGGGGGAAGATGGGCTTCTGTCTAGCTCTTCAAATGGAGTATCAGCAACAGGCAAAGGATGTTGAGCAGGTGTGCTTGGGGGTTGATGGTGATCCCTAGCCTCGCACTCCTTCCCTGATGTCTTCGCAGAAATAGATATGAAAACATACTGGTCATAATTTCTCTCTCTGTCAGAGTGGTCTCTGTAAACACGCCACATCTGAGGACAGTGAGGTGTTGTCCAGGGGAGGTCATCAGTTAGGGAGTGACCAACAGGAAGGTGAGCTTTGTCCAGAAAAGTGTTTTGTGGTGTGGCTGTTGTTGTTTGTGTGGTTTGTTGTAATTGCTGTATACCTGTCAGGTGCATGTGTGACGTCAGGTGCACATTGGGTCTCCATTGGCTGGTGGTGTTTCACAGGAGAGCTTGGGTTGCTTTGAGATTGACAGGTGTGCATTTTGTGTTGTGTGTACATGTATGTTGTTGTGTGTTAACCCCTGTATATCAGAGGTATAGTGTTATAGATTGTCACCTCCTTGTCCCTGGAGTGTTGATATGTTTTTGTTGTTTGTTAGGGACTTGTGTGTAAGGCATGGCCATTTACCATGTGGTTGCTTGGTTTTGCAAGGGTTAATTTTGCCATTGATGTACTTGTGTGATGTGCTGGGTGTTGTGTGCTGATGTTTTTCTGCTTTCTTTTGTATAAAAGTGGTTTTTTTCTCCGTTGTATGCTGTACTGCCAGAAAATGTAATCCGTTAAATGTATCGTGCGTTGACACTGACCGTACAGAATTGTTTTCAATGGCCGATTTTTCAAAGTCCGTTGTGATTTTAAAACTGCCATTAGCTGTTTATAAGACCGCTAATTGAATGGCTTACCAAGCTTAAAAAACTGCCTTTGGCATTTTTTGGGCAGCTTGCACACTTGAATTGAGGACTTAGTAAAAAAGCCTGAGGCTACTCTTAACAGCCCCAAACCTGCTTCTATCAACCATTCTCGGGTGAAAGTGTGTCAGAATGTTTACCAGCTCAGCTAGAATGCAACCACGAAGTCTGTGTAAGCAGCCCCATAGACCCCCCTGTGTCAGGCTTCGAGACCCAAATCAGAGAGTCTAGGGAGACTTGTATCATGCAGGACAAGAAACTGACATGCAGGATGCAGTATTGATGCACTGGGGGAAGCATTGTGGGTCTTTTTTCATACACTCATTCTACACCACTGTAGGTGTTCCTTGTGATGACGATGGTTGCCCTGTTTTATTAACTGGGATTATGGCCTTTGAATGTGATGATATATTAAGGACAAGTTTACTTCAGTCTTGTACTCATGTCACACCAAACAGAAACCGGCAGATTGCTTTCCAAATGAAAACACTTGTCAGGCTCACTGATTTAAAATCGACCAACTGCTTCTGTAGCTCTTAATTTACAGCTGTTAGTGACAAACCTGGGAGAAGTAAACAAACTAAGTATCTGTCTATGAGAGGAACATATTGTTACACACCAAAGGAAACTACAGTATACCTAGTAAATTACAGCACTGATTCCAGTATATTGTTTATCAGACTTTAAAGGAATACTAACTTAAAATAATAAACCACTAATTTCCTAAATATGGACAGAAAATCCTAATGACACTATAAATTAATTCTATGTGGATTAGTTCTCTCATAATGCATTAGATACCTCTCTGGAACTCAGAAGGTTAATTAGTACTTGTTATCATGTCCATGGGGATGAAATAATTCTTTGTTACCAGGGAAAATACTTTTCTTATTCAGAATTATGTCTAACACTCCTAAGCAACCTGTAAAAATGTTCAGTTGGTTTTTGATAATTAATTGCATGCTTTTCTGAAATTTTCTGGGTCTGGTAAATTCTGTTAGTCTCCTCCTCCTACTGCCTTCTTTTTCATGGATACGTTCCATTAATGAGCAAAGGTCAATCCCACAGAAATAAATGTTAAAGAGTGGCATTAGCTGAGAAGGCTAAGGGACATTTCATAAGCTGACATCACGGGAGGAGATTGAGGGAAGAAAATCTGTTCCATTGCCAGAACACCACAAGAAGCTTAGTAAACTGTATTTTTATATAAAAAGGAGCATAAGGATATGGTCTTACTGTTTTACAGTGGCGTCTCCAGCATTCATATTTAGGGGGGGCACATGGGGGGCCAGGGACAAAAGTGGGGGGGCAATTATAAAACATTATATATATATATATATATATATATATATAAAATATACACACACACACACACACCAGATTTCTCTCCTGCCACCCAATATTCCCTGTTTTTCTGGCTGCATACCACCCCTTCTACTCATGTCTCTCCCCATTTGTTTCTTTTTCCTGGATCTCTCTTCCTCATTCAGGTCTCACCACCACCCCCTTCCATTCAAAAGTCTGTCTCTCCACCTCTTTCGATACTCTAAAATAGGAAAGCACTGGAATAGAGATAATAATGGACCAATAAAATACTTTAAATAGTGCAGTGCTCTCTAAGATTCCAAAAAGCTTTACTATAACCAGGAGGAGGCACAGACACCCTCTAACCAAACAGACGGTGTTATAAATGAGGCGCTCATAAGGTCACAAATATATATATATATATATATATATATATATATATAGTTCTCAATATATTTTATTGGTATCAAAAATAAGACAATTGTATTAAAATCACTTAAAACAACAAAAGAGAGGACTGTGGGTAAAGCCAGAAAATAACCACACATAAGGATAAATATATAATAGGTAATTCCAAAATACAGGCAAACATATAAAGTAATAAATAATAAATCCTCTGGCTGGATGTATAATCCCCTATAAGCACACCTATATTACATAAAGGGAGACATCTGTTTATCAAGCAGTGAAAAAAACATAGAAATGTAAATAACACACAACCCTAATAAAGTGCAAAAATAGTGCAAGAAGACATCCCATATGATAATAAGGGATAGATAACCAACAGTATAAATGGTGCAATAAGGAGGAAAGGCTTACACACAGGACCTCCCAGAACTGTCATCCAAATGTGTATCATCAATTCATGGCTTTGTCAGGGGATACAGACTGCTGGTATCCTCTGACAAAGCCATGAGTTGCTGATGAACGTTGGGATGACAGTTCTGGGAGGTCCTGTGTGTAAGCCTTTCAACTAAGGGAAGAGAGAAGGCAAATGGGGAAGAGGAGGTAAAAGGGGGAGTGGAAAATGTGGAGAGAAAGGCAGAAGGGGATAAGAAGAAAGGCAAGATGAAGAATAAAATCATCACACGTTATATTGAGCCTTTGAGTACTGGAGAAGGGTCCAGTGGCTGAACGCCCTTCTGGCACTGAAAGGGTTAAACAGCAGCATTTAATATATTAAAAACCCCATTTAAATTAGTGGACATTTTGGGAATATTTATTTGATCCACTATAGGGTTGGGGGGGGATTATTTTTACCACTTGGGGCTTCAATGAAAATGTGTTCAATGGATCAGCAAAGATGATAGGGCAGAGGCTGAACTTGGACTCCGGTCTAAGGTACAATGGGTCTTATGAATAAAAGTGCAATACCGGGGAAAACCAACTGCACCATAGGAGGCACATACAAATTCCTCTAATTTAAATGGGGCTTTCTAACCATTTCTAATCTTTATGGTAGGGAGGTGGCGAGAAGTGGAGGTGGGGGCATATCTAGCATTCAACGGTTCAAAAGATGTATTTAATTACATTGAAATTTGCTTGTTCTAAGTACATCAGTCTCAGTGTCTGACAGTAGTCTACATACAGTACCATACCATACCTGAGACGGCACACTGTGTACACTTTATGTATAAGGCCACATGTTCTTAGTACATCAGTCTCATACAATCTACATACAGCACCTTACCTAGACGTACACTGTATATATTATATGTATAAGACCACTGTTCTAAGTACATCAGTCTCAGTGTGACACAAGAGTCTACATACACTACCTTACCATAGACTTACACTGTGTAGACTATATGTGTAAGGACACGTTCTTAGTACATCAGTCTTAGTACACAGTAGTCTACATACGGTACCTTGCTATAGACTGTACACTGTGAAGACTATTATGCAACAAGACAAAAGTGCAGCACTTCTTGGTCAAACCAAATGCACCTTAAGTAACAGATACAAATTCACAATTATTTAAATGGAGATTTTAACCTCTTGGATGCCAGACAGGTCTCCAGTGCATTTATCTTGAAGTAATGGTTTTAAAGGCCTGTTTAAGTCAATGGTAATTTCTTAATGGAAGATGTGTGTACATTTCAAGCACTGTAAAGGAGGCCAAAGAAGGGGCACTTCACAAAACCAGCAGAATATTACACCACTACATAAATCTATAGCCAACAATGGGTTAATCCCCTAACATTTCACAAACTCAAGCACCCTCACAGACATTTGCTTGTGCACATAGCAAACACACTCTTCTACACACCCACATTCTTACAAAGAAGTATGCCAACTATATATATATATATATACATTTTTTTTTTTTTTTTTTTTTGAGAATTCATGACCCTGCTCTAATTAAATCTCTGAATCCCATGGGTGCCAATTCATTGGTCAGCCTGTTGGCTCTCATATTTATCACAAAGGACACCACCCGCCAGCTACCTGAACAGGTAGAGACAAATGAGTAAAAAACACAGAGGTGTAAAGAGAGAGGGTAAAAAAGATGGAAAGAGACAGAGCAAACAGACTATCTCACTATCTTCACACACAGACCATGTCTCTTACACTTCTAGACTAAAATAGGAGTAGGTTTAACCAGTGCTAGTAGGTTTAACCAATGCTGCACTCCCATTAGCAAACAGAACTTATCAGTCAAGAATGCAAAGTGTGATATACAATATTAGGTTCTTAAATAGTTAATGTCCCTGCATGGTCTACCTCTGGTCCCGGCATGGAGAGGTTATCTGTGCTTTTGCCAGAGGAGGAAGTGATTTACGACCTTCCTTTGCTGAAAAACACACGTAACCTCTTCAGTGGAGGAAGATAATGAAACTGCACAAGAGAGGTAGGCTATGCAGGGATTTAGACCCATTGATTGCCAGAGCAGCATGCATTGTCTTAGTTTGTAAAACACTGCACACACTTCTGGCACTCAACAGGTTAATCAGTGGCCACTTTTAAAGCCTGTAGTATCCCAACCAGCTCACTTGTGTGGTAGAAGTATGTTACCTCCTTGTAATTAAAAGGGACCTGCTGCATTGTTTACTGGTGTGAAAATGCACAGTGGACCTGTTCTTCCATCTTCGTTGCCTTCCCATTCCATAGCTCCACCTCACCCACCCCTTAGCTCATCTCACCTCCACTTGGTAAGGGTCAGGGTGGATGGTGCATGTTCTCTCACTGCAAGGCAGCTCTATAGCACAGCGTCTGCCTACACTATTTTTTTCTTCTTTTGAGCTGCAGTAATAATAAGAGTCTGAGTGTGCTTCTGTCCCCATGCTCACGGCTTCCTGGAAAGCCATCCTTACTTTATAATAATGATGAGAGGACGGACTGTGTGCATTACGCCTCCTGCTGCTTTACAGAAGCAAGTGGGAGAAGGGAGATGAAGAGAGGTAGCAAACTGCCCATTTACCCATACTTATCACCAGCCCAGTGCTCCATCTCGGCACTTATTCATTCAGGCTCTGTTCATTCGGGCTGCCCGAATGAATAGAGCCCAAATGAAAAAACGCTGCAAGGGAGCACTTATTTAATCATGACTAGGTGAAGACAATTGGGGGGGCACATGGGGGGGCACAGTATAATGTAGGGGGGGCCCTGGCCCCCTCTGGCCCCCCCCTAGTGACGCCACTGCTGTTTTATGTTCTTTCCTTTTTCTTGTTCCCTTTTGCAATAATTTTCTCATTTCCAATTTTAGCTAGCCTAATTGCTTGTTTGCAAATTCTATGTCATTCTTTACATTTTTTAAATTATGCATCTGACCCTTTTGAAGTAAAGATTTAAAGTCTGCTTCTTATTTCTCATTTCCCTGTAAATCACTTTTTTAAGTCATATCTGTCTTAAAGGGATAGTAATGTTTCATAATAAAAGCAGCTCTAATTAATCATCATAGCATTTGGACTTTGGAGAGTGTTATTGCAGTTCTGTCAGAGTTGTAGTTCAGGAGTAATTCAATGACAAAGTGTCCCCCTCCCGCCCCTTTTACTGATGTAACACTGCTCAGCCATAGCAGAAGGGAGGTGCCCAGGTAGATTGCTCAGAGGGATAGTCTTCATTTAAGATAAGGGAAAAACCTGAAAAGCTTGTCAAGGGGGGCAGGGCTTTCATTGTTTTCATATAAAGAAGATTGTCCCCTGCTGTTATCTGTCCAGTCTATGGACTGCATTCCACATCTGAGAAGAGATGGCTTATACTAGGTAAAAGGGGCGGGAGGGGAAACTTTGCTTGTGAATATCTCTTAAACCATAAAGGCTTGAGAGATAAGACTTATATCATTCATGTTTTTTTAATGCCTACAAAATAAAATAAATTTAAAACGAAGTATTACTATCCCTTTAATTTGCTCCTTTTGTATTAATTCCCTAATGGTATCTATTGATGAATGAAGTTATCTAAGAGCATTTTTAACAAATTCCATATTTTTCTGCATTTTTTCTTTGAAAATTGCATATCACTGAATGTCCTTTAATACAGCTTTTGGCATTGTAATATTAGCCTTTTCAAAATATCAAAGTAATCCATATTGTGGTAACTTCTGCCTAAATGTTCCCTTACTTGTAAATGTTTTACCATTTCAGAATTGTTTGAGATGACTCGGTTCAGCAAGTCCTCTTTTCTTGTTGGCTTTCTGCTAGTTGGGACATGAAATTGTCATTAACCGTACTTATAAAATTATTTCGATTTGTTGTGCTGGCAGTCATATTTCCCTGGTTAGTTTCAGGGTAGTTGAAATCCCCCATTATGATTGTGTTTCCTGACTGAGAAAAATGCTATTATTTGAAATATTTACTTGCTTACTTCCTTACTAGATGTACTAGCCCATACCCCTTCTCCAGCCCCATGCCCCTTCTATATTTCCACTTCCACATTTACACTGCATACCCATCCTGTGTTATAACCCCCTGGTTTCCTAATTTTAAATCTCGTCCAACCCTCTAACCATCTTAACCACTAGAGCTGCAACCCCTCTTTCCACTATAAATATTTCCCTCTAGGGAAATGACAGCCCATTGCTCTAGAAACCCAAACCCCTCCTAATTACACCAAGTCTTTAGCCACACATTTAACTCCCTAATCTCCCACTGACTTTCTGGTGTAGTGTATGATACAGGTAGTATTTCAGCAAATGCTACATTAGAGATTCTTTGACTTAGGCTTATAAACTAAATCCCTGAAATCTTTCTTAATGGACCTCCATTTCTCAATGACTTTGTTGGTATCAATGTCTAGCCCCACCTAAAAAGCTATTAACCCGATCTGTCAATCCAATCTATGTTAAACCCAAGCACCTGAGAGGCAGCAAACCATTTGAATGTAGTGATCCTGGTAAAAGATTTCCTAATTATGGGATCCCCAACCTCCACCTGCCTGAGTCCCAGATCCCACTAACATTAAAAGGGTTGTTCTTCTTGCTCTCCAGTGCTCTCCAGCAAGGACAGCCAGGATTTACAAAAAAATAAGTAAATATAAAGCAAGTAACAAATAATATGTAGAATTCATTGTTTGTGTACTGATCCATCCAAAAGCCAGACCATGGATGAGTATGACCTCTGGCCATTCATCAGCTACTGTTGGACTAAAGCTCCCATCACCTCAAATGGCCAACAGCTGTTTGAGAATGATGAGCATTGTAGTACAAAAACAACTGGAAGGTCAAATTTTCCTACCCCTGGCATAAATATATGTGCAAAAATAACAAAAATGCCACACTACTGGGGAGATATAGCTTTATAGCTCTATAATCTAATATAATGGAGAAATAGAGTGCTAACAGGGGTTTCTATGTAACTGGTACCCCCTTCACTGCTTGCCCATAAATTTGCCACTTACTATGGAAGGTTGGATTTCAATGCTTGCTCAAAGAGTTTCTTGATTAAAGTAAACACTGTATTATATATATATATATATATATATATATATATATATATATATACAGTTGAAACCAGAAGTTTACATACACTATATAAAAAGACACATATGCATGTTTTTCTCACTGCCTTAAAAAATTCTCTCTCTCTCATTATTCTGGCATTTGGCAAATATAAATAATTTTGGTAATCCTAATTGACCTAAATCGGGTAAGGTTTATTCTGATTTCATGTCCGATATTGAGAAAAACATACATATGTGTCTTTTTATATAGTGTATGTAAACTTCTGGTTTCAACTGTATATATATATATATATATATATATATATATATATATATATATACTAGCAATATGTGACAGCGTTGCCTGTCATTGTAGTAGGCTATGTGTTATGTAGCATTTTTTGTTTGAAATGTTGTAGGTGGCATGTTTGTATTGTACATTTCATTTAGCTGTATTGACTGATGTTTTTGTGTACTGTGTGAAGCAGAAAGAATCATATTGCACACATACATAGACACACACAGATACAGTGACATATACAGGCATTGATTATACACACATACGTACATACATGCGTACACACACAAACACACACACATACAGGTATTATTACGGTCCTGTAAGTGCCAGAGGGGTAGGCAAGGCATTGCTCATTGTGTTGCTTAATCCTCTGGCACTGAAGGGGTTAACCAGCTGTCCCAGTATGTAGCGAGAGTCATGGAGTCCACAGTCCCTGAAGTGGACTCTGTACATGCACACTCAGAGGCTGCCAGACAACTGCCGGCCCGGCTCCCTGGCCAGGAAGACGCCTCATCCAAGAGCATTACTAGGGACACAGCCCGGGCACCGAGAGCGGGAACTGAGGAGGAATGGTGTGTGTGGTTGGAGCAAGGATGGTGTATGTTGTTGGAGCAGCTATAGTGCGGCATGTATTTTTTTTGTTCCAGGGTACTTACACAATGCAGGTGTGTGACAGCGGGTAGAGAGCGGCGGTGAAGAAGCTTGTGTGTAAGAGTGTGTACTACAGAGTGGCCCCATCATGGTCTGTCTCCAGCCCCTCAGCCACGGGTAATAGCCACATCCAGCTGCTGCTTGTAGAGAGCTCCTTGAAGGGCTGCATGACCGGGCTGTTGCGGGGTAGAGTGTTGTGCTTCATGAAGGGGACCATGAAGGATTTGGTACTGGGCCTGCCTGCCTCTGAGCTACATGAAGCAGCTGGGCTTCCTGCAGCCGAAAGCATTGTTGTGTTGCGGATACCAGAAATGAAGGTACACTGGAGCCGATCCCACCCTCTCTTTGTTGGATCAGCTCATTGTGTGCCTCAGGTTGGTGGAGGGACCCCTGGGGACTCAGTGTGTGTGTGTGTGGCTTTTGTGTGTGTGTGGCTTTTGTGTTTGTGTATGTGTGGTTTTTGTGTGTGTGTGTGTGTGGCTTTTGTGTGTGTGTGGCTTTTGTGTGTGGGGGGGGGGGCTTTTGTGTGTGTGTGGGGGGGCTTTTGTGTGTGGGGGGCTTTTGTGTGTGGGGGGCTTTTGTGTGTGTGTGTGGCTTTTGTGTATGTGGGGCTTTTGTGTGTGTGTGGCTTCTGTGTGTGTGTGTGTGGCTTTTGTGAGTGTGTGTGTGTGTGTGTGTGGCTTTTGTGTGTGTGTGAGTGTGTGTGTGTGGCTTTTGTGTGTGTGTGTGTGTGTGTGCGGCTTTTGTGTGTGTGTAGCTTGTGTGTGGCTTTTGTGTGTGTGTAGCTTGTGTGTGAGTCTGTGGTGTAGGAGTGAGTGGCAGCCATTTTGTTTTTCAGTCACTTTGATAGTGGTGGGTGGGCTGGATAGTGAGGGCAGGCTAACTCCCTGAATGATTTAAATCACTCCTCCATTGAATCACCCAATGGGAACAGTAACTCCTTACTTAAGCTGAGGTAACATAGCAATACAACACACAGTGATTCTTCAGTTGAGGCAACATAGCAATATGCTGAGGGATCAAATAGAAAGTGGTGTTTGAGGCTTGCCCTCTGTAACATACAGCAAAGCATCTCTCTCTCTTTAAGGAGAAAGGGTGGGAATCAGGAAGCAGGCAGTGGAGGAGTGACAGTTGAAAACAGACAGTAAGGTGACTGAAGAGATGAAAAGAGTTAACCCTTTGAGTGCCAGAGGGGTACGTAACGCATTGCAAAGCAATGTGTTGCGTACCCCTCTGGCACTGAAAGGGTTAAATAAGAGTTGCTATTAAGTTTATCCCTGAGTTTGTATTTTATGGAAACATTACACCCTTGTACTGAAACAGAGTGTATGGAGGGTTACAATTATCTGTGGGAGGTGATGCAGGGTGTGTATGGAGGGTTACAATTATCTGTGGGAGGTGAAACAGAGTGTATGGAGGGTTACAGTTATCTGTGGGAGGTGACAGTGTGTTTGTGGGGTCATGATGAGTGAGAGTGTGTGTGGACCAGGAGATGTTATTGATATCCCCTACTTCAGGAGCAAGTGGCAGCTATGTTTTTTTTTGTCAGTTGGATAGTGGTAGGAGGACTGGAGGGGGCGGACCAACTCTCTGTATGATAAACACGCCCCCATTGAATCACCCAATGGGAGCAGTAATGTCCCCACTGAATCACCCAATGGGAGTTGTGTCTCCTAATGAGACATAAATTATGTAATGAGGCATTCTGTTCAATGTGTGTTTGTTTTCTGAGGAGACATAAATTATGTTCTGTGTGTGAGGTACCATAAATTATGCAATGAGGCTTATTCTTATATATATATATATATATATATATATATATATATATATTTGCAAAGCACTCACTCTGAAATAACTCTATGGCCCAGGTGCGCAATCCCTAAGGGTAGTGTTATATTTCAAAAAGATGGGCAACACCCATGGGACTTTTTCAAAATATTTAATGAAGACATAACTAGCAGGTACAGGTCAACATTTCAGTCCACCAAAGAACCTTTATCAAGACAACAAAATGGAGTTTCACCTCTTGTTTCATGCCCAAGACTGTCCTGGCATTGCTTGTGTAGCTGGTGACATCATCACTCACAGCACTTTGATAGGTTGGTGTTTAGTGGATGCACCGCATTGGTCACAATAATGTACGAGTAACAACTTGTGCAGAAATAAAATTGTTATGAGGCGAAAGTAATAGCATTTTGAATTGATCAATGATGAATGACATCAATATTACTATGAACCTGGCTTCTATATGTCGCAGCGTTCAGATACTAATAGGGGAAAAATATTGCAGAGTCCTTTGTGGTCGCAATGTGCCCCGGGAGGTCAGTTTTGCCAACTCACAGGCTCAGTGTGTCAAGGGCATGTCCCCACTGTAACTTGAGACCGGCTCCAGCACTGAGCTGCCGAGCAGCTCTCAGACACTCCAGTGCATCCAACCGTGGATATACAGAATATGTGAATGCTGCAGGGAAAATTCATGCTACTAAATGAAGTTCATAATGTAAACACCCTATGAAGTAACTGTGGGGTTGGAGAAGCTGAGACTGCTCTACCAGTCTGTTCAAAGTTAAGATTTGCAGTAGGGCCAAAAATTAGTGTACTGAATGGGACCGAAAAGTGTGTGTTCTCCCATATTAGGGGCCATGAGACTGGTTGACAGATTCAAAGTTGGAACATATCAAACATCTGTCTAGAAACAACTAATATTTTAGATACAGTCTTGAAGTTAATGGTCCTTGTAGAGAGATTAGTTAAATCAGAGTTCTGAAAATATAAATCAATGGTCCTTGTAGAGAGATTAGTAGAATCAGAGTTCTTAAAATATACATCTCTTGTTGTTAGTAGTGGACTAAAACCAGAGAAAAATTGGTGAAGACACCCTCAGTTGAGGGTCTAGGTGTTATCAGTAGTAAAGTTAGTGCTGCTTGTGGGATGTACAAGTGTAAGTTATCACATGGTGAGAGTCATAAGACATATCCGCAGATATATAAATGGCACTGGTCAGCTACCCCCTCTCCAACAGAGATAAACTTTGGGGTAAATGTACCTAGTGGAGATTGTATCCCTGGAAAAAATACAGTGACTCTTGTGGTGGCAGATGGGTTCTGTCACATAAGTGAAGTATTTGTGGTACTACAGTAGGCCAGAAACACACCTAGGACTAATTATAATTCTCACCAAATCAACAGCATAGCTATACTTACTCAGTACTACATTGCATGGAAAAAAACAGTTGTTAAAGTGCAGACAGCCACAACAGAGGGATATCGGTTTCTGGCTTCACAATACAAGATCCAGTGTCAAGTCCTATTGTGGGTAGATGTTTCAGATACCAAAGCCCTTATTACAGGGTTCTATGCCCATCTATCCCTGGAGAGACACTAGGACCGATTAAGTTTGTGTGACAAATGACTCAAAGCAATCCTAATGTTAAGGATGGTTTACTGTCATACTATAGCAAGCAGGAAAGAGGTGATCTATATAACTATATATATATTTTTCCCTCTCATCAGCCTGAAAAAAGAAAATAATTCCAGTCAGCCTTTTGTTTCATTTCATTGCATTTAATAAGTGAGAAATAAAGAGCAGATCCAGAGAGATTTTTATTGAACAAATGCATCTGTGGTCTTACTGCACAATGACTGGCATACATTATTTTACCCCAGACTTGCTTCGCTAGCAAGCTTTTGCTATCTCAGTTCTTTGAGATGTTTTTTCTCCTCAGATTGATAAAGAATTGCAGGTTTTCAAATTACTTTGTCTTGCTTCAGGCCTAAACACAGTCTTGGAAAAACAATACTTATTTGCTTTACTTCAAATGAATAACTTTGCGGCAATGGTAACTATAAGTTTCATTCAATTTTAGAAAAATGAGATTTGAAAAACTACCATAGCAATCTATTTATTAAAGGTGCAGTCATGCTTACTTGATATAAATATATATTGTAAGCGATTTACTGTTATTGTAAACCTAGTAAAAAATAAATAAATAAATAAATCACAATTGATATTTCAGTTTCAGAAATAAACAAAGGTGCTTTATAGTACTGTCTTTTGCTTCAAATACACTTGGGGCCACGTTCACATTGAAAAAGTGGTGCAAATCTGTGGGCAATCAAAAGCATCTTAGATGACAAATACAAATTCAAATTTCCATTGATCTTAAAGGGGCTTATAATCCCTTCAATGCTAAATAGGTCTGCACCGATTATGAAGCAATGTAACATAGTAATTTAGGTTGAAAAAAGACTTACGTCCATCTAGTTCAACCCTTTTCCTATTCCTGTTTACCATCGTTGATCCAAAAGAAGGCAAAAAAAAAAAACCCTCAATACAGCAATTTCAAATTCTGCCTTGAATGGGGGGAAAAATTCCCTCTTGATTCCAAATGGCAATCAGATTTATCCTTGGATCAACAAGCACTAACTAAATGTTAAGCCCAATACTAACGTACATAGCCCTCTATGTTCTGCTCTTTTAAATAAGTATCCAGGCCCTTTTTAAAGGCATCTAATGTTTTCAATAGCGCCGCCTCTTCAGGCAGTGAATTCCATACCTTTATTGTCCTTACCATAAAGAAACCCTTCAGATTGTTGTAGATGAAATCTCCTTTCCTCAAGTCTAAGCAGGTGGCCCCTTGTCCTTTGCACTGTTCTGTTAATGAACAGGTCTTTGGAAAGCCCTTTGTATGGGCCCTGAACATATTTATATAGTGTTATCATATCCCCTCTAAGACGCTGTTTCTCTAGTGTGTACAAGTTTAATTTTTCTAGCCTTTCTTCATAACTAAAACTTTCCATTCCCCTTACTAATTTTGTAGCCCTCCTCTGCATTTTCTCTAGTTCCATAATGTCCTTTTTCAGAAAGGGTGCCCAGAATTAAAAAGCATATTCTAGGTGGGGTCTTACAATGGACCTGTAAAGAGGCATAATAATATCTTCCTCCCTTGAGTCAATACCCCTTTTAATACATGCCAATATCTTATTGGCCTTTGCAGCTGCCAGCTGGCACTGTACGCTACTGCTAAGTCTATTGTCTACCATTACTCTCAAATCCTTCTCATTAGTAGATTTCCCCAGAGAAACACCACTATATGTTGCATTTTCATTATTATACCCAAAATGCATAACTTTACACTTGTCTGTACTGAATCTCATTTGCCATTTGCCTGCCCAGTTACTCAATTTGTCCAAATCCTATTGTTATGAAGACACATCCAGTTCAGACTTTATTACCTTACTTAATTTTGTGTCATCGGCAAACACTGATACATGGCTCCCTATGCCCTCTGGGAGGTCATTAATAAACAAGTTGAATGAATTAATGAATTAATATGTTTATTTATATAGCACCACAAGTGTACGCAGCACTTTACAATTTCAGGCTTTAAACAATACAGGGTTATAGGTGCTTCGTAGAGAGAAACATTGGGTGCGAGGTCCCTGCCCGAAAGCATCCAATCTAAAGTGGTAATGGGAGACATACAGAGTACATTAGGGTCAAGTGCTGAATACAGTGCTAGTTTTCATGATAATAGAGGACATCAGTAATGTAAATAATTTATAAGAGCATTCATTGTACAACATCAGTGCCTTCTAGCATGTTGAAATTTTATCCATGAGGTGCATTTTCAAGTGAGATTTGAAAGTTATCAGAAAGGTGCAGTGGCGCAGGTTGGATGGTAGAGCATTCCATAGATACTGAGCAATAAGAGAAAAAGGTTTGGTACGTGACAGAAGGGGAAGAGACAAAAGGAGCTGAGAGAAGACAGTCATTGGCTGAACGTAAGTGGCGGGATGGGGTATAATGGGAGATCGGAGTGGAAATGTAAGAAGGAGTAGAGGAGAGAAGTGTCTTGAAAGAGAGAAGTAAGATTTTGTAAGATATCCGGAGTTTGATAGGCAGCCATTGGAGAGTTTTGAGGAGGAGTGGGGCAGGGACAAACCTAGGTGACAGAAGAGTAATTCATGCTGCAGCATTCTGTATAGATTTAAGTGGTTGAAGATGGGAAGCAGGAATGCCAGACAGAAGAATGTTGCAATAGCCCATGCGGGAGAGGATGATTGCGTGTATAAGAATTTTAGCTGTGGAGGAACAGAGGAAGGGACGGATTTTTGCAATGTTACACAAGAGAAAGCGACAGAATTTAGCGGAGGATAGTAGGTTAGTCAGTTCCTCCTATGTGACTAGTGAGAAAGAGTCCAGAGTGCCAGGAGGGCAACAAGGGAGGCTAGGAGGAGATATACAAGTTGGTATATTATCCTGGATGGAGTCCACTTTGGTTTTGAAGTAGTCAGCAAAGTCTTGTGGCTGTATGGAGTTACCAGGGGAAGCAGATGGAGGGCGAAAGAGGGAGTCAAAGGAAGAGAAAAGTCGTCGGGGGTTGGATTTATGAGTGTTGATTAGTTGTGAGAAGTAATGTTTTTTTGTGAGGGACAGAGCAGAGTTAAAGCAGGAAAGGAGGAATCTGTAGTGGAGAAAGTCTGCCAGAGAGCCAGACTTTCTCCACAGTCGTTCAGCTGAACGGGTACAGGAGCGGAGGAAGCTGGTGTCTTTATTAAGCCATGGCTGTGGGTTAGTTCTGTGAGCCGATCAGAGAGACAGAGGCGCATGCAGGTTCAAAGAGGAGGATAAGACTGAGTTGTATGTTTTGACAAGGCTGTTAGTGTCAGGATTAATGGGAATAGATGAAAGTCCAGTAGCCAGGGAGGACTGGAGAGCCATGAGATTAAGGGATTTGAGGTTACACGTGAAGCGGGGAGAGGAAGCAGGGATTGCGGAAGGTGTATAAGTAGTGCTGAAAGTTAGAAGATGGTGATCTGATAGTGGAAGAGGAGAGATATTAAAATCCGAAATAATGGTCTAGCCGGGGCCTGGTTCTTTAAGTATATGAGTGTATATCCACCATCCCCGGGGCTTTGTCTACCTTAACACCATTCAATTGTTTTAACACTTTTTCTTGTTTTAGCCAATTCCATGCTTGCTGTGACTGTTCTGTAAAAGTAGTTTGCAGATTCTTGTCCATTGGGTCTTCCTTGGTAAAAACAGAAGAAAATATATTATTTAAAATATCTGCTTTCTCTCTGTCCCCAATGACCATCTCACCCGTTTCAGATAACAAGTATCCAGCATTATCAGACTTTAATTTTTTGCCATTAATGTATTTAAACAATTTTTTTGGATTGCTCTTGCTCTCCTTAGCAATATTTTTTTCATTCTCCAGTCTAGCTAGTTTAATCGCCTTTTTACAGGTTTTGTTGGATTTTTTGTATTCTGCAAATGCCTCTGTTGATCCCTCAGCTTTATAATGTTTAAATACCGCTTTCTTGTTATTTAGTTCATGAATGACTTTACTGGTTACCCACATTGGTTTTAATTTGCTTCTTTTGTATTTGTTTCCAACAGGGATAAATTTATATGTATATTTTTGCAATGTTATTTTTGAAGGCAATCCACTTCACTTCTGTGTTTTTTCCTGAAAATATTCTATACCAGCCAATGAAACCAAGGGATGAATTAAACCTGCTAAAGTTGGCCTTTTTAAAATTCAGTGTTTTGGTTGAACCCATACCAAATTGATTTTTTTAATTAATCTCAAACGATACCATGTTATGGTCACTATTCCCCAAGTGCTCCCTTACTTGGATGTTAGAGATAAGTTCTTCAGTATCTGTTATTACCAGATCCAGACACACATTCCCTCTGGTTGAGGTCTGCACTAGATGAGACAAAAAATTGTCATTCAACAAGTTCCAAAACTTACTGCTTTTAGCAGAATTAGTTGTTCCATTTTTCCAGTCTATTTCTGGATAATTAAAATCCCCCATAATACTTCATTTTATCTTTATTTTACTTTGTAGGCATTAAAAAACCATGAAGAACGATATGTCTTATCTCTCAAACCTTTATGGTTTGAGAGATATTCACAAGCAAAGTTTCCCTACACTGAACAAAACAGTCAAGTCTGCCATCTAGTTGTCAGATTTGGAATCCTGTCAGCAGATCAATCAGTTGCACTACAGCAGAGCCGAGATCTCAAGATATAAAAATAACTATTTCATTGGAAAAGTCTAAAAAGTGTGCTTGCAAACCAGGCACACTTTGTACACTATTCGAATGAAGTAGTTCTTCTTATATCTTGCGATCTAAGCTCTGCTGTAGAGCCACGGCTGGTACACGGACCGGATTCCAAATCTGACAGCTAGATGGCAGACTTGACTGTTTTGTTCAGTGAGGGGAAACTTTGCTTGTGAATATCTCTCAAACCATAAAGGTTTGAGAGATAAGACTGATATCGTTCTTCATGTTTTTTTAATGCCTACAAAATAAAATAAAGATAAAATGAAGAATTACTATCCCTTTAAGGACCCATTAGATGGAAGGACCATCATGGGAAAACTTCCTTTAAGGTATTGATGGTCTTCGCACATCATGAAATTCAGGGGTACCTGAGCAGCATGCAGACCTGATTCAGTTGCACAAGAAAATAAAAAGGTCTATGGTCCTTAAGTGCCGACAGCTCAGATAAAAAGAAAATGTATGATCTCTGAATTTTGTCAAGTGTGTGTGTGAGACTTAGTTTAGGTCAGTGAGGGTCAGTCAAGTGAGATTTAGTGTTAGGGCAATGAGAGATGTTCAGATTGGTTAATGTAAGTTCGTGTTAGGGCAGTGAGGAATGGTGATTCAAATTGTTAGTATTAGGGCAGTGAGTGTCATTCAAATACAGCTAGTGTTAGGGTAATGAGAGTCATTAAAATGTTGTGAGTTAGTGTTAGGGCAGTAAGGGTCAGCAAAGTGTTTAGTGTGAGTGAAGTTTTTCATTTTTTCAAATCATTTTTTCATCTTCAATTTTTTATATTTTATTATATACACAGTATGTGTATATATATATATATATATATATATATATATATATATATATATAAACAAAATGATAGTGAGTAAACAGAAGAAAAATCTAAATCAAATTAATATTTGGAATTGTCACCACAATGTGTACTGCATACATTCATCGGCTCTGGGTAGAGGTGGTCTAGCCAACTTCAGCATGAGAGGGGTTAATTTGATTGTATAGGAAGGTGATATTGGAAGGTTTTACATTCCTTTTGAAGCTGGGACCCCTCTGCAAGGTGAGAAATGTCACTGCTGAAGTGCCTCTCAGTGTGGCTTTAATCTAAACTAACTGGCTAAGGTACCATTTAGCAACATCCCTACACAGATAACTAATTCTTTGGATGTGCTAATTGACTTTAGCAGTCAAGAAACACTGTCTTCTGGGTCATATCTAAAATATACCTTAATAATATCTCACAGATTGATAATCCAGCCTCCTAGTGTACATATTTGGAACGGGGAAAACACATCCTGCAATAAGAATACCAACATGGCTAGCCCCAATACAGTGGTGGGTGGGAAATTATTAAGTCTATAAGGCTGAGTAATAAGTAGCAAGTGTGACCTATGTACTCCATAAATTGCAACAAATTCATAGATATGAGAATTATCTTGGTGTCAGGTACAGTAGAAAAATTACCGTCCAAATTTGATATCTGAATTTTGGTTTCCCCAACACACAATGGAGGTGACTTATTGTACTCGCCTCTGTCTCCACCCATAATTACCTCTGGGCCGGCGTGGAAACCTGAGATGAACTGAAATTGTATAAATCTCTGGATAAAAAAAAATGTCTGGTGTGGTTACTATGGGACATGATCTAATTTTGAGTAAGTGGCCATCTTTCCTTGCCGGAGCCCCTTCGGACAGAAAATACTATTACTTTACCATCCAAGTGAGTAAGTTAGGATTTCTGTTATTTTCTCCTTTTTATTTTTATCTGTTTGGTGTGAATAATTTTTCACCTGTTTCTTTATGCACTGTGATTATTGTTTATTCATAATAAATATTCCTTTATTAAGTTTGGCCTTTGTCTGGTAAAGAATCACGTTACCTGAATAGACTAAATTATTTGTAATTTGAAATCACATAGATATTGTGTTAGAACATATTTTGTGGGGTTTTTAGTCTAAATTGCGTGGGGGACCCAGACACCCCCTGTCTTTTTATACATTTAAAGGTTGTCTGGTGGTGGCAGCGTTATGATATTAGTTATATCATTATAATTAAGTGTGGGTGGTGTTAAAGGGGATTTTTTATCATTATTACCAGTATAGGGCAGACAGTTATTGAATTTTTTAACCCTTTCACCACCCACCAAGTCACGTGCATGCTTGGAGTAGGGTCGTTCATGACAGGTATTACCACCCTTTGCCTTCAAAACATCATCAAATCTTCCAGGTACACTTGAACAGAGTTTGTTAAAGGAACTCGGCAGATAGGTTGTTCCAAACATCTTGGAGAAACATCTGTGGATTTAGGCAGTATCAGTTTCTCTCTGTTCACGTAATCACAGACTCAACAATGTTGAGATCAGGGCTCTGTGGGGGCTATACCATCACTTCCAGGACTCCTTGTTCTTCACACTGAACATAGTTCTTAATGACTTTAATTGTATGTTTTGGGTCATTGTCATGTTCCAGAATAAATTTGGGGACAATCAGATGCCTCCCTGATGGTATTGCATGTTGGATAAATATCTGTCTGTACTTCTCAGCATTAAGGAGACCATTAATTCTGACCAAATCCCCCAAACTCTCAAGGAGCCTCAAACCTGCTTCATTGTTGCCTGCAGACACTCATTCTTGTACCACTCTCAGCTCTTCAGTGAACAAAGTGCCTTCTGCTACAGCCAAATATTTCAAATCTTGACTCATCAGTCAAGAGCACCTTCTGGCATTTTTCTGCACCCCATTTCCTGTGTTTTCGAGCATAGTTGAGTTGTTTGACCTTGTTTCCGCATCGGATGTATTGCTTTTTGGCCGTACGATTTCCATGAAGACCATTTCTGACCAGATTTCTCAGGTCAGTAGATGGGTGTACAAGGATCCCACTGTTTTTTGTAAATTCTGAGCCGATGGCATTGCTGGACATCTTCTGATTGTGAAGGAAAGTAAGCATGATGTGTATTTTGTCTGCTGCACTGAGTTTCCATGGCCGACCACTGCATCTACGGTCCTCAAATTGGCCTGTTTCTTTGTGCTTCTTTAAAAGTGCTTGGACAGCACATCTGGAAACCCATGTATACCATGAAAATTCTGCCTGTGGGACACCTTAGACCTTGTGTCTTAAAAACAAGAGAGTAAATAGAATAGAACCTAAATAGGCACTTAACCCACATATAATCTATGAACAAATAGACATCCTAAATGTCTTGTTGCTGTGATTAGTCTTGCCATGGTGTATGACTTTTGACATTAAACTGTTTTCAGCAACCTCATCTTGTTAGCCGAGTTCGGTTGTTCCTCACCCAGTGTCATTCCTCCTACACAGCTATTTTTGTTTCAGTTAATGATTGTGTTTCAACCCACATATAAAATTGATATCATTAGCACCTATTTGGCACTACTGTTTAATCATACACCTGACTATATGACTACAAAATCCCTGACTTTGTGCAAGTGTACCTAGAAGCATTGATGCTGTTTTGAAGGCAAGGAGTGGTCACACCTAATATTGATTTGATTTAGATTTTTCTTCTGTTCCCTCAATATCATTTTGTTTATTCATAACAATAAACTATTAACCTGTCTATTTTTGCAACCATTCTTACTTTACAGCATTTTTTTTACATATTTCAAAGACTATTGCATAAGTACTGTATATATAAAATCACTCTCATGGGTCGATGCCTTACCATGCGTGGCGAGAGTATTTGATTGTGTGTCAATGAGGCTGAGAACTATGCCACTGGTAGCATATTCTCCTGGAAGGGTCACCCAAGTTGGACAGATCAAATCTGAGACACCAGACTAAATCTATTCAAAATCTGCAAACCCTCAGTGCACCAGTATAGCAAATTATAGTCCATTCCCTCAGCATCACAACAAAAACAATGGGACCCCTGATTTCCCAAACCCAATAATACCTACATTGTCCATTGTGAACTGGGGAAATAGTGTCATCATCATCATCATCATCATCATCATCAAAGCAGGCACAGGAAGAAGTGGGTAGCAGTGTGAGCAGGACAATTCAGCTGCCTATGCCAGCTACTACTGCTGCCAGTGTACCTTCTGAGGAGAAGATGATTGAAAGTGTGAAAGCAGTGGACTAATTCACACTTGTCATCTACAAGCAGTTCCATTACTTCTACACAGCAGATAGAGATTGGTGGGAGCGAATCATCTTATCCTGTCTCATATCACTGCTGTTGATCCCATTACCTTAGAGCTGACTAATTGTCCTGCTACTTAGACAACTCAGTAGCAGCAGCCATTTACCACTGGCCACCATTACATGAACAATTGCATTAGGTCAGTAGGGCATCATTTTTTTTGTTTCAGGGGCCAGGGTTTGCTCTTGGCAAGCCAGATGCCCATGCAAACCAATTGTTTGGGCTTGTTACTAACAAGCCTAAATCCTAGACATCATGTTTTCCTCAGTGCTTGTGCTTACAACAAGCCTAAGTCCTACAAATCAATTTTCCTCAGGGCTTGTGCCTATAACAAGACCAAGTCCTACAAATCAATTTATTCTCAGGGCTTATGTTTGTCTAACCTGACTCCTGCGCAGTGCACAACACACAAATATCTTTCAGGTTTTTATTTAGCCTTCTGCTATGCTTCCTAGCCATTATTTATAATGAGAAATAAAGAAAATATAAAAAAATGGGGTTGTCATAGTAATTGCCATGATGGGGAGGAAACTGTTAATTTTTCTTTTTAAGCCAAATTCCCTGAAAGTCTGTTTTTAAAATGTGTTTAAACTACCTTATGTAACAGAAACAATGAACCTCTTTTCCTCTATGGAGGGGGGAAACATCTGGGTGGATTTTAGGGGGCTTTATGATAATTTTCCAGACAATAAGTCTAAAGCAAACTCATTATCTTCTGTGAAAATCTGGGAGGAAGATATACTCCCATATGGGAAAGTCCGGTAGGATGACATGTTTATGTGATGTATGATAAGGTCCAAATTCCTATTTTTTTTCAGAAAACACAGACCAGGTGTAATTTTAGGTGTGAATTTTAATGTGGAGTAAGAGCACCATCTCTAGGGTATATAGTATCAATACTAGTGTTTGTAAAATGTTTCCTATGTGAATTAAAATTTTAGATTGTCCAATCAGGTAATACTGATGATGTCACTGTATAATGAGATGGATTTTAATCCAATCAGAGGAGATTCTGATAAGGGTAATTTTACATTATAAATATGTAAGTTTTTAGAGAGAAAGGGGCTTTTTCCTCTTGGTTTCCTGGCTCTTAAATTCCTGTTCTGTTTTCCTGAAGTGTACCTGGCTGGCTGGTAAAGAGATAATAAGAAACACTTATTGGACTGGTAACTATATCTTTCCTTATTTTAATTATACAAAATTCAGAATCAAATATATATTTCTTCTATATTTGAAGAAACATAATTTTTCTTATAATTTGTCTTAATCGGACTGGCCACCCAATTGTGGCCAATTATAATAAGCTATATTGACTGTAGTAATTCTGAATTAAGCAGAATTCATTAATGAATTGGTAAATTGTTATATTTTGTCAGATAATTGTAAGTAGTTGATAGCAGTGAGAATTATATATCCTTGTTTATAAATTAGTTAATATAATTGTTGATATTTCTATAATATACTGTGTTTCTTGAAAGGTTGTTATACTATTTGATCTGGGGGAATTCTTTGAATTCATTTATTAACCCTTCGACTGCTATTTGTCTATTTATTTTGAGGGGTTTTTTTGGCTTTCTTTGTGCATGTTTTTGGGTCTAATCTTTTGTACAGTGAGAAGTTTATTTAAACCTCACACTAGACAAAAGAAGTTGCCATCTTGGGTGTGGCATCCTATATACTAAGTGGATTAACCCTTGGAGTACTCTATAGGTTTTACATAGGATTGCTATGGTCATGTTTATGAAGTTGGTATACTGTCTAGACATAAATTATTGGATTGATTCTAAGTATATTCTTGGTATTATCTATTATTGACTATATTAATTGCAATTTATATGTTTTATTCAGAAGGTATGCAATATTTGAAATCAGTAGATAATTAAATTATAGTGATTTAAATCTGGGATTTTATTCCAGTTAGTTTCTCTAAATTTTGCTATTGCATATGGTACAAGGAGAATTGTCAGAGGACTGGACTTAATATTAAAGCTGACTCACCTGATAACCTACCTTAAACCTCAATTAGCATAGTTTATACAGTTTCTGGGGCAGAGGTATTCACATATGCTGCTGCCAACTGTATTTTAATTAATTGTAAGGATCAATTATCCTTTTCTATGCTGCTGGGTTCAATTATTGTAATTTAATACCTCTGAACATACCTATGTGTGGTTGATCCTTCAATTGCTGGTAATCCTAACAGTGATGACTGTGGTTTGAGTTAATGTCTCCCTCCTCCTCACTCGCTCAAACCTAACCACATGCCCTCTCGACCCAATCCCATCTCAGCTCACCCAAGAACTCTCCCCTCTACTAACTCCAATCCTTACTCACTTATTCAACCTCTCTTTGTCAACCGGCACCTTCCCATCCTCTTTCAAACATGCACTAATCACTCCCATCCTAAAAAAACCCTCCCTGGACCCAAACTCATTGTCAAATTACCGGCCAATTTCCCTACTCCCATTTGCCTCCAAGCTTCTCGAGCGCCTTGCATATAACCGGCTCACTAAATTCCTCTGCTCCCATTCCCTGCTAGATCCCTTGCAATCCGGATTCCGCCATCATCACTCCACTGAGACTGCCCTTACTAAAGTGGCCAATGACTTGCTCTCAGCCAAGTCTAAAGGCCACTACTCCCTACTCATTCTTTTGGACCTGTCAGCCGCATTTGACACAGTCGATCACCCACTCCTCCTCCAAGCCCTCCACTCCCTAGGTCTCTGCGACACTGCACTCTCCTGGTTTTCATCTTATCTCTGCAACCGCTCCTTCAGTGTTTCATACTCCGGCTCCACTTCCCCACCCCTCCCACTGTCTGTTGGTGTGCCCCAAGGATCAGTACTGGGACCCTTGCTCTTCTCAATCTACACTGCTTCCCTTGGAAAACTAATAAACTCCTTTGGGTTTCACCATCATCTCTATGCTGATGACACCCAAATATATCTTTCCTCCCCAGACCTCTCTCCTTCCCTCCTGTCCCGAGTGTCTGACTGTCTGTCTGCTGTGTCTTCCTGGATGTCCTCCCATCAACTCAAACTTAACCTTAGCAAAACTGAACTAATTCTCTTCCCTCCATCTACAACCAGCCTTATCCCAAACATTACCCTCACCGTTAACAACACTTCCATCACACCAACCCCTACAGCACGCTGCCTGGGGGTCACATTTGACTCTGCCCTATCCTTCATTCCTCACATCCAGTCAATCTCCAACTCATGCCGCCTCCACCTCCGCAACATCTCTAGAATCCGACCCTTTCTCACAGAAGACACTACCAAAATTCTAATCCAAACACTCATCATGTCCCGTCTTGACTACTGTAACTCTTTACTAATTGGCCTGCCTATCACCCGACTAACCCCGCTACAGTCCATAATGAACTCTGCTGCAAGACTAATCTACCTCACTCATCGCTTCTCTAACACCACACCCCTCTGTCAGTCCCTACACTGGCTCCCGTTAGCATACAGAGTAAAATTCAAAACTCTGGTGCTAACTTATAGAGCCCTCACTAACACTGCACCCCCCTATATTTCATCTCTCATTTCCAAATATACTCCCGCCCGCCATCTTCGCTCTGCACATGACCTTCTGCTCTCCACAGCTCTTATCACATCCTCCCACTCCCGCCTGCAGGACTTCTCCCGTGCTGCACCTGAGCTGTGGAATTCTCTCCCCCGCCCCATTAGACTCTCCCCCAGCCTTCAAATCTTCAGACGCTCCCTGAAGACTCACCTCTTCAGGGAGGCCTATCAACTGCCTCCATAAACATCATCACCAAGATTCACCCCTTGCACGAACTACTGCACTCAACGGCACTTCTCACTCCCACCCACTGACTGGCAGTTCATGTGGCAGGAGGCACTTAAACACAATAGCACTTACTCCTTCTGTATCAAACCTACCTTCCTCTAGACTGTAAGCTCTCACGAGCAGGGCCCTCTGATCCTCCTGTTCTACACATCTGATTGTACTATTTAATACCTCTGTATGTCTATTCCCCAATTGTACAGCGCTGCGGAATTAGTTGGCGCTATATAAATAAAGAATAATAATAAAGAATAATAATAATAATGTGTATCTATTGAAATTGGTATCCACTCATTTATGTCATTGTTGCTTACACTTTTTATATATATAGTATTTACTTAAATAAATTATATATATTATTGCACACATGCGTAATTGATTATTTAATCAATTCTTTACTGTGAAGTAGCGTGTCAATTCCTAGTATTGTATAAAGTTCTCAAAATTATATTACTTATCAATTTATGTGAAGATATCAAACCTAATTGTTTCTTTTGTTTAACCCTTTCTTGGATACCTTCGAAAGGGTAACTAAAGTCCAAACTCAATGTAGCACATGTATATGGTAGTGGTGGAACTTTTGGTGGGACTTTGACAAACTGCAGGAGGAGAGAGGGATCACCATATTTTTTATTGCACACGCATCAGTAACCATGGCTGCAGTCAGTTTTTGGACTACCACTTTACTCGTATGTTCCTGCAGAGCTCCTATTCCTTTCACCCACTACCCCTTGTATGTATATATATGTTTACGGGCTATTATGCAACTACTGTCTGTTTTATTGTAAAGTACGCAATAAAACTGATTGCATGTGATGTCTTTCCTGGGCACTCTACAAAATATCTCGACAAGTATCAGTCTGCCCTAGTCACAGCTGATGTCAGGGTCCCTGTCTGTCAGGTGCCAATTTTTTATTTTATTTTTTTAATTTTCTAAGTAACTGCACCCCCCATTCCAGTAAAAAAAAAAATCCTGTTCCCACATTCCCCACACTCCACAAACACAGAGATACCAGCTAGATCAGGATTAAACTTGGGTTACGGCTGCATGTGTCTTCCCAGTTAATCGCATAGAATGTTAGTGTATTTGGGGAACTCTGCTTTGCTCCCTTCTCACACCCCCAGACTTCCCTGTCCCTGCCACAGAGATAACAGCCAGATCAGAAAGGAACTTTGATCACGGCTGCCAGTCAGTCACACAAGATGTTGGAGCACTTGAGGTCAACCTCCTTTCTCCCTTCCTGTCCCCCCAGAGTGTCCCCAAACTTCCCTAAGGAAGAGAACAAATGTCCTGCCCACAAGACACCCTAACTAAGCTTCAACTCATTTTTATTAGGCGGTCTTCACTTGATGACAAATTTGCTGCTCTCTCTTCCTCTCACAAACACAGAAGGACTTGCTGTGGGACCCTGAGAACCATTTCATGCTATGCCTGTGGAAATAAAGACAATTTGCTATGTGGTGGTGTCAATTCAATGCAATGAGTAAGGTGAAGAAAAAAAAAAAAAATATATATACATATATATATATATATATATATATATATATATATATATATATATATCTTATCAAGAAGAGTATTTACAAACACTGGACCATCATTACAACTGATGCTACTCTACATAATGTTAATCCCAGTCCTCCAATGTTTTGCTATAAATGTGGAAAAAAATGTAAAAGACATCCTGGTGAAAACGGACCCTTATAAATGTTACATAAAAGAAACACAAACTAAACTGAAAGGATGCTATAAAAGCATGTCTTGTACCACTTGCAACTTTTTAATGATGGTTACTTCTTTTAGACATCCACATAAGGGCTTCAGGATTTCAATCAGACATAATTTAACCTGTTCCAGTCAATATGTGGTGTATATCATACTTTGCCCACATACATAAAACTTATGTATGTGAGCAAGACCACAAGTACTTTCAGAGAAAGGATGGCCAATCACCGATCAGCTGTACGTGCGGCTTTGGAAGCTAAGTCTAATGTGAGCACAAGACAAATGTTTAGGATTAAGGACCAACTGGTGGCTATCGATTTTGCAACTTCGAATCATACATTGGCAAGTTTGGGATACATGATGATTGACTGGGTTCCACCACCCAGAAGAGTACTACTCCAAAAAGAAGCAAGATGGATCCATTACTTAGACACGGTAGCCCCAGGGGCCTTAATGAACAATTACGTTTAAATTGCTTTATATGACAATTGACTTTTCCATTGATCTTCATTAGTGATGAGCAAGCATGCTCGGCCGAAGCTCGGTTCGGCTCGAGCATCGCTCTGCTCGGCACATGGCGGTACTCGTACGAGTACCGCATGTGCTCGCCCGCCATGTTCGGGTCTCCTCCCCGCACGTTTCGCGGCTGCTGCGCAGCCAATAAACGTGCAGGGAGGCTCTGACATCAGTGTAATGCCAGCAGCCATGTTGGCTACTGGCATTACACTGATTGGCTGGCCAGAACCCGTGATGGGGTGCTGTATAGCACCTGACCAGCGAGTTCGGCTCAGTCTTAGCCAGGGAGAGATGAGGATAGGAAGGGAAAGTCAGTGTAGGGAGAAGAAAAGCGATTTAAAAAAAAAAAAAGACCCAAAAGTCATTTTTAGGACTACTGTGTGTGGGAGCAGCAGTTTATTTTGTTTGGGGGGGCAGAGATATAAAAAAAAAAACTTCACATATTCTGTTCACTGTGCCTAGCCGCAGATTAGCAGCACATTCTGTTTAGTGTGCAAAGTTGCAGATTAGAGCACATTCTGTTCAGTGTGCAAAGTTGCAGATTAGCAGCACATTCTTTTTAGTGTGCAAAGTTGCAGATTAGAGCACATTCTGTTCAGTGTGCAAAGTTGCAGATTAGCAGCACATTCTTTTTAGTGTGCAAAGTTTCAGATTAGCAGCACATTCTGTTTAGTGTGCAAAGTTTCAGATTAGAAGAACATTCTGTTTAGTGTGCAAAGTGTAAAATATCAAAGTCACATATTCCATTCACTGTGCGTAGCCGCAGTTAAGAAGCACATTCTGTTTAGTGTGCAAAGTTGCATATTAGGAGAACATTCTGTTAACTGTTCAAACTGTAAAATGTCAAAGTCACATATTCCATTCACTGTGCGTAGCCGCAGTTAAGAAGCACATTCTGTTTAGTGTGCAAAGTTGCATATTAGGAGAACATTCTGTTAACTGTGCAAACTGTAAAATATCAAAGTCACATATTCCATTCACTGTGCGTAGCCGCAGTTAAGAAGCACATTCTGTTTAGTGTGCAAAGTTGCATATTAGGAGAACATTCTGTTAACTGTTCAAACTGTAAAATATCAAAGTCACATATTCCATTCACTGTGCGTAGCCGCAGTTAAGAAGCACATTCTGTTTAGTGTGCAAAGTTGCATATTAGGAGAACATTCTGTTAACTGTTCAAACTGTAAAATATCAAAGTCACATATTCCATTCACTGTGCGTAGCCGCAGTTAAGAAGCACATTCTGTTTAGTGTGCAAAGTTGCATATTAGGAGAACATTCTGTTAACTGTTCAAACTGTAAAATATCAAAGTCACATATTCCATTCACTGTGCGTAGCCGCAGTTAAGAAGCACATTCTGTTTAGTGTGCAAAGTTGCATATTAGGAGAACATTCTGTTAACTGTGCAAACTGTAAAATATCAAAGTCACATATTCCATTCACTGTGCCGAGCCGCAGTTAAGAAGCACATTCTGTTTAGTGTGCAAAGTTGCATATTAGGAGAACATTCTGTTAACTGTTCAAACTGTAAAATATCAAAGTCACATATTCCATTCACTGTGCCGAGCCGCAGTTAAGAAGCACATTCTGTTTAGTGTGCAAAGTTGCATATTAGGAGAACATTCTGTTAACTGTGCAAACTGTAAAATATCAAAGTCACATATTCCATTCACTGTGCGTAGCCGCAGTTAAGAAGCACATTCTGTTTAGTGTGCAAAGTTGCATATTAGGAGAACATTCTGTTAACTGTTCAAACTGTAAAATATCAAAGTCACATATTCCATTCACTGTGCCGAGCCGCAGTTAAGAAGCACATTCTGTTTAGTGTGCAAAGTTGCATATTAGGAGAACATTCTGTTAACTGTGCAAACTGTAAAATATCAAAGTCACATATGCCATTCACTGTGCGTAGCCGCAGTTAAGAAGCACATTCTGTTTAGTGTGCAAAGTTGCATATTAGGAGAACATTCTGTTAACTGTTCAAACTGTAAAATATCAAAGTCACATATTCCATTCACTGTGCTGAGCCGCAGTTAAGAAGCACATTCTGTTTAGTGTGCAAAGTTGCATATTAGGAGAACATTCTGTTAACTGTTCAAACTGTAAAATATCAAAGTCACATATTCCATTCACTGTGCGTAGCCGCAGTTAAGAAGCACATTCTGTTTAGTGTGCAAAGTTGCATATTAGGAGAACATTCTGTTAACTGTTCAAACTGTAAAATATCAAAGTCACATATTCCATTCACTGTGCGTAGCCGCAGTTAAGAAGCACATTCTGTTTAGTGTGCAAAGTTGCATATTAGGAGAACATTCTGTTAACTGTTCAAACTGTAAAATATCAAAGTCACATATTCCATTCACTGTGCGTAGCCGCAGTTAAGAAGCACATTCTGTTTAGTGTGCAAAGTTGCATATTAGGAGAACATTCTGTTAACTGTGCAAACTGTAAAATATCAAAGTCACATATTCCATTCACTGTGCCGAGCCGCAGTTAAGAAGCACATTCTGTTTAGTGTGCAAAGTTGCATATTAGGAGAACATTCTGTTAACTGTTCAAACTGTAAAATATCAAAGTCACATATTCCATTCACTGTGCCGAGCCGCAGTTAAGAAGCACATTCTGTTTAGTGTGCAAAGTTGCATATTAGGAGAACATTCTGTTAACTGTGCAAACTGTAAAATATCAAAGTCACATATGCCATTCACTGTGCGTAGCCGCAGTTAAGAAGCACATTCTGTTTAGTGTGCAAAGTTGCATATTAGGAGAACATTCTGTTAACTGTTCAAACTGTAAAATATCAAAGTCACATATTCCATTCACTGTGCTGAGCCGCAGTTAAGAAGCACATTCTGTTTAGTGTGCAAAGTTGCATATTAGGAGAACATTCTGTTAACTGTTCAAACTGTAAAATATCAAAGTCACATATTCCATTCACTGTGCGTAGCCGCAGTTAAGAAGCACATTCTGTTTAGTGTGCAAAGTTGCATATTAGGAGAACATTCTGTTAACTGTTCAAACTGTAAAATATCAAAGTCACATATTCCATTCACTGTGCGTAGCCGCAGTTAAGAAGCACATTCTGTTTAGTGTGCAAAGTTGCATATTAGGAGAACATTCTGTTAACTGTGCAAACTGTAAAATATCAAAGTCACATATTCCATTCACTGTGCCGAGCCGCAGTTAAGAAGCACATTCTGTTTAGTGTGCAAAGTTGCGTATTAGGAGAACATTCTGTTAACTGTGCAAACTGTAAAATATCAAAGTCACATATTCCATTCACTGTGCCGAGCCGCAGTTAAGAAGCACATTCTGTTTAGTGTGCAAAGTTGCATATTAGGAGAACATTCTGTTTACTGTGCAAAGTTGCAGATTTGCAGCACATATTCCGTGTAATATGAAGAAGGCGGGTAAAAAGGGACGGGGAAGTGGACGTGATCCTGATAGTTCAGGGCGCGGGTCAGGACGCGTAGAAACTGTGCCTGGTGCCAGAGCACAAGACAGAAAGACATCCACCATACCTAGCTTCATGTCTCAGTTTACAGGGCGTCGCAGGACATCACTCTCGAGGTCCGACCACTGCGAACAGGTGGTCGGTTGGATGTCAGCTGATACTGCTTCCAGTCGGTTAAGCACCACCCTGTCTTCCACCAAGTCCACTCTCAGTAGCCAAGAGTCTGGTCAACATAATCCTCACCCTGATCATCCTTCCTCCCACCATAGAGGATCTGGTCAAAGAAGTGATCCCACACTGGGATATAGTGAGGAGCTCGTCTCATCACCAATCCTTAATTTGAACCTCTCTCCAAGCACGCTTGCAGAGGAACATGACATCTTGTGCCCTGATTCACAACCTCTAGAGGGTACCCAATCACAAGAAGATGACAGAGGGGAACGGCATTTAAGGGCAAAGGAAGTGGATGATGATGATGATGAGACACAGTTGCCATTAAATCAACCACTATTACTGTCTCAAGACCTTGATGAGGAGGATGATATACAGTTGTCAATGACTGAGTATGTGGTGGGATCAAGACATGAGGAGGATGATCAGAGTGAGGAAGTGGAGGAGGACTTGGTGGACGATGAGGTGACTGACCCCACCTGGGAAGGTGTAGAGCCGAGCGATGACAGCAGCCCTGAGGGTGAGCCATCTGCAGCACCGCAACAGGCTGGAAGAGGCAGTGGTGTGGCTACAGAAAGAAGGCGGACCGCACCAAACCGGCCTGCAAATGTTCCACGGAGCACCCCCTTGCGTAAATCTCCCTTGCCAAGGGGTAGGTGTTCCGCGGTATGGCGTTTTTTTAAGGAAAGTGCGGACGACAAAAGAATTGTAGTTTGCAACCTGTGCCACACCAGAATGAGCCGAGGCATGAACACTAGAAACCTCACCACCACCAGCATGATCCGACACATGGCATCCAAGCACCGTAATAAGTGGGAGGAACGCCCGGATCGCCCATCTGTGTCTGCAGGCCACACCACTGCCTCCTCTTCCCCTGTTTTCGGTGCCGGCCAATCGCCTGTCGAAGGCGCAGGCCCGCATACCTCCCGCCCTGCACCTGTACCATCTGAAGCACCATCAGCGACCACATCCACTTCCCTGTCCCAGCACAGCGTCCAAATGTCGTTACCCCAGGCATTTGAGCGCAAGCGAAAATACCCAGCCACCCACCCACAGGCCATAGCACTAACCTCACACCTTTCCAAATTACTGGCCATCGAAATGCTGCCATTTAGGCTTGTGGAGACTGAGTCCTTCCGCAGCCTGATGTCAGCAGCTGTCCCTCGGTACGAAGTCCCCAGCCGCCACTACTTTTCCCGGTGTGCCGTCCCTGCCTTACACCACCATGTGTCCCGTAACATCACCCGTGCCCTGACCAACGCAGTTACTGGGAAGGTCCACTTAACGACTGACACATGGACAAGTGCTTGTGGCCAGGGACGCTACATTTCCCTGACGGCACACTGGGTGAATGTCGTGGAGGCTGGGAGCGACTCGGACCCTGGGATGGCACAGGTGCTACCCACGCCGAGGATTGCGGGCCCTACCTCCATCAGGGTTTCTGCCAGCACCTACGTTATTGGCTCCTCCTCCTCCGTTTCCACCTCCGAATTCTCTGCGCGCAGCGCCACTCACCCATCAGCCGGTAGCTGGAAGCAGTGTAGCACTGCAGTGGGGAAGCGTCAACAGGCCGTGCTGAAGCTGATCTGCCTTGGGGACAAACAGCACACGGCCTCAGAGCTGTTGCAGGGGATTAGTCACCAGACCGAGCAGTGGCTCTCGCCACTCAACCTGCAACCAGGCATGGTTGTGTGTGATAATGGGCGTAACTTGGTGGCGGCTTTGGAGCTCGGCAAGTTCACACACGTACCATGCCTAGCGCATGTATTTAATTTAGTGGTTCAGCGATTTCTAAAAACCTACCCCAATTTGCATGATCTCTTGACCAAGGTGCGCCGCGTGTGTGCACATTTCCGTAAGTCATCTACAGCTTCAGCCGGCCTGTTGAAGCTGCAGCAGCGCTTACATTTGCCAGCTCACCGGCTGCTGTGTGACGTGAGCACGCGCTGGAGCTCCACCTTCCACATGTTGGCCCGGCTTTGTGAGCAGCAGAGGGCAGTAGTGGAGTACCAGCTGTTACACGGTCGTCGCCTCTCCGTTCAACTTCCTGTAATCAGAAGTGAGGAGTGGGAATGGATGTCAGACCTCTGTGAGGTTTTACGCAATTTTGAGGAATCGCCACAGATGGTGAGTGGCGATAACGCTATTATCAGTGTAACCATCCCACTTCTGTGTCTACTGAAACGCTCGCTGCTCACAATTAAAACCGACGCTTTGCATGTGGAAGAGGTGGAAATGCGTGAGGAAGAGCTTACACAAGGTGATAGCCAGAGCACCCTCACTTCGTCTTCTCAGCGACAATTGGAGGAGGCGGAGGAGGAGGAGGAGGAAGACACGGTTGCCTCCGCTACAGAGGGTAGCCATGGAACTTTAGTTCCATCTCTTCAGCGTGGGTGGGCAGAAGAGGAGGAAGAGGATGAGGAGATTGAGAGTCATCCTCCTGGTGAGGACAGCGAAATCTTGCCTGTTGGTAGTCTGGCACACATGGCTGACTTTATCTTAGGCTGCCTTTCCCGTGGCCCACGCGTTATACGCATTTTAGACAACACGGATTACTGGGTGTTCACCCTTCTGGACCCCCGCTACAAAGAGAATTTCTCATCTCTCATTCCTCCGGTGGAGAGGACAAGCAAAATGGTGCAATACCAGAAGGTTCTTGTCGAAAAATTGCTCCAAAATTTTCCATCTGACAACGCTGGCGGCAGAGTACGTGCTACCTTGGCCAACCGAGAAGGGGAGAAAAGGAGAGCACACAGCAGTTCCGACAAAGGCAGGGCAACACTCTCCAAGGCGTGGGACACCTTCATGACACCCCGCCAGCACCCTCACCCTGATGCACAGCCTAGTGTCACAAGGAGGGAAAAGTTTTGGAAGATGGTGAAGGAGTACGTAGCAGACCGTGTCAGCGTCCTCAATGATCCCTCTGTGCCTTACAACTACTGGGTGTCCAAGCTGGACACGTGGTATGAACTGGCACTCTACGCCTTGGAGGTGCTGGCCTGCCCTGCCGCCAGCGTTCTGTCTGAGCGGGTATTTAGTGCTGCTGGTGGCATCATAACAGATAAGCGTATCCGCCTTTCCACCGAAAATGCTGATAGGTTGACACTTATAAAAATGAACAAGGCCTGGATTTCCCCTGACTTCTCCACTCCACTGGAGGAAAGCCCCGGGGGAACATAAAGTCACTTTATATATGTTATTTACAATGATGGGAATACTCTGTATTCCCATTCACCCTTTCCACCCAAAAAACGGGTATATGGTTGACTCTCTTCCATATGCCCAGTGATATAATTTTTATATAGGGCCAGCTCACCAGCGGGCCCAGTGATATAATTTTTATATAGGGCCAGCTCACCAGCGGGCGCAGTTTGACAATTTTTGTATAGGTCAGCTCACCAGCGGGCCTTCTCATATAATGTTTTATTGGGTCAGCTCTCTAGCGGGCCCTCTCATATAATGTTTTATAGCGTCAGCTCACTAGCGGGCCTTCACATATAATGTTTAGGATGGTCAGCTCCGCAGCAGACCCTCACCCATAATGTTTTAGATGGTCGGCTCAGCGCACGTTTCCCTCTTAATCATGGCCCCAGTTCAGAAAAATCGAGGAAATTTTTGGGAGAATTTGCCTCTGCGCACGTTTCCCTCTTAATCATGGCCTCAGTTCAGAAAAATCGAGGAAATTTTTGGGAGAATTTGCCTCTGCGCACGTTTCCCTCTTAATCATGGCCTCAGTTCAGAAAAATCGAGGAAATTTTTGGGAGAATTTGCCTCTGCGCACGTTTCCCTCTTAATCATGGCCTCAGTTCAGAAAAATCGAGGACATTTTTGGGAGAATTTGCCTCTGCGCACGTTTCCCTCTTAATCATGGCCTCAGTTCAGAAAAATCTAGGAAATTTTTGGGAGAATTTGCCTCTGCGCACGTTTCCCTCTTAATCATGGCCTCAGTTCAGAAAAATCGAGGAAATTTTTGGGAGAATTTGCCTCTGCGCACGTTTCCCTCTTAATCATGGCCCCAGTTCCGAAAAATCGATGAAATTTTTTGCAGAATTTGCAGATGATATACAAGTAAATATACAGCAAATACTGTTTGGTAACAATTTTTCGCCTAAAGTCGTTTTTATCTGCCTTTTTGTGTGTTTTACGGTCAGTCTGTAAAAATGGCGTACTACGGGCGAAAGATCGTTCCCAGCAGCGATGTTGGAGTCCAAGATGCATCCAGACATCCTCCCTATGCTGTCCCTGAACCATTTCTGTGGTGTTTCCATCCTTTTCTGCCCTTTTCCTATGGACCAGGCACCCTCCCCTCATCAGAGCAGGGGGTGCCTGGTGTAATGCTCGAGTCCTCCCATTGACTTCAATGGGGCTCGGGTGCTCGGCCGAGCACTCGAGCCTCCGGGGGCGCTCGGTCAGAGCACCCGAACACCCGAGCATTGGGGTGCTCGATCATCACTAATCTTCATACAATATTGATATACCAGGGAACTATGGGCGTGATCTATTTTTGTGGGCCATGATTACTAAGATTCCATGGCTCTGGGCTTGCCTAAGAGAACATTGGTTTGGGGTATCCTATGCATACAATGACTAATTCATTTCAATGTATCTCTTAGAGCTATAATACAGTGACTGTGATTTTGTGTCACTTATGTGCTCCATCGTGCACATAGCACATAGCAGTTTTTTATTTTTGTTTTAGTTAATTACCTTGTCACATGATACGTCATGTGTTTTCTTTTTTCCTTTATTTCTGTGCTATGTTGACAGCAGCAAATTTGCTGGAGTGCCCCTGTGTGCCCGCCACTCACTTTCTCTCTTCTATGTAAATGTGTTCAGTATGTGTCTATATGCAATATTAATTCTCGTGTTCATGTGATGGATAGTTTTGGCACTAGAGAGGATGGGCTCAGTTTGTTTTGCACATGCCATATTTTAATTCACCTTATTGCATCGTTCTTTCACAAATTTGGAGATTTCAGTAACCTAAATGGTTTCGTACCTCATCAGCTGAGAGATGGATCATGATTGACTACTCCCCTTAAATCGAACCCTGTGGTTGTCTGTTTAAATCAGCCCGTGTACAGCCAGGGGTGATGGTCAGTTAAGGACTCATACAATGAGACGCTAATAAAACCTAGTGATGGATGATTGCACAACACAGAATCTTTAAATGGGACTCCGTGCTGCTACAAAGTAGCACACGTAGAGCCAAGATTCAGCTCAGGTGACTTTCTCTATACACGGTATGGATTTCATGCTATGATAGCTCCTTGGACTGCTCTTCCATCATGTGCCTCTTTCCACACTTTCCACATACTTATATCGGACATCTTAACAATATTATTCCATTTTTTATTCTCCTTGGCCCATTCGGGTGCCGGACGTGCATACATGCATGCAGATGTGCATGTCCCACACACGGGGGGGTTAGACGATCACATTGCAATTTGTTTGGGGGCATTTAGGGGCTCTCTTAGAGATCCCAAAGTAGGGATCTCTTCTGTCTATTGGAGCACATTATTCTTTGTATTCATTCAGTTCAGCATGGTGATAGCCTCCATCGCTGAACGGGTTAATTTTGTGATTTATTTTTTTAGATTTATTTCACTTTTCTTTACTTTCTTGTTTATTTTGTTTTGCTTATGTTAAAGAGTAAAGTAGGTTCATAGTTTAGAGTTATTTTATTTTTTGGGTACAGTACTTGATGACTCTGTCTTTAGAGTCAAGGTCAATTGCCTCATGCACGTTGTACGTCCCAATACACGGGGTTGGGTACATAAGGTCAGTATTTGATGTGTTTGCTTGAGTCTTGAGGAAGGCCCAGTTGGGGCCGAAATGTTGACTTAATAAACAATATCTTTTTTTTTTTACAAAACCTTTTGAGTGCTCTTCCCATTGTTATTACCGCTTAATAACTCACACTTTATTTATATTTTTGAAGCAGCACCCAGATACTATTCTTGTTTTAGAAGTAAGGAGTGCCCTACAACATCTATTTATATAGATAGGCACACACACACACACATCACACCACTCCACCAACACCATATACATCTGCTACATTCATTGTAGGTTGTACCATTTTTTAATCTCTAAAATCTCTTTAAAATAATGGTTAGTTAGCACACCAGCAGGCTTACAGAGAAAACAACTCAATAAATATTTGTGTATGCAGTCTTGCCAAAAACAAGCCCTGAATAAATATTTCTTTGCAGGACTCAAGTCTGCAACATATACAAGGTCAGAAAATTAATTTTCTTTTTCTTTTTTTTTTTTTTGCTTAATCTGGGCTGTTGTGCAAGGTGTGTCACTTCCTTTCCCTTTACTCTAAACTACACAATAGAACTGATGGAGTGTCATGTCTTGCCTTGGCCCTCAACAAAATACTCAAACTCATCTGCTATCTGTCAAGTCTGAGTGAGTCATACAGCTCACTTCAGGATCCTAGTCAGCTGTCTGTTACCTAATATTTTTTATTTTAAACTGAGTTGTCCACCCATCTTATTGTCAAAAAAGAATGTAGAACAAAAAAAAGTAAACAGCTTATTTCCCAAAACTTCCCCCTGCACACAGAGAGAATAACAGCATGATCAGCAAGGAACTTGGAACACAGCATCCTGTGTCAAATTTGTCAGATCTTGGGATATTTGGGGTCAACCTCCTTTGCTTCCTTCTCACACCCCAATACTTCCCCAGCACAGAGATAATAACAGCCAGATCAGGATGGAGCTTGGATTATGGCTGCTTGTGCCTTGCCAGTCAGTCACACCAAATTTTGGAGTTTTTGGCATCAACCTCCTTTCCTCTCTTCTTCTCTCTCAGAGAGACCCCAGACTCCCCTAATACAGAGATCAAATGTCCTACTTAACATTTTTCCTAAACTAAGCTTCAACTCCACTTTATTTGCCTATCTTCTGTAGCTCAAAAATAAGCTGCTCTCTCTTCCTCTCACAAACACAGAATGACATGCTGTGAGAGCCTGGCACCCTTTTGTATGCCTGCAGGAAAAGAAGAGAAAATTGCCATTTTATGGGGAGAAATCCAATCTTCCCATTTATTTTAATGCAATGAGGTAGGTGAAAAAAACAGCAAAATGGCACTTTTCGCTGAAAATTTCCCTTTAGACTGGAAGTACCAATTTTCTCATATTTCTGTGTTGAGGTAAAACCTTCTCCCATACCTAATCCCTAATGCTACTTTGGCTGGATTTTTTATAAGTAAAGTTTAGTGATTTTCCCTTTTACCTTTTCTTCCTTTTTCTGAATTGCAGATAACTTATCTAACTTGTCATCCCTTAGAAAATAAAATATAATTATATAAATTTAATCAAATAATGTCTTCTCATTTGTTCTATGGTAGAACATTCTGCACTCCTGCCTTTGATTGCCTCACTTGAAACCTTTTTGTCATAAATGCCTAATTCAACCAGAGTGATAAGTACCCCTTACAATATATTCATATTGTAGTGCACCTTTAGGCTTATTCTATTACAAAGGAAATACAAATCTCTTTCAGATTTAAGATGCATTCAATAAGGAATACAGATTACAGATTTGCCTCAAACTGAAATTGGTGAATAATGGCACTTCCCAGTTTGTGAATAATTTTTCAGAAAAAGTGTTGATTTTCTGCTTTTTTCGCCTAGCTTATTCCATTGAAATCAATGGGAACATTGAATTTACACATAACACATAACAAATATTATTTTATTTCCCAATAGCATAGTATAAAAGGGGCATGAGGGTGCCTGTGTTGGTGAGGTGTAGGGAAAGGATAAGTTGAACAGAGAATGTTTTTTTTGGTGGGGGGTTGTTTACTGGGATTGGGGGCAGTTAAAAAATTATATCCTAAATACAATTAAAAAACACCCCATAAGACATGTTATAAAAGGTGTCTGTGGAAGGTACCTGGGTTCAGTCTGGGGGCTGAATTACTTGAACAGGGAATTTGTTTTGAGGGGTTCTTGGGAGGACAGTTAATACAAAATAAATAAATAAAATAAGAAATTTGTATGTAAAATGATAGAAACAGGAACCCCCTGACATAAGTGCCACTGGGGTGGACTGATACTTGACGTGATAGAGTATTTTGTAGAGGATGATTTGTTATATTTGTTGTTAGAGGACCAAGTCCTGAGGAAACATTGATTTGTAGGACTTAAGCTTGTTTGACACAAACCCTAAGGAAACATTGATATGTATGTCTTATGCTTGTTAGAAACAAACCTCCAAATTTTTTTTTCTTTTTGTAGGACTAGTTTTTATAAATTTTTTATTATTATTATTATTATTATTATTATTATTATTATTATTATTTTCTGAAGCACAAGCCCTGAGAAAAAAATGCCCTACTGGCCTAGTGCCAACATGTCATGTTGGCCAGTGCCCACTGGCCATTGTCAAATGTCCTTCTGAGTCTGAGTCCATAATTGTGGAATTTGCAACTGCTGTTCTTGCTGCTGCTCCTGAGTTGTTTAAACAGCAGGATGATTAGACAGGGAATGGAATCAACAATAGCAGTAACATGGGTGATGAATGATGAAGGTTCTATTTGCCACGACTAGCTTCAGTGATGCACCTGAGGCAGTAGCAGAACAATAAGTATCCCCCAGTCTATGTGGAGAAAAGAAGAAGTTGGCCCATAATTCTTCTCCACTGCCCCTCCTCCAAAATCATGGGTGTGTTGTTAATAGAATAGACATTTTTCCCTTGTGCACAGTGTGCGGTAAATAACATCTGGGGGCACAACTGTATACAAACACCATGACACCAGAAATCAAGTACTGCTGCTGTCACTATACCCTTTGTCCAGACCCTGCTAAGGACACATGACAACTTGCTGACAGTTTAATAGTAATGATGAACCCTTACTGCCAGCATCTTTGCATATTCTGCGGGATGGAATCTCCTCAGATGCTGCTTGATGCCCTGCTTGCACTGTGCCTGCCCCAACAGAAAAATAGTCCCAGTACCTATTGCTAGTACTGAACCTGCTGCCAGTTCTGAACCTGCTGCTAGTACCGAACCTGCTGCCAGAGCTGAACCTGCTGCCACCAATACTTTGCCTGCTGCTGGTGTTTCTTGTAGTACTCGGGGGGGGGAGAAAATGATGCCAAGTGAGACAGCAAGAGACCCTAAATCACACTTGCCATTCCCAAGCAGTCCTGCTACTGCTAGTACTACTGCTACTAAGGTCCAGCAGCTTGTTAGCCTTAGGAGTGAAGGAGGGGATAATCAACAATATACTGATATAACTAGTGACTGTGAGACTGAGGAGGAAGACTCTGCGGCTGAACTTGATGTGGTTGGTGTTAGTAGTAGCAGTAATGGTGAAGCAGCCGGAGTGGTAGGGGAAACATTTTACAGCATCCAGACTAGCGGTCAAGGGAGCCCACACCATTCTCCTGACCCTGGGACTGGGAGTCCTCCCCTTCTCTTCACTACAGTGTCCAGGGGGAACATAAACCTGAAGAGGCCAGAACTGGTGTTGGGGGAGGAGAGCAGGCTGAGAATTAATACCACCACCACCAGCAGGAGCACAGATCAGCTGCCTGTGCCTGCTGCTATTTCTGCTAGTGCTAGTCTGCCTTCTTCTTCAGGTCAAAAGGCAATGACAAGTGTGACATTAAAGGACCCTCTGTCACATTGCTCGTCACCTCCTCCAAGCAGCAGTGAGATGTCTGGAATAGAGCAGCAGCAGCAACAACAGCATGTTGGGACTAGTGGTGGTGTTGATGATGCTGGAGAATCTGGGATGGAAGAGACATTGATGGCCTTTTTAGCAGAAACTGAGAAGGAATGGGAGACAGGAATGAGGATGGGCATCACCACCACCACTAGCAAGGACATCTTGGAATTAGAGGAATTTGCAACTGCTCTAATTCCTTCTGATGCTGAGATGTAAGGGCAGCAGAATGCTGAGGATCAGGTTAGTGTGCCACAGACCACCTTGGACACAGTGGGAATTGGGTCAACAAGCAATGCAGGACTAGGACAGGTTCCACTTGCAAGCAGTAGCAATACTCCTGATCCTAGTTGCAGTGCTGACTCTGAGGCAGTAGCAGCAACAACAGCAACATTGTCCACTGCCACAGAAAATGAAGGGGAATGTGGAGGACAAGAAGAAAGAGGCCATTCTTCTCCACCTTTCCCCTTACCTCTGAAGTCATCATGGATGTGGGACTATTTTTCTGTTGGGGCAGGCACAGTTCAGTCATCAGCAATGGCACTGTGCACAATTTGTTACAAGTCAGTGAAAAGAGAAAAGGAAGGAACATACCTTGGCACAGGCGCCTCATATCACACATGAAACACAGACACCATGACATTTACTCCAAACATGTTAAAGCCAAACACACACCACAGAAATCAAGCACCGCTTTTGCTGTCCCTGACTCACCAGAAAGGCAACAAGAGGAGAGGTGGAGATCAAAGAGGAGGAGGAATAGAACAACCCAGGCAGAGAGTTGAAGTTCCAGGACAAGTGAAACAACTAGCTTGCCATCACCTTCTAGGGGTAACTACATCTTCTGCCAAAACTCCTCTTTCATTAACTCCCCCGCCAAATGATAGCCACTCTGTTGATGTTAGGATGTGGCAGTTCATCTCTACCCATTGCACACTGTGTGGTGCACTGACCACACATGCCAGTGTGGTGGAGGAGAATCGCAATCAGTGCATCAAGCGGCATCTGAGGAGATTCCATCCTGCAGAATATGCTAAGATGGTGGCAGGGAGGGTTCATCACTACTATTAAACTGTCAGCAAGTTGTCATGTGTCCTTAGCAGGTGTGGAAAAGGGGTACAGTGACAGCGGCAGTACTTGGTTTCGGGTGTCATGGTGTTTGTATACAGTTGTGCCCCCAGATGTTATTTACCACACACATACTGTGCACATTGCAGTTGCTGATCCTGCTCTCAAGGGAAAAATATATTCTAATAACAACACACCCTTGATAATTTTGGGGGAGGGGCAGGTGGAAAAAAATTAATGGCCAACTTGTTCTTTTCTCCACAAATACTGGGGGCTACTTATTCTGCTGCTACTGCCTCAGGCACATCATTGGAGCCAGTCATGGCAAATGGAACCTTCATCATCCGTCTTCCACGTTACTGCTATTGTTGATCCCATTCCCTTTCAGCTGCCTAATCATCCTGCTGCTTAAACAACCCAGCAGCAGCAATATGAACAGCAGCTGCAACTCAGGACTCAGGAGGACACTTGGCAGTGGCCACTGACCAACATGACCTGCTGGCATTAGGCCAATAGGGCATTTTTATTTTTTTCTCAGGGCTTGTGTTTTGAAATAAAAAAATAAATAAAAGAAAAAAACTAGTCCTACAAAAAATAAACCATTTTTGGGGTGTTTGTTTATAACAAGCCTAAGTCCTACAAATCAATGTTTACTTAGGGATTGTGCCAAACTAGCTTAAGTCCTACAAATCAATGTTTCCTTAGTCCTTGTGCCAAACAAGCTTAAGTCCTACAAATCAATGTTTCTTCAGGGCTTGGGCCTCTAATAAGTCTAAGTCCTACAAAGGCCTCTAACAACAAATTAAACAAATTATCCTCTACAAAATACTGTATCAAGTCAAGTATCAGTCCACCCCAGTGGCAGCTTATGTCAGGGGGTTCCTGTCTCTGTCACTTTAAATACAAATGTGTTATTTTATTTTATTGGTTTATTTTTTTATTAGCTGTCCCCCCAATAGCAGTCAAGATACCCCCTCAAAACAAATTCCCTGTTCAAATGATTCATTAATTCACCAACACAAGGACCCTCCTCAGACCCCTTTATACCATGTCTTATGGTTTTTATTTTATTTAGGATTTCTTTTTTTTTAAGTGCCCCCCAATCACAGTAAACAACCCCCAAAAAATCAGACCCTGTTCAACTGATTCTTTCCCCACACCCCACCAACACAGCACCCTTATGCCCCTTTTATACTGTGCTTTTGGGAAATAAAATATTATTTGTAATGTGTTGGGTGTAACTTCTATGTTCCCAATGATTTCAATGGGTGAAAAAAACAGAAAATCTGCACTGTTCGCAGGAAATTTTTTCGCCAAGCGGAAAGTGCCATTTTTCTCCGATTTCAGTTTGAAGCAGAAAGTTTCACCCATCCCTAATCTTAACGCCTAAAGCATGGAACTGAATGGGAAAATGAGACTGGTTTTAATGGGATTCAAAGAGAGGTATCTTTAATGCCCGAAACGCATTTTTTTTAGGCAGTATTTTTTCATTGCACAGGTAATTGAATGGCCTACCATGCTTGAAAAAAATGCCTTTGGGTTTTTTATTTGGTGATGGGGCCAACTTAATCGATGCCATAATCTGCTCAAACAGGTTAAAAAGTGATTGTTTATTTGAAATAATTATAACAAAAATCAATATGAATTTTTTTTGTAAAATGTCTGTTTCTACAAACAATGAAAATCGCATTATCCGCCCAAAGGTTTCTGAAAGCATGTTTGTTTTTTGGGGGGGATTTTTTTAGATTTCAAAAACGCTTTATTGAGGATAAGAACAAATACAAAAAAAGGAATACAGGTTCCATAACATATCAGGATATGAATGTAACAATTATATCATTGTAAATATAGAACCATATTTTTATTTGAACCATATTTAATTCAAGTTTGAAGAGAAGTATGTTTAGGAAGCTAGAGGAGGTCAAAAAGGGGTAAAAGAAAGAGGGAAAGAGAAGAGAAAAGAACAGAAAAAGAAAAGAAGAGAGAGACAGAAAGAAAGGGAGAAGAGAAAGAGGAAAAGAGAAAGAGAGAGAAAGCAGAGGGTGCATGGGGGAGATGAAAAAAAAACCCTTGACTGTAAGAGTAAAATGAAAGCTGTATGCCCAAATAGAGAAAGGATGGGTACCTTGGCATGTGGGATGGGAGTTTATCTGTTTCCCAGGTATTGTGGGCAAGTGAGAATCAAGTTACATCAGGTGAGGGCCACATCAGAGAGCAGATGAGAAGCTTCATACAGGTCTTTACCCCTGTTGATCAGAGTTAAGTACGATAACGTAAGCTGTTATTGAGTCAAATCAAGCCATTCGGGAAGGGTAGGGGTGCAGTGTTACGCCAGTGTCTGTGGATAAGGGATTTGGTCATATTAAGCATAGTGAGAAGTTTGGTAAAGAAAGGAAGATGAGGCAGACTGAGATAAAACAGGGTTTGCCAAATGGTTCTGGATAGGGTTATGTGAAGGATAGATTCAATATAATCCAAGCAAGCAGCCAGTATGGGACAATGCTCAAACAAGACCACCAGATGTGGGTCAGGGAACCTGGTTCAAGTAGGAACCTCCAACATAGTGGGGTAATGGACCTAGAGATAGCATGTAATTTGACTGGTGTATAATACTACCACATAAGGAATTTATAATTAATATCTAAAGTCAGGGCAAAGATAGAGGCTGAAGCGGCTGCAGACCAAATAGTGCACCAGTCATCATGCTCTGTTTGTTTTATTTTTTGCTACTTTTTGCTAATTTTTTAAAATTCTAAAATGGGTTTTGCAGATTGTGGAATCTAGCTTTAATGCAGGGCTATCCACGTTAAGTCCTCAAAGGTCACCAACAGTACAGGATTTAAGAATTTCCCTGATTAAGTACATGTGAATGAGTCAAAATGAATGAACCACTGATTAACTCACCTGTGATTAATCAGGGAAATCCTTAAATTCTGGCCTGTTGGTGGCCATTGAGGACTGAACTTGGACAGTCCTTCTTTAATAGAATAAAAGATCAGAATAAATAGGAAATTGAGATTAATACAGTTTGTGTTCACAGTTTGCTTCCTTCGAGAACAAATTATTATTAAAAAATCTACACAGCACAGACATCTTTATATATATTGCATTGTTTGATAACAGTTTTAGAAATGTTGTTAACATTGTTAGTATTTCAAAAACATTATTATTATTATTATTATTATTAACATAACAATATTGCCACATATGACACCCTTAATATATTGAAAGCTTTCTATCATATTACCCCTCTCCCTCCTTTCCTCCTTAATAATAAATATTACTTTTATTTGAGTGTATTCTGGTACCATGTGTCATGAAGACTCTGCACCAGCTTGTTGGCTCTTCATTGAATGATCTTCAGTTTATTAATGTTCTTCTACAGATGTGGACTTTCAGAGCTGAATACAGTACTCCAGGTGAGGTCTTACCATTTATCTATAGAGTGTCATTAGTAACATCCTCTTCCTACAGCTAATGTCTATTCCCATACAATCAAGAACCAGTTTTGCTTTCCCCACATCTTTACTGCATTGCTTGCCTACCTTTACATTATCTGAAGTAATAACACCCAAGTCCGTTTCCTCTTATGGTTTTGTCAGCATAGAGCATTTAAGCCTGCATTCCACATCTGGGTTTGTGTGTACTAAATGCATTTCCTTGAAATATTCAGCATTAAACATTAGATCCCATCTCACAGTCCATTACTCCATTTTTCCTAAATCCTCATGTATGTGGTTTATCCCACATGGAGAATCAACACTATTGCAGATTTTTTTATTATCTGCACCAAGGCACACCTTACTTTGTTTACCCATAGTAATGTTACTAATGAAGATGTTGAATAGAGCAGGCCCTAGCATTTAAAAAGACTAAAAGCTGTGTAGATAATAGGATCACTTTAAATATGTTGGAAACAAACATCTCTTTTAGAACTACTCTATAATGAGAATAAGAAAATATATAAAGCCCTCTTGAATCACTTTATGAATCAATGTACAAATAGTTATTCAGATAATTTAGTAGAATAATTACTAAATCCATTCACAAGTAAATGCACCTTGTCTTGTAAATCCTTGGATCATTAACTCGTCCAATTCAGATAAGTATGGTTGTAAGAGACAATTTAGAACATTTTCCAGATGCGCGTTTACTATGATATTTTCTTTTGAGGAAAACATAAAGGGCCCAGTCCAAATGTTGGTGATGGCTGTTTTTTCTGCCAATGGCATTTTTTCAAGCACAGTAAGTTAGTCAAATGTCTGTGCTGTGAAAAGATACCGGCAAAAAAAAGAGCAGTAATGTAATAAAGTTAAGAGGTGTTTTCACCCATAGAAAATGATGAAAACACAGGAATTATCAATCTAAATGTCTGCTTTAGCCATGAAAACCCGATAAGGGACTCAAGTAATCGCAGGAACATTAAGACACAGCTTTTATTAACGTGAGTCCCTTATCGGACTCAAGTTCAAACAGCCAACGCAGACACTGATGTATAATGAAGTCCTCAGCTTCCTGGTCCTCTTCAGTCTTCCCTTCTTTCTTCTCTTCCTTCTTCTCCTTTCTTCTTTCTGTAAAATAAAACATACTTATTAATACAAAGCATTAACTATGACATTGTTTAACCCTCTGAGTGGCAGAGGGTTACGCAACTCATTGCAAAGCAATGCATTGTGCACCTCACTGGCACCCAAAGGGCTAAAACATATTATTGTGCAGTGAATATTCCTCTAAGAAAATGCCTCCATTTAATGCCCAATAAGTAAAAATGCCATGAATAAATGTTATAAATATATGCCATGTAAAAATACATAGCTTTGATGTTTATGTCTTCGCCACTGTGTGCGGCTATGGAGGCGGTGGAGACACTAACGTGTAGCACAGGTCCATCTTCTGTCCTGCATGTGCAGATGCCCATAGCACACTGAGGGAATTGGTACTGAGACTGCCTTTATATATGGGCAGTCTCATTTTCAATTCCCTCTCAGCCATTGGCTGGGATGTTCTTACGCACATCCCAGTTAATCAGTTTAAAGAACAGCAGCTCGAATCTAGTTTCCCTTATTTTCCCACAGGCATAGTATAAAAGGGTGTCACATTCCAGCAGTGTTCCATTTTGTGTTTCTGAGAGGAAGAGAAAGCAGCACATTTTTCAGTTAAAGAAGACAGACTAATAAAAATGGGTTGACATTTAGTTTAGGGAGTATTGTAGGAAGGGCATTTGTTCTCTGTGTTAGAGGAGTCTGGGGACACTCTGAGGGAAAGGAAAGGAGATTGACCCCAAATACCCCCAAAATCCTCCCAGTGACTGACTGGGAAGACATGAGCATCCATGATGCAAGCTTCTTCCTAATCTGGCTGTTATTATCTCTGTGCTGGGGGTGCGTGGGGCTGTGAGAAGTGAGCAAAGGAGATTTACTCCAAATACCCCAACATTCTGTGTGACTGATTGCAAAGAATCAGGCAGCTGTGATCCATTTTTGCTGATCTAGCTGTTATTATCTCTGTGTTAGATTTGTCTAGAGGTGTGAGAAGGAAGCAATGGAAGTTGACCCCCAACATTTTGTGAGACTGATTGGAGAGACACAGTCAGCTGTAATCCAAAGTTCTTCCTGATCTGGCTGTTATTATCTGTTAGACATATCTAGGGGGGTGAGAAGGAAGGAAAGGAGGTTTATCCCAAACACCCCAACATTCTGTGACTGATTGGTAGCTGTGGTCCAAGTTCCTTCCTGATCTTGCTGTTATTATATCTGTGTTAGATGTGTCTAAGGGGGTTGACCCCAAATAACCCACATTTTGTGTGACTTGATTAGAAAGACACAGACAGCTGTGATCAAAGATCCAGCCTGACATTCTGTGACTGATTGGTAGCTGTGGTCCAAGTTCCTTCCTGATCTGGCTGTTATTATCGCTGTGTTAGACGTGTGTAGTGGTGTGAGAAGGGAGCAAAGGAGGTTGACCCCAAATACCCAACATTTTTTGGGACTGATTGGAAAGACACAGGCAGCTGTGATCCAAGTTCCTTCCTGATCTGGCACAATGGAGCAGAGGAGTAACATAACTAATCCCCAATGCTTTGTTAGGTGTAATGTGAGTTGAAATTGGACAACAGAGTATATGTTGTTTTTGGATACCAAGTAAAATGTGAAAGACTTGTGTTCAATACATTACTTTGCAATGCACTGGAGATATCCCTATCACTGATCTTTTTAGAAAACTGAAGCAATCATAAACATGATTGGGATCAATAAGTATATATTTATTTGAGGAAAAGATGACAAATTGGGCTAACTTTTTTTTGCTTGAGTTTGGAAGGGGGTGCAGAGATGGATGCTCACACCAACCAGTGACTCTTGTCTGTCTTGGGGTTGGGGTTGGCCTAACATGTCAATGAGTCAGGTCCCAATATGGAGTAACTCCATGGGGAGGATGGCTTGCTGGGATTCTATAGCACTGAGAGTGGCTGTGATTCTCTCCATGTGGTGCTGACACCTCCTGGAGAGACTTCTGGCCTTCCTAAGCAGCCTCCTCTGGATGATTTTAAATTCATCATCCCTCCTGATTGATGTTGTTGCTGTGGCAGAGGATGAAGGTGTGGATAGTGCACTTGGAGGTGCTGAGGATGCCTCTCTACTCTGGTCTGGCTCTGTCTTTTCACCTCTGATGCTTAAGCTTCTGGTGAAGTGAATGGAGAGCCAGGTGTAAGGGTGCCAGTATGTGAGGGGGGTGGTTGTGCCCTACCACATCTATTTTCTCCTCAATGACCACTGATGCCTGTTCCCCATTTCACTCTGGGATGGCTGGGGGAAATCTGTGACCATTTGAAGATGCTGTGGCTCACCTATGAGGCCCAGATGTTCATAGTCAAGTAGCCATGGGTCATACCATGGCCATTGTGATCTGTTGCCTTCCCACCTGGGTGCAGGCTGAAGGCTGGTCCCCTGGTGAGGTTGCCTCTAGTTGTGTAGCTGAGGTCATGAAGTGCACCCATATGCCCTATATTGTGGAGTGCTAGCCATGGTGATCATCTAGTGGCATCCTAGTGGTGGTGGTGGGGGCATCCAGTACTGACCTAAAGTGGTAGGAGGCATCCACCTCTATTGTAGTCTGCACTGTTGTGCCTCCCATGGCATCCACTGTTGGCCTGTTATGGGTAGCAGCCTGTACTCTGATGGTGGAGGTGGTTATAACATCCAGCTGGTACCCTCAGCTGCATCTTCAGAGTCTGTTTCATTGGGGGTTTAGTTCTCATCTTAGCTGTCTTCCTACTGTTCTGCAGGCATGGATTCTGTGTGATTATTAACCTGAGCTAGGACAAGAGAGATGCAAAACAATGAGCCCTTGAGTGACAGAATGATATCCAATGCATTGTGGTGCAATGCATGGGATTCCATCCTGGCACTCACTGAATGATCAGCTTGACAAGATCTTGTACATTGATGGAAGAAACCTGCAGTGGTTGAGCTTTGGATATTATATGTATCCTGAAGAGTGGGTATGGCAAGGAATACTTGAATACTTCCTTGCCACCCCCACTCTTCAGGATACATATGAAAACCAAGCTCAACCATGACATGTTGGATGTGCGTTTGTTCTGGTTCTCATGGTGCGTGAAACATGTGTCCACCAGCTGCTTGTGTTGCTGTGTTCCCCCTTCAATGTGTAGTTGTGGGGTTGCTTTGTATTGTGTAGTTGTGTATCGTATTGTTTGGACTTTGTTGTCAAGGTTGTGTCAACAGTGCATATGTGTGTTTTGAGGGTCTTGGGTTTTGTACACGCAGCCTACATTTTGGAAAGGTAATGAGTTCTGTTTGTTGAACTATTGTGTAACATAGTAACATAGTAACATAGTAAATTAGGTTGAAAAAAGACACAAGTCCATCAAGTTCAACCTTCGCTTCATACCTCAGTAACTAAGAATTTTATAGCTTTCCTGCTACCAATTAAATTAGTCTTTATCAGACCTTCCTGATCTGCCTACTGATAAACAGTATAACTCTGTATGTTCCCTTTTGAAAGAAATGTATCTAATCTTCTCTTAAATGTGTCCATTGTATCTGCCATAACTACCTCCCTGGGCAATGAATTCCACAATTTGACAGACCTTACCGTAAAAAAACCCTTCCTCTGCTGAAGTTTAAACCTCCTTTCCTCTAATCTCAAGAGGTGTCCCCTGGTCACCTGAGCAGGCCTTGGAATAAATAGCTCACCGCAGAGATCCTTGTATTGACCTCTCATATACTTGTACAATGTGATAAGGTCTCCTCTTAGTCGTCTTTTCTCTAGAGTAAATAAACCAAGTTTGTTTAGTCGTTCCTCATATGTCAAGTCCTCCATTCCCTTAATTAATTTTGTGCTCTCCGCTGTACCCTCTCTAGTTCTAGTATATCCTTTTTCAGAACCGGTGCCCAAAATTGCACTGCATACTCAAGGTGAGGTCTTACCAATGATTTGTATAATGGCAAAATAATGTTATCCACTCTTGCTTCAATACCTCTTTTTATGCAAGACAGGACTTTGTTTGCCTTTGCTACTGCTGTTTGACACTGGTCACTGTTTCCAAGTTTGTAGTTGACAAGGATACCCAGGTCTTTTTCTAGCAACGAGTCACCTAAAATTATTCCATTAAGTTTATAAGTAGCCTTGGGATTGTTTCCTCCCAAATGCAAATGTGCTTACCCCCTGCAGGTAACCCTTTGAGTGCTAAAGAGGTACCAATGCATTGTGGAGCAATGTGTTACAGGTCCCTCTAGCATAAAAGAGAATTAAATGCTGACCTTCTTGTGGCTCCATGTGTAACATTGTGGAGGAACATAAGAGATGTTTGTATGACAACCTGATGTCTGTGTGCGGTAAGTATGATTGATCAAAACAGCACCAAGGGGTAAAAAAAAAATGTTGTTGGTTTATCCCCCTGAGTAAAACAAGAGTACTCCCACTGCTGAAAGGTGTTTTATTCAAAAGTTATTAATTTTCAAAGTTGAACTTTTTAGGTGCAATATCACAGTGGCCTGAAATTGTACAGTGGCGCTGTTGCTACACGATCCTATGGTCAGCTCTGGTCCCGGGACCATAAATCTTCATAGGATGGTGTAGCAACAGTGCCACTGTACAATTTCAGGCCATTGTGATATTGGACCTAAAAAATTCAACTTTGAAAACTAATAACTTTTGAATAAAACACCTTTCAGCAGTGGGAGTACTCTTGTTTTACTCAGGGGGATAAACCCAACAACATATTTTTTTTACATTTTAAGTATTACTATCCCTTTAAGTTTTCAGATATTAAAACTTGAATTCAAGGTAACAGATACACCCTAATTAAGTAATGTTTTTACAAACTACAATTTGCAATAATTATTATTTTGTCTTAGCAGTGTTATTACTTTACTTCAATTACTTGAAATGAAACTATTGTTAGCATAGTATTTAAGGCATCTTGTATGTTTTAGGGACAATTAATCTGTGGGGGATAATAAAGAGTTTCGGTGTGCCATTTAATATAAAACTAACACATCTAAATAATAGTCGTCCCTCACCTTACCCTATGAATTTTGTCCCTGTGCCTTTGTTCAAGAGATAACACATCTTCGATCAGTCCTGGATACATTATCAGATCTATGGATGCAGACATAACAGTTCCTGCACATGATAATTTCAACCCATTAAAGACAAGAGGGGGGTTATGCACTAAGGTTGATAAAGAGGTGATAAAGTGGAGAAGACTTCTCAAGTCCCTATGTTATTCTATGGAGCTTATTCGCTAAGATCTCCAAAGTTGAATAAAGCTTAGTGAATAACATAGGAATTGGAGCAGTGGTATCACTGGAGGAGTAATCTCCCCATTGTGACCTCTTTATCATGCCTTAGTGAATCTCCCCCCAGGAGTTTGCAAAAGCATTGCTTCTCAAAGCTTTCTGCTACCTTTTGACCCCTAAAGGTTAAAGTAGTCTCATGTATTCAGCCTGCTTCAGTTTGAAAAAACTGCCAGCAGCTGTTATGTCCTCCTCCATGGATATGATATCCAGGACTGACTGAAGATGGTATCTCTTGAACAAAAGCACAAGGGAAAATTCGTAAGGATCAACAGTATTGTAAATGAGGGGATATTAATTGGAGGTGTTAGTTTTCCTTCATTATGAATATGTACTTTTCGAAAAGCAAAGACGGAGACACTACTTTCAATTCCCAATTAATAGAAGAAAAACCCTTTTCACTTCCTTATCATACATAGGGTCAAATTTAAAGTCAGATGACAGCCAAAAAAAATACCTTTGGGTGTTTTGTAAGTACAGTAAGGCATTTAAAGGTCTGTCTTATGAACAGCTAACAGCAGTTCTCAGATCCTTACGGCCGATAATCTTTCGTGCATTGAGGTCTATGCGACAAGGTTTTACAAAGCCATTTCAAGGAGTGCAGTAGTGCTAATGACAGAAAAAAACGATATATTTAATGGGCAAACATAGCGTAAATAAAACAGAGAAACAGCAGTCCACACAACATATAGCACAAGTATGCTAATGGCAAAATTAACCCTTGCAAAGTCAAAATAACACACAACAATGCCCATGCCCCACAAATAACTGTAGGGCACAACACAACAAGCTAGCAACACCACAGGGACAAGGCCTTTAAAAAGCAGACCAACAAAAGACATCACAACATAGCATGGAACAATGGGGGTTAACACGCAACATACAAAACAAGCTCACCTGTGCAACATCACCAGCCAAATGAGACACAGCCTGCACCCCACAACGTCACACTCACAAATGACTGCGACACATCAATTGGAACAAAGCAGATTTTAAAACACAAACACACCTGCAAACACTTACCTGGACAACAAACACCTTCCCATTAGTCATCACTCACCTCATGAACAACACCCCAATACTGTCTTAAAGGGACAGCTCACCATACTCACATGACAGAGCGAGATAGAGAGAGACAGATCGAGGTAGAGAAAGAACAATAAGTATGTTCACATACCTATTGATGAGAAGACTGTGGAGAAGGCATGCAGGGCTAGGGAACACCAGCAACTCACAAGCATACTTGTTCAACAGCCTTCACCTGTTGCAAGTGAAGAGGCTCTGGCTGAAGAGCCACACAGGAGCCCATCCCCACCTGGAGGACAACACCTGCCTGCAGAACCAGAGCTGCTGCATCAGGATGCTCCCCAGCTGCTACAGGGACCCCTGGAGCAACATAGGATGTATAGATGACCACCAAGGCTCAGGGTATACTGCCCAAGGTTCACGCTCCTGGGAATGACCGGTGATGAGGTGATAGATCGCTACAGGTTGAAGCCTCAAAATATCATTGCCCTATATGAGGTCATCAAGGATGAGGTCGATCCCATATACATCCACAACCATGCCCTAACTGGCTTGCAGAAACTTATATGTGCTATACATTTCATGGAAAGTGGAACCTTTCTGTCAACAGAAGGTTACGCATCAGACATGTCACAGCCCACACTTTCTAAGGTACTGGCTCAGCTGTTGCCAGCCCTCAAGAGCAAGGTCAGCAAGTTCATACACTTTCCCACCACCAATATGTAGTGGACAAATGTACAGCAGGACTTTTACGCAAGGGGAGGCATGCCCAGGGTCATGGGTGCAATAGATTGCACCTATGTCCGTATTAAAGCTCCAACATGTGAGGGACATCTATTTATTAACCGGAAGAACTTCCACTCCATGAACGTGCAGTTGGTTTGTGACTCAAACATGAGGATCACCAATGTCTGTGCAAAATTTCCCAGGACCTGTCAAGATTCCTACATTCTCCAAAAATCATCTGTACACAGAGACTTCAAGAATGGAACGTATACAGGGGGATGGCTTCTGGGTGAGTTTACAATACAAAATCACACCACATCCAGGTGTACTCACAACACTGCTCAGCATGCTCTTGACTCACAGAATACATCCACCTCATACAAAATCATCCACACAACATGTGTTCCCTGTTTCACCATGTCACTCACTTTCCACAGGTGATTCTGTCTATGGGTGTAAATCATGGTTACTCACACCGATCGAAAATTCCCAAACCGATGCCCAGGAGCGGTACAATCAGGTCCATTCCAAAATGTGGAATGCCATTGAGCACACATTCGGCCTGTTAAAAAACAAATTTCGATGTCTGGATCACAGTGTGGAGGCTCCTTTCTTACCCTGTGTCGGGTCTTGGGTTTGGGTGGGGGGGGTGGAATTTACTTGTGCATCAATCAGGGTTACTAGTCAACGTTGGCTGCTATGTTACAGCTTAACTTAAGACGTGTTTTATTGGCTGGTTAGGAGGCACAGAGATGCGAAAGAAAGTGCGACACAGATTTTTGTGTTACTTGTTTTAGTTGTGCCTACGCTCGTTAGCTATTCTTGTAGACTACCTACCAAATATGACATAACTCGTGTTATTTGCAGGCCATGTGTCTTTTTATACTTAGTGATGGTTTTAGCGCAAATCTTTAAATCTGGATCATAGTGTACAGTGTAGTCACTGATGATTGCAGCTCCCAGCCAGTCAGCTTCTAGCGAATTTAGTCATTCCCCCTAGAAGCTGATTGGCTGGGAGGTGCGTAAGCACACATCCCAGGCAATTGTAGGCTGGAATACATTTTGAACATAGACTGTCCAAATAAAAAGCCAGTTTCTGTTCAAAATTCCCTCATTCTGACTCTGGCAACTGCCCGAAAGGTATGGACCAAGGGTCTGTTTCCCTATGCATTCCTGCCACCATCAGTGGAGGTGGTGGCAGCAGAGACAGATTAAACCTTGGAAGGCCCTTGATGTCTTAACACATAGATTGCCTACACAGACAAAAGAAGACAGAAGATTGAAGAAGATGGACAGTAGGTGACCAGGGTGCTGAAGACCCCCTGGACATCAGGATTACTGGTAAGTTTTTCTGGTCAGGGGCTGTTTTTTAACAGTTGGATTAACCCTGTGATCGGCTGTTTTTTTTGCTGTCAGAGGCATTTGGATCGCTAGCCCTCTCTCTCTCTCTCTGTTTCTCTCTTTTCTGCCTATTTTGTAAAATGCTGCATGTTGTCAAGCTCTGGGTTTTTATAGTATGGAGCAGGAAGTGTCACCAGCATTGAAAACATAAATGTGAAATTAAATCATTCTCACATTAAAAATATTTTGTGCCATCAAAATGGCGGAAAATCTATGGGTTTCTCCACGGGTGGTAATTCGCGTGGAAAAAGTGGAAACTCTAACTTTTACAATGAAAATTCCTAGGGGAACAAAACAGGACTTTTCACCCATCCATCACATTTTCCCTTTAATTGTAAACATTTTAATACTAGATGGGTATGCAACACACTGCAAAGCAATGTGTTATGCACCCCTCTGGCACTCAAAAAGTTAACACTTTAAATGTATCTATTTTATTTGTGAACACAGTATATTTGGCATTACATTTTAGCATTGAATGGACAGTACTGAAATGGTAAATTTTTTAACCCTTTGAGTGCCAGAGGGGTATGCAACGCATTGCTTTGCATACCCATCTGGCACTCAAAGGGTTACATTTATGAACTGATTATTACTCTCTAAGTAAATACCCAAAGGAAAGAAAGTTACAGTGTTTTGCTTGGGATCTTTTGCAGCTGCTGTCTTCACTCTGACTCAATAGATTATCCCATTTTGGTCAAAATTCATATCAAAGGTTAAAAGCTTCAGCATCTTTGGTTTGTTAATGCGGCGAGTTCCCTGGGGGATATCCACCACAGCTAAAAACTTGTTAAAATTCTTAAGCACCATGAAGCAAGTACTTCACAAGAATTCTAATAAAATGCTGCATCCAGGTACCATTGGAAGTCAAGTATAAAAAGAGTGAGACATTATTTTCATGCTTTTCACAACAAGACGACAAACTGTAAGGAAAAGCAAAGCCATTAAGTATAAATATATATATATATATATATATATATATATATATATTTCTCAGAATGTAATACTGACAACCTGATCAAAAGAAGGAACAGTTATTTCAAAGGATGCTATTACATTTCCAACTCATTGAGGGTAGATTAAGCAGTCATTTGGCTACAGTGCCTAAAAGGTACAATTCAAGTAAGCTAAAGATATACAATTCTGGAGCAAACCAACTGCACTATAGGGAACAAATAGAAATGTTCCAAAATTCCCATTGATTTAATTGGTGTTTTTAACCCCTTGTATGCTAGAGAGGTCTCCAGATAATAACATTCCACACTGCTCTCCATCGCAAGGCAACTTCCACTCCCTGTCAGCCAGATACTAACATTCCACAATGTTTTTCATCCCAACTGCCAGTCCCTGCCAGCCAGATAATAATATTCCACAATGCTCTCCATTCGAAATGCCACTCCCTACCAGCCAGACACTAACATTCCTCACTGCTTTCCATTCCAAGACAAATGCCACTCTGTACAAACCAAATACTAACATTCCAGAATGCTCTGCATTCCAACTGCCATACTCTGCCAGCCAGATACACAATTCCCAATGCTCTCCATCCCAACTGCCAATCCCTGCCAGCAAGTTACTAACATTCCACACTGTTCTCAGTTCCAATGGTCATTCCCTGCCATCCAGATACTAACATTCCATATTGCTTTCTGTCCCAAGGTAGCTTCTATTCTCTACAGCCTTCGGCCACTGCTACTCCTGTGAAAATCACGCCCCCATTGAATCACCCAATGGGAGCAGTAACTCCTTACTGCCACCCCTGGGTGTGTATGTCGCCTGAGGAGACATAAATTATCTAATGAGGCATTCTGTTCTATGTGTGTGTGTCAGGAGGGTTCTTGTTCTGGAGCCCAGGAGCAGGGATGAGCACACCCGTGTACGTGCGCCACTAACCAGGAGGCTGGAGGGACAGACCTGCTGGAGTGTGGGCCACAACACAAGGGCTACTGAAGGTGGAAGAGGAATAGATGGCCAGCCGTGGCTTGAGAGGCTAGTCTTTTGAAGATTCTGGTGTCCAGAGGTAGGAGGTGAGATAGCAAGATGATAGTTTCAGGTAGCCCTTGGACGGAGTAAGTCAGGTAGCCAGGCAGAGGTCAGGGAGGCCAGAGTTCAGGGTAGTCAGGTAGCCAAGCAGAGGTCAGGGATGCCAGAGACCAGGATAGTCAGGTAGCCAAGCAGAGGTCTGGAATGCCAGAGATCAGGATAGTCAGGAAGCCAAGCAGGGGTCAGGGATGCCAGAGATCAGGATAGTCAGGTAGCCAAGCAGAGGTCAGGGATGCCAGAGGTCAGAATAGTCAGGTAGCCAAGCAGAGGTCTGGGATGCCAGAGGTCAGGAGTAACCAGGAGGTCAAGCGAGGAGTCAAAGGAATCAGGAGCTCAGAGACTAGTCCAGGTATGTGCAACAACAACTGAGCCACGAGTAAGGGGCATATCAGGTTTATATAGGGGCCTGTCCAGTACTCACCAGGAGTAGCGCCGCCCCCACACTCACCTGTGTTCCAGCGTGGATGTCCTGGAACGCCGGTACGCAGCCATCCCCAGTTCCGGGTCGGCCGCCGATGACGTCACCCGAGGTGCGCACGCCGCTTCCCATTGTGCGGCCGTACGCACACTCGTTGCCAGGGCAGCCAGCCGCGTCACCCCTGGCAACCGGAGGACTGAGGACAGCGTGACGCGGCTGAACACACGGGAGGTGAGCGGCTTTCTCCCTGTGGTTCTGACAGGACCCCCCCCTTAGATGCACCCTCCGGGGGCATGGAGGTGCTGGGCGTGAAGGATGAAGACGGTGAAAGGCTCGGATTCTAGCGGGAGCATGAACGCCTGCAGCAGCCTCCCAGGACCGCTCCTCAGGTCCATAGCCCTTCCAATGGATCAGGTATTCCAGTCGTCCCCTCCGCAGACGGGAATCCAAGATCTCCTGCACCTCGTATTCCTCTTGGCCATTAACGAGTACAGGAGCCGGAGGAGATGAGTGTTGGTCCGGAAAATGATTACCTTGCCATGGTTTGACTAAGGAAACATGGAAGACTGGGTGAACATGCATGTTTTCTGGTAGTATCAGACGTACTGCGGAAGGGTTTATCATGCGATCTACCTCAAAGGGTCCTACAAATCGAGGCCCCAATTTCTTGGAAGGGCAGGATAGGCGGAGATGAGTGGTGGAGAGCCATACTTTATCCCCGGGACTGAAGCTTGGGGCCACTGAACGATGTTTATCGGAATAATACTTGAATCTTTTCTGGGCGTCCGACAAAGAATTCTTAATGAGAGAGTAGGTCTGGCGTATAGACTGTAGATGTGTGGAAACACTGGGGACAGAGCAGGGTACTGGAGAATTGGGGAGAAGAACAGGGTGTATACTGTAATTCGCAAAAAACGGTGTCATGTTGATGGATCTGTGGATCTGGTTATTGTAGGCAAACTCTGCTAAGGGGAGTAAACGAATCCAATCGTCCTGTAGGTGAGTGGCGTAGCATCTAAGATATTGCTCCAATGATTGATTGGTCCGTTCTGTCTGTCCGTTGGACTGAGGGTGGTAGGCAGACGAGAGGGAACGATTAACGTGTAGGCCACTGCAGAAGGCTGACCAGAAGCGTGATGTGAATTGTGACCCTCAGTCGGATATTATTGTTTCGGGGAGTCCATGGAGACGGAAGACTGTATTTATGAAAAGTTGAGCAGTTTCTGAAGCTGAAGGGAGGCCTTTGGAGGGAACAAAATGTGCCATCTTTGAGAACCTGTCAACTACCACCATTATACAGGTATGTCCTAGAGAAAGAGGAAGGTCTGTGATGAAGTCCATGGAGATGCTAGACCAAGGACGATTCGGGACAGGCAGAGGCTGAAGTAATCCAGAGGGTTTAACGTGAAGGCTTTTGGAACGAGCACAGGTTTGACAGGAGGCTACGTATCTCTCAATATCTTTACGTACTTCTGGCCACCAGAATGTCCTTAGAACAAGTTCTTCTGTTTTCTTTTTACCACCGTGCCCAGCTATGGGTGCGTCATGTAATAGCTGTAGGACCTCTAAACAAGCTGGCTGGGGTACGAAGATTTGGTTCTTGTGCATAAGGAATCCATCCCGCAGAGTAAGATGTCTGGAAACAGAGAGCAAACAGCTGTTGGAAGACTCTTTGATCCGGTCCCAGATGGAAGAGGACAAGGCTAAGAAGTGTCCCTGCTGTAAAATGGTCTCTGTTTGCTTGGATGGTTCAGTTTCAAGGCTAGTAGTCCGGGATAGGGCGTCCGCCTTCCCATTCTTTGAGCCTGGTCTATAGGTAATGTGGAATCTAAAATGACTGAAGAATAGGGCCCATCTAGCCTGGCGAGGGCGAAGACGACGGGCTGTGCGGAGATACTCCAAGTTTCGGTGGTCAGTAAAGACTATGATGGGATGCATGGCTCCTTCTAGTAGATGTCTCCACTCTTCCAAGGCCTGTTTAATTGCCAAAAGCTCCCTGTCCCCCACATCATAGTTCTTTTCAGGATCGGTTAGGGAACGAGAGTAAAAGGCTACTGGATGAAGTTGTTCTTTTTCGCCTGATCTCTGGGATAGTACTGCTCCTATAGCCGTCTGGGAGGCGTCTACCTCGACAACAAAGGGTCTTGATGAATTCGGGAGGACCAGAACAGGGGCAGAAGTAAAGTAAGACTTGAGTAAAGAGAAGGCAGATTGGGCTTGTTCGGTCCAACGGAAGGGCACATGTTTCTTGGTGAGTTCGGTGATGGGTCGTATGATATGTGAAAAATTTCGAATAAATCGTCTATAGAAGTTAGCAAAGCCCACGAACCTCTGGACTCCTTTCTTGTCTGTTGGATGTGGCCACTCCACTATAGCAGATACTTTACGAGAATCCATCCTTAAGCCACTAGGTGATAGGACGTATCCTAGGAACTCTACAGTATCCGTGTCGAAAACACATTTTTCTAGCTTGGCATATAGATTATATTGGCGGAGCCGAGTAAGAACTTTCTGCATGTGCCCTCGGTGTTCCTCCATAGAGGAAGAGTAGACAAGTATGTCGTCGAGGTAGACCACCATGAAGACATCCAAGTAGTCCCGGAACACGTCATTTAGGAAGTGCTGGAACGTGGCTGGGGCATTGCAAAGGCCAAAGGGCATGACGGTGTATTCAAAATGTCCGTATCTGGAACGGAAGGCCGTCTTCCACTCATCGCCTCTGCGGATCCGGACTAAATTATAGGCCCCCCTTAAGTCCAGCTTGGAGAAGACATGAGCCGAACTAAGTCGGTCTAGTAATTCTGAGATCAAAGGCAGGGGGTAACGGTTTTTAATGGTGACGTTATTTAGTTCCCTATAGTCCACACAGGGTCGTAAACTACCATCCTTCTTTCCCACAAAGAATATTCCAGCCCCCGCAGGGGAAGTAGAGGGGCGCATGAATCCTTTTTTAAGGTTTTCTTCAATGTATTCCTTCAGCACTTGCAATTCAGGCTCTGACAAAGGGAAAATCCGACCAAAGGGAATAGGAGCTCCTGGAAGCAAGTCTATTGGGCAATCATAGACCCGGTGAGGTGGAAGTGTATCTGCCCCTTTCTTCTCAAAGACATCAGAGAAGGAGGAATATTGAATTGGAAGGAGTGGAACTCCTTTGCTGGAGGAGGTGTTCTCCATAGTCAAGTGAAGAGTCTTGAGTGATGATAGACATTCGGACTTACATTGGGGAGAACAGAAGGTGAGTGTTCCCAATCTCCAGTCGATTATAGGGTTATGGAGTCGGAGCCAAGGCAGTCCAAGAATGAGGGAGAATAGGGGGGATTGGACCACGTCAAATCTTAGGGACTCTGAATGTTGGCGTCCAAGGATGACACGTAGGGGAACGGTTTCTTCAGTAACTGGTCCGGATTTCAGTGGGCTCCCATCCACTACTTGGATGTGCAACGGAGAAGATTTCCGGGACACAGGGATGTTGAGGGATCGAACAAGTTCAGAATCGATGAAACACCCACTGGCTCCAGAATCAATCATGGCTTGCACGAAGACTGATCTCCTATTCCACTGTAGAGAAAGAGAGACAGAAAGATGAGGGCACGAGGTTTCTGTTGTTAAAGGAGGATCAATAGTCGATACTAGGATCTTACCTCTGGGTCTGCGAGGTCTCTCTTTACAGTCTCGTAGCATGTGGTCCGGTTTTCCGCAATATAGGCACAAATTCAGTGTTCTTCTGCGAGTTCTTTCAGTAGGAGACAGGGGTCCTCGGACAAGGCCTATCTGCATGGGTTCTTCGGTATCCGCGGAGTTGGTGCTGGAAGGAGAAGGCGCAGTGGGGTGCCGGTATATCGGGGTAGAGATCGAAGCTCTTTCTTGACGTCTCTCCCTGAGGCGCCTATCCAGTTGTATCACAAGATGGATTAGATCTTCCAGAGAGGAGGGCATGCCAATTCGGGCCAGTTCGTCCTTGAGGGATTCAGAGAGGCCGAGTCGGAATTGATCCACCAAAGCTGACTCATTCCAGGTGGTCTCCAAAGCAAACCTCCGGAAGTCGGTGACGTAATCTTCGACCGGACGGCGACCTTGTTTCAAGGCCCTTAGGGAAGCCTGTGCGGTTGTGGCTCTATAGGGATCTTCATAGAGGGACTCTATAGAATGATAGAATGAATTCCATGTTTCAAGGATGGGACTATTTGTTTGCAGTAAATGGTGGGCCCAGGCTTGTGGTTCCCCAGACAGGAGAGAGATTACCGTGTGGATCTTGACAAAGTCCGTGGAGTAAGTCCGTGGTTTTAAGGAGAAGAGAATTTGACAGGAAGTGATGAAGGAGCGGAACTGAGTTCGGTCTCCATGGAATTTTTCTGGCAGCACGGCCTGGGGTTCTGGAGTAGGCATTGAACCATCCATAGGTGGGTTAGACTGAGGTGGTGTGACAGGTTCTTCTGATTGAACTGGTAGAGAAGTGCGCAAATCCTGCAGTTGATCCCATAGATTCGCCTGCCCAGTTTGGAGAGACTTGACGGTCTGTGTGAGCATGGAGATCTGTTGGGTTAGGGTAGCCATGGCTTGTGCCTTCCCTGCGGCCTCCATAATGGCTCAGTTGTAATGTCAGGAGGGTTCTTGTTCTGGAGCCCAGGAGCAGGGATGAGCACACCCGTGTACGTGCGCCACTAACCAGGAGGCTGGAGGGACAGACCTGCTGGAGTGTGGGCCACAACACAAGGGCTACTGAAGGTGGAAGAGGAATAGATGGCCAGCCGTGGCTTGAGAGGCTAGTCTTTTGAAGATTCTGGTGTCCAGAGGTAGGAGGTGAGATAGCAAGATGATAGTTTCAGGTAGCCCTTGGACGGAGTAAGTCAGGTAGCCAGGCAGAGGTCAGGGAGGCCAGAGTTCAGGGTAGTCAGGTAGCCAAGAAGAGGTCAGGGATGCCAGAGACCAGGATAGTCAGGTAGCCAAGCAGAGGTCCGGAATGCCAGAGATCAGGATAGTCAGGAAGCCAAGCAGGGGTCAGGGATGCCAGAGATCAGGATAGTCAGGTAGCCAAGCAGAGGTCAGGGATGCCAGAGGTCAGAATAGTCAGGTAGCCAAGCAGAGGTCTGGGATGCCAGAGGTCAGGAGTAACCAGGAGGTCAAGCGAGGAGTCAAAGGAATCAGGAGCTCAGAGACTAGTCCAGGTATGTGCAACAACAACTGAGCCACGAGTAAGGGGCATATCAGGTTTATATAGGGGCTTGTCCAGTACTCACCAGGAGTAGCGCCGCCCCCACACTCACCTGTGTTCCAGCGTGGATGTCCTGGAACGCCGGTACGCAGCCATCCCCAGTTCCGGGTCGGCCGCCGATGACGTCACCCGAGGTGCGCACGCCGCTTCCCATTGTGCGGCCGTACGCACACTCGTTGCCAGGGCAGCCAGCCGCGTCACCCCTGGCAACCGGAGGACTGAGGACAGCGCGACGCGGCTGAACACACGGGAGGTGAGCGGCTTTCTCCCTGTGGTTCTGACAGTGTGTCTTCTGAGGAGACATAAACCATGTTCTATATGTGTGTGTCTCCTGAGGAAACATAAATTATGCAATGAGGCTTTCTCTTATATATATATTGTTAAGAATGGCTTTACTTTATAATTCCCATGCTAATAGGAGAATCACTAGGTACTAGCTGAGGGGGGCTAAGGCTCCAGGCTCCACATCTCATAGTTAAAACCCTGTGTCAGAGTGGGGTATGTAATGGTGCTCATCTCTAGGGATGGTTGAATTGGGACATTTTGTTCCTGTAAGAATTTTTGTGGAAAAATGCCAAATTCCCACAATACAATATCCTCCTTTTTGCCCTTAACAATGAGTGTCCTACAAGAACTCTGACATTTTTTGTCTGTGCTTTTTATATCTGCAAGATGTCCTGCCACAAAACTACTGCTGAGGCTGAAGTGGGGAACTTGTTAGCAGGCTGAAGCTACAGCAGAATAAATCTTGAAAACATTGTTAGCAGTCTGAATCCCTTTTTTCTTTGCCCATAATACTAATAACATGGCAAAATCATCCTTGGAAAAATACCTGTGGCTTAGAATATGCCAGCAGGATGTGACATATGACATCATTTCTTTAAAACCTCAGTTTTCAACACAAAAGAAAAGGGCAGTATTTCAACCATCAATATTTTGGCAAGTTTGCCATTTGACAAGGATATTTTTGGATTATTTTTGTGCAGTTTTTGGTTTCTTTCTAAGAATTCAGTAGCTGTAGGCTGAAAACATGCATAAGAAAAACTATAACATGAGTAGTTATGGTAGGAGCAGTGGGTGTGGGGATTATATGAGTCTAGTAACCACTAACTAACTCAAAGTTATCATCCTCCATGCCTTACTTTTGCACAATAACAGCAGCAGGACACCTGGTACAGAGGAAAATATTGTACCACTCCTTGAGACATGTACAATAATGCTTTCATGTGCTTCTTGTCCTTAGTCCACTTTTAGAAGTGATTCTGCTGCTGTTAGTCATTATATCTCTGACACTCAGCAGGTGTGTCTCCATTATAATCATTGAGGTTGTGTGCCTAAATAGGATCCTATTCTCCCACCCCCTCTCACATGCTTTTTACATAGACAACAGATATCAGCATGTATAGCTTTCTGATCATAAGTGATGTATCTCCATGCTGTAGATTTCATATACTGTTCCTCACAACAGGCTATTGCATAATCTAAAAGGCTTCCGTTTGAGAGGTGATATCTGTGCATGGATAGAGAACTGGTTAAATGATAGATTGCAGAGAGTTGTTGTAAATGGAACCTTTTCATGCTGGTCTAAAGTTATGATCTATAAACAGGAAGTAGTGTCTCAATTTTTGTTGATGACAACTAAACTGCATAGAGAAATACATACAGAGCAGGATGTTATTTCTTTATAGAAATATTTGGATAAATTACGTGAAAGGGCAGAAAAGTAGCAAATGAGGTCTAATAATTATAAAGCTAAGGTTATACATTTCAGCTGCAGAAATAAACATGCTATATATATATATATGAAAAGGGAAACTACTTTTGGGATACCCATTAAAGAAAGATTGATAGACAACAGACTTCTCATCAGTGTGCTGCAAGAGCCAATAAGGCACTATCCTGTATAAACATGGTAAAGATGCACAGGATAAGACTATAATTCTACCGCCATATAAATCCATGATAACCCTGTGAGTGCCAGAGAGGTATCCAACTCATTGCGTTGCAATACGTTGGATACCTCTCTGACACTCAAAGGGTTAAGGCCTCATATAGAATATGGAGTACAGATTTGGGCACCAGGTCTTTAAAAGGATATAACTTAAATGTAAAACGTGCATAGACATTCAACACACCTGATAAAGGTATTTGCGGATCTGAGTTATAGAGCCCAGACAAACTGGGTTTGTTTGTATTAGTGAAGAGAAGTCTAAGGCCGGGATTCATAAAGGTGCAAATGGCTTAATGCACAAGAAAATCAGAGGATTTCTTTGAGCATTAACTATTCGCCCATTCAGCAACTACCAGATTATATCTGGCCATCTCTTACTCATCAATAAGTGATAGCCAGATAGATCCGCCAATTTGATCCGCCTGCTACAAGCTGACGGATTCCATTACAATGTATGAGGTGAACACACTCATGCACATTTTCACTTATGTGTAAGTTTTTTCACCTGACTGGCCTATTTACGACAAATTATTGAAGAATACTCGAAGGTATTCATCAATGATCTCAGCAAAGTGCTGGATAAGAGCAGTGTATTTGATATGCTGCTTTTCCCACAGTGTGATAAATCACGGCCTATGGGGTGATATGATTACTATTAACAAAGAAATTCAATGTCAATACGAGGAACTAACTAAAGAACTATTTACTCAACGACCCAAACAACAAAAAAGAGGTCATCCATTAAGACCAGAAGTAAGGCACCTTTATCTAAAACAAAGGCAGCTATTTTTACAGTAAGGGCAATAAATTCATGGAATCTGTTTTCAGATACTGTAAATGCTTTCAAAAAGTTATAGAAACCTTTCTTTCTCAGAATACTGGTAAGTATATTGTAACAGTTGGTCTCAAAGCATATAGGATGTTGACCCAGGGAAATATCCAACTATCTTTTGTAGTCAAAAAAGGTATTTTTTTTAACACTTGGGGCTTAATTGGAAAAGGCATGTCTTTTTTCAGCCATATCCACTGTCTTACTGTTATTTAAATTTTTATTTTTTGGTGAACGTATTTTACCTGGAAGAATACTTTGAGATTTCTCTTGTTTCCAGTTATATCCTGGGCTCATTTATCTACCTCAGAAAGTTAAAACGCTGAGCTGACCTTGCCAGGACTAGAACCTACAACCTACAGCTGGTGCATTAACCAACTGAGCTAACTCCTGCTCTGCTTCACAAATCATGTAGATACACTGAGAATTGGCAAATCAGCTGTTACATGTAACAGGTTCTCTACCAGTTCTGTCTTTACATGAGCTGGCTGATCAGCTGTTTGCAGTTCATAGTGGACTATCTGCCTATCAGTTGATTCATATAAACAGAAGACTCACAAGGCAAGGCAACTGCTGCATTACCAGTCCCCAGTGTCTCTACATGATATGTGAAATGGGGAAGGGTATTCTTTAGGTTACACCACTTTCAATACTACTGAGGTATACAATGAATTGCATGGTAATGTGCTGCACATCCCTATGCACTCAAAGGGTTAGAGAAGGACAGCTGCTGTCTGCTCTCCAGTAGAGACAGCAAACTGTCCATAGAAAGACATAGGAAGATTCTTAACTTTGCATCTTGGTTTTTGGCAAAGATTGTGAGTTCTGACATAATAGCTTTCTGAGCTTAGTGCATGTAGTGAGCAGCCACATTAGCTTAAAAACACACCCACAGAAATATAACAATGGCTCATTAAGCTTCATTTCAATATGCAAATGAGACATAATAAAAGTAGATACTGCAAAATCGTAAACTTGGCTAAAGCATGGCCATGGAGAAGACAGCTTAGTGCATATGTCAAGATGTTATCAAAGCAAATACACCAACATACCAGCAGCCTAGACCCTTATCAACACATAGTGCATCTCCCCCCCTCCAACACTCAGACAGTTATTCTATTGCAAACTATCAGAGAGATGAGTCATGACTGCATTCTCTATAGAATGTGATATTAACAGATTCATCAATTCATAACAGTTTGAACAGTTATAACTTTTGAACGAAACCTATCCAGGCAATGCCTTAATCATATAGGTTTGCATAGAAAAGTTTATTGCTTATTTATAGAAGATTTGTATATTTATACAAGGCATTTGCAGTGTTCGCGCTAGCATGGCTTAACTACGGAGGGCTTATCGTAATTATTGTAATTATGGCATAAATGAAGTTTAATTGAAGTGATAAAACTGGTGGGAAGTGCTAAGTACATACAAAGTTATCTCCATGTCGGAGTCTTAACCCATTAAAGGTCAATGTGGTAGTCAATCCATTGCAATGCAATGCATTGACTACCTCTCTGGTCCTTTAGGGATCAATGAACTTTAGCACATCTCCACACAGCTCTTTTTAGCACAGTAGTCTAATCCTCTTTTACTCATTGAAGTTTTATTTTATTTAGCCATAGCTTAGCTAAAGATATTACTTACTGCAACACAGAAAGAGCATTCACATATTATTTGCAATTGTCATACGAAAGTACAAGGTGACTTTCTACACAAAACCTTTTAAGATTCCTGTTAACATTGTTCTAAACCTTTCAGCAGATGCTTTTAATTTCTTTCTTCCAGCGCATCACTGTTCATTTATAATGCCTTTCTCTTAAACATAAATGGTGTTTGAAAAAACATTACATTGTCAAATGAAAGATAATAGGATTGTGATTGAAAAGAGGTCAAAATGTAACATTCTGTTGCTGATTTTAAAATAATGATGAATACAATTGGAATATGCTGTTTGTATCTCTCAAACTAATTTGTCACATCTCAACTTAGAAAGTCTCTATTAATTTTGTTTATTATTTAAAGACTAGGATAAAAGTAATCTATATTCATTTTGACAAATTAACTCCCTGGATGTGTAGCATATAAATTACATAAAAGTGTAGAAGATGCATTTTTATTTGTTCCATTACTTATTAGTAGGAAATATAAACAAGCCTAGATTATTTTATGTAATGTAATGTTTATATTTCAGTAATCGACACAATATGCATGCTATTAAATCATGCATTACTTTTGTATTGGCAAAACTTACCAGGACAGATTTGGAGATTGTAATATGTAAAGCTTAGAAGAGGGGAGGCAAATGGGGAGATATAATAATAACTAGTATTTATATAGCACCTTTTTACCAGCGGGACTCAAAGAGCTTTCAGAATTAACCAAATCGGCAACTGAATAATAGATATTATTAGAGGTGGGTGATACTTGTCCCTGTGATCCCATGGGAAATTTCGCGAAAACCACGTTGTTATCCACTTTTTCGTGGGAAATCTGCTTTAAAACTAGCGGTTAAAATTTTTGCATTTTTCCCCCATTGCCCAAAATTTTCTGACATTTTTTCAATGCCTATAAAGTTTCTGGCCATTGATTTACATTGTTTTCGCACTTCCGCTATAAAAACGTGATGTTTTCGCTGAAGGCAGACACAATAGAAGCAGCTACAGAGCGAGATTGACGTGTTGTGCTGTTCTCTTGTGATATTTTGCAAAAATTGAGGCAGGAAAGACTCATAGTGACTGCTATCACTATGGGCAGGGTGAAAAATAATCAATGGAGGAGCTAGAAGGACCCTTATGTGTGCACTGAGTCTATGGAGGAGGAGGAGGAGGGGGAGGAAGTGACTAGCAATACTGAACCAATGCTTTCCAGTCCCCCTAAATCACCCCAAGGAATCTTGGGGAATTTAATGAGAAGGGAGAAAAGGGAATGGGAAGGAAGGAAGAAAAGGGAATGGAAAGGAAGAGAGAAAAGGGAATGCGAAAGGAGGGAGAAAAGGGTAGTACTAGTGAGAGTAGGACAGGTCAGCTGCCTGTGCCTGCTTCAAGACGTGTTGCTCCTGCTGCCAGTGCCACCATTGTTGTACCTGCAGCCAATAGAGTTGTACCTGCTGCCAGATGTGCTGCCACTAGTGTTGTACCTGCTGCCAGTGCTGAACCTGCTGCCACCAATACTTTGCCTGGTGCTAGTGTTTCTTGTAGTACTCAGGGGGTACGGAGAAAATTATGCTAAGTGTGACAGCAGGAGACCCTTCCTCTACACAGTTTATTTGAGTTTGCCTGTTCCGGTTATCTGTTCTGCTCTGGTTTTAATTGTTTTCTTGGCAACAATCTTCTTGGCTTAGTTATTGACCTTGGTGTTCCACTCACTTATATTGTTGATGCTTCTCGTGAACATTGGCTTATTCCCTGACTACAGCTTGTATTCTCCCTCTTGGTGTAGCCACACCTGTTACTATAGCCTGAGTATTGCTGCCTCTTCCCACCCTACTGCTTACAGATGCCAGTTTTGGCATTCTTGTACCATGAGAGGCACTGTCCGCTATCCTCTTGGAGAGACAGCGGCATCCTCTACTAACATATGTGGGGTATTCAGCAGATGAACTTGGCAAATTATCTACCACATTAGGTTTACGGAACATTGCTTTAGGATTCAGTGCTCTTGACCTTCCTATATGATTGTGATCGAGCAGCTGGCAGTATCCATAGTTGAGCAGTGTGCAGTCCTGTCCCGCAGAGTATGAGGTCAGTTTTGGGCCTGGAGGGCATCAGGGTGAGGTGGACCTTAGAGTCAGGGAGGTCAGGAGCTTAACATGTGGTGGTCATAGTCTGCTGGTCTACTGGCTGTGGTGGTCATATTCCGCTCTGTCTGCCCATCAGGGGCACATTGTCGTGGGCTTCCTGACTGTAGTGAAGTAACAGATTACAGTCTAGGTTGCTACAAACTATCAGGCATTGATACTATTCAATCAGTTCACTCACCTAGCCCAAAGACAGTAAGGATCCGGGACAGCCCCCCACAACCTCGGCACAGGTTTCTACAGACAGGAAGACAACTCGAGGGGAGTGCTCAACATATCCGCCAAGCATGGATAACAACCAGTCAGCAAAGAGATGATTTCTTTACTCTTTAGCTGTCTTCTTTACTGTAGTGGTCTTATCCCGCTCTACTAGTCACTCTGATTACTTTATTCAGTACTATCTTCACCTCAAGTGGTCATAGCCAGCTTCATTGTTATTGGGGAATTCCTTCATACTTTCTTTGACTCAAATGGTCATACTTGTAGCTTGCTTCATTTTTAGTGGGGGAATTCCATTGAGGTCTCCTTTGTCCTACTCCCTTATCTGGTGGTCATAACCTGTCTCCTAGTGTTTAGGGGTTCACCTGGCTATAGCACCTATCTGCATTACTGGTCCCTTTGCTAGTAGTATCTGGGGTCTCTCGTCCAGTGCTCACTTGCTCTGATCCAGGTCAGGGTCACGTCTCAACTGGGATTGGACATCTGGCTTTGCATCCAGCACCACTACTCAGCTGTGTACGCAGCAAGAGACAAGTGAGACTGGCACATACCAGGACCACAGCTCACTAGCGATGCTCTCAAGTAACTAAGACCCAGATTATTTAGGCAGTTCCTGACATCCATAGGATGAAGTTGTAACAGTGTCACTGTTCAGTTTCAGGCTATTGAAATACTGCACCTAAAAAAATAATTTTGAATAAACACCTCTCAGCAGAAGGAGTACCCTTGTTGTACTCAAGAAGATAAACCCAACAATATATTTTTTCATGGAACAGACCCCCAAAGGTACTGGTAGGTAATGCATTAAGGGAATTCAAAACAAATCTGTTCTGAAAACTGCTGAACACTGTGTATTTAATGTACATAGGAAAATGGACAGACTGGATGGTTATGTCTGCCATCAAAATCCACACAAAGAGCATCAATGTTTATAATGCAATTAATTTTGAGAAAGGACAAAATTGTGGCTGAAACATCGACTCAAATAAATCAGCACATTATTTCACCAGAAAGTCCTGTGAGTACGGTTTTCTTCACAGTATCTATATATATAAAAGAATAAGCCTCATTGCATAATTTATGGTACCTCACACACAGAACATAATTTATGTCTCCTCAGAAAACAAACACACATTGAACAGAATGTCTCATTACATAATTTGTGTCTCATTAGGAGACACAACTCCTATTGGGTGATTCAATGGGGACTTTACTGCTCCCATTGGGTGATTCAATGGAGGCATGTTTATCATACAGAGAGTTGGCCTGCCCCCTCCAGCCCGCCCACCACTATCCAACTGACAAAAAAAATATAGCTGCCACTCGCTCCTGAAGTAGGGGATATCAATAACTTCTCCTGGTCCACACACACTCTCACTCAGGATCATGACCCCACAAACACACTGTGTCACCTCCCACAGGTAACTGTAACCCTCCATACACTCTGTTTCACCTCCCACAGATAATTGTAGCCCTCCATACACTCTGTTTCAGTTTGAGGGTGTAATGTTTCCATAAAATACAAACTCAGGGATAGACTTAATAGCAACTCTTTTATTTAACTCTTTTCATCTCACTAACTGTCTGTTTTCAACTGTCACTCCTCTACTTCCTGCTTCCTGATTCTCGTCCTTTCTCCTTAAAGGAAGAGAGATGCTTTGCTGTAGGTTACAGACGGCAAGCCTCAAACACCACTTTCTATTTGTTCCCTCAGCATATTGCTAAGCTGCCTCAACGGAAGAGCCACCGTGTGTTATATTGCTATGTTACCTAAACTTAACCCTTTGAGTGCCAGAGGGGTACACAATGCATTGCAAAGTAAAGCATTGCATACCCCTCTGGCAGTCAAAGGGTTAAGTAAGGAGGAGTTACTGCTCCCATTGGGTGATTCAATGGGGGATGATTTAAATCATGCAGGGAGTTGGCCTGCCCCCACTATCCAGCCCACCCACCACTATCCAAGTAACTGAGAAAACAAAATGGCTGCCACTCGCTCCTACACCACAGACACAAACACATCAGACAAAAAACACACACTCACACTCAATCACACACACACTCAATCACACATTCACACTCTCGTACACACTCAGTCATATACACTCAATCATACACACTCACACACTCTCACTCACACATTCACTCACACACTCAATCTCACACACACTCAATCACACACTCACACTCTCTCACTCACACTCTCTCATTCACACTCTCACACACTCACACACACTCAATCACACACTCTCACTCACACTCAAACTCTCAATCACACACTCACACTCTCTCACTCACACTCACTCTCTTACACCCTCTCACTCACACACTCTCAAACTCTCTCACACTCACACACTCACATGCAATCACTCACACACAATCACTCACATGCAATCCCTCAGTCTCGCACTCACTCACACTCACTCACTCCCCGGGAGCCAGCATGATCCACCTTCCACCATAGTCTCACTCACACTCACTTACACCCTGGGAGCCAGCACGATCCACCATCTACCATAGTATGTGTAATTACCACATGCATTTCAACTATATGAATGAATGCCACAGTGAGGCATAAGTACAAACACAAACTCATTACAATGACACATAAGTCACCCCCTTATGACTCACTTCTGTGTGTGCGTGTTTCTGTGTGTGCCTGTGTGTTCCTCACTGTGAGTGTGTTGCATGTCTGTATCACACTCTATGTGTCTGCATGTTGTGCATTGCATGTATGTGTGTATGACTGTGTCGCTTTTATGCATCTCAGTGCATGCGTGTGCAGGGCAGCAACCGTGGGACTTTTTAGACTTTTTAAGAGTTGTTTTATTGTATAATCAAGCAAACAGCTGTTTTACATGATTATACAATAAAACAACTCTTAAAAAGTCCCAGGGGTGCTGCCCTGCGTTTTTTCTTCTACATTCCTACACTTGGGATTGTGCACCTGGGCGAAACACAATACCAGGGGAGAGTGCCTTCACACTTCTACATTTTGATGTATATATATATATATATATATATATATAGGAAACAGTCATTGGTTCAAATCACCAAAGTACAAGAGCACTCATAGGTCTTTTTTCATAAAATAAAAACTAAGTTTATTGAAGGTAGTTTTAAAAGTATATCAACGTTTCGGCTCCATCATGCAGCCTTTCTCAAGACAACTAACCAGATGTAAATATCGATCTTAAATACAGAATGTTGAGGAAATAGCACCAAAAAGCCACGAGAAAAAGCTAAGTGACGTAAGCATGTGTCAACGTTAAAACGGGGAAAAAATTTAAATTTTAAACCACTCATCTTAACCCTTTGTTTGCTGAAATAAAAATAATGTAGCGTTCTTGAGATTAACAGCGCTAGTCCACTGTATCACTAAACTAGTCATAGAGGAATCTGTGCATAACCACAAAGTATCAAATGAAATGTACAAAACTGCAACAACTAACTTCTTACCACAACATTGCACGCACCGGAGAGACTTATAATCACCGACATATTACATATGCCACCATATGGTTTTAAAACAAACTCATTAAACAAGAAGCCAGCACACTGACAACGTACACGATGTTCACTGTCTTCTTCATCACACTACCTCATTCTAATTATCACCCGTTGCCCCTGGCTCTACGTGTGCTGTCATTATGCAGCGAATAACACGGAGTCCCGATCATGGGGTTATTATTGGGTGAAAAAGGTCCTATTCTTGACAAATGAGCCCAATATTCAGGCATCCAGCAAGATGGCATATGGGTCACATATATATAGTAATTTCATTGTGTCACAGACGCTAGATACACCTTCCGGTGTCAAAAGTCCAGCATAGTGATCAAGCCTAATAATCCAGCCTGTATTGGATATATCGCTTTCATGCGGCTCCCATATACAATTCATTGTCCAGTAATTCAATGTGTTATCATAAAATAACTGTGAGAATCAGATTCTTATGACTTAAGACCACACACCCCTGGCTCTATGTGTGCCGCTTTATAGCGGACACTACGGAGACCTATTACAGGGTGTTTAACTGTGCGACTTAGTGAAGAACATACAAAGTACTGTAACCCAAATGTGAACCTCATAATCCATTGCCCCATGTGCAAGCTCCTGTAAAAAATATTTTAAAAGATAATAAATTGTCGGATGACCGTGAGTCCGACCAACTGTTGAGAGGCCATCCATATTCTATGGGCGACCAACTCAAAAGTGATCGGAAAATCACATAGAAGCTCCCCGGTGCTGCAGTCAGATATTAGATGAAACATTAGAGTCCCATTGGCAAACAAATCATGAGGGCAACCAATATTATCCCTATGCATAACAAAATAGCATGTTAACTATTAATGACACAATAATAAAAAAAAATTTTGTGTGTCTGTTAATATATCGCATTCATGATCTTTAGTGCCAATGGAGGATATTGCAAGAATTCAAATACAATTATTAATAGCCAATTAGCCCAATATTGATCAGGTCATATGAGAAGAATATTATAACTCCAATGAAGATTAATTGTGTATAATCACACCTTTGTATCCGAATTAGAACCAAAAGGTCATTGTACAGATATTAAAAAGAATAATTGGTATTCGTGTGTCCCATTAACTTCTAAATACTTATTGTCTCAATGGACTCATTGTAAAAAAACTCATTATAAAAAACAGTTATATGAAATAGTTTCATTTAATCCCCTGGGAGTGATCGTGTCAAGGAAATAGATCCACTTAGTTTCCTTTTGTAAGAGGTGTTTGCCTCTATCTCCTCCTCTCGGTAATGTTGGCACACAGTCATTAGCCATGTATCTTAATGATGGTAACGTGTGATTAAATGCCGCAAAATGTAAGGCCACCGGTTGATCTTTAATGTTAGATTTTGAACTGCATTGTGGGTTATTTTTAGCCTCCAATGCCGCTTTGATAGCAGATCGATGATTGCCCATTGTTTCCTTAAACGTACTTGTGGTCTTACCCACATACATTAATCCACATGGACAAACAATAATATACACTACATATTGGCTTGTGCAGTTTAAATTATAACGAATGGGGATTTTAAATAGGTGAATAGGTGATTTAAGAGATATTAGTTATCCTTTAGTTTAGAGTAAGTTAGTTTATATAGCAAAATGTAAGGTAGTTTATTAGCCGAGCTATGGATTGCATATAACATTATTAACCCATTTGCTCATGCTAGTCTTTCCTTGCCTTTCTATTATTTAGCAGTTTATTGGTCTTTTTTCAGGCTAGCTCTTGATGAAAAAGGTTTGGATACAGTGAGTTAAAACATTACCTGCTTGTTGTTCTACTTTGTACAATAAAAACATTATTTCAAGGTAAGCCACCCCACACAGCAATAAAGAACAGAGCAGTAAACTAGGGCAGTCAATGAACCAAAAATAACTAAAGTTTGGTTCTGATTTAACTCCAGTTATCTTTATTATGACAGTTCATTGTAAGAGACACATGTCAAGTCTACAGGTAAAGCTTATCATTTCAATCAATTCTCATGAAAGCAGCAAATCCGTGTGGTGCCCTCCAACTGACACAGAACTGATATTCAAAGCTTCTCTTTTTTTTGCAATGAATAAATTGGCTGTCAACATATTCAACTACTTTATTCTCTTTACAGTTTGTCTCCTCAAACCTTTGTGATGATATAAATGCCCTGAGCATTGTGAACATTATTTTTGAGTTAATGTTTTGACGTGAGGAAAATACTGAAATACAAACATTGTATGTATGTATGTATGTATGTATCTCTGTTTATAGAGTGCCATACATGTACACAGTACTTTACAGAAATAGTGCAAAGCAAAAATACAGTACAAGGTTAAAGAGAATCAGGCTTAAGTGAGGTCATTGCATTATTAGTGGTGGAAAAATGCAGAAAAGGGAATCATACATTGGGAAAGGGACCCTGCCCCAAGGAACTTACAATCTAATTAGTAATCATGACAACAGAGACAGTAGGAGTGCAAGTATAATGCGTCAGTAAAGGAAGTGTAGAATGATTCTAATGTTACTGTCGGTGTGTGCAAAGAGAATATTGTTACAGAGATGCCTTCTTGAGCAGGTCATTTTTTATTAGATGCTTGAAAGTGACGAGTGTGGATGATTGGTGAATGGTGATAGGGAGGACATTCCAAAGTTGATGGACATCCAGTGAAAATGATTGCAGCCAATAAATGGCTTGAGTTGTGAAAGGAGAGGACAAAAAGAACCTTTGAGAAGAACACAGGTGATGGGAAGTGGTTTAGTGGGATATAAGAGCAGAAATTTAAGAGGGTGCTGAAGGAGAAAGTGTCTTAAGGGTGAGGAGAAGAATTTTGTAAGAAATTTGAGACCTTATAGATAGCCAAGAGAGGGATTTCAGTAGGAGATGAGAGAGAAGGTACCTGGGAGCAAGTGTAGTTTATTCTTGCATCTGAATTGAGAACGATGAAAGGATGGAAGACCAGAGAGTGGAATGTTACAGTAATCAAGTCTAGAGGAAATGAGGGCCTTAGTGAGAGTTTTTGTGGTTGACATATAGAGGAAGAGACATAGTTTGTCAATATTTTTCAGGAAGAAGCGACAAGTTTTGGTGACAGCTTGGATATGGGGGGGAATGTCAAGGTAGAATTCAGTATGACACCAAGACAGCATGCTTTGGTTACTGAGTGAATGGCAGAATTGTCAACTGTGATGGAGAAAAGGGTTGGGGTGGGGCTTACGATGGAATACAGCCAATTTTGTCTTAGCCATATTAAGTTTAAGATGGAGGTGGGACATCCATGATGAGATTGCTATGAGATACTCAGTGACTTGAGACTGCACAGAGGGAGAGAGGTCAGGAGAAGAGAGGTAGATTTGTGTGTCATCCGCGTACAGATGGAAATTAAAGCCAAGAGATGAGATGAGGTCACCAAGTGAGTGGGTATAGAGGGAAAAGACATGGTCCTAGGACTGATCCCTAAGGTGCATCTACTGAGAGGACATGGGAAGAATAGAATGATTTAGCTAAAAAACACAAAGTTTTGTTTGAGAAGGTAATCTATTCTAGATGCCAAGGATGTGCTGTCCAGTAGGAGTATGTAATAAACAGTGTCAAAGGCAGCAGAGAGATTAGTAAACTGAATTGTCCTTTGCTGTTGGTAGGTCATTAATAACTTTTGTTAGGGCTGTCTCTGTGGAGTAGTTAGAATGGAAACGACTTTAATGGTTGAAGGAGAGCTGGAATAGAGAAAATATATTAAGAGTGATAATATAAACTCCATTGCACACCCCTTTGGTTTATTAGGGGTTAAAATAATGACCAGTCGGTCAAAATTTAACTTTCAAGAGTCCCACCCATGACGCCACCCACTCCTATCATGACTCACTTCCAGTCCCATTCATTGTTTTACTGTCTGACAAAATGACCTTAACTTATATAAGTACAATTATTTCCAAATAAGTAAAGAGGTACACGACTTGATATATACACTGTCCAAATTACTAAGTATAAACTGGACAAAAATGTATGTACAAACTGGACAAAAATACATAGATTATTAAAAAAAATAGCTAAACTAAATCTGGAGTAGGTGTCAAAAGCAGGGGGATTGGGAGTATTCTGGAAATGCTCACAACTCTGTCAAGAGGGTGTGGCCAGATTGGCTGAGATACCCCTCAATATTTGGTGCTTTTGGACTGACCACACCAACACCCCAGTATAGAGGGCATGGCCAGTATGGATGAGATACTCCTCAATATTTGGTGGTCTTCCCTGTATAATTGGGAATTGGCTCCTGAAAATAATGATACATGATTTCCAAGAAAGACAACAACCTGATTGCTAACCCTGAGTTCTCTATATTGCTGATCAGCGCAGCACTCAAAACTCTGTGCTTGTATCCCCAGCATGAACACAATATAAGAAAATATGTATTAAAAAATGAATAAAAACACTACCTACATATCATACTAGAGTTTTAAAGAAATTATTTTTGAGAAATTATAGTTATCTTTTTATGGTAAAGTTCAACACCTTTCCATACTAGCTCCAATATTACTGTGCTATAAACACTGACAGAGACAATACTACCTCTGCTTTTCATTTTGTCTCAGTAACATAGTCTTTCAGCCACTGTCTCCTAAAAAGGGATGGGAAAAGGGGTCTGAGGAGGGTGCCTGTGTTGGTGAGTGGAGTCTGGGGTTGAACAGGGAATTTGTTTTGGGAGAGTGGGTTCTTGACTGGTATTGGGAGAGTTAATAAAAAAATACATCAATAAAATAAAAAGAGAAATTTGTATGTAAAGTGATAGAGACAGGGACCCCCTGACATAAGCTGCCACTAGGATAGACAGATACTTGACTTGATAGAGTATTTTATAGAGGATGACTTGTTGGTAGAGGCCCAAGCCCTGAGGAAACATTGATTTGTGGGACTTAGGCTTATTAGAGCCCTAAGCCCTGCAGAAGCATTGATTTGTAGGACTTAGACTTATTAGAGACCAAAGCCCTGAGTAAACATTGATTTGTTGGACTTGTTAGAAACAAACCCCCCAAAATGTTCTCCTCCTGAGTAATTGTGGAATTTACAACTTCTTTTCTTGCTGCTGCTGCTGTTGCTGCTGCTGAGTTGTTTATGCAACAGGATGATTAGGTAGCTGAAAGGGAATGGGATCAACAATAGCAGTAACATGGGTGATGGATGATGAAGGTTCCACTTGCCACAACTATCTCAAGTGATGCATTTGAGGCAGTAGCTGCACAATACATATCCCCCAGTGTATGTGGAGAAAAGAAGAAGTTGGCCAATAATTCTTCTCCACCTGCCCCACCTCCAAAATCATGGATATGCTGTGTGACAGAACTGTGGTGACTATAGTTGATTCCAGTACATTGCTGGAGTGCAGAGATAGTGGGGGGGGGGGGGTTGGGCTTTGATTCCACTCTACTCCAGGCCTGTGCTAAGGAATGTTAATTGATTCCTGCTGTGCTTCCTTGACCAATCAGAGGCGGTTATTGATGAGCCAGTTAAGAATGTAGGATTTCAATTCCTAATCTGCATTCTTATCCTGATAAGGATGCTGGTGGATGATTGGTCAAGCATAGAAACACTGTCCCAAGTATTCATTTGCATGCTGATCTAGATAAGAGTCTCTGTAGTGTATATAACCTGTGTGTTTGATTCAATAAAAGAGAGTTCTTCCCTTCATCAAGTCTCGGCTGATGTTTGGGAACAGGAGGGTCAGTGTACTATTGGAGTGTTATTCTAAGAAAGGAACTATAAAAGAGGTATCCAGCTTATGATATAAGGCGTCACGTTACATGCTGTTATTAGAATAGAAATGTTTTCCTTGAGAGCAGGAACTGTGGCTCTCAGCAGCAACTGCAATGTGCACAGTGTGTGTGTGTGTGGTAAATAACATCTGGGGGCACAACAGTATCCAAACACCATGACACCGGAACCCAAGTACTGCCGTTGTCACAATACCCCTTGTCCAGACCCCATTAAGGACACATGACAACATGCTGACAGTTAAATAGTAATGATGAACCCTCCCTGCCATCATCTTAGCATATTCTGCAGGATGGAATCTCCTCAAATGCCGCTTGATGCACTGTTTGCGTTTCACCTCCACCACACTGGCATGTCTGGTCAGAGCCCCACACAGTGTGCGATGGATAAAGACGAACTGCCACATCCTAAAATCAACAGAGTGGCTATCATTTGGTGGGGGAGGTAACGATGCACGAGATGGATTGACAGAAGATGTAGTTACCCTAGAAGGTCATGGTGATGACGAGCTAGTTGTTTCACTCATCACGGAACTTCCAATCTCTGCCTGGGTTGCTTTATTCTTCCTCCTCTTTGATCTCCATCTCGCCTCTTGTTGCCTTTCTGAAGAGTCAGGGGGTACAGCAACAGAGGTGCTTGATTTCTGTGGTGGGTGTTTGGCTTTAACATGTTTGACATAAATGTCATGGTGTCTGTGTTTCATGTGTGATATCAGGGAGCTTGTGTCATGGTGTGTTCCCTCCTTTCCTCTTCTCACTAACTTGTCACAAATTGTGCACAGTGCAGTTGGTGATGAGTGCGCTATGCCTGCCACAAGGGAAAAATAGTCCCACACCCATTAATTCAGGGGGGAGGGAACAGGTGGAGAAAATTTTCCTTTTTCTTCTTGTCCACCACATTCCCCTTCACTGTCTGTGACAGCGGATAATGTTGCTGCTTTTTCTGCTACTGCCTCAGATTCAGCACTGGAACTAAGACCAGGAGTATTGCTGGTGCTGGCAAATGGAACCTGTCCTACTCCCGCATGACTTGTTGACCCCATTCCCACTGTGTCCACGGTGGTCTGCTGCACACTAGCTTGCTCTTCAGCATCCTGCTGCCCTTGCAACTCAGCATCAGAAGAAATGAGAAATTTCAAAAATGTCACTGCTAGTCGTGGTGGCGATGCCCATCCTCATCCCTGTCTCCCATTCCTTCTCAGTTTCTGCTAAAAAGGCCATCAATGTCTCTTCCACCCAAGCTTCTCCACCATCATCATCACCATCACCACTAGTCCCTCCGTGCTGCAGCTGCTGCTCTATTACAGACATCTCACTGCTGCTTGGAGGAGGTGACAAGCAATTTGACAGGGGGTCCCCTAATGTCACACTTGCCATTTCTTGGTCACGTAAAGAAGGCAGACTGGCAGCAATAGCATCAGGCAGCTGATATGTGCTCTTGCTGGATTGTGTGCCTGCTCTCCCTCAACAACAGTTCTGGCCTCTTAGTCTTCAGGATCATGTTCGACTTGGACACTTTAGTAAAGGTAAGGGGAGGACTTCCAGTCCCAGGGTCAGAGGAATGGTGTGGGGTCTCTTGACTGCTAGTCTTGACACTCTCAAATGTTACTCCTACCACTCCAGCTGCTTCACCATAACTGATATTGCTACTAACACCAACCACATCAATTTCGGCTGCAGAGTCTTCCTCCTCAGTCTCACAATCACTACTAGTAATATGAGGACATTGTTGTTAACTACCCGCCTTCACTCCTAAAGCTAACAAGCTGCTGGACCTTAGTAGTAGTAGTAGTACTAGCACTGGCTGGAGTGCTTGTGAATAGCAAGTGTGACTTAGGGTCCCTTGCTGTCGCATTTGGCATCATCTTCTCCCCCCCTACTGAGTACTACAAGACACACTAGCAGCAGGCAAAGTATTGGTGGCAGCAGGTACAGCACTGGTGGCACCAGGGGCAGCACATCTGGCAGCAGGTACAGCACTAGTGGAAGCAGGGGCAGCATGTCTGGCAGCAGGTACAGCACTAGTGGAAGGAGGGGCAGAATGTCTGACAGCAGGTACAGCATTAGTGGCAAGAGGAGCAGCACGTCTACCAGCAGGTACAGCACTAGTGGCAGCAGGGGCAGCACATCTGGCAGCAGGTACAGCAATGGTGGCTGCAGGTACAGCAATGGTGGCACTGGCAGCAGGGTCAGCACATCTTGCAGCAGGCACAGGCAGCTGACTTGTCCTGCTCTCACTAGTACTACCCTTCTCTTCCTCCCTTCCCATTAATTTCCCCAAGATTCTTAGAGGTGATTTAGGGGGACTGGACAGCACTGGTTCAGCAATGCTCACTTCCTCCTCCACCTCCTCAGACACAGTGGACAGTCACTAGGAGCCTTTCTTGCCTCAGTTTTACAAATAATTCACAGTAGAACAGCACAGCATGTCTACCTCGCTATTTAACTGCTGCTATTGTGTTTCACTTCCACAAATACATCACTTCTTTATAGCGAAAAAGTGAAAACAACATAAATCAATGGGCAAAAACTTTCTCGCCACTGAAAAATTGGTGGGAATTTTGGACAATGGGAGAAAAACTGCAAAATTTTAATTGCTGTTTTAAAAGCGGATTTTTTCACGAAAAAGCAGACAATAACTCGGTTTTCGCTGGATTTCTTGTGGGAACACGGCGACAACTTTTGCCCATCCCTACTGCTAAACACAAAGACTTCCATTGTCCAGACCTTGTTCTCATACACTCTCTCAATCTGTAATTTCACTATCTCTACCTTTCCTCTCTGATTGCTGCCTTCTGTTTTACAGCCTTGTTCACCCTTCTTTATCACTTGCTAATCCTTGCTAAGCTCACACTATCAGGCATTTATACTCCGTTGATCAGGTCTCCTCATCCCTAACGTACACATTATTAAAATACTCCACCCATTTTCCCACTTCCTTACAGCCACCCAATACAATATTATTCCTACATGGCAGTACTCATACAATGCAGAATGCCACTGGAGGAAGTCTCAGTCAGCAGCAGATCACTATATATTTGCTCTGTTTACCTACATCCCTGCTCTCTTGCCGAACAACTTTACTTCACACTGATATCTACTCTGTTCTCCAACATCCAACCCACAACATCTGTTCTCCACTATTAAATCTGTATCCCACTCACATTCACCTGAGCCCTCTTCTTCCTTCAAAACCCAAGACCTCACCACCCACTTTAATAATAACATTTAAACCAACACATATAATCTTTCTACTGAACCAACAAAACCCATAAAATCCATAGCCCCCTCACCAAATACCCCCATGCTATCTCTCCTTTTCCCCCCTCACTGATAAACTCTACTCTCATCCTCACATGCAATATCCTGCACCCTTGAATCTATCCCTCTCTCACCTCCTCAACTCACTAAATTGCATCCTCTGCCCAGCACTTACCAGGTACCTTACCATGTTATCACATCTTACCTTAGATCCAGCTATATCACCATGTTTGACGCAGGGAATGGATGGCTCGAAATTACTCTTCGGCATCACCCCATGCGTCACTCCAAAGATCGGGCCTGGGCGTGTTTGTCGTCTTCTGCGGCCGACTGTGGCTTGTGCTAAGCGGGCTGGCAGCTCAATATGATGCAAGAGTAGGCCTGGGGTCGGACGCATCTCAGGGCAGTGCATTATTTACGGGCGCGAGGCTACAGAATGTCGCAGGCCTCAGTTTATGTTGTTGGAGCTGGTAAGCTCCACCTCCCTACTTCCTGATTGTCTTTATAAGGGAACTGGATCTTGATTCAGTTACCCTTAAGTTGTTGTCCAGTGCAGTTGTATTTAGCTTGTATCCTGATATCCTGTGTGTGACCTAGGCTTGTCTGACAATCCATCCTGGTGCTGACCTGTGGCTCTGTCTGACTCTTCTCTATGCGCTGCCTATCTGTTTGAACATCCAATCTGGTGCAGACCTGTGGCTCTGGCTGAATACCTGCTCCGTGTATGACTTTGGCTTGTCTGACTATCCAACCTGGTGCTGACCTAGGGCTCTGACCAGGTACCCTTAGTGTTGCCTCCTGTTGTTTAGTGGACATCCTAACTGGTGCAGACCTGTGGCTCTGGCAGACTCTAACTTTACTGACTGCAGGCATGAGTCAGTAGTCTCCCTTGTTGCCTTCCCTTTTGGGAGACGGCCTTCTCCTTACTGACTGCAGGCATGAGTCAGTCTCTCCCCTGTTCCCATCCTTAGGGGAGACCATTTGGGTCTACGCTATTCCTATCTGGTGTATGAGACTACCATTGGCTTCGGCCTAGTCTCTGCAGTCTGGGGACTTTTAGCCATCCTCCTGTTTCTGACAGAGTCCCTGCCTCTTTGGTTACCCTCTTCTCCATCCTGAGATTTGCTATATATATATATATATATATATATATATATATATAGATATACATATTTTGCTATTCATTTTTAATGTTTGATGTCTTTTTTCATACCAGGCCACCAGAATGACCGTTGGATGAGTTCTGTGGTTTTCTTAACACCTCCATGGCCTGCTAACGGGTGGTCATGTACCGTATGAAGTACATTAGTACAAACTTCAGGAGGAACGAAAAGAAGAGTGTCTTTGTACAACAGCCCATGTTTTTTGGTAAGGCAAGGAAATTGAGACAGGTAGGAATCTGCTTGAGAATGGGTCTGCAAAGCTTCTAATAGCGAGGAGTGAGTAGCCAAGAAATGACCAGGTTGGAGGATAGTATCCGTATCTGTATCTGTATGGGGTCCATGTAGACAGGACAAGGCATCCACTTTTCCATTTCGTGATCCCGGTCTATAAGTGATATGCAGGCTGAATCTGCAGAAGAACAGAGCCCATCTGGCTTGTGTAGGACATAGACTGCGAGCTCCTCGTAGATACTCTAAATTCTTGTGGTCAGTGAACACAGTGATTGGATGGTTAGCCCCCTCCAAGAGGTGATGCCATTCCTCCAATGCCATTCTAATGGCTAGTAATTCTCTGTCTCCCACGCTATAGTTAGTTTCCGCTGGGGATAATCGTCTATAAAAGAAAGACACAGGATGAAGTGTCTCACTTTCTCCTTGTCGTTGTGATAGGATGGCACCTGTGGCTGTCTCGGAGGCATCAACCTCCATAAAGAATGTTTTTTTAGGGTCTGGCAGTACGGGAATAGGGGCTGATGTGAACCTCTGTTTAAGTTCATCAAAAGCCTGTTGTGCTTGAGGTGACCAGGCAAATGGGACATGTTTCTTGGTTAGCTGGGTGATGGGAGCGATAACTTTAGAGAAAGCGTGGATGAATTTTCTGTAGAAATTTGAGAACCCCACAAATTGTTGCACAGTTTTAACAGAAGTAGGAACAGGCCAATCCAAGATGGCAGATCAGGGCAGGCGGCAATCAAGCAGAATCTGTAAAACTAGCCAAGGTCAGGAAACAGGCAAGCAGGGAAGTCCAGAAGGCAAGCAGAAGGTCAGGCAATGGGAAATCCAGCAGAGGGTCTGAAGCAAAGCAAGGAAGGAGGCACTGAGCACTGGAAGCTTAGAGCACACAGGAACCAAAGTTCTGGAACGCTGAAGCAAAGTGGGCACAGCCTGAGGGGTTTTTATAGTGTCATGGGTTTTCACCCCTCCCCTCTGCTGAACAAACCTCTCACTGGATTGGCCAGCAGAGGGGTGTGCAACCACAGCACCTGCCTCACTGTTTACCTGGAGGCACACTATTGGTGGACAATTGATGAGAGAGGCAGGCTTCACCTCCCCCCTTCAGGTGTACAACACCATGGTTTGATCTGGGCACCCTGTGGCTACCTTACCTGGAGACTCCTTCAACTTTAGGCCATGGCTTAGGCCTACTGCGCCATCGCAATAGAAGGGCATGACAATATTACAGTGGGAAATGTAGTACGTATAGGAAATATAGGCGAAAAATGTGTTAAAATAGGCAAACAATGTGTTAACACAGGCGAAAAATTTGTTAAAATAGGTGAAAAGGCAAAAATTTTTGCATAGGTGGAAGGCGAAATTTTTTTGAGGGAAAAGCACGTTTTCGCAAAATTTGTTGCGCAAAATTTTTCACACTTTTCGCCCACCCCTAGTTATAATTCCTGTATGCTGTATTCCCTAGAACATTGTATGATGGATGCTGTTTTATTTCTTGTCCACTATTGTGTTAAATTGTATTAAACCTTTTACCCCTGCTCCTTATTATTATTTCTGTACCTCCCTAAAATATCTTATATATATATAATTTAATGTTCAGAAAAACATCTTAACGCTGACCTTCAGAGCTCTGTTTAATACATCCCCATATATTTCTTCACTAAATATTCACATAGCCGCCCCTTGTGCTCTTCACATGATCTTCAGCTCTCATCCACCATCATAACTTTCTCTCATTCACTTGGAAGATGAAACATACTACCTATCCATATTAGACCTCCTACCAAATCTATAAGTTTCAAGCTCTCCTTGAAAACACATATTTTCCATCAAGCCTTTTCCAAACCCCATCACTCTCTTCAGGGCACAACTGTGCAGTTGAGAAGACAACAGGATGGGAGAGCTCCACAGATCCGCCAGAGAATCAAGCCAATCAGGAGAAACAACAAAAAGTCCTCAAAGCTTTATTAGCAATAAAGTATAAAAAATATTGCAAAAGGAAAGACATACATGGTGAAGGTCAAGAACTACATATGACTATATATAGTTCTTGACCTCCACTGCATATGTATTTCCTTTTGCAATATTTTTTATTGTAAGTATAAAATAATTATTGTAAGTATAAAAAACATTGAAAAAGGAAAGACATATATGGTGGAAGTCAAGAACTACATATGACTATATATAGTTCTGGACCTCCACCATATATGTCTTTCCTTTTGCAATATTTTTATACTTTATTGCTAATAAAGATTTGAGGACTTTTCTCCTGACTGGCTTGATTCTCTGGTGGATCCGTGGATAACTCCCGTCCTGTTGTCTTCTCATATGTTGAAGCCTATGCCAAGGCTGTCGGGGGCTGCACTGGATCTGCACAGCTGTATGGCCAGGGTGAGTGAATTGTTTACTTTATATGTACCTGATACATTGTAGCAACCGTGAGTCATTTACCTTGTATTCACAACTGTGCAGCTGGCCCGATTTTACTCTCCTCTCTTACCTCATATGTTCCCTCTGCCACTCACTAGCATGACCTCTTTACTAAAATGTTCGCATTCAAAAAAGGACACTAATAATGGACCATACAATGGGGTAGTTTATAGCACATTGGGGGATAATTTGTTCTAATGAATTAGCATTGTGTATTGTCATTTCTCATTAGTATAATTTGATGTTCTTGTAAAAAAAAGTATGTAATTTTGAAACCTATGTTTTTAAAGAAAATAATTAAAAAATATATATCTTTAATATTAGCTAAACTTGTTTTAGAGTGACATCCATTTTAAGTGATTATTATTACCATCATTATCAGACTCAGGTGGCATGTATGGTGGAGGCAGCTTCCTTTCAGGATAGTGTGATATTAATAGTTTAGAGCAGAGAGTCAAAAAGCTGTGCTCGGCTGCCACTAATGAATCAGGACTTGACAATCTTCCTGCTGGAGAAGAGAATGAATCAAAACTGACCAAGCACCTGATTAACTCATTTTTGCTCAAATGAGAAAGCTGTTAAAGTGGTCTTGTACGGATTAGGTAAATTTACTTTGCTTTACATAGAATTAAAATTTGCCTATATGCCTTACAAATTATTTTTCTGTAAAATAAATTGCTTTTGAAAAATGTACCTCTATTTTTTGAGGCACATTGTGACACTTAATACGAATTCTAAAGAAGTGATTTTGAAAAGAGTCCAAAATCACCCATATTTATGTTAATCATTTCTAAATTCAAACATTACATTCTAAGCTGTTTAGCTTTATTTGTGAGTTTATATCTGAGCTAGTACTTCCTGGTAGGAAGTGGCAGTTGGTATGGTTAAGCCCTTCAGGCATTCCTGTAGGATTTGCACAAACTGATACATTAATAAAGATAAATATATTATAAACCATTTTTAAATAGGGATGCCTAAATATAGTTTATAGTTATTTTGAAACCTCATTCAAAATTGCTTACTTGACAGGACAGTGACAGCACTCTTGGGATAGATATATTGTTATTCTAAGAATTAAATAAACCAGAACTTATTTAAACAGACAGTTAATAGTCTGACAAGATGGACATTTCTTATATGCTTTCAAATTGGATGTCTCTGTGTAACTATCAAATATACTAGTACTAGGTGTGTGCGAAAGGTCCCATTCTGTTCCAGTGAAAAAATCTGCAAAAACTACATGGTTGTTCACTTGTTCTCTTGAAAATCTACCCTAACAAACCCATTAAAATGTACTTCTTTTTTACCTACTGAAAATATTTTTTCAATGGCTACAGACTTCCTACCCATTTACTTATGTATATTTGCAATTTTGCACCATAAATGTGGTGTTTACAGGAAGTGAAACAGAAAGCAATGCAGTTAGAGAGATATAGAGCTTACTAGGCAATTTTCTAGTGATTTAGTGACCACCACCAGCATGGAAGGATCTGGGAGCCCTGATTCTCCAGACCAAATGATGCCACCACCATCGTCCCTTGAGATCTGGGGGGAAACTTGTAAGCAAAACAGAACTGGGAAGCTGTGTGAGCAGCACAGGTCAGCTGCCTGTGCCTGCTACTACTGCTGCTAGTGTGCCTTCTGATACTTAGGAAGAGAATGAGGAGATGATGGTAAGTATTACAGGGACCCTAAGTCACACTTGCCATCCGTAAGCAGTCCAACTACTACCCCGCAGCAGCTAGAAATTGTTGAGGGTGAGTAGGGGGTGATGGTGAAGGTGATTATGATAATTGGGATGAAGCAGCCATGGTGGAACTAGCATGACTGTTGTTGATCCTCCTACTGAGGTGGAAGAGGAAGTGATGATGCCGAACAGCCAGACTAGTAGACAAGGGAACCCATGATTCCCCTTTTGCTGACATTGTGCCTCTGGGACATGATGCTGAAGAAGGCAGAACTGGCTAGCAGTATTAGCAATAGCACAGATCAGCTGCCTGTACCTGTTGCTAGTGCTTCCAGTCTGCCTTCTTCACCTCAAGAAGAGATGGCAAGAGTGACAGTAGGAGACCCTCTGACACATTTGTCATCATTGCCAACCAGTCCAAATCTCATAGAACAGCATCAGCGGCAAGGAGGAACTGGTGGTGGTGGTGATGAGGGTGTTGATAGAGCAGCTGGGTTAGAAGAGACAATAAGGGCCTTTTTAGAAGAAAGTGAAAAGGAAACGGAGACAGTTATGCAAATGGGGATGCACATCACCACCATTGCCAGCAGTGATATTGCTGAGTTTGCTGCTGCTGTAATTACTGCTGCTGCTGCTGAGTTGCAAGGGCCACCTGTTGATGTTTTACATCAACAACAGCATGCTGATAATAAACAGTATTGTGTGCCACAGACCACAGTGACCACAGTGTTAGTGGGGTCCAGCAGCAGTTGTGATGCAGGACTAGGACTGATTCCACTTCTTATTAATAATCCTGGTCAAGTGTTGATTCTGAGGTAGCAGTAGAAGAAACATCATCCCCTGCCCCATCCAGTGAAGGGGATTGTGGAGAAGAAGAAAAGGGTCATTCTTCTATACCTTTCCCCTCCTCACTGAGGTCATGGGTGATGTGCAATTTTTCTCTTGGGGCAGGCATAGTGTAGTCATCAGCAACGGCACTGTGCATGATTCGTGACAAGTCAGTGTAAAGGGGAAACAATGAAACACACAATGGCACAACTGCCCTCATGATACACATGAAATACAGACACCATGACATATATGTGAAGCATGTTAGGAGCTGTACCTGTCTCTCCCCAAGAGCACTCAGAACCAAGGTGGAAATTTATGAGGAAAAGAATAGAGAAACCCAGCCTGAGCCATCAACTTTTTGCTCTAGGGTCTGGGTGTGGGAAGATGTAGCAACAACTTCTGGTGATCCACCTCTGTCATCGTTACCTTCCTTGCCAACAGTTGAGAATGATTCTGTAGATGTGATGATGTGGCAGTTTGTGTCCACCCGTTGCATATTGTGTGGTGCACTGACCACACATGGCAATGAGGTGGAGTATAATCACAGGCATGGAATTAAGCAGCATCTGAGGAGACTCTATCTCTCAGAATACGCTGAGCTGGTGGCCGGGAGGATTCATCATTATTATTAATTCTGCAAGCTGTTACTTGTCTTTATCAGAGAGGACAAGGGGCATATTAGTGACACCAGCAGTATTTGGTTTCTGGAGGGATCACTGATTTGACATTGCAGACCTATGCATCAAGGTGTTTGCTTTCAGTTGTGCCACTGGTTTGGTTTGAGTGTAGATGTGTCCATTGTTACAAGTCCTTCCCCTACATTGCAGTTGCTGATAAAAGGCACAATTACTTCCTGCTGTCAAGGGAAAAATTGGTATTGCAACACACGCATGATTTTGGAGGAATTGCAGGAAGAGAAGCATTATAGGCCAACTTCTTTTATCTACATATACCTGTAGTGGTGGGGCTAGTTGTGACACTGCTACTGTCTCAGACACATCACTGGAGCTAGTGGCAAGTGGAACCATGATCACCCATATCATTGCTGTTGATCCCATTCCGTTGGAGCTGCCTAATCATCCTGCTGCTTAAACAAATCATCAGCAGCAAGAACAGCAGTTGCAAATGCTGCAATGTCACCATAGCATTTGCCAGTGGCCACCATAATATGACCTGCTGGCACTAGGCCAGTAGAGCTTTTTTTCTCTGGGCTTGTTCTATATGCCTATAAAAACAATTATTGGGAGCTTGTTTTTAATAAGCCTAGTTCCTACAAATCACTGTTTCCTCAGGACCTGGGCCTCTAACCTAAGCGTATAACTAAGCCTAACCAGTCATCACTGATTCCTCAGGGCTTATGCCTCTAACAAGTCATATCAATGCCTCCTCAGGACTTGGGTGTTTAACAAGTCTAAGTCCTATAAATCAATGTTTCCTTTGGACTTGTGCCTAAAAAGACAGTCTTTCAAATCAATGTTTCCTCAGGGCTTGTACTTAACAAATCTAAGTCCTACAAATCAATGTTTCCTCAGGGCTTGGGCCTCTAACAACAAGTCTAAGTCCTAGAAATCAGTGTTTCCTCAGGGCCTGTACTTAGCAAATCTAAGTCCTACAAATCAATTGTTTCTCAGGGCTTGGGGCTCTAACAACAAATCAGGGCTTGTGATTAACAAATCTAAGTTCTACAAATAAATCTTTCCTCAAGGCTCAGGGCTTGTGATTAACAAATCTAAGTTCTACAAATAAATCTTTCCTCAAGGCTCTAACAACAAGTCTAAATTCTACAAATCAATTGTTCCTGAGTTATGGGGCCTCTAACTATCGCATTGTTTCTCTCACCTCCCACTGCCTCCTGGAGCTCTGTGCCATCTTTCAGCTTCGCTCCATTCTCTGAGCCTTCTGTCACTTCCAAGTGTGTCCCAACAGCACTTCATGTGCACAGTGACGTCATCCAACCTCATCTATATACACACACTCTGGACAGACACTGGTGCACTCAGATAGTGTTCCCTAGTGTTGTTTCTGTTTTACAGAGCTCTACTCACCCTTTCCTTGCCAGTTTGGTATCTGACTCTGTTGCCGGTTCCTTCCTGCCTCTGACATCTCTCTAAGCCTGCTGAATTTGGTTCCTGTTCTTTCTGTCTGTGTATGACCCTGGCTGTGTCTGCTGATTTGCCTTATCCTGTCCTGGCTTGTGCATGACCTTGGCTCCATTAGACCATCCTTTGTTCCTGTTGTGGAAACCCCTCTTGACCCATTTCCCATGTCCTGCAGCTCTAGTATCCTGTAGTTCCAGTATCCAGTAGTTCTATTCTTTCCAGCTCCTGTTCTTCGGACTGTCTCTATTGGACAGGTCTGTTCTCTCCCTTGTAGGAGAGTATTCTTATGACTTTACTGTATTCTTTATCCTTCTAGGAGAGTTACGCCGTAAGACCTTAGCACTCTAGCTATGCTCCCTTATCTTCGCACCCCAGCCTTCACTCCCTCCTACAGGAGATCTGGTGCTGTCTGTGAGGTTCTATCCAGGGCTTAATCCCAGCTCTTCTGGGGTTTGTCATCCAACCTTGCGGCTGGCACCTGTATCCAGCGTAGGCCACAGCATGGTACTTCTGCAGACAGCCAACGCATGCTGAGCACCGTACCCTAGCGTCAAACCAAAGCACTCCTTCTCCTGTGGATTCAACCACATCTACTGAGCTCTTTGTGACACAAACAAGTTTAAGTCCTACAAATAGTCCTCTACAAAATATTCTATCCTGTCAAGTATCAGTCTGCCCCAGTCACAGCTTACATCAGGGGGATCCCTGTCTCTGTCACGTTACTATCACGGTGCCTGTGATTCTAGTGGCAGGGCGACAACGATTCCGTTGCTGACAAGGACTGGCTGACTACCTCCGTGTGTACCGACCTGGCTTTGGCTGAATACATGATTCCATTACTGACTAGGACTGGCTGTTACCTCCATGAATACTGATTAGGCAGTTCTGGTTTTAGACCTTTCAGGGTGCATACCCTATGTTCCGTTCTGCCTACTCTCGCTTACAGAATACTGCTACAGCGCCTGCCTGGCCTGGAGCTGCTCTTGACGTCTCTGTCTTACTGACTTTTTATGAACTACTCAAGAAAGAAAACCATTAGAAGCTCCTAAGAGCTGGATATTTAGTCTGCACCAATAAAATCATATATAATAATAGCCCACCCTTGTAACCCAGGCTAATATATTGTGAGTAATGAAGATGGGTTACATGAAAAGTACAGGAGCTTTATTTTCTCTAGAACTTAAAGTGTTAACAAAAAGCAGCCCCTGGTACAGTAAACAATCTACATTTTTCTTAAGGAGAACTATCACCCTGTAATAATCACCCCTCACTTACCTTACTTTGGCTAGGAAGTCCCAATGGCCTCTGAATAGAGCCCTTGTGCCTTTGCTCAAGATTGAACTTCTTCTATCAGTCCAGGGAGGTTAATGTGACAGTTACTGGCAGTGAACCTACTTAATCTTTTAAGGACAAGAGGAGTGTGCAAAGCATGGAGAAGCAATATGTTGCACACCCCACTTGTCCTTAACCCGTTAAGGACCAGTGGTCCAGGGAAATTACCTTTCCTTAAGGACCATTTTGATCCTTAACGACATGCCGGTACCAGTGACCTGTTGCATCTACCAGTGCACTGAGCAGGTTTCTGAGAGAGACCACTCCAGTCCTGGAGCGGTGAATTTCAGACCACATTTTTACTTACAGCTCTCCCATAGGAGTGGTATAAATAAAATGTAAGTGACATGCCAGGACCATTACCAGTCCTTAAGGGTTTAAGGAGAGGTAATCAACACATTGCAAGCTAATGTGATGGATACTTCTCTGGCACTGAAAGGGTTAAAGGTTTAAGATTGCCATGTGCAGTGGCCAGAGCTTGAGGTCAAGTGGTCCTGCCTGCAAATGTCATGTCCACATCTATGAACATTACATCCAGGTTGTGACTGAAAATGTTATTGCATGAACTAAGTCACAGAGCAAAGTTCATAGGGATGATTCAGATTTTCTGTCTAAAGTGTAAGGTAAGTGTGTGTGTGGGGGGGGGGAGGAATTATTAGGAGATGTTAATTCTCCTTTAATTTCAGCCTCTGCTGAGCACAACTAATTCTACAGGAAACAGACCCAAACTGAGATCTGTCTGGTGTGGAGCAAATGCTTCTTTTTCACCTGCTCTCATCTTCACAAATAAAAGAAATTGACAGTTTGTTTCATTGGTGCAACCAGCCTTGAAATGGATAATGACAGATAGACCCTGTGTTATTGCACTAAATGATGAGACATTGCATGCAGCACTTTATCTCAACTTGCTTTAACCATTTATATTAATGGCTTTTAGGAGTCATTTAGAGAACCTAATGGGAGTGGGAGCATGAAAGAAAATACATGCTGGACCTTTAGTCATAAAGGACTGACAATAATTATAACAAATAAAAGAAGCTGTGGATGATTCATTCGTTGGATTGAGTCTACACATTGATTCCCCGTGCAAAAGAACGGCGAATGCTCTGAGTTTTTTCATTAATGTAGCAGGAGTAAACCACTAAATAGTTGGCAAATAAACTTTTTATCTTGACTTTACATATTTTGTAGTATATAATATTTGGAATAAAATTGGCTTTCCTTTTTCTTAATATTTTTTAATCTACACCTATAGTTTTGAATTGTTTAGTCCTGACAATGAGCTCTGGACAGTGATACATTGTAGCACTATTCCTGCAACAATTAGTGCACTGAACGCTAGATGCTATTTTTTTACATTGTATCTTGTTTCTATTTTATCACTAATACAACTTTTATTGTTTCTAACAGACAGCTTTCTAGAAACAGATCCAAGAGCTCACTGTCAGGTATTTAAAAGTGAATAAAAAGGTAAATGTAAAACAAAATAACATAAAAAGCTTAGGCAATTTGGCTTTATATATTTTGCACATGCAGAATATGTATAGTCAATATAAAAAGTAACTAGCTATGTAATGCATGTTCCTTGATACATGCTAAAAACATTTTTATGTTGTCTTCAGCATTACACGTTTAAACTACATCTTTATCGCATGTAAATTACTAGTTTTTGGTGACAGAGTATAATAAGTGAGGATTATTTAAATTTCCAGGCACCAGTGGGCAAGTCAGTCTAGGGGCCCTTGACTTCATCCATGACACCACTCCTAGTGCCATCCACTGCTTTTTGGCATAGAATATACCCTTGGCCTTTTCCAGGCAAGAAGAAAAAACATTAACTCCTTGATTGTTAGAGAGATCCTCAATAGTATTCTGTGAACTGGTATAAAAGTGACAGAGAGATACTGAGATTGCTCTGGTCATGTCCACAATTCAGTATGTGGGTGTGGCCAACATAGGTGAAGGATGCCTAAAAATTTGGAGTTCTAAGCTTATGTCTATTCTGCCTATTGGGAAAGCTGCCCGTGTAACTGCCCCAGGTACAGCTTTCAAGGAAGACATTGCACAATGAGCTCAATGGAGGTGCTAGGTATCTGAAACTTCTGGCTATCCAACTGATTCATAGAAATTAGCAAACCTTTGGTTTAGTTGACAAATGTGTGATTTGGTGATCATGTTCAGAACCACTATGATGGAAAAGAGAGAGAGACAGTGTGTGTGTGTGTGTGTGAGAGAGAGAGAGAGAGATACATTTTCCAGACTCCCAGATCCACCCAGTAAGCACTGCTCTCCTACCTGCCTAAAAATACAGTTACTGAGTCTATCTATAAAAATGCTTAAAAAAGCTGGGATATGCAACCTGCTGTTTGGTACTATAACTAGTGATGAGCGAGCACCCCAATGCTCGGGTGTTCGGGTGCTCTGACCGAGCACCCCCTGAGGCTCGAGTGCTCGGCCGAACACCCGAGCCCCATTGAAGTCAATGGGAGGACTCGAGCATTACACCAGGCACCCCCTGCTCTGATGAGGGGAGGGTGCCTGGTCCATAGGAAAAGGGCAGAAAATGATGGAAACACCACAGAAATGGTTCAGGGACAGCATAGGGAGGATGTCTGGATGCATCTTGGACTCCAACGTCGCTGCTGGGAACGATCTTTTGCCCGTAGTACGCCATTTTTACAGACTGACCATAAAACACACAAAAAGGAAAATAAAAACGACTTTAGGCGAAAAATTGTTACCAAACAATATTTGCTGTATATTTACTTGTATATCATCTGCAAATTCTCCCAAAAATTTCCTTGATTTTCTGAAGTGAGGCCATGATTAAGAGGGAAACGTGCGCAGAGGCAAATTCTCCCAAAAATTTCCTTGATTTTCAGAACTGAGGCCATGATTAAGAGGGAAACGTGCACAGAGGCAAATTCTCCCAAAAATTTCCTTGATTTTATTGAACTGAGGCCATGATTAAGAGGGAAACGTGCGCTGAGCTGACCATCTAAAACATTATGGGTGAGGGTCTGCTGCAGAGCTGACCATCCTAAACATTATATGCGAAGGCCCGCTAGTGAGCTGACGCTATAAAACATTATATGAGAGGGCCCGCTAGAGAGCTGACCCAATAAAACATTATATGAGAAGGCCCGCTGGTGAGCTGACCTATATAAAAATTGGCAAACAGGGCCCGCTGGTGAGCTGGCCCTATATAAAAATTATATCACAGGGCCCGCTGGTGAGCTGGCCCTATATAAAAATTATAGCACAGGGCATATGGAAGAGGAGGAGGAGGATGAGAAGATTAAGAGTCAACCATATACCCGTTTTTTGGGTGGAAGGGGTGAATGGGAATACAGAGTATTCCCATCATTGTAAATAACATATATAAAGTGAGTTTATGTTCCCCCGGGGCTTTCCTCCAGTGGAGTGGAGAAGTCAGGGGAAATCCAGGCCTTGTTCATTTTTATAAGTGTCAACCTATCAGCATTGTCGGTGGAAAGGCGGATACGCTTATCTGTTATGATGCCACCAGCAGCACTAAATACCCGCTCAGACAGAACGCTGGCGGCAGGGCAGGCCAGCACCTCCAAGGCGTAGAGTGCCAGTTCATACCAGGTGTCCAGCTTGGACACCCAGTAGTTGTAAGGCACAGAGGGATCATTGAGGACGCTGACACGGTCTGCTACGTACTCCTTCACCATCTTCCAAAACTTTTCCCTCCTTGTGACACTAGGCTGCGCATCAGGGTGAGGGTGCTGGCGGGGTGTCATGAAGGTGTCCACACCTTGGAGAGTGTTGCCCTGCCTTTCTCGGAACTGCTGTGTGCTCCCCTTTTCTCCCCTTCTCGGTTGGCCAAGGTAGCACGTACTCTGCCGCCAGCGTTGTCAGATGGAAAATTTTGGAGCAATTTTTCGACAAGAACCTTCTGGTATTGCACCATTTTGCTTGTCCTCTCCACCGGAGGAATGAGAGATGAGAAATTCTCTTTGTAGCGGGGGTCCAGAAGGGTGAACACCCAGTAATCCGTGTTGTCTAAAATGCGTACAACGCGTGGGTCACGGGAAAGGCAGCCTAACATAAAGTCAGCCATGTGTGCCAGAGTACCAACAGTCAAGATTTCGCTGTCCTCACCAGGAGGATGACTCTCAATATCCTCATCCTCTTCCTCCTCTTCTGCCCACCCACGCTGAAGAGATGGAACTAAAGTTCCATGGCTACCCTCTGTAGCGGAGGCAACCGTGTCTTCCTCCTCCTCCTCCTCCTCCTCCTCCGCCTCCTCCAATTGTCGCTGAGAAGACGAAGTGAGGGTGCTCTGGCTATCACCTTGTGTAAGCTCTTCCTCCCCCATTTCCACCTCTTCCACATGCAAAGCGTCGGTTTTAATTGTGAGCAGCGAGCGTTTCAGTAGACATAGAAGTGGGATGGTTACACTGATAATAGCGTTATCGCCGCTCACCATCTGTGTTGATTCCTCAAAATTGCGTAAAACCTCACAGAGGTCTGACATCCATTCCCACTCCTCACTTCTGATTAGAGGAAGTTGAACGGAGAGGCGACGACCGTGTAACAGCTGGTACTCCACTACTGCCCTCTGCTGCTCACAAAGCCGGGCCAACATGTGGAAGGTGGAGTTCCAGCGCGTGCTCACGTCACACAGCAGCCGGTGAGCTGGCAATTGTAAGCGCTGCTGCAGCTTCAACAGGCCGGCTGAAGCTGTTGATGACTTACGGAAATGTGCACACACGCGGCGCACCTTGGTCAAGAGATCATGCACATTGGGGTAGGTTTTTAGAAATCGCTGCACCACTAAATTAAATACATGCGCTAGGCATGGTACGTGTGTGAGCTTGCCGAGCTCCAAAGCCGCCACCAAGTTACGCCCATTATCACACACAACCATGCCTGCTTGCAGGTTGAGTGGCGAGAGCCACTGCTCGGTCTGGTGACTAATCCCCTGCAACAGCTCTGAGGCCGTGTGCTGTTTGTCCCCAAGGCAGATCAGCTTCAGCACGGCCTGTTGACGCTTCCCCACTGCAGTGCTACACTGCTTCCAGCTACTGGCTGATGGGGGAGTGGCGCTGTGTGTAGAGAATTCGGAGGTGGAAACGGAGGAGGAGGAGCCAATAACGTAGGTGCTGGTGGAAACCCTGATGGAGGTAGGGCCCTCAATCCCCGGCGTGGGTAGCACCCGTGCCATCCCAGGGTCCGAGTCGCTCCCAGCCTCCACGACATTCACCCAGTGTGCCGTCAGGGAAATGTAGCGTCCCTGGCCACAAGCACTTGTCCATGTGTCAGTCGTTAAGTGGACCTTCCCAGTAACTGCGTTGGTCAGGGCACGGGTGATGTTACGGGACACATGGTGGTGTAATGCGGGGATGGCACACCGGGAAAAGTAGTGGCGGCTGGGGACCGCGTACCGAGGGACAGCTGCTGCCATCAGGCTGCGGAAGGACTCAGTGTCCACAAGCCTAAATGGCAGCATTTCGATGACCAGTAATTTTGAAAGGTGTGAGGTTAGTGCTATGGCCTGTGGGTGGGTGGCTGGGTACTTTCTCTTGCGCTCAAATGCCTGGGGTAACGACATTTGGACGCTGTGCTGGGACAGGGAAGTGGATGTGGTCGCTGATGGTGCTTCAGATGCTACAGGTGCAGGGCGGGAGGTATGCGGGCCTGCGCCTTCGACAGGCGATTGGCCGGCACCGAAAACAGGGGAAGAGGAGGCAGTGGTGTGGCCTGCAGACACAGATGGGCGATCCAGGCGTTCCTCCCACTTACTACGGTGCTTGGATGCCATGTGTCGGATCATGCTGGTGGTGGTGAGGTTTCTAGTGTTCATGCCTCGGCTCATTCTGGTGTGGCACAGGTTGCAAACTACAATTCTTTTGTCGTCCGCACTTTCCTTAAAAAAACGCCATACCGCGGAACACCTACCCCTTGGCAAGGTAGATTTACGCAAGGGGGTGCTCCGTGGAACATTTGCGGGCCGGTTTGGTGCGGTCCGCCTTCTTTCTGTAGCCACACCACTGCCTCTTCCAGCCTGTTGCGGTGCTGCAGATGGCTCACCCTCAGGACTGCTGTCATCGCTCGGCTCTACACCTTCCCAGGTGGGGTCAGTCACCTCATCGTCCACCAAGTCCTCCTCCACTTCCTCACTCTGATCATCCTCCTCAAGTCTTGATCCCACCACATACTCAGTCATTGACAACTGTATAACATTCTCCTCAACAAGGTCTTGAGACGGAAATAGTGGTTGATTTAATGGCAACTGTGTCTCATCATCATCATCATCATCCACTACTTCCTTTGACCTTAAATGCCGTTCACATCTGTCATCTTCTTGTGATTGGGTAGCCTCTAGAGGTTGTGAATCAGGGCACAAGATGTCATGTTCCTCTGCAAGCGTGCTTGGAGAGAGGGTCAAATGAAGGATTGGTGATGAGACGAGCTCCTCACTATATCCCAGTGTGGGATCACTTCTTTGACCAGACCGTGTATGGTGGGAGGAAGGATGATCAGAGTGAGGATTATGTTGACCAGACTCTTGGCTACTGAGAGTGGACTTGGTGGAAGACAGGGTGGTGCTTAACCGACTGGAAGCAGTATCAGCTGTCATCCAACCGACCACCTGTTCGCAGTGGTCGGACCTCGAGAGTGATGTCCTGCGACGCCCTGTAAAATTACACATGAAGCTAGGTATGGTGGATGTCTTTCTTTCTTGTGCTCTGGCACCAGGCACAGTTTCTCCGCGTCCTGACCCGCGCCCTGAACTTTCAGGATCACGTCCACTTCCCCGTCCCTTTTTACCCGCCTTCTTCATCTTACACAGAATATGTGACTTTAATATTTGAGTTTGAAAACTTAACAGTATTTCTTATTATTCTGCAACTCTGCAGAGTACACAGAATAGGCTGCTAAACGGCGGTGATACACACTGAATGGAATATGTGACTTTAATATTTGAGTTTGAAAACTTAACAGTATTTCTTATTATTCTGCAACTGTACAGAGTACACAGAATAGGCTGCTAAACGGCGGTGAAACACACTGAATGGAATATGTGACTTTAATATTTGAGTTTGAAAACTTAACAGTATTTCTTATTATTCTGCAACTCTGCAGAGTACACAGAATAGGCTGCTAAACGGCGGTGATACACACTGAATGGAATATGTGACTTTAATATTTGAGTTTGAAAACTTAACAGTATTTCTTATTATTCTGCAACTGTACAGAGTACACAGAATAGGCTGCTAAACGGCGGTGAAACACACTGAATGGAATATGTGACTTTAATATTTGAGTTTGAAAACTTAACAGTATTTCTTATTATTCTGCAACTCTGCAGAGTACACAGAATAGGCTGCTAAACGGCGGTGATACACACTGAATGGAATATGTGACTTTAATATTTGAGTTTGAAAACTTAACAGTATTTCTTCCTATTCTGCAACTCTGCAGAGTACACAGAATAGGCTGCTAAACGGCGGTGAAACACACTGAATGGAATATGTGACTTTAATATTTGAGTTTGAAAACTTAACAGTATTTCTTATTATTCTGCAACTGTACAGAGTACACAGAATAGGCTGCTAAACGGCGGTGAAACACACTGAATGGAATATGTGACTTTAATATTTGAGTTTGAAAACTTAACAGTATTTCTTATTATTCTGCAACTCTGCACAGTACACAGAATAGGCTGCTAAACGGCGGTGAAACACACTGAATGGAATATGTGACTTTGATATTTTAGTTTGAAGACTTAACAGTATTTCTTCCTATTCTGCAACTCTGCACAGTACACAGAATAGGCTGCTAAACTGCGGCGAAGCACACTGAATGGAATATGTGACTTTGATATTTTAGTTTGAAGACTTAACAGTATTTCTTCCTATTCTGCAACTCTGCACAGTACACAGAATGTGCTGCTAAACTGCGGCGAAGCACACTGAATGGAATATGTGACTTTGATATTTTAGTTTGAAGACTTAACAGTATTTCTTCCTATTCTGCAACTCTGCACAGTACTCAGAATGTGCTGCTAAACTGCGGCGACGCACACTGAATGGAATATGTGACTTTGATATTTTAGGGCTCGATCCAAATGTTGGCGTTAAAACCAACGTGAAGAAAAAAACTGCCTTCGCTCCTTAAGCAAGACCAGGTAACGTGAGATTCAAATCTTCCTTACCCAGGAAGCCTAAGGAGCGATAACCAACAAAATACACGTTAACCTTAAACCTGTGTCGCATAGAAAATCTTACCTAAAAACACACGATAAAAATGTTACCTAGCACCACAGCCAATCACAGCACTGCAAACTATCAAGTTCAGTCAGAAAATCCAAAACCCACGTCTCCAGTTCTGAATAGCTTTCTCTGTGCTTCCCTACCCAGCCACTAGGGGAACACAGAGAAGGCTTTCAGCACCATGGACAGCTTTGAATGCCATAGGGATGTGCACTGCTCACCCCTGTGGCATTCAAAGGGTTAAAAGCAATAAAACTAGTACACCAAGCACTACACAATGCCCCCTTCCACATCCCCCCCTTAGTATGTCCCATATATTGCATATATGGGACATACTAACCCCATCCACATCCACCTCATGGACTTCCATGTAGTGGATAAATCTGCCTTTTATTCCACAATTAACCCTTTGAGTACCAGAGAGGTAGGAAAGCATTGCTTAGCATGTTTCCTACCCCTCTGGTACCCAAAGGGTTAATAGGCAACGTATGGACTACATACCTTGCCTATATATATATATGTGTGTGTTTGTGTGTGTTTTAACCTTTTTTTAATTAAAATAGTATTATTAGACAGTTTAACTTAGATCTCATTCATTGTTAACCCCCTACCTCCTGTGTCCCATTGCTATTAGTACTTTTGCTCCACTCTTCTTCAAACTGAGAGTGGAGCAAAAGTACTAAAAGCAAAGGGACACAGTAAGTATGGCATCATTAATGGTTGAGATCTAAGTTAACCCTTTGGGTGCCAGAGTGGTTCGCAACGCATTGCAAAGCAATGCGTTGAGTACCACTCTGGCACTCAAAGGGTTAACATACAACTGAGGGAGCAGCCTGCACTGTGAATGCAGGGCTTCCCTCAGTTTTAATTATACATTCCTTATTGTTTAATAATTTATTTATTTGTCATGTATTTTTAACTATAAATTATTTATTTATTCTCTTGCTGCGGGCGACTGTGAAGCCCGCAGCATAATACACCGTTGTGCAGAGAGGCATTGGCGACAGCGGGAGGAGGGGACAGAGACATTGGAGGAAGCGGGTGGTAGGCTTGTACTTGCTGCCCGCTTCCTCCAATACCTCTCCTCTAGCGGTGGCATTGTGCCAGGCTGCCTGATCGCCTTGTGCAATTTGTCCCTTTGCACAAGGCGTTGTACAACGTTGTACAACGCCTTGTGCAAAGGGACGAATTGCACAAGGCGATCAGGCAGCCTGGCACAATGCCACCGCTAGAGGAGAGGTATTGGAGGAAGCGGGCAGCAAGTACAAGCCTACCACCCGCTTCCTCCAATGTCTCTGTCCCCTCCTCCCGCTGTCGCCAATGCCTCTCTGCACAACGGTGTATTATGCTGCGGGCTTCACAGCCGCCCGCAGCAAGAGAATAAATAAATAATTTATAGTTAAAAATACATGACAAATAAATAAATTATTAAACAATAAGGAATGTATAATTAAAACTGAGGGAAGCCCTGCATTCACAGTGCAGGCTGCTCCCTCAGTTGTATGTTAACCCTTTGAGTGCCAGAGTGGTACTCAACGCATTGCTTTGCAATGCGTTGCAAACCACTCTGGCACCCAAAGGGTTAACTTAGATCTCAACCATTAATGATGCCATACTTACTGTGTCCCTTTGCTTTTAGTACTTTTGCTCCACTCTCAGTTTGAAGAAGAGTGGAGCAAAAGTACTAATAGCAATGGGACACAGGAGGTAGGGGGTTAACAATAAATGAGATCTAAGTTAAACTGTCTAATAATACTATTTTAATTAAAAAAAAGTTTAAAACACACACATATATATATATATATATATATATAGGCAAGGTATGTAGTCCATACGTTGCCTATTAACCCTTTGGGTACCAGAGGGGTAGGAAACATGCTAAGCAATGCTTTCCTACCTCTCTGGTACTCAAAGGGTTAATTGTGGAATAAAAGGCAGATTTGTCCACTACATGGAAGTCCATGAGGTGGATGTGGATGGGGTTAGTATGTCCCATATATGCAATATATGTGACATACTAAGGGGGGGATGTGGAAGGGGGCATTGTGTAGTGCTTGGTGTACTAGTTTTATTGCTTTTAACCCTTTGAATGCCACAGGGGTGAGCAGTGCACATCCCTATGGCATTCAAAGCTGTCCATGGTGCTGAAAGCCTTCTCTGTGTTCCCCTAGTGGCTGGGTAGGGAAAAGCACAGAGAATGCTGTTCAGAACTGGAGACGTTGGTTTTCTACTCTTACTTGTGGACTGTACTCCAAAAAAAATAGGCGTTAGATTTCTGGAGAGAAATGTTGCAATTTAACGCGAGTTAGCCCTAACTCCAACATTTGAATAGCTTTTGGCGTCCTTTGTACATTATCCTCTATGGGTGAGATCTTGCTGTTCTGGCGACAGGCGATGTCTGTTTCAGAACTGGTGTCGCTTGTTTCTAGTAGAACATTTGCATTGCTCAATTGACGTTAAAACCAGCGTCTCCAGTTTTTTCTGGCGACGCCAACATTTGGATCGAGCCCTTAGTTTGAAGACTTAACAGAATGTGCTCTAATCTGCAACTTTGCACACTAAACAGAATGTGCTCTAATCTGCAACTTTGCACACTAAACAGAATGTGCTCTAATCTGCAACTTTGCACACTAAACAGAATGTGCTCTAATCTGCAACTGTGCACACTAAACAGAATGTGCTCTAATCTGCAACTTTTCACACTAAACAGAATATTTTTTTTTTTTTGTTTTTTGTTTTTTTCCCCCCACACAAAATAACCTGCTGCCCCCACACACAGTAGTCCTAAAAAGGACTTTTGGTTCTTTTTTTTCACAATTTTTTTTTTTCCTCCCTACACTGCCTTTCCCTTCCTATCCTCAGTTCTCCCTGGCTCAGACTGAGCCGAACTCGATGGTCAGGTGCTATACAGCACCCGACCACGGGTTCTGGCCAGCCAATCAGTGTAATGCCAGCAGCCAACATGGCTGCTGGCATTACACCGATGTCAGAGCCTCCCTGCACGTTTATTGGCTGCGCAGCAGCCGCAAAACGTGCGGGGAGGAGACCCGAACATGGCGGGCGAGCACATGCGGTACTCGTACGAGTACCGCCATGTGCCGAGCAGAGCGATGCTCGAGCCGATCCGAGCATCGGCCGAGCATGCTCGCTCAACACTAACTATAACTTTTATGATGTGGGTTGTAGTTTCCAACAGCTGCGCTGTCAAAGGTTCCCTACACCATGTATTAGTTGTTTCAGATACCACAGGGTATATTGTTTAAGACAATTTACAAAAGGCTTACAAGACAGAAACATTTATCTGAAAAAAACTCATCAAAACAGTTCACTCATCTATACAACTTAATTACTACAGACAGAAAATCAGTAAGCAGAAATTCTATAAAGCCTGTGCTGCCCAAAAACAGCTCCTAGCTATTGGTCATTCAGAGGAGTCAGATGATTTACCCTATTGGCTGTAAAGAAACCCAGAAGTATCTGGGCTGGATTCTATTACAGGTACTATTTTTATCACTACTTTTACCTCCGAGTTTTCTCCATAGACTTCAATAGGAAAATGTTTAATAAAATGGGTGTTATCGTTTAGCACCTGCAATCAAATCTAGTCCTACATCTGTAAGCCACAGACATTACGGGTTGTGCATGCAGCCTCATTAGATGTGATGGCCTCGATTAAAATGTCCCCGACCGCAAAAAAAAAACAAAACACCCAGCTGCATTTTTCACACAGTAGGCAATTCAATTACCTGTGCTATAAAAGAATACAAGCTAAAAAAAAAAAGCACATCAGGCCCTAAAGTTAGCATTCCTTGAAACCCATTAAAACCGTTCTCCTTTTGCAATTCAACTGCATGCATTAGACATTTACGTCTCGATTCAATTATTTCCAATAAAACTGGCGGTAGGGCAAAATTGGCAACCAACCGTATATAAAAAGTATGTAGGTTGGTATTCAATTGTCATAGCACCAGAAACCACAATGCTCATTGAACTAAAGAATCTGACTTATGACCAAATGTCCATCGTGTGTTTTAAGTTCCCAAAACTCACTCTAAATAGAATGTGTGATGGGAACGTCAAAGGAAAAGGGCTAACAATCTCTAAACACTCAGTCACCCTCCCAAATACTAACCCTACACTACCCTTACCAGTGTAGTGCAACAATACTAGCCCTAACACTAGCCTAACGCTTAGATCTGTGTAACACTTACCTGTCATCCACTGTCCATCTCCTTCTGTCATCTGCTATCTTCCATCTTCTTTCTCTACTTCTTTTGTCTTCTCCTCTTCTGTCTTCTCCTCTATATTCTTGTTTCAAATAGTTACCTGTAAAGAGAAAAAAATTAACATTAAATATGTCCCAAAAACAAAACTTGGAAATATGTGCATTGTTTAACCCTCTGAGTTCCAGAGGGTACACAATGTATTGGAGAGCAATGTGTTGCATACCTCACTTGCACTGAGTTAAAGTAATGCATACAGTCCAAATCAGAAGAAAATATGCCCCCAAACAAAAATCCAGTGTCTTAATCCATTTTGCAAAATACAGATACTTTGTTATTAATAGAAACATGAAGTCTAATATGAAAATATGGTTGCATTGAAGAAAAAAATAGTTGTGGGCTCTGCTGCTGTCTCCAGCGGTGGCTGCAGAAAGTGAGGCTAACAGTATATCCCTCTTGGTACCTTTCAGGCTGATGCCCAAGCCAGTGTGTGGGAAATATGAACAAAGAGTGGCTTTTATATGGCCAGTCTCTGTTCAAAATATCTCTCAGACATCCATTGGCTGGGATGTGTGCTTACACACCTCCCAGCCAAGCAGCTCCTAGTGGGATTGTCATCACTCTGCTAGGAGCTGATTGGCTGGGAGGTGTTTAGGCACACATCCCAGCCAATGGACATCTGGAAGACATTTTGTACAGAGCCTGGCCATATAAATTGTATATAAATATATATAATTTTCTACACACTGGCTCAAAAGGTAACAAGGAGGGTTATCTGCCTGACTTCCTTCCGCCACTGCCGGCAAAAGCAGCAGAGCCACCAGACATTCATGTTTTGAAATGCACTACATGTGATATATTTTGCATAAAACTCTACTTTTCTCTTTTGCACGAAAACTATTTTGAAGAAAAATGGATTCTTAAACATATTATTCTATTTGGGGGGAATGTTGTTTTGTTGGGACTTGGAATGGATGCATTGATTTAACCACTGCACATATTTGTAAGTTAAGTTTTGAGAGCATATTTCATGTTAACTTTTGTTTCTTTTCAGATACATATTTGATACAAGGATGAAGATAAGAAGACAGAAGAGATGAAAACAGAAGATGAAGATAAAGAGAAAGAATGAAGATGGAAGATGACACAAGAAGATGAACAGTGGATTACAGGTAAGTGTTATACAGCTCTGGGTGTTAGGATAGTGTTAGGACTAGTATTGTTGCACTTCACTGTTAGGGGTAGAGTAGGGTTAGTATTTGTGACTGTGTGTTGAGCTCATGCTCGATGCTTGACAATTTGTCAAGTGCCAATAGCTCTTTTCCTTTCATGTTCCCATTTACACATTATTTAGTATGAGTTTAGGGAACTTAAAACACACAATGGACATTTGGCCACAAGTCAGTGTCTGTGGCCCAACGTTTGTTGTCTTTTCAGTTGGTAGGGCAATTGAATGGCTTCAATAATAGCACATTTTGGCAACAGGCCGTTAGTCATTTGTGACCTACCGGTTATATTACCGGCCACAATTGAATGGAGGCTGATATGTCAAGCTTCCAAGCCAGAAACAGATGGTCCATGGAGAATACATAGTTCAGATCAACTGTTTGAAATATGAAATTTTAGTCTGTTCTCAAAAGAGAAACAAAAGAGACCCAGGATTTATTTTTATACTCCTGTTCTGCTCCTTCATTACTCTGCAAGGCTTTCAATATACCCTGAGTTCATTGGAATATTTGTTCCAAGATGAGCAGTACTGCCAATAGGGCACTAGCCACATGATTACCTTTCTTCCTGATGTTTCAGTATTCAGCCTCTATTTACAATTGTAACATATTGACAGTTGGAATCAGTGATGGCACTAGCCTGTAATAAGATTTGAATGCAGCGAGAGAGAGGTATTTCTATTCAGTGTGACCATAAAGTGCAGCAGCTACAATAGCCTGTAATGAAATGTGGAGTTCTAATCTATGTCAGCAATTGTGAATGAAATGGAACTGTTCAAAATAAAAAAATAAAGCTAAGTATATATTATTTTAAAAGGGACACTATTAACAAAAAATGAAAAAGGTTCATTCAATTTAAATATCATCAGGGGAGAATAAAATGTTCCCATTGATTTAAATGGGGATTTTAAACCCTTGAATGCTAGAGAGGTCTCTAACGTATTGCAGAGCATTCAAGGTCTTAAAATCCCCATTTACATTTTTTTTCGTTCAAATGATTTGTCACAGAACTCCTCCAGACATCTTTTGCACATACTGCCCTACTTTAAAAATAAATGTGAATAACGTGTCAACAGTTTGGCTTCATTTGCTATCAGGTTTGTTAAATTCCATAAACAGATATAATTATTTTCTGGTATTAAGTGAAGATGAGTAAAACAAACAGTCTGTAAGACTTGAAAAGGTTAAGGTGACTAAAGCACCTGGGCCTGATGGCACACACCCAAATGGTACTTAAGGAGCTTAGTTTAGTAATAGCAAAGTCATTATATTTAACATTTATTGATTCACTGTCATCAGGCATAATGAGCTATGATTGGATGAAAGCTGATGTAGACCTATTATTACAATTGTAGGCAAGATTTAATCCAGGAAATTATAGACCTGTGAACTTCCATAGTGGATCAGATATTCGATGGGAGAATTAAAGGCTAGTGTTCAGCATTATGTGATAACCGACAATGTCATTACTAAGAGTCAGCATGGTTTTATGTCAAAATAATTTACTTGCACTCTATGAAAAAGTAAGTGGTAACTTGGACAAGTGAATGGTTCTGCATGTAGCATACTTGGGTTTTACTAAAGCCTTTTATACTGTACCTCACAAAAGATTACTGCATAAATCAATAATAATAATTAAGTTATATGCTTAGGAGAAAATTTATGTGCATGAAAAGAAAACATATAAATAAATTAGAGAATGTATAGCGTAAATTAAAGGGATAGTAATACTTTGCTTAAACAAAGCTTAATATTGTTCTTATTAAATAAATAAAGTAAATTATCTAAGTCCTGTTGCTATAACTTGTATAGTTTTATTGTAATACCGTCTTGCTCTGCTGTGTATTTCTATACATAGTTTAGTTTCATCAATATAGAATGAGATACAATTTTCAATACCCATCCTATATAATAATTTGCTAAGGATGTTTGTCAGAAGCCGTCATGTGCAGCAGAAGCTGCGCATGCTGCACTCATGCTCAATAGAGACTGCCCGCACCGCGTCTGACACGGAGCGGGGGTCCGAATTCAGACTGTAGTACTCTCTGCGCACCTTCCTGGGACCCTTGGATTCAGAGAGCCCTGCTCCATTATCAGCCATGTCGGGTTTGGGCAGTCAGTATTGTGCATGACTGCAGAGCAGCCAACAGGATCCAGCCACCAGCCGAGGTTACTGGGTGGTACTGTGGCCCGAGTACACAGTCTTTTCAACTAGTCGTAAATAAACAAATTTAAAAAGTATTGGACCACAATTTTAGACGATCTTAAAAAAACTTAAAAGGGATAGTAATACTTTGTTTAAACAAAGCTTAATATTGTACTTATTAAATAAATACATCAAAGGATCTAAGTAGTGATGAGCGAGCACCCCAATGCTCGGGTGTTCGGGTGCTCTGACCGAGCACCCCCTGAGGCTCGAGTGCTCGGCCGAACACCCGAGCCCCATTGAAGTCAATGGGAGGACTCGAGCATTACACCAGGTACCCCCTGCTCTGATGAGGGGAGGGTGCCTGGTCCATAGGAAAAGGGCAGAAAATGATGGAAACACCACAGAAATGGTTCAGGGACAGCATAGGGAGGATGTCTGGATGCATCTTGGACTCCAACATCGCTGCTGGGAACGATCTTTCGCCCGTAGTACGCCATTTTTACAGACTGACCATAAAACACACAAAAAGGAAAATAAAAACGACTTTAGGCGAAAAATTGTTACCAAACAATATTTGCTGTATATTTACTTGTATATCATCTGCAAATTATCCCAAAAATTTCCTTGATTTTCGGAAGTGAGGCCATGATTAAGAGGGAAACGTGCGCAGAGGCAAATTCTCCCAAAAATTTCCTTGATTTTCAGAACTGAGGCCATGATTAAGAGGGAAACGTGCACAGAGGCAAATTCTCCCAAAAATTTCCTTGATTTTATTGAACTGAGGCCATGATTAAGAGGGAAACGTGCGCTGAGCCGACCATCTAAAACATTATGGGTGAGGGTCTGCTGCAGAGCTGACCATCCTAAACATTATATGCGAAGGCCCGCTAGTGAGCTGACGCTATAAAACATTATATGAGAGGGCCCGCTAGAGAGCTGACCCAATAAAACATTATATGAGAAGGCCCGCTGGTGAGCTGACCTATATAAAAATTGGCAAACAGGGCCCGCTGGTGAGCTGGCCCTATATAAAAATTATAGCACAGGGCATATGGAAGAGGAGGAGGAGGATGAGAAGATTAAGAGTCAACCATATACCCGTTTTTTGGGTGGAAGGGGTGAATGGGAATACAGAGTATTCCCATCATTGTAAATAACATATATAAAGTGAGTTTATGTTCCCCCGGGGCTTTCCTCCAGTGGAGTGGAGAAGTCAGGGGAAATCCAGGCCTTGTTCATTTTTATAAGTGTCAACCTATCAGCATTGTCGGTGGAAAGGCGGATACGCTTATCTGTTATGATGCCACCAGCAGCACTAAATACACGCTCAGACAGAACGCTGGCGGCAGGGCAGGCCAGCACCTCCAAGGCGTAGAGTGCCAGTTCATACCACGTGTCCAGCTTGGACACCCAGTAGTTGTAAGGCACAGAGGGATCATTGAGGACGCTGACACGGTCTGCTACGTACTCCTTCACCATCTTCCAAAACTTTTCCCTCCTTGTGACACTAGGCTGCGCATCAGGGTGAGGGTGCTGGCGGGGTGTCATGAAGGTGTCCCACGCCTTGGAGAGTGTTGCCCTGCCTTTCTCGGAACTGCTGTGTGCTCCCCTTTTCTCCCCTTCTCGGTTGGCCAAGGTAGCACGTACTCTGCCGCCAGCGTTGTCAGATGGAAAATTTTGGAGCAATTTTTCGACAAGAACCTTCTGGTATTGCAACATTTTGCTTGTCCTCTCCACCGGAGGAATGAGAGATGAGAAATTCTCTTTGTAGCGGGGGTCCAGAAGGGTGAACACCCAGTAATCCGTGTTGTCTAAAATGCGTACAACGCGTGGGTCACGGGAAAGGCAGCCTAACATAAAGTCAGCCATGTGTGCCAGAGTACCAACAGTCAAGATTTCGCTGTCCTCACCAGGAGGATGACTCTCAATATCCTCATCCTCTTCCTCCTCTTCTGCCCACCCACGCTGAAGAGATGGAACTAAAGTTCCATGGCTACCCTCTGTAGCGGAGGCAACCGTGTCTTCCTCCTCCTCCTCCTCCTCCTCCTCCGCCTCCTCCAATTGTCGCTGAGAAGACGAAGTGAGGGTGCTCTGGCTATCACCTTGTGTAAGCTCTTCCTCCCCCATTTCCACCTCTTCCACATGCAAAGCGTCGGTTTTAATTGTGAGCAGCGAGCGTTTCAGTAGACACAGAAGTGGGATGGTTACACTGATAATAGCGTTATCGCCGCTCACCATCTGTGTCGATTCCTCAAAATTGCGTAAAACCTCGCAGAGGTCTGACATCCATTCCCACTCCTCACTTCTGATTACAGGAAGTTGAACGGAGAGGCGACGACCGTGTAACAGCTGGTACTCCACTACTGCCCTCTGCTGCTCACAAAGCCGGGCCAACATGTGGAAGGTGGAGTTCCAGCGCGTGCTCACGTCACACAGCAGCTGGTGAGCTGGCAATTGTAAGCGCTGCTGCAGCTTCAACAGGCCGGCTGAAGCTGTTGATGACTTACGGAAATGTGCACACACGCGGCGCACCTTGGTCAAGAGATCATGCACATTGGGGTAGGTTTTTAGAAATCGCTGCACCACTAAATTAAATACATGCGCTAGGCATGGTACGTGTGTGAGCTTGCCGAGCTCCAAAGCCGCCACCAAGTTACGCCCATTATCACACACAACCATGCCTGCTTGCAGGTTGAGTGGCGAGAGCCACTGCTCGGTCTGGTGACTAATCCCCTGCAACAGCTCTGAGGCCGTGTGCTGTTTGTCCCCAAGGCAGATCAGCTTCAGCACGGCCTGTTGACGCTTCCCCACTGCAGTGCTACACTGCTTCCAGCTACTGGCTGATGGGGGAGTGGCGCTGTGTGTAGAGAATTCGGAGGTGGAAACGGAGGAGGAGGAGCCAATAACGTAGGTGCTGGCGGAAACCCTGATGGAGGTAGGGCCCGCAATCCTCGGCGTGGGTAGCACCCGTGCCATCCCAGGGTCCGAGTCGCTCCCAGCCTCCACGACATTCACCCAGTGTGCCGTCAGGGAAATGTAGCGTCCCTGGCCACAAGCACTTGTCCATGTGTCAGTCGTTAAGTGGACCTTCCCAGTAACTGCGTTGGTCAGGGCACGGGTGATGTTACGGGACACATGGTTGTGTAATGCGGGGATGGCACACCGGGAAAAGTAGTGGCGGCTGGGGACCGCGTACCGAGGGACAGCTGCTGCCATCAGGCTGCGGAAGGACTCAGTGTCCACAAGCCTAAATGGCAGCATTTCGATGGCCAGTAATTTTGAAAGGTGTGAGGTTAGTGCTATGGCCTGTGGGTGGGTGGCTGGGTACTTTCTCTTGCGCTCAAATGCCTGGGGTAACGACATTTGGACGCTGTGCTGGGACAGGGAAGTGGATGTGGTCGCTGATGGTGCTTCAGATGCTACAGGTGCAGGGCGGGAGGTATGCGGGCCTGCGCCTTCGACAGGCGATTGGCCGGCACCGAAAACAGGGGAAGAGGAGGCAGTGGTGTGGCCTGCAGACACAGATGGGCGATCCAGGCGTTCCTCCCACTTACTACGGTGCTTGGATGCCATGTGTCGGATCATGCTGGTGGTGGTGAGGTTTCTAGTGTTCATGCCTCGGCTCATTCTGGTGTGGCACAGGTTGCAAACTACAATTCTTTTGTCGTCCGCACTTTCCTTAAAAAAACGCCATACCGCGGAACACCTACCCCTTGGCAAGGTAGATTTACGCAAGGGGGTGCTCCGTGGAACATTTGCGGGCCGGTTTGGTGCGGTCCGCCTTCTTTCTGTAGCCACACCACTGCCTCTTCCAGCCTGTTGCGGTGCTGCAGATGGCTCACCCTCAGGACTGCTGTCATCGCTCGGCTCTACACCTTCCCAGGTGGGGTCAGTCACCTCATCGTCCACCAAGTCCTCCTCCACTTCCTCACTCTGATCATCCTCCTCAAGTCTTGATCCCACCACATACTCAGTCATTGACAACTGTATAACATTCTCCTCAACAAGGTCTTGAGATGGAAATAGTGGTTGATTTAATGGCAACTGTGTCTCATCATCATCATCATCATCCACTACTTCCTTTGACCTTAAATGCCGTTCACATCTGTCATCTTCTTGTGATTGGGTAGCCTCTAGAGGTTGTGAATCAGGGCACAAGATGTCATGTTCCTCTGCAAGCGTGCTTGGAGAGAGGGTCAAATGAAGGATTGGTGATGAGACGAGCTCCTCACTATATCCCAGTGTGGGATCACTTCTTTGACCAGACCGTGTATGGTGGGAGGAAGGATGATCAGAGTGAGGATTATGTTGACCAGACTCTTGGCTACTGAGAGTGGACTTGGTGGAAGACAGGGTGGTGCTTAACCGACTGGAAGCAGTATCAGCTGTCATCCAACCGACCACCTGTTCGCAGTGGTCGGACCTCAAGAGTGATGTCCTGCGACGCCCTGTAAAATTACACATGAAGCTAGGTATGGTGGATGTCTTTCTTTCTTGTGCTCTGGCACCAGGCACAGTTTCTCCGCGTCCTGACCCGCGCCCTGAACTTTCAGGATCACGTCCACTTCCCCGTCCCTTTTTACCCGCCTTCTTCATCTTACACAGAATATGTGACTTTAATATTTGAGTTTGAAAACTTAACAGTATTTCTTATTATTCTGCAACTCTGCAGAGTACACAGAATAGGCTGCTAAACGGCGGTGATACACACTGAATGGAATATGTGACTTTAATATTTGAGTTTGAAAACTTAACAGTATTTCTTCCTATTCTGCAACTCTGCAGAGTACACAGAATAGGCTGCTAAACGGCGGTGAAACACACTGAATGGAATATGTGACTTTAATATTTAAGTTTGAAAACTTAACAGTATTTCTTATTATTCTGCAACTGTACAGAGTACACAGAATAGGCTGCTAAACTGCGGTGAAACACACTGAATGGAATATGTGACTTTAATATTTGAGTTTGAAAACTTAACAGTATTTCTTATTATTCTGCAACTGTACAGAGTACACAGAATAGGCTGCTAAACGGCGGTGAAACACACTGAATGGAATATGTGACTTTAATATTTGAGTTTGAAAACTTAACAGTATTTCTTATTATTCTGCAACTCTGCAGAGTACACAGAATAGGCTGCTAAACGGCGGTGAAACACACTGAATGGAATATGTGACTTTAATATTTGAGTTTGAAAACTTAACAGTATTTCTTATTATTCTGCAACTGTACAGAGTACACAGAATAGGCTGCTAAACGGCTGTGAAACACACTGAATGGAATATGTGACTTTAATATTTGAGTTTGAAAACTTAACAGTATTTCTTATTATTCTGCAACTGTACAGAGTACACAGAATAGGCTGCTAAACGGCGGTGAAACACACTGAATGGAATATGTGACTTTAATATTTGAGTTTGAAAACTTAACAGTATTTCTTATTATTCTGCAACTCTGCAGAGTACACAGAATAGGCTGCTAAACGGCGGTGAAACACACTGAATGGAATATGTGACTTTAATATTTGAGTTTGAAAACTTAACAGTATTTCTTATTATTCTGCAACTGTACAGAGTACACAGAATAGGCTGCTAAACGGCGGTGAAACACACTGAATGGAATATGTGACTTTAATATTTGAGTTTGAAAACTTAACAGTATTTCTTATTATTCTGCAACTGTACAGAGTACACAGAATAGGCTGCTAAACGGCGGTGAAACACACTGAATGGAATATGTGACTTTAATATTTGAGTTTGAAAACTTAACAGTATTTCTTATTATTCTGCAACTCTGCAGAGTACACAGAATAGGCTGCTAAACGGCGGTGAAACACACTGAATGGAATATGTGACTTTAATATTTGAGTTTGAAAACTTAACAGTATTTCTTATTATTCTGCAACTCTGCAGAGTACACAGAATAGGCTGCTAAACGGCGGTGAAACACACTGAATGGAATATGTGACTTTAATATTTGAGTTTGAAAACTTAACAGTATTTCTTATTATTCTGCAACTCTGCAGAGTACACAGAATAGGCTGCTAAACGGCGGTGAAACACACTGAATGGAATATGTGACTTTAATATTTGAGTTTGAAAACTTAACAGTATTTCTTATTATTCTGCAACTGTACAGAGTACACAGAATAGGCTGCTAAACGGCGGTGAAACACACTGAATGGAATATGTGACTTTAATATTTGAGTTTGAAAACTTAACAGTATTTCTTATTATTCTGCAACTGTACAGAGTACACAGAATAGGCTGCTAAACGGCGGTGAAACACACTGAATGGAATATGTGACTTTAATATTTGAGTTTGAAAACTTAACAGTATTTCTTATTATTCTGCAACTCTGCAGAGTACACAGAATAGGCTGCTAAACGGCGGTGAAACACACTGAATGGAATATGTGACTTTAATATTTGAGTTTGAAAACTTAACAGTATTTCTTATTATTCTGCAACTCTGCAGAGTACACAGAATAGGCTGCTAAACGGCGGTGAAACACACTGAATGGAATATGTGACTTTAATATTTGAGTTTGAAAACTTAACAGTATTTCTTATTATTCTGCAACTGTACAGAGTACACAGAATAGGCTGCTAAACGGCGGTGAAACACACTGAATGGAATATGTGACTTTAATATTTGAGTTTGAAAACTTAACAGTATTTCTTATTATTCTGCAACTGTACAGAGTACACAGAATAGGCTGCTAAACGGCGGTGAAACACACTGAATGGAATATGTGACTTTAATATTTGAGTTTGAAAACTTAACAGTATTTCTTATTATTCTGCAACTCTGCAGAGTACACAGAATAGGCTGCTAAACGGCGGTGAAACACACTGAATGGAATATGTGACTTTAATATTTGAGTTTGAAAACTTAACAGTATTTCTTATTATTCTGCAACTCTGCACAGTACACAGAATAGGCTGCTAAACGGCGGTGAAACACACTGAATGGAATATGTGACTTTGATATTTTAGTTTGAAGACTTAACAGTATTTCTTCCTATTCTGCAACTCTGCACAGTACACAGAATAGGCTGCTAAACTGCGGCGAAGCACACTGAATGGAATATGTGACTTTGATATTTTAGTTTGAAGACTTAACAGTATTTCTTCCTATTCTGCAACTCTGCACAGTACACAGAATGTGCTGCTAAACTGCGGCGAAGCACACTGAATGGAATATGTGACTTTGATATTTTAGTTTGAAGACTTAACAGTATTTCTTCCTATTCTGCAACTCTGCACAGTACTCAGAATGTGCTGCTAAACTGCGGCGACGCACACTGAATGGAATATGTGACTTTGATATTTTAGTTTGAAGATTTAACAGAATGTGCTCTAATCTGCAACTTTGCACACTAAACAGAATGTGCTCTAATCTGCAACTTTGCACACTAAACAGAATGTGCTCTAATCTGCAACTTTGCACACTAAACAGAATGTGCTCTAATCTGCAACTGTGCACACTAAACAGAATGTGCTCTAATCTGCAACTTTTCACACTAAACAGAATATTTTTTTTTTTTTTTTTTTTTGTTTTTTTCCCCCCACACAAAATAACCTGCTGCCCCCACACACAGTAGTCCTAAAAAGGACTTTTGGTTCTTTTTTTTCACAATTTTTTTTTTTCCTCCCTACACTGCCTTTCCCTTCCTATCCTCAGCTCTCCCTGGCTCAGACTGAGCCGAACTCGATGGTCAGGTGCTATACAGCACCCGACCACTGGTTCTGGCCAGCCAATCAGTGTAATGCCAGCAGCCAACATGGCTGCTGGCATTACACCGATGTCAGAGCCTCCCTGCACGTTTATTGGCTGCGCAGCAGCCGCAAAACGTGCGGGGAGGAGACCCGAACATGGCGGGCGAGCACATGCGGTACTCGTACGAGTACCGCCATGTGCCGAGCAGAGCGATGCTCGAGCCGATCCGAGCATCGGCCGAGCATGCTCGCTCAACACTAGATCTAAGTCCTGTTGCTATAACTTGCATAGTTTTATTGTAATAGCATTGTAAAGTTTCCCCTTCTGGCCTTTTAGCCACATCAGTGCTCTAACTGACAAACAGATTATGTTCCGGGGACCTGGCAGCTCGTCTGTAGAGCCAAAATAGCATTGTATACAGAGAAAATCTTCATAAGAACGGTCTACTGCCTCAAGCCAGGCACACGTTGTAGACCGTTCTTATGAAGATTTTCTTTGTATACAATGCTATTTCGGCTCTTCAGATGAACCGCCTGGTCCCTGGACCAGAATCTGTTTGTTAGCTATGGCGCTGACGTGGCTAAAAGGGGAGGGAGAGGGGAACTTTACAGTGCTATTACAAAAAACTATACAAGTTATAGCAACAGGACTTAGAGCCTTTAATTTATTTACTTAATAAGTAAATATAAAGCTTTGTTTAAAGAAAATATTACTATCCCTTTTTAGGATGGTCTAAAGTTGTAGGTTCTGGGTCCAATAATTTTTATATTTGTTTATTTAGGATCTAGAATGGGTATTGAAAATTTTATCTAATTCTTTATTGATGACACTAAACAATGCTTAAATTGCCTCACTCTACCTCTTCTGCTGTTAGGCTATTCTACTCATCTACCAACCAAGATTTTGACCTCTTGTCATAACATTTTTTCACCTTTAAAATGTACTTCCCTCCAGTACTTTGTCGAATTCCTTTAATATTTAAATGTTTCATTCATATCCTCTCTCCTCTAAGCAATAAATGTTCAGATACTTTTCAATTTATTGATAATTTTTATCCTGTAAACCATTCTTTTGCAGATGGATTCTCCACTACTGCACGCAGTACTCTAGGTGAGATCTGACTAGAGATCTGTAGGGTGGCATGCTTATGTCCACCTTCTGCTACTATTACTTGTAACTATACAACCCAGAACCCTGTTAGCATCCCCTGCCACTTTTCTTTGCATTGTACAGGTCCTATATAACATCCTATCTCCTATTTGTTTTCCTTAAACACGTTTTATTTATATATATATATATATATATATATATATATATATATATATATATATTGCCCATAGCACTTGTTAGGAACTTGTAGTTGTTCCTAGAAAATGCTTGCTAGGAATACATGATATTTAAAAGGGTATTAAAACTTTTTCTTTGTTTTTTCCTTTTATGCTGACCTAATAAAAGGTAAGTGTATTTGTATGCCAGACAACTGTGGATAGAGCTGAAAACATAGAAACATAGATTTTGATGGCAGATAAGAACCATCCAGTTTGCCCATTAATCCACCTAGATACAATGCTCAGAACAAAAAGCAAATTCAGGAGAAATGTGGAGGCATTTTCACTGATGGGGATAAGGAATCTAGGGTGCCTTATTTGGGGCACCTAAGATGTAAATCTGACCCTGTTTGTGTACAACCATCGCGTATTGTACTACAACTGTAACGGGCTGACTGAGAATGATGGGAGTTGTAGTACAATAAATGGATAGTATCACATAGCCCTCCCCTGGTATATTGTGTGTACCAGGTCTTTAGATGAGTTATTGGTTCTTTCAGTGTGATTTAGTCTTCTGTTTTGTATTATTTGAAAAAGCTAGGTTTAAATAAGAGCATGAAAGCTGGCAATATATAGCTGCAAAATGATAACAGCAAGTGAGTCATTGAAAATGTGCCTTTAATCTTGTTAAATGTCACCATAATCCTATTCTTAAATTGCTTGGAGTGAAGTATCATTGCTAGGCTAAGACCTTTAGTCACGCCATTTTTTCTACCAGTAAATGATAAGACATTGATTGCCTCTGAAGCATGGTTTGTGATTGGCTGTATTAAAGATTACTGTATTGATCTGGTACATTCATTGTAACTTAAACCTGCCATGTTACAAAGACTGATGCAGATTACTGTTCAGAGCATATTACTTTTTCATGATAGACAAAATAAGGTGCATTTATTTCTTACTTAAAACTTTTATCATTTTAGCACAGAAAGCTATCTGACTTTTTCAAAGAATAAACATACAGATTAAAATGTAAAATAAGGATTTAAACCTGATAGTGAATATGATCATTACATATCCTCAACTCTGGTAACAGTAACACAGCATGAACATTTTGTACCATTTTTTAAATAAACTTTTGAATGCTGCTTGCTAGGACTCATAGTCCTATTTTACAAGTTGTGCTTTGTCTACTTTCAAGGCTATTGCTTTTGCAGAGCTCCCAGCGTTCTTTATGTGTTACTGTGTATATTTATTAACGTATCACTCTTTAATAGACCTGTTCACAGACACAAACAGAGTTATGCAAATATGTTTATGTAGGTGCAGGGTGTGTATGCACGAGTTTGGAAAATGTGATATAGCTAAACGCCATCACAATAGATATATAGATGGATGGAGATGATGTGAGACATAATGCTGAAGTTCAGTCTTTGTGGAACACTTCTTTTAACTCTCTTGATGTTTTTCTAGGTTTCTTATGTGTCTAACAATGTCTTACTCCCTCTCTCACTATTTCTGCCTTGTAGTTAGTGTCTTAGTTTCTCTGTGTATGCCCTGTGCATGAGCTCACTCTCTCTGTCACTGTTTCTCTTGAGTGCGCTGTATGTATCACATGTGCTATTTCTCTCTTGAATTTGCTATCTCTTTTGATAATGTGCAATAATAAAGCAGATCATAGGAAATTAATACTACAAATCCCTGAATGCATGTACACCAACTCTGCCCTGCTGCCACTTCTGTGAAACAGTGAGGCTTATGGCACTATTCTGGAGCAAACCATAGGAGCACATAAAAATCCCCAATTCACAATGTTTTTGGAGACCTCTGGAAATAACCTCTAGAAATGAAGGTGTTAAAGTGGAACTTTCAGATAATAGCAAGTCGCCATGCATTCATTAAATGCATGGCAACTAGCTTGAAAATAGATGTCTTACCATAAAAAAATACATGTGTCTAAAGGAATCCATCCTGTTTGGAGACCGGAACTGAGGCTAGAGCGCAGTAGACTGCTTTGCACCATATGGTCACCGGAAGGGACTGACGGCACAGGCTCACACACCGTATTAACCTGCCCGTCAGTCCCGAGACGGGACGGATTCCTTTAGACAAGTATTTTTTACGGTGAGACATCTATTTTCAATCTACTCGCCATGCATTTAATGACTGCATGACGACTGGCTATTATCTAAAAGTTCTGCTTTAAAAGACTCATTTAAATCAATGGAGATTTTGGGAACTTACATTTGTCCCCCTACGGTGCTGTTACGTTGCCCTAGGACAGCTCCACTATGCTTTAATACTTAGCTGCAATTGGTCCATATTTATAAAAGCAATCTGGAGTTATCCCAGAGTAAACCAACTAAACCATAGGGGACAAATAAAAATCCATAAATCCCTCTATGCACTTGAATACAGCTTTTTAACCCCTTGAACGTCAGAGAGGTCTCCAATGCATTGTGAAAAGCCAATTTAAATTAACAGGAATTTTTGAGTGTCCCCTATGGTGCAGATGGTTTACTCCAGAATAACAAAGCCATACAAAACCTAAGGTTACACAGATAAGTATTCTGAACATAACAAAAAGAGTGCATGGATTCATCAGCAAACAAAGGTCTGTGAAAAGACCTTTGAAAGAGCAAAGGGCCTGAAATGGAAATGCGCAGGTCACATAGCAAGAAGACATGATGGTACATAAACCAAACAAATTTTGGAATGCATTCCGCTCGATACTAAACACCCAAAAAGAAAACCAAAGACAAGATGGATAGATGAAATAACCAAATTTGTTGGTACATAGTAGCATCAAAAAGCATAGGGCAAAAGTCCCCGGAGACTTGCTAAGGAGGTCTTCATCCTGCAGTAGATTGACAATGGCTGAAGATGATGGTGATTATATGGATTTTGGTGTTCTTACCTGTTAAATCTTTTCTCTTTAGTCTGTATGGAACACACAAACCATGGGATTGAGTCCTTCCTCCAGGCGGGCTGTACACATCACAAAAGACAGTGTCTTTGGGGTGGAGGCTCCCTCCTTTTCCTCCAACTTAACCCCCTGCCCATCAACTTCCTGATTCATGTGTGACAGTAGCGACAGTAAAAAGAATAAAAGTGAGCAAGTAGAAAATAAAGCTCTGAAGTCTAAGACTCTAATAGGACTCCTGTGCCCAGGGAAAGAACACATGTATAGTTTTTCTCATGGTGGGAGTCCTGTGTTCCATATGGACTAAAGATTAGTGATGGGCAAAAATTCCGGGTTTGTTTCAGCTGGATATGTTTTGTGAAAAAGCATGGTTTTGTGCTTCTAAGTGGGAAATTTTGCCAATAGAGAGACATGTAGATTTTCCACTTTTTTCACTAGTAGCACAGAAAAATTCACAACAATTCTTCCAATTACCTCCTATGTTATTCAATAAGGTGCCCATCTACTGTCTAAACCCATAGTTTCCTGCACTCTGGTGTAGTGTATTTTAGGAAAAAAGCAGAGTGGAAGGAGGCAGCGTAAGAGAGAGAGAAAAAATAAATTGAAATAATCAAAAATAAAGTGATTATCTAGGGTTCATAGTGCTGGCTGATACTATGACCACCACCACTTTTTAAAGAAAGAGAAGCTGGATTGACCCTGAGGTTAGTGATTCAGTTTTAGGAGGTGTGTCACTAACACTAACATTGGCACTACCAGTGCTAAAGGGACTGGGAGCCTACATTTCCCAGTCCTAATGAGGCTGAGTCCCCTAACATCATCTCTCCCTTGTGATCTGGAGGAGACAGACTTTCTGCTGTCTCATCATCAGGATGGTGATGAGAGGACTAGTGTGCCATAATCTGAGCACTGTGGCCACCATGGGACTGGATTCTTCTAGCACTGATATGAGACCAGGGCCTGAAAGTGATTGTGGAGAAGAAGAAGAAGGTCATTCTTCTCCACCATTCCCTTCACTGAAATCATGAGTGTGGGGATATTATTCCCTTAAGGCAGGCACAGTGCCATCATCAGAGACTGAACTATGCACTATTTGTTACAAGGTTGTGAAAAAATGAAAGGAGGACACACCATGGCACAACAGCCCTGATTAAGGAAAACATTTATCTGGCCTTGTGTATGTTGCAAGCCTGTCAAGCCTGTGTCCTGCAAAAATATTTATTCAGGGCTTGATTTTGGCAAGTCTGAGTCATGCAAAAATATCTTTAATTGAGGATGTTGTTTTGCTAACCTGGCTTTTCTCTTTGTAAGCCTGCTGCTATGCTGGCTAACCATTATTTTAAAAGAGATTGGGGAAAAAAAGGTTACAACTTACAATGAAGTTTGCAGATGCCCATGCTAGTGATGGACTGTATAGCTGTTTGTATATATATATATATATATATATATATATATATATATATATATATATATATGAAGAACCACACTCCCAGGACTTGCAATAGATTAAAATGTGCAATTTTTAATGAATCAACATTTTGGCCCCACTTTGGGCCTTTGTCAAGATGCTTGTATGTATACATTTTGGGAACTGACACCCAGACCATTGACTTGCTTCTACAGGAGAGTGCACCTGCACCTGCATCAATTAGTACCATTATCATGCTTGACCCAGTTGTAAGCCATCATTATTGTCAGATTATTGGCACACATTAATCAGTTGTCGTAACAGTGGTCCCAACAGTTGTAGATGGTAGCAATTAACACCCCTCCTCTTCTGCTTCATCCTCTGTGCAGCTGTTAATAATACATGTGCCCTGGCTTTCTCTGCCATGTACCATAACCTCACCTCTAAGCCAATCACCATTCAGATGAAGGGATCATGTATGCCTGTCACATCACCCCTCCATCTAGCCAATCATTGACAATGGATAACATAATCTGTGTGATTACTTGTCCATGTGGCTTATGCTACACGGGTGAGACAAATTGTAGTAAACTAGAAAGGATGGCTGGGCACTGTTCAGATGTAAAAGCTGCATTTAGAGATAAGACAGAGTGTGATATGGTTATACCTTCCTTCACAGATAATGTTATAAGGAATAGTTATTACTTACTCTCAGTACGAGTGCACCAAACCTCAAAATTATATCTTGTAGCATGGTTTCACACTCTTATAAGATAATTTGTGCGAAAGGGCTGCGAGTCAGGTACAAAGTAAAGCATAACAATATTTTTCTTATAGCATAGCTAAGAATATTAATCAGAAATAGATCATAGTAAGACTAGAATAACATGTTACAGTTACATAATGCAATATCTAAACAGAGTATACATATAGTAAGTAATAATGCTTGCAATCATAAAATGTTACATACCTATCACCAATAAGTATTGATTCCTCAATTCCTCAAGGTATATAAGAATAACATCGATCCAATGTAAGTCAGTACTGACTTACACTGGATCAATGTTGTACTTATATACCTTTATTGTCAGGGTGAGCCAACAATAGCACAAACAATAATATACTGTTATTCAATTTCTGCTGGATAGTAATACATAAAATGTAAAACAATGTATGTAGTAGGGTTTATCCCCCTGAGTATAACAAGGGTACTCCCACTGCTGATAGATATATTATTACAAAATTATAACAGCCCAAACTTGAATTTTTTAGGTGCAGTATCACAGTGGCCTGAAAATTTACAGTGGTGCTGTTGCTACACCATCCTATGGACAGCTCTGGTCTGTAGACAATAAATCTCCATAGGATGGTGTAGCAACAGCGCCACTGTAAATTTACAGGTCACTGTGATATTGCACCTAAAAAATTCAAGTTTGAAGTGTTATAATTTTTTAATAAAATATCTCTCAGCAGTGGGAGTACCTGTGTTTTACACAGTGGGATAAACCCTACAACATATATTTTTTTACATCTTAAGTATTACTATCCCTATAACAAACAGCCATTACTATTCAATATCTGTGCAGCCACTGTTATTCGATATCTGCTCAGCCATTATTATTCAATTTCTGCACAGTTGTCAAACAACCATTAATATTCAATTATAAGCATGCACAAGTTCATTATGGCTACAGCCAGGTTCCTAGTTTATCCATTTCTAGATTTCTGCTCTATAGTTATGTATTGTCTAGTTTTTTCCGGTTGGCAACATCTTGCAATTTGAAAAGTAAAAAGGTCATTTAAATATTATTTAACCCTATTAAGGCTGGATAAGAATATATATGTAGCAAGATATAATGCTTATAACAAATAAAGAAGATAAAACGATATACAGCTAATAGAAAACATGTCTAGCCTATGACAAGAGAAAACTATTGCAAAACATCATCAACACATAACCACCTAGTAACCAATTTCAGTTTTATTGATCTGTACCGTAGTTACATCTTCTATCCAGCCTCCTCCTCTGTCTGTGTCTAAGCTGGAGGACTTTCATTGGCCAGAAATTGATCTCTTCCAATGAAAGTCCTCCATCTTAGAGACAGACAGCCTCTGTCATCGGAGGAGGCTGGATAGAAGCTGTAACTACGGTACAGATCCGGTCAGCGCTGTCTGCCGGAAGTAGGAACAGAGGTACACTTAAACTTACAATTTCTTCAAACGGGCAGATTTTTTTAACAAAAGAACACACTTTCCATTGGTTATTATTGCCACTTAAACGATTTAGCCAAAGTTGTGAAGGGGGTAAACATCCCCTTTAATCACATCCCCTGTCTCCAAAGAAGTTGTGGTAATAATTCTAAATTAGTCCATAAGCTGTGATATTGGATCCAGAAATGTAACATTACATTTCCCAGTGATCTAAATGGAAACAATGTTTTTTCTTGCTTTCTACCTGATCGATAATATATTTCTGAAGTCTGATTGCTATGAGTAGCTATGTGGAGTGGACAGAGTAACCATCCAGCATGAAGTCACTTATGACACTGATTTGTACTTTGGCCTCTGCTAGGCACTGGTCATGTAATTTAGGTGAATGTGGCTTACCCCTCTGGGCTCAGGGGTGGTTAAATGGAATTTGCACAGTTATTGTATAGATTTTATTTTTGGTCTTTTGGTGTCTATTGGTTTATGTATTGCTTTCAGTGTTCTTACATTCTTTTACTTCACTTGGGTTGTTCTGTCTTCTACTACTGTATGAGGCTGTGGGTTTTTTGGAAACTTTATTTTTCCATTGTAGTGCTCAAGCTTTGCAATCCCCTTTGTAATGGACTCCAGATGCTAACTAATATGCACAAAAACACACTGTTTTAAAAAGAGGTTCAGTGTATTGAGGTACATGATACATTGCCATAACTGTGGAGGATGCATTTCCAAGTTCTACAGAGAACAAAAAACAACCATGTACTGCATTAGCTATAGCTGTAGCAATATAACTCTGGACTCAATTATTTGGAAGCGTTCTCTATTGTAAACACACTGAGCATTCTCGGGACTCTACTTCCAGTGTCTACTGCTTTCACAACCAGTATTATACCAGTATAATTTTGCTCTTTTGGCTTGATAAAGGTCCAGAATAGGGATGGGTGAAAATTTTCACCTCAAACTGAAATCGGCGAATAATGGCACTTCCCGATTGGCGAATAATTTTCCATGAAAAGTGACGTTTTTCCACTTTTTTCTCCTAGCTCATTCCGTTGAAATCAATGGGAACATTTAATTTACATACAACACATAATAAATATAATATTATATCCCAAAGGCATAGTATAAAATAAGCATGAGGGTGTCTGTGTTGGTGGGGTGTGGGGAAAGAATCAGTTGAACTGGAAATGTTTTTTTTGGGGGGGTGTTTGCTGAGATTGGGGGCAGTTAATAAAAAACTAAATCCTAAATACAATTTTAAAAAATCCATAAGGCATGGTATAAAAGGGTCTGAGGTGGGTGCCTGTATTAGTGGGCGGAGTCTGGGGAATGAATCAGTTGAACAGGGAATTTGTTTTGGGGGGGTTTCTTGACTGGTATTGGGGGACAGTTAATAAAAAAAATAAAATAAGAAATTTGTATGTAAAGTGATAGAGGCAGGAACCCCCTGACATAAGATGCCACTGGGGTGGACTGATACTTTACTTGACTTGATAGAGTATTTTGTAGAGGATGATTTGTTAGATTTGTTATTAGAGGCCCAATACCTGAAGAAACATTTATTTGAAGGAATAGACTTATTAGAGGCCCAAACCCTGAGGAAACATTGATGTTTAGGAATTAAACTTGTTTGGCACAAGCCCTAAGGAAACATTGATTTGTAGGAATTAGGCTACAAACCTATGGTTTCGTTTTTATTATTTGTTATTTTTTAAAGCACAAGCTCTGAGAAAAAAATGCCCTACTGGTCTAGTGCCAGCAGGTCATGTTGACCAGTGGCCACTAGCCATTGTCAAATGTCCTCCTGGGTCCATAATTGTGGAATTTGCAACAGCTGTTCTTGCTGCTGCTGCTGAGTTGATTAGATTAGACATCTGAAAAGGAATGGGATCAACAATAGCAGTAACATGGGTGATGGATGATGAAGGTTCCACTTGCTACAACTAGGTCCAGTGATGTGCCTGAGTCAGTAACAGCGCAATAACTAGCCTCCAGTATATGTAGTGAAAAGAAGAGGTTGGCCAATAATTCGTCTCCACCTGCCCCTCCTCCAAAATCATGGGTGTGTTGTTATTAAAATATACATTTTTCCCTTGAGAGCAGGAACTGTGCCTTTCATCAGCAACTGCAATGTGCACAGTTGTGTGTGGTAAATAACATCTGGGGGCACAACTGTATCCAAACACCATGACACCAGAAACCAAGTACTTTTGTTGTCACTATTCCCGTTGGCCAGAACCCACTAAGGACACATGACAACTTGCTGACAGTTTAACAGTAATGATGAACCCTCCCTGCCACCATCTTAGCATATTCTGTGGAATAGAATCTCATCAGATACCGATTGATGCCCTGCTTACGATTCTCCTCCACCACACTTCCATGTGATCAGTGCACCACACAAGAGTGGCTATCTTTTTTAGGGGTGAGGTAACGATGAATAAGGTGGATTGGCAGAAGACGTAGTTACCCTAGAGGAAGAAAGTGATGGAGAGCTATCTGTTTCACTCATCATGGAACTTCCAGTTTCTGACTGTGTTTCTCTATTCTTCTTCCTCTTTGATCTCTGCCTCACCTCTTGTTGCCTTTCTGGAGAGTTAGGGGGTACAGCAACAGTGGTACTTGGTTTCTGTGGTGGGTGTTTAGCTAAAACATGCTGACATAAATGTCATGGTGCCTGTGTTTCATGTGTGCTATCAGGGTGGTTCTGCCAAGGTGTGTTTTCTCCTCTTCTCACTGAATTGTCACAAATTGTGCACAGTGCCCTTGGTGATGACTGCACTGTGCCTGCCCCAAGAGAAAAATAGACCCACACCCATGACTTCAGGGGATAGGGACAGGGAACAGGTGAAGACGAATGGCCTCTTTCTTCTTGTCATTTCCCTTCACTGTCTGTGGAAGTGGATGATGTTGCTGCTGTTGCTGCTACTGCCTTTGAATTAGCACTGCAACTAGGACCAGGGCTACTGCTGCTGCTGGCAAGTAGAACCTGTCCTAGTCCTGCATCACTTGTTGGTTACTGTTCCTACTGTGTTCACAGTGGCCTGTGGCACACTAGTTTGCTCCTCAGCATCTTGCTGCCTTTGCAACTCAGCAGCAGCAGGAATCAGAGCAGTTACAAATTCCAAAAGCTTACTGCTTGTGGTGATGCCCATCATCATCCCTGTCTCCATTCCTTCTCAGTTTCTGCTAAAAAGGCCATCAATATCTCTTCCACCCCAGCTTCTCCACCATCATCATCACCACCACCACAGTCACTAGTCCCTATGTGCTGCTGCTGCTCTATTACAGACATCTCACTGCTGGCTGGAGGAGGTGACGAGCAATGTGACAGAGGGTCCCCTAATGTTTCCCTTGCCATTTCTTGGTGACGCAGCAGTAGCAGCAGGCACAGGCAGCTGATCTGTGCTCCTGTTGGTGGTGGCTGTATTATTATTTCTGCGCCTGCTATCCCCCGAGAGTTCTGGCCTCTTCAGGATCATGTTCCACTTGGATACTGTAGTGAAGGGAAGGGGAATCCCAGGGCCAGAGGAATAGCGTGGGCTCCCTTAACTGCTAGTCTGGATACTTTTTCCTACCACTCCTCTAACCCTAGTCCCACCGGCTGTTTCACCATTACTGCTACTACTACTAACACCAACCACATCAAATTCAGCCCTAGAGTCTTCCTCCTCACAGTCACTAGCAATATGAGGATATTGCTTACCCCCTCCTTGACTCCTAACACAAGCTGCTGGACTTTCTTAGTAGTAGTAGTACTAGCACTGAGGGTACTGCTTGGGGATGGCAAGTGTGACTTAGGGGCCCCTGCTTTTACACATGACATCATCTTCTCCTTCCCCCCTCCTGAGAATTACAAGACACACTAGCAGCAGGTTCAGCACTGGTAGCAGCAGGTTCAGCACTGAGAGCAGGCACGGCACTGGTGGCAGCAGGGGCAGCATGTCTGACAGCAGGCACAGTATTGGTGGCAGCAGGTTCATCACTGGCTGCAAGAACAGCACTTTGTGCAGCAGTATCCGCACATCTGACAGTAGGCACAGTACTGGTGACAGCAGTTTCGGAACTGGCACCAGGTACAATACTGGGGGCAGAAGGGGCAGCACCTCTGACAGCAGACACAGTACTGGTTGCAGCATGGGCAGCACTGGCAGCAGGCACAGCACTGGTGGCAGCATGGGCAGCACATCTGACAGCAGGCAGAGCACTAGTGGCAGCAGCGGCAGCACATCTGACAGCACGCACATCAGTGGTGGTAGCAATAGAAGGGGCAGTACATCTATCAGCAGGCACAGCACTAACAGCAGCAGCAGGGGAAGCATGTCTTACAGCAGGTATAGCAATGGTGGCAGCAAGGGCAGCACATCTTGCAGCTGGCACAGGCAGCTGACCTGTCCTTCTCTCAATGCTACCCTTTTCTTCCTCCCTTCCCATTAAATTCTCCAAGATCCCTAGGGGTGATTTAGGGGGAATGGACAGCATTGGATCTGTACTGCTTTCTCCTTCTCATCCTCCTCAGACTGAATGGACACATAAGAATCCTTCCAATTCCTTCTTTTACTATTTTTAAACTTTCTCATAGTGATAGCAGTCACTATGAGCTTCTCCTGCCACAATAATTCAGAAAGATCACAGCAGAACAGCACAGCTTGTCTACCTCGCTCTGTAGCTTCTTCTACTGTGTTTCACTTCCTGTAATATGTCACATATTTATGGCAAAAAGGCCAAAAACACATAAATCAATGGGTGGAAACTTTCTAGCCATTGAAAAAATGGTGAAGAATTTTGGTCAATGGGCAAAAAATGCGAAGATTTTAGGCTTCAATCCAAATGCTGGAGAGTCTGTTTTTTCTGCTGAAGGCATTTTTTCCAGCACAGTAAGCTATTCAATTGTCCGTGCTGTGAAAAAATACAGGCAAAAAAGAGCCGTCATGAATTAAAGTTAAGAGGTGTTTTCATCCATTTAAAAGGATGAAAACAACGTAAATAGCAATTCAAATGTTTGAGTTACCCAAGAACAGGTGATAAGGGACTCAAGTTATCACAGGAACGTTAACACCTATTTTTTTTTTTTAACTTGAGTCCCTTATCGCCAGTTTAAACAGCCAACACAGACACTTGAAGTTAAAAAAACCTAAGTCCTCAGTGGATGTATTGATATGGGGCTCTAAGCCCCATATCAATACAGCCACAGTATGAAAATGTGTCAGATGTTAGTAGAATTAACCCTATGAGTGCCAGTGGGGTATAATTACCCCACCAGCATTCATAGGGTTAACCCGACTAAGTTAAAAAACATCACATTACAAGTAACACTTACCATTAATCCTGATGTCCAGTGGAGTCCTCAGCTTCCTGGTCATCTTCTGTCCTTTTCTATCTTCTTTCTTCTAGTGGCCTCACACAGCGGCGGAGACAGCAACATTAAATGCTAAGTCTTATTTTTATTTTCATTTAATTATGGAAAAATCATATGATTGTACTCTATATTGAAAACATTTTGAACATTTTTATTATTATGGGGGCATGTGTATTGTAAGACATGGCACATTACTTTATACTTTAACCCGTTTGAGCACCAGAGAGGTACGCAACACATTCAAGGGGTTAAAGTATGTATGCTTTAAACTTAAACTTTTATTTTTCTTTTACAGTAAGAAGATAGAAGAAAGAAGATACAAGAGAAGAAAGAAGATACAAGAAAGAAGACAGCAGGAGACAGACAGTGGATGACAATTAAGTTTAACACAGACTTTTTAATGATCGGTGCTTGACAGTATGTTAGGCACAGATGGTTATCTATTTTACTGTTCAGTTCCTAAAACCGACATTATTTAGTGGCGTTTTGGGAACTTAACACACAAAACGGACATTTGGACACAACACCAGTTTTATTTCGTAACGTCCGTTGTGCTAAATGTCGGTAGGACATTTGAATAGTGACCAAGACATTTTATTTTGTCAGTCGGTATCCATTTTGCCCTACCAACATTTTTCTACTCCAACATTTGACTCGAGCCCTTAGTCAGTGGTTTTAAAGTGGATTTAGACAACAACGTGGTTTTAGTGGGATTTCTCACAAGAACACGGTGAGAGCTTTTGCCCTCCCCTAGTCCAGAGGAGCAGACCAAAACACTGCTCATTTATTTATAACATTTTAAAATACGTAACTTTATTTGTTTGCAGCTAGTATAATTCTTCAGCACCCAGGTCCAGAGGGTACCAGTAGCTGTGAGTGCACGTTTTATCATATGTGAAATGCTGGAGCCTATGTCATTGTACAGTTCTGTTGATAGATATGTGTGCAATAAATAACACCTACTTTTGGTGAAAATATTAAGACCCCCAAGGGGTCTATTCATCAATGTTTAATGAAAAAATGCATGATTTATTGCTAATTTTCATCACATAATTCATCTTGCAAAATATCACATTGTGAAATCTTTGCAATATAAAGATTGATTCATCATGAAGGGGAAATGTGTTAATCTGAGGCTTGCCAGCACTGTATTTTGTAACATCATTCTTATGACTAATTAATTCTATTTATGGAGATCTGCTAACAGACCTTCTCTGTGTTGCCACCAGTTAGGATACCACAATGAGGCTGGTGGAGACCGACAGTACCATAGGGGACAAACATAATGTGCTTTGATTTTAATGGGGCTAAAATGGAGAGTCCTCTAAAGCATTGCCTTGAAATGCATCTAATACCATTATATAAATGAGTTTAACCCTTTGAATGCCAGAGGGGTATGGAACGCATTGCTTCGCAATGCGTTCCGTTCCCCTCTGGCACTTAAAGGGTTAAAGCGCAATTGAAATCTTTGGAAATTTGGGGAATATTTATTTGTCCAGAATGCTGAAGTTGGTTTGCTCCACAATTTCTCCATTACATCTTAGTGCACTTATGCCTGCCTAGCTCCTATATATAAAGCTATCTATGCCCAAAACTGTCCACCATATACCACTTGCGCAAGGGGAAGAGGAAATTAGACTAAAACAACTCCATGTTTCTGTGCATGATATATGATTGGGGATTGCTTGCATTCAAATCTTAAACCTATCAGTGCCAGAGGGGTAGGCAACTCATTGCAAAGCAATTTATTGTATACTCCGCTGACACTGAAAGGGTTAATGATGGTGGAGTGTGAGCACCAGAATGTATCATATTCATATACATATCCTGAAGTGATGGTGCATGAATTGCCAGTGTCTAAGGACTTTTATGCATTACCCTCAGATAGGGTCTGCAACTTTCACTGAATTGTGGGGTTTTGGTGAAACCAGATCTATTACTCTGTGACCAAGAGGATAAAGCAGAGTTAAACAGGAGAAGGTACGATAACTCATGTTACACTTGTTTACAGCATACCATTCAAAATTATCATTGTAATCTTTGAGCTGAGTGAGGAGGTGGATGAGTGAGAGGAGTAAAGAACTTATGGAACGGGAGAGAAACTGGAGTTCAAGTTGAAATGAAAGGGAGAAATCTTGGGCTGGGATTAGTAGAAGAGAAAGGGGGAATGAAAGAAATTATTGTGGTGGTTAAGGAGTTAAAATCCCAAATGATTTACAACATATATAACATATTTTCCAAATTTCTATTGTAGTCTGATCTGGTAGAAAGTGAGTGGGCCATATGAATCAAGGCAAAAGTGGATCAATTCAAGGGCGAACCATATGCATCATATGTAGCACAGAAAAATGTCATAGATTTTAATGGGATTTTTAAAACCCTTGAGATTTATCATCTGTCCATAGGAATTAAGCCTTTGAGAATAAGATAGGTAGACAGTACAATGCAATGCATTGGATACCTCTCAGACACTGAATTTAAAGCCAATTTAAATCAACTGGATTACCCCAGAATTGCACCTATTTCTTCATGAACATGACCCTTAGGTCATAATCTGATATCTCTACCCCCTCTGACCTAGCTACTAACATATTTGATGAAGTTGAAAAAAGTCATACCCATTAAATTCTGACTTTGCCATATCTCACTTATTTTTGTTGATCCAGTAGAAGGCCAAACAAAAAAAATTGAAGCTATTACCAATTACACCCCAAGTGGATTAAAAAAAACATCCATCCTGACTCCAAAAGGCAATAAGATTACTCCCTGGATCAGCATCCTACCTGCAATTAAACCAATTATCAAAATTCTCTATAATGTTCTGCGCTGAAAAGGTATCCATTACTTTTGTCTCCCAACACAGACTCCCAAGCCAAAGAGTTTCACATACTTACTGCCCTTACTATAAGAAATGCCTTGCTTTGTTTTAATCGACTATTTCTCTCAAACACTGAGTGAAAGCCAGTGTGATGTAATTCAAGATGGCAGCTCTCATTACCAGAACTTCCAAGTTGCTATTATAGTATATGTACAAAGTGGAGCATTTCAGGTTTTTCAGCTTTTTCCCTTATCTTAATTGAAGATTGTCCCTCTCTGAAATCTACCTGGACACTACCTGCTGCTCTAAGCTGAGCAGTGTTACATCAGTAGAAGGGGTGGGAGAGGGATATTTTATCATTCAATTACTCTTGAACAACAAGTCTGACAGAACTGAAATCACACTCTCCAAGGCCCAAACACTATGAAGATTAATTAGAGCTGCTTTTATTATGAAACATTACTATCCCTTTAATTCCTTCTTCACAATGCATTGGAAACCTCTCTAGCAATAAAAAAGTTAAATACCCATTTAAATCATTGGAAGTTTTATTCCTCTATTATAGTGCATTTGGTTGGTTCCAGAATTCATCTAATTCTAACCTGTATATATGGCCTACAATTATTGAGTTATATGCCTTCGGACATAGCTGAACTCGCTTCCTGACATTTCCTACGATGAATGAGTTCCAGATAGCCTCTCATAAATTCATTATCACAGAGCCTGGGATTTTATGGATGCTTTCAGCTTATCAATACATGTGAAAAATGATGCTGTCATTTGTCGTGTTAGAGTGTGAATCACACCAGTGTCAATTTCTTTTTAACATGATTTAATATTAGACATCATTTTATATTTACTACAACAGTCTGCTGTTAAAACTGATTTTAACATGACGTGGGATTCAGGAAGTGTAATGAGATCAGAAATCATTTACTTGCTAGCGAGCTATATAAAGAGATAGTAAACGTGTTAATAGTGTAGTATAAAGAATTTAAGGTATACTAATGTTTTATTTCTAAAACCAGTATTTTGTAGAGGCTTACTGCTATGTAAAACAATGCTCTTCCCCTGCAGGGTGCTAATTCATGGAAGAGTTATGGCAGCACAAACTTGTTTGATTTATTGCCTTCCATTTTTTTTCTTTAAATAAAAAAGTGATAAACAGTCAGCACTAGGTGGTGCTGTTTCATTAGTTCCTATAGAAAAATTTGGTCAGTTGACTATAAACAGCATTATCTAGAGCTGATAAAGTATGACTGAAGAATGTCCCTTAAAGGGATAGTAATGTTTCATAAAAAGAGCAGTCTAATTAATCATCATAGTATTCTGACTTTGGAGAGTGTTATTTCAGTTCTGTCAGAGCTGTAGTTCAAGAGTAATTCAATGACAAAGTATCCCCCTCCCTCCCCTTTTACTGATGTAACACTGTTCATCCAGATTAGAAGGGAGGTGCGCAGGTAGACTGCAGAGAGGGACAATATTCAATTAAGATAAAGGAAATATCTGAAAAACCTGTCAAGGGGGCAGGGCTTTCATTATTCTCATAGGAAGAAGATTGTCCCCTGCTGTTATATCAGATTCCACATCTGAGAAGAGTTGGCTTACACTAGGTAAAAGGGGCGGGAGGGGGAAACTTTGCTTGTGAATATCTCTCAAACCATAACGCTTTGAGAGATAAGACTTATATCGTTCTTCATGTTTTTTTAATGCATACAAAATAAAATAAAGATAAAACAAAGTATTACTATCCCTTTAAGTGGAAGCACCCTCTTTGACTGATATCAGGCACATTCTTTAATCCTGAGTAGTTTAAAATGTATAAGCAACTTAATATCCCCTCTACCACAACCCTTTCAATGATATTAGCCCCTCGAGAAGAGAAAGGGCTGATGAGTTTGACCAATCAGCAGAGGTTTAGTTGCCATGACAATCTAATATACATTTACATACATTGCATATGCATGATCTGTTTTGAATTTTTCTGAACACTGGTTACAACAAAGTACTTTCTCATTGTACAGTTAAAACAAATCACACGGGCAAATGTCTCCAAGTATGTTTTTAAGGATAAGTATGGCTTTCTTTTTAAGCCATATTTATATGCATAACCCATTGTTCCGTGTGATAACAATTAAAACAACTGGATAAAATTAAAAACAAACATAACCTTTTATAGGTTTTCCTGTGATGATTTGTACTTAATTAATGCATTTTTAACAAAGTCTGGATAAAGAGTGTGAATGTTCATTCATACCTCCTATCTGTCCTTTCTTAGGGTGGGTACTGCCCATCTGAGACAAAAATCCCTATGTCCCTCCTTCTTATCCTGGTGTCCCTCTTTTTAAAGGAATAGTAATACTTCAAAAGTACTATCCATTATATTGAAGCCCTTAAAACTGAATTAAATGCCACCAGCGGCATCTCTCAAACCTTTATTTTTTGCGAGATAGCCGCTTTTAAACTTCGCTCCCCCCTGCCTCTCCCCTGACATCATCGTTCTTGCTGCAGCAGGGAAATCCATTCATTGAATGAAGCAGAGGCTCTTCAGCAGAGCCAGATATCGTTATAGAAGAAACGATCTTTCACTAAAACAGTCTTCTACATGTGTTTGGTAACCAAGCACAAGTAGAAGACCATTTTAGTGAAGAATCTTGTCTTCCATAATGAGATCTCGGTTCTGCTGAAGAGCCTCCGCCGGTCCCAGGACTGGATTTCCTTGCTGCAGCAAGAAAGATGACATCAGGGGAGAGTGAAGTTTAAAAGCGGCTATCTCGCAAACCATGAAGGTTTGAGAGATGCCACTGGTGGCATTTAATTCAGTTTTTAAAGGGTTTCAATATAAGGGATATTAATTTTGAAGTATTACTATCCCTTTAAGAGCTCAGATTGTGTGGTGTGTTTACGTGTATCACATTGCTCCACAACAATAAAACTCACATTAAGTGTTTAAAATTCAGTATATGTATATAAATTAGTCTATGTAAATAAAATACTTTCTTTAATTCCTGTATTCAGTTACACAAAGAGGTGTCAATACGTCATGAAGTTACCAAACATGCTCTATGCATCAGTACTGCCCCCACCACCACATAAAATAAAAGTGCCCTCTCTTTGTCTATTTGATCTGTTGGGAGCTCTGTTCTCTGTTTCTCTTTCCTCATGATCACAGTGATGAGGGTCATGGCAGAGAACAGTGACAAATGCAGTTTTTATATACATTGTCTTTGGAATATGGCTCCATTAGCATTCTTGATCTCTGTTTCAGTGATAAAATGTGCCAAGCGACCAGGGAATGTCTGAAATGGACTGCTCCAGTTCTGGTGCAGTCAATCACAGCCTCCCCACCATGATTACAGTGTGCCCTGATGCACACTGCAATCATTAACCCATGACATGCCAGGACTGAATTATGTGATATCAAGGATATTTTAATCTCGAACGAATTGATTCTTAACCTTGCCTTATATTTACATACCTCTCAAGTGTCCCTCTTTAGGAAGGACAGTCCCTCTTTTAGACCCAAATCCCTCTGTCCCTCTTTCCCACCCTCATGTCCTTCTTTTTTTGGATATCAAACTGTGTGGTGTATATATAAGTGTATCATACTGCTCTACAGCAATAAAACTCACATTATTGTTTGTTTAAACCTCGGTATATGTGTTTATAAATTAGCCTATGTAAATAAAACACTTTAGTCTTGTTCTAAATCATGTACTAGGTTACACATGGAGGTGTCAATAGGTCATGAAATAGCCTAAAAATTCTCGGTAATGCCCTACCCACCAGCCACGCCACCAACAACACCCCCTAAAACACAAGTGTCCCTCTTTGGCAATTTTAAATGTTGAGAGGTATGTATTCAAGACATGTCATGCTTCTGCTACCTCCACTGGATGCCTGAAAGAGATGGGCAAAACTTTTCACCTCAAAAGTGAAACTTACTAAAAGGTCCAGAGAAAAGTTCAGTTTTCCAATTTATTTTATGATGATATTACTAATGTAACCTCCCCCATTACAAGACAAGCAGACAACATGTACAACTTGATATATCGTGTCACACACACACACACACACACTCACTCCTGTATCCACAGAATGAAGAACAAGAGGGCCAAGCATACACTATGGTGTTGTGGACTTTGGTGCTGTACTTTCTGCTGTGCTATTTATGATTTATTGCAATTTGTGAGTTGCTGCTGGTTCTGAAGCTAGCAGTTCTGCCCTTTACTTTACTGTAATAATTAACACTGTAATACTTGGGAGAGGAAAAGAAAAGTCCTAATTCTGATAACAGTTTTTTTTAGGCTTATGTTATCATAGGATTCAGCCTGCTAACAATGTATTACATTCCATGTTAGAATAACCACCCGCCCCATCACAAGCTTACAATAATGGTTCCTACCAGCCTGATAACAATTTATTCAAGGTTTATGTTGCTGTCAGTCTCAACCCACTAGCAATTTATTCAAGGCTTATGTATATCACCATAGGCCTCAGACTGCTAAAAAAATGTCAGTGCTTATGTTATCATAGGAATCAGCCTGCTAACAATGTGTTATACTCCATATAAGAGTTTAGCCACGTGTTTCCTCAATAGCTTACAGTAATGGTCCCTACCAGCATGATAACAATTTATAGAAGGTTTATGTTTTTGTCAGTCACAGCCTGCTAGCAATTTATTCAAGGATTTTGTATGTTGCATTAGGCCTCAGCCCTGCTAAACAATTTTTCCGGGCTTATGTTGCCTAGGACTCAGCAGATAACTTTTACTTTCAACTGTGGATTTGTCAAAGTCAGCACTTGTCAGCAGTAGTATTGCAGTGGGAATTTACTCTACCATGGGAAATATAGGCTGCAATTGGGCAGAAATGTTTACAGACGTTCTCACAGGAATTTCATTAATGGTACAAAAAAGGTAGATGTTCTAATTAATGCTTTTGTTTGCGCTTGTCCACAAAATATTTGTAAAACTAAAACAGGATTTCCCCCCATTCCTACTGTTAGCTCCATCAATCAACTTTCCTTCTCACTATGAGTACTTCCTCAAATTCTACAGTGAGCCTCCCACCTCGCAGCTCCCTAAAATACACAACTAAAGGTAAAATGGAAGCAAATCTTGAAGATAAAATAGTGAAAGGAAAACTAATATATATATATATATATATATATATATATATATATATATATATATTTATATATATAAAATAGCCCCCCACCTACCTTATTCTAGATAGAAAATCCTAATGGCCCGTATGAATGTTGTCCTTGTGCTTTTGTTCAATAGAGAACATCTTCAACCACTCCTGAATGTCATGACCATAGATGTGTAAATGTTATTTGCTAGAGGGTTTTTTTTTTGTTTGTTTTTTTTTTGTCAAAATTGAAGTGGGAAGAAGACATGAGTTTATGTAATCCTTTAAGGACCTGATGGGTGTGCAATACATTATTTTATAAAACAATGCATTTTACATCCCCCCGAACTTTAAATAATTAATATTACAATGTGTGGTGAATAGAGATTACGGTCTTATGGTCTTCCAGCAGCTATCATGTCCTGTCCTGATGCCCCCCCGCTACTGATCTTCCAGCCAATTAGGCTGTAAGATCAATAGAGGGAACTCAGGAGAGCAAGAGAGCTCCATTCTACACAGAGCACCCAGGTAGGAGTGGATGGGATCGGAAAACAGTATTATGTCAATATGGGAGGCTTTCCCTCTTTGACATGAAAGGGTTTGCCGATCCCACCCACTCCTTCCTGGGTGCTCTGAGTAGGACAAAGCCAAGGAGATCTCTTGCTCCCGTGCTTTGCCTATATTGATCTCCCAGCTGAATTAGCTAGGCGATCAGTAGCTGGGGGTTCATCAGGAGATGTCCTGATGCCACACACCTGCTAGTCTCTTGAATAAAGGCAAAGAGCAAAATTTATAGCAACCATTATAATTTTCTGTCAATAGTAAGGTAAATTGGGGATTATTATTTGGAGGTATTAGTTCTCCTTTAATTTGATTAGCTCCTTGGATACTTGACCAGGCCCTCTAAATATTGTGAATGGAGACACCTCTAGCATCCAGTGGGTTTAAACTAGGCTTTCATATCTCTAGTCAATTTAGGATTAAAGCATTTTGCTTACACCTTTTTCCTAAGAAGCTTTAAACAATATTTATTTTGAATTTTGGCAAAAGATAAAAAGAAACTGTATATACATTAATAAAACAGCAATATAAATTTTAAAAAAATGTACATTGTTTTGTAAGTTCTAAAGGAAAATGCATTTTTATCTTTAACTCCTGTTCTATCCCTTCTGCAGTGATGCCAAGAAGGGCAGAGAATTATGACATGGTAATTATGATGATGGATGTAGAATCGGTCCATTGTGTTGAAAAGGCTGCTTGCAGAAGAGGAAATGTTACAGATTGCACACTTCAGTAGTCATAATACCCATGCTTTTAATAGCTGATATAGATTAACAACATTATGCTCAAGGAGGATAATTATTCTTTGTAGTTCCTTTCAATTCCATCATGATAAATATGATCGTATGACACTAGTGTTGCTAAGTATGTGATATGACACCTGTTTTAGTGTTCCAGTTATGGAATTTGTCAGGGTATGGATGATAATAATAATAACCTATTTTATATAGTAATTTTCTCCCCATGGAGACTCAAAGCTCCTTTGCAAGTGGGGGTTGGTAGCTAATTAAAGGACATTTGTCTACTAGACATGTGAGCTTATTATTTAGGTTTTATTCTTAAGAGTATGAAGAATATATTTTATTTCCTTGTGAAACTGAAATTTACTTGAAGGCCAATTTAATTATATTATTATTTTACTAGTTTTAAAGCCTGTGTACATGGGCCAACAATGGCAGCGCTGCAGTCATGCGCAGTACTGACTGCCCAAACATACTATGGCTGATACGGAGCGGGGTGCTCCGAATTCCGACCGTAGTCCTCTCTGCGCACCTTCCTGGGACCAAGTGGTGCTAGGAAGGTGCGCAGAGAGGACTCCGGTGTGAATTTGGAGCACCCTGCTCCGTATCAGCTGTTGCGCGGGCAGTCTCTACTGCGCATGATGGCTTCTGACAGACATCCTTAGAGAATTAAAATATAGGATATTTTCATAAGAGCGATTAGAGATGGGCAAAAAGTCCCATATTTTTCCCCAAGGGAATTTATGCAGAAAAGAGGCAATTTGGCAGTTTTCCCAGAAAATTCCCATGCTTTGAAACTCCCTAAAACGCTTGCTAATTCACTAACCCAAGGAAATTTCCTGCAGGATCTTTGCTACTTCCTATAGAGGAATAAGACTCAATATGTGTTGCTCTTGCTATACCTGTGCAGTGGAACAAGGCTGGGACTCTGAGGGGAGTACAATATGTGGTTGTATGGTTACCAGTACAGTGGAAGAAGGCTGGAGGGTCAGCATGTATGGCTCTATTATTACCAATGCAGCGGGACAAGGCTGCTGGGTCAGTAATTGTGATCTATTACTACCATGGTAAAAGTCTGGGAGCCCTTGTATGTGTGGTTCTGTGACAATTAGTGCAGTGGGACAAGGATAGAGGTCAGTGTGTGTGGTTCTGTGGATACTGTGGGACAAGTCTGGGGTCAGTAAGAAGTGGTAGACAATATGAGAACCTCGAGCTGCTGCCAGATTACAACTCTCATTACTTCCTGCCAGCCATTAACTGGTAGGGAATGATGGGAGTTGTAATGTAGCAACAGCTGGTGGGCCTCATGTTGCCCATCCCACTGTCAAAGAGTGCAGTAAAACAAGGCTGGGGGTCAGTATGCATGGTTCTATTGCTACAGTGAAACAAGGCTGGGAGTCAGTATATATGGCTTTATGGCGAAGGCTGAGGATCTCTGTGAAGAAAAGTTTTTTACATTTCTAATGGGCATTCCCACTGACTGCAAAAGTGCCTTTATTTCTTCATTTTTAAAGCTTGGGATATCAATGAAGAAAGCTTAAAAACTTCAATTTTCATGGGCATTCCCACTGAATGTGAAATGTGCTATTTTTTGCACTTTTTCCTTTCTGTATTGTATTATAAGCAAATTATAACACTGTTCATAAAAATATTAAGAGATCTAATAATGTTCAGGAGGATCATGATCTGAACTTGAAGACTGGAAAACAGCAATCGTTTAACTATAAAATACAGTACATTGCTGGTGTACTTGCAATTCTGTTATTTACCAGTAGAGTTATACTACACTTGTATTAACTTAGTTATCGATGAGTGGTAGCAAACTTGTACTCATTAATGAGTGGTAGGACACTTTACTCACTCACTTATTAAAGAGCAGTAACAAATGTATACTCACACCCTTATCAATGAATGGTAATGAACAGGTACTTATTCACAAATTAATGATATGTAGTAGATTGGTACACACTTATCAATGAGTTGTAGTAAGCTAGTGTTAAGATTTGGCTGAGCTGCTCTACTCTGTTGTTGATTACTGCTGCCTGAGCTAATCTAGAGCTCTGCTGTTGATTGCTGTTGTCTTCCCTTTCTTGGGTCAGACTGACTCAGCTTACCTCTCTGTGATTAATCACCTGACTGTTATCAGCCAATTCCTTACACCTAACAGCTAGTACTCATTCATTTATCACTTGCAATCACTCACATAGCAATGATAATTTTTAATCTCATAAAGAAAGTACAGGGATATACTACTCCACATATCCAAGTCATGGTTGACATATCCAATGAAATTATCTGAGACTGGGATGGCAGTGCAGCATTATATGTGACTAGGAAGGCAATTACAAGGCACCAGCACAGCAATGCACCACTACATGAGAACATCAGATAATTACCTGACAACTTAATTACTACATGACCAGAAGAGCAATACATGAGACTAGAAGATCAAACAGAGTTATAGTTAAGTATGCTGAATTGTTCTGCAGATCTTAGCTAGTCAAGTGTAGTCATGCTGATTTCATATAGTGGTATGCAGACCTACTGGTCTTATGTACTAATCTTCTAGTCTATTACAGTGACTCTCTAATGTTCACTGTTGCTAAAAATTATTTTAATGAAATAGCTGATCCCCTGCAATAGAATACTCCAGATTCATGAATGGTGGGCTGATCCCTGGATTAATGTAGTAATCTGCTGGTAATTTTTCATGGTATATTGCCTTGCTGGTCTTGTGTAATACTTTACTGGTTTTACAAAACTATCTGCTACTCTGCTGGTCACATATAACACTATTCTGGTCTCATTAAAAAGCTCTGCTTTGAAAGTATTGTTATGAGCTAGAAAGGTATCCATGACTTTTTTGGAAACATTTACAGTATCTACACATTTCCATGAGACAAAGAATTTCACAACTTTCTGTCTTTACTGTAAAAATATCACTGCCTGTTTTTAGTCAAAGTTACCTTTCCTCTAGTCTTAATTGATGACATCTAGAGGGTTATGCACTAAGGCGCGCTAAAGAGGTGATAACATGGATAACACTTCTCCAGTGAATCACTTTTCCAATTCCGGAGTTATTCTATGGAGCCTATGCACTAAGAGGTCCACAACTTTGGAGATGTTAATGAATCGGCTCTATATATAATAACATAGGAATTGGAGAAGTGATATCACTGGAGAAGTTATATCCACATTGTCATCTCTTTATCACTCCTTAGTACATACCCCCCTTATTTTACTTTCTACGTTCTGAGTTAATAGCTCCTTAGAGAGTTTTTTGTTTTAACCTTGAATATATTTGTAAATGATTATCATGTCACCACTGATATGTTTCTTTTATAATGCAACAAACCCAATTTGGCTAGTCTCTCTTCTTTACACAGATCCTCCAATCACCTTATAAGTTCTGTTGCATGTCTCTGTACTAATTGCGGTTCAATAATGTATTTTTTAAGAACTGGTGCTGAAAAACTATACTCCATATTCTAGATTAGGCATTATCAAGGATTTATATAGAGGCAGAATTATATTCTCATCCCGTGCATCTATATTTTAGTATGTGTGTACTGTTCATGCCTATCACCTATGTGACAAGCCATGTATTTTGAAAATTCTCCTTTGCACCACATATGCTTAGGGGAGGGTATTGTGAGAATGTATGGGTATTTTGGGTTATTCTGTTCCTCTGCTCCTTGTGTCTCATTACATGCTAAAATATTTAGTGGAAATCAATGAATAATTATTTCATTTTCCAGGACATGGTATAAGGAAAGTGTTTGAGGGTTTGCTTGTATTAGTCCTAAAGTAAAACTAATGCATTATGATAATAATTAACTGTGCTTTTTTGTTCCTTACAATAGCCAGAAAAATCCTAAGGGCACAGATAAATTTAGCTTTTTGGCTTTTTTTCAATAGATAGCCTCTTCAACCAGCTAAGGATTTCATGTCCATAGAGGCAGACATGATAGTTGATGACAGTCGCTTGCAAAACCACAAGATCTCAAACGCTGCTCACAGGACATGGTAGTCTTAACTCTTTAAGCACCAGAATGGCATGCAATGGCATGGCTTCATGTTGCACACCACTCTGATCTTTAGAGGGTTAAGCAGACTCAGGTACCCTGCTATAGAATACATATTCCTGATAAAATTAAACTTAGTCTCTATTAAACAACCTTAACAGTATAGCAGTAATGAATAATCTGCTGTAATGAAGCACATGATCATGTGCATATAGTTATTTTACACGTCATAAGAACAACATGGCCCTTACTCATTGGTAGTGTATATTTTTTTGCATTTCTACTCCTTCAAATGTAGTGAAAAGTTGATATAAGATTAGGGGGTGTCAGAAGCATAAAACTACATAAACTAAAATCTCCAATGTTTTACATTTTCTCAAAGAGAACTTGCATATTGCAAAATGGTTGTAACTACAACTACAGAAATGAAGAAAAGGTAGACAGTCGAATGAGGGGTCACTTAACTTTCTAACCCTGGTGTGCACTAATTTTCCCAATAAAAGAAAAAAAAATACATTTCCATCCCTTCAAATGTAGTGAAACCTTTTAAAACTATAGTATTACCTGCTTTAGTCAGCATGTTCTACTAGCCCAAGAAAAATGGTAAATGATTGATATGGGTTGGCATAGAGTATGGGGTGCCAGAAGCACAAAACTACACCTGTCCATTTTCTTTTTTGAAATGATCTACCGACACTTAAATGTTCAGAAACATTACAGATATGAAGAAAAGGTCAGTAAGAAATATCATTATAGAAAGCATATAGTCACCAGCATCAAATGACTTGCCTTATTACCGCAATGTCACAGTGGTCTTTGGCAAATAAACACACAACACAGGTACAAGTAAATTTAACCAGTTTATTGAAATAAGAAATAGGAGCGAACACTTCCTCAACCGTGGGGGAACAGGCATGAGGACAGTGCCTAGTCCACTACCCAGAAGCTGACACTGAACTGTACTTGATGTAAGTGATAATGTATAGAACCAGACTCTAACCAATAGGGAGTTCAGAAACCCAGAACACCAGGAGTCTAGAGAAAGAGCATACCCGGACAATCCCTGGAGACGGAATCTGTCAAATGGTAACTTTGGGCAGCTTACAGTACCGGGAAAGCACAGAGTGTAGGCAACAGAGTGAAGGGCAGCTCACAGACTACCCAAGATATAACTACTTGGTAGCACAGTGCGGAGGCAACAGAGCGAGAGACAAGCACTTAGATACCTGAAGGTAACAATTTGGTAGCACAGTATGGAGGTGACATAGAGAGAGACAACCTGCGATACTACCAGTAAGGTAACAGCTTGATCGCACAGTGTGGAGGCAATGGAGGGACAGGCCACCTGCAACACTACCAGCATGGCAGCTGATTCAGTAGACAGATAGAGCGAGCCCATGGATATCACCTGAGACGAGTGGTTGTCAGACAGGAACGGGAGTCAGACAAGCCACAGTCAGGAACCAGATCTGGTAGTCAGCCACAGCCAAGGTCAGATCAGAGTGGGTAGTCGGACAAGCCAGAGTCATACACAGATCGGATAGTCAGACAGAGCCACTGGCCAAAACAGGAGCGGGTAGTCAGACAAAGCCAAGGATAGAGCCAAAGGATAATCGGAAGCCAAGCAAGGGTCAATCGAGCAACACAGTAGTAACGCATAGAAACACCACAAAAGGGCAACTAAACCCAGTTGGCGGGCAGACTATAAGGCTGCAGCCGGAAGGCAGGGCTCAATCGGCCAATAAACTTGAATGCTAAAAATAGCCAATGCAAAGTCACAGATACCTGCCTGCAGATAGCAGCAAGCCAGAGGATGCAGCATCAGCCCTAGACCACCGGACAGAGTCACAGGCAAGCAAATGTCACAGGTATCGTGACACGCTATGCTGGTTTTCACAACTATTTCCAGAAAGTGGTGCTATATTATATATACAGTACTGTTCGAAAGTCTAAGGCAGGTGTGAATAAATGCTGTAAAGTAAGAATGTTTTCAAAAATAGACATATTAATATTTTTATCAATTAACAAAATGATAGTGAGAAAGAAGAGAAATCTAAATCAAATCAATATTTGGTGTGACCACGCTTTTCCTTCAAAACAATATAAATTCCTCTCTGTACACTTGCACAAAGTCAGGGATTTTGTAGGCAAATAGTCAGGTGTATGATTAAACAATTATACCAAACAGGTGCTAATGATCATCTATTTAATATGTGGGTTGAAACACAATCATTAACTGAAACAGAAACGGCTGTGTAGGAGGAATGAAACTGGGTGAGGAACAGCCAAACTCCCTTAACAAGGTGAGGTTGCTGAAGACAGTTTAATGTCAAAAGTCATAGTAAGACTGAACAGAGCAACAAGACACAAGGTAGTTATACTGCATCAGCAATGTCTATCCCAGGCAGAAATTTCAAGTCAGACAAAGATTTCCAGATGTGGTGTCCAAACTCTTTTGAAGAAGCACAAAGAAACAAGCAATGTAGATGCAGTGGTCGGCCAAGGAAACTTAGTGCAGCTGATAAAAGACACATCATACTTATTTCCCTTCATAATCGAAAGATGTCCAGAAGTGCCATCAGCTCAGAACTGGCAAAAAACAGTGGGACCCTGGTTCACCAATCTGCTGTCTGGAGAAGTCTTGTCAGAAGTGTCTACATGGAAGACTTGTGATCGAAAAAAGCCATACCTATGATGTTGAAAAAAGGCCAAGTGGCTCAACTATGCACAAAAACACAGGAACTGTGGTGCAGAAAAATGGCAGCAGGTGCTTTGGACTAATGAGTCAAAATGTGAAATATTTGGCTGTAGCAGAAGGAAGTTTGCTTGCTGAAGGGCTGGAGAGTGTTACAAAAATGAGTGTCTACAGGCAACAGTGAAGCATGGTTAAGGTTCCTTGCAAGTCTGGGGCTGCATTTCTGCAAACGGAGTTGGGGATTTGGTCAGAATGAATAGTGTCTTCAATGCTGAGAAGTCCAGCAGATACTTATCTATCATGATATACTACCAGGGAGGCATCTAATTGGCCCCAAATTTATACTGAAGCATGACAATGACCCCAAACATACAGTTAAAGTAATTAAAGTGTTAGCAATGTCCAAAAAAAAGTTTTTTGCATTTAGAAGAGCCTGGTGTTCAGGCACACATTTTAGACCATTCCAATGAAGGGATTCCTTGTAAGTAACGAGATCTCAGCACTTCTCAAGCACCTCTGTGTCGACCGACACGAATCTCCTGCTGACAGCTTTACAGCTGTCAGTAGGAAACAGCGAACTTTAAACGCCTGTATCTCTTAAACCATAGCGGTTTGAGAGATATGTTTTTTTGCATTCAGCTCAGCTTTTTAAGCTCTTCTAAATGCAAAAAAACTTTTTTTGGACATTACTAACACTTTAACACCTTAAGGACCCATGACGGTGCAGGACCGTCATGGGTTGCAAACCCGTTAAGGACCCATGACGGTCCTGCACCGTCATGGGTTAAACTCTTCCATCGCGGCCGCACGGAGCGATGGAAGAGTTCAAGCCGCTTGTTACTAAGTGTCCCGGTATCGGGACACTTAGTAACAAGCGGCTGAAACATTGTTGCAACATGCGATTCGCTTCAAAAGCGAATCACATGTTGCAAAACCTGAATGACAGGGACAGTATTTGTAAATACTGTCCCTGTCAGATCTCTCTGCCTCCCTCCACCTTGCATACTGCTGAGGTGGAGAGAGACAGAGAGACATGCTGTTACTGCCTTACTGTAAAAAAAAAAGTCAAAAAAAAAATTTAAATAAAGAAATTTAACCCTTTGATCACTGTTCTGCAGTGATCAATAAGTGCCCCCCCATCTGATCACTCTTGGAGTGATCAATTTGCTGCAGATCAGTGTTTTCTGATCTGTGGGACACCCCCCATCCCCCTAGATTTTTTTTAGATTTTTTTAAAATTTTTTAAATTTTTTTTAAATTTTCTTTTAATTTTTTTTAAATTTTTTTTTTTTTTTTTAATAGTAAATATTCTTTAGGTATTTTGGTAGGTAGTTGGGTAGATTTAGTGTAGACGTGTGTTAGGGAAAGTTTTAGGGATAGATTTAGGTTTAGGGGAAAAAAAAACAAAAAAAACCAAACCCCCCCCCCAAAAAAAAAAAAAAAAATATAATAAGCGCCGTTTAGATAGGTAGTTCAATTGGGTTAGGTAGGTTCAGGATATACGTAGGTTAGGGTAAGTTTTAGGGTTAGATTTAGGTTTAGGGATAGCGTAAGGAAAAAAAAACCAAAAAACCCCAAAACCCCCCCCCAAAAAAAAAAAATATATATATGTATATATAATATGTGCAGTTTAGATAGGTAGTTCACTTCGGTTAGGTAGGTTCAGGATATACGTAGGTTAGGGTAAGTTTTAGGTTTAGATTTAGGTTTAGGGATAGCGTAAGAAAAAAAAAAAACCCAAAAACCCCAAACCCCCACCCAAAAAAAAAAAATATATATATATATATATATATATATATATAAGTGCAGTTTAGATAGGTAGTTCATTTGGGTTAGGTAGGTTCAAGATATACGTAGGCTAGGGTAAGTTTTAGGGTTAGATTTAGGTTTAGGGATAGCGTAAGAAAAAAAAAGGTTTTTTTAGTGGGCAAAATGCAGCGCAGGTACAGCGTTGAAGAGGCATATGCCTTTTTGGCGTCTGACTCTGAGGCAACAGACACTGCGTCAGATTTTGACACAGCGCAGTTTTCAGAAAGTGAGAGCAGCTCTAGTGATGACGCTGGGCCTTCTGTCAAGAAAAGACGCACTGCCCCAAGAGCTGCTCTGGCAACTGCCCCAGCACCTGCCAAAAGAACTGCCCAAAGACCTACCAAAATACCTACCCAAAGAAATGCCCCAAGTGCTGCCCCAAGAGCTGCCCTGGCAACTGCCCCAGCACCTGCCAAAAGATCTGCCCAAAGACCTACCAAAGAAATGCCCCAAGTGCTGCCCCAAGAGCTGCCCTGGCAACTGCCCCAGCACCTGCCAAAAGATCTGCCCAAAGACCTGCCCAAAGAAATGCCCCAACACCTGCCACTCCGGATCCTAATGAATGGGTATCAATTTATGCCCACAAATCTCAGAATTCACAGGCAACCCAGGGATTCAAATTGATGTGGAAGGATTTACCCATGATCATTTTTTTGATTTGTTTTTTGGGGAAGACATTTTAGGTGAAATTGTTTCCCAAACCAATTTGTATGCAGCCCAATATACTGCCGCCAACCCTAAGTGTGAAAAACGCTGTTTTTTTTTTTACTTACGTCATGGTTTACGAGGGATTGGTGGTAAAATGGCTGTGTATAAAATTGGAAAACACACCTAAAACGAGAGCCTGGGGTGTCTACTTTCCAAAAATATACACTTTTAGGGGGAAATCTTAAAAAAAGAGCACTGTTACACAGTCCCAAATGAGACATGGCACCAGTAACGCAAGCTGTGAAGATTCAAAGTGTGAACCTGGAAACGCGCATGTTCCAATTTGGCCCCCGTAGCTCCCCCAAACCATGAGAAAGCTATGCATATGGGGTATTGCCGTACTCAGAAGAAGGAGCTGAACACTAATCAATTCAGTTTATAAAATCTTCACCTATTCTGTGCTTGAAATTCACATCAACATTGAAGGCAAAGTGTGAAAAATGCTGAATTTTTTTTACTTACGTCAAATTTTCACAGGATTGGTGGTAAAATGGCTGTGTATAAAATTGGAAAACACACCTAAAACGAGAGCCTGGGGTGTCTACTTTCCAAAAATATACACTTTTGGGGGGAAATCTTAAAAAAGAGCACTGTTACACAGCCCCAAATGAGACATGGCACCAGTAACGCAAGCTGTGAAAATTCAAAGTGTGAACCTGGAAACGCGCATGTTCCAATTTGGCCCCCGTAGCTCCCCCAAACCATGAGAAAGCTATGCATATGGGGTATTGCTGTACTCAGAAGAAGGAGCTGAACACTAATCAATTCAGTTTATAAAATCTTCACCTATTCTGTGCTTGAAATTCACATCAACATTGAAGGCAAAGTGTGAAAAACGCTGTTTTTTAACTTACGTCAAGTTTATCAGAAAGTGGTGGTAAAATGGCTGTGTAAAAAATTTTAAAACACACCTAAAATGAAAGCTGGGGGTGTCTACATTCCAAAAATATACACTTTTGGGGGGAAATTCTGAAGTTCAGCACTGGAACATAGCCCAAAATGAGTAATGGCATCAGTTAACCAAGATGTGAAAATTCAATATTTGTTCAAAATTGGGCCCCGTAGCTCCCCCAAACCTTGAGAAACCTATGCATATGGGGTATTGCCGTACTCAGAAGAAGGAGCTGAACACTAAACAATGCATTTTTAAAAATCTTCACCTATCATGTGTTTGAAATTCACATCAACATTGAAGTGCAAGTGTGAAAAACGCTGTTTTTTTAACTTACGTCAAGATTTACGAGCGATTGGTGGTAAAATGGCTGCGTAAAAAAATTTAAAACATACATAAAATGAAAGCCTGGGGTGTCTACTTTCCAAAAATATATACTTTTGGGGGGAAATCTTAGAGTGGAGCACTGTTACACAGCCCCAAATGAGACATGGCACCAGTGATGCAAGCTGTGAAAATTCAAAGTGTGAAACTGGAAACGCGCATGTTCCAATTTTGGCCCCGTAGCTCTCCCAAACCTTGAGAAACCTATGCATATGGGGTATTGCCGTACTCAGAAGAAGGAGCTGAACACTAAACAATGCATTTTTAAAAATCTTCACCTATCATGTGCTTGAAATTCACATCAACATTGAAGTGCAAGTGTGAAAAACGCTGTTTTTTTAACTTACGTCAAGATTTACGAGCGATTGGTGGTAAAATGGCTGCGTAAAAAAATTGAAAACATACATAAAATGAAAGCCTGGGGTGTCTACTTTCCAAAAATATATACTTTTGGGGGGAAATCTTAGAGTGGAGCACTGTTACACAGCCCCAAATGAGACATGGCACCAGTGATGCAAGCTGTGAAAATTCAAAGTGTGAAACTGGAAACGCGCATGTTCCAATTTGGGCCCCGTAGCTCTCCCAAACCTTGAGAAACCTATGCATATGGGGTATTGCCGTACTCAGAAGAAGGAGCTGAACACTAAACAATGCATTTTTAAAAATCTTCACCTATCATGTGCTTGAAATTCACATCAACATTGAAGTGCAAGTGTGAAAAACGCTGTTTTTTTAACTTACGTCAAGATTTACGAGTGATTGGTGGTAAAATGGCTGCGTAAAAAAATTTAAAACATACATAAAATGAAAGCCTGGGGTGTCTACTTTCCAAAAATATATACTTTTGGGGGGAAATCTTAGAGTGGAGCACTGTTACACAGCCCCAAATGAGACATGGCACCAGTGATGCAAGCTGTGAAAATTCAAAGTGTGAAACTGGAAACGCGCATGTTCCAATTTGGGCCCCGTAGCTCTCCCAAACCTTGAGAAACCTATGCATATGGGGTATTGCCGTACTCAGAAGAAGGAGCTGAACACTAAACAATGCATTTTTAAAAATCTTCACCTATCATGTGCTTGAAATTCACATCAACATTGAAGTGCAAGTGTGAAAAACGCTGTTTTTTTAACTTACGTCAAGATTTACGAGTGATTGGTGGTAAAATGGCTGCGTAAAAAAATTTAAAACATACATAAAATGAAAGCCTGGGGTGTTTACTTTCCAAAAATATATACTTTTGGGGGGAAATCTTAGAGTGGAGCACTGTTACACAGCCCCAAATGAGACATGGCACCAGTGATGCAAGCTGTGAAAATTCAAAGTGTGAAACTGGAAACGCGCATGTTCCAATTTGGGCCCCGTAGCTCTCCCAAACCTTGAGAAACCTATGCATATGGGGTATTGCTGTACTCAGAAGAAGGAGCTGAACACTAAACAATGCATTTTTAAAAATCTTCACCTATCATGTGCTTGAAATTCACATCAACATTGAAGTGCAAGTGTGAAAAACGCTGTTTTTTTAACTTACGTCAAGATTTACGAGCGATTGGTGGTAAAATGGCTGCGTAAAAAAATTGAAAACATACATAAAATGAAAGCCTGGGGTGTCTACTTTCCAAAAATATATACTTTTGGGGGGAAATCTTAGAGTGGAGCACTGTTACACAGCCCCAAATGAGACATGGCACCAGTGATGCAAGCTGTGAAAATTCAAAGTGTGAAACTGGAAACGCGCATGTTCCAATTTGGGCCCCGTAGCTCTCCCAAACCTTGAGAAACCTATGCATATGGGGTATTGCTGTACTCAGAAGAAGGAGCTGAACACTAAACAATGCATTTTTAAAAATCTTCACCTATCATGTGCTTGATATCAACAGTAGTATTGAAATGTAAGTGTGAAAACTGCAAAAAAACTAAATATTACCACAATTTTGAAATTTTTTTCTGGAAAAATAGCTGCATGAAAAACTCAAAAATTCTCCTGATTATTTACCTTATGTTGTCTAGTTTTCAGAAACATATACCTTTGTGGGACATTTTTGGTTCTGGCACCGTCAGCTAAGCTATGATGCTCACATGCCAATTGTTGAGAAATCACAAGTTGGAAATAACGGCAGCCATCTTGTAATATTTACCTTGTAAATGTGAGTAAAGGACTAAAATACTAGGCATATGGGGTATTCTTATATTCAGGAGAAGCAAATGAATATATTTAGGGGTATTTTTTTTTCATTAACTAATAGTATGCAAATCCTGACAGAAAAATGTAAGCAAAATGTTGTTTTTTTTCAATTTTTTTCCTCTTTTTTTCTATTTTAATCAAATTAAACAATGAGGTATTCATATAATTGTGGTATCAAAAGAAAGCCCTACTTCTGCTTAAAAAAACAGTATATAATTTATGTGGGTGCACAAAAGGAATTAAAGAGAAAACATGGTTGAACAAAGACATAGTCAAAAAAGTCAAAATTGCTCCGGTCCTTAAGGGAAAACGACATCAGATTTTCCCGGTCCTTAAGGGGTTAAGAACTATCTTCAGTGTAAAGAAGAACAATAAGTTCTGGAATGGATGGTATGGTACCCACAGAGCCCTGATCTCAACATAATTAAGTCTTTCTGGGTTTACATGAAGAGAGAGAAGCAACTGAGGCTGCCTAAATCCACAGAACAATTGTGGCTAGCATTTTTTCACACCTGAGAAAGACTTTTGCACAGTACTATATATATATATATATATATATATATATATATATATATATATATATATATATAGTTTGTAGTCCAAGAACCGCACTCACAGGACTTCCAAAAGTTGCAAAAATGTGCGAGATTTTATTATCAACGTTCCGGCCCTCACTTGTGCCTTTGTCAAGATAAGTTACAGAAAAACTATGACTTTAAATACCCCCCAAAATGGTGTCTGAATGATGTCATAGTGAAATCAAATAGATATTCCCATACATGTTCAAAATTAAACAAACTTATAATCTCCAAACAGTTTTTAAATCCCCCTCCTAAAACCATAAAGAAGGAAAGTGGAGAAAATAAAATAAAAACCAAGTACTTGTTCCATAAAAAGGGCTAACCCCAGGACAATGGCAAAGGTCAAAAGGCAAATAAACAAACAAATAAATAAAAGAAAAAAGAGCTGACCCAAACAAAGAAAAATAAACTCAAAAAATGGTAATCAGAATAAACACATCTTTGTATACTCTTATGTATATTAAGGGAAATATGACAAATTTTCAAATCACCCAAACTAAGGAATACATGATATACGGTATGAATAGAGACTTAGAAAAAATACTAGTGGAATGCGCAAACTCGGAAGCGCTAGCTACCCGTAAATAAAGTAGAAACATTGTGACATTGAGATGAACTGAGCGCTACATTGTGTCGGATCATTCCGGTACTCTATGCACTCACATCTAATTTTGCCAATTTAAGGTTCCAGATTGTGGACTTTGATTCCAGGGATACTGACAATAATAATATCTATACTCAGTTACGTATCTGTACATCGGGATTAAATTTGCCGACTATGACTGGAGGAATGGGAGGCTTACAGGTTGGTGCGCGTGTTTCTTTATTTTGTCAAATAATGTGGACCTACGGAATTAGTGTTCTCCGCATGAGTTGATCATTAATGCCACCTTATCCCGCGATCTTCCATTTCAATACTCGGCCAAATTTCTTTATTATATTTTACAATTATGATTCTCGTTGTTCACTTATTCTGCACAACTATTGTGCTTTAACAAGTCACTCTATCTATTTGATTTCACTATGACCTATGACGTCATTCAGACGCCATTTTGGGGGGGTATTTAAAGTCACTGTTCATAGTTTTTCTGTAACTTACCTTGACAAAGGCCCAAGTGAGGGCCGAAACATTCATAATAAAATCTCGCACATTTTTGCAACTTTTGGAAGTCCTGTGAGTGCGGTTCTTGGACTACAAACTGTATGTATCTTGGTATGGACATCGTCACCCAGGCTTTAATACAATGTTTGGAGAGTGCTAGGACTCAATTGTTTGGTATATATATATATAAATATATATATATATAGTCTAGATCTGCATCATCATCATCAGTCATCATTAGGTCATCCTCAGCAACATCAGCAGCATCTTGCACACTACCCTTATATTCCTCTAAGCTTTTGGAGGTCTCAAACAATTTATTTTTACTTTTACTGTAACAAAGTTCCCTACTACTTTGGCAAAGGTGTTTTGGTGCTTGTTTGTCTCACCATCTGATGCAGCAGGGGGTTCAGCTTCTACATCTTCCTCAGTTATGCTATTGCCAGCATCATCAACACTTCAATGCGATTTGTTGTCATCTTCAGTGTTCTTCTTATATGGTTCTTTACTTCTGCAGGCAGTAATGGTGCTGGAACTAGTTTTGATGGGACCTTGACAAACTGCATCCTCCCCTGGAGTAGAGGGATCATCAACATTGATTGCACACGCTGCAGCAACCATTGCTGCAGTCAGTTTTTTCACCCCTCCACCCTCCCCTTATGCGTTCTTTCCCCCGATTTCCCATCCAGCACAGCGACAATAACAGCAATATCAGCAAGCAAATAGGTCAACAGCTGTCTGTGCCTTGCCAGTCATTCACATCGAAGTTTGGAGTATTTGGGGTCAACCTCCTTCGTCCCTTCTTCTCCACAGAGTGCCCCACTGACTCTCCTAATACATACTTACAAAGTTACATAAAACAAATGTCCTACTAAAAGATTCCCTAAACTAAACTTCAATTCCCCTCTCTGTCTTCTCTAGCTCAAGCAAGGTGCTGCTCTCTCCTCTCACAAACACAGAATGGCTGCTGTGAGAGCCTGACAGCCTTTTAAAAGGCTGTAGAAAACTTTTGGGTGGTACAGAAAAAATGTTCTTCCCATTGATTTCAATGGACGAAAAAGGCAGGAAAAGTGGAAAAACTGTGCTTTTCACTGAAAATTATTCACCATGAGGAAAGTGCCATTATTTGCCAATTTCAGTTTGAGGCAAAAATTTTCACCCATCCCTAGATGTGAGTGATAATTTTCAATAGCCAAAATGAAAAACTTATACGTTTGATCCCCACATTACATAGAAATAAAGGAAGACATAGTATTAATGTATATGAATATACAATGAAACATCATGTTTTGAATTGAGTCCATGGGGTTTTCTTGAACCCAAATTAATTATCCATTTCACCTTTGCTCTGCTGAGGAGTGTAATTATATCCCCCACCCCTCTTTCATTCAGGGCAATCCTCTCAATGCCCTGAAAGGTGAAAAAGGTCAAATCAGAATTGACACATTCTAAAACATGTATAAGTAGAGAGCGATCAGTATTCTCAGTCCTCTTATGTGCCAATTCAATTAAGGCCAAAGGGTAACCACTTTCCAAAAAACATTTTTTGAGAAGATCGGACTGGATTCGGAACTCATTGTCAGTTGAACTGCTCCTATGAACCCACAGGAACTTTCCAGCCGGCATTCCCCTAATGATGTTTCTGGGATGACAAGATTTGGCATGAAGCAAAGAATTGCCCACACTTGGTTTCCTGTATACAGTTGTATGAATACCATCATAACCAAAAGAGAGTCTCAAATGCAAAAAAAATATCTCCGGCCGTGGTAAATTCAAGATGGAATTCATTATAATTCAATATAAATATATTCTTTGTCTTGCCATACAAACATTAAATCATCAGTGTATCTACTGTTAAGTTTGATACATGATTGAAAGGTGTTGTTGGCACCATAGATATAGACCTCTTCAATCCAGCACATATATATGTTTACAAAACACAGAGCAAATTGTGCACCTATTGATGTGCCCTGCTTCTGAGAGTAGTAAATCCCACCATACTAAAGAAATTATTTTCTAATAAGTCAAAATCCTTTTAGCTCCTCAGAATAGTTGGTATATTGAGTTAGATGAAATTCTAGTGCATTTAATCCCATATCATATAGAATGGTGGTGTATAGGGACACCACATCCCTACAGCCCTATCACGGTGCCCGTGCTATTCGGTGACATTCTGTCAGTCTACACTCCTGCTTAACACCTATTAACTGATCTGTGATTGTCCCACCCAGTATTGTCTTTATTGTCCTGGTACATCTCCGGTGCCCTTTCGTGGTGTTCCAGTTCCAGTGCTTGTGTGTTCTCAGTGTATCGACCCGGCCTGCCTGATTACTCTGCATCTCGTTTCCTGCCTGTGCACCGACCCAGACTGCCTGACCATTCTGCTTCTCATCTCCTGTGTACCGACCCAGCTTGGCTGATGTTCCTGCTCTATGTACCGACATGGCTTGGCTGACGTTCCTGCTCCATGTACCGACTTGGATTGGCTGAGGTTCCTGCTCCGTGTACCAACTTCGATTGCTCTACGTTCCTGTTCTGTGTGATTCTGTCGGTTGGGCTGCTGCCTCCTCTGCACACCCTGACCGGTCTCCAGTTAAGGGTAGTGCTTCACTCTTGCTGTCTGTGGACAGCTGTGCAGTAAGCAAGGCCACTTCCTTAACCCATTAAGGGCCAGCGGTCCTGGGACGTCTCCATCCCATAAGGACCGCTTTGATCCTTGCCGACACGCCGGTACACGTAACCTGTTGTGTGTATTGGCGCACCACTTTGGGGCCTGAAAGAGATCGCTCCAGTCTTGGATCGGTCAATTTTAGTCCTCATTTTTACTTACAGTGCTCCCGGTGGAGCGCTATAAGTACAATGTACGTGACATACTATGGACCATGACTGTCATAGTACATCATGTAGTCCTTAAGGTTTTAATTGTTATGGTCATAACACAGTGCCTGCTTAGATTTATACTATTCCTGGACAATCATGTAACAAAGTAAATGAATATATATTAAGACTCTTTTAATCAACTTAAAAATCTTACCTTTCATTAAAACCATATGTACTATACTTCCAATGACCCTTTAATAGCATAAATTAATTAATTTTGCAAAAGTATAAAACTGTCAGACTTCCTCCTTTATTTCAAATAATAACTATATTCAATGCAATAAACAGATCAAAAACCTAACAAGATATTTTCAGATAGCTTCTCATTTTCTTGTTTTTATAAAAGGCTTTACAGCAGCTTGCTACAAATAAGTGATAATTATGAATTAATAAAACAATATTTAAAAATAAACGGAGTGTCAATTTCTTAATTTATTCCTAAGGGAGTCATTGTCCTTACTGTTTAAGTTCAACTGTTGGCAATATTTTCTATATTGAGCTGTACATCTTCTACCTATAAGTATTTTTTCAATTTGCTACAAGTACAAGACCCTATAAATTTACACCCTCACATTCTAAAAGTGCCTAGATCAGGTACAGGCAATGTGAGGCACACTAGCTGCTGCCAGACTCCCATCATTCTCCACCAGCCAATGGCTAGCATGCAATTATGGGATTTGTAGTCTGAAAACAGCTGGAGATGTCCACCACTGATCTATATGCAATTTGCTTTAATATTTTGTTAATATATTTTTCTATGCATTCTAAAAGATTCCATTACAGTTTGTGTTGTCCTCCATATATATTGTTTTCCACATGGATAACAACATAAATACCACATTTTTTGTATGTTTTTTATATAGTTGTCCTTTAACTAACATGACAATACTGTAAACACTCATTACAAGTGCCCAAACGTTTAAAACACAAAATCATAAGTCTAGTGTGAGAGACTGAAACACAGATAAACACATAAAGATGACAAGGAGAGAAGAATAAGGGAGCAAAGCAGATACTGTATGTCAAGATATAATAATCTTTATTATTCATGGATCAAGCAGACATCGAGCAAGCTGCTTCACAATCAGTCCAGGCATTCCTGAGCTTATAACCTTGTGCCTTCAGGGGTGAAAGTCTCTTGGAGAAGGTCACATAAAGCTAGCAGTGAGTGTTACAATAAATTCAAAACAAGTCATTATTTGAGTACATCTATCAGGCCATCGTGTAGACTCGGCTGTCTCATGGCTCTTATCTGAAACCTTGTTTTATTCATGACTTTCCATCTTGTTTACTTTTTAAAACTCTAACAATGTGAAGGTGTTATTATTAACTAGAAATCTGTGGTGTTTTCAGCATGACACCTCAACAGTATGAGATGATCCGAATATACTTGCAAACGTTACTGATTTCCCAGGAGATTACTATACAAGCTGTATCTAAGGAATTGACATGTCTGAGGGGTGTTGAAGGTATATACTCTTGTCTCCTTTTGTAACCTATCTTTTAGATTCTTAAGGAAAAATAGAAGGTTAAATCCCTTCACACAAACAGATATAAAGGAATTATGTTTACATTTTAGCCACTCCATTTTCTGGAGCTCTAGCAGGTTAACCCAGTACCAGAGGAATGTGCATCACTTTGCTTTGTAATGCACTGCATACACTGTTGATACTTAAATGGTTAAACAAAGTGATGCACATGGCTTTTTAACCCCTTAGAATTTGATTGAAACATCTTATACAGAATTGCAAAGAACAGTTTAGATCGAATAGACCTATTCTGGCATGAAGATATAGAATATTATAAAATATAGTGTATTTATTTAACACCCTTGCAATCACTATGCATCTAAAACCCGTCCATTTATAAACTCCTGCGTCCCAGCGATCTCATTTTTTTCCAAGTGCACATCTCTGATGACCTTCTGCTCAGGCTTTTTCTTCACTCCAAGGCATGGGCCCCACAGGACAGTTGTGTGCAGACTGCAGAGAATCCCAAGTTGGGCACCAGCAGTCATGCAAGACCAACTACCGGCCTTGTCCATGATTACCTCTGACTCTGGTGCAAACATGATCATACAGATATATAAGTAACACATTTCCCAGAGTGAAAACCCAGCACCCATCAGTGTCACCCTCCCAACTGTGGAGCTCCTTTTTCTTCAGCTGATACCCAAACACAATCCCCTGGGGAAACAGTGGTGCATGTGGTAGGGCCCTTGATGGAGGTAGTGATAGCCCTACATTGTGTGGTGTGTAACACAGTGTACTGTTTTGCTGCTTGTGTGCTTTGCTCCTGCCTTTCCTTGACAGGAGCTGATGTAGGACTCTGGTCACAAATAGAACAAACATTGCACCACTTCCAATCTGTTCTCACTAGCAGGAAAGCAACTATAACATATGTTCTCAGTGTTTGATCATGAGTAAGAGCCGATTGGGTGTGAAATACATTGATTATCACCACTGTATGTAACCTGCTTGTACCCACTCATAAGTCTTGCCACTATGTTTCTGAGATTTTCTACTTCAGGTACGATGTTTTACTTTCTACAATACAGTGTGCTGATTTCAAGAAGATATGTTATAGTTGCTTTCCTGCTAGTGAAAACAGATTGGAAGTGGTGCAATGTTTGTTCTATTTGTAACCAGAGTCCTACATCAGCTCCTGTCAAGGAAAGGCAGGAGCAAAGCACACAAGCAGCAAAACAGTACTCTGTGTTGTTGTGTCAGCTCCTTTACAGAAGTTGCACGTGGAGCAGAACACCATGCAAGGTCAGTGCTGCAACCTCCCAAGCTGCCTTGCTGGGAGAGCCTTGAGATCTCTTACTTCAGTGTGCAACTCCTAGCAGGGAATTTTACACCTGTGGCCTACAAGTCTCTTAAAGGAATAGTAATGCTTGAAGTAAAGTTAAACTCTGAGTCGTCCTTATGTTTTTCTAATGCATAGCATTATATTTTAACACTTGCAGTTTTGTAGTTCAACAGCAATTCAAGCAGAAAGGATCCTCCTCCTGCCCCTTCTGGCCTCTTCCCATTGAATATGGAATCCGGTCTTATTAAAATTAGCGCTATGCGTTAATAAAAGTATAAAGAAGACTCAGAGCTGAACTTTACTTCAAGCATTGCTATTCCTTTAAGCTGAGCAAGTGCAGCAGGGAGTTCTGCACACTTACTCTTATCAAACTGAACTGGAACTCCTGCTCATCTCCACCTACATTCTCCCTTATCTTCCTGGGAAGTCAGCAGAATTCTCATTGGCTGAGGGAATGTTGGGACAAATGAGTCATCCACAACTCTATGGTCTGCAGTCCAGTTCTATGGTAACTTATGGTATGGTGAATACCTGGGTTACACATGATTTAACACTTGACAAGAATGAGTTGTAATCACCTTTAGGGTAGGAGGTTTCACTTTATTCCCCCTTATTTAGGGATGAGTGTCCCTGTACTTGTCAAATGACCCTTGTACTCTCAGAAAAGATAACTGGGCAAATTAATGCATTGTGCACCTCTCTGGCATTCAAAGGATCAAGGTCCATATTTATCAGTGATTCACTAATCATTAAATACATGCATAAAATAATAAAAAAAAATAATAGTGAATGATGATTCATAATTATCAAGGAAAAGCAAATACTCCTGGTAGTGTCCCAGAGTACTAGAAACCCAATTAACTCACAATATTTTAGACTAGAATTACACTTATCTGTACAGGTAAATAGGGTACCATCTAAAATATAAAATGTCCAATTAATAGGACACAAAATTCCTGGAAACTTCAAATAATAAAGTCCAAAATTATATTTTTGATACAAAATATGTAATACTTTTACATAATAAACATTTAAAAACATACAAAGCCATATAAAACATTATTAGGGCCCCAGTGAACGTTGTGCATTAAATCAAGAGTAATAGAAGACTCCTGTAAAATAAATATATGTGATACAGCAATATTAACCCTTTGAGTGCAAGCTGAGCTACAACTCATTGCTCCACAATGCGTTGTGTACCCCTCTAGCAGTGAATAAAAAGAAACTGTGTTCCCTAGACTACTCAGATCTGGATTGGTACATCAAACAAATTGTAACCCCCCCCACACACACACACACACACACACAACATAATATAGTAGTAGTAAGGGAGGTGAATATGGCATACACATATACCACTATGTATCACTAAGTATCACTAAGTCAAAGTAATGGCAAAAAGTTAAGAGGTACTTAACATAAAAGCATTGGTTCAATGAGATAAATGTCCCAATAAAAAGTAGATGTGGTCAGAGAGTAACTGATGCAAATTTATAATGCAAAAGTGCTGTAATTCTGGGGAAAGCCAACTGCATCATAGAGGATAAATACAACAGGAATTTTAACCCCTTGAATCTAAAGAGGTATCATCAATGGATATGTTACTGTTAATTTGGGCCCTGTGGTGCAGTTACCGTGTCCCAGATTTGCAACAGCCTCAGTGTTAAGCTGGTCTCATCATTAGTTACAGTAACTGTAAAATGGAGCTTTGTATATCCAGTCTGTGCCTCAGATGAATAGTACATTAAGGGAGGATATAAATAAGATGTCCTGTGGTCCTGCACACTGTACACAGCAAATGAGTAGTGTGACTTCTTTGTTTGGGGAGACTAATAAAAGGCCTTGTACCAATCACTGCCTGCATGCAGAACAACACTGGAATGGGCTGCTTGTCACTTGGACATTGGTGCGTACTGAGCCACATGAATATATGAGGGATGGCTCTCTGTGCCATGACTGCATATATTGTTACCTGATCAAGCAGTATTTGTTCAAAATGGGTAAAAAACACATCGGAACACAAGTTTACAAGTTTTGACCTGGAAGCAAGCACAAACATGCGTCCTATTGAGCAGTCAGTATGTTTCCTGTGCATTATATGTTGAGTTGTTAAAATGACACCCTTTATTTGTAGCCAACAGCAAACACATCCACAATATTTGCTACAAATATAGGAACTAACAAACAGCTAATTTGTTTAGATGAAACATTGCAACCCATAGATAATCTGACTCATAAACATTGTAATCTATACTGACCTACTAAGTTTGAATTCCAGACAATTGCCCCCTTTATTAATTAAAGAGCATATAACCTATGTGAAACATAGGTTATATGCTCTTTAACCTTTTGAGAGCTTTGCAATGCTTTGCAATGCATTCCGTACCCCTCTGGCACACAAAGGGTTAATTAATAAAGGAGGCAATTGTCGCCACCATGCTAGGGGGTGTCATGAGGGGTCACTCACACAATTTTTAATACAAATTACATATATAATTTAAAAAAAGAAAATCATTGTTACACAGAAATTAAATATTTAATTACATTTTCACACAAATTACATATAAAATAAAAACAAACACCTTTTTTATACATATACAGGTTGCCTATTAACCCTATGAGCACCAGAGGGGTAGCAAACACATTACAATACCTCTCTGGTACTCATAGGGTTAATCTTGCAATACAAAATACGAGGGCATGTCGAATATAATACGAGCAGAAAAATATGGGATAAAAATGGTGAAAGAAAGTCATGGGAGTGCTGTAAGTTGACTTTTCAAGGGGGGGGGTTAAAATGTCGGATGTACAATATTCGTCAAATTAATATGGTGAAAGAAAGCACTGTAAGTCAGATTTGGAAGGGGAAGGGTTAATTGTCAACTATGAACAATATTTGTCGGATTAACGTGGTGTAAGGAAGCACTGTAAGTCGGATTTGGAAGGGGAAGGGTTAATTGTCAACTATGAGCAATATGTGTTGGATTAATGTGGTGAAAGAATGCACTGCAAGTCAATTTTTAAAAGGGGGGGTTAATATGTCGAAGGGGGGCACTTTATGTCCGATTTCTATGCTGTATACTGTATTATACACTGCTTTTGTTGGAACAACAATGGTTTTGAAACTGTTGTTATGGTTTGTACGCCTCAACCTCTGAGGAGCAAAATTTCTGACTTAAAAGTAACCACAAAACAGGTGGTAATACTGAGCGTGGGAAATAGGATACTAATTGCACGTTGTTTCAGTTGTTTCCTATGGGCTTTTTTTAGACTGGCGGGAGTATAATTACTGCTGATTTTGCTTTCACAAGTCGGGTAAAAGAATAGCAAAAACTGTCTTGAAAAAAAACGCCTGTTTTGTTTTTAGCGCTGGTAATAGAATCGAGCCCTAGGTTTGCAATCCATAAAGCAAGACGTACCAGAAAACTAACATGCAGAACTTGCAATAAATATGAAAATACATTGTGTATTGGTTAGCTTATACATGCATGACTTAAATAAATAGTGCATCATTGTTATACGAGTCACCATGCTCATTATGAGTGTATCAATTCCCAATGGTAGTCAGTTTCTAAAACAATAATCATATTTGCATAATGCCAATCAGTACTTCAAACATGAACATAACTCAGAAATGAGAACAACAAAATATTACAGCAAAACATTTCACAGCAACATCAGAAACAATAGACAATAATTTAAGTGGATGTGTTCTATGGGATTGGAAACGAAACATTTATAACAATAAGAAACAAATACACTAACATGCAAACAGACAAATATCTCTTATGTTATTACACAACAAATCTCCATTCTGGAGAGAGATTTGAATCTCTGCCCAAATCAGTAAGTAACTTTTCTCACCAATGAGTTAGTCTTCACCAGTGTCGCCACTAGTCAGTGTGGGAAGATTCATCCAATACCTTATGATTGCTGTGTGCTAATGAAACAAGGTGGACTAGGAAGTGCACTGAGTGATAAAAATCCAGTGTCAGAACTATAAGCCATTTTTTAGACATCATGGTAACCTAGCTCCCAGATTTTTATTTTAATTCCCTTATTGGCAAGCAAGAATAATGTTTCTAATTAAATCAATCACGTACATACATACCTATAAACTTTTTTCTTTTGAGCCCTTGGAGAGGGCTCATGGGCTGATACTGAAATGTCTAAATGATTTATATTATTGTATAATGTGGGTGGGACTTGAACAGGTAGGCGGGGTTTCCACTTACTGGATTGAGGGGTGAGTTTGCAGGAAGTGGTCAGAACAAAGCGGTTTACTATGGAAATGTTGTCCTCTAGTTGGTGACCATCAAAACGGTGATATCAGAATGTCACCTGCACCATATGGGCATACCTGGGAACTCTCTGGTTTTGCCCCGGAGACTCCGGATTTCACAGGTAATTACCGGGTCTCCAGGGCAGTCTCTCAATCTCCGGGTGGGCAAAACTCTGCCCACTTGTTCTCCATCCCGCACAGGTTCCTCCCACTCCCCGGCCTCTTACCCGCATTCCACATATATTTTACCCCTTTTTTTTAATTAATTTTTTGTCCCGCCCCCTTGTGACTAAGCCCCACCCCTTTTATGACGCGAATTGCGTCATTTCACTCCCCGGTCAGTGCTGGCAGGGCTGTCCTCCGGGTAGCCCTGCCTGTCAAGTTCCCAGGTATGCATATGGGCAACATCAGAATGTCATCCACATGAAAAGGGACACATTCTGATGTTGTACAAGAAAATAGCGTGCACAAGAATGCCCCATTTTCTCCCCCCCAAAGAAAGAAATAAATGTAGCCATCTGTGCCATAATCTTTTCCGTTCCAGAGAGGTCCACACTGCATTGCTTTGCAAAGCGTTGCAGACCCCTCTGACACTCAAAGGGATAAGATGCATTTGATCTGAGAATACAGTCGGAGTCTCACCCGGAGTTATCTATTATTTTTATTCTGTTTTTTTTCTGATGTCTCCCAGGGTGGAAGTGAAGCTTGTGCTGGGATAGAAGAGTCCCGGTGGAGGAGGTCCCAGCCATGGCAAGCCGAGATTCTTTTGATGCACCCTCTTAGAGTAAGCCTTCACTTCCACCCAGGAAAACAACTCCCGTTATATATATAGCTCTCTCCTCACTCTCCTCTCTTCATATTGTGTCTATTCAGCATAGGTTTCTAACCAAAAAGTGAAGACAGAAAACAGGGAAGGAAACACCATATCAGAATGTCACTCGCAGATGGATGGTATGTAACTGTGATTAATGTGATGCGGGCAACATTCTGATGGGGGGGAGAAGATGGGATGTTCTTGTGCACACTATTTTCTTGTGCAACATCAAAATGTCACCCTTTTCATGTGGGTGACATTCTGATGTCGCCTGCATGGTGCAGGGACATTGTGATCTTGCCATTTTGATGATCACCTACTAGAGGGCGACATTTTAGTAGGATACTGAACAAGACAGGAAGTAGGCAGAACGTATGAGAAGTGGCTGGAGTTACCCAAAAAACCCACCAAAGATGGAAATCAGCCTCCTTCCCCAGAGACCCGAGTAATTAACACTAAAAACGTGAGTCTCTGGGACAGATTGAGTGAGTTCCCAGGTATGAGTACATGCATAAATGTAAATCAACTAACATGCCTACTATCATAGGCATCTACTGTCCAAACTCCACTAATTTTATTTGCTCTGTCTGAGCCTGAGTTTCTTATTTGTGCTGCTACTGCATATCAGTGTGTATTTAGATTTGTGTATTGGTGAATGTTTGCATTTCATTTTGCATTTACAGGTCAATGTGTGTGTGTAAATGATTGCATGATAGTGTTTTATGTTCGTGGCTTTGGGGTGAATTAATTTGGCGCAAAAGGTTGCACAATAGCAGCTGTGTTAAAATCAATGTAGTTGTGAAGAAACTGCAAACTCACACCATGTGCTTTTTACAAAATGGCGTCCTCAGCCATGTGGAGACAGGCTGGGGCCTAGCAAGATGGAGTCAGACCATGTGTTTGCTCTGAGATAAAATCTATGAACAAAGGCAGGGCCTACAACTTGCTCACACCACACAAACCCCAACACAGCTATTAGAAGCAATATGAATTTGCCCACACCCAAAAAGCCAACCCTTTAATTAAAGGATATATCCAGAGAAATTTGTCCTAATGACCAATACCACAATTAACACAATAACACCCCAGTACTAGCAATAAGCAATAATATTTAATAACAAACAATAATATTAACAATACACTGTATATTATCAAATATATTCTAGCTAAAACATCTAATAATATTAACTAGACAATTACTTACTGCAGTGCAAATAAAACACATGATACAACAATTATAGTAGAAAACACTATACGTTGGTTACTAAGGTATTTTTCCTAGAAATATTATAGATAGTATGAAAATAATAGAGAGATACTTAGTTTCTATACTCATCTATCTGGAACAATGAGGATGGTGCTGCAGGGGAAAAACAGGCCAGGATCCTGGAACAGTTCTTGGGGCCCAGGCAAGGCATGGCCCCCTTGCTGCTGGTCACATCTCCCTTTCCATAGCTCTCCTGCTCCAAGACCCTTCTTTTCACAAGACTCCTTCAAGACTGCCCCCTTTGACTCTCTGCACACCTCTCTTATTGTTGGCAAGCCCCACCCATCTCCAGCCCACTTTACCTGATTGACACACCCCTCCTCCCCTTCTCCTAGAAGGAAGAGAAACAAAAGAGGATCTGGTCTTTGTCATTTTCCCGCCCAAACAGAACAAAGGAAAATGGTGGAGAGCCAAAAGTGGGATGAATGACATGAGAACATAACCATGCAATGGATACAGTGTTGCTGCAATTTGCTGCAATTAAGTCGCTCACTGGATAGGTAGGTCACTGACTTCCCAAATCACCCAAATAGTCCAACGTCTGATGTTTCCTGGAGTTTGTCAATTATAGCTGTCAGTTTCGATGGATCATAATTAAATTCGCCTTCATAGTTCACAATATAACTGCAGCATTATTTTCCTACCAGCCAGCAAACTCCTACTTTGGCAGTAAGAACAGTCCAGGGCTAGGCGATTTTGGAGAGCTACCGCCCTGATTTGTAGCTGCTCATAAGACAGTTTGGTAGTAGAGTCCAGTGTTGTGTCCAGAGAGTTGTCTCATTTCTCGCTGGACCCACGGGACTCCAAGGAACGGGTACCCTCCTTCCTCACTGACGGGGATGGTGCTGCAACAGTCAGAGGAGTTGTCCACTCTTGCATAGCTGGCCAAGGGGTTCATGAATGTGTTGGACGATCAAGGGTTCAGTGGAGCTATCCGGCCACCAATCTATTTGAGGGAAAGAAGACAGGTACAGAATCACCATTTCATAATACAACTTTAGTATTACCAGGGCCATCTGAAATAACCTCTCCTTTCTGCCTGTGCTGATCAGTGGATTGCGGTAACACCCACACTTTGTACCCCATGAGCACTTGTTTATCCTCATCCCAGGATAACAAGATTTTATGGGGTACCCAGGCTTCCACCTCTCCTAGGATTGTACCAGCAATTAACCTACTTGGGTCATTCCTAGACAGAGATGCATTCATCCATCCACACTCACACTCCCTGTTGTGCTCCAACCCTCTTTGGTCAGTTTTTTAGTGAGCACTAAGGTTACCTCTTGTTCCTGGAGGCATATTGCCTCCTATGGGAAAGACTAACTTCTGTTAACCTCTCCCACTACCAAGAGAAAAAAATAAAATAAAATGTTAGTTTAAATTGAAATATGGGGTGGCTACCAGTACATGTCAACCTGCAAACTAACAAATGCATTGTCATTACATGTAAGCCAGGCATATAGAGATAAGTTCTGTTGGTCAGTCATGTAAAATCCTAAGAGCCTGTGTAAAAGTTCTATCCCACCCCTTCTATGACATACTTGGGGATAGTGTATGAATCTGTCCTTTCAAAAGCCCATTGCACCTTTTAATCAACCCCAAGGCTTGGGGTGATATGGGATAGCCTGCGCCCATTGGACTGACCAGCAAAGCGAGTACCGGTGTCCGTTTTGAAAACTGGATCTATGGGACCTCTTCATTTTGGTCTTCAGGTTCCTTATTTGAGTCAATTCTTCCGTAGTTTTACTGAGGTTCATTTCCCCCACAACTCTTGGCATTAGTCTTGTTCAGGCGGCTGCCCAAATCTTCTCCCAAAGTTCTGTACCTCCCCACACTAATGTTCCATGTAATAAGCCAAAGGTAGTCTCTTTATATCGGCATACTTCTGGTAATTTGAATCACCTATATCTTGCTCTTGTATCACCACCTCTCCATACGGATTGCATGTGACAACAGTCCAGCGTCTTTTGTTCTTTGCAGGGTATAATTCCTCATATGGCAAAGTTGACTTGATTGGAGAAAGCTGTAATGCAAGTATCTTCCAAGTATTTGGATGTGGCAAGAATTCATATGTCGCGAGACCATTGAAGCTTTGTTAATCCACCTTGCTCTTGTGTGTACCATTTTCCACTTCATGAGAGCTGGACTCCTGGCCCACCTCTGCACGGATAGGTAGGCCTTTTCACCCCAAGTGGTTGGGGCCTTTAATGTCACAGTCTCTAAAAGGTATTGGAAGTTGGCTTGATTCTCTGGCAACCGGATCATGGCATGTGGCGGGGGAGTGTAGATAGTGTTGGGGCATCAAAGGTGTATTAGCTTCCTTCCCAAGTGAATGCAAATGGAATTTTGTGACTCAGGTGCAATGAGAATTGTAAAAGAAAGTATCCACTATATCAATCGCTGCATGCCACCCCTGTGTCTGTTTGGCTGTCATAAATGACAGGGACGATACTGGGGACCGCAGCGCTCATTGGCGGTGCCACTCTATTGAGTCCCCAATAATCTATCGTTCCACACCAAGAAACCGTCTGACTTCTTAACAGGAATCACAGGAGCGTTTAAAGAGCAAAATTGCAGGATGAACTAAAACTGACTAATCTGATTTCTTTCAACCCTCCTGGTAGCCCTTGTTGGACTACAGGGAGGGAGAATGACAACAGGTGTCCAGTTTGTATTTCCTCTCACCACCTCCCATGCCGCATGAACATAAAAGGGTTTGTGAGGAAAGCCAAAATCTGAACATCTCTCAACTGCATCTCTATTATGTGTCCTAACAATATATCTACCCCCAAGATATTGTCAGGAAATTGGAAACACAAAATATTAGCCATAAACCCAGGGGCCCTTTGTTTATGGAATATGTGACTGTGGTTTGTATAGCCTTAGTTACTCTTTCCCCTAGACCCTCTCTGTGAAATGATGGGGCCTACAAGTTTGGAAGGGTTACCTGTAACACTGTTACCTCGGCCCCAGTGTATACTAAGGCTAAAACCTAGGTGTGGTTGGTTTCCTTTCCCCACCCTACAGTCAAAGGAACATGGGGCTGTCGATCCCCAGCCTTGATGGGTAACCTTTTGCTGGGGATTGGCCGTCCCATGGGTCCATTCCGTCATTGTCCGCTATGGCACATAATGGGTACAGGGATTTTGTTTTCCTAGGATGGGGAACAGGAGGACAGGAATTAGCAACAGGAATATTAAATTCAGATGGTGTGTATATCAGATTTGCTTCATTAGTGAGAGTTTTAGAAATAGGTACATTAATATGTACCTTTCTCTTAAAAGCTTTCCACCTTTTGTACAAGACATGATTTGACCTTTTTTTTAGCTCATCTACATTGACACCAGCTTTAACAAGATCTACCATCATTACTTTCCTTGACACCTTTGTGTGTGTGGAAGCATCCTGTTTATTATTCCTCTTAGGTTTATCAATAGGTGGTTTCCCTTCATCCTTCCTTTCTGGTTTGCTAGCCATGGAGACACCCCTTTTCTGATTAACCTTTTCCTCTGTTTTGTATTCCCCCAATTCTGCTAAACCTTTTGTACTCACAAAAATCTGACCATTTTCTGCTGTACCATTTATCATTGACAGAGGGGACCCTCTTTTAGCATTTACCGACTCATGTCTATCACAGTCCCTGTGTACCCTTCGTTTTCTCTGCTGGGTGATGAGTGGGCGAGCTTTGAAGCTGTCCACCTTTTCGTCATCATCAGAGGAGGAAACATATGAGTATTTTGAGTACTCCTTTTCTTCAGAGGAGGATGAGAAGAGTGACTCTGGGTCCCTGCAGGGCCCTGTAGTCAGTGTTCTCACCTTTCTGGTGGTGTATGGCACTTCACCCCTGTGAGAGCGACAACGGTCAAGTTTATTGATTAGCCGAGTATTAGTCTCCTGTAATTCAGTCTTACGGGCATTGTTATTTTCCAAACATTCATTTGATATTAACAATTTTTGTCTTACATCAGCTAAATCTCTTTCTAGGGCTTGTCTCTTTACTACCTCATTTTTTAAGGCATGTAAAATAATCCACCCCACTTCTGCCGCAGCTCTGCTCTCATGTTTAGAATAGACCCCTAAATCAAGCTTAAGTGCCATATCTCCTATCTCTTCCCCAACCTCTGGGTACACTGGAGCACTGTGACGTACTAGCTCATCTGCTATGGCATTCCATCTACCCATAGCAGTAGCCCAATGTGGTACAGCCCCAAATTTGGGTCTTTTGCCCCCAATCAATGCACTCAACTTCTTCTTAAAGAAACCCATTCTCTCAGTCAGAAAATCAAGCGCAATCAGACGGTAGGACAATCACGTGTTTGTAGTGAGCCTTACTAGCATGTGTTGTACCACTAACCCACACACACTCAGGCCGCACTTATGTGTTTTTATTTTCACTTATGGGAAAACACTCAAATCATCTATCAGTGAAAGTCACAGAACACACAAACTGTTGAATGTTTTTTTCCTGCCCTAGAAAACAAACTCATATATAACACATACATAAATCTTAGGAATTTTAGTACAAGTATTTGAAGTCACCTGTCTAGGTACAAGTGCTAGTGACTAGTCAATTGTCCACTGCAATGGTACAATGCTAGTTAGTCACCTGCCCAGGGAACAAGCGCTCAAAGTCACCTGATAGAGTATGATGTTATGTAGGTAATAATCCAGTTTATCCAGACATATTACTTTGGGCAGTGTAGAATTAATCCCCCATCAAAGCACTCAGTAATTCATGCTCTCAGGAAATTCATGCTCTACGTTAAATATACTTTAAAGTTAGTATTGTAAACAATACACAAGTGTTTCTAATTAAAGCAATTTAACAGCAGAGCAGATATGCGTGTTTAACCAAGTACCTGAACACAGGTTAGCAGGCACACGTATGTTTTTACTTTCACACAGGGAGAAAACACGCAAACCACTATGAAAGTTACAGAACACACAAACTGTTGAATGTTTTTATGCCTTTGAAGAAAACAAACAAACTCATATACACACACCTGCACGTCAGGTGACTTCCTATTAGGCTTCAAAGTTAGTTCTCCCAATGAAAGGGCACACAAGTTTTATAATTGAAGCACTACTTCAAAGTTAGTGACATCTCCACAAAGGCAAATGGTACAAATGCTAGTTAGTCACCTGCCTCAGGAGCTCAAGTCACCTGTCTAGGTACAAGTGCTAGTGACTAGTCAATTGTCCAATGTAGTTACCCTCTATGGAAAGCACACAAGTCTATAATTGAAGCGTGACTTTAAAGTTAGCCACTTCTCTGCAGAGGCACACAAGGATTTAACTGAAGTAGGACTTCAGAGTTAGTTACACTCTACAGAGAGCGCACAAGAGTTAATTAAAGTCCCTTTAATAGGAAATCTTGACAGTACTGAGATATGCATATGCGCAATAAATCTAGACACACTAGAAATATCACGTCCGGCAATTGCAGAACCTTGACCTAAAGGGTTACAATTAAAATGCCTCAAAGTTAGCACTCCTCTAATGAGAGCACACAAGGGTTAATTGAAGCAGTGTAACTGTAAACGCTCCCTCTTGCCTCTGTATATATCTATACCCATACACATACACAATAACCAGGCACGTATCATATATTCAATACAGACAATACAGGTAACTGTAATATGAGCACTTATCTATGCACTTTGAAGTTTGAAACTCCTCTATGAGGGCCCCACAAGTCTATAATCAAAGCATGCAAAGTACACCTATTACAATTCAAGAGTATTCCAGTACACAAATCCTCTTTTAGTGAATAAGCCCCTTGCAATGTGACAATACTAAAACCCACCACTCTTGTCGCAGTGTGGTACTGGCACACAAAAATAACTTGGGAGGCTTACTGACTAAATTGCCCAGGAAAAAATATTAATAAAAAAATTATTAAAAAATGTATTTTTTAACAAAATATTAATTTCTAGGAAATATGTCAATAATGGTTATTAATCATTAATATTAATAATTTCTGCAAATACCCTGCTCAACTACGCCATTTGTTTTATGTTCGTGGCTTTGGGGTGAATTAATTTGGCGCAAAAGGTTGCACAATAGCAGCTGTGTTAAAATCAATGTAGTTGTGAAGAAACTGCAAACTCACACCATGTGCTTTTTACAAAATGGCGTCCTCAGCCATGTGGAGACAGGCTGGGGCCTAGCAAGATGGAGTCAGACCATGTGTTTGCTCTGAGATAAAATCTATGAACAAAGGCAGGGCCTACAACTTGCTCACACCACACAAACCCCAACACAGCTATTAGAAGCAATATGAATTTGCCCACACCCAAAAAGCCAACCCTTTAATTAAAGGATATATCCAGAGAAATTTGTCCTAATGACCAATACCACAATTAACACAATAACACCCCAGTACTAGCAATAAGCAATAATATTTAATAACAAACAATAATATTAACAATACACTGTATATTATCAAATATATTCTAGCTAAAACATCTAATAATATTAACTAGACAATTACTTACTGCAGTGCAAATAAAACACATGATACAACAATTATAGTAGAAAACACTATACGTTGGTTACTAAGGTATTTTTCCTAGAAATATTATAGATAGTATGAAAATAATAGAGAGATACTTAGTTTCTATACTCATCTATCTGGAACAATGAGGATGGTGCTGCAGGGGAAAAACAGGCCAGGATCCTGGAACAGTTCTTGGGGCCCAGGCAAGGCATGGCCCCCTTGCTGCTGGTCACATCTCCCTTTCCATAGCTCTCCTGCTCCAAGACCCTTCTTTTCACAAGACTCCTTCAAGACTGCCCCCTTTGACTCTCTGCACACCTCTCTTATTGTTGGCAAGCCCCACCCATCTCCAGCCCACTTTACCTGATTGACACACCCCTCCTCCCCTTCTCCTAGAAGGAAGAGAAACAAAAGAGGATCTGGTCTTTGTCATTTTCCCGCCCAAACAGAACAAAGGAAAATGGTGGAGAGCCAAAAGTGGGATGAATGACATGAGAACATAACCATGCAATGGATACAGTGTTGCTGCAATTTGCTGCAATTTATTTGTGTCCATAACAGATAGGTTATGTGTTCCTGCTGTCCATTAGTGTTTGTGACTATGTAATTATGTTTGCATGTTAGAATGTACATGTCTGTGTGAGAATGTAGTTTATATGTTTGAACGTCCATGTGAATGGCATGTCAGTATATGTTTGTTACATGTCATTGTTTTGTAGAAGATTGTATGCCAGTCCCTATGGAAAATAACCTTCACTCTCTGCCTTTTATTGTGCAGCTATTTAACAGTCATCTGTTATTTAATTATACATCAATACAAACAAAAAGCTACAATAATTTTATTTTTAAAACGATCTTTAGAGTGGAATTATTGTAGCCTTCTGTTTGCATTGCTGTTTAATAAAATACTTCCAAATAGTTTTGCACACCACTCTTGCACTTGACGGGTTAAACAGCTTACAGCATAAAATTAAGTGAAATCATTTCAATTGCATTAATGTATAATAAATATTTCCTACATGAGAATCGGTAAAGTGCCCGTCTCTGGTAAACAAAAGGATGCAAGTCTCATATAATTTAAAAATGTATATAATTTTACTATTTGAGCGTAAGTGGAATGCAATATTACTCTGCGGGAAAAAACTATTTCATAATATTGCAATGTTAGTTTTATGTTGCTAGTATCTTTGTAACCCTTTGAGTGTCAAAGAGATGTAGAACACTCCACTCTTACAGGTACTTAAACAGTCAATTATTGTTCAGCCATTCCCTTTACTCCAAAATTCTACTCAGCCCATTCAGCTGCTTTAACTGCAAAGTGAGACATTGGGGGAGATGCACTAAGGTTAAATGCTGCGGTGATGTGTTTCTTGTGTGTGGTGAGCAATGTAGATACAGATTGCCATATGGACTTAGAATTAGTAACATAGTAACAAAGTAACATAGTAGATAAGGCTGAAAAAAGACATGCGTCCATCAAGTCCAGCCCATGCCAATAACACCCCTGTTGATCCAGAGGAAGGCAACAAAAAAGCCCTCTGGAGCTATTTCCAATGTAGTCCCAAGTGTGTGTGTGTGTGTGTGGGGGGGGACTATTCTTTCCTGACTCCAACTGGTAGTCAAATAGTTCCCCGGATCAATATCCTATTTGCTTTGAAGCCATCTGTCATAATTGTCAGTATTGTTCTGTGCTAGATAGGCATTCATTACTTTTTTGAATGTAGTTACATTATCTGCAAGCACAACATCCCGAGGCAAAGAATTCCATAGCTTTACCGCCCTTACTGTAAAGAATCCCTACCTGTGTTTTAGTCGAAAACGCCTTTCCTCAAGTCTTAATGGATGACCTCTTGTTCTTAGCTCATCTCTTTGCATAAATAATTAATTGGATAGTTCTTTGTATTGACCTTGAATGTATTTGTAAATGGTAATCATATCACCCCTTAGACGTCTCTTTTCTAATGTAAACAAACCCAGTTTGGCTAGTCTCTCTTTGTAACTCAGATCCTCCAATCCCTTTATCAGTTTTGTTGCACGTCTCTGCACCTTTTCCAGTTCAGTAATGTCTTATTTTAGAACAGGCGCCCAAAATTGTACTCCATATTCTAGATGAGGCCTAACCAAGGATTTATACAGAGGTAGGATAATATTAGCATCCCTTGCTTCTACACCTCTTTTTATGCAGGCTAGTACTCTATTTGCTCTTGCAACAGCTGAGTGACTCTGCACACTGCTGTGAAGTCTATTGTCTATCAGTACACCTAAATCTTTCTCTAATGAGGATTTCCCAAGTTGTTTCCCATTTAGAGTATATGTAGCAAGTTTGTTTCTACAACCCAAATGCATAACCTTACATTTATCTACATTAAATGTCATCTGCCACTTTTCTGATACATTAGATACATAAGTAGCTCAATTTTTACTGTAAATGCTGTGGAATCACTAGTGCAGATCCATTTCAATGTTAATCTCTGTGGTATCACTAGTGCAGATCCATTTCAATTTTAATCTCTGTGGTATCACTAGTGTAGCTCCATTTCTGTTGTAAGCTTTGTGATCATTACTTGCCTTGCTTCACAACGTTAATGTCAGAAGTTTGTTTCATGTGTTTTGATTCTTAGAAAAAAATATATATCTGTCTGGAAACTTAAGGGAGTATGTAATTGTAAATAGCTGTCTTTTCACTAATATATTCATCAGAAAAACCTCCTTTCCATGACAAAATTTTAGTACTCGTACTGTGATATCTCAAACCTTGTCTTCCAGCAGAAAACTGGGCACTCTGACCCAAAAATATTCTCCATCACTGGTCTGTCAGTACCACTAAATCTTTCTGTTATAGATAATCCATTTTCTCAGGAGAACAAATTGGTCCATGAAACAAGTTCAGCAAGATATATTTAGAAACATTCTTTAGTATAATTTTACCAATAAATTAATCCAGAGCCTAGATTTATAGTGAGTATTGTATTACTACTCCCAGTCGCTGATTTATATACAGTATTCTGCTTGGCTATCCCACCAAACTGGCTGATTTGGCTACAAAGCAGGGCAGAAGGACATCCCTGACAGCCAAGGAACTGGATTGGAAAAGCTGACATCCTTCTGGTTGGACATAATTTTATCATGTATTAAAGGGTTAGCCCTTTGAGTGACAGGTAGGTATCCATGCCATTGTGTTACAATGAGTTGGATACCTGCCTGGAACTCAAACGGCTAAAAGACCCATTTATATTGATGCTTTTTCTTTATTTTATTTTTTTTTTGTGTGTGTATTCTCCGCGGTGCAACTGGTTTGCTCCAAAATGAATCCAATTCTTCTTAGCACATTAGCCTCGGTGAGTACTGAAAGCTTTAAACATTTGGATCCTAGATTTATCTTCACCACAGTGCAAGTCAATGTGCTGAAGAGGTTAATAACATCTAAGGGATTAACCTTTTGAGTGCAATGCATTGCGTACCCCTCTGGCACTCAAAGGGTTAAGGATAACAATAATAGACAATTTCTGTGATCATCCAACTACATCATAGAAGGGAAATGGAGATCACAATTTTTTTAAATGGATTTTATAACCCTTTTACTGCTAAAGAGGTCTCCAAATTTGTCCATATGGATCTTAAGGAGATCGATCGAATAAGTAACTTTCTGAAAACCTTGCTAAACTGTCTACCCCTACTTGCCCCTATTTACCTTACTATGACCAGAAATTCCTAATGGCTCCTTTGAATTTTGCCTTTGTGCTATCTTCAAGCAGTTCCATGCACGTAGACCATAGACATGATAGTTTTTGGTAGTTTTTACACAAAAGAAGCAAGTCAAGTGCAGGAGCATTCTTAACCCTTTAAAACCAGTGATGTGAGTAAAATATCATGAAGCAAAATGTTACACCCTCTGTTAATTAAAGGGTTGAGTTTATGATGTGCGGTGGGTGGAGTTTGTGTCCAATGATCCTGCTAATAACTGTCATGTCTGCCTCCATGGACATGGCATCATAGACTGAATGATGATAACAAACAAAAGTGCAAGGGAAATATTCTTAGAGGTCATTATGATTTTATGGCTATATTAAAGTAAGTGGGTGTTATTATGAGGTGTTACTTCTACTTTAAGTAAAAGGATTAGATAAAAAAGCCCTGTTTGTTTAGTGAAGGCTTCGTGACATAAATCATTGTTGTTTTCCACTAGGCTGGCTGAATATTGTCAATAGTCATTTATTCAAAAGCTCATTTGTTACCCGTATGAGTAATTAAGAATATGCCAAAGGGATCAATTCGAGCTTCAGAACGACAGAGGAGAGGAAGATGCAAATATCACACATTTGGACCTTCGTTGGGACCATTATCTAGCTAGTCATCATTATATTCCCAAATTAATTTGGAACCATGCAGATAATATTAACCCGTTGAGTGCCAGAGAGGCAATATGCAGAGGAACAGAACTCCCTAAAAGTACAGCACACAGTCTTGTATTACCCTTTCCTTAACCCCTTAAGGACCATTGACGTGGCAGGACCATCACGCTGGTCCGGCACTTAAGGACCAGTGACGGTCCTGCCACGTCATGTACTTTTACTCACTACGCTCCTGTAGGAGCGCGGTGAGTAATACCGGGAACTGAACTTGATCGCTCCAAGACCAGAGTGATCTCTTTCGGTCCCTCCATTCTGCGTGCCGCCCCACGTGATCAGTCACGTGGGACGTCATGTCAAAGTCTTCTATGGGGTCCTAAAGGGACAGCTCACCCCGGGACCGCTGGTCCGTAAGGGGTTAATGCAAGTAGTGCTAAGGGGAGAATTTCCTGCATAAACAGGTTTGTAAATAAATAGTAAATTGATTCCATACCCTATTTTAGAGTTGAATCATATTGGTAAATCCAGCCTATTGCGTATTCCGGTCTTTGTGTATACAGATGTACAGGTGCAAAATTTGCACTATGATATCATATGTTGATTCACTGACATTCAGTAAGAGGTATGTACGTATTCTCCACAGCAGTGCATGCACTGAGCTAATGCTGTCTTTAACATTATGTCTGTAACTCAAATGCATGGGTCTAATACAAGCAAACTCTTACTAACCCCTACAGCAGATGTAATAAAAAGAAAGAATATTTTCTGCATGTTGTGGATTCATGGCCTTTAAGGGAAGTAACCTCCACTTACCTTACTATGGCCTGATTATCTGAATGGTTCCTACGATTTTGTCCTTGATTCAAGAGATGACATGTTCAATTAGACCTGGATATCATGTCCATGGAGGCTGACATACAAATTGTAGTCAGGACCACAGGACATCAAACTCTGCACACTGCAAATGTTAATCTTAACCATTTAAATGCCTGAACTGTTGAAATGCATTGTTTTGTACGGCGTACTAAGTAGGCTCAAACTCCCCGCCTGCTTCAGATGAAAAAACTGCCAGTAACTCTCATGTCTTATTCCATATGCAATACAACCAGAAGTTATTGAAGATGTTATCTCTTCAACAAAGTCATATGGGCAAAATTCATGGGGGTCATTGGGATATACTGGCCAGAATAAGGTAAGTGGGGAATTATTAGGAAATGTAACTTTCTCTTTAAAAAGAATGGAGAAGATTGTTACACCCCCACAAGAGAGTGCACTCCAGCACTTCACACTTCTTGATTTGTTACAAAGCATCCATTTGTTAACATATAAAAAGCTTAGAAAATATACATTTTAGGCAGGTGTATTGCACAAAAGCAGTCCTTTACTCTTCTGTTAGAACTAAAGCATAGTCCATGAATATCCAGTCCTGGGCCTCAATAGCTACAAAGAGTGCAAGTTTCTAGGGTATCTCAACTGCAACACAAGTTAATCAATCAGAGGCTCAATCACATGAAATTATTCAACTGTCTTCAAGCAGGGATATAGTTAATATACTCACTGTTGGTAACTGGTTTAGCCATACATACCTCTCACAGACTGTAAGTGCTAGTTCAGCAGTAAACAACCTTTGACACTTTATAAATGCAAATTTTAGAAGTTTAAGGAACTAAAATAATATATTTTTACATATGCTGGCTTAGACTAGATAATATTTAGATTTCTATAAACCCATTTAATGTTTAAGTGTTACTGTTCCTTTAAGTTAAATGTGTAAAAAATATCAGCTATTAATTTTAATCTTTTGTAATAGATGTTCAAAATGTTATTACATCAATCAAATCACGTGTTCAGTAGTTTTTTCATGTAAAATAAATTAGTTGCAGATGGTCGCCATTTGTCCATTCCATCGAGATAAACCGTTAGTAACTTCGGCTCAGGGATGCTGTTCTGATAGAATGCACTATAATAGTTTGTGAAATGTTGGAAGATAAATGACTGTGTTCCTAAACAGGATCAGTAAACAGGAAATGAATCTCCAAGCCGGTGCTTAAAATGCAAGGTCATGTCTTAGAATAAATAGACTTTTTTAAAAAAAGGCCAGGAGATGTGAACAGATTAAGTTTAGTTAAAAACTGGATAGTTGTGTCAACTTTGTGTTGTGAAAATTCCATCCACTTTTTCTGTCCTTTAGCATACTAGGAGTGATATGATACAATATGAAAAGAGGTTAATATTATTGGACAGTTGTCTAATGGACTGCACTGCTGTTTACATGGAATGTTCTTATAGTTGTACTCTATGAGCAGGCAGGGCACAGTACTTGCTTTCCTAAAACATCACAATCTGTGTTTTTATGGGTAGGTCTTCCCATAACAATTAGCAATTGTAAAGAAAATGTTATTTTTTATTTCTTCAGTTTTGCACAATTCTGCATTTCAGCCAAAAAAATAACAAGAAATAAACTGTGTTACCCAACATGATGCTACACAAAATTCCAAGTTCAGTGATTGATCCTTTGCAATTCTACCCAAGTCAGTATTGCTATGAAACCTCCAGACAGTGGCGTAACTATATGGTGACGGCCTCCCCCTGCGACCCCTCCGCCTGGCGCCCGCAATCTCCCGCCGGTGCTTTAGTAATGCCATTACCTCCCATCGCTTTGCATTACTAAGAGTACTGCGTGGGAGCTCCAGGTAGGAGATGGGGGCATGGTGGAGGGGGTCAATGTGGTCAGGGGGGCCAATGTGGTGGGGGGGCCTGTGGCACTTCTTGTACCAGGGCCCGGAAGCTTCTAGTTACACCTCTGCCTCCAGAAAAGGGTGCTATAGCAAAAAAAAGTGTTTTGTTTCCATAAGTACATTCTTTCAAACTCACTGAAATCACTGAAAACAATGGAATACTATATTGGGGCCTTGATTCAATTTAGTCCAGATAAAAACGGCGTTAAGGCAAAAAAGGCCAGTGTTTGGGAATAATATACGAATTACATCAAATTCAATACGCAGTCTACAAGAATGACTAAAGAGTGTAGGTCCAACAAATCCATGTAACTGAAAAACCTGCATTGTACCTTTTTTCACCTGACTGTGTGTCCCAATCAGCTGATGAAAACCATACATCTAATGACAAGGAAAAGATAACAGTTAACATTATTTATCAACGCTGATTGTTGTCTAGATGCGTTCAAACTCACAGCCAATCACAACACACCAAAGTATAAAACACATTCAAATACACCTATATATATATATATATATATATATATATATATATATATATATATATATACCCAAAAATAACTGACATACTTTGTCTGTGTTTTGAATTTTGGAAAATTAGAGCACAGGACCCAGCAGCGGAGAACAGCTATAGAGAAAGAGAGAGAGAGGAGAGTACATTGAAGGCAGGTAGAAGTATTTGGGAGCGAAGAGAGTTGCAGTTATATCTACACATAATACACCTTTGCACTTTTGCTATACACGCATACAAACACACACACATACTTTATTATTAAAATATATTATACATTTTATCTTTTATTCTGAAAGTGTGAATCAATGAGTAACAGAGAGTGTGTGTGTGATCAAGTATGTCTGTGGGAGAGGGAGATCAATTGGGCAGACAGGGACCAGACCAAGTCCAGGCACACCGAGGCCAGGGACAGTTGTGTCAGTGGGATGAGGAGTAGATCCTGGGGGGCACCCCCACACAGTCAGGGGCAGCATAGGTTGGACATTCAAGAAAGAACTCTGACACATCCCAGGCTAAAGCTGATGAGGAGAGGCTGCGGGTCCCAAAATAATCCTATGAGGAAAATAGGGTCCGCGTCCAGAGCATCCTGGAGAGGGAAAGCATCCTGTCCCGAGGGAGAGGGTAGCTGGTCTGGGGGCTCGGAAGAAGGACGTCTGGCGTCAGGTGGTTAACCAGATGAACACAGTTTTCACCTGCCAGAGAACCCTGGACTCCACGAAGAAGAGCTGGGGTGACTGTAAAAGGCTGGTGAAGAAAATAGGAGAGTTTGCCATGCCCCTCACAACATCACCTTCAACCCTTGGGTGGAGATTCTTAGGCAGAGTATGTCAGCAATGACTGTTAAGGGGATCTCTGGAGGATTAGACACTGGGGATGACAGCACCCTCACCACTACCGGTAAGTGCGTCATTCCACAACCATACACCACACAAACCCTCATACTTACTAGAGCCCAACACAGTGACATCAGAACACATGGTCAGCATTCATTCACACAACTGCACCAACCCAACTTTGAGGGGGTTAAAACAATGACAAAATACTAGAAAACCCAAGCAGAAATGGGAAGGGTACAGAGGAATAAATTCTGTCCAACTCCATCTTTAACCCCCTCGTTGCTGTGTTGTTCATGATACACATTTACATAAATAATGCTCACCTGTTAGTGACCTGGAACCAGACAGATACAAAAATGTGAAGTGCAAAACACCTTTATTAAAATAACCAGCGCAAATAAAGTAAAATTGTGGTCCAGGAGTATAAACTCAAGGATGAGCCGGGGTCAGGAACCAAGATGGGTACTCAGACAAGCTGGGGTCAGGAATACGGAGGTCAGCGATGTCAGGAAAAGCCAGGAGCCAGAAGGGACATCAGAGGAAGCCAGGTCATACACGAATAATCAGGAATACAGGAGAATGCATTTGTAGCTAGAAACAACATAAAGGCAAAGAGGAAGTGAGCCTAGCTGCTTTAAATAGCCTGGAAGGGGTTGGCTGATAACAGTCAGGTGAGAAACCATGGAAACAGTGAGGTAAAGGCAGTTTGTTAATCATCAGCTGAGTCAGCCTGACCCAGGGAAGGAAAGGCAGCTAGTATACAACAGCAGAGTGTTAGAGCAGATCAGCCAAACCGTGACAGTACCTCCCAAACAAACACAACCCCCCCCCCCCCGTGGGGCAGGACCAGGTTTGAGGGGAAAGGGTACATAGAAAGCATGGAAGAGGGCAGGGGAATGCACGTCCAAGGCTGGAACCCACAAGCACTCCTCTAGACCTTATCCCTTCCAGTGGACCAAATACTGAACCCCCTCACGGAACCTAGGAGAGTCGTCTATGGAGAAGACCTCAAACTCCTCATGGCAGTCAACTGACACGGAATGGGGTCAAGGAGTGAACGTAGTAAAACAATTACAAACCACGGGTTTCAGCAGCGAGACATGGAACATGTGTCTAGGGCATAGGTCACAGGGTTCACATGTTGGAGGATATGGAAAGGCCCACAAAACAGAAAGCAAGTTTCTGAGAGGGCACTCAGAGGTGAAGATTTCTGGAGGTCAACCAAACCCTCTCCCCTACCTGGTAGGAGGGTGTGGGTAGGAGTTTACGATTGGCCTGGAGCTCCTGGGATTGTTGTGAGTGTCGCAGTGCCTCTTGGACCTGCGCCCATGAGGAACAAATCTGCTGGAGATGATCCTTCAGTGTCGGAATCCCCTAGGGAGCAAAAGAATCTGGAATCATAGAGGGTTGATACCCGTAATTCATCATGAAGGGGGAGTGCCGGGTAGAAGCTGAGACTGCATTGTTATGAGCAAACTCCACCCAAGGTAGCAGGTCTGACCAGTTGTTCTGATGGTCCGAGATGTAGCACCACAGGAATTTCTCCAAGGCCTGATTAGCCCTTTCCACAGCCCATTAGATTGCGGGTAGTAGGCCAAGGAGAAGGAGAGTTTGATACCTAGTTGAGCACAGAAGGCCCTCCAGAATCTTGAGACAAACTGGCTACACCGGTCGGAAATTATGACTTTAGGAACCCTGTATAGATGGGAGTTTCTTGAATGGTATGCAGTGGATCATCTTAGAAAATCAGTTGACATCCATAAGGATGACTTACCACTGGACAGAGGGAGGTTGACTATGAAGTCCATGGCAAGGAGTGACCATGGCTTCTCACCATTGTGTATGGGTTGGAGAAGGCCCGCTGGAAGGTGACGGGGTTATTTGGTCTGTGCACAGACTGGACAGGCAGCGACAAAGGCAGCAATATATTTGTTAAGTTCTGGCCACCAGAAGAGAAGGGAAACAGACCAGAGAAGCTGTTTTTTTCTCCAATGCCCTGCTGTCTTAATGTTATGGTAAGTTGAAAGTACCTTGGTACGGAGGTTAACAGGTACGAAACAGCGCCCTAAGGGAGTCTCAGCAGGTGCATGTACTTGGGCGGCCTGTATTCTCTCACCGAGGAGAGATTTTATGCTGATACGTATGGTGACTAGTACTCGGTCCGGAGGAATAATAGGACTAGGAGGACTCTCTTCCTTAGCACTCGAGAACTGTCTAGAATTGGCATCAGCCCAGACATTTTTGGTACCAGACAGGTACGAGATAAAACTAAGGCCCATCGGGCCTGCCTCGGAGTCAAGTGCTTAGCCTCAGAAAGGTAAGTGAGGTTTTTATGATCCATGAGGAACAGAATTGGCACGGAAGTTCCCTTGAGCAAATGCCTCCATTCTTTGAGAGCGAGTATTTTCGCCAGCAACTCATAGTCACCAATTTCATAGTTGCACTCCACAGGACTAAGTTTTTTGGAGAATTACCCACATGAGTGCAACTGGCTCTCAGAAGTAGAATGTTGAGACAGGAGGGTGCCTACTCCTGTCTCAGACCCATCAACCTCAAGTACGAATGGAAACTCAGGTTTTGGGTGAGCCAAAATGGGTGCTGCAGAAAAAGCACCTTTTAATGACTCAAAGGCTTTGATGGCTTCCGGGGGCTAGTAAGTGGAGTTACCGTCTTTTTTGGGCATGTCATTAAGGTTTTTGCAATAGATGAGAAATTGTGAATACATTTCCTGTAGTAGTTAGCGAACCCGAGGAAGCTTTGAAGAGACCAAAGATCTATGGGTCGAATAGCCCTGTAACAAGTGGAATTGGGTAGGCGTTTTTGACTGTGATATGGTTGAGTCCCCTGTAATCAATACAGGGTCTCAGTTCTCCACTCTTCTTTTTCACAAAGATGAATCCAGCCCCATCGGGAGAGGAGTACTTGCAGATGAACCCCCGGAACAGTGCATCCGCAACATACTTCTCCATTGCCTTATTCTCCAATACAGATAGAGGGTAGACTTGACATCGAGGAGGTATGACACCTGGCTGCAGCTCAATGTGCAATTGTATGGGCGGTGAAGTGGGAGATCACCAGCCCGGCCCTTATCGAATACATCTCGAATTCTTGCTTTCCTCAGGCAGCGAAGAGAGCGGAGATGTGGTTAGCACCTTCACAACTTTCACTAGGCATTTCTTGGAACAGTGGAGCGACCATGCCATGGCTACAGCCCTTATACAGTCGAATGTAGGATTATGCTTGTGCAGCCATGGATAACCCAGAACCACACGATAGTGTGGAGAGTGGATTACCTGGAATTGTATGATTTCGTGATGGAGAGCCCCTATAGCTATAGACAAAGGAGCGGTTTCATGGTTGACCTGCGGAGGCTGTGGGGGACTGCCATCATTTGCCTCAATGGCAAGTGGAGTGATACAGAGCTGCAATGGGATGGAATGCTTCTGGGCGGAGGCATTGTCAATAAAGAGGCCCGCTGTCAATGAGTGCCTCAGTAATAATGGAAAACTTGCCCCAAGAGAGCCCAACAGAGACTATTGGTTTAGCCATACGGATAGCCAGGGACACCGAGACACCACCTAAGGTCTGTCCCCTATAGAGCTTTAGATGCTGGTGTTTCCTGGACATGTGGGGCAAGTTTACAGTAGGTGCCCTGCCTTACTGCAATAAAGGCTCAGACCCTCCCTCCTCCTAAAGGCTCTCTCCTCAACTGAAAGACGAGTGAACCCAAGCTGCATGTGCTCCACACCTCCTGGGGTCTCGAGACTTGGAGGTGTGGGAGGAGAGGGAGGCACGGGTGGGGATGAAAAGCTCTGGGATAAATATATGGGAAGCCTCCACAGGCACTCCCTGAAGGAAGGTCTCTCATGGATTCGAGAGCCAATCAGGATGCAATAAGAGTGGAGGACCAGGTCCTCTAAATCTCTGGGTAGGTCCCGGGCTGCAATCTCATCTTTAACCACATACAAGAGCCCATTAGAGAAAGCAGCAATGAGAGCCTCATTATTCCAACCAACCTCTGTTGCCAGGGCATGAAACTCGATGGCGTAATCCAAAACAGCTCTTCTACCCTGTCGGATGGACATTAGTTGTTTGACAGCCTAAGTGGAGTGGGCCAGTACATCAAATACCCTTTTAAAGGACTCCACAAACTCAGGGTAATTGTATAATACAGGTTTCTGCATCTCCCAAAGGGGATTAGCCCATGCCAAGGTCCTGTCAGAGAGTAAGGAAATCACAAAGCTCACCTTACTGCTCTCAGATGGGAAAGCCTGAGGGCAGCCTGCGCCGTGGGGTTGCTGAGGTACTGGAGCCAGATGCACAGTATGGAGCAACAAAGTCTGGAGAGCTAATGCAAATTGGTCCATGTGCTGATCTACCTGGTCCAGCCTGGTAAAAATGTTTGGTGGATTGCCTGGGTTCATATCACGGTTCCCGTGATCTCTCTGTCACTCTTTGCTGTGGTGCACTCCCATTTGCTGGGCTTGTTTGGTCCGCCCAGTATGGTCTTCATATACCGGGTCTCTTTCATGGTGTTCCTGCATTCCTGTGTACCGACTTGGCCCGTCTGACTACGCTCATTGGTTCCTGCTCCGTGATTGACCCGGCCTGGCTGACGTTCCTGCTCAGTGATCTGACCCGGCTTGTCTGACGTTCCTGCTCCGTGATTGACCCGTCTTGTCTGATGTTCCTGCTCCGTGATTGACCCGGCCTGGCTGACATGCCTGCTCCGTGACCTGATTCTGGCTATCCTGACATCCTGAGAGTGTTCCAGCTACAATCCTGATCCTGTGTCACTTGGTGACATTCTGAACTTTCATAGTAGCAGTGTTTGTGCCGACTGAACATTCCGTTAACTCTTTCAGAGCCTGTTGCTTCCGTATACTGGGATTTCTGTTACACTTTCAGAGCACTGTTGCCTCCGTTATACTGAGCCTTCCCGTTAACACTTGCTGAGCACTGTTGTCTCCGTTATACTGAGCCTTTCCGTTAACACTTGCTGAGCACTGTTGCCTCCATTATACTGAGTCTGTCCATTAACACTTGCAGAGCACTGTTGCCTTCGATTATTTTGCCTTCCGTTTACACTTACAGAGCATTGCAGCCTCCGTTGTACCGAGCCTCCTGGTTACACTTGCAGAGCATTATGGCCTCCGTTAACACTGTGCTTCCGCTTAACCCTTACTATGCGCAGTGTATCAGTTACCGCACCGTTTGGTGCTATTGGGCTATTCCATCAGCTCTCGCAGCGTACAGGGTTCCGTTACCGCACCGGAAGGGTGCTACTGGGCGTTGTCAAACACACCACAACAGAGACTGATTACCTACCTAGAACTTTAACCCATTTGATACTGATACTTCTTATTTATGCCTGTCCTGTGACAGTATCTGTTCTTGCTCTATATAGTGGGCCTGAGAGGGCATACATATACCTGTATATCATTTACCTGTCATTCCATACTAGCCTGTAGTGGGCAGTGTTCCTTGTCTTTTAATAAAACTGTGTTTTATTCTAACCTCCTGGTCTGATTGTCTTACAAAACCGTTACAGTTCATGGCCCTTGTATAATGTTAGGGACCAGGAACCAGACAGACCCAAAAATGTGAAATACAAAACACCTTTATTAAAATAACCAAAGCAAAATTGTGATCCAGGAGCGTAAACCAAAAGACAAGCCGGAATCAGGAACCAAGATGGGTACTCAGACAAGCCTCTTTCAGGAATACGGAGGTCAGCGATGTCAGGAAAAGCCAGGAGTCAGCAGCAAGAAGGGACATCAGAAGAAGCCAGGTCATGCACTGATAATCAGGAACACAGGAGAAAGCACTTGTAGCCAGAAACAACACAAAGGCAAAGAGGAAGTGACCCTAGCTGCTTTAAATAGCCTGGAAGGGGTTGGCTGATAACAGCCAGGTGAGTAACCATGGAAACAGTGAGGTAAAGGCATTTGGTTAATCATCACCTGAGTCAGTCTGACCCAAGGAAGGAAAGGCAGCTAGTATACAACAACAGGGTTTTGGATCAGATCAGCCAAACCGTGACATTGCCATCACGTTGTCATATGAAGCTCTGTCATGTTCCTCCACAATGTTAAACCTGTAGCCAGATGGAGGTCAGCACCTAACCCTTGAGTGCTAGAGGGATGATCAACACAATGATTGACAATGCATTGGCTACCCCTCTGTCAAAGGTTAACCAATGACCAACACAATGCAAAAGGGTTACTTTGTACTGGTCCACAGGGATCTGTTCACACGTCACAGTTCTACTAAGACAAACTGATTGCATGTACAAAACACAGGCCTCGTACTAAAAAACACTAAGGCCCCAAAGTAAAGAAATGAACTGTTAAGAAAAAATGACAACTAAGTAGATTAAAGATCCTGAGAATCATATGTGTCCTAAGGAGTGGGGATGATAAGGAGGGGAATTGGTGTGGTTTGAGGCATAGTGTTGTTGCTCCCTAGGCAACAGTGTTGTGTATGCAATTATTTGCTCTCAGTTGAACTGTGATGGTTAAGCTTTGGTTAACACATGTATCCTGAAGATTGGGGATGGAAAGGAGGGATTTTAGGCCATTCACTCTCGTCAGGACACATATGATAACCAAACATCAACTACTGTAGGTTGCTTATATCAATGTACATCAAGCCTGTCCAAGTTCAGTCCTTAGGGCCACCAACAGGCCAGGATTGAAAGATATTACTTATTAAGCACAGGTGGGCTACTCAAAATGAATGAGCTACTGATAACTCGCCAGTGCTTAATCAGGGAAGTCGTTCAATCATGGCCTGTTGGTAGCACTGAGGACTGAACTTGGACAGGCCTGATACACAGGTTCCTGACAAACTGGTTATTCACAATGGCTAGTGGCCACTGGCCAGCACAACATGACCTGCTGGCACTAGGTCAGTGGGGCATGTATTGTTCTCAGGGCTTGTTCTTAAAAAAAAAAAAAAAAATAGAGGCCTACAAAAAATATATATCTTTTTCAGGGCAGGTTTCTAACAAGTCCTACAAATCATTGTTTACTTATGGCTTATGCCTACACAAGTCTAAGTCCTACAAATCAATGTTTCCTCGGGGCTTGGGCCTCTAACAACAAGTCCTACAAATCATTCTCTATAAAGTACTCTATTCCGTCAAGTATCAGTCTGCCTCAGTCATAGCTTATATCAGGTGGTCCTTGTCTCTGTCACATTATGTCCCAATTTCTTATTTTATTTTAATTATGTCATTTTTTATTAACTGTCCCACAAATACCAGTCAACAACCCCCAAAAAAAATTCCATGTTCAACTGATTCTTTCCCCAGACTCCACCCACCAACACAGGCACCCTCCTCAGGCCCCTTTTATACCATGTTTTATTTGGGTTTTTCAATTGCATTTATTTTTTATTAACTGTCCCCCCAGTACCAGTAAACAAACCCCCACAAAAAAAACATTCACTGTTCAACTGATTGTTTCCCCATACTCCACCAGCACAGGCACCCGCATACTCCTTTTATACTATGCCTTTGGAAAAAAATAACATTTGCTATGTGTTGTGTGGGGGGGGGGGCGAAAGGTCCCGTCATGTTGCTGTTATTCATGGGAAAATCCGCTTTTAAAACCAGCTATTAAAATTTTTGCATTTTTCACCCATTGCCAAAAATTGTTTGCCATTTTTTCAATGGCTAGAAAGTCTCAGCTCATTTATTCATAAGTGTTTCACCTTTTCACTAAAAAAACATGATGTATTCCAACACAACAGAAGCCTCATAGTGAGGCAGACGTGCTGTTCTGCTGTGATCTTGAGGCAAAATTGGAGAAGGAGAGGCTCATAGTGACTGTTATCACTGCTAGCAAGTTTAAAACTAATAAAATGAGGAACTGGAATAATCCTGTGTCCACTGAGTCTGAGGAGGAGGAGGAAGTGACTACTACAGTACTAATGCTGGCCAGTCCCCCTAAATCACCCCTAGGTATCTTGGAGAAATTAATGTCAAGGGAGGAATAAGAGGGTAATAGTGAGAGCAGGACAGGTCGGCTGCCTGTGCCTTCTATCAAACGTGCTGCCCCTGATGCCACCATTGCTGTGCCTGCTGCCAGATGTGCTGCCCCTGCTGCCACCAGTACTGTGCCTGCTGTCAGATGTGCTGCCACTGCAGCCACCAGTACTGTGCCTGCTGCCATTGCTGAACCTGCTGCCACCAGTGATGAACCTGCTGCCAGTTTGTCTTGTAATACTCAGGAGGGGGAGGAGGAGATGATGATGCCATGTGCAACAGAAGGGGACCCTAAGTCACACTTGCCATCCTCAAGCAGTCCCGCCAGTGCTAGTACTAATACTACTAAGAAGGTCCAGCAGCTTGTTAGTCTTAGGAGTGAAGGAGGGGTAATCATCATATTACTAGTGTCTATGAGGAGGAAGACTCAGGGGCTTAGTCGGTGTTAGTGGTAGTAGTAACAGAAATGGTGAAGCAGCTGGTGGGACTAGCATTAGGGGAGTGGTAGGGAAAGCAGTTTAGAGTGTCCAGACTAATCCTGCATCAGCAAGATCAAACATGCGTTAGAGGACTCTGTACCAAAAAAACATTGGGTGCATATTTTACACATTAAAGTGGGTTCCTTAACGCATCTTAATGTGCAATGCATGGAACTGAATGGGAAAATGTTACTGGTTTTAATAGGTTTCAATGGGTGCTAACTTTAGCACCCAATGTGCATTTTTTTAGCCAGTATTTTTTCATAGCACAGGTAATGGCTTATCATGCTTGCAAAAAAGACGTTGGGCGTTTTTTTTGGTGACAGGTTTAATTGAATTGAGGCCTAATTACTATAAATCAATTGTTCCTTAGGGCTTGAGCCTCTAACAAGCCTAAAGCAAAACTTCCATTCAATATTAAGTTGCCTTGCAATAATTAAGCAGGTGACTAGCTTTGTAATATATATTACCTCTCAAATGTAGATGATTGTAAACAAATCCTTTATTTTAGGAGACTGATGGCCAGGTTAGTGCAGTCTGTGTGCCTGCGCTATCAGTCCCTTCTGGTTACTTTGTGGTAACTGCAATGCTTCTCAATGTAGACTGGGACTGACAGAGCAGGTGCTCAGACAAGATGTCTGCACTGATGCCTGGCTTCCAGTCTCCTAAAATAAAGGATTTCTTTGTAATCTGCTACATTTGAGAGGTAATATATATATATATATATATATATATATATATATATATATATTATAAAGCTAGTCGCTACCTGCTTAATTATTGCAGGGCGACTTTATATTGGATGAAAATTCTGCTTAAAGGCATAGTAATGTTTCATCATTAAAACAGCTCTAATTAATCATCATAGTATTTGGACTTTGGAGAGTGTTATTTCAATTTTGTTGTAGTTCAAGAGAAATTCAATGACAAAGTATCCCCCTCCCGCCCATTTTACTGATGTAGCACTGCTCAGCCAGATCAGAAGGGAGGTGCCCAGTTAGACTGCAGAGAGGGACAATCTTCAATTAAGATAAGGGAAAAACCTGAAAAACGTATCAGGGGGGCAGGGCTTTCATTGTTCTCATAGGAACAAGATTGTCCCCTTCTGTTATCTGTCGGTCTTACAACCAGATTCCACATCTGAGAAGAGATGGCTTACACTAGGTAAAATGGACAGGAGGGTAAACTTTGCTTGCGAATATCTCTCAAACCATAAAGGTTTGAGAGATAAGACTTATATCGTTCTTCATGTTGTTTTAATGCCTACAAAATAAATAAAAGATAAAACAAAGTATTACTATCCCTTTAAGTTCTACAAATCGTTCTCTACAAAATACGCTATCCCGTCAAGTATGAGTCTGTCATGTTACTTATCAATTATTATTTTTTTTAACTGTCACCAGCAATCCCACTGAAAAAGTTTTTTAAGAATTTTCTGTTCAACTGATTATTTCTCCAGACTCCACCAACACAGGGACCCTCAGACCTCTTTATACTAAGCCTGTAAGAAATAAATAAAATTTACTGTGTGTTACGTGTAAATTCAGTCTTCCCATTGATTTCAATGCAGTGAGTTAGCAAAAAAAGTTAAAAAATGCACTTTTCGTGGGAAATTTCCAGCTAGGCAGGAAGCCCCATTTTTCTCCTATTTCTGTGTTGAGGCAAAAACTTTCGCCCATCCTTTAACATGAGGCTGTTAACATGCTGACTATGACAATGATGTTGCCCACAGACTGGCAATATGAGACCCACCATAGAAAGAAGTGCCCAGAAGCCCAGCAACATGGGTTTAAAAAAGACCCATTTAGATCAACTGTTTTTTTTCCTTTATTCCCAATTATACAGATGGTTTGACCCAAAATTGCTCCTCTTTGCTTTTATACCTAATGTTCTATGTTCTCAGGATATGTCTCTTTGAGCACAGGTGGATGAATCAGATATTTAGACTCTTCAGTCCTCTTAATGCCCAAAAGTAGGGATAGGAGAAAGGTTCCACAGTGTTTACGTAAAATATACACAAAAACCACGTTGTCTGCTTTTTCATGTGAAAATCCGCTTTAAAAACAGTGATTAAAATCTTTGCATGTTTAGCCCACTAGCCAAAATTCTTCACCATTTTCTCAATGGATAGAAAGTTTCTGCCCATTGATTTACGTGCTTTTCGCTATAAAAACGAGATGTATTCCAGGAAGTGAAATACAATAGAAGAAGCTACAGTGCGAGAGTGACATTAGGGGACCCATTGTCACATTTCTTATCACCTCCTCCAAACAGCAGTGAGAAGTCTGTAATAGAGCAGCAGCACGGAAGGACGAATGGTGGTGGTGATGATGATGATGGTGGAGAAGTTGGGGTGGAAAAGACATTGATAACAGTTTTAGCCCAAACTGAGAAGGAATTGGAGACAGGGATGGAGATGGGCATCACCACCACCCCCAGCAGCGAGCTTTTGGAATTTGCAGAGTTTACTACTGCTTTAATTCCTGCTGCTGCCAAGTTGCAAGGGCAACAGGGTGTTGAGGAGCAGGCTAGTTTGCCACAGACCACAGTGGACCAGTGGGAATGGAGTCAACACGTGATCTGGGACTAGGACAAGTTCCACTTGCCAGCAGCAGCAATACTCCTGGTCCTAGTTGCAGTGCTTGTTCTGAGGCAGAAGTAGCAGCAGCAGAATCATCATCCTATGCCCAGCCAGTGAAGAAAATATAAAACTGGGTATATATTGTGATTTGGGAGAAATTAATCTTTGTTAGTGGCACAGTGTGGTACTTTATGCTAATTAACTGCTATATTGTGTAAATATTAACACATACTGCACTATGAATGAATCTAGACAGAACCCACAAAATGGGTGCATTTCTAATAGTATAGCGCACAGTAAATTTGGTCCCAAACAAAGTGAATTAAAATAGAGTTCAGGGAATTAGCATGGAATGCCACACTGTGCCACCAAAACATAAACAGTTTTCCATGAACATTTTGACAAAAAATGTTAAAGCTGAGTTTCTTATGTATATTTATGGAAATTGTTATGCACAAAAGGAAAATCCATATAGAATTATTGCAAGAAAAAGTTTACTGCACCTTTAAATCAGACACTGAGTCATCCAACAGGTAACAAAGTCACTTTGTAGCTAGATTTGTAGTTTTCTCTGTCTTTCTCTAAGGAATTTATATACTGGTTACTTAACAGAGAAGTGGCCTAACTGCTCTCCGATCTCACTTTGTGACAAACAATGTCATCAATCATCTGATTCATCTCAGGATTTTTCAGTAAAATTGGGATTTGTACAATTTCTTCATGCTGAGAGTCAGCTCACAAGGGGCATCTTAACTAAAATAACAGCTTAAAAAATTCCTCACTTGATTGACTCGACTGCATGGTGAGGTATTCAGTGGAAAACTTGCTCACTGTGAAATCCCTGATAGAGCAGAGACACATCCTGTTTGTTATTGCAGAGACTGAATGTATCTTAGGCCGTTGTACTAAGATTACAGAACATACTTATATCCTATTTGTTACTTCAGAGTCTGAAAACTCTTTGAGACCAATGAACTGGGGCAATTCCAGGGCAAAACACTTCACCATACAGGACAAGAAAATATCTCCACGCATTTAAGTGGAGCTTTTAACCCCTTGAATTCTAGAGAGATCACCAACAAATTGCTTTACAATGCATTGGAGACCTCTCTGCTATTCTGTGATGAAGCAGAGATATACTAAAAATCTGACCTGTTGTTATGTCCTAAGGATTAATGTTGAGAAATACTGTCTTCGAGCTGTTGTTGGACTTCAGTTCGAGTAATATTTAGTCAGCCAAAGTGGAAATGCTTTGAAAAAGTGTATCGCCTACAAGGGGCTAAGACAGCAAGACTAACAGATGGATACAGAGATGGGTATATAGAAGTATAGACATGTAGATGGATGTTTGGATGGATAGATTGATAGTAATATAGATAGTCGTTTAGACAGACAGAATAAGTAATTATATTATTAACATTCTGACATCAGCTTAGAATGCTGGTGATACTGAACTTGAGTCCTCAGTAAACACAAATATAAGCATATCGCCAATTAACTAAAATTTGATCACTGTCATTGACCAGCACAAGGATTACCAGACTGTAATCAACAGGGATGTCCCAAAATTATGACCTGTTATTATGTCCTGAGCACTAATGTTGAGAAATACTGTCTTAGAGTGTGAACCTGAAGCCTTGGAGCTGTTCAGTTGAACTTCAACTTCAGTAATATTTTATTCAGTCAAAATGGAAATGCTTTGAGGAAGTCTATAGCCTGCAAGGGTGTTTATTAATATTAATTGAGCATTTTTCTTTTAGAAAAGGAGACAGAATATGTTCTCATTTCAATCACTACTAGTAAATTGCTTTATATAATATGTGTGTGTGTGTGTGTTTATATATATATATATATATATATATATATATATATATATATATATATATATATACATCAATCAAACAAAAATGAAATCCTGACTCCAAAGTTTCCATATGCAATTCTGGGAGTGCATTGTAAGCTTTAGATTCTTTGCTGGAGACAAGTTTTCACATTGGTTTCAAACTTGTAGATGCACATTCAAATGAATTATACAGTTGTCATCTGTACAGTAGAGACAGAGAGATCAGAGGCGTAACTAGAAGCCACGGGGCCCTGGTGCAAGAATTGCCATGGGCCCCCCTCTGATCTCATTGGCCCCCCTCAACCACATTGAGGGGCAATGTAGAGGTGGCCAATCTCCACAATGCCCCTTCCACAATGCCCCTCATTCTCCACATTGCCCCTTCATCTCCACAATGCCCCCTCCACAATGCCCCTTCCACACTGCCCCTCAATCTCCACATTGCCCCTTCAAAAATGCCCCCATCACAATGCCCCTCATTCTCCACATTGCCCCTTCATCTCCACAATGCCCCCTCCACAATGCCCCTTCCACATTGCCCCTCATTCTCCACAATGCCCCTTCCATACTGCCCCTCAATCTCCACATTGCCCCTTCAAAAATGCCCCCATCACAATGCCCCTCATTCTCCACATTGCCCCCATCTACACATTGCCCCTACTGACCCCCCCCCCACCTCGAGTCCCTGGTGATCTCGCGGTGTGCCGAATGAGGCACAGACCTCTGGAACCAAACTCCCGGGCGGTTGTTAGTAATGCAGAGATGCAGAGCGCTGGGAGATTATGTCATCTCCCAGCACTCTGCATTATTAAAGCGCCAGCCGCCGGGAGATCAGCTGTTCTGCAGGTGCGTCTGGGCCCCTGAGAGTGACGGGCCCGGTCGCAGGTGCAACCCCTGCGACCCCTATTGTTACGCCACTGAGAGAGATTTTTGTTACTCTTTTACTCACTATATTGATTATCAGGCATGCCAATACAGCTATGGACTACGTAGTGGACATTAGCTTATATGGTTAATGACTTATTTTTCATTGGTGTAATTATACCCTGGTTATTAAATAAGAAAATGTTTATTCCATTATAATCTTTTTTTGGGTTTTTTATCTTTGTTTATGTGTTCACCCTTAATTATGCAGTCTGTCTTCCACGCCTCCCAGAGAAACATTAAGCAGTTATTATGAGAATGAATCTCTTTAAACAAGGAACTTTTAATTTATTAGAAAAGATAATGAATCTTTAGTAAAACATGCACATTGTTACAAAACATTAGCTCATATAATTAACATTGTAAACAATTTAGATAATTTTACTCAATTACATTTAATGGTTAAAGGAACACCAACACAGAAAAAAAAGTTATATAACTTTAAATAGCCCATACTTCCAGCTAATTTATGTAAAAATGAATATTTCATGTGTTACATCCCTAAAGTCTAATATTAAACTTGTTTTTAAGGCACGTTCAAATTGACCTGTTCAGAGTGCATACAGTGCTGTTTGTATTACGAAATAAAAGCTAAACATCTTTCACTCGATTGGAAGACTGTCCATTTTTCCCATATTTAGAAAGGTTGTTTTCTTGTCTAAGCCCATTTATAGATAATCCTGGACATTCAATGTGATCCCTGGAGACCTGAAAAAGGTAGGAATCTCTGCTTCCTCAGATTATATATATAATACAACTTTTTGGAAAGAATGATCCATGGAATAGCCTCCTCACAGAAGTGGCATGGGACTAAACAGAAAATGAATTTAAGAACTTTTGGGATAGATATATGCCTGTGCTAAGTATTAACTCCTTAAAGACCAGGGACATATATGTGCATTATGGGGAGAACGTGCCTAAAGGACCCATGACATACATGTATATCTTGGACCCCTGAATTCCAGTACGAGAAAAAAATGCTCCATGGTCCTTAAAGGAGCAGTAAACTTTTTTTTATGAAAACACATATTTTATAGAGCTTTTCCTGCCGAATAAAACAAGGGCACTCCCACCACTGTCAGTTGTTTTATTCAAAAATTATAGCAGTTTAAATAATCAGGAAGTGAATTTACTGTGTTTACTTCCTGATAGTTCTAACTGACAGGAAGTGACAGGCAGTTTCTGTCACATTCTATGGAGAACTGTTATGTCTCTGACTTTTCTGACTTTCATCTCCATTAGAATTTAACAGGAAATCTAATTAGAATTTGACCACTAGAGGGCACTGGTAGTGTAAAAAAACATGGGTTTAAACTGTAATAACTCTGGAAATATAAATCTCTCGGCAGTGGGAGTACCCTTATTTTACTCAATAGGAAAATCCCTACAATATATATTTTTTCATAAAAAAAGTTTACTGCTCCTTTAAAGGGATTCCTTAATGTCTAAAATAAAGTAGATCGCCAAGTCTTCATTATGGTAAGCATAACACATTGCGCTATGTTTAATTACTTACATTGCTATAGTTTTAAAGATATTCCGTGTAAAAAGATCACCCTCCTACCCCTTCTGGCTGCATCATACTCATCCTTGAGTGGTCCAGATGGAGAGCGGTGAGGGACAAACTGCAGTAAGCAAAGTTTGAAGAAATAAGAAAAACATAGCAATTGGAAAAGTAATAAACTGGAGAAGTTATCTGCACTTTATCACCTGTTTATCACAGCTTAGTGAATTTCTCCATTGAGATTGATTATTACACACCCATAATTCAGAATGTGGATATGGCCAGCATAGCTAAGATACCCATCAAAATTTGGCAGTCTAGGCAGTTGCCTACTCTACTTATTATTAAATCTAGACCTAATATAGACCGAGTCACTGGATAGGTGTGTCATGTGGAGTAACATTGAGAAACACTGTATTTGGACAATATTGTGATATGTACTGTTCCATGTTAACCCTTTAAGGACCATAGGCATATGTAGTACATTCTGAAGCAACACACTGTGCACGCCTCTGGCTCTTAACACTCTGAGTGTCACAAAGCTATCCAATTCATTGCATTGCAATGCATTGGATCTCACTCTGGCAATTAAAGTGTTAAGAGTAAGATTAAATCAGGTCTGTTTTTATATTTGTCCTCTCGTCTCCTATTCACAGAAGAATAATAAATAAAACAGTATTAAAGGGATAGTAATGTTTCACAATAAAAGCAGCTCCAGTTAATCTTCATAGTATTTGAGCCATGAAGAGTGTTATTTCAATTCTGTCTGAGTTGTAGTTCAAGAGTAATTGAATGATAAAATATCCCCCTCCCACCCCTTCTACTGATGTAACACTGCTCACCTCAGAGCAGCAAGGTGGATTGCAGAGAGGGACTATCTTCAGTGAGCATAAGGAAAAACCTGAAAAACCTGTCAAGTGGGACAGGGCTTTCCTTATGCTCACAGTAAGTTTGTCTCTTGCTGTGACCTGGCCAGTCAAGAGACCAGATTTCACATGTGAGGGGACATCACTTACACTAGGTAAAAGGGGTGGGAGGGGGATAATTTATCATTCAATTACTCTTGAAGTACAACTCTGACTGTATTGAAATAACACTCTCCATGGCCCAAATACTATGAACATTAATTGGATCTGCCTTTATTGTGAAACATTACTATCACTTTAAAGGACAAGTAAACTTTTTTTATGATAAACTTTATTATCCAACTTTTCTTTCTGAGTAAAACAAGGTAATCCTGCTACTGACAGTTGTTTGATTGAAAAATTATAATAGTTCAAAGTGTCAAAAAGTGATGGATCTGTTACTATCACATTATTTACAGAATTGCAGTCAGTGACTCACCTCTCCCATTGGATGCAACAATTTAACTGTATAAACACCAGGGGAACTGTAAAAACTTTGGAACCATACATCTCCTAACAGTGAGAGCACTTTTCCTTAACCCTTTCAGTCCTAATGAGGTATGCAGCTCATTGTGTTAGAATGCATTGGATGCCTCTTTGGCACTCAAAGGGTTAACTCAGCTAGAAAAGTTCTAGATTTTTTTTTACCCTTCTTTCTTTGGTATGGTAACTGGCAGAGTTCTTACTCTTCAATCTCAGCTGCTCAGATCATACACACTCACCTTAATTCATGCTGTTCCTGCAAAACTATTTAAAAGATAGTAATACTTAATATGTAAAAATATATATATTGTAGAGTTTATCCCCCTGAATAAAACAAGAGTACACCCGCTGCTGAAAGGTGTTCTTTTCAATAGTTATTACAACTCAAAGATGAATTTTTAGGAGCAATATCACAGTGGCCTGAAATTGTACAGTGGCACTGTTGCTACTCCATCGTATGGTCAGCTCTGGTCCACGGACCATAAATCTCCATAGGATGATGTAGCAACAGCGCCACTGTACAATTTCAGGCCACTGTGATATTGCACCTAAAAACTTCAACTTTGAGCTGCAATAACTATTGAATAAAACACCTTTTAATCCGTGGGAGTACTCTTGTTTTACTCAGGGGGATAAACTCTACAATATATATATTTTTACATATTAAGTATTACTATCCCTTGAAAAGGGCCTGCCCAATTAGTGGGATGATATTATAAAGACAAGGGCAGAAGGATGACAAAGGCAAATTCATTTAGAGGTTACAGAGAAATTTACTTGATGTTGAAAATACAAAAAAAACTAGTTATAAAAGGTTAGCGAGGCCACTTAGAAGAGTCAGGAATAAGCTCCTCAATGCTGTATTTAACTCTCTGAGTGGCAGAGAGTTATCCAACATATTGCAACACAATGAGTCGGATGCCTCTCTGGTACTCAGAGAATTAATAAGAAATGTTTATAACTGGGTGGAAGATATATATTTTTTGTTATAAGCTAAGGCATTGTTAGCAGTCTTTGGTACTGCAGCTGATGTGGACTAGTACAAATCCCATCATCCTCAACCAGCTGTTGGTGATGATGAAAGTTGAAGGCAAAAGATGCCAACCCCAGAGAGAATGGTATCTTAGTGTTACAAAAAATGGCTAGAATGGAGGGGGGGGGATATGTTCAGAACTAAATTAAACTGATATGTAAATCCATCCCTGATATGTCAGTCCATCCCAAGGTCAATTAATTATATGTTGAAAGTGTAATCATCATGTCTACAGTCTGGCTCAGAGAATTGGCAACTTTACAATCAATTTAAATACTGCTGATTACGTATATCATTATCCAAAGAGTTTTTTTTATAGCTTGTGGCCTAATAGCATCAGGCAAATGTTCTTTTTACTCAGCTAATGCTTAAGGGTCATTAAGGGTAATAATCTCAGGCTTTACCAGTGTGCGAGACAAGAAGCCCTAACAAGCAGTGATACTGAATCTTTTATTTACTGCATCTCTAGCAGAATACATAACATGCACCGAACCTCTCAGACTAACACTTGATTATTTTGGGATATAATGATCTCATTATTCCTGCGTGTCATCTGTTGTGTTGCTCTGTTACTTCAGTTTATTGTGGGAACAAACACAGCACTGTGCAGATTGGTCCTGTTGCATAATTATTGTACTGTACTTTCATGCATATTACCACCATCATCAGTTGATCATCAGTGATCGATTGTACTTCCCTGCCTTGCATATGGTGAAAAACTGTGCAATTTAAATACACCTATTGGAGAAAAGGGTGTTTGTCTAGTGTACAAGAAATGCTCCCATTTCCTTGCAAATGTATCTGCCACTTGATAAACGCCTCCCATAATAGTGGTTATTCATTTGTTTAACAGAAAGAATTATGCTTTCTGTAGATTCTTTTACTACAGGATTTCATTTTGCTGCTTCAGTGGAAAACCTCAATCCAAAATCTGGCCAATTACATTACAGCCGAGTTTCCCCCCAAAAAAATTAGATTTCCCACCAAATGCCACAATAGTGAATCCCCATATATTTCCCATGCTTTATTTTCATTTGCTGTACACTTTGTTTAGAATTTGTTGTTATATTTTCAGTGGTTGTGCCCACAGAACCCACTAACAGACCAGCAATTAAGTATGTACCAGCATTAACACAGCCAATCAGAGTCTCAGTCATTGTGATTGATACACCTGTGCTCAAGCTGGAAAATCATCCTGGCCTGTTTATAGAACATGTGGCACAGGGTGAAAATCACTGCTCTGTGGTACAGTTGTTTTGACACAAATACATAACTTGAGAAAGAAAATGTCTTTATTCCTTCTTACAAAGTATCAACAGCTCATCCCCTGCCCCCATCAGCATGGCCTTCTCCAATGTGTCTGCCCCTGGAGATTTCTGAATCACTGAGCCTCCAGTGTTGGAAGAGATCACAGCAACTGTCAGTGCTTTGCTTGTATCCAGCCCAGCGCGTCCACAGAGCCAGTGGTCTGCTGATCGATCTCCTGCTGAGTTGGTCACTCTGCCTCCTCTGCTCAACCCTTGCCTTGCTTGGACTGTGTAGGACCTTGGCCTGCCTATTTGACACTGCATCTTGAGTTGCCTGCACTGACCACTGGTTTGGACATCACTCTGCATCTTGAGCTGCCTGCCCAGACCACTGGCTTGGACATCACTCTGCATCTTGAGTTGCCTACCCTGACCCCTGGCTTGTAATTCTAGAAGTCATAGAGGACCCCAACAAAGAAGTCCTATGTAATGAGACACACAACTCAGAATATAACAGTATATCAAAAAAGTTTTATTACATCAATATTACAATATATTATTTGTAATGAAAGACTCACATTTACAACATAAGAAAAAACACACAAATCCCAGAGGGGGACTTAAATATATCCAAAATTAGACCCCTAAATAAATCGGTCTCAATACAAAAATACCAAGGACAAAAGGGGTCACTAATTATAAAGTGCTATAAAACCTAAGTAAGAGGTCTGGAAGATGGAAAACCCATATTATCCTATCCTGTGTAAAAACACCTCTAAAAATACAATACAGTGATCAAAAAATAACCACCACACAAAGAATACAACCAGTGCAAAACACCAAATAAATACTAACACATATTAGTTAAATATAGTGTATAACAAAATAAGTTTACCAAGAGATAAGTACTCCAATCTCCAGACCTCAGACCAAGGCAAGGCAGTCACCCCTCCCGGAAAAGCCACATATCCCGATGCATATCGCCGCAAGGCTGCCCCTGACGAAGCCTTGCGGCGATACGCGTCAGCATATGTGGCATTTCGCCAAGCAATGGACATGCTTTATGAATACCCCTTTCTGAGGCCCTCCTCCCAGTCCACTCTGAGACGTTTGAGCCAAGGCCGTCGGCCCGTGGAAGATTACGTTACTGAATTCCAACGCCTGTCTATCTAGACAGGTTAGAATGAGACGACTCTGCTCGACCAGTACCATTTGGGTCTATCTGAGGACTTAAAGGATGAGCTAGCACATGTGGGTGTTCCGTTGGTTCTGGAAGACCTTATTTCTCTGTCAATTCAGAGAGACCACCATTTGCGTAAAAGCCATTGGGAGCGTTTGAGTGTTGTGGGTCATTCTCTGTCCCCTGGGCTGTCAGTTACCCCGCCACCTCATGAGGGACCTCCAGACCAACCCATGCACCTTACACTCTCTGTCTGCTTGAAGTAAAATGAGAAGTCCCACATCCTACTAAAGTGGATTCTAAGATTAGTAGATGTTTCTGATCTTGGCACTCGGCTGCAAGTTCCTACCAGACCCCGGACACAGCCTCTCAGTATCCCGATGGCCGACAGACTAGATAGCCAAACCGCCTCTCCGGGGGTTTGGTGATATGACTCCCAGCTAGCCAATGCCTAGCAAAGGATGTTGGGAGTCATACCCCACAGCAGCTGGAGGCCCAAAACTGATTCCCTCATGGCCTATGAATTGGACATTTGTATTAACAGCCCAGTACAGGGTATAGTCAGGAATAAGCTTTCTAGATCTTGTAGCAAACAACTTCCATCATCCCCATATAATCAATGACTAGCTGGGAGTCATGGTACAAACAGGTGAAGAGCCTACAATTTAATATGCCCTGACTTAAGAAATAACTATATCAACTAAGGGCCCAATATAGGCTGCAGTCAGTTGTGTCCTTTCCAGCTGTTGAGGCAGTCAGTGACTAGTAGCATCAACAGATTCAGGGCTCTTGGGTGAACACACCCTCACTTAAGAATTGACCATGTGTACTAAGGGCCCAATACACTGCATGGTGTATCATACACTTTCCAACAGTTGTGGCATATAAATCCAAGCATTCCCTAATAGCCAATGGCTAGTTGATAGATGTGGTCATCAACAGCTGTGTAACCCAAGGCTGAATTCACACTGACTAAGTAATTAGCAACATGTACCAAAGGCCTAATACAAGGTGTAATCCCTCTGTTGTGACAAATGACTCCAACCTAGCCATTGTCTATTAGGGAAAGCTAGTAGATTTAGGCCCCATCAGGTGTGAAACCCAAGACTGATTCTCCCCTGACTTTGGAATAGTATTTTTGCCCGATTCTTAAGTTAGGGTGTATTCAATGTGGGCTCTCTGTCTCCATCTGTTGGTGCCATGACTTCCAGCTAGTCATTGACTATTAGGTGATGCTGTGACTTATATGTCACAGCAGTTGTAGAGCAAACGTCAAGGGCAGATGAATGATTTAATAAATATAAAGAATGCAATAGAACCTGCAAACAAGTAATTAGGCTGGCCAAACTTGAAAATGAGAAAAGTAGTAAGAAAGAGAACAAGAAATATTTCTACAATATATAAATTGCAAAAAAAATGTTTTATGTATATATACAAAGGGGGAGAGCTCTGAACCGACATATTATAGACATATGAGTTTGACATCCATAGTGGGTAAGATATAAAAGATGTTATTAGTCTATAAGATTCATGACTATGTGGTGACCAAGCATATTATTAGTAGGAGTAAGCATAGTTTTATGAAGATCATGTTACATTCATTTGCCTCTATTCTATGAAAGTATAAATAGTAATTTTGACAAAGGTATTGCTGTTTATTATGGCCTTTGATACTGTGCCTCACTACAGGTTACTGCATCAATTACAAGGCTTTGGCCTGAGAGGTGATATCTATACATGGACAGAGAAATGGTTAAATTATAGAATGCAGAAAGTTGCTGTAATTCAAACTTTTGCAAGTCACTCCAAGGTAAGTGGGGTGGCATAAGGTTCAGTCCTAGGACCAATGATCTTTAATTTATTTATTAATGATGTTGCAGTGGGTATTAAAAAAAAAAAATGTCTCTAAACTGCAAGGAAATCCATACAGTGGAAGATAGTTTTTCTCTGCATAAACTTTTGGATAAATGTAATGAATTAGCAGGAAGGTGGCATATGAGGTTTAATATAGAGAAATGCAATGTTTTGCATTTGGGTTGCAGAAACAACCATGATATTAACAATCCATCCATCCACATATCTATCTATTTATATACAGTATATTTGTATATACACTAAATGGAAAATTACTTGGGGACTGCTTATGTCACGGTTACCCAGAGAAGTTCAGGAGTCAGTACGGTTTAGTTAATGCAGTTTATTAACAAATGACATAAAGAGGATATATACAATATATACAATAGGAATAAGCACAGGGTAATAGCCAGCAGCCTGCTACCAGAAATAATAGGTTGAAATGCTATACCACTGTGCTGGAGACTAGGCCTTAGCCACTGGAAGTCTCAGCTGGAACCAGGAACAGGAACTGAAACAGGAACCCAGGATCTTGATCCAATGAGGAATGAGGTCTGACTCAGACAGCAGTCAGAAGGAAATATCACTGACTCACACCTGGAGCCAGTACGGGTGAATACTGACTCACGCCTGCAGTCAGCTATGCAAGTCCACCAGAGCCCCAGCCCCGCACTATATTGGGTGTCTGATCACCAGGGGAAAAGACAAAAGAATAGTCAGACAGAGCCACACGTCAGCACCAGAGGGGGTAGTCAGACAAGCTGGGTCATACACAGTTCAATTAGCCAGTCAGAGCCACAAGTCTGCACCAGATTGGATGTCCACTATTAGGGGTTAGGCAAAAGAATAGTCAGACAGAGCCACAGGTCTGCACTAGAATGGATGGAAGACTAGCCAGGTCATACATGGAGCCCAAGGTAACAGAACTGCTATGAACAACAACGAAAGGGCAACTGAGTCAGGCCTCAGTCTGCCCTTTAAACCCCTCCTCAGGAAGTAGGAGGAGCAACTCAGGGGGAGGAAGTAGGAAGTTGGTAGGAGGAGACTACAGGAAGCAAACAGATAAAACAGAGACCTGCAGCATGCTTGAAGCCTCGCGTCTGCAGATGGTGCTGAAGTCAAGGTAAGCTGTAACAGCTTGTTATGGAAAGATTTAGTAGTACTGGTAGCTAATAGACATTACAGTAGTGTGCAGGGTCACAGCTGCTGCAAGAGCCAATAGGATACTATCTTGTATAAAAAGTTGTATAGATTTGCAAGACTGGAATATAATTGTACCTCTATATAAATCTTTGAAAAAATTTCATCTAGAATATGGAGTAAAGTTTTGGGCTTCACTTTTCAAAAAAATATATTATTGAACTGGAAAAAAGTGCAGAGACATGCAACAAAACTGATAATGTGACTGGTGGATCTGAGTTATTTAGAGACGCCAAACTGGATTTGTTTTACAATAGACATCTAAGGGATGATATGATTATCATTTATAAATATATTCAAGGTCAATACATATAACTCTCTGAGGGGCTGTTTACTCAAAAGGCTGAACAAAAAAGCAAGAGTTCATATATTAAGACTACAGGAAAGGTGATTCTGAGTAAAACAAAGGCACATCCTTTGTACAGTAAGGGCAGAAAGAGTGTGGAATTCTTTTCATCAGGAAACTGGTTTTGAAGATACTGTAAATATGTTGGATGACTTTCTAGAGAACAATATTAAGAATTATGACAGCTGGTTTCAAACTTCATGCAGTGTTGATCCTGGGAGATGTCCAGTTGTCTTCAGGAAGGATTTTTTTTACAAACTTAGGACTTAAATGGCTTAATCCTTTGAGTGCTAGAGAGGTATTCAATGCATTGCAACATGGGTTTTTGCCTTCTGTTTTATCAACAGGGGTGATATGGCATGTGGTGAACTTGATAGACATGTCTTTTTTAAGCCTCATCAACTAGCCATTGACAATTAGGGCATGCTGAAAGTTGTTTTCCACAAAAATGGAAAACTCCCAGCTGACTATGCCCTATTGGGACCTTAGTACATATGGTCATTAACCCTCCAACTCCTCTTAATTTTTATTTATTTATTTATTTATTTAGAAAATGTTTTACCAGGAAGAATACATTGATATTTCTCTAGTTTTCAAGTATGTCCTGGATAGTTTTCAGTAAAGGGTTACATATTTACACAAACTGAGAAACATTAGATATTACATATTATTATATTATTATTATACACATATAAATATACATAGATACATATACAATATTAGAATTATATACAGTTACACCCTGGGAAGATCGCTTCAGTATACATGCTGCACAATGAAATGTGTAACTATAGCAACACAGACTACAACAAACTATATACATTCTCTCTCAGTTTTCTGTCAGCTAAAACTCTACCTCACAGCACAGAGGAAACTCCAGGTTTTTATTATACTGGGATAGGAATTGGGAATTTTGTCCATCCCCACTTTTGAAAATGTGCTTATAGAAACCTCTGGGTCTAGGATAGGAACAGGCACTGAATCCAAAAGCATTTCTTAGAGTACTTATAACTAATGTTATCATCACATCCTTAATCAACATCTAACTTTGAAGAGGATATACTAAGGATAAATGGAGCAATTGTTTTAACATATGAACTGGTACAACTCAAATGTGAAATATCCCCATTCATTTAAATGTGGCTTTTAAGCCTTTGAATGATAGAGAGGTCTTGTTACGGTTTTATGTACACTCAGAAGCGGAAGGTTTTGGTAAAACACAGTTTTATTAGCACACACAGAATAACAGTAACCCTCGCGGGTCCAGCATACAGATGAATATAAAACTGACACAGGACCTGTTACAAAGATATGATTAACCCACACAGGTCCAGTATGTAAGAACAATATACAATACTGACACAGGTCAGGTACAGTTCTTATGATACAGTGTGAATATGGCAGAATGATACTATAGGCCATGAACAACGGATAGGCCCTAATAGTGGAGGCCCACAGTACACTCTCTACGCAGAGAGTGACAATAACGACTGTAATCACAGAGGAGCAAGTGAAGCCAGGATATGCGACTGGCTACTCGGCACCAGAGGAAGGCAGCAACCAGAGATATTGTGAATGCCAAACTGGGACTGCAATGTTTCCTGACCCGGATGGTGCAGAGTAACGTCAAACTGAGACAGCAATGGATAATGGCCCAAGTGCATGGCACCGTAAGGAGCAACGGAACGCCATACTGAGACTACCGTGGATATTGATCCAAGTGCACTGCACCGCACCGCAAGGGGTTAACGACGCTCTGGTCTGAGGCAACTGCTAGTTGTAAAGATAGCCTGAAGCGTCCAACAGTAACCCAACCTCAGGGAAAGCAGTAAACAGACCAAGCGACTGTGGTGTAACAGGAACACTCTACCGGAGTGGGAGTGAATAGGCACTATGGAGAGAACGGGTCACTGATAGGATTATCTGCACAGTAACTGAGGCAACCAGAGGTCTGGTACAGATCAAAAGAGAGCGTGTGTGTAACTCTGGCCACACAGCAGGTGCTGGACGTCCTCCAAGCCGGAACAGTATATGGAGCAGGAACTTCAGCTAAACCGGGTCGGTACACTGAACAGGACTTCAGCCAAGCCGGGTCGGTACGCGGGGCAGGAACATCAGCCAATCCGGGTCGGTACACTGAGCAGGAACGTCAGTCAAGCCGGGTTGGTACACGGAGCAGGAACATCAGCCAAGCCGGGTCAATACACAGAGCAGGAATGTCAGCCAATCCGGGTCGGTACACAGAGCAGGAATGTAATCAGGCAGAATAGTCAGGCAGTCCGGTTCATATACTGATATCATACAAAAATAATGGAACAAGAGCTAGGCAACGGAAACACCACAAAAGTGACAGCACTGAGTATTTAAAGCCTGTCACTGGAAGGAGCAAAACATTGTAGCCAATAAAAGGTATCAGGAAGTAACGTGTCAAAATGTCGCCCGTATAGCACAGGCACCGTGATAGGTCTCCAGTGCATTTCAAAGTAATGCATCGGCAACCTCTTTTTTTGTGAATGGCTTTTACCAGGTAAATATATTGAGATTGTCTCTTGTTTTCAAGTATGTCCTGGACTCATTTTATGTAACTCAGAGAAGTGAAAGACTGAGCTGACCTTGCTGAGACTAGAACCTGCAGCCTTGAACAAATTCTACAGCTGGCGCATTAACCAACTGAGCTATCTCATCTCCCTAGCATTCAAGGTATTAAAGGGATAGTAATCCCCCCCAACAACTGGACGCCAAAATACAGCAATCATACAAACATACTGAACGCACTTGTCCCATCTCTCAAACCTTTATGGTTTGAGAGATGTAAGGCAAGACAGTCCTCCGGTCCCTCCCCCTTCTGCCTTATGAGCTGTAAAGCTGTCAGAGGCAGAATCCGGTCGGCCGACTTTCGGCGGTTCTGCAGTAGCTCTGACATCTAGATATCTCTGTATAATTACTTCATAGGAATGGTCTACAACATGTGCTTGCAAGCCAGGCACATGTTTTAGACCATACCCATGAAGTAATAATACGGAGATATCTAGATGACAGCGCTCCCGCCTGGTGCTGGAAGCCGAATCTCATGACGTCCGCTATACAGCGGACGTATGAGAAGGGGGAGAGACTGGAGGACTGTCTTGCCTTACATCTCTCAAACCATAAAGGTTTGAGAGATAGGACTAAGTGTGTTCAGTATGTTTGTATGATTGCTGTATTTTGGCGTCAAGTTGTTGGGGGGGTTACTATCCCTTTAAAATGCATTTTTTAATCAATTGGAATGTTTATATGTCTACTACAGTTTGGTTGGTTTGTACCAGGATTGAGCCAGTTAATCTTTGTACATCAGCCTGGATGTTGGAAGTTTCTAACCCCTCAATAAACATCTTTAAAATGTTACATGCTGAATGCTAACTTGACATCTTAAATCCATCAGGCAGTATTTGATGCTGCAGTCACCTGGGAAATTCTTTGGTTTGTCATTTTATGGGTCATTAGATTCTCTGAAAAAAATACCCTTTAGCTGTTTCTCGGATGCTGCACAATTATTGTTGTCCAGTGCCAGATCACCTGTGTTACCTGCCAATTCTGGGAAAGCTGGCCAAATTTCTTAACAATCTTTGCCAAAATGAGAACCATTTGCTTTAAATCCTAAAAGAACAGTTCATGATTCGATAATCGGAAATCTAACTACCAGACATGCATACATATGCCTCAAGAATAATTTAGCAGAGTATATTCCAATGTCCTCTGTTAACCTCTTTTATACTAGACATTAGTATAATATACTGTGAGCCCAAGGAAGAAATAGAGCAATTTTATTGCAAATCAAATGTTCCATAAGGAAAAAACAAAAACTAATATTAATGAGACTGCAATGGCACCAAACATGTTAAACATGTTTCAAAAATACATTAAAATACAACACTTATTCTGAAGGGTAAGATCAAGGCACACAGGATATTTACCACTTGCTAAGAAGGTTGAAACAGAACTCCAAGGTCTTACTCATTTAAGTAGTAGATAATGGGTATATATATTCACAAGCATTTGATGCTGTTGTGGTCAGGTCATATTGACCTAAGTCAGTAATGCCCTTGAGGCCTGTGTGCGCAACCAGAATTTGGTGAGGGTACGTTGATACAGCCTGTAATAATATATTATGTTGCAGATCTATCCTTTTACTAGATTACAGCAAGAGATGATCATTTATTTCCATGTAAGACATAAAGGGCTTGATTTAAAGAAGTATGACGCCAAATAAAAACAAAAACAAAAAAAACACTCAACGGCAGTTTTTCAAGCACTGTAAGGAATTCAAAGAATTGTGCTATGAAGAACTGCCGGCAAAAAATGAGCATATCAGCCTCTAAATTTAGTGTCCGTTTCCCACCATTAAACATAGTACATATGCTCTACACTGCAATTCAAAAGACTGCGTGCTAAGATGCTAAGGGACCCACTTTAACGTGGAAAATTCTAGACCCAGTTTTTTTGGGCATAGAATCCCTTAGCACATTTTTAAACAATCAATAAAGGAACTGCATGTGAAAACATAGTTAAAAATAAAACTAAGTCCCCAGTGGATGTATTGATATGTAGCCCTAAGCCACATATCAATACATCCAAAGTACACCCAAAATGTGTCCAAAGTTAGTGGAATTAACCCTCTGAGTGCCAGTGGGGTAAAATTATTCCACTGGCACTCATAGGATTGACCTAAGTTACAAAGCAACAGCCCCTGCAGAGTAACACTTATCAGTAATCCTGATGTCCAGCAAGGTCTTCAGCACCCTGGTCATCTACTGTCTGTCTTCTTTTGTCTATATTCTTTCTTCTCTCTTCTTTCTTCTGTCTTCTTTTCATTAAACCTGTAAAATCAAAAATAATTTGCATATACATAGTTTAACCCCTTGAGTGCCAGAGGGGTACGCAACAAATTGGAGCAACGCGTTGCATACCTCTATGGGGCTCAAAGGGTTAAGATATGCATAGATGTGCGGATCAATAATGTAAGACATGGCCAAAGTTCCCAAGAGCAGTCCCCATTAAATATATGTCCATCATTTTCCGATACCAGCCCGCTATTGGTGGTGGTGGAGAAATGCAGGAGGAGCATCACCCAGTATCTTATGCGATGCCCGTTCCATTTTGATGGAATTTAAACAGAGACTGCTTTTATATATGGGCAGTCTTGGTTCAAATTCCCTCACAGCCATTGGCTAGGATGTGTGCTTATGTGCCTCCCAGCCAATCAGCTTTGAGCAGGTTCCTCCAATCCTCTACTCTAAGCTGATTGGCTGGGAGGTGTGTGAGGTACTGGGGGTGCTCATTATGCATTTCTCCGCAGCCACCGTCACCAATGGCGGAGAAAGGGAAAATAGTATGCATTTTTATTTGGGTAACTTTTCACAGGTATCCGAAAATACAGACCTTTGGCCACAAGACCTTTTCTGTGGCCTAATGTCCATTGTGCTTTCAATTGGTAGGGCCATTGAATACCAACTTATTTTTTATTTTATTCTGTCAGTCGGCAGTCTATTTGGCCCTACTGGCTGTTTTACCTGACTCTTTTAAATCGAGGCCAAAATGTTTTAGTAATTTGTCTGTATTGTAACTCATTAATGCTCTAGAGGATGTCAGTGCATTGAAAGTAACTCCACCCATTTACACAACCCCACCTATCAATTGAGACACCACCTTAGCCTATACCACTTTTGCCTGGCTTATAACATACAAGCACAAAATGAGAAAGGTCTGCAATATGTTGGTTCGCAATGTGTTGGAAATTTCACTAGCATACAACTGATTATTCCTTTGAGTGTCAGAGAGCAATGCAACTGATTGTTTTTAATGTGTTGGATACCTCAATGGCAGTGAATGGATTAAGTAAGGATTAGCAAAGGATTATGTAACCTGAAAAATAAACTGACCACTAGCCACCATAAAGCAGGAGTGGAAGTCTGGTGCAGAGATATTGGGATTGCTCAGAATGTAACCACATCACAAATCGTTGGTGTGGCCAGCAAGACTTGGACCTCAGCTTCCTACTCTGCCTAATATGAAATCCACACCTAAGTAATTTATCCCAGGGGCAGGCAAGTTTTTTCTCTGCAGCCATTTCAGTTTACCACTACCATCATTGCCTACCCCTGACATAGCCTGTGTTACCCTATACAATATTGCTTAGTTAAGACCTGTGAGTGCCCACCATGCTATTGATTTTAAAGTAATTGCTCATTTTCCCTTCGTCACTCCTTCTCTCTCCATGTTCTTCCTTCCTGCTGCTTTTCTATCCATCTTCTTCCTTCATCCTTTTTCTTCATCCCTACAGCATCTTCCTCCAATCTTCCCTCGTAATCCTCTTCTCCTCTGCCTCCAGGGTTTTTCCCATTACCCCTCTCTCCCTCAAGCTTCTTCCTCCATCTCTTTGTCATCCCTCAATCTTCTTTCTCCCTTCTTATTTATATTCTTAACTCTTATTAGCCTCTAAGGGATAAATATTGAAATATGCCAGCACGGCTCCATGGCATTAAAGTCCAGTGACAGTGGATGCACTTCCTTGTATGGACTAAAGTGTATGATTCCTGTAGTACATGGCTGTTTTTTTTTTACCAGGAAAAATACATTGAGATTGTCTCTCATTTTCAATAATGTTCTGTACTCATTTTATTTACCTCAGAAGGGTAAAAGGCTGAGCTGGCCTTTCCCAGACTAGAACCTGCAACCTTGCAGCTTAAACACATTATACAGCTGGTGCATTAGCCAACTGAGCCATCCCACTGGCCTTTTGACCAGTGAGCCAGATGTGGCCTGTCTGACCTCAGGGTGAAGCCTACCTGATATTTTTAACAAAACACTTTTTATCTAATTAGTTAATACACATGAACTAGTATGCTATCAGGCTATAGAACAATTTGATAATAGTTATATGCTTTATTATATAAAGACCCTTCCTGATGTCCGCAGCTACTGATCACCCCGCCAATTACTGGGTAGGAGTGGGAGCTGGGTAGGAGTGGGTGGGATAAAGAAACCCTCTAATGTCAATGAGGGAGGCTTTCCCTCATTGACATGTTTGGTTTTGCCGATCCCTTCCACTCCTACCCAGTTTTAACAGGTAGAATAGAAGCAGGGGAGCTCTCTTGCTCCCCTTCTTCACCTCTATTGATCTCCCAGCTGAATCGGCCTGGAGATCAGTACTTGGGGGCCATCAGGAGGGGTCCTGATTATGAGGTTGGCAAAAAGTGGGAAAAATTTCAGGCATGACTTTTTGCGAAAACTGGATGATTTTTCTCTTTTTTCGTGAAAGTTTTCTGTATTTCCTATGAGTACTACATTTCCCACTACAATATTACTTCTTCTGAGAGCTGTAGTTTATAAATAAATAAGAGGCTGAAAGTTAAAGTTGTGAGTCCTACAGGAACACTTGCTTTAGCATGCAGAGTGCATTTGTCCTTTGCCCATAACACTAACTTCCTGCTTAAGTGACACTGGCACATGATGATGATGTCAAGTAATAACAAAAATAAAATACAACTTGCAATGTGGCAGATGTGTGTTGTAGTGGTGGTGGTAGGGGACTGACTGTTATGGTGTGATTTGTGTATGTATATAGTTATTACCATTGTCATGTTTGTGTCAAATCGCTATCCTCCTCAGATTATTGAGGTTATTAATTTTTTTGGAAATAGATTTTATGATCAGATTGCTCCATACACATCTCAAATACAGAAAAATACAAATAATTGTACAGCAAAAGTATGTAGACGTTTGTAACAGTGAAAAGAACATATGCATATCAGTAGGAAGCACAGAGCCAACCTGAGGTTTGTATTATTATGTTAACCTCCAATAACCAAAACTCCTAAAAACTAACCTAACTTAAATTTCACTATACCCCCATTCCCAGATTCCTCTCTCTCCCGAATCCACAGCACCCCCCCATCCACCCATCAGCCAGCAGTTACACAAGGTCCCAGCATGCACAGGGCTCATACATAATGTCTTTCGCCAATTATACATCGCAGCCATCCATGCAGCAAGCAGGTGTGACCTCAATCAAGCATTGCCAGTAAGATGCACATCATCAGGTGCCACAGTAGTATCTGCTCTATTCATCCACCAGTTCTGCCATCTACCTCAGATCTTTTCAAATTTATTTGGGTTACCCCGGTGTAAGTAAACCAATTTATAGTGTGGATGGCATTGTAAAACTAGGTTTATCCACACCCTACAATTAGGGACTCTATTTGACATCCAGTTCAAGGCCACCACCTTTTTTGCCATCACCAAGAGCTCTCTCAGCAGAGATCTGTCAGTTGCATCCTCAATCTCATCGGGAAAAACAGACAATAAACAGATCTTTGGCATCACAGGAACAGGTCTCCCCAACACCAGGGCCACAATACGTTTTACTTCTTTCCAGAACATCCTGACTCCAGGACATTCCCATATCATATGTAAGTATGTGCCCTGAACTTTAACACACCAAAGACAACAGTCGGTATAGTCTGACCGGCGTATAGTAAATTCTATGTAGAATATTCAACTGTATCAACTGGTGTCTAGTCGACGTCGCCACCAGTGCTGGTCCTGTCTTAGCCAAATCCCATTCCCAATTTTCCAATGGACCCATGTCCATTTCCCATTTGTTCCATGAAGGGAACTCCTGATACCACCATGTGAGATTCTAGCCACTGGTAAATGAAAGAAAGTGGTCTCAAAGGCTCAAGAATCATCAAACTATTAAGAAGCGGGAATATAGAAATCATTGGGGCTCGATCACCCCACTGAGCTCGAAGAGCATGCCTAATACATAAATATGAGTAGAAAAGATTATGTGGTATATGGTACTCGTCATGTAATTGTGTGAAGGATTTCAGTTGATTATCCTGGTATAACTGTCCAAGATTAGCAATCCCAAATCTAGCCCACAGAGGACCAAAGTCGCTGCCAAGTAGATGGTGTAGCCCCGCGGCGCCCCATAAGGGGGTATCCGGGTCCATGGCAATGTATCCCAGTAGCTTTTTCAATTCCACCCACGCCTCATGTAGAGTTGTTGCCAAAGGAGTCCAGACTTTAAAAACCACTGGGCCTCCATGCAAGAACTGGGGCAGCGTATAAGCAGGCTGTAACAATAATGTATCTATTTGAGTGGTCTGGTAGTGAGGTTGGGGAGAAACAAAATCTAACACATATCGACATTGTGCCGCTAAGTAGTACCTATAGAAATTGGGCAAGGCAATTCCCCCCTCACGTTTGGGTCTCATGAGAGTGGTTAGCTTGAGTCTAGCCCGACCCCCCCGCCATATGAAATGCAAAATAATTGTGTCTATTTGTCGGAAATATTTTTTAGGAATAGGGACCGGCGTGTTTTGAAAAACGTACAAAAATTTAGGTAGAAAAATCATTTTAATAGGATTTGACCTACCGATAACACTTAAGGGCAGATGAAGCCATGCAATTGTTTTGTCATTAAAGTATTGAATATTAGGTAGTAAATTCATCTCCAAAAAGTCTGTCGTTGCTGCCACCCTAATCCCCAAGTATGTACACTCAGCCACATACGAAAGCAGGATGTCAGTTGAATGAGATTCCCGTAGATTACTATTAATCGGAATCAAAGAGGACTTAGTCCAATTTATTTGAAATACTGAATGTGTACCAAAATTGTCCACAAGCTGTAAGGAATTCCTGTCATCACCTAAAAAAAGCAGAATGTCATCAGCATACATTGCAAGTTTTCCTCTCTACCGTGCAAATCCCCTAATCAATGGATTTGCACGAATTAGAACAGCGAGGGGTTCTAGAGCCAAAGCAAACAGGCCGGGTGAGAGTGGGCAGCCCTTCCTAGTGCCACAATGCAAGGAGAAGGACTGTGAGCTCAGTCCACCCGTCACCACAGAAGCCTTGGGATTGCTATATAAAATATGTATCCATTTAATAAAGGACGGGCCAAACCCAAATCCCCAGAGCACGTGCCAAAGATATGGCCATTCGACAGAGTCAAAGGCCTTAGATGTATCGAGAGATGTTATTACCCGAGACCCCATGGTATCGTGAGGGAGTTGCAAATGCATAAATAACCTTCTAAGATTATGTGATGTCAATTTACCTGGGACAAAGCCAGTTTGATCTTCGTGCACTATGGTTCCCAGCACCAAATTTCATCTGGTAGCCAGGATTTTCGCCACAATTTTAGCATCCGTGGTCAACAAGGAAATGGGCCTGTAAGAATCGCAAATCTCTGGATCCTTTCCTGGTTTGGGCAATACAATAATGGAAGCATTATTCATAGAATCTGGAAGATGTCCATCGTCAATAGCAGCATAAAAGGTATTTAATAAATGGGGAGCCAAGATATCTACGAATTGTTTATACCATTCCGCAGGAAGACCATCTACACCCGATGCCTTGCATGCCGGCAAACCACGAATAGCCTCCATCACCTCTGTCAGAAGAATAGGAGCATCCAGCATTTGTCTATGATCGAATGAAAGTTGCAGAAGGTCACAATGATCAATAAAGCAAGAAATTTGAGACTCAGAGCGGGTCAATCTAGATTCATAAAGACGGGAGTAGAAGCACTGAAATTGTGAATTAATCATCTGTGGATCTAGAACCAAATCACCCCCAGGATCTCAGAGTGAAGAAACCGACGGAGTCCCCTTGTTTTGACTAACAAGATGAGCCATTAGCTTCCCTGCCTCAATCCCATTTTCAAAGATATTTTGTTTCAAGTAAAAAAACATGTTGAGCACTCAGTTCAGACAATTTTATAGAAAATCTTAATGAGCAAGAAACAAAATTAGTGTAAGAGACCGAATCCCCCTTTTCCACAAACTGTTTTTCCACCTCAGCAACCTCCGATTCCAATGTCTCTGCCTCTCTAGTCTTAAGTCTATTTTGCATAGATATAAGAGATAATAAGGAGCCCCTTGCAGTCGCTTTGGCAGCCTCCCAAACAATGCCCTGAGCAGCAGTGTCAACATTATTGACAAAATATTCACATAGATCTTCTCTGTGTTTAGACACCAGATGCGTATTAGTCAACCATATGGGACTAAGCCTCCACACCCTACACTTAGGTCTCTGGTCTCGCTGTAGCGTCAGCAATAGCGGGGAGTGGTCGGAAGCTACCCTGGTCAGAAAACAACAATCTGTAACCCAATTCAAAGTCAACTGGTTAGCGAACACATAATCAATTCTAGATAAAGTTTTATAAGTGGCCGAGTGGTACGAGAACTCCCGAACCTTTGGATGGAGAGTCCTCCATACATCTATGAATCCCATGTCACCTATGACACTGAGGAAGGCATCTCTATGCAATTTGGAGTCAACAGCCGTCCCACCTAGTCTGTCCAGGTCAGAACTGGCAGCTATATTAAAGTCGCCCATACATACTATATGGTGATGTGGCTTGTCAGATATATATACGAGTATATCTCTAAGGATTGAAGGGTCGAAAGGCGGCGGGACATAAACATTCAGTAAAACAAACAGAGTTCCCTGTAATTTACATGTTAAGAAGATGTAACGTCCCTGTGGATCCGTCTTGAGGTCAATGAATTCAAGTGAAACTAGTTTAGTAATGAGAATGGAAACACCTCTGGCATACGTGGAATATGTGGCATGGTAATGACCCTGTATCCATTGCCTTCTAAGAGACAGAACTCTGCTTGCAACAAGATGGGTCTCCTGCAACATGATCACCCCTGGAGATTGTTTCCTGACGTGGTTTAAGACTAAGAATCATTTCACTCAAACAATCCGGTAGTAACAGATCAAGTTCAGATATCATCTAGCCTCCCACAAACTGCATCGAGAGTCAATGGCCAGTCCATTTAAGAGGAGAGGGGGGGAGTGCAAGTGCAGAAAGATCAACAAATGAAATCAGAGACACAGCATACATAACATGAAGTGATGAAGAGGCATTCCACAGCTTCCGTTTCTGATGTGAAGAAAATGGTATTCCCGTCATGAACAAGTCTCAGTCTAGCAGGAAACAGCATGGAATAGGAGATATTTTTTTCTCGCAGCCTGCGTTTCACCTCCACAAACTTGCTGTCACGGTTTATTATGACTCTCAGACACAAGTTTTAGGTAAGAATCAATTTTATTGAAATAATAAATTGATAACGTAGGATGGCAATCACATACATACAGATATATTCAGAATATAACAAGACAGAAGGCAGACTCTACCGGTCCTGTCAATATACCGGACAGGACAGTCTGAAGTAATAGAATGTTAGGCTCTACCGGCCTTGCCAATACCGGGTAAGGCAACCTGCAGATGGAATCACATAATGGTTCTACCGGCCTTACCAAATTACCGGGCAAGGCAGCCTCAATAGATTCATAATGTAGGCTCTACCAGCCCTGCCAATACCGGGTAAGGCAACCTCAGATGGAATGTGGCAAAAGGTTCTACCGGCCTTACCAATACCGGGCAGGGCAGCCCAGAGATAGTAGCAGCAGTCAGATGGTAATGGCAAATTGACAGGATCGTAAGCAACCCAGTGTACACACACTGAGACTAACAGGGGAATCGTAAAGCCGCAAGGCTTTGGAGCAAACCAGCGTCCGCACGCTGGGACCAACACTGAATTGTATAGCCGATAGGCTTAGGAGCAAACCAGTGACCGCACACTGGTGTAACAAGCGAGTTTGTATAGCCGCAAGGCTTTGGAGCAAACCAGCGTCCGCACGCTGGGACCAACACAGAATTGTATAGCTGATAGGCTTTGGAGCAAACCAGTGACCGCACACTGGTGTAACAAGCGAGTTTGTATAGCCGCAAGGCTTTGGAGCAAACCAGCGTCCGCACGCTGGGACCAACACAGAATTGTATAGCTGATAGGCTTTGGAGCAAACCAGTGACCGCACACTGGTGTAACAAGCGAGTTTGTATAGCCGCAAGGCTTTGGAGCAAACCAGCGTCCGCACGCTGGGACAACACAGGATAGTACAGCCGATAGGCTTTGGAGCAAACCAGTGACCGCACAGTGGTGTAATAAGCGAGTTTGTCTAGCCGCAAGGCTTTGGAGCAAACCAGCGTCTGCACGCTGGGACCAACACAGGATTGTATAGCCGATAGGCTTTGGAGCAAACCAGTGACCGCACACTGGTGTAACAAGCGAGTTTGCCTAGCCGCAAGGCTTAGGAGCAAACCAGCGTCCGCACGCTGGGTCCAACACAGAATTGTATAGCCGATAGGCTGTGGAGCAAACCAGTGACCGCACACTGGAGTAACAAGCAATGTCGCCGACGCGACCAGGCAGGAGGTCGCCAGGATACAGGAGACAGGCGATGCGATGACAGGAACCAGCAACGATCAGTCAGGTCAGGAAACAGCAGAGAAGAAGTTCAGCAGGATCTGCAACACCAGAGACTAGGCCGGAACTAGGACTGGAAGTACTTCAGCATGCAGGAAACACTGGAACAGTAGAGATCAGGAACTCAGGAACACATGAGATCAGGAACTCAGGAACACTGGAACAGAGGCCCAGCTATCACTGGCATAGTGATAGCAAGAAGGTCAGAAACAACACGAAAGGGCAACCAAAGGGTGCCCAATCCAGGTTTAAATAGGCAATGAAAGGCGGGCTATCTGCAGACAGCCAATAGCAGCCCCCTACTGGTGACAGACAAGGAACTGCAGCAATCACGGGCACCGTGATAGTACCCTCCTTCAAAGACCCCCTCTCCTAGAATAGGGTCTAGGTTTCTGTGGGTAATTGGCATGAAAGGCCCTAGTTAGCCTAGGTGCATGAAGGTCCGTACTATCCACCCATGATCGATCCTCAGGACCATACCCTTTCCAATGTACCAGGTACTGTACCCTTCCTCTAAGCCTACGGGAATCAATAATGCTCTGAACCTCGTACTCCTCCTGGCCCTCGACCTCAACAGGTCCTGGCACCACAGGTGTGGTAGTATAGCGATTGCAAACCAGAGGCTTAAGAAGGGACACATGGAACACGTTATGGATACGCATGGATGCAGGTAGGTCTAGTGCATAGGAGACAGGAGACAGTTATTTTGCGAATAATTAATCAGAAATGGAGAGCTCCCAGATGAAGAATTGACCGCACAGTTCCTGGTGAACTCTGCCCAAGGCAACAAGTCGGACCAATTATCATGATGGTCAGTAACGAAACAACGGAGAAATTGTTCCAAGCCCTGATTAGCTCGTTCAGCGGCTCCATTGGTCTGGGGATGGTAGGCAGAGGAGAAGGACAGCTGTATGCCCATCTGTTGGCAAAATGCCCTCCAAAATCTAGACACAAACTGGCTCCCCCTGTCAGACACCAGTACCCTAGGCACTCCATGCAACCGGAATACTTCTCTGGCGAACACCATTGCCAATTCCTTCGCTGAAGGAAGACCACGGAGGGGCACGAAATGAGCCATTTTAGAAAACCTGTCCACCACCATGAATATAAAGGAGTACCCCTTGGACATAGGCAACTCTCCCATAAAATCAATGGAAACATGAGACCAGGGGCGTTCGCCATTAGGCACCGGTTGAAGCAAGCCCACAGGGAGATGTCTCGGGGTCTTAGTGCGGGCACAGGTGGCACAGGCATTCGTAAATTCGGCACAATCATTTCTCATGGAGGGCCACCAAAATAACTGAGAAAGGGACCATAACAATTGGTCTCTACCAATATGTCCCGCAGCCTTAGAGGAATGGTAGGTTTCAAGCAGCCTAGTACGAAATGGTTCATCGACAAAACATTTGGGCACTGGAGTTTCATGGGGAGCGGACCCCTGAGAGGCCAGGATCTCCTCCCCTAAAGGAGAAGTGATACTCGTGCGTATAGTAGCCAGTATTCTATCAGGTTGGATGATGGGTGCTGGTGCTTCCACTCTGTCACTGTTGGCCTCAAATTGTCTTGACAGTGCATCCGCCCTGATATTCTTTGACCCCGGTAAGTATGATACAATGAAATTAAATCGAGACAGGAACAGTGCCCACCTGGCCTGACGGGAGGACAATCTCTTGGCCTCCGAGAGATAAGTCAGATTTTTATGATCTGTTAGGATTAATACGGGAGTCTTGGTACCTTCAAGCAAATTACGCCACTCCTTAAGAGCGAGGATAATGGCCAATAATTCTTTGTCACCTATCTCATAGTGGCCTTGAGTGACAGTCAACTTCTTAGAGAAAAACCCACAAGGTCTGAGAGTACCACCTTTCTCGTGTCGTTGCGAAAGTACTGCCCCAACCCCAATATCTGAGGCATCCACCTCTAACGTAAATGGAAGTAGAGGATTGGGGTGGGATAACACAGGAGCCGCAGCAAATGCCAGCTTCAAATTCTCAAAGGCATTCTCAGCAGATACCGGCCAACAAGAAGGATTAGCGCCCTTGTGCGTAAGATCGGACAAAGGTTTAACAATGGAAGAAAAGTTCTTAATAAACCGCCTATAATAATTAGCGAAACCCAGGAAACGCTGTATGGCTTTAAGCCCCTTGGGTTTTGGCCATTGTAAGACAGCTGACAACTTATCCTTGTCCATGGCAATGCCATCATTGCCAATTATGAACCCCAAGAATGGCACACTGGTTCTATGAAAGTCACATTTTTCCAGTTTACAAAATAATTTGTTCTCACGGAGTCGTAGCAATACTGCGGATACATCTTTGATGTGCTGTGCCATGTCTTGAGAGTAAATCAATATATCGTCCAGATAAACCACAACACATGTCTGTAACATATCTCTCAGAACATCGTTTATCAGTTCCTGGAAAACTGCGGGGGCATTACATAGCCCAAATGGCATTACAAGATACTCGTAGTGCCCAGCTCGAGTATTAAAGGCAGTTTTCCACCCATCACCTGCTCGAATGCGCACCAGATTGTAAGCGGCCCGTAGGTCCAATTTGGTAAAAATCGAAGCGCCCTTAAGCCTGTCAAAAAGCTCGGTGATGAGTAGTATTGGGTATGCGTTTTTCGCCATTAGTTTATTCAAGCCCCGGTAGTCGATGCATGGTCTTAATTCGCCATTTTTCTTTTTTACAAAAAAGAACCCAGCCCCAGCTGGAGAGGTAGATTTTCGTATGATCCCTCTAGCAAGGGCATCAGAAATGTAATCCTCCATAGCCTTATTTTCCTCACAAGATAATGGATAAGTGCGTCCTTTCGGAGGTACTGCCCCAGGCTGCAATTCGATGCAACAATCATAAGGTCTATGCTGAGGTAGCAAACTGGCCTCTCCTTTGCTAAAAACATCGCCAAACTGTTGGTACACATCCGGTATAGCTGAGGAAGTGCACAGGACCTTAACAGGCTAGATGACGCACTTGTCCATACAAAACTGGGACCAAGCAGCAATTTCACACTTTTTCCAATCAAATTGTGGGTTATGTAACTGTAACCACGGAAAGCCCAATATTACCGCATGGTGCGGAGAATTAATCAGTTGAAACTGCTGCTCTTCTCTGTGAAGTGCCCCAATAGTCATAGACAGTGGCATAGTTTCAAACATAACCTGAGGCGGTTCTAAGGGTCTGCCATCAATCGCTTCAATAGTCAAGGGATTTTCTCTTTCAATGCGTGGAACTCCGTGCAATTCAGCAAAGGTATTATCCATAAAATACCCTGCTGCACCAGAGTCAACCAAGGCCAAAACCTCCACAGAGCGTTGTGCCCAAGATAATACCACCTGTATGGTGGGTTTCATTGTGCCCGACACTGGGGACGATTGTACACCACCTAGGGCCTGTCCCCCAAGGTACCCTAGGTGTGTGCGTTTCCCGGACGTACCGGACAGGAATTTAGCAAATGCCCTTTTTTACCGCAGTATAAACACAACCCTTGTCTTCTGCGATAAAGTCTCTCAGCCTTGGTTAGTCTAGTGAAGCCTATTTGCATAGGTTCACTTGTCTCCCGTACAGGTTCACTAGACTTCAATGCCAGGGGAGGGATGGGTGGGCAAAACATGCCACTAGGCTCATTATTCTTTGACCGTAACTTACGATCTCTGGCAATTGATCTCTCACGTATTCTGGAGTCAATTATCATAACATATTCAATGTAGTCATCTAGATCAATAGGTAGATCTTTAGCAGCGATTTCTTCCTTAATGTGGTCATTCAGGCCTTGAGAAAAAGCTGCCAATAATGCCTCGTTATTCCAACCTACCTCTGCTGCCAATGTGCGGAATTCGATGGCGTAGTCGCCTACTGTACGCCTGCCCTGATGTATCTCCATAAGGCGTTTGGCAGCAGAGGTGGTTCTACCAGGAGGCTCAAACACTCTTCGAAAGGATTTCACAAATTCTCTAATGTTTTTAGTACAAGGTTTAGCATTCTCTCACAAGGGGTTAGCCCAAGCCAAAGCTCTGCCAGTGAGCAAAGATATTGTAAACCCCACCTTACTACGATCATTGGGAAATGCGTGTACCGTCAATTCCATAAAAATCTCGAGTTGGTTGATGAACCCTCTGCAGAGACTAGGGTCACCATCGTATCTTAGCGGCAAGGGTGCAGAAGCCATTAACCCTTTAACAGTGCCCCCCAGGGGTCTGGTATCACTCTCCGGTGACTGACTTGGCGAGACCACCGGGCTAGAGCTAGATTTATCAGCAAGTACCGTGCGTTCAAGGATCGTTTGAATTGCAACTGCCAACTGATCAAACGTTGCTCGTGCACATCCATCCTCCAATGGATATTCTGTGCATTACCTTCACCTTTGCTGTCTGAGGTCATGGCCCTTTCGTACTGTCACGGTTTATTATGACTCTCAGACACAAGTTTTAGGTAAGAATCAATTTTATTAAAATAATAAATTGATAACGTAGGATGGCAATCACATACATACAGATATATTCAGAATATAACAAGACAGAAGGCAGACTCTACCGGTCCCGTCAATATACCGGACAGGACAGTCTGAAGTAATAGAATGTTAGGCTCTACCGGCCTTGCCAATACCGGGTAAGGCAACCTGCAGATGGAATCGCATAATAGATTACCAAATTACCGGGCAAGGCAGCCTCAATAGATTCATAATGTAGGCTCTACCGGCCCTGCCAATACCGGGTAAAGCAACCTCAGATGGAATGTGGCAAAAGGTTCTACCGGCCTTACCAATACCGGGCAGGGCAGCCCAGAGATAGTAGCAGTAGTCAGATGGTAATGGCAAATTGACAGGATCGTAAGCAACCCAGTGTACACACACTGAGGCTAACAGGGGAATCGTAAAGCCGCAAGGCTTTGGAGCAAACCAGCATCCGCACGCTGGGACCAACACTGAATTGTATAGCCGATAGGCTTAGGAGCAAACCAGTGACCGCACACTGGTGTAAAAAGCGAGTTAGTATAGCCGTAAGGCTTAGGAGCAAACCAGCGTCCGCACGCTGGGACCAACACAGAATTGTATAGCTGATAGGCTTTGGAGCAAACCAGTGACCGCACACTGGTGTAACAAGCGAGTTTGTATAGCCGCAAGGCTTTGGAGCAAACCAGCGTCCGCACGCTGGGACCAACACAGAATTGTATAGCTGATAGGCTTTGGAGCAAACCAGTAACCGCACACTGGTGTAACAAGCGAGTTTGTATAGCCGCAAGGCTTTGGAGCAAACCAGCGTCCGCACGCTGGGACCAACACAGAATTGTATAGCTGATAGGCTTTGGAGCAAACCAGTGACCGCACACTGGTGTAACAAGCGAGTTTGTATAGCCGCAAGGCTTTGGAGCAAACCAGCGTCCGCACGCTGGGACCAACACAGGATAGTACAGCCGATAGGCTTTGGAGCAAACCAGTGACCGCACACTGGTGTAATAAGCGAGTTTGTCTAGCCACAAGGCTTTGGAGCAAACCAACGTCCACACGCTGGGACTAACACAGAATTGTATAGCCGATAGGCTTTGGAGCAAACCAGTGACCGCACACTGGTGTAACAAGCGAGTTTGCCTAGCCGCAAGGCTTAGGAGCAAACCAGCGTCCGCACGCTGGGACCAACACAGAATTTTATAGCCGATAGGCTGTGGAGCAAACCAGTGACCGCACACTGGAGTAACAAGCAATGTCACCGACGCGCCCAGGCAGGAGGTCGCCAGGATACAGGAGACAGGCGATGCGATGACAGGAACCAGCAACGATCAGTCAGGTCAGGAAACAGCAGAGAAGAAGTTCAGCAGGATCTGCAACACCAGAGACTAGGCCGGAACTAGGACTTGAAGTACTTCAGCATGCAGGAAACACTGGAACAGTAGAGATCAGGAACTCAGGAACACATGAGATCAGGAACTCAGGAACACTGGAACAGAGGCCCAGCTATCACTGGCATAGTGATAGCAAGAAGGTCAGAAACAACACGAAAGGGCAACCAAAGGGTGCCCAATCCAGGTTTAAATAGGCAATGAAAGGCGGGCTATCTGCAGACAGCCAATAGCAGCCCCCTACTGGTGACAGACAAGGAACTGCAGCAATCACGGGCACCGTGATACTTGCGTCTTTGACACTGGACTTCAGCTGAAGTATGGCATCCCGATCCCTGTAATTTAGAAGTTTAATGATCATCTGACAAGGGGGAGATCCAGGAGGTCTCAGGCCCATCGATATGCGATGAGCCCTCTCAATAGTAAAGGACGTTGAGAGACCCTCCGTTCCAACATGTTCCCTCATCCAGGCCTCCATATATTATTCAGGGTTATGGCCCTCACGACCCTCCGGCAGTCCAAGTATACGGATATTACTGCGTCTTGACCTATTTTCTAAGTCATCCACTTGACTGTAATGATCGTACTTGATTTTTTAGTTCAACCACCGTGGTAACCACCGGAGGAAGCATGTCTTCGACTGTAGAAATATGTTGTTTAACATCAGTAATACTTTCACAAAGATTTTGTTGGTCTGCTCTCAATAGGTTGAGATCCACTTGTACAGTATCAATATTAGTAGTCAAGACCGCTTGACAGGTAGCAACTGCCGCCATTATTTCTGCAAACTGGGTTTTAGAGTCCCCCTCCTCGGAGGCCCGAAAACTGTGCCGGGGAAGTCGGTGTGGATGGGGTCTCCATCAAAGCCATGACCTCCTCCTCTGCCATAGCTCTTCTGGCAAATTTACTCAGCTTCTTTCTATATTCTGCTGTTTTTTTGACCATGATGAGTGTGGAAAGCAGTTGTAGATCAAATCAACGCAGGCAAGCTCAAATTGAGTTGTTAATAGTAGTTGAGATGGACGTAGTATAGGCAGGCACCTCCAAGCCTCAGCCGTGAAACATAATGTGTCTCAAGGTTACATATGTGAATAGGAATAAGCGATTAACAGGCGACAACTTGATCCCTGGCATTCAATTATACATGGGGCAGCAGAGGGAAACATATATAGGAAAGAGAACAAACAGGGGAGCTTGCAGTGTGTGAACAAGTAGAATCTGATTCACAGATAGCATGTAAGATTATTGGCTATAGCCAGCAAGCAATACAGCAACAGTAGATCCTCCAGCCGCTCCTCAAGGTTTCATATATGAGCTGTATTTAATGAGGAGCATCCATTATTTCAGAACTTGGTGTTCAAATATAAACACGAGGCAGAAGAGGGGAACATATGCAGGAGGAATAATAAACATGAGAGTCCACAGCACCTGAGGAAGCGTTAGGCTTACATATGGCCTTTGATATTCTGTACTTCCATTAGCAGAGTAGAGTATGTAAGCAATTCTCTGTAATTCATGGGGCAGAGGAGGGAGACACAGAAAGGAGAGGCAACAAACAGGGGAGCATATACCACTGGAGGTATTGATGAGCTCAGGAAATTATCATCTGATAGCAATTGTTATCCCTGGAGGCCAGTACAACAACAATAGTCTCCGCAGCCACTCCTGAATCCTCAAAGTTTGAAGGCAGAAGAGGATATTGCAAAGTTCAACAGGTACATACAACCTGTATTAATACTTGATTCTCATTATCTTGAAGCAAGTAAATATACATGGGGCAGAAAGGGGAACACATACAGGTAAGGCGACATACATGGGGATCCACAATCCAGGAACAGGCAATACTGTATATGTTATCCACCAGAGATTCGCCCAGTAAAATGTACCAGGCAGGTAGGCCTAATGGAAAAGGGAAGGGTACTGGGAATAAAATAACAAACAGAATGACGCACTATAATGAAGAGGGCATAAACTTGTAAGAGACAGGGCCTGCAGCGCCACTGAGCCTGATCCTTAGTTCACAATATATATAAATAGAGAGTGTCCGGTTCAATCCAGCGATAAAGGGGGCTCCCCACGTCTCCCCCGTGTCGCAGCTCAGTGCCCTCAGCCGCAAGTGGTCAGGACCGGCTGATGCAGGATGACTCAATATGCCAATAATAGAGGGAGGCCTCCTCACCACCTCATCCCTGCACTCACTCTGGCAGCAGAATAGGGTTCTCTCGCCTCCTCCGCCTACCATCGCCGCTCAATCCACCCTCTATAGATCTTGCCGACACATCAGCGGCGCCACACTCTCCAGAGAATCACACTAACCTTCAATCCAGGGGACCAAGCCACTGCTTCCTCCACCAGTCCACCCCTCCACCGGGCCAAGGTAAGGCTCAAGGTCGAGGCTCCAGGCTTGAGCGTTCAACGATGTAAAGTGTCGTCTGCCTTAGACATATAAGCATCCCCAGACAGCTCTAAAGTCAGAGGTTATAAATCCAGGGAGAACATACTTAAAAAAGCTCTGAAAGTGTGCGGATGGCTTTAGATAAGGAGAATTAGCAGCGGAGCCTCTCCAGAATGCGTCCACTCAGTATGGCTGCCAGGCCACGCCCCCCATTGAGGTTATTATTACTTTTCAGTCATAGCAGTGGTCCAACGTAGGGTAGATGGTGGAAACCATTCTTCACATCCCTCCTCCACCTCCTCATCTGTGCTGCTGTTAATATATTTGTCCTAGCTTTGTCTGTCATACTCCTCTGCAGCAGGAGCCATATGTGTTATTTGGACTAAACTAACTGTTGGCACTGGTAGTAGCACACTCTCTGAAATATAAATAACTTCACTATGTCTTTTTTTTCTGGCCTAAAGCCCTGGGAGATTTTTAGAGTGATTTTGCTGCTGTTCTGGCACATTTGGCCTGCTGATAGTGTGTCTCCCAGTCAACCTGTGGTTGTGCTTCAGGTGGGATCTCATAGCGGAGGTGCCTAGGTGTGAGCCTGCTTTCCTCCTACTCACATGATTTTTTCACAGACAACAGATAGCAACATTCTTAGCCTGAAGATCCTGAGTGAAGTATTTCCATACTGTGGATTTTGACGCAATTCTACTGCCACTACTACTATGTGTAAAAGGTGCAGAACTTACAGCAGCAGCAGATGTTCTTGTCGTATCTAACATTGTGGATGTTAATAACCTGTGTTGCTGTTGTTGTTGCTGCTGCAGGGTACTCAAAACAGGTGTGTGTGGCTGAGTGGTACTTGAACATTGAAGAGCCGATGATGCCGATGATGAATGATAGGGCAACTGTGTAATTTTTGACATCTTTGCTTGTCCAGGGTCAGACTTTCCAATGGTTTCTCAAACAGTTTATAGACAGGCACAGTGCTCCTTTTCAGTGGTGGAAATTCAACCTTTGCCTTTCTGCTAACTTTATTGCCATGCCACCATCATCCTCACTTTCAACTTTATCTGTATCTGAACAAGAGAAGGTTGCTGGATGGATATATACTAGATCTGCATCATCATCAGTCATCATTAGGGAAGGGCAAAAATGTTAGCCTCAAACTGAAATTGGCGTATAATGGCAGTTTCCGTTTGGCGAATAATTTCCTGTGAAAAGTGCTGTTTTTCTGTCAGGCTCTTGCAGCATGCCATTTTGTGGTGTGTAGTATGTTTTTGAGCTAGAGAAGACAGAGAGGGGAATTGAAATTTAGGTTAGGGAATCTTTTAGGTAGGATATTTTTTTCTGTTAGGAGAGTCAGTGGGGCACTCTGGGGAGAAGAAGGGAGGAAGGAGGTTGACCCCAAATACTCCAAAACTCAATGTGACTGACTGGCAAGACACAGACATCTAGCAAACTATTTGTTTGCTGATCTTGCTGTTATTGTCTTTATTCTGGGTGGGGAAATCTGGGGAAAGACGTTGTTGATTTCGTTTTTCAATTATATTTTTTTTTTCTTTTTTTGGACAGACTGTGATAAGACAACAGGGTGGACAACTGAAAAAAAAATAAAATAAAAAAAGAATAAAGAACTAAATATATTAGGTGACAGTGACAGACAAATGATTGGGCTTAGGCAAGGCGTCATACGGCTCCATCAGTTGTGTTGTGTACCGCACAGTAAAAAAACAGTGTAGTTGCATAATGTCCAGCAAACACACACAGGGCAGGGGAAGGAGGAGGGGTGAAGCAGTACAGGGACGTGAGAGTAAAGTAGTAGTTCAAGAACTGACTGCAGCATTGGTTGCTGCAGCATGTGCAATCAATGATGATGATCCCTCTACTCCAAGGGAATATGCAGTTTGTCAAGGTCCCAGCAAAACTAGTTCCAGCACCAGCAGTGCCAGTAGAAATAAAGAATCATATAAGAAAAACACTGAAGATGACATGAATTCTCTTTCAAGTGTTGATGATGCTGACAATAGCATAATGGATGAAAGTGTAGCAGCTGATCCACCTGCTGCATCAGATAGTGAGACAAACAAGCACCAAATCACCCATAGTAGGGAATGTTGTTAGAGTAAAAGTAAAAATAAATAGTTTGAGACCTCCAAAAGCTTAGAGGAATATGAGGGTAGTAATGGGCAAGAACTGTCAGGTGATGCTGATGCTGCTGAGGATGACCTAATGATGATTGATGATGCAGATCTAGAATATACTCCTCCAGCATCCTTCTCTTGTTCAGATACAGATGAAGTTGAGAGTGACGATGGTGACAGGGCTATAAGGTTAGCAGAAAGTCAAAGACTGAATCTTCCACCACTTTTAAGGACACTGTGACTGTCTGTAAATTGTTTGAGAAAGCCATTGGAAAGTCTGACCCTGGAGAGGCACATATGTCAAAAAGCACACAGTCACCCTATCAGTCATGAAGCAGCAATTTTGGGAGTTGGGACTAACATTCTTAAAAATGAGCCAACATCTAATACCATCTGCGTATCAGGTAACAGAAACCACACATGACAGACAAAGCCAGGACAAATATATTAGCAGCAACACAGATGAGTAGGTGGAGGAGGGACGTGAAAAAGGGTTGCCACCATCTACCCCACTTGAGGCCACTGCTATGACCTATAAGTAATGTGTGTCAATAATCTGAGAAGGAGGATAGTGTATGTAAAAATACTTTACATACACAAATCACATCATGCCAATCCTCCACAACCACCACTACACATCTACCACATTGTAGGTTGCACTTCAATTTTTTCATTACTAGACATCATCATATATATGATGTGTCACATAAGCAGGAAGTTAGTGTTGTGGGCAAAGTACAAATGCATTCTGCACGCTAACACATTTTTCAAGCCATATGTTGCTGTAGAACTCACAGCTTTGACTTTCAGCCACTTAATTCTAAACTTCATTCCCCAGAAGAAGTAATATTACAGTGGGAAATGTAGTACCTATAGGAAATATAGGCGATAAATGTGTTAAAATAGGCAGAAAATTTGTTAAAATAGGCAGAAAGACAACATTTTTCACGTGAAAAGCGAACAATCTACAAGTTTTCGTGAAAAGTCATGCGGGAAATTTTTTACACTTTTCTCCCACCCCTAGTCATCATTAGGTCATCCTCAGCAGCATCAGCATCACCTGCCATTTCTTGCCCACTACCCTTATATTCCTTTAAGCGTTTAGAGGTCTCAAACATTTTATTTTTACTTTTACTGTAGCAAAGCTTGCTGCTACTTAGAGGATAGGTGTTTTGGTGATTGTTTGTCTCACTATCTGATGCTGCAAATGGTTCAACTGCTACACCTTCCTCTATTATGCTATTGCCATCATCAACACTTGAATGTGACTTGTTATTGTCTTCAGTGTTCTTGTTATATGGTTCTTTATTTGTACTGGCACTGGTGGTGTTGGAGGTTTTGCTGGGACCTTGATAAACTGCACCCTCATGTGGAGGAGGGGCATCATCATCATTTATTACACATTGCTGCAGTCACTTTTTGAACTACTACATTACTCTCATGTACCTGCAATTCTCCACCCTTCCCCATCCCCCTGTCCCTTTTGAGTTTGCTGGACATTATTCAACTACTCTGTGTGTTTTTACTTTACAGTACACAACACAACTGATGGTGTATGATGTCTTGCCTTAGCCCAGTCAGCTGACTGTCACCTAATATATTTAGTTATTTGCTTATTTCTTTATTCTTTTTTATTTATTTATTTCCACCCTGTCTTATCACAGTCTGTGCAAAAAACAATTATAACTGAAATCAAAATCATTGTTATTTCCCCAGACTTCCCCAGGAACGAGACAATAATAGCAAGATCAGCAAGCAAATAGGCCTTCAGCTGCCTGTGTCTTGTCAATCAATTATGTGGAATTTCAGGGTATTTGAGGTCAACCTCTTTCCTCCGTTCTTCTCCCCAGAGTGCCCCACTGACTCACCTAAAAGAGAGAACAAATGTCCTACCTAAAAGATTCCCTAAACTAAATTTCAATTCCCCTATCTTCTCTAGCTCAAAAAACATACTGCTCTCTCATCTCACAAACACAGAATGGCTGCTGTGAGAGCCTGACACCCTTTTATATGGCTGTAGAAAACTAGAGAAAACTTTCATGTGGTGGAGAAAAATTTTTCTTCCCATTGATGTCAATTCAATGAGTTAGGCGAAAAACCCAGGGGAAAAGCGGAAAAACTGCACTTTTCACAGGAAATTATTCACCAAGCGGGAAGTGCCATTATTCCCGATTTCAGTCTGAGGTGAGTAATTTCACCCATCCTTAGTCCTGATGCCCCATCATGAAGTCTGATTTTTTCATGTGGTTGTGGAAGGGAGAGGGGGAGGTAAAATGAAGAATGGAAGGGAGGGGGGATGGAGTGTGAATTGAAGGGAGATGGAGGTGAATGGAAGGGAGGGGGAGATATACGCTTGGTGTATGTATGCTTGGCTGATGAGGCAGGTGGCTTTGCACCCTAGCTCCTCAGCCAACATGCTGTGTGTATTTGCAGACTTTTAAAGGCATCATCCTCTGCCTCCTCCTCCTCATGAGGTCAATTTGTGCAAGCCTGTGACACTGAAAGAGTGTGTGTGTGTTGTTAGGCATACAGGGAGGATAATATGGAAGTGCTTTGTGAGAGTAGAGGATGTGAATGAGAAAGTTAACAGTGTTATTCCAGAAAGCACATGTGGAGAATACATGAATGTATGGATGAGATGCCCCCATTCATCGGATTGGGTGACCAGCTCACTTATCACGTGCTGGGGTGTGGCTGCCACTATCCAGAAACCTTTTTGAGGTTTTTGAGGTCAGAGACAATACTCCATCCCACCTCAATGTGGATTATCCAGTTCAGAGGCTGGATTCAACCAACAGGTGGATGGGATTCACTGTTTTAACAGTCTGCACTCTGCAGTAGCAGAGTCACAGAGAAACTGCGGAGGGGAAGTGGAAGATTCCCTGCTATCCCAGGCCATGGAGAGACCCTGGTAATTACCCTGGGCCTTGGAAGGTATTACCTGCCTGGAACCTGTGTGAGTGCTGTGTGGATAAATGTTTTCCAAAGCCTGGCTTGGCTGGGTCTGGCAGGGTGGAGAAGATAGTTGATGCTTTAGGTTGGTCAGTCCAGACCAGCATGTATAAACCAGAGAGGACTCCAGTGGGAGCTAGTCTTTTGTTTATGATTTGATGTTTTGGGGATTTGATGTATAAATAAAATGCAATCTATAAGCCATTATGCAAACAAACCTGTAGTCCAGTGCATTATTAACTTCATGTTCTCATTGACTTGATCAATGATTATCACTAAGCCTTTAACTGCATCTTTATATAAATAAAGTGAATATATATATATTTTTTTATTGCTTTTGTATTTCTGCTAAAAATACATTTTTGAATAACTGACTATAAAATATAAAATAACCATTGTGAGAAATAAACAAACAAATAGGGCCCTTACAAATACACAGCTGAAAAAAATTAACAACCCTACTGTCGTGCATACTAAAAGACACAATCTGGCACCCGTCAACTGCTCATCCACTGTGTTCCCTGGCACAGGAATTACCCTTAGCCTATAACATACAAGCATAAGAAAAAGATTTAAGCATTTGGTTGCTAGAAACATCTCCAACTCATTGCTTGGCATCCAAATGGTATAGTGAAACTGTCACTTTGATGATTTGTAAAGTTGATTTTATTTTAGGTATTTTTTTATTTAAAACAATAGCTTATAAAATATTTAGCTTTTTCTTTTTCAGTTAGTGCAAGTCCTTCAGGCATGTTTGGATGACTCAAACATTCCACACAGCTCTACCTTACCAACTGCCACTTCCTTCCAGGAAGTACTAGCTCAGCTGCCTAAATTTAGAAATAAAGTTAAATATCTCAGAAACAGGTTGACATTAATATAGTGGATTTTGACACTTTTGAAAATCTGCCGGAAAACTGTGATTGCACTAGTCACACCCTCACCTCAGAATGTGGGTGTGGCCAGCACAGCTGAAACACCTCTAAACGTGGAGCTCTCAGCAGTTACCCTGCTTACTCTGCCTAATAGGAAATCCAGCCCTCGCCCTGTGGCATGAGAAGGAAAATTTATTTAAGTTATACAATTTCTGTTATACAAGTTGTAGAGGAATAGAACACCCTGAAACATGCACAGATTACCCCATTGTTGTATCCTCAGGAAGACTGTATTAAGGGGAGAAATTTGGGTACAAGTAGGTTAGTAAATTGATTTTAAGCAGATGTAGGTTTAGAAAATTGATTCTATCCCCTGTTTTTGTGTGGCATCATTTTCTAACATTCCCCCCAATTACAATAAAGTACACGTATGCACAACCTTCCTAAACCATTTGTTGTGAAAGTACAAGGATACATTCAACTTTACTTGTAATTTAAAATCTGGAGAAAATGAATTATGCACTACAGCACAGCACATGAGGATGGAAATAAGAAATCGGAGACGTGATGAGAGTAGGTCAGAGATTGCTTGATAGAATATTAAGCTAGTTTCCGCTTTTATTGAGGATATCTTGCCAGTCATCCGGAGCTTTATGCATTTTTAAGTCCGTGATGCTTAAGATAAAATGTTTTATTTATGCTTGTTAATGTCTCTAAAGCAGCAGGAAAACATTTAATAACGTTGTCTGGCAGCTCATTTGCAAATATACTGACTAAATTCAAATAAATAATACATCTACAGACAAATAAGTAGTGACTGCGTGGGATGGAAAAATATATCTTGTTTTATTTAATATTAAAGACTATACTGTACTCAACTGTCATAGGCCTGTATTGCATTGCAGGTGATAAAAGTTACAATTGTTTTTTTTATAGGGACATGGGTAGATAAAACAGGTGATAAAGTTATCACCTGCTATGGAATTCAGGCTGTAGTAAGGTTCAGTGAGCCATATTTCTAAAAGGAAAACTGAAAAATTCTGGAGCAAACCACCTGCACCATAGGGGGCAAATAAAATTTCCCCAAATTTCCAGTGATTTTAGTGGAACTTTTTAACCCTTTTGAATGGTAGAGAAGTATTAAACACATTGCTTTGCATTCAAGATTTCAGATGCTGCAGCCCTTTACGATCATGATGATAAATGCCTAGATTCATTTTTGAAGGTGAATTTTGCAGCCACTGGGGCCCCCCTTCTACCCAACCTTTTCTACATGTTGGGTCATTAAAGCAATGGCTACCTGGGGTGGACAACTGACAGATGCCATTAGGGAGGATGTTCCTAAAAAGGTACTGCTGGTTATGCTGGCCAATATCATGTAGGCCAATGCATACCTCACTGAAGTGGCCTTCAATGTCGATAGATTTTCTGGAGAAGCCTCAGCACTTTTGGTAGTAGCGTGTCTCACTTTGTCATTAAAGATCTGGTTGGCAGGGTTTTGTTACTTGGATCACGGGTCCAGGCCTGGCCAGAAGACATCTCCTACCCCCTCCCACTCTCTCATCTTCTGTTGCTAAGCCCTGTCCATCTTTCTCTGGCTTCTTATTCCTTATTCTTTTATTCTTCTGTGGGAGGTGATCTAGTCTCCTTCCACACCATACACCTCTCAGAGCTTGCAGTGTAGATATATGCTGAGTGATCTATGGGTCTTTTCACAAGGTTTTAAGCTCATTTTAATACATGGAACTGTATACACTGTTTTTGGACTGGGGACATATGTTAAGTCTTTACTGACATGTACCATTGTACCTGTATTTTGTTTCTGTACCCTTTCACAACTCTCTGAGCCAAGCAAGGTCATCAGTGACACTACTGCATGCTTTTGCCTCAGATTGCTCCTAAATGTGAATTTTTTCCTAGGATGACACATGGCTTTCCTTTCCCCTGATAATCTTAGGCACCTAGGATTCAAGCTGGCAGACAGTTGACTGGGACCCTGATGTGAGCTGCTTGACTGAGGCATACTTGATACATACATGTGTTTGAGAATTTTGTTAAGGGGCCAAGGCAAGACATCATGCTCCAACAGTTGTGTTGTATACTTTAGAGTAAATACACACACAGTAGTTGAGTAATGTCCAGCAAACACACAAGGGGCAGAGGGAGGGGAAAAGGAGGAGCAGTGAAGGGCCATGGGAGTAAAGTGATAGTTCAAAAACTGATTGCAGCCATGGTTGCTGCAGCATGTGCAATAAATTATGATGATGCTTCTCCTCCCGGGGAGGATGCAGATTTTCAAGGTCCCACTAAAAGTTCCTCCACCACTACCACCAGCACCAGTACTAGAAAAAAAAACATATAAGAACAACACTGAAGACAGCAATGATTCTCATTATGCAATGGCATAACGGAGGAAGGTGTAGCAGCTGAGCCAACTGCTGCATCTAACAGTGAACCAAACAAGCACCAAAACACCTGTCTTCAAAGAAGTAGTGAATTTTGTGAAAGTAAAAGTAAAAAGAAATTGTATGACACTTCTAAAAGCTTAGAGGAATATAAGGGTAGTGGGCAAGAAGCAACACCACCAGAACCAATACTACAAAAAAATGTATTAGAAGAACATTGAATATGACAGTGAGTCGCATTCTAGTGCTGATGATGGCATAATGGAGGAAGGCATCTTCAGCAATAGGGATGGGCGAAAATTTTCGCCTCAAAATGAAATTGGTGAAAAATGTCACTTTCCGCTTGGTGAATAATTTCCAGCAATTTTTCAGCTTTTTCCTTCCTTTTTTGTCCATTGAAATCAATGGGAAGAAAAATATTTCTCCACCACACGAAAGTTTTCTACAGCCATATAAAGGCTGTCAGGCCCTCACAACATCCCATTTTGTGCTTGTGAGAGGAGAGAGCAGCATGTTTTTTTGAGCTAGAGAAGACAGAGAGGGGAATTGGAGTTTAGTTTAGGGAATCTTTTAGGTAGTACATTTGTTCTGTTAGGAGAGTCACTGGGGCACTCTGGAGAGAAGAAAGGAAGAAGGAGGATGACCCCAAATATTCCAAAATTCCTTGTGACTGACTGGCAAGACACAGGTGGCTAGGAACCTATTTGTTTGCTGATCTTGCTGTTAGTGATGTCTCTGTGCTAGGTGGGGAAGTCTGGGGAAAGACGTTGTTGATTTTGTTTTTCAGTTTTTTTGGGGGGACAGACTGTGATAAGACAACAGGGTGGACAACTTAAAAAAAAAAAAAAGAATAAAGAACTAAATACATTAGGTGACAGTGACAGACAGCTGACTGGGCTTAGACAAGGCATCAAACAGCTCCATCAGTTGTGTTGTGTTGTGTTTACCGTACAGTAAAAAAACAGTGTAGTTGCATAATGACCAGCAAATGCACAAGGGGAAGGGGGAGGGGTGAAGCAGTACAGGGACGTGAGAGTAAAGTAGTAGTGCAAAAACTGACTGCAGCAATAGTTGCTGCAGTGTGTGCAATCAATGATGATGATCCATCTACTGCAAGGGAGGATACAGTTTGTCAAGGTCCCAGCAAAACTAGTTCCAGCACCACCAGAGTCAGTAGAAATAAAGAACCATATAAGAAGAACACTGAAGATGACAAGAAGTCGCATTCAAGTGTTGATGATGCTGACAATCGCATAATAGACGAAGGTGTAGCAGTTGAACCACCTGCTGCATCAGATAGTGAAACAAACAAGCACCAAATCACCAATAGTAGGGAACTTTGTTACAGTAAAAGTAAGAAGAAATAGTTTGAGACCTCCAAAAGCTTAGAGGAATATAAGGGTAGTAGTGGGCAACAACTGTCAGTTGATGCTGATGCTGCTGAGGATGAACTAATGATGACTGATGATGATGCAGATTTAGAATATACCCTCCAGCATCCTTCTCTTATTCAGATTCAGATGTGAGGATGATGACAGCATTATAAGGTTAGCAGACAGTCAAAGGCTGAATCTTCCAGCACTTTTTAAGGAGCACTGTGCCTGTCTATAAACTGTTCGGGAAAGCCACTGGAAAGTATGACCCTGGACAAGCACAGATGTCCAAAAGCACACAGTCACCCTATCAGTCATCATCAGCATCATCACCTCTTCAAAGTTCAAGTCCCACTCAGCCACACACACACACCTGTCTTGAGTACCCCGCAACAGCAACACAGGTTAACATCCACAGTGTTAGATATCACGAGTGCTTCTGCTGCTGCTGCTGTAAGTGCTACACCTTTGACACGCAGTAGTAGTAGCAGTAGAATTACATCACCATCTGGCCCCAGTAGTAGTAGTAGCAGCAGCACCACCTCAGGAGCCCCTCATTCCATGAAGTCCACAGCATGGAGATACTTCACTCAGGATCCTCAGGTTAAGCATTTTGCTATCTGTTGTCTGTGCAAAAAGCCTGTGAGCAGGGGGAAAGCAAGGTCACACCGAGGCACGTCTTCTGTGAGATCCCACCTGAAGCGCAACCACAGGTCTGACTGGGAGACACACTATCAGCAGGCCAAAGGTGCCACCACATGCAAAACTGGAAGGCTTTGGAGGGCACCTCTTTGTCACCTGGCCAATGGCAATTAATGTGTGATGTATGTGAGCTGCTGAAACCCTTTAAGGAGGCAAACATGCTAGTGATCCACACAGGGGGAGGAATTAATGAAATTCTATAACTGATATATTTATTGCAGAAAAAATTAGGATTATGGCAGAGGAATCTTTCCATAATTACAACACCGACATGCACCAGCTGGTAAAGGACATGTTAACATGTTTTGAACAAGATCCTTGCTTAGTGTTCATTAAAAAGCAATCAGGAATACATTCTTGCCACTTTGCTGGACTCCTACTTTAATTACAAAATGTCAGAATCTCTGCCAAAGCGCCATCAGCAGTTTATCACAACAAGGAGTTATGACAATCAGAAGCATCTCAGTTAGGAACCAGACATATACAACAATGTAAAATGCAAAACACCTTTATTAAAATAACAAAAGCAAATCTAGCAAAATCACCATCCAGAAACATAAACCAAAAGCCGGGGTCAAGAACCAAGACGGATACTCAGCCAAGCCAGGGTCAGGAATACGGATATCAGTGATGTGAGGAACAAGCCAAGAGTCAGGAGCCAGAAGGGACATCAGAGGAAGCTAGTTCATGCACAGGTAATCAGGAACTCAGTAGAATGCTCTTGCAGCCAGAAGCAGACACAAGGGCAAGGAGGAAGTGAGCCAAGCTGCTTTAAATACCATGAGAGGGTTGGCTGATAACAATCAGGTAATAACAGAGAGGCCAGCTGACTCATTCTGACCCAGGAAAGGGAAAGCAGAAGCAATCAACAGCAGAGCACTAGATTAGCTCAGGCAGCAGAATCAACAACAGAGTTAGAGCAGCTCATCCAAACCTTGGCAATCTCTCGGAGGAATTGGATTCTGTCAAGGAATATAGCTATGCTTATTGATCGAGTGGAGGGTTGCATTGTGGAGAATGAGAGGGAGAAAGTAAGGGTACAAAAAACCATCAAGGCAGCATAGTGAAAAAGAAGACAGCAAAGCATTCAGCCAGCAGAAGCAGCATGACCTACTACATCATCAACCATAACACCCCATTCTGAACCCAGGGCAATTCATGGGTCTCAGCAGGGGTGGCAAAAATCCATCATTGGCGGTGGTGGTGGCAAATCTCTTTGGGACTTGCTCCCTGAGTATGGGTTGATAATTGACACACAGGAACACCATGTAGCTCATAGGAGTGGTCCCACTGCAGGTGAGATGGCTTCTGCATACTTTCAGGACAGCTATGCTATAGGAAGAAACAAAGAACCCATGCACTACTGGCAAACAAAGAAGTAGTGTGTGTGTGTGTGTGTGTGTGTGTGTGTGTGTGTGTGTGTGTGTGTGTGTGTGTGGCCAGCACTGACATGTACTGCAATGGAAACCCTTAGTTGCCCTCCAGCAAGTGTGGAATCTGAATGGGTTTTCAGTGCAGTTGGTTACATTGTGAATGATGTGATAGGATAGGATGCGACTATCAAACAGCAATACCATCTCAGTATCAGATAGCAGAAACCACACATGACAGAGAAAGCCAGGCCAAATGAATTAACAGCAGCACAGCTGAGAAGGAGGGATGTGAAGCAGGGTTGCTACCATCTACCACACTTGGGACCACTGCTATGATCAATAAGTAATGTGCATCAGTAATCTGAGAAGAAGGATAGCTTACATTTGACACAAATATGATAACATAGGCACATGAAACACCATACTAATCCCCCACCATCACTATCATACACATCTGCCCCATTGTACATTGTACTTTATTTTTTTTATCACTCTGCATCATCATGGATATGTGCCAGTGTCACATAAGCAGGAAGTTAGTGTTGTGGGCAAAGGACAAATGCACTGTGCATGCTAACAAATTGTTCAAGGCATATGTTGCTGAAGGACTCCCAGCTTTGACTTTCAGCTACTCACTTCTCCACTGCATCCCTCAGAAAAAGTAATATTGTAGTGGGAAATGTTGCACCATAGGAAACATAGGAGAATAATTTATTGACAGTGGCAAAAATTAGAATAATTTTGCAATGGTTAAAATAAGAAACATTTTTGTGAAGAAAGCAAAAAATCTTTTCGTGAAAAGTTATGTGTGAAATTTTCGCCCACCCCTAATTCAGATCACAACCCACTCTTTTCTTTTTCAGAAGTGGATTGCTTCCTCTGTGACATCAAGAATTTTGTTCTGTGGGTGGCCTACCTATCACGGTGCCCGTGATTGCCTCCAGCGACTGTGTGTACAGGTGACATTGCATTACTTACTGGTTGTCGCGCTGAAGCACAGTCTTTATTCTTATTGTTAATTGCCAGAGCGAGTCTCCTCCTACTTACTAGGCCTTAAAGGCCTCAGCCTGCCCCTTCTCACTTGCCCTTTCCTGGTGTACTTGTACGCTATAGCTCTTGTGATTCCGATGCACGATTCCTGTGTATGACCCCGGCTGACCTCGATCCTCAGTACCCGTGGCCTACTTTCTCCGCTTACGCTCTCTCATTCGAGCAGTGCTCACTTTGTGTCAGTCCGTGCCACTGGCATTCTCGCTATCTCCACTCTGCGCCACTGGGTACCCTAGCATGCTAGGGCCTCACAGTCACTGCTGCCTGTTAGACTACCCTAGCTTTCTAGGGATTTCCAGTCACCATTGCCTGTTCCACTACCCTAGCATTCTAGGGAGTCTCAGTCACCATTGCCTGTACGGTTACCCTAGCATTCTAGGGAACATCAGTTACCACTGTCTGTTGGTTTACCCTAGTGTTCTAGGGAATATCCGTTACCCCTGTCTGTTGGTTTACCCTAGCATCTAGGGAATATCAGTTACCGCAGCCTGTTGGTCTACCCTAGCATTCTAAGGAGTCCTATCTCTGACTCAACCACATTAAGATATCTGGTGTATTTCCCTCTGCTCACAGGGGCTTTACAGCTGCTTCTGTACTAGTAGCTGTTACCATTACTGCTACTAGCAAGTACCTTCAGTCAGAGTGGTATTTACCTCTATTCAGTCGGGTGATCCTGTGCTTGTTCCTTACCTGCCCAGTGAGGGTTGGGGAAGTGCCCAGACACTGTCATTACACCTGGTCCAGTGAGTGTTGGGAAAGTACATTTTATTTCATGCTGTTCTATTTCTCAATAAAGATATTCATTTTAACTGTATCTGTACTTTTCAGTGCTGTTATTCCTAAGTCACCCCGTGACACTTCCCTACCTTCAGGGTTCCCACTCCTCTTTGGGACCTGAATATCATGTTAGGAGTTTTCCAGAAGCCTCCTTTTGAGCCTCTCATCTGTTTCTTGGAGTCTTCTGGTGCTTAAGATGGCTTCCTTTTGGACATTGTTTCTGTTCACAGAGTGGCTGAACTATAAGCTCTGTCTTGTAAACCTTTGATTCTTGGATCAAGGCCACTATATGACAAGTGAATATAATCAGAATGAAGCCTCTTCCTTTCCGACTCCCGGTACACTCCACCAGATCCATGGGTGCCACTGAGGCCTACAAGAATCAGGCCTCTGTGAGCAGATGTGTAAGGTGGTGACATGGTCATCTCTGCACATCTTCGAATACTACATTTTCAATTGCCTGGCCTAAACTGAGGCCAGCTTTAGCCAGAAGGTCCTTCAGGCAGTGGTGCCTGTTTTAAGGACTTTTTTCTTTATGCAGAGTTCTGAACCCTGTTGGTTCATGATTAGTGTTGAGCGAGCATGCTCGGCCGATGCTCGGATCGGCTCGAGCATCGCTCTGCTCTGCACATGGCGGTACTCGTACGAGTACCGCCATGTGCTCGCCCGGCATGTTCGGGTGGCGGGGATCTGTGCCGAAGGAGGCACAGATCTGAAGACGCTCCGCTGGACCACCAGGGACTGGAGGTAGGGGGCATTGCGGAGATGAAGGGGGCATAGCGGAGATGAAGGGGGACATTGCAGAGATGAAGGGGGCATAGCGGAGATGAAGGGGGACATTGCAGAGATGAAGGGGGCATTGCAGAGATGAAGGGGGCATTGCAGAGATGAAGGGGGCATAGCGGAGATGAAGGGGGACATTGCAGAGATGAAGGGGGCATTGCAGAGATGAAGGGGACATTGCAGAGATGAAGGGGGCATAGCGGAGATGAAGGGGGACATTGCAGAGATGAAGGGGGCATTGCAGAGATGAAGGGGGCATAGCGGAGATGAAGGGGGACATTGCAGAGATGAAGGGGGCATTGCAGAGATGAAGGGGACATTGCAGAGATGAAGGGGGCATAGCGGAGATGAAGGGGGCATTGCAGAGATGAAGGGGGCATAGCGGAGATGAAGGGGGACATTGTGGAGATGAAGGGGGACATTGTGGAGATGAAGGGGGGCATTGACCAGGCACCCTCCCCTCATCAGAGCAGGGGGTGCCTGGTGTAATGCTCGTGTCGCCCCATTCAATTCAATGGGGCTCGGGTGCTCGGCCGAGCACTCGAGCCTCCGGCGGTGCTCGGTCAGAGCACCCGAGCACCCGAGCATCGGGGTGCTCGCTCAACACTATTCATGATCAATTGTTTGGTGTACAAGTTTTGTGCCTAAGGTTTATACAATACCAGTTTTTCCAGTGGTAAACTGATAGACAATGGATTTTTGTTCCTCTTTTCCCTTCCAGGAATATTGGTTGATGCTTTGGTATTTCCCTATGGTTCCTGTGAGGATATTAGTGAACTTGCAGTGAAATCCTTTTCTTCTAGTCCATGTGCAACACTGTACCCCCACCAGGAGAAAAAAAAAAAACATGTGGTTTAAACCCTGAGCTGAGGCTGATCTGTGAGACTTCTGTCATGGGGCCAATTAGAAAGCTCCTATCAGAACTCAGTTCTGCTTCTCATTGGTCCATTGTTGCTCAAAATGCTGCCCCAGCTTCAATAGCAGGTCTTCTATCAGGGGATTAGATCTGCTGATTGGGCACTATCCAAATGATAGAGAAATAAACTTTACATACAGATGTGGCCATACTTATTTCCCATGATCGTCCTCTCTTGTCTAAAAGTTTCTATTACAGTTTAAACTGTCATTTTTTAATATTAACAGTGTCATGTAGTAATGGGATTACAGTAATTCTATTGTAGTCTGTGGGAGACGTGAGTCAATTATAACAGTTCTACATAGTAACATCTGACTTACCTCCTGACAGTTTTAACCTTCAGGAATGAATTAATGTTTCACACTCCTTTAGAGATTGAACTGTTTTAAATTTGGAATAAAACAACTTCCATTGGTGGGAGTACCCTTGTTTGACTCATATAAGGAAAAGCCTTATAAAATATGTTTTCATAAAAAAAAAGGCAGCCCTTCTCAAATGGTCAATTAAAAGATATCACCAACTGCAACAAACTTTTTTTTGTCATCAGGGCCAGTCTGACTATAAACAATTTGACTTGTGTATTATAAAAAATGCATTAATGCAGGCAGAGCTCTTAAGGCCTTGATAGTGAGAACAAAGCAGGTTCACTGCTCCAAAATTCTCAACATTTGTAAATATATATGCATGACAATTTGGTAAAGGCCTGTGTTTATTACATCGAAGGAGCCACTGCCAAATTCATATTTTGTATGGTGTAAAGCAAGACTAGTCAGCTGGACCCCAGTATCACGGTGCCCGTGCTTCTGTTGCTGAGCAGCGACATTGTTATTCTCTGCTGCCTTCTGATTGGTTGGGCTTAATTGCTTACACTGGGCTTGCCTTTATATACCCTGGGATATCCTCCCTTAGGCGCCCTTTCGTGGTGTACGAGTTCCTGAGTCTATTCTGCTCTTTACTGTTTTGTGTATGACCTGGCCTGCTTGACTACGAGTATTGTTCCTGAGTTCCTGTTCTACACTCCGTTGCTGACTGTATCCTGGCTGAGAACCAGCTCCATTGCTGACCGTATTCTGGCTGAAGAACCCGCTCTGTTGCTGACTGTATCCTGTCTGAGAACCCGCTCCGTTGCTGACCATATACTGTCTGAAGAACCCGCTCCGTTGCTGACTGTATCCTGGCTGAGAACCCGCTCCGTTGCTGACCGTATTCTGGCTGAAGAACCCGTTCCGTTGCTGACTGTATCCTGGCTGAGAACCCACTCCGTTGCTGACCATATTCTGGCTGAAGAACCCGCTCCGTTGCTGACTGTATCCTGGCTGAGAACCACTCCGTTGCTGAATACTTCTGGCGGTGATCTGCTCCGTGTCTGACCTCATCAGACTGTGTACCACTCCGTTGTTGACTGTATCCGGCCTTTGGACCTGCTCCAGGGCTGACCATTGGTGGCGCTATTCCATTCCGTTACTGTCTCCAGTTCTGCTAACAGGCTCCAGTACCAACCGTGTCCGTTTGTATCTGGGCGACCCCTGGTGGCCATTGTTATACTGGGCTTTACATCGTATGAAGTGGTGCGCCGTGTGGAGCTATTTCTTGTCGACCAAAGGCTAAGCTTGGGCTTAAGCTGTTCCTTAACCACTGCTAGCGGTGTGCACATTCGAAGAACCAGTACAGGTGTTCTAACACTGACTGTGTTACTCTGATCTCTCTCTGTGGCCTTCCTACCTGTTACGCTGTGCTCACTCCCTCTGGGAGTTATTCAGTAAGTCGCTGGGCGTTACCATTAACTCTGTGGATGTCTGGAGAGTCCAGGAAAGGGCTTACACTGCTCTCTGCAGTACCTCGAGCTAGAGCCAGCGTTACACATTCCATCCTGCAGGTTACATGGTCACTGGCTGTGTTACAGCTGCCTATTGTCGCCTTGATCCACCCCTAGCGCTCTAGGGTCTGTACCTAGAAGCTACCTTGGTCTCAGTTGCCCATACTGAGGATAGTGCTGCCATTCCACTTTTGCCCGGTATTTGGAGACCGTATCTGGTTCTTGTTGCCTCGTTGCCATACCATACAGTCTGGGTCAGAATTGCCTCATTGCCACACCATACAGTCTGGGTCAGAGTTGCCTCGTTCCTCAGGGTTTGGTGCCCAGGCAGTGCCATTTCTGTTTCACATGCTCCTCCGGTGTACGCTCACCTGGTCAGCTCTCCAACGGGTTGCCTTCAACCTCACTTATCCTGCCAGAGTCTCTCTACTAGCTGTTTTCCTGTTGTGCCAGTCTAATTATTCTAGCACTGCAGACGTGCTGCTATTGTGTATTGTATATCACTGTGTGATCTGCCTTGAGGGCCCCTGGGCCTTATTCCTTGTATGCTCTTTTTCAATAAAGTCGTTTAACCTTACCATCCTGTCTGAGTGTTCATCTAAAAACCGTGACACCCAACTGTTGGGAAATGGAACCTATGTCATCCCCCCTGCCCTATCAGAGACTACTTCCCTCAGTCCTCCTCTTTTTTCACCCCCACCCCACCACAGCCCTCATTTCCCAAGTGTACCAAAGCCTTCATTTTCCATTACCAAAGCCCTCACTCACCTATCACCTTAGTACCACTTCACAGTCTAAAGCCCCATCAGTGTCCTTAGACCCCTTTTTCCATTGTCCTTGTCTCATTTTGTTAATCAGAGCTCTCATACTCCCTATCAGCACCATAACCCTGAGTTCCCCATCATAACAGCTTTTAGGCCAACTCCCCTCCCATCCAGCAGAGCTCTTAACATCAAGGTCCCTCATCTTCCTGCCTTTCTATAAAGTAGTAAGTGCCTCCAGAATATGAGGTTCTCTTGTTCCTCTTGGTGGGCCTCATGGCTGCCAGGGATGGGGCACATGAAGTGGGTCAAGATAATGAGTCCATCATCTTTTCTTTCTCTACCACAATGATGGGGCACACAGGACTCAGAAGCATAACTGCTTTGCATGTTGGCTCACAACCACTGTCTTCACTCATGTCATTGGACAGGCAGCATACCATCTTTTTTACAGTTTTAAAAGTCAGACCCTCCTCTCTCAATCATGGGCTGAGGCTAATGTAAAGAAGCAAGTCTGAGCTATAATAACTTTCAAATAAAATATATACATATATTTACAGGCAATGCATGTGCCACAAGGGAATGTCCCACAAATTTGACTTTTACTTAACCAATTATGTTTGATCTTAGTAGATTCAAAGTAACTATGAACAGAACTTGCAAGTTTGGGGCTACATTACTACAAATGGAGTTGGGTATTTGGTCAGAATTAATGGTCTCCTCAATGCTGAGAAGTACAGTCAGATACTTATCCATCATGCAATACCATCATGGAGGCATCTGATTGGCCCCAGATTTATTCTGCAGCATGACCACGGCCCCAAACATAGAGCCAAAGTCATTAAGAACTGTCTTCAGCGTAAAGAAGAACACAGAGTCCTGGAAGTGATGGTATGGCCCCCACAAAGCCCTGATCTCAACATCACCGAGTCTGTCTGGGAATACATGAAGAAAAAACTGAGTCTGCCTAAATCCATAAAAGAACTGTGGTTAGTCCTCCAAGATGTCTGGAACAACATATCTGTCGAATTCCTTAACAAACTGTGTGCAAGTGTACCTAGAAGAACTGATGCTGTTTGAAAGCAAAGGGTGGTCACATCAAATATTGATTTCATTTAGATTTGTCTTCTGTTCACTCACTATGCATTTTGTAAATTGATAAAAATAAACTATTAGCATCCCTATTTTTGAAAGCATTCATATTCTACAGCATTTTTTTCACACCTACCTAAGACTAGATATATATATATATATATATATATATATATATATATATATATATACACACACACACACACACACACATGCACACACACAAACAGAATACACAAAGTATATATTTACTGAACAAAAGTTTGCCTTTAAAGTGCAAGTAAACTTAATTTTTCACTTTGCATATTCTTCAACTACTTAATATGTATAATAATTCTATCTATAATTTTTATTCTTTTCATCTTTTTTTTTTTTTTTTTTTTTTTTTTTATTACAGCTTTTTATATTCTTGTACAATATGGTAGAATAGCTGCAATACAGCCATGGCCTGAGACAGGATCATAAAACAAGACAGTTTTTTGTATCAAATAAAAACTGGGAGCACTGCAAACAGCAGGTGTCCTACGCCATGTGAACACCTTATGTGTTTCAGAGCTTTGTGGTCCTTAATCATAGGTATGCCAGGTGTCTTCTCATGGAGAATAAATAGATCACGCTACACCCAACACAAACAATAATTAAAGCAATTTAAATTCTGAAATGGACTCAGACCCAGTATAAACATATGGAAACATGGGGAATGGGGCCAAAATGATTACTATAAACAGCCAAATAGTTTAGTAGTAAAGCACAAATAATTCTCAATGCAACCCATGAGCAAACTGATACATTGCTCATGGGCCACCAAAACAGAGGTACAGAGGTCCTCAGTAAGTAACACTGCAATTCTGATCTCACTATGCAAACAAACAAACAAAATCATCTGCCCTGGATACAAATTATATTGTACCCAAAATACAATATGAGACAGCAAACAAGAAGCACCAAAAGACAGCAGAAGATAAGCAGTTAACCTTTGTGTGCCAGAGGTGTATACAACACATTGCTTTGCAATGCATTGTGTACACCTCTGGCACTCTAAGGGTTAATAGCAAAAACTCAAAGCTCATTAAGAGTTGAGCCCTTTGATATCCTGGAATCAAATTTGAGACTCTACAAACACTGACATTTCTGTTTAAAAGAGAAGAGGCTAAAATCTAAACGGTATGACTGAAAATGTTTAGCAACCCGTGATTGGAAATCTACATTCTCCACTGCTTTCATGTGCTCCCTGATCCTCTCCCTCAATTGCTGGGTAGTCCTCTCCGTGTATTATTTTTTGCACGCAAGACAAGTAATAATATATAATATTAGAGGTTAGACAATTGATGAAGTTACCAATATTAAAGTATTTTACAGTAGCACTACTTGGATACCTGTGCAAACTTAAATCAATATCATATACTTCAAAACCTAGAGAAGCTAATCTGGTATGTTCTTCATCCAAGTGAAAATGCTAGGGGACATAAGTCTATCCCGAGTGTAGGCCTTTCTACAACTGAGCTACAAACTTTTTCTAGAACCCTCTCAAGTGTATTGTCTTCATATACAGTAGGTAAAAGGCCACTGATAATGGAACAAATCTTACTGTTTTCCTTGTAATATCCAGTGACAAAGCTGATAGGTTCATCACCATCCATACTACTTCAGTCTTGAATACCTCTGACTCAAAACAACTGTTGAATGAGGTCAGCTCGATCCAAAGCATAAACAGATATTTCTGTCTTATGGATCTGCTGACAACCATAACCTCTGTCAAGCAGAATCTTAAAGAGTACATTGTCCTGTAGTTGGAAACTCAAATCCAAGAAACAAATACTTTTCAATCTGTGAAATTGTCCACTGAGAATGTTCCTAATAAGGTCAGGTGGATGACAACTGCTCACTTATAACAGCTTATTACCTTCATGTGATTTCTGATATAAGTTTACATCCAGTGACCCCTTCTCAACAATGCCAGTCAATGTTAGAGCTAAGAAATCAATACTAGATTTACTGTAACTATCAGAAAATGTCAAACCATAGGTGTTACAATTTAGACATTCAATAAAAGGAGCAAAAGAGCAAACTAAATAAAATCAGATCATCAATGTACCCAGGGAATGATGTAATAAATGGCCTGAAGGTGTTGGTATCCCAATAATGTAGAATCACTCCCTCTAACCTACAAAGGTTGGTGAATGAAGGTGCAAATTTGGATCCCATGCTAGCTCCAATCTTCTGGAGATTTAAAAAAAAAAAAAAAAAAAAAAAAAAAGGTTATGTTTCAAAAGATACATTATGGGCTATCACAGTGTCCGTGATTCCTTGCTTATATTTTTTCTGTCAGTTATCCAATGTGAGGTCCTCATTGGTTGCCCTGTGTTAAGCCCGCCCAGTATAGCCTTTATATACTGGGCTCCTGCACCCACACATGGCCCTTTCGTGGTGTTCCTGTGCCAGTGCTACGTTTGCTTATGAAGTTTCCAGTGTACTGACTTGGCTTGCCTGACTACTCTCCAGTTCCTGCGCCTGTGTACCGACCTGGATTGCCTGACTATTCTTCAGTGTTCATTCCTGTGTATTGACCCGGCCTGGCTGACATTCCTGCTACCGTGTACCGACCCGGACTGGCTGATGTTCCTGCTCCTGTGACCTGATCCGGCCTGGCTGACGTTCCTGCTCCTGGGCTCAGACTCGGCAGATCTCCGTTTTGGTCCTGGTCACCTCGGTGACATTCTGACTTCCGGTGCCTTGCCTTGTTTGGCACCTCTGCACCCGCAGGCTTGCCTAGTATCGTCCCATTTTGGCTCTATGGAGCACCTCTGGCCTAGTCCTCCATTCTGCAAAACCGGTTGTAAGTGTTGCCTCCATGATAGCACCGGTACATTGCCATTGGCTCCGCTCCACTCCGTCAAAACTGGTTGCAAGTGTTGCCTCCGTGATAGCACCGGTACGTTGCCATTGGCTACTCTCCACTCTGTCAATACCGGTTGCAAGTGTTGCCTCCGTGATTGCACCGGTACATTGCCATTGGTTACGCTCCACTCTGTCAAAACTGGTTGCAAGTGTTGCCTCCTTTGGCGTGTTTTATAACCAGCTCAATACCTTCACATACGGGACTGTTTTCCTATCTTGATGAACGTTAACTCCTGCCTTGCTGAAACCTGGAAACCTTATCATCTGCCTGACCCATGTCAGCATAAACTGTTTGTCTCCTATATTTGTGCTGGACCTGTGTGGGCCTAATTTGCTTGTCGTGTGTCTGTACTATAAGTTGTATATTACAGGACCTGTGAGGGTTCTTTGTGTAGTTTTGTATTTAATAAAACTGTGTTTTTATCCTAACTCTGTGTCTGTGAGTCAAACAAACCGTTACATGGCCCTATTCAAAAATTATTTCAAATGAGAGAAGAAATGACTTGCCTATCCATAAAGTAGATGACAGCTGTTAGCACCACATCATAAGATACACATGAAGATAGGCATACGGCAACTGTCAGTCATATATAACTGGTTCTCCATGTCAGGTGACTTATGATACGTAACACATAAGTGGAGTCACGAAATCTAGGAGTCACTGCAAAAGCAATGGCTTAGGGTGCTGATTTACTAATTTGCCTTCAAAGACCCAATATCTGAAACAATAAGCCAACCCACCAGCTGTGACATGGATTTATATGTCTTTCGTAAATGATGGGAAAATTATGTAATTGGCTCCTTGACCAGTAAACTATGTGCCTCCTGTTCAGTTATAGAGTTGATGGATATTCTGAAATCAGCTACCCCTCCCAGTCCTTGTTGAAAATGAAAAGGGTGATCCCTTCTTAAAGCAAAATGTCCTAAAATTAATAATCCCCCATGTCCATAATAACACCACTGCCTCCTTTGTCAGAGTGCAGAAAGAGTATATTATTATCATCTTTAAGAGACTTAAGAGCATAATTCTAAATTATGGACAGTTTAGCATAGTCATTACTGGACAGTGAAGAAACATCTTGGACTGAAACAGTAAATTCCTGTTCAACAAATATCTAGAAAAAAATCAGACTACCCTAAAATGGACAAGGCAAAAAAGAAGACTTGGACTGAATTGCAATGGGCAGTCTATTGATAGGAGTATATAGATTGCCCTCTCTATATAGATATAGAAAGTCTAGAATGCTACACTGCTCATTAAACAACCAAAGACACCCACCCTGAGTAACAGCAGGCAAGTAACCAAAGCACACACCATCAACATTGAATTCAGTAAAGGACTGACTACATTATGTGAGGCAGCAAGTGTAGCAGCAAGTTAAGTGTCAAAGAACCGACCAGTCTTTTAAGATGGTATTAAAACGATTCATTTGGTATGCTGATGAGAAACCAAGTCCACTGGACAGCACTTTGACGTCATATTCAAACAATTCCCATTTAGCTAGGTTACTAACATTCATTGGAGGATTGCCCTTTTGTTCTTCAGGTTGCTTGCCCATTATATTCTTTTGTTTTGCATGATTATTGCTTGCCTTCCTTGTGTATTTTGTCATGTTGTTTCCCAAGTAACAATGGCATGCCACAATGGCTCATCATTTTTAGGAATATCACTGGCTTCAGATGACAGAAGCACTGATTGTGTTTTCCTGTTTTTATATTTAATCTTCAGAGTAATATTAGTAGACAAATTAGAGGCTATCAAAGCATTGTCACTCTCATTGCCTGGATATGAAGCACGCAATTCAGAATCTGAAAATTGAACTTGCTTAACTTCCCTGAGATTTCATTTTTTATTTTATGATGATACCCTCTAAACCTCTGTGCTCAATGAATTCCAGATGTAAACCTTATCAGAATAATAATCCAATGTATATTGGGCACATCTTAGCCTCTTATGTTTCTTGTGCTCCATAAGGGCCAACAATTTCAGTTAACAAGCTGTAAGTTCAGCATTCCATTTATCAATCTAGGTGGAATCTGTCTGCAATGGAAGGACACATTTTGACATGCAATCATCTAGAAATTATACTTACTTTTTACTTTTATATAATTCTTTAGTGTATTGATATGCCACCAGAGGTCAGTCTTCTTCATCATAAGTTTATCAAAAACGTTTTGAGAAATAGTGCTTCTGTTGTCCAAGTCAGTGTTCCTGATCTCTAGCTTTTTTCCTTTGAAGTTCCAATATTGCTGCTATTCAGTAGTATTTTGGGAACTTAATGTATAAAATGAACGTTTGGCCACAAGACCTTTTCTGTCATTTAGCCAGTAGGAAAATTGAATTGGCTTTTGTCGGTCTGTGTCCATTTTGCCCTAATGGATTTTTTACAGGCTCAAACAGGCCCCTAGGGCCTAGATTAAAGTGAGGCCTGTAAAACATGCAATAGGGCAAAATTGGCTACCAACTGACATACAAAAAAGTCAGTATTCAATTGTCCTACCAATTGTCCTACCAATTCAATTCCCCCAGTTGCATAAAAAAACACGCTGCCATTTTTTCAAGCACAGTAAGCTATTGAATCCCCTGTGCTTTGAAAAAATACCTGATAAAAAAGTCACCTCTAGCGATAAATGTTGTGGCATCCAATTCCACATGCTAAGCATTAAGATCTGTTAAGGGACTTACTTTATCATGTGAAAATCTGTACCCAGTTTTTGAGGGTTCAAAGACCCTTATCGGATACCAAAAATTGTTGATGCAGGAAGTGAAAAAAAAAAAGAAAAAACCTACTTGACCAGTGAATGTATTGAAATGGAGCCCTAAGTGCTGGGGGGAATTGAATCGAAGCCTTGACTGGATGCAGATAGCTACTTAGCTCCATCTCTCTGGTTTTCCCACTGTAGGGTTAGTGTTAAATTGTATTATTATCCCTGCTTTCACTACACCTGAATGAGACCTACCTAGAAACAAAAGATACAGTGAGGTCATGGGCATGGTTTTAAAAACTGTAAAAAAGAGGTTAAAAAATAATAATAAAAATTATAGGTAGAATGACTTTACAAATTTAGCAGATTCAGAAACTAAGCTGATTTATACTTTAAGGCATTTTTTAAACATAAATAGCTATAACAGATAGATATGACTCATAAGCATTTTCAACAAAGCTATATGTAGATTTTAGTTTAAAATATTTGTAATTTTCCATGAAAAAAAGTATAAAAGTATTGGACATATGGACAGAAATTAGAATAAGTCTTTCTCTACCTCATTAAATGATGCTATAAATTAGTCAGTGACATATACTGTACCAATATATCACTTTATAAACACTGAATCTAAAGTCCTAAGAGAGCTCTTGCCTTAAGGGCAGAACCCAACATCCCACTATTGTCTTTTGCTGTCACTTGTGTCTGGAAAATCAATTGTCACTAGAGTGTACTATGAGTACATTTGATCTTAAGTTCAGCCATTGCATCAAACCAGCAGTAAAGTGGCATGGATGGTTGGTTTATCTCTCTAGAGAAATACAGTGTACTGTTCTTCTGTGAGATATTTAGGGCTTTAGTTTATTAAAGGTGCAGTGCCTCAGAGGGAAACATGACATAAGTACAGTAGCCTGTTAGAAGGAGAAATATTTCAGTTCTTCTTTTTCATCTTTAACCTCATATCTCATTCATATAATATAAAAAAAGTATAAAAAGATTATTGTGTTGCATTGGTAATTGCAAGAGCCTTTGCTCTCAAATTCATCTAATGTGGTAGAGTCAGCTGCTCACACCCCAGTCAGCCCTGCCAAATAATGCTGCTCCTTCACATACATTCAGAGGGATTTTCTGTAAAGACATTTTAAAGAATTGTGGAACCAATTAGGAGCTTCAGGGATAAACTTCTCAATGTTGTATTTATTAAAAAAAAACTAGCTATGGTTCACAGTGTTGCCCGTACTGTTGGGCAAACTTTGCACATCAGGGACATGCTGGATCCTTCCAAAGGTGAGTCTTCTTCCAGCAATTTTCCAATGAGTGGGCAGGGGGCTTCACCTCCTTGCCCACTCCTGTGCAAATTGTCACCCCTGTGAATCTCGCTGTAGTGATTTTCACAGAAGTTGGGGGGTGAAACCCCCCTGCCCACTCCTGTGAAATTGCTTTCCCTGATTTGCTCCATGCAGCTGATCTCTGCTCCCCTACTGCTCCAGGTCGGGGTGTGCAGTGAACCTGAAATGGTTAAATGTTTAAAAATATAGTTTATTTTGTTTCTACTAGAAGGCACTAACCCTTTAAAGTTGTGTATCGGTACTTATTTCACAGGTGTCTAGTGGGTATGTAACAGGTGTTTACACAGCCAATACAATTAATGGGAAATTAAGCTACAGTGAATATGTGGATAAAATAGCACAAGAACATTATATAATAATCATAGAGATGAGAGATTCAAAAACTTTCTTTTATCAAAATAAGGCCTGTATTATCATATCTATTATAATTATTTTTAAGATCAAAAACTCCACATACCAAATTAATATAATAATCTGGGGATGTCTGTCTTAATTGGTAAAACATACACGTAGAATGTGTATACATATATGAAAAATGTTTGGATGGAGCTCATATTGTGTAAATTCAGCACTTGAAGCTCAAATTGATTTAGAGCAAACTGGGATGGTTTATACGTTTTTGAACAGGTTCATGAACATCACAGTGGCCGGCGCACTGATTTCAGTAATTAAATTTAAATTTAGGATGAAAAACAGCGGATTTGAGGGAAGTCTTATAAAGTTTTGTAATGACTTTAATTTGATTTGACTTTCCTTCAGTAAATGTTAACATCGCAAACCAGTCATACAGCTCTATAAATCATTTCTGAGATGCAAAGTAGCCCATTCATTAGTTTCTAATTTGTGTTCTGCTATTTATATATTTTATTATTTTTGCAAAAATAATTTCAACCAGAGTCACAAAAGGTGGATTAATATAGCTCACATATAAATGTATCAAAAAGTTTCTTGAGGGGGCATGAGAAATCCATTAGCTCAGCTGTTAATTTTATGCACTTATATGTTAGCCTAAGAACCATGAGCTGGTACTTCAGGGTATGTATGAGCATCTATGATCTCTGTAGTACATAAGGGTGCACAAACTCCATTGCTATAGCATGCACATGAAAACAATAATTTTATGGCAATTTTCTCTGCACCTTCTTTTAGTACATGGTGGGAAACAAAGGGCAGAGGAATGCAAAGCCTGGAAACACCAATACACTTCCAAAATGCCCTCCCCCTTGGTATACTCAGAATGAAAGGAAGAATTTTCAGTGTAGATAGTTTAGCACACAAGAGGAGGCAAGAGCATCACCAATTGATCTACAGTAGAATCATATTACTACATCTCTTTGTTGTCTCAGACACATTAGTAAACATTATAATACTGATCATTTATGTGATTGGCTACAAATAATTTACTGTCAAAGCTGCTTGCTTTTTTGTTTACTTTGCACTTACCTTAAATCTGCTATTTCAGTTTTTCTCCTTCTTAAATTTTGATTGACATGAGTATTTTGTATCAGTAGTCTGAGTGTTAACTGTGTCTAAAAAGGTGTCATATTCTGCCCTTTTTTATGCTTTTTCTTGTGATTCCTTGTTTGGTTTTACATTTGGTCCTTCTTCTTTCCTGGCTCCCCACCTTGTTTTGTGTCTTCTCTGAGCCATTATCAAGTGGCCGTACCTCAGTGCTGACATGAGATGAAAGCGTTCCAGTTCATGACCCGTAGTTCCTGTCTAGTTCCAGAGAGTTTACCTTGTGTCTCAATTGACCTGGCTTTCTCTTCAAGTTCTCTACAATTTGGTTTGCCAGTTTGTTGCTGACCTTGGCTCCGTTGTTCGACCATCTTCCATCTGCTGCCTTGTACTGTGTTGCTCACCTGATACTGACCTAGCTTGTCTAACTACTCAACTTCTGGAACTTTTTGGTTTCCAATTCCCTGCACCATGAGTATTGTGTCAGCGCTTCGGTAGGTCCAGTCAGGGCATTCCTAGGCAACCATGTTGGCGTCTTCATACGTCCTAGCGTTGTGTGAAGTCAACCGCCTCCTATATGTAGCAAGGCACCACAGCAGACCCGTTGCTCAGATGTTTGAGTCCTTCCCTGTGTTAGCTGCACCTCTATTTCTGAGTTTGGCTTGTTCAACGGACCCTGCTTCTTGGCCGCCTGCCCTGACCACCTTGCTTGGACCTGGACCCTGTGTAACGGTTATATAGCAAACACAGTATGGATAAAGAGCAATGCATACAAGCAATGGAACTGAATAAGGCTAGGGTTAAGTCCAATGCAAATAATCAGTCTCTGATGTGGTGTGTAAGACAAAGCCCAGTAGTCCTCAAGGACTGGTGATAAGCAAGACCAACACTGGTGTTAGAGCTACCAGAGCCAAGGGCACTCTGCTATGCGAAACGAATAGGCACACTGTGTGAGCTGAATGGGACCGGGGCCACGGCACTCTGTGGTGCTGAAAAGGTTAATGACACTGCGTGAGCTGAATGGAGCCTGAGCCAGTAGCACCCCTTAGTGCATCAATGGATACCCACACTGCCAGAGCTGAAAGGGACCAGAGCCAGTAGCACCCCGTGGTGGGTAAACAGATACCCCAACACTGCGCCAACGGAACGTGATGTTGCAAGAGCTTATGGTAGATGGTAACGGAAACCCACTGCTCTGCAATTGTAGCGGATGGCTCGGTAATGAAGGTGGTGAGCTCAGCAATTGTTAATGGAGAGGCTCCGTATCTGAGGCAACAAGCTCTGCAAGTGTAAACGGACAGGTTTGACAACGGAGGCAACAAGCTCAGCAAGTGTTAATGGATGGCCCAGAATTGGAGGCAATAAGTAATGCAAGTGTTAGCGGACAGGCTTGGTAAAGGAGGCAACAAGCTCAGCTAGTGTTAACGGATGCCCAGTATCTGAGACAACAAGCACAGCAAGTGTTAACTGACAGGCTCGGTAACAGAGGCAACAAGCACAGCAAGTGGGAGGTCAGCTTTAAGAAGCACAAGTCTGACAGTTCACAATGTTGCCAAGTGACATAGACGAAGCCACACTGGAACCGGAACACAGGAAGCTGGATACCAAGCAGGAAAGTCAGCCAGGCCGGGTCATACACGGAACAGGAGCGTCAGACAAGCCGGATCAATCTTGGAGCAGGAACGTCAGCCATGCCGGGTCATACACGGAGCAGGAGCGTTAGACAAGCCGGATCAATCACGGAGCAGGAACGTCAGCTAGGCCGGGTCATACATGGAGCAGGAACCAGAAGAATAGTCAGACAAGCCGAATCGGTACACAGGAACGCAGGAACGCAGCAACGGAAGCACTGGTACTGGAACACCACGAAAGGGCACCTGACAGGTGCCACAGGCCCGGTATAAGAAGGCCATACTGAGCGGGCATAACAAGCACTGCCAATAGGAACACACCACTGCAGAGAGTGACAGGTAATCAAGGGAACCGTGATACCCTGCTACTTGTGACACTTGCCGGTGACTACTTGCTTCTGCTTGGGCTCTGGCCTGTTGCCTTCTGCATGAATAGTTCCTACTGTTCCTGTCACTACAGACTGAAAGCTCTGCTCCCCGTGGACTCCAGGTACTCAGCTTATATCTATATATGTATATTCTTATATGTATGTATATATACTAGGCTTGTTAGGTTATCTCATTCCTGCATTGGGTTCTGGGTCTGCGGAAGTGACTGCAGGTGCTGGTACAGGATTTGGGTCCGTCTGCATCTTCTGCAGGAGTTGTTGTAGGGCTGTCTGGCTGGTTTGTAGAGCATGTACTGTGACTGCCAAAGACATTATTTGGTTGCCCAAAGAGGATAAGGCCTTCACAAGACCTGCAGTATCCATGTATTTTGGCTCAGTTGTATCTGTTGCGACCACCCTGCAAAAAGGTGTTTTGTGCGCTGTGAGTAACCCCACTTGGTGCAGAGAGGGCTACAGCGAATATGCGCAAGCAGCTCTGGTATAGTTTAAAGAAAGATATAGTACCCCAAAGACAAGAGGTAGGATATCCCTTGAGGCTGGTCTTACTCCACCATTCCTCTTACCCTGCTTTTTGGATCTTCATATACAGAGTCCATGATCTTTGATCACATACAAGGTTATCCATGGCTCCGGAAATGCAATCCTGCTGTAGACTGGTCCACAGGCTCTCTCACTTTTCCTTGTGAATCTATGCATTCCCCTTTGGTTTTATTGTCAGCAGTGGATGTTCTAGGGTCTGATTTCTCTTTAGTCCCTGAAATCCAACTCTTAGACACTGCCACCCATTGTCGATTCCTGAGACTAAGGCTCTAGAGGAAAACATCCAACATAACATAGCCAAAGGGTTTATACAACCATCCACTTCCTCTGCTGGTGTGGGGATCTTTTTCTTGAAGAAGACTACAGGGACTACCTGAACAACATTATCCAGAAAAACTGCTATCAATTGCCCCTGATTCCAGAGTTATTGGATAGGCTAAGGGGGGTTTGCTTCTTCAATAAACTTGACCCACAAGGGGCCTATAACCTATTCAGGATGAGAGAGGGAGAGGAGCTTTTAATTCCAGGTTTGGGCATTACGAATATCTGGTCATGCTTTTCCACCATTGTAAAGCCCTTGCAGTCGTCCAATGTTTTGTTAATGATGTCTTCAGGGACATTCTGGTCTTCTGCCTGACCCTTGGAAAACATTGAAGACATGTCTTAACCCTCTTCAGAGCAAACCACCTCTACTGTAAGATCAAGCAGTTTGAGGGTATATTATATCCTCTCAAAGACTTGCCATGGATCCATGTAAACTATCCACTGTAACCGACTGGCCCATATCACTCAATTTAAATGCTATTCATTGGTTTATTGGCTTTACCAATGACTACCATAAGTTTATCAAGGGCTTCTCAGCTCTGGTATCCCCATCGCTGCAGAGGCTTTATTAACATTTAAATCCTTGAAGTCTGCTTTTTCTTCTGCCCCATCCTCAGATACCTGGATCCTCACTCTCCATTTACTCTGGAGGTCAATGTGTCTGGTGCTGTTTTGTCTAAGTGATCCACTACATCTAGGATTTTTCATCCATTTTCTTTTTTCTCTCAATGCTTTACATCTGCGGAGAGAAATTATTATTATTATTATTATTATTCTTTATTTATATAGCGCCAACTAATTCCGCAGCGCTGTACAATTGGGAATAGACATACAGAGGTATTAAATAGTACAATCAGATGTGGAGAACAGGAGGATCAGAGGGCCCTGCTCGTGAGAGCTTACAGTCTAGAGGAAGGTAGGTTTGATACAGAAGGAGTAAGTGCTATTGTGTTTAAGTGCCTCCTGCCACATGAACTGCCAGTCAGTGGGTGGGAGTGAGAAGTGCCGTTGAGTGCAGTAGTCCGTGCAAGGGGTGAATCTTGGTGATGATGTTTATGGAGGCAGTTGATAGGCCTCCCTGACGAGGTGAGTCTTCAGGGAGCGTCTGAAGATTTGAAGGCTGGGGGAGAGTCTGATGGGGCGGGGGAGGGAATTCCACAGCTCAGGTGCAGCACGGGAGAAGTCCTGTAGGCGGGAGTGGGAGGATGTGATAAGAGCTGTGGAGAGCAGAAGGTCATGTGCAGAGCGAAGATGGCGGGCGGGAGTATATTTGGAAATGAGAGATGAAATATAGGGGGGTGCAGTGTTAGTGAGGGCTCTATAAGTTAGCACCAGAGTTTTGAATTTTACTCTGTATGCTAACGGGAGCCAGTGTAGGGACTGAGAGAGGGGTGTGGTGTTAGAGAAGCGATGAGTGAGGTAGATTAGTCTTGCAGCAGAGTTCAATATGGACTGTAGCGGGGTTAGTCGGGTGAGAGGCAGGCCAATTAGTAAGGAGTTACAGTAGTCAAGACGGGACATGATGAGTGTTTGGATTAGAATTCTGTGAGAAAGGGTCGGATTCTAGAGATGTTGCGGAGGTGGAGGCGGCATGAGTTGGAGATTGACTGGATGTGAGGAATGAAGGATAGGGCAGAGTCAAATGTGACCCCCAGGCAGCGTGCTGTAGGGGTTGGTGTGATGGAGGTGTTGTTAACGGTGAGGGTAATATTTGGGATAAGGCTGGTTGTAGATGGAGGGAAGAGAATTAGTTCAGTTTTGCCAAGGTTAAGTTTGAGTTGATGGGAGGACATCCAGGAAGACACAGCAGACAGACAGTCAGACACTCGGGAAGGGAGGGAAGGGGAGAGGTCTGGGGAGGAAAGATATATTTGGGTGTCATCAGCATAGAGATGATGGTGAAACCCAAAGGAGTTTATTAGTTTTCCAAGGGAAGCAGTGTAGATTGAGAAGAGCAAGGGTCCCAGTACTGATCCTTGAGGCACACCAACAGTGGGAGGGGTGGGGAAGTGGAGCCGGAGTAGGAAACACTGAAGGAGCGGTTGCAGAGATAAGATGAAAACCAGGAGAGTGCAGTGTCGCAGAGACCTAGGGAGTGGAGGGCTTGGAGGAGGAGTGGGTGATCAACTGTGTCAAAGGCAGCTGACAGGTCCAAAAGAATGAGTAGGGAGTAGTGGCCTTTTGACTTGGCTGAGAGCAAGTCATTGGCCACTTTAGTGAGGGCAGTCTCAGTGGAGTGATGAGGGCGGAATCCGGATTGCAAGAGATCTAGCAGGGAATGGGAGCAGAGGAATTTAGTGAGCCGGTTATATGCAAGGCGCTCGAGAAGCTTGGAGGCGAACGGGAGTAGGGAAATTGGCCGGTAATTTGACAGTGAGTTTGGGTCCAGGGAGGGTTTTTTTAGGATGGGAGTGATTAGTGCATGTTTGAAAGAGGATGGGAAGGTGCCGGTTGACAAAGAGAGGTTGAATAAGTGAGTAAGGATTGGAGTTAGTAGAGGGGAGAGTTCTTGGGTGAGCTGAGATGGGATTGGGTCGAGAGGGCATGTGGTTAGGTTTGAGCGAGTGAGGAGAAGGGAGACTTCATCCTCAGTGACAGGTGGGAAGGAGCTTAGTGTGTATGTGGGAGAGGCGACAGGGCTGGGCTGGCTGGGTGGGGGTGGTAGTGATGAAATGTCATGTCTGATAGATTCAATCTTGTTCTTGAAGTGGTTGGCGAGATCTTGGGCAGAGAAGTTAGTGGAAGGTGTTTGTGTTGGTGGGTTTAGAAGAGATGTGAAGGTTGAGAAAAGGCGTTTGGGGTTGGAGGAAAGATTAGAAATTAGAGAGGAGAAGAATGACTGTTTAGCCAGGGTGAGTGCTGTTGTAGAGAGCAGTAGTTTTGTCTGGGCAAGTAAGTGTGAGGATGGGGTTGAGAAGAGGCTGCAGGGAGGTGGAAAATTGTTGCTTGTCAAGAGTATGCAGATTTCTCCGCATGCGCTTGATTGTGGCAGGGGTGATGGGTTTGCGTGGTATGATGAGGTTACCGGTGAGGAGGTGGTGGTCAGAGAGGGGAAAGGGGACATTGGAGAAGTTGGAGACTGAGCAGAGGTTAGTGAAGATCAAGTCGAGGGAGTGACCATCACTGTGTGTGAGAGAGCTGGTCCACTGCAATAAGCCTAAGGAGGTTGTTAAGGAGAGGAGTTTGAGGGCAGGGGGGGTGTTGTGATTATCTATAGGGATGTTGAAGTCACCCATGATGAGAGTAGGGACATCAGAGGACATGAAGTGAGGGAGCCAGGAGGTGAAGTGATCAAGGAATTGTGCAGTGGGACCAGGTGGCCTGTATATAACAGTGACACGCAGGGGGAAGGGAGAGAAGAGGCGAAGTGTGTGAGCTTCAAATGTAGGGAAGGAGAGAGAGGGAACAGTGGGGAGTACCTGAAATATATGGTTAGGGGGCAGCAGGATGCCTACTCCCCCTCCATGTCTGTTGCCAGGCCTCGGTGTGTGTGTGAATTGAAGGCCTCCATATGAGAGTGCGGCAGTGGAGGCAGTGTCTGATGATGTGAGCCAAGTTTCAGTGATGGCAAGGAGGTTTAGGGAGTGAGAAATGAACAGATCGTGAACAGCTGTTAGTTTGTTACACACAGAGCGGGCGTTCCAGAGACCAAAACAAAAGGGGGGGGAGGAGGTTAGGTGACGGGGTACGGTTATTAGATTGTGAGTGTTGCGCGTGTGAGTGGGTTCTGTGGTACAAGAGAGAATGGAAGGGGGGCCTGGGTTAGGTGAGATGTCACCTGCAGCAAGTAGGAGGAGAAGGGACAGGGACATAAGGTGAGAGTGAGATTTGAAGCAGTGGGGCTTTTTTGCAGGAGTAGAAGGAGATGGTGGTGATAGGGAGCGGAGGAATGAAAAAAGTTTGTGGGAGCAGAGAAGTGGTGAGTGAAGAATTGAGGGTGCAATGTGAATGGCGTGACACTTAATGTGGACACAGGAGGAGGAGATTCTTATGCAGTTGAGAATGGCGATCACAAAGCAAGGAGCTAATTTGCCCATAGTGGGGTTAATGAATGGGGCAGTTGAGATGTGCAACAGTCAGTAATCCAGGAGAGTACAGATGACTTGGCAATCAAGGGTCAATCCACGGAGCGGAGAGTATAGGTGCCAGGGATGGTGAGGAGAGTCAGTAGCAGAACTGCAAAGTACTTGGTGAGGGTAGGAATCAGTGCAGGGTTAAATGAAGTAGTCCACTGGTGATCAGGAGAGGTAGATATTGTAATGGTGGTTGGAGAAGAAATCAAAGTCAGATTTGGTTGTCCCCAGTGGTTTAGTGGTTAAATAAGCAGTTTGTAAAATCAGACATGGAAATCCTGGTTTCTTGCATCAGGTGGTCAGTAGTTTCAGTAGAGGAAGCAAATGTCAGTGCTTGGTGGAAATGACTGTTTCTTCACTCTGAATTCAGCTTGTTTACTTGCCTCTTGTCTTTAGGTAGCTGCAGCAGCTGTTTCTCTCTTGTCCAACTCTCAGTACTTAGATAAAGATGTACTTTGAGAAAGGTGCCAACTACTACCCCTGGCAAATGCCACCCCAGGCAAATGCCACCCCTAGCTGGGCCTGAATACATAGTAACTGGAGTCCCTAAGAACACTGAATGACTGACTGAGGGATTTCCAAATTACAAATTGTTTTGGGATGGGAGAGTTCAGAGTGCGTTCAGGTGTGACACCATTAAATCTCTAATAAGAAACAGACACAGAGAGATATAGGAGAGGAATGGGGGAGGAAGGCAATATGGAGACTGGGACAGGGGGTCAAAATGGCTAATGTAGATTAGTACATACAACAAGGGGTTAATGGTAGAGGGAGACTGGATGAGATTGGAGTTCCAGGTGAAGGGTAGATTATTACATACCAGGAAACTGTATAGTTAATAAACAATTGGGGTACAGCACAGAACTTGAAGCAGACTGGATAGGAAACACATACCAGGAAACTGTATAGTTAATAAACAATTGGGGTACAGCACAGAACTTGAAGCAGACTGGATAGGAAACACATACCAGGAAACTGTATAGTTAATAAACAATTGGGGTACAGCACAGAACTTGAAGCAGACTGGATAGGAAACACATACCTGTAAGGAAGATGAGAAAGTTGTTAGGAGACTGTCTTCATATAGCATACAATGCAGCATACTGGATAGATATTAAAGGGATAGTAATACTTCATTTTAACTTTATTTTATTTTGTAGGCATTAAAAAAACATGAAGAATGATATAAGTCTTATCTCTGAAACCTTTATGGTTTAAGAGATATTCACAAACAAAGTATCCCCCCCCTGTTCAACCAGATCAGAAGGAGATGCCCAGGTAGACTGCAGAGAGGGACAATCTTCAATTAAGATAATGGAAAAAGCTGAAAAACTTGTCAAGGGGGGAAGGGCTTTCATTGTTTTAATACAAAGAAAATTGGCCCCTTCTGTTATCTGTCCTGTCATACAACCAGACTCACATCTGAGAAGAGATGGCTTACACTAGGTAAAAGGGGCGGGGAGGGGAACTTTGCTTGTGAATATCTCATAAACCATAAAGGTTTGAGAGATAAGACTTATATCGTTCTTCATGTTTTTTTAATGCCTACAAAATAAAATAAAGTTAAAACGAAGTATTACTATCCCTTTAACATATTATCTCTCTTGCCTAACTCTCAGTACTTAGATAAAGATGTACTTTGAGAAAGGTGCCAACTACTACCCCTGGCAAATGCCACCCCAGGCAAATGCCACCCCTAGCTGGGCCTGAATATATAGTAACTGGAGTCCCTAAGAACACTGAATGACTGACTGAGGGATTTCCAAATTACAAATTGTTTTGGGATGGGAGAGCTCAGAGTGCGTTCAGGTGTGACACCATTAAATCTCTGATAAGAAACAGACACAGAGAGATATAGGAGAGGAATGGGGGAGGAAGGCAATATGGAGACTGGGACAGGGGGTCAAAATGGCTAATGTAGATTAGTACATACAACAAGGGGTTAAATGGTAGAGGGAGACTGGATGGGATTGGAGTTCCAGGTGAAGGGTAGATTATTACATACCAGGAAACTGTATAGTTAATAAACAATTGGGGTACAGCACAGAACTTGAAGCAGACTGGATAGGAAACACATACCAGGAAACTGTATAGTTAATAAACAATTGGGGTACAGCACAGAACTTGAATCAGACTGGATAGGAAACACATACCAGGAAACTGTATAGTTAATAAACAATTGGGGTACAGCACAGAACTTGAAGCAGACTGGATAGGAAGCACATACCAGGAAACTGTATAGTTAATAAACAATTGGGGTACAGCACAGAACTTGAAGCAGACTGGATAGGAAACACATACCAGGAAACTGTATAGTTAATAAACAATTGGGGTACAGCACAGAACTTGAAGCAGACTGGATAGGAAACACATACCTGTAAGGAAGATGAGAAAGTTGTTAGGAGACTGTCTTCATATAGCATACAATGCAGCATACTGGATAGATATTAACATATTATCTCTCTTGCCTAACTCTCAGTACTTAGATAAAGATGTACTTTGAGAAAGGTGCCAACTACTACCCCTGGCAAATGCCACCCCAGGCAAATGCCACCCCTAGCTGGGCCTGAATATATAGTAACTGGAGTCCCTAAGAACACTGAATGACTGAATTATGACACCGGAATTAGAGAAATGTTGACTGTGAAATTGGCTTTGGAATAATGGATAGTATTTGCTTGAGGTATCGCCTCATATTGTCATGATTCTGACTGACCACAAGAATCTTCAGTACCTAGTCTCTGCCAAGTGTTTGAATACCTGTCAGGCCCTTGGGTCTTATTCTTTTCATGTTTTTAATTTATTAATTCCTATATTACAGAGATGAAGAAAGTCAAGGCTTATGTCCTATCACATCAGCATGATTCTGCAAGAAAGTCTCAGTTCACTCCTGAGCCAATAGTCTCACTTGTCCTTTTTGTCCTGCCCATCCAGTGTCTCCTTACCACAAATGTATATTATGTGCTATTAGAGTATCATCCATAAATTCTCAGTTGAAGCCACTGTTCGGCTGTGGCCAGGCACCCAGGTATTCTTCTCAGTCTGGACCTCATCTTTACTTTTGGTGGCCAGAATGTAAGACTGATATCACCACCTTAATTTCTTCCTGTGCCCAAAAGAAGATACCCAGGTGTCTGCATTTGGGCCTCGTGCAGCCTCTACCACTTTCTGCATTTCATCTGACACAACTCTCGATAGATTTAGTGGTAGATCTGCCCCCTTCCAAGCAGGGTAGTCGTAGTGGACAGGTTTTCCAAGAAGGAGCACTTTGTCGCACTACCCAAACTTCCCACCTCCTTAGAGTTATGTGGGAGATTTACTGCCTCCATGGTATTCCACAGCACATAACATCTAGGATTTGGAGTGCCTTCTGCTCTAAGCTCAGTATCCACCTCCAACATTCGTCTGCAAACAATTCACTGTTACAGACCTCTCTCAATTGTTCTCCCTTTTTAGTGGCTCTGGAGTACAACCCCCAGCCCCCACTCTTTGCCCCTCTGTGTCTGAGGTACAATCTGCTGATGCTCACATCCACTCCTGACTGACTACTGACAGGATATTCTCCAAACCCTCTTGGCATCTCAAATGCAGAAAGTTGCTGCTGATTGCCATCAATCTCTTGCCCCTAGATATATTCTGGGATATCTTGTCTGGGTCTCAATGAGGAATATTAAGGCTGGTTTTACCATGGACCATGAAGATACGTCCTGTCTTCCAAGTACCTCTTCTAAAACCTTACATAAACATTCATCCCTCCTCGTCTCCATGGTTAATTCAGAGGGGTAGGTTATCAATATCATCCTAGACTCCCGCCTCTTGCGAGATACCTTACAATAATTGGTCAACTGGAAGGGCTAAGCTGGGAGGAGCATTCCTGGATGGTGGCCTCAGACGTCCATGCTCCCTCTTTTGATCGCCGTTTTCACCAGTCTTTTCCTACTAAGCAGACTTTGGACTCCCAGAGCTAGTTCTTTTGGGGGGATGGTGTCATGTTCTGCCCTTTTTCTTGTGATTCCTTGTATGGTTTTCCATTTGGTCCTTCTTGCTTGTTGGATCCTGGTTCCTCACCTTGTTCTGTGTTTTCTCTGAGCCATTATCAAGCAGGAGTAGCTCACTGCTGGAGATCGATGATAGTATTCAAGTACACTACCTGTAGTTCCTGTCTCGTTCTCTTTCTCCTGCTCTATGATTCGGTACAGTGTTTATTTGACATCCTATTATGGACCTTGGCTCTATTGTTCAACTATCTTCCATCTGCTGCCTTGTACTGTGTTGCCTGCCTGATACCGACCTGGCCTGTCTGACTACTCAACTTCTTCAACCTTTGTGATTCCCTGCACCCTCTGTTGTGCTTCAACCACCAGTAATACTACAAACACTAGTCATATCTTGAGTTGGAGGTCTATTTTCATCTATCATGTCTGATGTTCTAGTTGAACCTAGACTGTTCCTGTCTGCCTGTTCCTGTTCAGTCCCTCCAGTCATATCCAAGTTCCTGTGTTCTGGTTCAGCAACTGGATATTGAAGGTACCCTGTGTTCTGGTATCCTTCTTCAATCTCAGTGGGTAGTAACTGTTCTCTAGGCTGCCATCCAGGATGCAGGCTGGCTCCTCCAGTCGGCACTAATCTGGCCAGCATCTTTACCCGTCTTAGGCCACAGCAAGGCAGCCTAGGGAGTAGTCATTGCCAGCCAGCCTTGAATCCTACTCATCGCCCTCTAGCAACTGGACCACTGGGTCCTACCTTGCAGTCACCTTAGCAGTCTTTCACCTCTTTGTGAGGATTCTCCTTCACAGAGTTTTATTAGTCAACTTACATTGGGCGCTCCAGTTTATCATAACAAAAGGATCTTAAGACTGTGTGTGTCTCTCAAAATGTATAGGGGCATATAAAGTGGTAAATAATGTCTCCAAAATAATAATTAACACTTTCAGTGACAATGGCGTATGCAGCTTACCACCCTGACACAGAAAGGGTTAAACTTTAAATTAATGCTATACATAAAAATGCATATTATCCAGCTTCTATAAACCAAAATGAGTGTCAGCTGTAAATACATAAGAGTTGGGATTGTACTGGCCAGCCCCACACCTGTGGGTATAGTTCATGCACCACTTACCGTTAGATGTCATATGTATTTGTCTATGCTGCCTTATTGGAACATCTAATGTTGGAAGAAAAAACAGAATTAGGATTTTAAAAAAATATCAAAGAGAATACAAAGAGTGTGAACAGATGCCCTGGATGTAACCTCCTATTTCCCTCAATGCAACAGTAAAATAAATGAAAGGAAAATAAAAATCACAAAACAAAGTACAATCTCCAGAGACATCTTCATCACATTACATTGCAATTTTAAGTCTTAAATTGTTGCAATGCATCAGAGACACATTTTACTTTCATGAGTACATCTTAGAAAAGTAATATGAAATATCTGACTTTTTTTTATATTCTACAACCTAAAATACATTTCTTGATAAAACGGACATGAATGTTAACCTTTCAGAGTATAAGGATATTATTAAAAGCGTTACTGCAAATGCCACTCACTGAAAAGGGTTAATTTACATATCTGTCAGTGCAGTTTATTTTCTGAGTCTGGACAATGGCATATAAATTATGACTTTCGCTTAATTGTATGTGCTAGAGAAGGAATGCTCAAACCAGACCTCAATCCCCCCACAACAGTGCATGCTTTCAGGATCTCCTCGATTAAACACAAGTAAATGGCTTTCACTCAGACAGATTCTTCAGAATGACTGAACCACTGATAGAGTCACCTGGGTTCAGAAGATCCTGAAAACTTGCATCATGGGGGAGGGGGGTTGACCTGAGTGACCTTAGTGCCTACCAGTCCACACACTCCACCATCTCTAGGACTCAAGTTAGCAAACTTTGAACACCTACCAATAGCATGCTCAAGAAAAATAGCCTATGCACCATGAAGTTACATGAGGTTAATCAAGGTACAGAGGATTAGGGGTTGGAGAAAAGTCAGAAAAATGTACCAACAATTTTTCACTGTTTTATCCTTTTCGACATTGCAACATTTTCTCATTTTTGCCACTGCAAATCATTTTTTGACTATGTTTCCTATAACTGCAACATTGCCCAACACAATATTAATTCTTCTAATGGCTAAAATGGAGAAATGAATAGCTGAAAGTCAAAGTTGTGAGTCGTACAACAACATATTCAGCCTGGCAGGCTGAGTGCCTTTTTCATTTGTCCACAATAATAACTTCCTGCTTATGTAACAGTGGAACAACTATCCTTGAAATATGTGATATTCCAGAAGCGTGCAACACATGCCATCTGTTCTTTAAAGCCTCTGTTTTCAACAAATTAAAAGGTCAGCATGTCAACCGCCAACATTTACTCAAGTATACTATTCTATAGGTGGATGTTTGATAACGTTTATGTAGTGTGCTGACTTCTTTCTAAGAACTTGGTAAGTGTTGAATGGCAGTACATAGTAGAAGAACTGTGTAACTTTATTGCTTTAATTACATGACTGGAGGTGGTGGGGGTGGCGGTGATGCGTCATTTCCTAAAACAAAGTCAGAGTCAAACTCCTCTACAACAGGAGCCATACATATTTGGAATAAACTGTTGGCAGTAGCACACGCTGTGACACATCAACAACATCACTACTTCTTTTATCTGCCCAAGAGCTCTGGGAACTTTTTTGTGTGTTTTTGCTACTGCTAACTGTGACACCTGTGACATGTTTGCTCTGACTCTCCCAGTCAGACCTGTGGTTGTGCTTCAGGTGGGATCTCTTTGAGGAGGTTCCTAGGTGTGAGCCTGCTTTCCCCCTGCTCACACGCTTTTTGCAAAGACAACATATAACAACATGCTTAGCATTTGGATCCTGAGTGAAGTATCTCTATACTGTGCACTTCATAGATTGCGGAGTTTCTGAAGGGATGCTACTACTATTGAGGCTAGATGTTGATGCTTCTACAGCTACTACATCTAGGTATCAAAGGTGCAGTACTTCCAGCAGCAACAGAGGCACTCATCATAGCTGAGTGGGGGACTTGGATGTGGTGGTGATGATGCTGATGATGACTGACAGGATGACATTGTATTTGTAGGCATCTTTGCTTATACAGGATCAGAGTTTCTGATGGTTTTTTCAAACAGATTATACACAGGCACAGTGCTTGTTTTCAGTGCTGGAAGATTGAGCCCTTGCCATTCAGCTAATGTTATGGCCATGTCATCATAATTCTCACTCTCAACTTCTTCTGTATATGAAAAACATCCTCCTTCAATGCTGAGCCAGAGGATGCTGCTGCTGCCTCAGAATCAGCATTACAACTAGGACCAGGAGGATTACTACTGCTGGCAATTAGAATCTGCCCTAGTCCTGAATCATTACTGCTGGATCCCATTCCCACTGTGTCCATGGTGGTCTGTGGCACGCTAGCTTGCTCATCATCACCCTGCTGCCCTTGCAACTCAGCAGCAGCAGGAATTACAACAGCATCAAACTCTGCAATGTCATCACTGATGCTAGTGGTGGTGATGCCCATCCCCATTTGTATCTTTGTCTCCCATTCCAACTAGCTTTGGGCTGCAAAGGCCATTATTGTCTCTTCCACCCCAGCTGCTCCCTCATCACCTTCTCCATCACCGTCACCACCACCAGTCCCTCCTTGCTGCTAATGCTACTGCTGCTGTTTGAGAGTCTCCCTGGTTGGTGATGATGATAAATGTGACAGAGGGTCCCACTTGCCATCTCTAGAGGTAAAGAAGGCAGACTGGTAGCACTAGTAGCAGGCACAGGCAGCTGATCTGTGCTTATGATATTACTGCTGCTACCCAGTTCTGCCTTACTCAGTATCAAGTACCAAAGGCATAATGCTGGGGGAAGGGGAATCACAGGGTCAGGGGATGCTGTGGACTCCCTTGACCACTAGTCTGTCTGCTCTGCTTTATTTCCACTTCCACCTCAGCAGGAGGATCAACAACAGTCACACTAATCCCATCAACTGCTTCAGTAACTTCAGAACCAGATTCATCACCATCACCCCCTCTCTCACTATCAACACTCTGAGTCTCTAGCTGCTGCATTCTTATTAGTAGTGAGACTGCTTGGGGATCACAAATGTGACTTAAGGTCCGCTCCTGAGTATCACAACAATGCACTGTGACAGCAGTAGCAGCAACACACCTAGCTGACCTGTACTGTTCACAATGCTGCCAGCTTCTTTCTTTTCTTTTGCCTGTGACACTATTTTCCTCCAGGTCCCCAGAGACGGTGTTGGAGGAAGGGTCATCATTGGTATAATACCCATAAAGACTATCAAAATATGGGGATCTCACATGGCTGGAAGCCTAAATCTGTGTATGGAGAGTGATGGGGGTGTTTGACACATGAGTAGAATTGTCTCATGAGGATGTACGTTTATGGCACAGGATTTGGAGACAACTTGTGTGTGGCAACGGCAGTTGGAAGAATTAATAAATGAATGTGTGTTATTTCAGCCGGTGTGGAATGGAGACAGGACAACAATCTGGATGCAATCTCCATTACGTCAAGTTAGGCTGTACACACACACACAGTAGTTGCCGTCATGATCAGACTCAGTTGTTATTGTTGGTGAGTACAAGACTTGTTCATTCTGTTTATATTTCATCCTACTCTAGTCATAGTCATCATTATTTTATCTCATCTCATCATTTGAGTTCATCATATTAATTTCCATCCATTCATCAGTTTATGAGAGCACTTTAATATATGCACAGAACACTGTTTTATTTGTGACATATCTCATTAGTATGGTCATTGTTTATATGTGACACTTCATCAATATCTTCATGTGTCCATGCATTGACTTTTGTGATTATTCTCATCATTATATAGAGTCTGGACTAGTTTTTTCTGTTTACTGGTACCAGTAGTTTTCTTTTTTGATCTGGGTCTCTAGGGTCATCATTTTAGAATTTTTGTTGGAGATTTATTTTGGGAATTTTGTCTTATTTATTATTTTTTGTGGTTATTGGGTTGTGGGAGGAGGGAGGTTTGGATGGGTATCCCATCATCTATCTGTCATTATTTGTATTTAGATTATTTAATACATGCTTTTTTACTTTTATAAATATCCTGATATGAATAATTAATTGGCTTAGTGCCATGTGATATCCCCATCTTTATGGGTATTATATATAGTTGTTTAGGGGATCAGTATACCCTATACATGATATGTATGGTTGAGCCAGAAATTTGAGTATTCATTTGAGAATCAGGGCTTCCAGACCCTTCAGTGCTGGTTGTGGTCACTTCTTTCTCCTCAGACTCACTGGACACTTGATGGTCCTTCCAGCTCCTCCTTTTTTGTAATCCAGGTGCTCATACTGATAGCACACACTATGAGCCTCTGCTGCCTTAATTTTTCAAAACGTAGCACTACAAAACAGCCTAGAACCCACTCTTCCTCTCTGGCTGCTTGGTTGTATTTCACTTCTTGAAAACATCATGTTTTTGTTGCAAAAATGTGAAGTACATACTTTTTGCCAGTAGGCGAAAATGGCAAAGATTTTAAAGGCTTTGTTTAAGGTGGATTTTCCTACTCGGGAAAACAACAGGACCTTTCTCCAAATCCTAATCATCATCATCTGTCATCATTAGGTTGTCCTCAGCATCACCCTCTGCATTCTTGCCCTTTACCCTTATATTCCTCTAAGCTTTTAGAGGTGTGAAACAATTTCTTTTTACTTTTACTTTCACAAAGTTCACTACTACTTTGAAGACAGGTGTTTTGGTGCTTGTTTGTCTCACTGTCAGATGCATCAGTTGATTGAGCTGCTACACCTTCCTCCATTATGCCATTGCCAGCATTATCACTAGAAAGTGACTCGTCATATTCAGTGTCCTAATATATGTATATTTTATAATACTGGCGCTGGTGAAAGTGGTGGTGGTGGTGGTGGACCTTGACTAACTGCATCCTCCCTGGGAGGAGAGGGATGATCATCATCATTTATTGCACATGCCACTGAATCCATTGCTGCAGTCAGTTTTTGAACTACCATTTTACTCCCACATCCCTGCACTGCTCCTCATTACCCCCTCCCCCTTCCCCTTGTGTGTTTGTTGGACATTATTCAACTACTGTATGTGTTTTTACTCTATGGATGATGGAGTATGATGTCTTGCCTTGGCCCTCAACAAAATTCTCAATCTTGTCTGTTATCTATCTTGATACTCACATTTTTGTCTTTAGTTAAGACATTTTTGTCTTTAGTTAAGACATTTTTGTGTTTATTAAGACATTTTTGTGTTAAATAAGACATTTTTGTCAACACATACGACAATTTCAGTCAGGAATCGTACTTCAATGACAAAACGACATATTTCTGATCACACACACTCTGAAAATATTAATGTGCCCAATGATACTTTGCTTTGAAATGTTGTTACAAAAGACAAAAGCTATTTTGCTACTGCTTTGAACATATGGCCCCCAGAGTATATAAGGGATAAGTGTAGAATACATTGCTAGAATTGTGGTCAGGAGAATAGACTCAGCCTTGGATGTACAAAGTCAGTGCCTTCTAGCTTGTTGACTATGAATAAAGGAATATTTCCATAATAAGGATAACACCACAACGATTTTGTATTACAACCCCCCAAAAAAGAACCAACACTTTACTGCACCCCAAACTGGATAGCTACATTGAAAGTGTGCGTCTAAAAACTGCATCTTACACAACAACACAACAGAAAACCAACACATACAACCTATCACCACTGAGAGGCATGCAATAAATGATCTAAGCACCAACCACAAAATTACCATCAAACTGGGAGATAAAGGAGGAGCAGTGGTGATCATGAACACTCTGCACTGTATAAAAGAGGGGAAAAGACAACTATCTGACATCAAATACTACACAAAACTCAGTCCATACCCCACCAATATACATACAAGGAAACTCCAAAATCTCATTAAAGCAGAACTTTCACATTGTATAAAGTCACCCTCCAATAATTGAGCATAAGACGACTGGCTTAATAGTAATCCTTAATCTTTAGAGCCTGACGGCCAGGTTAGTGCCATCTGCTCGCTTGCGCCTTCAGCCCCTTCTGGGTACCTTAAGGTAACATGAAATGGCTCCTAGAGTAGACCGGAACTGACAGTGCAGGTGCGCAGACGTCTCTAAGACAAGATGTCTGCACTGATGTCTGGCTTCCGGTCTCTGAAGATTAAGGATTACTTTAGAATTGGGTACTTCTGAGATCTAATAGAACTATTATGAAGCTAGTTGCCTATGCTTAATTATTGGAGGGCGACTATACAAAGTGAAAGTTCCGCTTTGAAACATTCCCATAAGTCTCACAACCAGAACTGAGAAGCTTATACTAACTTACCCTGATGTGGTGACTTTCTGCATGCTTCCAAAAATCCACAAACCAGGAAACACAGGCACATCAATAGTAACAGGTATGTACACTCTGACTGAGCAGATCTCTGGCCTGGTGACAAACCGCTTACAACCCCTTGTCATTAACACCAATAGCTTTATACAAGACACCACATACTTAACAAAAGCAACCAAATCAAAGATTTACCTACTGAGACAATTCTGGCTGACATGGATGTGGAATCACTCTATAGCAACATCTCACACCAGGATGGAATAAATGCCTTTCCTCGATTCCTGTCATCACAGGCCCAAAGTCAAAAATATAGCCCCAAAATGAAAACTAAATTAATACAATTTATTTTTACACAAGTACTTCACCTTCAACCAGGATTTCTACCTACATATAATGGGATCTGTCATGGGCACAAAGATGGCACCACAATGTGTAAACCTTGTTATGGCTAACCTGGAACAAAGATTTCTTGATACATACTGCTACAAAACATATACATATTTCCTCTATATTGAAGATATATTCATCATATGGACAGTCGGTGAAGAAGTACGCAAAGATTTTCACAAATCCTTCAATGCATTTCATCCACCCACTAAACTTAAAATGGATTTCTCTACTGAAAGCATACATTTTCTGGACACAACCATAACTCTCACCAATTGCAAACTACACTCATCTACATATAGAAAATCCACAGACAGATGCAGCTATCTTCCGAATTCCAGCATTCACCCTGCTCACACTAAACAAGGCATCATAGCCAAGCAATCAGATGCCTCCCCATATGCTCTGATGCCAATGACTGTAGCAATCATCTAAACACATTGTCTGACTCATTCAAACAGAAAGGCTATAAAACCAGGACAATCACAAAGAAAATAATATCAGCATTGAAAACACCACAAGAACACCTGCTACATAACAAAGAGAAGAAAGTCCCTTCATGCATACTACTGGTGACTACATACACCCCCAAAGTAGAAGAAATACATAACATTCTCAAAGAGCTACAGCCTTTGCTAACAGACAATATAGTGTTAAAAGACATATTTCTCAAACCACCTATCCTGGCATAAATAAAACCACCAAATCTGAAGTAAAAATTGATCAACAGAAAACTGACCAATGAATGGACAAACACTGATAATGGGACCAAACCTTAGAACAAATCATATTGCAAATCATGTCAACACATTTGTGAAAATAATACTGCACAACACAACAACAAGATATACAACATTAAAGGATTATACTGATGTACATAAGCAAATGTTTTATATATGATATACAATGGACTGAATGTGAAACTGGATGTTACACTGGTAAAACAGGCCTACAACTTAATGTAAGTATGAATATACACAGACAATCTATTGAGAAATACCATAAAACAAATCACCATACCCCAATAGGTCATCATTTTACCTAGAGAAATCACTCCACCCATAACCTTAAAGGAGATCCATCACCCCAGTACAATTGCATGTTAAACTATAGATTAGCTAGCGATGAGGTGGAATTCATGAATATATATATTTTTTTAATCCTAAACAGGTGAAAATTTCTAGACTGCACTTCCGGATAGACTGTGAGAACACCTCTATGCCAGCAGTCTGTAACGCTACCTCCACTCCACTCCCTCTATCCAGCCTCCTCCGATGACGGAGGCTTTTGTCTGTAGGCTGAAGCAATCTCATTGACAGAGATCAATATCTAACCAATGAGACTGATCCAGCTTACAGACAGAAAGCCTCCGTCATTGGAGGAGGCTGGCTAGAGGGAGGGGAGCAGAGGCAGAGTTACAGACTGCGGGTATAGAGCTGTACCTACAGTCTATCCAGAAGTGCAGTCTAGAAATGTTAATTTTCAACAATTTAGGATTAAAAAAAAATATTCATGAATTCCACATCATCACTAGCTAATCTAATGTTTAACACACATTTGTACTGGGGTGATATATCCCCTTTTTTTTTTTTCAACTTTTTTATTTAGAGTACAGTGATAAAATAGTACAAACTCTATGATAGTGCACATATCAATCAAATAAAAGAAACAATTCATACAGTCAAGGAAGTATCATAACAGGAAGGTACAACTGTCCCATTAAAATTTTTTAATTAAGAAAACTAACCAATACCGAACCAAATCTACCCTCCCTTATCTCCTACCTTAACTAAGACCCACCCACCCTCCCTCACTCCCCGGGAGACAAGCACAACACCCCCTCCATATAGTATGTAAAAACGTAGCAGATAACTGCTTATACATCAAATTATAAATGAATATCTATATAAATTAAGAAGTAACTATAATCTCCAGCAATAACACAAATGGAGCATAAAGTAATATTTAACAATTAAATATGCAACACATAGCCCTCATTGATAGAGATTTCTAGAGTTGTCATAAGAAGTCCATAGACCCCATATTTGATGGAATTTGTTTGGAGTACCCCTATGCAAGTAAAGTCCTTTATAGTGAGGAATATTATGGGCCACTAAAGCAATCCATTGGTCATGCCTGGGGGGGTGTTCTGACATCCATGATTGTGCCACCACCTTTCGTGCCATAATTAACAGTTCTCTAATTAATAGAATATGAAAGTTTGAATGGAGCTGATCAGGGAGAATAGGAATATACACAGCTTTGGAGTAAACGACACATCCCACTGCACCACCAAAGCACAGCCATCCAAAACCCAGGAACCGGGGGACATTCCCACAGAAGGTGCAAGAAGGCAGCGCCTGCCCCCCCTCACCTCCTGAGGTGATCACTATCAATCCTGCCCATCTTAAAAAAAATGTACAGGAGTGTTAATAGGATCTGTATAAGATTTTGCGCTGGATCAGTTGATGTCTGGCCGTAGTTGCCACCAAGTCAGGGCTCCTCAAAGCTGTTTCCCATCCACAGTCCTCAAAGGCACCCACATCAGTCTCCCATTTATGTCTGTGTCCATCTTCCGCCCCCAAAGAAGACTTATCTAAGAACGTATAAATCAATGAGACAGGTCTAAGGGACTGTTTCTTTTTAGCCAATGTGACCAGTGGAAATTCTTGTATATTAGGAGTGTTAGCACCTCACAAGGCGTTCAAAGCATGTTTCAGCAGTAAATATGCGTAAAAAAAGATAGTAGAAATATTGAATTCCTTACGCAGCTGATTAAAAGTTTTTAAGACATTACCCTGATACACATGACCCAGTGCAGAAATGCCATGTGTCGACCATAATTGACCAAACTCCAGATGCCAAAGGTGTATCAACCCCTCGGACCCCCAGAGAGGAACACTAGGGTCCCGTGCCTCAAAGTTTGAATTAGATAAGATACTTGACCACACACTACAGGACCACTACTTGACCACTACTACGGCCATCCTAGAGGTGACAGGGGGATTCCTAAGCACACCCGGACCCAGCAGAGTAATGTGCAACAGAGAATGACCCGGCTTGAGCAGAGATTCGTCTATTTTATGAAAGGTGTGCAAGGTGTCAGGTAAAACATATGTGAGTGCGAATTGCCCCTGTGAAGCTAGATAATAATTATAAATATCAGGAAGGGCTATTCCGCCCTCATTTGCTGGATGCTTCAGAGTGGAAAGCTTAATCCTAGATGGACCACCTGACCAAAGAAAGTTCCTAATTATCTTGTCAATTACAACAAAGTAACGTTTAGCGACCGGCACAGGAGAGCCCTGAAAGACATACAGAAAATGTGGGAGAAACACCATTTTAATCAGGTTGGAGCGACCAATGACATTCAGCGGCAATGAGAGCCAAGAAGTAGTTTTATATCGAAATTGTTCAATTAGTGGTTCCAAGTTGTCTCTCATATAACTGTCTGCGGATGTAGTCACCAGGAGCCCTAGGTACTTTACCGAATGTTCGTATTGTAAGGCAGTGGACAGCACAGGACCCCCGTTGAGAATGGGATCTATAGGGAGGATAGATGATTTGGTCGCAATCCTGAATATTCACCGTAAGTGTTTACTAAATTTAAAACATGTGGAAGAGAGCTAGAAGACGCCCCCAAAAACAACAGTATATCATTTGCATATAGTGCCAATTTCTCCTCCCTGTTGCCAACACAAACCCCTCCACTAGTTGATCTTGTCAGATCAAGCTGGCTAGTGGTTCAATAGCCAATGCAAACATTCCCGGTGACAAGGGGCATCCCTGCCGCGTACCCCTTTCCAGTGCAAATGATCCCGAACGGACTGACCTGGTCAAGACCCTAGCAGTTGGTTTCGCATAGAGAAGTTGTACCCATTTCAGAAAAGTCGTCCCAAAGCCAAACCCCCGTAGTGTACACCAAAGAAACCCCACTCCACAGAATCAAATGCCTTAGATGCATCGAATGACACCACCAATCTATGGCCGACGTTATCGTGCTTTGTATGTAGATGAGAAAAAAGTCTCCTTAGGTTGTGAAATGTCGATTTCCCAGGCATAAATCCGGCCTGATCTGAATGAATAAGATCTGAAATCACTAGATTTAGTCTAGATGCCAAGACCTTGGCCAAAATCTTGGCGTCTGAAGTAAGCAAAGAGATGGGTTGATATGAATCACACTTAGCTAAGTCCTTGCCTAGCTTAGGGAGCACCACTATTGTAGCCTGAATAAGGGACAATGGAAGCTTTGTACAGAGTGTTGAGCAGCTTTGGAGCCAATGTGTCAGTGTATCTCTTGTACCATTCAGCCGGTAGTCCATCTCCCCCGGGTGATTTGCCCATGGGGAGAGAATCAATGGCTGCCATAACCTTACCCAGCATAATGGGAGAATCAAGCATCCGCCGCTGGTCAACAGACAAGGTCTGGAGAGGGATACCCGCCAGATATTCCTCTACCTGACGAGAGGTAGAGTTGGCTTGCGTCTTGTATAGAGTAGAGTAAAAGTCTGCAAACACATTGATAACACCCATTTCATCATGTATAAGATTCCCAGCTTTAACATATATAGTCGTTATACTGCGTCTGCCCTCCCTGGTTCCCACTAAGTGGGACATACGTTTTCCTGCTTTATCCCCATTTTCAAATAATTTCTGCTTCTGGTACATCATGAAATTTACATTCTGCTCCATTAGTGCAACGTTATAAACAGAGGAGGCAAGTAGGAAGGAATCATATAAAATAGTGTCACCTTTGTCAACATATATTCTCTCTGCCGTGGTAGCCTCTTTCTGATAGATCCCCTTTAAAATCAAAATACTCAAAGGGAACTTCAAAAATGCACAGGAAAGAAAGACATTTGAAAATAAGGTGATCAGTTTTTTCAACACCTCTACATAATATTTCCTTCTATTTATTTTTTCTGGTACATGCTTAACCATCTCTCTCATATTATTTTTCTATTTATATATACGTACTATGGTGCTGTCTGTCTCTCCCTATTTCATTCTCCCCACCACACACATTCCTCTGTTAGGTGATTTGTTACTTTTCAGGTTTAAGCTTTCCTCCACAATTGTTTTTATATACATTCTGCATGTTTTTTTAATCCATCACTCTCAAAAGCTTTTCCATATAATTGATTTTTAGTTCAATAAAAAAAAGTATTATTACACACTTCAATACTCATTCATTTGTGTGTTTGTGTGTGTGTGTGTGTGTGTGTGTGTGTGTGTGTGTGTGTATGTGTGTGTGTGTGTTGGAATGTGTGCTCATTCTAGGAGGAAAAAATGAATATAAACAGACAAAAACATGATCAGAAAAACGTTATGAACATTTTCATCTTACAAAAACTGATTTGGACATTTTAAATCTGCAACATTCAGACAAATATCAATTTTATGATTGCTAGCATAATTGTCTGTCTGCTTTCAGTTTTCTTCAATACTCTGTATTTTAAAATGACACATTCAGTGATTCTAGGTTTGTCATTTTTTGTGAAAAAAAGTATCTGCCATTAGAGATGACTGAACTGTTGGCAAGTTGACTGAACTGCTGACAAGTTTCAAGCAACTGGTAAGTACATAAAAAGAGAATTTTAGTCTTACCTGTTAAATCCTTTTCTCTTAGTCCATACAGGTTACTGGTAACTCTAGGGTAGGCGATCCGCCCTGTTTCTTGGAAGAAACAGGTTTGTGGGCACTGAGCATAGTAGCCACCGCACCAGGAGAAAACCCTTTCTTCTTCAATATTGAGGATTCAATTTCCACGCCGTCAAAGCTAGCCGATGAACATCCTCCTTCCACAGGTAACCCTGTAGAAGAAGATCCGGATGGTAAGGGAGCCGGAATGGCTCCGCCACTGACAGATCCAGGCGCTCCATAAACCAAGCTTGGAGAGGCCAGTACGGAGCAATCAGAATGACTGGACAGCGTTCCGGACGCAATTTCCGTAACACCCTGTGCAACATTGCGAGGGGAGCAAAGATGTAGGCCAGAGGAAATAACCAAGGAATGGACATTACATCCACCGCCAGAGCTAGAGGGTCTCTCCACCGAGAGCAGAACCTTGGAAACCTTCCTGTTGTGTCTAGTCCCCATCAGTTCAATGTAAGGAAGACCCCACTTCTGAACAATGAGGGTGAACACCTCTGGATGCAATTCCCACTCTCCGTTGTCCACTGTGTGTTGGCTGAGGAAGTCCGCCATGACGTTGTCTACGCCAGGAATGTGCACTGTGGATATGGCAGGAACGTGTTCTTCTGTCCAGGACAAAACAGCCTTGACCTATAACTAAACGGCGAGACTTTTTGTTCCACCCTGCTTGTTGATGTAAGCCATGGCCATGGTGTTGTCGGACTGTACCCTTCAGCTGAGATGTCCAGTGAGGACGAGCATGAAATATCACCTGAAGCTCCAACATGTTGATGGGAAGGAGAGATTCCTCCGGAGACCACCAATCCTGAGCACTCAGGTGACCCAGGACCGCTCCCCAGCCGGAGAGGCTGGAATCAGTCGTCACCGTGGTCCAGAAGGATACCAGGAAGGACGTGCCTTTCAGCAGATTGGAGAGGTCTAGCCACCATGACAAACTCCACATGAAGAGGAACGAGATGAATTTTTCCACTAGAGAGGACAGCTTCTTGGCTGGAACTGGATCTTGAGCCAGAACTGCAGAAACCCTGTGGGCAATCTGGTGCACTACCTCGTCCGTGAGAAACACCATGCTTTTCTGAGTGTCGAAGAGAAGGCCCAGGAAGACCAGACACTGGGATGGGACAAGATGTGACTTGTCCATGTTGATAATCCACCCATGATGGGTGAGAGCGTGAATGCATTGCTGAACCTGCTGATGAAGAAGTTCCACAGAGGGGGCTTTCAGATGCAGTTCGTCCATGTATGGAGTAGGGCTTTGAGTAGGTACACAGAGCTGAGGTATGGTTCACCGGACGTGTCTCAGTCTGAAAGGAATGAAAAAACGATTACGCTTAAGCAGCGTTTTCTTCCTGGGGACCAAGGGTAAAAGGGTACTCGTACCCCTTGTGACCTCACTGATCAGATCTTTAAGATCAGGCCCAAACAAAGAAGTACCTTGAAAAGGTAAAGAGAGCAATGCTTTCTTGGAAGCAGTGTCAGTAGACCAGATCTTGAGCCAAAGAGCTTGTCTGGTAACCACAGACATGGTGGAAACCCTGGCCACCAAACGGATGGCATCAAATAAGGCAGTAGAAACATAGTGCTGTGCCTCAGAAATGTTGGCAAGAAGGCTCAACATATCCGAAATAGGAGCACCCTGATGGACAGCCAGGGTGAGCTGTTCAGTCCAGACTGCAATGACCTGGTTCATCCATGCTGCAGTGAAAGCTGGACACATGGCAGTACCAGCATTGGCAAAAATGGACTTGAGGGAGACCTCAAGTTTCTTGTCAGTCCAGTCCTTCATAGCAGACGCATCAGAAACTGGCAAGGCAGTAGACTTAGCCTGGATATAGGAGCATCAACTTTGGAAGGATGAACTCACTGCGCAAGCGCTGCCTTAGAGAAGGGATAAAGCTTGGCAAATTTCTTGGACACAGAAGGTTTCCTGTCTGGGGATTTCCACTCCTCAGACACAAGGCGTCAAGAGTGGAGTTAGGTAGAAAGCATGTAAGGGGCTTTTTAGGTTCAGAGGGGTCAGAAGGAACCTCCTGAACTAAGGGAATGTTAAGAGTATTCCAGACAGCCCTGATCAGGCCCTCAGTGGAGAGCTCAGGATCAGCCTCGAAAGGATCCCCAAAAAAACTGAGAGGAGCCCAGAGCAGAACATTCCTCAACATCTGGATCCACCAGCAGTTCCTCTTCAGAGGAATCTGACACGTCAGGTACTCCCTGAGGTTTGGGCAGGGAAGACTTGATGGAGGAGGGGGTCTGCCAAGAATGGAAGACCCCCTGTAACTGGGATGAAAGGAGTTGCACTGTAGACCTAAGGTCCCTGGTAGCAGCCTTGAACTCTTGCACCCAAACTGGCTGTAATGCAGGGCTGGAGGTCCCTGGGAGACTCTCAGGGATTTCAGAACATGCTGGGCATAAATGACCTGAGAACTCTCTAGGTAGCCCTGAATGACAGGAAGAGCAGTGCGCAATGGGGGATACAGAGACCCCAGCATCCTTAGTCTTAGGTCTGGCCCCAAGCTCCAGTGGTATAGACGTTCTCACAGTGTCAAATAACCTTTCAGTATAAGTAATCACCCAAGTATAGTGTGTAGGATTAAAGATTCCCCCAGAAATCGCTAAACTAGACTTATCTGGCAGGCAAAGGGTTAATCAGCAGAGGAGAGAAGGAGAGTCCAAGCCCTGCATAGGATTCTCATTCTGGAAATGGCACAAAATGGCTGCTGCGGTGGGAGCCAATCAGAAACGAGCTAGCGAAGCAAGTGCTCATGGGAAATGTAGTTTTCCAAGAAAAAGTACCCCAACAGTGCCCGAAGTCCCCTGCGCCCCCCAACACACTAGAAACATGAACTGGATGATAGAGCAAGGGCAGACAAGAAAAATGAGCCATCCCTGAAGTCGGTGGGTTAAGCGGTTGCAGAGATATGTCCCAAACCGTACAGTCCCATAGGAGTGAATGGAGCAATGGTGCCTATGCTGTAACTCAAATTTTACAAAATTGACAAAGTAAAATAAAAATGCATGAAACATCACTAGAACATGTTAGGATACCCAAAAAATACACTGAACCAGTAGGAAAAGTGTCAGAAACCCCCCAAAATATGCAAAACCAACAGCTAAAGGGTTAAAGTGTCACATAAACCTGCTCCAAAACACCCAACAGACATACAGATATACCCAATGAGTGCAGGAGTTTGCAATAAGAACTCCAAAGGAAAACCCATGTGTGGAGGGGCACTGTGGGACATGTGGATAGACCTGCAGCACTTAAAGGGTTGCTCACCTTTCCTGTAGATCTTCTGTCTTCAGACTACCATGTATTAAGAAGAACCCTCAGTGGGCAATGCCTGAGGAAAGAACTTGTAGCCAAGATTTTCCTCCCAGGGCTTAAGGTCCACAAAATCATCTGGATACTGAGCTAGCCACATCTAAGGGCATTGTCAGTTATGGTAATCCGCCTAATGGTGGTATTCCATTTCTAACAGAAAAATAAAAACATTTCTAAAACTATAGCAGAACTGTCCTTTTGCCTGTGTCTTCACCAAGGAACAAATCTTTCTGGAGCTGGCTGGCTAGCTGCAGCCAAGGAGGGAAGGTAGGCTCCACCCCCTGCATACAATAGAATTGTTCCTGTCTACAATTAAAGGGGTGGATCACCTACTCTAGAGTTACCCGTAACCTGTATTGGATGATAGAGAAAAGTGTTTAATTTATTATACACACACACACACACACACACACACACACACACACACACATTTCCTACAAACCAGTTTTCTGTATCCTGTACTTCCCAACTTGAATTTGTTCCACCATTTTGTGAATGTGACCCAAAGTGTTGCTTATTGTAAGAAAACATTTGCCAACTGCCATGAGTATAAATATGATGGAAAAATAGGATGCTCTGTTGCTGCACCTGTTAAAATCTGCCAGAATATAAATCAGAATTCAGTTATGTGTGCACAGCATTTTCATAACAGCCACTTTAATATAAAGTGGTATAAAAATGATATACAATGTTATTCGATGAGCACATTAAAGTAGTAAATTATGATGCCGTGAATATTGGCTTCAACAGAGGATGAAAAGCATCCTGTCTTCTAATTTACTTTCTAAGATAATGTTTTATGTTTTCTTTTGATGCATTGCAAAATATTGTTAATTGATTGCAGTTTAACATCATGTCTAAAATGACCCTTACCAAAGACAGTCACAAGAATGCTAAAAACTGACAATAAACTGCCATTTGATAAATAAGTGAAGTGTGATGAGCTCTAAGGGACATCATTGCGTAAAAAAGAAGATGAAATGTTTTCCTTAGACAACTGCACCTCACCTCGTTGATCGTGCCCACAGAGTAAGAAAAATATATGTACAGTCTGATGCAGAATAGTTTGGCATAGTAGGGCTTGTTCTTGCTAAGTACTTCATCAAAATTATTATGTTTTTTTCTAATTAAACAATTAAAAACAGTGCCAGATAGCAATTTTTTTAAATTGTTCTGCAGGTGAGTTAAACTTTAGACTACTGCTCTCCATAGAATATAATTCTAACCACACCTTCCCAATACTGAAACATAGAAAGCCAGCAACTTAGATTTTTGTAGCAGATAAGAACCCCATGGCCTGGCCAGTAGGGGTGGGAGAAAGGTCCTGCTGTGGTCCCATGAAAACCACGTTCTTGTCCCCTTTTTTGCAGGAAAATCCGCTTTAAAAACAGCAATTAAAATATTTGTATTCTCACCCATTAGCCAAAATTCTTTGCCATTTTTTCAATAGCTAGAAAGTTTACGCCCATTGATTTACGTGTTTTTCACCTATTTTCTATAAAAACTTGACATATTTGCGGTAGTGAAACACAATAGAAGCAGCTACAGAGCGAGGTAGAAGTGCTGAGCTGTTCTGCTGTGATTTGTTTGCAAAATTGAGGCAGGAGAGGCTGCTATTACTAAGAGAAAGTTTAAAACAAATAAAAGGAGGAAATGGAAGGACCTTTATATGTCCACTGAGTCTGAGGAGGAAGAGGAAGTGAGCACTACAGAACCAATGCTGGCCAGTCCCACTAAATTACCCCTAGGGATCTTGGGGAAATTAATGTCAAGGGAGGAAGAAGAGGGTAGAAGTGAGAGCAGGACAGGTAAGCTGCCTGTACCTGCTGTCAGATATGCTGCCCCTGCTGCCATTAATGCTGTTCCTGCTGTCAGATGTTCTGTACCTGCTATTGCTACCACCATTGTTGTGCCTGCTGTCAGACATGATGCTCCTGTTGTTTCCTTCAGTGGTGTGCCTGCTGCCAGTGCTGCCCCTGCTGCCACCAGTGCTGTGCCTGCTGCCAGTGCTCAACCTGCTGCCACTATTGCTGAACCTGCTGCCAGTGTGTCTTTTAATACTCAAGAGGAGGGAAGGAGAAGATGATACCAAATGTGACAGCAGGGGACCCTAAGTCACAGCTGCCATCCCCAAGTAGTTCAGCCAATGGTAGTACTACTACTAAGAAGGTCCAGCAGCTTGTTAGTGTTAGGAGTGAAGGAGAGGGTAATTATCATATTACTAATGATCTTGAGGAGAAAGACTCAGGGGCTAAAATTGATGTGGTTGGTGTTAGTAGTAGTAACAGTAATGGTGAAGCAGCTGGTGGGAATAGTGCTAGGGGAGTGGTAGGGGAAGCAATTGAGAGCATTCAGAATAGTAGACAAGGGAACCCACACCATTCTCTTGGCCCTGGGAATCCCCTTCCCCCTATGACATTGTCCAGGTGGAACATTATCCTGAAGAAGCCAGAACTGGTGGATAGCAAGAGCAGCAATAATACCACCGCCACCAGGAGCACAGATCAGCTGTCTGTGTCTGCTGCTAGTGCTGCCAGTCTGCCTTCTTCACCTCACCAAGAAATGGCAGGTGTGATATTAGGGGACCCTCTGTCACATTTCTTGTCACCTCCTCCAAGCAGCAGCATCACGCAGGGACTAGTGGTGGTAGTGATGATGGTGGAGATGATGGCCTTTTTAACCCAAACTGACAAGGAATAGGAGACAGGGATGAGAATGGGTATTCCCACCACTACCACCGCCAGTGAGCTTTTGGAATTCTCTTGGGGCAGGCACAGTGTAGTCATCAACAACAGCACTGTGCACAGTTTGTCACAAGTCAGTGAGAAGGGGAAAAGAGGGAACACACCTTGGCACAAAAACCCTGATAACACACATAAAAAACAGACACCATGACATTTATTTCAAACATGTTAAAGCCAAACACCCACTATAGAAATTGAGCATCGCTGTTGCTGTACCCCCTGACTCTCCAGAAAGGCAACAAAAGATGAGGAGGAGATCAAAGAGGAGGAAGAATAGAGAAACCGAGGCAGAGGCTGAAAGCCATCACCTTCTTCCTCTAGTGTAACCAAATCTTCTACCAATCGACCTCATTCATCATTACCTTCCCCACCAAATAATAGCCACTTCCTCACCATCACCTTCTTCCTCTAGTGTAACCAAATCTTCTACCAATCGATCTCATTCATCATTACCTTCCCCTCCAAATAATAGCCACTCTGTAGATGTTAGGATGTGGAAGTTTGTGTCCAACCATTGCACACTGTGTGGTGCACTGACCACACATAGCAGTGTGGTGGAGGAGAATCACAAGAAGGGCATCAAGCAGGATCTGAGGAGATTCCATCCTACAGAATATGCTAAGATGGTGGTAGGGAGGGTTCATCATTACTATTAAACTGTCAACAAGTTGTCATGTGTCTTTAGCAAGGTGTGGACAAGGGGTATAGTGACAGCAGCAGTACTTGGTTTCTGGTGTCATGGTGTTTAGATACAGTTATGCCAGGTGTTATTTACCACACACACTGTGCACATTGCAGTTGCTGATGAGAGGCACAGTTCCTACTCTCAAGGGAAAATGTATATTCTAGTAATAATACACCCATGATTTTGGAGGAAAGGCAGATGGATAAGAATTATTGCCAACTTCTTCTTTTCTCCAAATATACTGGCACATCACTGGAGCTAGTAGTGGCAAGTGGAACCTTCATCATCCATTACTCATTTTACTGCTGTTGTTGATTCCATTCTCTTTGAGTTGCTTAATCATGCTGCTGCTTAAACAACTCAGGATCAGCAGCAAGAACAGCAGTTGCAAATTCCGCATCTACATCAGGGCATTTGACAATGACAAGTGTCCACTGGCCAACATGACATGATCTGCTGGCGCTAGGACAGTAGGGCATTTTTTTTCTCAGGGCTTGTGATTTAAAAAAAAAAACAATAGGCCTATAAAAAAATAAGCATTTTTTGGGGGATTTGTTTCTAACAAGTCTAAATCCTAAAAATCAATGTTTCCTTACGGCTTGTGCCAAACAAGTCTAAGCCCTACAAATCAATGTTTCCTCAGGGCTTGAGCTTCTAACAAGTCTATGTCCTACAAATCAATGATTCCTCAGCGCTTGGGCCTCTAATAGTGTAAGGCCTACAAATCAATGTTTCCTCAGGGCTTGTACCAATAACAACAAATCTTACAAATCATCCTCTACAAAATACCCTGTCATGTTAAGTATCACACTACCCCAGTGGCAGCTTACGTCACGGGGTCCCTGTGTCTATCACGTTACATAAAAATGTCTTATTTAATTTTTTTATTTTTGTATTAACTGTCCCCCAATACCAGTCAAGAAACACCCCCCCAAAAAAATTCCCATTTATTATTAGTTCCTTTCACCTTTGCTGGGAGGCTATTCTGTGAGTCCATCACTTTCATTAAAGTAGTTCTTAAGAAGGAATGACGTTACTCAGAAAATTATGAAGCAGAATATAAGACCAGTGGTTTTTAGAAGGGACCCAAAAACATTTTTTTTTTTAAAGAATTTTGTTTATTATCCAGAAAATAGTAAATATAGATATAAAAACAAAGAACCGGCTATCCTAGATAATAACAATAAAAAAGATAAACAGGAGTTGGAACAAGAGAAAATGGAGGTACGTGTAGAAAAGGATTTAATAACACAAAGAGGTCAAGAGATCGAATTAGGAGCAAGACCAAAAGAAAAAAAATACGCAAGATATGCAGGATTTTTGGGGGGAGGGCTTGTGGTCTCCTCAGAAACAAATGAGATTCAAACAATTGAGGAGAAAAAGGGATTGAGAAGAAGAGGGTTTAGAGGAGGAGAAAATAAAAGAAGGAGAACCCAAATCCCACAAGATTTTAAGGATGGAATAAAAAGTAACACTAATGTAAATGGTATTTTTAATCTTTCAAAATCAGATATTAGTGCAAATAAATCAAGCCTAATAAACGTCTATTTTGAATAGATTTGAAACATACATAGACATTAAGAAATACACTAGAGTGTTAACAGTAACAAGATTTTTTTCTTAATAAAGACATATGAGCTCTTAAAGTGATAGTAATGTTTCATAATAAAAGCAGCTCTAATTAATCATCATAGTATTTGGACTTTGGAGAATGTTATTTCAGTTCTGTCAGAGTTGTAGTTCCAGAGCAATTCAATGACAAAGTGTCCCCCTCCAGACTTTTACTGATGTAACACTTTTCAGCCAGAGCAGAAGGGAGGTGCCCAGGTAGACTGCAGAGAGGGACAATCTTCAATTAAGATAAGGGAAAAACCTGAAAAGCTTGTCAAGGGGGGAAGGGCTTTCATTGTTTTCATTGTAAGAAGACTGTCCCCTGCTGTTATCTGTCTGGTCCTACAACCAGATTCCCCATCTGAGAAGAGATGGCTTACACTAGGAAAAAGGGGCGGGAGGGGAAACTTTGCTTGTGACTATCTCTTAAACCATAAAGGTTTGAGAGATAAGACTTATATCATTCTTCATGTTTTTTTAATGCCTACAAAATAAAATAAAGTTAAAACAAAGTATTACTATCCCTTTAAAAATCATACTGAAGATAGGATGTCAAATAAAGAAACAAATGGATTGAGACGGTCACTGCAAAGGGAAGATGAAGATGGCGATACAATGTTAGACTATATACATAGTGGAAAAAGGAATAAATCAAGCTTTTACCCGGTACAAACGCAAGGAGAGTTCGTCAAGGTGTTTGATAAAGATTTAGAAAAAATCAACAGTCATGAAAAGAAAGGTTTCAATAGCCATAAGCAAAATAATTTATCTACAGGTGAAAAACAGGCATTGGAGAATTTAGGTAAAAATAAAAATATTGTCATGAGACAGGCTTAAGGAGGGAGGTGTTTGTATCCAGAATATTGAGGATTATTGAAAGGAGGTTGTAAGGTTATTAATTGATAGAAACACTTATGAGAGACTCCAGAGGGACCCCACAAAGGAGTTTAAATTGAAACTAAGACTTGTTGAATAGTGCCAGAAGTATGGGAATTTTGAGGAAAGAAGAATTTGAATACTTGTATGTTGAGAATTGCAGGATTCCTGTCTTCTACCACCTATCCAAGTTACATAATGATGTAAAAAATCCTCCTGGGAGGCCAATTGTCTCTGGAATTGATTCCCTGGCTCATAAATTGCCCCAGTATATTGACCTGTATTTTCAACCATTGGTTTATGCACTGCCATCCTTCCTGAGAGACAGTATTCAAGTAATTCAATCATTAGAGGGGTGGGAGTGGAAGTCTAGTTACACATGGGTAACATGTGATGTCTCATCCCTCTATACTTGTACCCCTCATCTCGAAGGGGTTCAAGCAGTAGAAGGGTTTGTTAGGGAGGATGGCATAGTTCCAGAAGATCAAATCAAATTCCTTTCCTTAGCTATGATGTTTGTTTTACAACACAATTATTTTCCTTTTTAAGATACATTTTATTGCCAAAAGACAGGAACAGCTATGGGGTGTTCATTTGCCCCTTCTTTTGCAGGCCTATATATATGGGGAAATGGGAAAGGGATGTGATTTGGAGTAATAATAACCCATATAGGGATAATCTGAAATATTTCAAAAGATATATAGACAATATTCTAATCATTTGGGACAGAGAAATAGATAGATTACAAGTGTTTTTAATGCATTTGAATTCCAATAATATGAAACAGCTATACTAGTTACCAAAATGAGAAAGAAATCACATTTTTAGATTTAATTTTATTTAGTGAAAATGAAAGAATTTTAACTCATAATTTTAGGAAACAGGTAGATAGTAACAGCTATCTTCACTATGAGAGTTGCCATCATATCAACTGGAAAAATAATATTCCTTTAGGCCAATTTCAAAGGATAAAAAGAAATTGTAGTAGAAGTCAGGATTTTGAAACAGAAGCTGCAGTTATTAATAATACATTTTTAGAGAAAGGTTTTAAAAAGGAGATTTTAAATAAATCATATGAGAGGGTGAAAATGATGGAAAGAGATACTGTGGTACATACTGTGGTGTATAAAGAGAGAAAGAAAGAGCAGCAAAAAGAGGTATCTTTTTTTACAACTAAATATAGTACAGATGCTGGAAAAATCCCTGGCATATATTGCAAGAGGACCCAATTTTAGGACCAAGTTTAGGAGATAAGCCTAAGGTTTAATTTTGAAAAAATAAGTTGGTTAAAGAGATAATAGCCCCCAGTGATATCTTTAAGAAACTAAAGATCGACGGGGTTAGTCCTGCAGTTCTTTTAGATAAACCAGTTGGAATTTTTAAATGTGGACGCAAAGATTGTTCCACATGCACCCACTATCTTTTTGATAGGAGAAATAATAATGGTACAAAGAATATTAGTAATAAAACAAACCTTTTGTTCATATGTAACTAAGAAAGAATATTCTATTAAGTTCTTTTGAAACTGTTTTTGTAGTGTATCTTTTAGAATGTAGATGCGGACTACAGTATGTTGGATGTACCTCACGAAAACTGAAAAATAAAGTGACGGAACATTTGAGGAATATACATTTAGGAGTTGAGAATCATAGTGTGCCAAAATATTTTAGAGAAGTACACCAGAAGAAACATGATGAACTGTGGGTAACAGCAATAGATCAAGTTCCAATAGATAGAAGAGGAGGAGACCATTTGTTGAGACTTAGACAACTGGAAACATTCTGTATATATCAACTAGAATGACTGACACCAAACGGTCTCAATATAGATATTGATTTGTCAACTTTTATATAAATGGATTCAGTGGGTATTTTAAGGGTGAATTGTACATGATTTTTGATGTAGAATTTTATATTATGTATGTATTTTTATTACATTATTTCAATCAATTTTAGTAGGTTAAGGTTAGGGATTCACCTTATATAGATATATATTGAATATCCTTTCTATTAACTAGAGATAGGGGGTATTTAAAATAATCTATATTAAGAGTATAGATATGAGTGGCTCTTAAAAAATCAATTTAAATATGTTTTTAAATAATATATTATGAGAAGTGAGAAATATCTTCTTAAATAATATACTATGAGAAGTGAGAAATATTTTATGAAATTCATATGTTGACATTAAGAATTTTTAGATTATGATTTTTTGTCTTTTAGATAGTATATCTAGAGATAGTATTAAATTCACTCCGATAATACGTGATTTGTTTTTAGATTTGTGCAGTTTATAGTGCAATAAGATAGATAATATACTTAAAGGAGCAGTAAACTTTTTTTATGAAAACATATATTTTATAGAGCATTTCCTGCTGAATAAAACATGGCCACTCCCATCACTGTCAGATGTTTTATTCAAAATTTATAGCAGTTCAAATAATCAGGAAGTGAATTTACTGTGTTTACTTCCTGATAGTTCTAACTGACAGGAAGTGACAGGCAGTTTCTATCACATTCTATGGAGAACTGTATGTCTCTGACTTTTCTGACTTTCCTCTCCATTAGAATCTAACAGGAAATCTAATTAGAATATGACCACTAGAGGGCACTGCTAATGTAAAAAAACATGGGTTTAAACTGTAATAACTCAGGAAACATAAATCTCTCTGCAGTGGGAGTACCCTTATTTTACTCAATAGGAAGATCCCTACATTATATATTTTTTCATAAAAAAGTTTACTGCTCCTTTAAAGATTAAAAAGACCCCTGAAATTCACTGGGGGCGTGCTGGTTCCTCAAAAATAACGGAGACCCACTGGTGACCGTGTTGTGACCGATGCTGATCCAATATTGGAGGAGTTAAATTGCTCTGACAGGCATGTAGGTAATATAAGGGAGGCCCACTAGAGGGCTGCAGTTATCCTTGAGAAAGCTGGCAGAGAACCGGCGATACAGGTGGGGATTGTGTCTATTGTTACTTTGTACCAAAAATTGTTTGGTGTTACAAGATCCCTGAAATACCCAGATATTAAATAGTACAAATGGAATATGGAAAACAAACGGATCAGATGACCCTGCACATGAGAGCTTGCAGTCTAGAGGAAGGTAGGTGGGACACAGAATGAGTAAGTGCTACGGAGATCAATTACCAATAGCTACAATTTTCCTTGAAAACCACTAGTAATATCACTTGATTAAATTATTGAAGAGAATAAACCTTATGCCCCCTCAGCCATTCTACAAATAATCTGTACTTACTCTAATTGTAATCTATTGGGCTAATATTACCACACATTGTGCTATGAGTAAATCTAGGCAGACCCCTCACATTGGAGACAGAAATGGATAATTTGGCATTGAACATAACTCAATTGCATATTGTGCAGTAAATTGGCATAACGAGCCAAATTGTGGAAAAAATATAAAGTTAATTTATGAAAGACAATTTTTTAACAAAAAAATGGCTAACAACAAATAACCAGATTTGAATTCATATTTAAAATAATTCAATTAAAAAAAAGTTATTTTAAAACAAACTAAACTTACCTAAATTGTACACCTTATCAGTTCTTTAAGTTGATGGTGAATTCCTTCATCAAAAACTGCTGCAAAACTCAGCAGAAATAATTAAATAGTCATCAGTTTCCTTCCTTCTCCCCACAAATCTGACTTTAATTTGGACCTATCCCCTTGAACTTTTTTTTACATATCCTAAGACTTCAAAACTGCCTGTGTGTGTCATGTAACCAAAAGTCCAGCAGATGTAAAGTTTAGGAAATATTCCACTTATAAAAAGTGGAAGTGACAGTGTCCTGGTATAGCACAGTGGTTAGTTAGAATATGAAACATCACTGAAAACTATTAGCATACAACACAAAGTTATGTTGTCCTATTTTGTTAGATGGCTATTTTCTCTTTTGCATGGTATTATGTGCTGATCCTTCCTATGTTTACCACTGTTTAAACTTTTTATTTTACTGTGTAGACTCTCCATCTTCTTCTGACTGAGTCCCCCTGTAGTTCTTATTTGTAAGCTTTTTAGCCTTTACATTTTCTGTTGCTTCTCTCTTTTTCTTGTAAGTGTTTCTATGTTTAATGCAGAGTTCTGTTTCAGATAAAATGTTTTTATTGCCTCATTATTCTTGCACACTATGAAACAATATCCACCTTGCTACAGAATTACATATGTGCTTACCCATAAGTGAAAAATCAGCCTTCCTGAAATATAAGACATTGGCCTAGATGCACTAAATGTCGATATGGTGTCATATGATATTGTCGATGTGTTTGAATCACTCTGACAATTCCATCTGAACACATATTAGACATATTCACAAAAATTGTCGGATGGAAGGGAAAGGTTGGAGAATGTCCCTAATAGCATACAGGATTTTCGAAGTGCTGTCGGTGTCGAAGGGATCTCCTCCCCTCACACATCACCAACACTACGACAATTCTGAACAGCATTCTCTGTGCTTCCCTACCTAGCCAGTAGGGGAATACAGAGAAGGATTTCAGCACCATGGACAGCATTGAATGCCATAGGGATGTGCATTGCTCACCCCTGTGGCATTCAAAGGGTTACAATAAGCACTACACAATGTCCCCCCTTCAACATCCCCCTTTAGTATGTCGACATATATTGCATATATTTGACATACTAATTCCATCCGAAATTCACCTCATGGACTGACATATAGTAGTCGAACCTGCCTTTTATTCAACAGTTAACCCTTTGAGTACCAGAGAGGTAAGACATCATTGCTTGGCATGTGTTTCCTACCCCTTTGGTACCCAAAGGGTTAATAGGCAAGGTATGGACTGCATACCTTGCCTGTATATATGTGTGTGTGTGTGTGTGTATGTGTGTTAAACATTTCATTTTTATTAAAACGTGTTCAATAAAGAATGTGTTTTACTGTAATTATGTGTACATTAGACCTCAAGGAGGGTATCATGACCCCTCATGACACCCTCCTAACATGAGGCCAGCAAATGCCCTTTAATAACATTAAGCAAATATAAGCTATGTTTCACATAGCTTATATGCGCTTTTATACTGATATGAAATGATCAGACCTCAAAGGGGGGCACCAGGACCCCTCTTGATAGCCCCCCTGCCATGGATCAGCTATTAAAAAAGATAGCTGTTCCATGGGGCGACCCCAAAGGTATTTTAAGTTTTCTTGATGCCGCTGGCATTACATCCACCCGCAGCACCAAGAAATGAATGTATGACTGAAGGTACAGGGAGCACTGCGGTCCCATCATTAAATCAGTCACCGGGGCCAAACCGGGTGACTGATTAAGTGATAAGAGCACAGGGCTGCTTCCTAAATTGAATCTTTTGTTAGATCTCAATCATTTCTAATTTCCTACCTCCTTTGTCCCATTGCGGTTACTACTTTTGCTCCACTCTCCGCTCCCTTGTCCGCTGCTCAGAATGTCGTAGCTCTCCCTGCTGTTACTCCATAGGAGAGTACAGGGAGAACCCAACTACGACAGCCTGAGGCAGGTGTAGTGGAGACTGTGAACTCCGACAGCAGAGGCTGCTATCAGAGTTTACTGAATGAGTCGAAGTGTCACATTATAATATCAACACACCCCTTTGCATACGAATGTATCTCATTATGCTTCATTTCCATATGGAAATGAGCAATTGTCGATTAGAAGAATCCAAATTCGTAGACATGTTGAAGGCATGTAGAATTGATGTCGATGTGAGTATTTTTTCGTTGGAGTTCTGGTGAAGTGATGTCGTAGACTCTTTGTGAATACTGCGGAGGTGCCTACGACTCTGCTCCGAAAGAACATCGACATTCATAGACCTCTTCGACCTTTAGTGCATCTAGGCCATTGTTTGTGTGTTTATTGTTTATGCATAGGCATCACCTGTATGCTAAACCACTCTGGTGATCACTGGCCCCCAGGCTCTCACCTCAAATATACATCTGACACTATATCAATATTCATGAGTTTCATTGTTTTCTTATTAATTGTCCCCATCATCAGCTGTATAAAGGAAGCTCCTAGCATGAAATCCAGAATGGTAATACTCCTGGCTGTTGTAGTAAAAGGAACCTTCTAGTCTGGCATAGTACAGTCACTATAATTATTATACTGCCCTTCTCTGATATGTTTCTTATTATTTTAATATATCCAATTCTTCATCTTGCCCTGAATGTCTATAAATTACTCATATTCGAATAACCCTATTTTCAGTTTTACCCAAATATAAATTATTACTCAGTAGACTGTGTTAAAGTGGGCTTTGTCTTGCTCTTAATGTAAAGAGCAATTCCCCCTCCCTTTATCCTGATTTTCTAATGAGACTGTACACAGGTATAACTATGTCCCTGTCATCAGATTAATTGCGCCAAGACCTGGTTATAGCCACAAAATCCAAATTATCCATAATTATTACTGAATCATTACTGAAGTTACTTTAGGCAATGTATTTCCTTACCTATTATCATTTATACTACAGAGATAATTTCTAGTGTGTTAACTGTTTGAGCTGTAATAGGTTTTGAATGAAGCACCTTGAAACAGATTGAAACTCATTGTTTAATTAAGCAGAAAAAGCCCTATAATAAATATAATTTTCATAATGACACTTTACTAATCCTTTAAGTGTTGTTTGTTTTTTACAAACATCTCTTCCTATTTTCTTTCTTCTAAAATATTTTTCTTTGGTGAACAAATCCTAAAGTATGGAACAAACTTGATCTTCTACTTGATATTTATGCAAGCATACCACATAAAAATGATCAAGGTGCTAAGGTAAAAACATAGTTATTAGAGCAGAAATATATTAAAAACACCCAAGTGTTATAATGAATATACAAAATAGGGTGAAACATGTCAAAGAGTGTATAATATTTAATCTTCTCTAAGTGTGTATGCTTCCATTTTATCAGACCACGGAAAGTCCTAAAAGAGTTCTAAGCAGATGATAGGATTCCAAGTTACAGTCTGGGCTGGGACTCGTCTACAAAGTATCCAAAATCCATCTTAGATGTATGTAGACAACTGGTTATCCACAGAGACTGAAGTTGAATGACATTTGCTGAAAATACTTGGTTGAGAGTTCTGTCTTGACTACCGGACCTCTGGTGGAAATTGTATTGTACAAAATGTGCTTTGAGCAAACCTATAACTTTGGTTTGCATGGCTGTTTGTGAGTAGATATATACTCTGTTTACAATATTTTAATTTAAAAAATTTACTTCACTACTTTCTGCTCTCGTGGCCCACAATTGAAAAAACTTGGACACCCTTGTAGTAATGTATTGCAACTAGAGATATGTGCCTACATATTATTTAGGAGGCAAATATAGTTTTTGATACCTTTTATTGGCTAACTAAGCAGATTTAAATGCAAGCTTTCAAGACCTTAGGTCTCTTCCTCAGGCATTTTATACAGATAAATATGAAAGCATCTCTTAAATACAAGTACACATCACATTGTTTAGCATGGAAATCAGATAACAGAATGCAGTCCAGATCCAGATATCTTTGATCAGTCATTGGTAAATTGCACTCTTCCTCTGAGGCTTTAGAGGTATTTACAATGCTCTTGGGTCTGTTGGAAAGGTCAATCGACTAAATTGTATTTTGATAGAAATTCCTTATCCCTGTTCAACCCACTACAAATTGCATTGCATTTTAACATTAATTTTACCTCCCATACCTTTCTGTCCCTCTGAGTGCGGAACAGTCCCATCAATACAGTTAACTTAATATCCTTGACACTGTGCCCATTTTGGCAAAAATGTTCTCCCACTGGTGTATCTGTCTTTTTGTTATTAACACTGGATCTGTGGGAATTAAATCTCCTATGTAGTGCTTGTCCAGTTTCTCCAACATACAGAGCTGTTGGGCATTTTGCACACATGATAAGGTATATTACATTGGATGATTTACAGGTGAAGGTACCATTGATCTTATGGTGTAATAGGGTGTTTGGAATTGGTATGTTGTCCGTGGTGTAAATGTGCGCACAAGTTTCACATCTCTTTTGTAGACAGGGAGATGTGCCATTTTTTGTATTTTTATTCAGGGCACTCCTCACCATCAGTTGTTTCAAATTGGGAGGCTGTCTGAAGGAGAGTAAGGGAGGCTGTGGGAATATGTTCTTAAGTCTTTCATCCGTATGTAATTTCTTTTGAAGTTCTCTTGAAATTTTACGTAGCACTTCAACCTGGGGGTGGTAAGTGACCACCAGTGGCACCCGTTTTCCCTTATGTTGTTCTTTGTAGTGCAACAGATTTTTTCTTGGTATTTGGGTAGCCTTCTGTATCTGACTGTCAATAATAGTTGCGCTGTAACCGTGTTTTATAAAGTCTCCTCTGAGTTTCTGGAGGTGCTTGTCACGGTCCATCATGTCAGAACAGATGCGGTGGTATCTGATGGCCTGGCTGTATATGTCAAGGAAGTTAATGCTTGTGCGTAAGTGACTGAGTGTTAGGTTGATATTGGGGTGGAATGTATTGTAATTTTCATGGAATTTAAGAAGTTCCTCTTCACCGGCGGTCCTGATGATAAGAATATCATCTATGTAGCGGAGATAAACCAGGGGTTTTATCTGGCAGGTGGACAGGAAGTCCTCTTCCAATTTTGCCATAAACAGGTTGGCATATTGTGGTGCCATTAGGGTACCAATTGCAGTCCCCATTTTCTGAAGGCAGAGGTCCTGTCCAAACTTGAAGTAATTGTGGGTGAGAATAAACTGTATGAGTTTTGTTACCGGTTCCATGGGTGTGTTATTTTGTTCCAGACATCCCTGGCACGCTGCTATGCCATCCGTGTGTGGAATGTTGGTGTAAAGGGATTCTGCATCCATTGTGGCCAGGATGGTGCTCTCTGGAATTGGCCCCAAGTCAGCTAATTTGTTTAAAAGATCTGTGGTGTCCTGAAGGAAGCTGGGTGTTTGTTTTACCAGGGGTTTCAGGGTATTTTCTACCCAGCCAGATATATTCTCTGTGAGTGTACCAATCCCTGACATTATGGGTCTTCCTGGGTTTCCTTCTTTGTGTATTTTTGGTAGCATGTAGAAGGAGCCTATTTTTGGATCTGCTGGTATTAGGGGCCTTATCTGTTCTTCAGTGTTGGAGGGTAGTTCTTTTATGATCCTGTTAAGTTTTTTTGTATATTTTTTGTGGGATCTTCTTGTAATTTTGCATATTATCTTTCATCAGAGAGTTGCCTATTTGCTTCTTGAATGTAGTCCACAGAGTTCATTATAACAACAGCTCCTCCCTTGTCTGCAGGCTTAATAATAATGTCCTGGTTATTCTTAAGTGACTGTATGGCTTTTTGTTCCTTTTGGGTTAGGTTGGGTGCTGGTTCACATTGTCTTTCCACTATTTCTGTAGTGACTCTGTTCCTGAAACTCTCTATGTATCTGTCCAGTGTGGGGTTACTTCCTGGTTTTGGAGTCCAGGTGGATCTTTTTGTGGGTGCATTGATGTTGTGATGTAGCTCTGTGGTGTTATAATTATTATCCATTCTGTCATGGAAGAATTCCTTGAGTCTGAGTTTTCTGAAAAACTCCTCCATGTCACTGCAGAGTGTCCACAGGTTTAGTGGGACAAAATGACAGGCCCTTTGAAAGTACAGATATTTCCTCTCTGCTTGGCTTATATTTGGAAAGGTTCACAACGCAGCTCTGTTCTGGTTGATTTACAGATTCTGCTGGTAAACCTGCTTTGCACCTCAGTCTCTGTAGTTTCTTCCTCTTGGTGTTGGTGAGGAGTGTTTGTAGTTTCCTGTAGTACTGTTTAAGGGCCTGTTGTATATCCTCAGTGTCTGGTCCAAGCTGTTCCTTTAGAGCTGATATTTCTGCTTGTATCTTTCATTTCCTGTTGTAGCAGATCCCAATAAGGCTGTTGTGTAGCCTCTGGGAAGTCCTGGTACATAGTTGCTGGCAAACCTGCTGTTGTATGTGTCCAGTGTAGGATTTTTCAGCATGAGGCCTCTAGGTATTAAATTTTCCTTTTTGCATGTAGTCAGGAAGAAGATGTCACTATCCAGTTGTGCAAGTTTCTTTAGGAGGTTTCTCATATTCATTTGTGTGCGGTACATTGGGGTATCTTCCATTCTGATAACAGATGAGAGTTGGTACCGTGTTAGCCGTAGAAATACAGGAGGCAAATATAGTTTTTGATACCTTTTATTGGCTAACTAAGCAGATTTAAATGCAAGCTTTCAAGACCTTAGGTCTCTTCCTCAGGCATGTTATACAGATAAATATGAAAACATCTCTCTTAAATACAAGTACTTCAGTGGGAGTACCCTTGTACTCCCATTGTATGCTTTTTTTTATAAACTGTTTACGTGTCTTTAAATTAGATTTTTTTAACCTTGAATGCTAGAGAGGTCTCCATTACATGTATAACCACTATAGTAATTTATAACACTGGACCATTGGTAATTTTTATTTGTCCTTTATTTTGATCAAATTTGCTTTTATACAAGTCCCAATGACTATTTCAGAGAGGTCAAGAGTGTCATATCCATAAGAAAAAAACAACAGCTTATAGCGCTAACTCACCTTTGTGCACAACTATATATGTGTATATCTGTATAATACTTTTTATTTATTTATTTTCCATGAAGTGCCCATTGATAAAATTGGGGTTACTGAAGTGTGCAGCAAGGAATGAGAGGGTTCTCCAGTCCCCCAAACATCAGGCCAGAGCCCAAAGTGCAAACAAAGAACAGACAGAAAACCTGCACTCCTCCAGTCTAAATGTGAATAGTGTGCCCTGTGTTAGGCATATATTATAATACTGTGAATAAATTTGAGGCATTAGTGCCTACATTTTTGGCCCAAAACAAGGTTTAAGGTTACCAACCGCGCCAATGTTCCTCAAGTGTGGCAAGTCCTACTCTAAACACTTGAAGTCCCAGTCTAAAAATAAATAAAAATAAAATTAAAATTAAAAAAGAGCAGGGGAACTCTTTTTACTTTATTTTTGTATGCATGAAGGTCCCCATGTATGCAATTAAAAACAAATGACAAACAATATTTAAAAAAGTGGAAGAGAAGACTTGTCCTGTATGCCTGCATAGAGTGGACACCCAAAAGGAACTGAAAATGTATCTGCCCTTATGATTCTTTAAAGGGAAAGTATCATATAAAATAGGAAATATTTATTTTTTAGCACTTTCTTGTTGAATAAAACATAGAAACTTTATTCAAAGTTTATTAAAGCGCAGCTCTAAGGTGGTACTGTTAGAGCAGTCTGTGGAAAGCAATTGTCCTTGAAATGTTCCCTCCACACACTGATGAAGCAATAGCACCACCCTAAAAGGCAAAGCATAGGACCACTGCATCTAAAATATTGCATGTCCGTGCTGCAATAACTTTTGATTGAAGCATCTCCCATAAGCAGGAGTAACTCTGATCTGCTCAACATGAAAATTCTTTAAATATGTTTATTTTCATATCACACAATGCTTTCCCTTTAAAGGAGCCATTATCACATTTTGAAAAGGCTGCTTCTATTTTGGCAAACATTGTACAACTCCTATCAGTCATTTGGAAGAATTAGAAAACTGAACCAATCAGCTGGAACCCAACCTGGACGTAAGTGGGTCTCAGCTCCAAGCTCCAAGATTGTGTGGACAGTCCCTATAGGCCCACTGGTCAGGCTTTCAAGCCCAGTACAGTAGTTTATGAGGACTACATAGTGCAGGACAAGAGACTAAAATATGAAACTTCTGCCTATTTCCTTGGTCCACTAGACTTACAATGTTGCCACAAATTCATAGGCAGGTCTACTCAAAGGGGAACAGATCAGCCACTGGGGCACATTCATGGAGATAGTTGCCCTTTAAGTTACAGAAATAAGTAGAACTACTTTTCAAATACATACAATAATGTGCTAACAGTAAAAATGTTGAATATAACAAGCTACAACTCGAAATGCCACAATCTACAGCATCGACTTTTGATTAAGTTTCCAGTAATAATGATATGTTTTTGGTTTAATTCCAGCTGAGAATTTAATGGGACTCATTCTGACAAGACATAGGAAATTGTCCCAATAGAAGCTCATTTGGAAATGGGCCACTTGCAATTACGACTGTGCAGTGCTGTGCAAGATTAAAAGCACAGACACTGTAATTTCTACCATGTGTCCTGGGCTCTGCGGATTTGCGACTCATCCAGGCTGTCCATCTGGGGAGCAAACAGCATGTACTCTTTGATGAGAAACTCTGGCCAACCGACCAGCTGTGAAAAAAAATAGATTACTCTTGTCATTTTTTTCCTAGGTAATTTGCTGGGAGTAAAAATATAATTTCTTTGAAGGTGCACAGTTAAAACGAAATCCTGGGGATGTGTCTGATTTATATTTAAAAGTTCACCACACTTTTATTTGCCAAAGCTAATTTTAAAAATGCTCTGCTGCTAATATAGCATTTCTTGTCATACAGAGTATGATAAAGGTGAAACACTTTGAAAAGCAGAACACAAAACCAGTTATTAAGCAAATTATTTTAAATGCCTTGGTGCACTGTATTAAGTCATACAGACCTTATAAAAGAAAGATAACTAAGCAAGTGACAAAGGTGTCACTTCCCTCAATAGACTACATTTTCAGAGTAGAACTTCTCACCTAAATTTTGAGGGCAGATAAGAAATAATTGGCCCCTCCAGCATGCCTATTTTCCTATCCAGGTTAAACTAACAATCTTAAATAGTTCTTGGAATAAAAAATGAAAAATGTGTGAAAAGTGCACGCTGAGAATGAATAATAATTTGTAATTTATTTTGGGGATAGTGCCCCACCTCCCGGTGTTGCTTAGTCACAATTTTTTCTCACTTATGCCCTTTGTAGAAGAAGAAGGCAGAGATGCTCAGCTAGGCTCATGAGCTTGCAAGTTATGCAAAAAGCTCACTAGGACAGTGTCCTGCACACAGGGTGCAATCTTTTTTAGTTCACGTGTGCCATATACAGAGAACAAATATTCTGCAGCATATCATATTGGTCCTGTCAAAATGACAGTCCAGCCATAAAATACCAGACAATTCTCCTCTGAACAAGGGAAGCAGCTTGTTTCTGCCTTTTTGGGCCTAGCCAGTGAGGTGCAGCTGATCCCTCTAGGCTTCTGCCATTACAGAGAATACATATTCATATCAGTCTAGCTCATCCTTGGATGGTCCACCTTCAAAATATCAGGAATATGTTCTCTGCATGAGAGAAACAGAAAAAAACTAAACTTACACCAGTCCACTTAGTGGGACTTATCAGTGAGGCGAAGTTGAATGTTAGTCTCAAGGATAGCAAGAGTCTATGCCTGGGATACCCTTACACTAAGGGAGACTAAAAAATGAAAATTGTATGACAGACAACGACACACTGAGAATAAATACAACTTAGAAGTTTATTCTTGGGGATGGTGCACGCTCAGATGCTGTTCAGTCATTTTTTTCCTTCTCCCTTAGAGAGCAGACATTTCTATTTCCATATCTGTCTGGTCACAGACAGCTAGCAGACTGAGCATTGTGTTGGAGACACATCCCATGGAACAGTTGGTTTGACCAACAACTGCTATACTTTTTTTTGCTTATATATACATAATATATATAATACTACAGTTCCAGGTGGGAGATGATCTAAGGTGAGATAAAGAGGTGATAAAGAGGAGTGCAGAGGTTCCATAGAATAACACAGGAACTGAAGAATTGATCTGGAGAGGTTATCTCCTTTTTATAACCTGTTTACAACATCTCCCCAGAGGTATTCTAATATGAAAGATATGTTGTAGCACTCATAAATACAGTATATATATCATACACACACACACACACACACACACACACACATTACCAAACCTTGATAGAACTTAAGACATAAGAGAATACTGCATGTGCTTAGTTTTATTAGCCTCGGAAAAGAACTTTCCCTTGTAATCACTTCCTGTTATAAGGATGTACATTTCTGTGAATGGCAAAGCAGGAATTGCAGAATGCAACGATCTAGTCAGTGCTATACATGTCTATACTTCAGACGTGTAAAGGGTACTGATTTGCTTTACTATGTGCTGTAGGGGTAGGGGAAAGGTGCCATCATGTTCCTGCAAAAAAGTCAGCAAATCCACATGGTTGTCCCCTTTTCACAGGAAAATTCAATTAAATAAATGTATTAAAATCTTCTCCATTTTCAACCATTGTCAAAAATTTGTTGCCATTTTTCAATGGTTACAACTTTTCGCCGCTTCATCTATATGTTCTTTGCATTTTTGCTATAAAAAAATGTTGTTTCCAGGGAGAGAAACACAACATAAGCAGCTACAGTGAGAGAGATGGTGCTAGGCTGTTTTGTGATTTATATAGCAAAATTGAGACAGAAGAGGGTCATAGTATTTGCTATTATTATGAGCACCTGGAATATAAATAAAAGGAGGAGCTGGAAGGACCATTATGTGTCCAGTGAGTCTGAGGAAATTGACCACTACCAGCATTGAACCGTCTGAATAATCTGATTCCCCAGACCCAATGATGACGATGGGCAAAGGAAGAAGGGGTTAGTACTGTGAGCAGGACAGGTCATCTACCTATGCCTGCTGCCAGTGCTGTATCTACCAGTGTGACTTGTGATTATCAGGAGGGGGGGAAGAGATGATGCCAAGTGTGATAGCAGGGGATTCTACGTCACACTTTCCATCCCCAAGCAGTCCTGCCACTACTACTAATATACAGTGACGGAACTCTGCACAATTTGTGATTAAACGGTGAAAAGGGGAAAAGAGGAAATGCACCCTGGCAAAACTGCCCTCATCACACATATGAAATACAGACAAATTTGGGCACCACTGTTGCTTTACCCCCTAACTCTCCCCAAAAGCAATAAGAGGTCAGGTGGAAACCAAAGAGGAGGAATACAGAAACCCAGCCGCAGCCTGAAAGTTCGATGGTGAGCAAATCATCCTGCTCACCATCACCTTCTTCCTCTATGGTCAGGGCACAGGAAGATCACAGGAGATCTACCTCATTAATCTTTACCTCCCCACCAGTTGATAGCCATTCAGTAGATGTAAGGATGTGGCAGTCGTGTCCACCTATTGCACACTGTGTGGTGCGCTGACCACACATGGCAGTGTGGTGGAGGATATGGAAGGCATAAAGTGGTATCTGAGGAGAATCCAATGAGCAAAATATGCAAAGCTGGTAGTAGGGAGGGTTCATCATCGTTATTAAACTGCAAGTTGTCACGTGTCCTTAGCGGGGAGTGAACAAAGGGCATAGTGAAAGCAGCAGTACTTGGTTTCTGGTGGAATGATTTTACATTGGGGACCCTAAGCATCATGGTGTTTGGTTACAGTTATGCTAGGTGTTTGATGTGAGTGAAGATGTGCCCATTGTTCCCAGTTCTTCCCTTATTTACCACACACAATGTGAACATTGCAGTTGCAAATGAAAAGCACAGTTCCTGCTCTCAAGGGAAAATTTTCCATTCAACAACACCCCATGATTTAAACAACTCAACAGCAGCAGCAAAAACAGCTGTAGCAAATTCTGCAGTTACATCTGGGCATTTGACAATAGCTAGTAGACACTGGCCAGCATAACATGACCTACTGGCACTAGGCCAGTAGGGAATGTTTTTGTAAAAAAAAAAAAAAGAAAAGAGACCTACAACAAAATTAATTTGGGGGACTTGTTTCTAACAAGTCTAAGTCCTACAAATTACTGATTCCTCAGGGTTTGTGACTCTAACAAGACAAAGTCCTACAAATCAATGTTTCCTCAGGGCTTGGCCCTAAAAGGTTTAAGTCCTTCAAATTAATGTTTCCTCAGGGCTTGGCCCTAAAAGGTTTAAGTCCTTCAAATCAATGTTTCCTTGGGGCTTGGGCCTAAAACAAGTCAAATTCCTACAACAAATCAATGTTTCCTCAGAGCTTGTGCCTCTAATAAGTCCAAATCCTACAAATCAATGTTTCCTCAGGGCTTGGTCCTCTAATATCAAGTCCTATAAATCATCCTCTACAAAATACTCTATCCTGTCAAGTATCAGTCTGCTCCATCAGTATCCCTGTCTCTGTCATGTTACATACCAATTTCTTGTTTTATTTTATTTCTTATTTATTTTATTAACTGTCCCCCCCATTACCAGCCAACAACACCCCCCAAAAAATTCCCTGTTCAACTGATTCTTTCCCCAGACTCCCCAACAACACAGGCACCCTCTTCAGACCCCTTTTATTCAATGTCTTATTTTTTTTACTTTTATTATCTATTTATTTATTTTTTTAACTCTCCACCCAATTCCAGTTAACAACCCCCCCAAAAAATCCCTTCTTCAACTGATTCTTTCCCCAGACTCAACCAACACAGGCACCCTCATAGCCCTTTTCTACTATGCCGTTATGTATTGCATTTAAATTCAATGTTCCCATTGATTTCAATGCAATGAGCTAGGTGAAACAAACAGAAAAAAAACACTTTTTGTGTGAAATTATTTAACAAGCGGGAAGTGCCATTATTCACAGATTTTTGGTTTGAGTCAAAAATTTTCACCTATCCCTATTCCACACTTGACCCTTATGTACCCTCCAATTACCACTCTAGATTGTAAGCTTTTGGATAGACAAAGAAAAAGAAGAAGGGGGATAAGGGGGTGGGGAGTGAGGGAGAAATGGGTACCTCCTGTGGTGATCACATACCATGAGATGTCTCATGGCTTGAACTGTGATAGAAAAACCTCTATAAACTAATCAGGGTCCTCTCCCGTCATCAACTTTGTCAGTTTCAGTAGGGTGACGTGGTCCCTAGCCTTTAGTACCAACTCCGAATAGGCAGGCAGGTTAGCAGACTTCCAGTGGACTGGAATCTGTGCTTTGGCTAAGCCCAGTAAGTTTAGAAGTAGTTGACGCTTGCTGGTCTGCAAACGTGGTAATTGTCTGTAAAATAGGATTTGCCAAGGGTCTCTAGAAAATTTTACTTAAAATCTAAGCTACGTTCAAAACAGTCTGAGTATTTTATCCAGTAATCTGATAAAACGGGGCACGTCCACCAAATGTGGGCTGGTGATTCCACTTCCCCATCACACCTTCAGCATCTATAACTGACAGTAGGGAACATAGCATGCAATCTCAGTGGAGTATAATGCCATTTACATTAAAATTTGAAATGTGATTCCAAGAGCTGTGTAGAAATGGAGCAGGATTTGGATGTACACCAGATTTTTTGCCAGTCATCTTCAGGCAGTGCCTCCCCAAACTCAGCCTCCCAAGCTTGAACATATGACAGTTTAGTCTGAGAAACAGGGTCAGACAGAATATTGTAGATCTTGTTTAGGAAGCGCCTGCTTGTAGCAGGGAGGAGAAGGAGGGATTCGAATTTGGTTGGTGATCTGGACCATCCTTTTTTAATCTCAGTAGACTCAAGGAAGTGTCGGATGCAGAAGAACTTCCACATCTCACCCAGCGAAAGAGGTAATCGTTTGCGTATAGATTCAAATGGAATTATTTTTCCTCTGTCTATGAAATCCCAAATTTGAATATCCCACTCAGCTGCCCATTTTGGAAAGCTGCTAGCTAGGAGTGTAGGTTTGGTAGCATGACAGTAAAAAAACAGGTGAAGCCAGTGAAGGAAGGGAAAGGATGGAGCAGGATTCCATAAATACCAGACAGCCAGAAATGCACCAAATTCTGGGTGATCTAGGAATTTAGACACCCTAGATCCCATAGACTCAGAAAGTATATCTAGAGTGGGGAAATAGAAACATTCCACAGTAAACAGTAATTTGGACGAAGTGTGATGGTGTCAATCTAAAACTGAGGAGAGCAGAACAGAATGATGATATTGCTTTATGTCAAGACCCCACTCCAGTTTGTGTCATAGAGCGGTGATGAGTTTGAGCATGGGCATTCAGGACTTCTAAATAAAACAAAAAATGTAAGAGTGGAGTTGGTCAAAGTAGGTTTATGGAATCCTGAGGGGGAGAGTCTGGAAAAGATACAACACCTTTGGGTGTATATTCATTTTGATTGAATTAATGCATCCCATCCAATAAATGTAATCGGGAGTCCAATTATTAAGATCTTGCTTGACCGTCTGCAGCAACTAAGGGTAGTTCATATAGTAGGTAGTCTAAATGGTGGGACAATCCACAATCCCAAGTATTTAATAACCTTGGTCATTAAAAAATATGACTTTTTTCCATCCTTCTATCACTGCTCATCCTAATTAATGCCTCTTTTTTATTTGGGTATTTGCCCAAAGCCTGGAAAGTAGCTAGAGTTGCACCTATCCACAAAACTGGAACCAAACACTTTTGGTCTTCATCTTGAAAATTAACATTCAAATTTTATCCTGAAATAGGTGCTCTGATTAGAAAGAAATCCTTTTTAAGTGCCATTAGAAAACATATTGTTAAACATATGTTAATGCTAGCCATATAGACTAAAGTATGTAGTACATGCTTCTGTGCTGCAAATCCATCTTGGTAAACTCATTATGCCTTTGTCCTCCAGTGTAATTAAACTACCCATCTACTACCTGAGCAGTATGTTCACTCCAGCAATATAGGTATATATGTCCAGCGCACCGATATTGCACAACTGAGATAGGATAGTGGAATAATTTCAGCTATCATTATAATAGAAAATCCTTTATAAACTGATTTCATTAAAGGGATAGTAATACTTAAGTATTACTAATCCCTATAGTAAAGCCCTACTAAAAAAAAAGTATTGCCCCAGTGTCATCTCTCAAACGTTTATGGTTTGAGAGATAAACGCTTCTAAAGTTGCCCTCTCCCTCCCCCTTCCCTGAAGTCAGCTTTGTAGCTGACTGAAGGGAAATCCGGTCATAGATCATCAGACGGCTCTGCAGCAGAGCCGCGATCGCGTTAAATAAAAAAAAATAAAAACTTTCACTAAAACTGTCTTCTACGTGTGCTTGCAAACCAAGGACACGTAGAAGACCATTTCAGTGAAAGTCTTCTTTTTTAGTAACGCGATCAGGCTGTGCTGGAGAGCCGCCTGAAAGTCGTACAACTCTCTTCCCTGCAGTCAGCTAGAATGCTGATTACTGGGAAGGGGGAGGGAGAGGGCAACTTTAGAAGCGTTCATCTCTCAAACCATAAAGGTTTGAGAGATGAGACTGGGGACAATACGTTTTTTTTTTTTTAGTAGGGCTTTACTATAGGGATTAGTAATACTTAAGTATTACTATCCCTTTAAATTAACTGCTCATTACAAGCTGTTCAATCAAATACCAAGGTTGCACAAAATAGTCTTCACATGCAGTAGAAAAGCAATTTTAGTTTTAGGGTTCTTTCAGGCAGGCAAAAATACTAACAAACAGTAGCCTCTGTATACATTTCTGTCACTCTCATTCTTAACTCACATGTATTCTAAATCTGTGATGAACATCACAACCTTCAATGTCTCAGGTGTAGACAAGTCATGCTACAATTGTACTGTGTAGCTGCATGAAAGGGGAGATATTTTGCTTCTATCAGGCTTACACACACACACACACTTGCCATAATCAGATATATTTTGCTTTAAGCACATAATCTTGCTAAGGGTTAATTAAGAAAAATATCTTAAAGGGATAGTAATACTTCGTTTTATCTTTATTTTATTTTGTAGGCATTAAAAAAAACATGAAGAACGATATAAGTCTTATCTCTCAAACCTTTATGATGTAGAATGGAAGGTCCACATACCATATCACCCACAGTCCTCTGGTCAGGTTGAAAGAACTAATAGGACAATTAAGGAAAAATTGAGGAGAGGGACAAGGGGCACTTTTGTGAACTGACCAGTATACCTGCCTGCAGTACTGGCAGAGATGAGAATGACAACCAGTAAAACCACTGGGTTCTCTACATTTGAAGTGATAAAGGGGAGACCAATTCCCACCCCATGGGCTAAGTCACATGGCCCACCCAAGTCAATAGGTGACTTGGAATGTATTAAACAAGAATATGTATCACAATTGATTGATAAATTGAGCGGCATCTACGGTGATGTTTCTCTTTCTTTACCTCTTCCCACAGGTAAACCGACACACCCTTTCCAGCCAGGTGACCAGGTCCTGATAAAGCAGCTCATCAGGAACAAGACTTTGAACCCTCCATTCGGTGAACCAACTACCGTCCTTGCAGTAACCTGAACAGCTGCATTGACTGATAATAGTCCAACATGGATACATGCATGTTGTGTCAAGCAGGCTCACCTGATGAAATAACCCCCTCTTTTGAGGAACAGTTTATTGATTAATTCCTCGCCCTTTGTTTGCCCCTAACCCTTCAAGAGCAAACCACCCAAGGCCACTCTGATAATGATTCCGTTGGTGGGGCAAGCTACACTCTGTTTGGGTTGAGTGCATCAGAAATAACATACAGAAATCTTGAGTGTATTTTATGTTGGCTTTGGGTGTGATTCTCCTTACCACTATGATCACTGTGCTTATTTGTGTGCACCATTCAGACACAATGATAACACTTAATGAGACTAGACAATCACGCTCTAGGACCCGTAGAATCTTTGGGGGAATAAAGACCCCAAATGTATGGGCATATATGGCTTTACACATAATGAATACCCCAGACTTTTGTCTATCCCGCATGACTAGTGTTACAAGAATCCTAAGCACCTGTCTCAACAGCATCCCCAATCCGCTAACAACTCTCATGAATCTTACCTTTCTCCCACATAATACTCACCTAGGCACAGTTGCTTTTTGGACTCTTATGAGTGCTCTCACAACCAGAAATGCTGGGAATTACTTAAGACCAGCCAATACCGCATGGTCAAACATGTCGTCAATACTTGCTATATCTGTTGGCCCAGCGGATTTCTGTGTGTATCTTAGTGGTATCCCTAGAGAGTTTTTTAGTCTAGGTGGAGAAGACTTTCCTTAGTAGGGAAGTCATCTAAGTTTATCATTCCCCATAACAACATGATCTGTAATTATACTGCTCATATTCAGTCCATATACTACCATGTTAAATTGTCCAGTGAATGTTTTTTTTTATGCAGAAACACCTCATACTCCTATTTCCCAGGGAACACCAGAGGAGGACCATGTGCTATTAGTAGGATTGCCATAGCACTCCCCTCCCGATCTACCCTTCAGACAGAACCACCCAGTCAAGACATAGGACAGGTTAAAAGACAGGCCATACATCTACCAGAAGATTGTGAGTCCAGGGTTAGATTAATGAGTGATGCAAAAATTCTATAATTGGGTATCTCAGTAATTGGGGTTCACAGGTTGGCAGTGGCTAATGCCAAGGCTATTAAAAGATTGGCCAAGGCTATTAACCAAATTTCTATAGCTTTGGATGGTCTCTTGGCTGATGTCAAGAACCTTTGGGACATGACACTTTTTAACAGGGCCGCAATTGACTATATGTTACTAAAACATAACCATGGCTGTGAGGAATTTGAGGGAATGTGTTGTTTCAATCTGTCTGACCATTCAAAGTCAATACACTACCATATTCAGGGATTACATGACATAGTAAAGTACATTAGACAGGATATGACTGGAGAAGGTTGGAGGGGTTGGTTATGGTCATGGCTCCCCAACTTTGCCTGGCTTAAACAATTAGTTGTTAGTTTCCTTTTTTGTATTTTGGCCTTTGCCTTTGTTTGTTGTTTTGCCCAGTGCTGTCCATTTCTCATCAGTTGTGCCCGCTGTGCCATGCCCACATTCAACAAAATTAATCTCCCTGTTGCCCATGTCCCTACAAACCGGTCCCTTAAGGGCTATAGTTATGAAGACAAATTACGTGTTCCTCCCCCTTTACCAGTTCATCCTCAAGACAAGACAATCACTAAACAACCCCAGGGGGTTGAGGTCCCCTGATGCCATCCTGATGCCCTCGGGGTGGGATCCTGTTTACAGTTAGGATCTTGACCTCTCTGTGTATGGACAGGGGCTGGTGTTCTTTGATTGTTCTTTTAAAAGAACAAAAGAAGGGATTGAAAGGGGAGATATTTTGCTTCTATCAGGCTTACACACACTTGCCATAATCAGATATATTTTGCTTTAAACACATAAGCTTGCTAAGGGTTAATTAAGAAAAATATCTTAACACAGAATATTAAGGTGGTACATTAAATTTGTTGAAAATAAGTTAGGTACTTTCCCCTTATTACTGGAACAAATCTTTTTATATGTTGTTATTGTACTTTTGCGGTGGGATGCATACTGCCAAAATGATGAGCTGACTCCAGGTGCAGTATGTCCGAAGCCCTGACCTTTACCAGGCTTGAGTGACACCCCCCTCTTTTCTTCTTATTGGTGAAACAAACTAAAATGTCTATATATGCTTATGTATCCGGAGAGGGAAACTCTCCTCCTCATTTATTAATATGCTTACCACCCATTTTGCAGCATTATATAAACTTTCACATTATGACAATAAAATCGGAAGGAGATTATAGCACAAGACTCTGTGTCTGCGTGTAGTCATTTCCTTTCCCAGGTGCCTGCAGCCGACAAGATCTTGAGAAATGGTGTGAAGTCTGAGGTCCCCGGGGAGTGAAGGTGTTAGACCAGAGATAAAGAAATCCAGTATCATTATCAATGCATGAGTACAATAACATTTCAGCTTGCTGGGATTTTGATGCATTCATGCAAGACTTGGTTACCTTTTGAAAGGCTCTATAGCTCAGCTACATAACAAACACACCTCTGTTATGATTTTACCCATGTGAAAAGGGCCTTACATTTTTGGAATCTAGAATGGATAAAAATTTGCTTACATATGGTAGCCTGGTGTCCATGATGTTGAACCGTATGTTAGCCTGAAGGAAATTCAATGAATTGCAGAGCAATGTGTTGCACAGCAATCTAGCATTAAAACAGCTCTGGTCCCGGGACCATAAATCTCAATAGGATGGTGTAGCAACAGCGCCACTGTACAATTTCAGACCACTGTGATATTGTACTGAAAAAATTTAACTTTGAACTGTAATAACATTTGAATAAAACACCTTTCAGCAGTGGGAGTACCATTGTTTTTCTCAAGGGGATAAACCCTACAACATATTTTTTTTTTACATTTTTAGTATTACTATCCCTTTAATGTTCCTTTAACATGTGTTTGTTACACCTCTGACATTCAAGGGGTTATGAAAATAATCATAAAATGTAAAAGGTTTTGACAGAACATTTGGAATATATAAATGCTAGCTATGGGTACTGCTGTTCTTGCCAAATGACCAGAAAGCATGTAAAATGTCTATCTTTATATCCCTTTTCACATTACTGAGCTTAAATGTGCCATCCGTTTGAGGCCAGGTAGGAAATTGAAAAGTGCTTACTTGAGTAATTCACTGGCTTGTCTAAACTAAAATGGCTTTCTTGAACAGAATGTATATCAGTGACCTTTCTGAAATTCACCCACAAACAGTTTGATTTTTAGTTATGTTTAATCCCTTGGATCCTAGAGGTGTCACCAGTAATGAACCAGTGGACCAGTCACCTTAAGATACATTTTAATTAAGCATTAAAATCTGTTTATATGTTGTATAATGATTTGTTTACAATAAATATTATTTTCAAAAAAATTAACCTTTATTTCTTAATGGTAAAGTGTGGTACTTTATTTTAATTAGCTTATGTGAAGAACCAATATTATAACGTACTGCACTACATATGAATCTGGGCAGAGCCCACACACTGGGGTCATTTGGAATATCACTGGGAAAGGTTACGTTTGGCCTCAAAAATATGTAATTAGCATGCTTTGAGAAGAATTAGCATAATGTGCCCCACTATGCCATCAAAACAATGATTAAAAACTAAACCCAAATAAAAGAGTGGGAATATATATATATATATATCTACAGTAATGTGCAAAGGTTTTAGGCAGGTATGAAAAAATGCTATAAAGTAAGAATGCTTTCAGTCATGTTAATAGTTTCTTTTTATCAATTAACAAAATGCATAGTGAGTGAACAGAATTAAAATCAACGTACACTTACACACAATTTTTTAAGGAACTCAGCAGATAGGTTGTTCTATACATCTTGGAGAACTAACCACAGTTTTTCCATGGATTTAGGTAGCCTCAGTTGCTTCTCTCTGTACATATAATGCCAGACAGACTTGATGATGTTGAGATCAGGGCTCTGTGGGGGCCATACCATCACTTCCAGGACTCTTTGTTCTTTGACGTGTGTTTGGGGTCACTGTCATGCTGCGGAATTGATTTGGGACCAATCAGATGCCTCCCTGATGATACTGCATGATGGATAATTATCTGCCTGTAATTCTCAGCATTGCAGAGACCATTCATTCTGACCAAATCCCCAATTCCATTTGCACAAATGCAGCCCCAAACTTTCAAGGAACCTTCACTATGCTTCACTGTTGTTTGCAGACACATATTTTTGTACCACTCTCCAGCCTTCGGCGAACAAACTACCTTCTATTACAGCAAAAAATTTAAAATTTTGACTCATCAGTCCAGAGCAGATGCTGCTATTTTCTGCACCCCAGTTGCTGTGTTTTCATGCATAGATGAGTCGCTTGGCCTTGTTTCCATGTCGAAGGTATTGCTTTTTGACCACTTCTGATCAGACTTCGCTGGACAGAAGATGGGTGTTCCAGGGTCCCACTGTTTCCTGTCAATTCTTAGTTGATGGCACTGCTGGATATGTTTCGTTTGTGAATGGAAGTAAACATGAAATGCCTTTCATTTGCTTCACTTGTTTCCTTGGGCGGCCACTGTGTCTACGGTCCTCAGCGTTGCCCATTTCTTTGTACTTCTTCAAAAAAGCTTGGACAGAACATCTGAAAACCCTTTCTGCCTTGAAATTTCTGCCTGAGAGGAACCTTGCTGATGCAGGATAACTACCTTGTGCCTTGTTGTGCTCAGTCTTGCCAAGGTGTATGACTTTTGACGTTAAACTTTCTTCAGCAACCTTACCTTGTTAGATGAATTTGGCTGTCCCTCACCCAATTTTATTCCTCCTACACAACTCTTTCTGTTTTAGTTAATAGTGCTTCAACCTACACATTAAATTGATGATCATTAGCACATGTTTGCTATAACTCTTTATTCATACATCTGAATATATGCTACAAAATATCTGACTTTGTGCAAGTGTATCTAAAAAAATTTATTCTGTTTTGAAGGCAAAGGGTGGACACACCAAATATTGATTTGATTTAGATTTTACTTCATTTCACTCACTATGGATTTTTTTAATTGATGACTATAAATTATTCACATAAATTATTCACGTCTATTTTTTAAAGCATTCTTACTTTACATTGCACATTGCTGTGTGTATGTATATATATATTTATATAGAGAGAGACTGCCCGGACACACAGAATGCTGGCCCAGGTACACAGGCTTTTACACTAGTATATATATATATATATATATATATATATATATATATATATATATATATATATATATATAATGATTAACCCTATGTCATAGTTTTTGATGAACACTCAGACAAGACTTGTATGGTTAAAATATCTTTATTGAAAATAAAGAACGAACAGCATAAATGTAATACCCACACAGGGCTAAAATAAGATGGTACAGTACACAATGGTAGGAAGGTACAGGATATCAGCAAGAATAAACAAGTGGCAGGTTCCCTAGCGAGCTCGGGTGATGGAAAGGCAACAACCTTCTGATGAGATACAGGACCTTGGAACCCTAGTCCTCACTAGGGATTACAGGAAACCTGAGAACAAAGGATACTGGCAACTTGGCCCCTAGGGTAACCACTGGCACACTGACCACAAACACTGGCAGGAGGACCTCTAGAAAGCTAGGAGCCTCAAGGCTCTCAACTGGCAACACGGACCCTAGAATGCTAGGAGTCCCAAGGCTCTCAACTGGAGACACAGACCCTAGAACACTAGGGTTAATCGGAGGCTCAATAGTGGAGGCTGGTGGCAAGGACCCTAGCATACAAGAGCAAAGGGAGGCCCAAGACACAGCTACTGGTAGCAGAGACCCTAGAGCGCTAGGGGTCAAACGGATGCAGCAGAACACGGGAGGCTGGTGTCCAGGTACGGGGTACCAAGGCAGTTACACCACCCTGCAACTGGCTCTTTAGCCCAAAGGCTACAGCAGATGTAAAGGCTGGAGAGTAGTGAACCGGGCCTAGGGATATGTAGGTACCACAAGGTTCACAGATGGAAAGCGCCCAGAGAACAGCCTGTAACTCCCAACAGGGAGTGAGCCCAGCTTAAGGAAGTGGCATATGGACACGTATAGAGTAGTGAGTAACACGGCCGAACTATAGATAGCCTGAGATCCGGTACTCCATGCATGCACACCGCCAGAGGCGGTAGATACCAGAATGAATGGCTGAAGCAGCGAGTGCTCAGCCCAACAGTCGACAGAGTAATGGGTTAGCATAGCATAGACAGCCACATCTGCTGTGTCTTAGCCAGCACGGTCAGCAATGGATGCTGATACTCAACCAGTCGAGGCAGCAACGTAATGATTGCATAGCCAGATCAGTCGGCAGCGTATAGGATCTCAGCCAGATCAGTCAGCAATGGAGCAAGTTCTCAGCCAGATCAGTCAGCAACAGAGCGGGTTCTCAGCCAGATCAGTCAGCAACGGAGCGGGTTCTCAGCCAGATCAGTAAGCAACAGAGCGGGTTCTCAGCCAGATCAGTCAGCAACGGAGCAGGTTCTCAGCCAGACCAGTCAGCAACGTAGCGGTTACTCAGCCAGTCCAGTCGGTAATGGAATCAGAACAGATCAGGAACACAGGAACGTTGTCAGACAGGCCAGGTCATACACGAGCATCAGGAACTAGCGCTAAGTACAGGTACACCACGAAAGGGTGCTAGTCTATAGATATGACAGGATATAAATAGAGTTGGCCCTGGGTGGAGTCAATTACAATGACCAATAAGAAATGCGGCATTCAAACAAGGAAGTAAGAATGTAGCCGTCCGCAACCAGGAGCACGGGGCACCGTGATACCCTATGAGAGGTAGAAATGCATTGCAATATGTTTGATACCCATCTGGTACTCAAGGGGTTAATAGGCAAGATATGCGGCTGCATACCAAGCCTGTCTATGTATAAAAAGTTTATTTTTATTGTATGTTAAAAAAAAAACTTCACACCTCAAGGGGGTCATCAGGACCCCTCCTGACACCTACCTAGCATCCTAGCATTGATCACCTATCCAGTAGGATAGGTGATCAATGCAGGTGACAATTGCTGACATTTTCAATAAAGCCCATATAACGTGTTATATATGTTATATGGGCTTTCTTCTTATAAGTCTTTATGTTTTTTAAAAATATAAACTTCAGACCTCAATGGGGGCATCAGGACCCCTCCTGACACCCCCCAAGCATGGATCACCTGTCCAGAAGGAGAGGTGACCCATGGGGCAACTTTTTTAATTAAGCGCATATAACCTATGCTCTGTTCCCATTCTAACACTTTTTGGTGGCTAAGAACTGTTTTTTCATTTCTACTATATGTGGGTTCATATTTATTTTACTTAAGTATCACATCCTACACATCAGGTAGGCATTTTTTCCTACCTAGTTAGGTTATACATTCTTTTCACACCAGCCCTTCACGATAAGGGATTTGTTATGTTATTTATTTTGCAATTTACACTAGGTTGTATTGTTGGTTTCATTTTGTACCTACCCACCGATGAATGGGAGAGTGTTGGGATATTTATTGCTGTATGAGACTGTTACAGGGAGGATATATTGTATTTAATTATTGGTCTCTGTATATTGTCTCTTTTAGAATATGCTTTAGCATATATGGAGCACAGGAAGGGAATTATTCTCTCTGTAATATTTTTAAATGTTTTTAAGTACCATCTTTGTAATTTTGTATTTTTGTGTACCAATAAATATTTATTTTGTAATTTTTTGTATTACTCTATTGCTGTGTGCCTCTATTAATGGACCCGCTTATTTAGGGGGGTAATGGGAGACGACTTTTCTTCTGTGTCCTTCTCCTTTATTTCCTGTGTTTGTGTTAAATTCTAGGTTTTGGGTCCTTGAATGCACCACACTATTATAGTGAATATAATATTTTGAGTACTTACTGGTGCCTGCTTATCCTCTCTTGAATTATATGTGACTACCATTGGACAGTTGGATAGTGGAACAAGGCTGGAGTGGCACACAATGTATGAGCATAATTGCTGCTATTAGTGGACAGCTGGGCAGTGGAACAAGGCTAGGTTAGTAGCCAAGTGTATGTGTGGTTCTGTGAACAGTTGATCAGTGGAACAAAGCTGGTTTGTACACAGTGTATGTGTGGTCCTGTGACTAACAGTGAACAGTTGATCAGTGGAACAAAGCTGGGTTTGTATGCAGTGTATGTGTGTTCTGTGAATACAAGTGGACAGTTGGACAGTGGAACAAGGCAGAGATGGCACACAGTGTATGTGTGGTTCTGGGACTACAAGTGGACAACTGGACAGTAGAACAAGACTGGGATGGCAGATAATGTATTAGTAGATCAGTAATCACCAATAGAACAATGCTGGAATATCAGACTGTATCATATATCCAAACATTCCTAGAATCACGTATATACGCACATACAGAAAGCCTAGAAACCAGTATTAGGCCCTCCTTGGAGCAAAATGTCATGTATCCCTTGACTGTAAATGAACTGGACATGCATGCACTACTCTTTGTTCAATGCAATGTATTAAACAAAATGCAGAGGAAATGGGATAACTTTACATACTCTTCCTGAGCATTCTATGGGGCAGGCATAAGGCTCTTGCTGATTTGACAGCAGACTGTGTGCATTACTGTCACCATATGCTCTAATGCATATCCTCACGTGCATCTGCTAACAATGGAAGCTAATGCCAGTGAAGCTGAGCTGGCAGATTTGTACAATCACTGCAGTGCCTCCAAGAACAAAACTGAGATGAGAACAATGGCATTGTGAGAAGAGAGAACATAAATCAACTATTTTATTTACATAAAAAGAGTGTAACAAGTTTCTTGTGTTGTTATGGTAAAGGGGAAAGGCTTTTCTTTTAATTTCTCCTATTCCAGTAATATCATCTACGTACATTCTGCACATACCCTACCCTCCCATTTCCAGTCATGCGGCTTTGTAACATTTACTTCAGTGGTTTGGCTTTTGATCATCAGGAAATGTGAAATAAGAAAAGGCTTAAGTAGGAGGATATCAACTGAATTTAGAGGCCCCAGAGAAATATGTACATTATTTGGCATGCCAGGAATAGGCTCCCCAGTGCTGTGTTATGGAGATGTTTTTTTCCCAAGAAGTGCCTTGTTAAGTCATATTTCTGTTGTCATATTACAAAGTTCACAGCCTTGGTTTTACTAGTCAACCCAAATCTTGCCCCACTTCTAGATCCAGCTGAAACTGTGGAGAGCCTCTTTTTATTAAGCTGTGCAATAAGACCTTTCCATTTGGGGCTGAATGTTTATAATAATGCTTCTAGACAGAGGTTGGCCTAGCAGTATAAATCCATTCCTATTGGTTGTGTAGGCGGGTGTGACTCCACAGAAGCCAACAGGATCATCAGTTGTCCCCAGGAACAAACAGCACTAGCTTTGGGGAGGAGAGGCCCTGATGGGACCTGTATAAAGAGGGCAGTACCCTGTATACTGTGCTGTGAGCAACAGCTACTCAAAAGATGGAGTTTATATTATTTACTGTATATTCACACACACATACATACACACTTTTTCATAATAGTTGCATTTAATGAAGCAATTGATTATTATTTTATTTAGTTAGTTAGTTTCCCTTAAATAGTCATTCTTAAGCCTTTGAATGTCAAAGAGGTATGCAACATGTTGCAATGCAGTCCTTTGGACACCTCTCTGTCACTCAAAGGGTTAATGGAATAGGAATACAATTAAATAATAAAACCCACTTGTTTTACTTTGGCCAGTATGAGTTTTTTCCTTGTTTCAAGGGATAACAACATTTTCAATCAGTTCTGGATATCACATCCATGGAGGTGCACATAACTTGTTGGTATGGTTCCTGGACCCCAGTCTCCACCCACTGCAGTATTTACATTGTCATGTGTTACATCAGTAACCTGTGACCTGAAAGACTGAGTTTGGATATTTGCTGGAAAAACAGAATGAGTATATTGTGTGTGGTGTAGTGTGGTAAGGGAGAGGTTAAAAAACACATCTCTTTTGGGGGGAAATTTCCCTCCCTTTGCTGTGATACAAGAAAATAATTGCAGTCTGGTGTGGTGGGAGTGGCTAATTGCTGTGTTTGCAATTGGTGGATTCCTGGCTTAAATAGCAGTGAATACTTGAACGTGTGAATCTTGCATCAGCGTGTAAGTGCAGAAGGGTGGTAAGTGTGGGAATTTAAATAACAAGGGGATTCAAGTGCAAAAGTGTGGTAAGTGAGGGAATTTAAATAACAGGGGAATTCAAATACAGGGGATTACACATGGGTATACATTTATCAACCTTATTGTGCAGCTATTTTTTTCCTTCCTGCCTGCCTTTTTAGCTTGCGGTATCTGGCATATATGAGTGGAAGCATGATTGTCCATTTAACTCAGTGCACAAACTGCCATATGTTTGCACACCTGGAACAACCGTTCCAGGGTGCATACTTCTGTGGCAGATGTGAGCAAGTGGTCTCTCTGGAAGCTCGTATTAGAAATCTGGAGGGGCAAGTTGCAACATTGAGACAGATGGCCAGTCCTGAGAGGGGTTTGCTGACTGAGCAGCAGGAAGCGGTGGTAGGTAGTTTTGGGGGTGGAGACTGCACAAAGAAAGACCAGGTAGCCAGATGGGTTACAGTTAGACATAGCAAGGGGGGTGGGCAGAGGAATAGGGAGGAAAAGCCTGTGTTTACTAACCCTAACAGATTTGCTACATTGAGTAATGATGTTGGGGATGTTGGCACAGGAATGCCTTTGCTGGAGAGGACTGTTCTTTCTAACAGTCGAGAATACAGCCTCTCTAGCACGGATGGAATCTGGGACTCAGGCAGACCTAGACAGATGTTGGTGGTAGGGGATTCTATTATTAGGAAGACAGACAGGGTAATCTGTCGCCAGTATCGCCACAATCGTACAGTTTGCTGTCTCCCGGGAGCTTGGGTTCGACATGTGGCTGATCGGGTTGATAGATTGTTGGGAGGGGCTGGACATGATCCAGCTGTCATGGTACATGTTGGTTCTAACGACAAAGTCAGTGGAAAATGTAGGTCCGTTAAGAAGGATTTCAGGGACTTAGGATATAAGCTTCACCAGAGGACCTCTAAGGTAGTATTTTCTGAAATACTATCTGTGCCACTCGCTACATTAGAAAGGAAACAGGAGATTAGGGAGTTAAATGCATGGCGAAAGACTTGGTGTAAGCAGGAGGGGTTCGGGTTCCTAGAGCACTGGGCAGTCTTTTCCCTTGAGGGCAATCTTTATAGTGGTGATGGACTGTACCTTAGCAGAAGGGGGGCCACGGTGCTGGCCGATAGGATAGTTAGAGGGCTGGAGGAGACTTTAAACTAGAAAGGGGGATGGGAGCTGCAACATAGGCTGGGGAAGATAGTATAATTGAGGAAATGGGATTAGAAAAGGGGCATGGGAGTGAAGAGGGGGAATAGGCTAGTTCATCTAATAAGGAGTTGCCATTGTTATAGCCTGATAAAAGACAAATACATCTGACAAAGAATGAAATCTTTAGGAATGGCAAAATGATAAAATGTATGCATGCAAATGCTCGCAGTCTGGCTGGTAAGATGGGGGAACTAGAAATGATTGCAACACATGAGCAGTATGATCTGATTGGAGTGTCTGAAACCTGGTTATATGATACATATGACTTAGCAGTCAGTCTAGAGGGTTATTCACTTTTTAGGAGGTACATGGTTAATAAAAGGGGAGGAGGGTTATGCCTATATGTAAAGCGGGCCTTAAAACCTGGTTTAAGGGAAGATATAAATGAAGGGTCCCAAGAAAAGGTAGAGGCCTTGTGGGGATTTGCTACAAGCCACCTAATATTGGGGAGTTGGAGGAAGCCCAACTTTTACTGCAAATGGAAACAGCTTCTAGGTCAGCAAAGGTAATTATAATGGGAGATTTCAACTATCCTGAAATTGACTGGAGCGATATGACTTCCAGCGCAACAAAGGGAAATATTTTTCCAAGTATGATAAATTATAATTTTATGTCCCAACTAGTAGAGGAGCCAACTAGAAAAGAGGCCTTGCTTGACCTAGTGCTCTCAAACAATTCTGATATGATAAACAATGTACAAGTAAGGGAACATTTGGGCAGCAGTGACCACAATATTGTATCCTTTTAAGTTTGTTATGAGAAACCCAATAGCAAGGGTTTAACCAAAACATTCAATTTTAAAAAGGCTAATTTTACAAAGTTAAAAGAAGTATTAAATGATATCCAGTGGGATGCAATTTTCAAAGACAAAAATGCACAAGAATCATGGAATGTCATTAAAATGCTCTTAGACAAATATACACGTCAATATATACCATTGGGGAATAAACACAAGAGGAGTAAAGCAAAACCAGTGTGGCTTAATAATGTGGTTAGCAGGGAAATGAGAAATAAAAAGCAGGCTTTTAAAGTGTTTAAGTCAAATGGGTCAGATGCATCATTTAAAAAATATAAAGAATGTAATAAAATCTGCAAACAAGCAATTAAGCTAGCTAAAATAGAAAATGAGAGAAATATTGCAAATGAGAGCAAGAAAACCCTAAACAATTCTACAAGTATATTAATAACAAAAACGTTAAGGTTGATATTGGTCCTTTTAGGACTGAGAAAGGTGAATTGATTAGTCAGGATGAAACTATGGCTGATACCTTAAATACATTCTTTGCTTCAATATATACAAAGGAGGCAGCAGTGACAGGCTATAGGCAAATGGACATAACCACGGAATTTCCTCCATTATCTACATGGATTACTGAGGACAAGGTCCAAAAGAGACTGGAAAGGGTTATAGTGAATAAAGTGCCTGGAACAGACAGTATACACCCAAGGATACTTAAAGAACTTAGTTCAGTAATAGCAAAACCTTTATACTTAATATTTATTGCCCTGTGATTGGAGGAAAGCTGATGTAGTTCCATTGTTTAAAAAGGGAGCAAGATCCAAACCAGGAAATTATAGACCTGTGAGCTTGACTTCCATAGTGGGTAAGATACTAGAAGGTTATTAATTGACAGTATTTAGAATTATGTGAATACTGACAATATCATTTTTAGGAGAACTGGTTAAATGATAGATGGCAGAGAGTTGTTGTAAATGGAACTTTTTCAAATTGGTCTACGGTTATAAGTAGGGTGCTGCAGGGTTCAGTCCTGGGACCAATGCTTTTTAATTTGTTTATTAATGATCTAGAAGTGGGAATTGAAAGTAGCATCTCAATCTTTGCTGATGACACTAAGCTATGTAAGGAAATACATACAGAGCTGGATGTTTTTTTCGCTGCAGAAGGATTTAGATAAACTAAGTGAATGGGCAGAAAAGTGGCAGATGTAATTTAATGTAGATAAATGTAAGGTTATGCATTTAGGCTGTAGAAACAAACTTGCAAAATGGGAAACAACTTGGGGAATCTGCATTAGAAAAAGATTTAGGAGTATTGATAGACGATAGACTTCACAGTAAGGGAAGCGGAGAGGGGACCATTGCGGCTGAGCATGCACAACAAAATGAGTCTCCTGTAAAAAAAAAAAACAATAGCGCATGATAATCCTGTAGTTCACTGAGAATCTTGGATCTTTTCCCTGGGCAAATGAGGCCTTTTACATTCTATGAAAGAATATTTATGTCGTTCCCAACCATAACAAAGGGAGAATTGTAGTTAAGTGTGGAGGAAACTGCTTGGACAACCGAGAGGGGTGGGAACCAAGGGGTCAGAGACAGCGAGGGGGGATAGGAAAGAGAAGAAAGAGAAAAGCTAGAGAAAGGGGGCACAGGAGTGAGAAGGATAAGAAAAGGGAGATGACCAGAGAGGGGCACCACTGCCATGTAGGGCCAGGGAGCAGATCTCCAGCCATGTCAGGATTCGGTTTGGCAACTGTAAACAAAACCTGGGCAGACCAATGACCAACAGGGATGAAGTCTGAGAAGAACTGGAGCACACAAGAAGAAGGGCAAAGCTTCAGTTAAAATGCAGCCCTAAGGAAGGAGAGATTAAAAGAGACGGGGAGAGGGGAATGGAGAGCAGCAAATTATGAGACCCTAAAATAACGGAATGGTTCAATTATTCCAACAGGAAATAATAGAGAATGTATCCCAGTAACAATTGTCTAAGAGTCCTGGACTGCCCATAGAGAGGGAAGGGTTAGGTATTCAGTAATAGTCAAAGAGGTGAGCAGGAGGGAATATTGGGGTTTTGCTGGAAGGGAGGACTAGAAAGGCATAGCAGCAAAACTCCAACAGGGGTAAACCTTAAAAGAGGATTATGTGTATAATAGGGAACAGTGACAGTATATTGAAAGTGGCCATGAGTGTGGACGCTGAAGTATAAAGTGGCCAAGGTAAAAACTGGGAGCAAAGAGTTGTCCAATATTGGGCGGTCACAACCAATACCACCTCGATGTATTCTACAGGGTTAATAACCAGGTACTGGAAAAACAGAGTAAAAGCCACAACAAACAATTATGATTGGTACAATGGTTTATTAAGCCACATTGAGACAATATTTCCAGCAGCCCCCACCCCCCGAAAGTTGCCAAATGTCCAGAGACGAGGAGTCTGGTATAATTTAAACTAGAACTAACAGTCCCAAAGGTATTGAGACAAAACATCTGAAAGGAACAACAAGAACATACAATAAACTGGGGCACAGAGACCTGCAAAGGAGTAGGGAGCAAGTCCTGGTACCTCACTGATCTGGAGTAGCCATGCCCGGCATTCGTTGTTTCTTTCTGGAAGTATCAGCCACCAGATGCCACCTTCAGAGGTGAAGGCCTTAGGATGGGGAGGCAGTGAGATGGCAAAAGCAGTACAAAAGGCAGTAATCTCCTCAGGGCTGTAGATAGAGGCATTCTGGCCATTATGAGATTATGTAGATTAAATGAGTCTTTCTGGTCGGTAGACTCTGGGACATTTCACAATCTGAAATTATTGTGTCTGCCTCTGTTATCTATAGTGTCCTGTTGGTCAGAAATAATTTGCTCCATCATATGTAGGTGATCAGATAGCTCAGTTTGTGACTCCTCCACGTAATACAATCTCTGGGAGAGTTGTTGGAAGTCATTACGGAGGTCTATGAGTTCCATTCATAAAGTAACCTTAATATCAGCTGCCAGAGACATCAGGTCGTCTTTGGTGGAAAAAGCCACTAAGGCAGACATAGGAACTAGACTGGGCATCAAGTCACATGAACCAGGTGTTGCTTCCATGGGATCTCTGTCTCCTGAGTGCGTAGTCACCACACCATCTTCTCTGGTCAAAGCTGTAATGGCGTCTGTCTGCATTAACGGATGGTGGGAAGGTAGAACAAGAAACTATCGGACCAGTCAACACCCGCTTATTCCTGGCAGATTTCCCCTTCTTTTTATGTGACATGAGGATCCCAAAGCTTCTTCAACACGCATCCATTGTGTTCACCAGCAAGCTCCTCCCCTTTACTGGCATTTTTATTTGTTTATGACACATTTTCAAATGTGACATATTTGCTACTCAAAATGCTGTCCTTATTTTACCTTCAACTCTAGATCCGACTTTTTGAATAGTGAACCTTAAGGATGAGATGTTCAGAAAGTGATGGTAACTGAAATTGTCTGTAATCAGAATAATAAGTTCTTATGCTATGTTCCATCAGACATGTTTTCATAATTTTTTACATCCAATTTTGCCATCTTAAAAGTTGGCACGGTTTAATCTACTGTTATGTTGTAAGATATGTTTATTTTTATTATTGACAAAATAAAAATGGTCTAAACTTTGCAAAGGAGTACTGTTAGCAGGCATGAAAAGCAATTTGTCTTTCAAAGACAAAAAATGTCCTTGTTTCTTTGAAAATGAAGCATTGTTCCTAATGCTCCTAATGATCGTCATTACCGTCATTTTTAATTATTTAGACACATTTTTAAACGTGAGAGATTTACTTCTGAAAATATTGTCCTTCTTTTACCACCAACTAACAATACGACAATTTTTCATTATGACAACTTTTTTGAACATCTCACCCCAAGACTCTTAAAAGCACAAGTTGAGGGTCCCATGAAATAACAGGCTTCTGGCGAATGTCTTATGTTCATGCATTAAAATCATATTTGTTAACTCCATATTTACACCAAATCACTCTTAGAACATCAGCCTCAATAGCTCTTGAACCAATATTATAGCTAGTCATGGCTGTTACAGTTATTAGACAACATCTAATTATCAACACCAAAATCAAAAGAAGATAGCCGCTAAACTAATGATACAATAACATCACTGAGCCTCATCAATGTTTTAATTATATCCTTCCAGTGTCCTATGATGAATTACTTGTTTATATAATATTAAGTGTCATGTTTTTCACTCCATTGCTCTTTGAGTCTTTCTGCAGAACCAGGGGCAAATTTCTACAGACGCTATGAATTTTTCATTACTTTAATTATAACATAGCCCTAAAGAGCTTTTTAGATATTAATATAACATTGTTTCAACTCTAAGTGATAACCATGACTCAAATCACTGCAGCTTAATAAAATCACTGTTATCTTTATGGATGTAGTCAGAGGTTCTTACAAGCCAAATGGATATTATTAAGGGTTATTAACCTACTGGATGCTAGCAATCTCCAACATCCTGCTTTGCAATCCATTGGTGGTACCTCTAACATAAAATGAGTTAACCCTTTGAGTTCCAGAGAGGAATTCAATGCATTGCTTTGCAATGTGCAGAATACATCCTGAGCACTCAAAGGACTAAAGGGGTAGAACTTAAATAAAATATCTATTGCAAGGTTTATACTGCTGAGTAAAATAAAGGTGCTCCCATTGCTGAGAACGTTTTATTCTAAAGTCATCGCAGTTATTGCAGCTCAAACCTGCATTTTTTGGTGCAATACCTCTGTGGCCTGAAATTTTACACTGGTGCTGTCGTCACAGCAGTCTTTGGGCATCTATGGTAAGTTAACCATATAACTCCATAGGATGCATACATAAATCCTACAATATATAATTACTGTAACCATCAGATATCCGTAAAATCATCCACATGTCCAAACCCCCACCTCAAAAAAAAACAACAGGTTTGACTAAAATCAGACATCAGACAGGGACCTGTCTGGATCCCATATCCGAACAAGATAGAAGAAGAACTTGTAGTCACTACTGGACAGCTATCTCAGTCTCTATCATTCTCTCCTACATTGTCTGTCTCTCCCCTTCTTGCCAGCTTTTCTCTTCCAATCTGACTCTCTATCTCTTCCACACTCCCTGTTCCCCTCTCTTTATCTCCCTTTTCACATATTCCTGCCCTCTCTTTCCAACAATTCAACCACCTATCTCTCTCATGCTCTAATCCCATCTCTCCAACCCAAACTCTATCTTCTTTTCTAGTCAATACTCCCGCTCCTACCTCATGTGTTCCTCTCATACTCCCTTTATCCCTCTCTTTCCCTCCAACTGATTTGGTTTCAAATCAGTTCAGACAAATCAAAAATCCAGTCCCCCTAAATCACCCCACTCTGTTGATATTAGGATATGGCAGTTTGTCTCTACCCATTGCACACAGTGTGGTGCACTGACCACACATGCCAGTGTGGTGGAGGATAATCGATACCAGATCATCAAGCGGCATCTGAGGAGATTCCATCCCACAGAATATACAAAGATGCTGGCAGGGAGGGTTCATTATTACTATTAAACTGTCAGCAAGTTGTCATGTGTCCTTAGCAGGGTCTGGACAAGGGGTACAGTGACAGAGGCAGTACTTGGTTTCGGGTGTCATAGTGTTTGGATATAGTTGCGTCCCCAGTTGTTATTTATCACACATACTGTGCACATTGCAGTTGCTGATGAGAGGCACAGTCCCTGCTCTCAAGGGAAACATTTCTATTCTAATAACAACACACCCATGATTTTGGAGGAGGGGCAGGTGGAGAAGAATTATTGGGCAATTTCTTCTTTTCTCCATATAGACTGCGGCTATATGATTCACTTGTTACTCCAGTGTGAGGACATTGGTTTGCTCCTAAGCCTCGCGGCTATACGATTCCCCTGTTGGTCTCAGTGTGCAGACACTGGGTTGCTTACGATCCGGTCATTCTGCCATTATCATCCGACTGCTGTTGATATCTCTGGGCTGCCCTGCCCGGTATTGGTAAGGCTGGTAGAACCTTTTGTCACATTCCAGCTCAGGTTGCCTTACCCGGTATTGGCAGGGCCGGTAGAGTCTACACTGTGTACTTATTGGGGCTGCCTTGCCCGGTAATTAATTAAGGCCGGTAGAACCGTTATGCTATTCCATCTGCAGGTTGCCTTACCTGGTATTGGCAAGGCCGGTAGAGCCTAATATTCAATTCTCTCAGACTGTCCTGTCCGGTATATTGACAGGACCGGTAGAGTCTGCCTTCTGTCTTTGCTATTACTCATGATTTATATATGTATGTGATTGCCATCCTAAGTGATCAATTTAATTATTTCAATAAAATTGATTTTTACCTAAAACTTGTGTCTGAGAGTCATAACAAACCGTGACACATTCTCTTTCAGCTGCCTAATCATCCTGCTGCTTAAACAACTCAGCAGCAGCAGCAAGAACAGCAGTTGCAAATCCTACAATAATGGACTCAGACTCAGGACGGAGGAGGACATTTAACAATGACCAGTGGCCTCTAGCCAACATGACCTGTTGGAACTAGACCAGTAGGGCATTTTTTTCTCAGGGTTTGTGCTTTAAAAAAAAAAAAAAAAAAACATAGTCCTTTACATATAAATTTCTTATTTTATTTTATTTATTTATTTATTTATTTTTATTAACTGTCCCCTCAATACCAGTCAAGAACCCCCAAAAACAAATTGCCATTTCAACTGGTTCATTCCCCAGACTCCACACACAAACACAGGCACCCTCCTCAAACCCCTTTTATACCAGGCCTTATGGAGTTTTCTTTTTTTTTTAGGATTTATGTTTTATTAACTGCCCCCCAATCCCAAACAACCTCCCAAAAAAATAATCCCCTGTTCAGCTGATTCTTTCCCCGCACTCTACCAACACAGACACCCTCATGTCCATTTTATACAATACCTTTGGGAAATAAAATAATATTTCTTTTATGTTGTGTGTAACTTCAATGTTCCCATTGATTTCAATGGAATGAGCTAGGTAAAAAAAAAAGCAGGAACAAGTGGAAAATCTGCATTTTTCATGGGAAATTTTTCAACAAGCAGAAAGTGCCATTTTTCACCTATTTCAGTTTGAGGTCAAAAAGTTTTGCCTATCCCTAGTCCCAGGACTGAACCCTGTAACACCCCACTCACAACTGTAAACCAACTTGAAAAGTTTCCCTGTACAACAGCAATATGCCATCTATCATTTAATCAGTTCTCAATCCATGTACAGATATCACCGCCCAACCAAAGCCTTTTAATGTATGCAGCAACCTGTTGTAAGGCACTGTATCAAAGGCTTTTGCAAAATACAAGTATACTACATTAACAGCAATTCCCTTGTCCAAATTATTAGTTGCCCTTTTGTAAAATGTCAATATTTCATTCTCGGGCCCTGCTCATTTTGAAAGTTCACAGGTATGCATACATAAAAAATGATGTAGAGGAAGAAGTGCAATTTATGATGGATCTGCATGTAAGGTAAGGTTTACATGTTACTGTTGTGCTACATTTAAAAAGGATTTAAAGTTTTGAGGCTTTGTAAATGTTGGGTGGGAGGGATATCCAGAGGTAGGGAGCAGCAAAGAAAAAAAGTCTTCAGTTGTGGTACAGCAATAGAAGGTCGAGAAAAGGAGTGATGTCCATTGTGTGGAGTGTCGAGGATGTGGAGGTATATGGCACAATATCAATCATGAAATATACGATGGGGATAAGTGTTTAGAGCGTTGAAGGTGATGCGTATGATTTTGAATATCATAAATTGTTTTATGGGAAGCCATGACAAGTACTGGTTTGGATGACAGCAAGAATATTCTTGTGGCGGAGTTAAGAATCAGTTGAAGAGGAAAGATATGGATAGCAGGCAGGTCAATAAGTAAGGAGTTGCAGTATTCTATGTGAGAAAGGATAAAAATGTGCATGAGAGGTTTAATTGTAGCGCAAGAAATAAATAGCCAGATTTTTGCTATATTTCAAAGAAAGAAGTGACACATTTTTGTTATTTAATTAATGTGGACAGTGAAAGAAGGAGAATAGTCCAAAGTTATCCATAGGCAGTGTTCCTTATGCACATGGTTAATTGTGGAGCCCTCTACAGTTATAGAAAACTGAGATATTGTGCAGGACATAGGAGAAAATATAAGTATCTCAGTCTTAGACATAGTAAGTTTTAAATCCAGGAAGACAGAACACTAAAGCATTCTGAGACATGCTGCTGTATTTCAGGGGAAAGTGAGAGCATGGAGAGATATATTTGTGTCTCCTTTTCATAGAGATGCAAGTAAAAGCAAATGAACTTTATAAGATCAGTTGTCCCAGAGAAAGGGTATACAAAGAGAAGAGAAGAGGGCCCAGGACTGAGCCTTGGGTTATTCATACTGTAGGAGTTGATGAAGTGTTGCCTTATGATATATTAAAGACTGTTGGGAGAGTTGGTATAAGGACCAGGAATGTGTCAGGCCACAGATGCCAACATATTGGAGAACCTGGGAGATAAGGTTATGGTCAACCTGTTGAATGAAGCTGATAGGTCAAGTTGGATAAAAAGCGATAAATGCACATTGTTTTTCTTAAAATGGACATCATTTGTTACTTTTGTATATGCAATCTCCATATAGAAAGTGAGGTGAAAATGAGACTTCAATGGTCAAGAATGTTATGGGAGTTGAGAAAGTTAAGCAGAGAAGAGTAGACTAGGCAATTAAGATATTTTGAGGTAAAGAGCAAGAGTGATACGAAGTGGTAGTTGGGTGTGGACGTGGGATCTACTGAGTTTTTTTTGTGTGGACTGGATATACTTTTGAATGTTTGGAACTGGAGGAGGAGATGCCAGAGGACAGGGAGGAATTGAATACATGAGATAACATGGGAACTAAAATGGATGAAAAGGATTAAGTTGTTGGGATGATATAGGATCAAGGGAGCAGGTGGTGAGGTAGAGAGCAAAAGGGAGAACTCTACTTCTGTAAACAAATCAAAGGTTGGAGGCTGACAGGGTAGAATTATTTTAAGTATTGTGCCAATCTTTGAAGAATTCTGCAAAGACTTAAGTGGTGAGTTATGGGAGGAAGAAAGATGGAGAAGCGGGGGAGGAGGAGTTAATTGAAGATGGAGAATAGGTGTCATGGGTTACTTTTGTGAGTATTAATTAGTGAGAAGTAAAAGTGGTGCTTGGCAGAGGGTAGAGCAGTGTTCAATCAAGACAGGAGGAATTTGTAGTGGAAGAAGTCTACATAAGATAGAGACTTCCTCCAAGAGCAGAGCAGGTACAGGGGTGGAGAAAGTGAGTTTGTGTCACGCAGGAACCAGAACAAATGCAGACATGCCCACAGGAGAGGGAGTGCTGGGGTGCGACGCTTGGGGCAGAGCTTGGTGTGTGTTGGCTGTCTGTAAAGGTACCATGTTGTGGCCTAGGCTGGTTAAAGGTGCCAGCCACAAGGCTGGTTGACAGACCCCAGAGGAATAACAACAGCAAAACTTATATAATAAATATACTCTCCAAGGAGGAGAGAACAGACCTATCCAGAAGAAGTACAGAAGAACTGGAACAGCTGAAAAGATTCTTTTACCAAAACTTGGAGAGGAGAATAGGTATGTCCAACAGAGCCAGGATCATACACAGCCAGACTGGAATAATAAGCAGAATCAGCAGGCAAAGGGTTGTATTAGAATATCCAGGCTCAAACACAGCCGGACAGGAACAATGGGCAGAATCAGTAGGCAAAGGGTTGTCTTAGAATAGCCAGGGTCATACACAGTTGATAATTAGGATCAATATAGGCAGGCAAAAGGATAGTCAAAGGGAAGCTGGATTCGGCAACTAGGCAGAGTTACTAAGCTGACTAAATGCTGGGGAACACTATCTGAGTGCACCTGCACTAGTCCGAAGCGGCCAGATATAAACGCTGCCAGATGACATCACTGTGCACGTGGCATGATGCCAGGGATGAACCCATAAGTGGCCAAGAGTGGAGCAAAGCCTGAAGGGCATCAGAGAGCTCCAAAAGAGTTTAAGAGTTAAGCCAAGGGTGTGGATTTGAGGGGCCCTGAGTGGGGGGCATACAGATTAAGTGGTGAGATCAGGTTCAGTTGGACTGTTGAAGGCAGGGAGGAGTGTACTGTGAACCTATGGCAATGCCTAAAGAGTGAAAGTTGCAGGCATAATGGGAGAATCTTAGTGGGTGAGGGAAGGAGGGAAAGAGTTGTAGGAAAGGTTATGAGGTTATGGTCCGAAAGTGGAAAAGAGGATACAGAGGAATCTCTAACAGAGCAGTTCTTTCTGAACACCAACTCAAGAGAAAGTGACAGTCTTTGCATGTGAAAGATTTAGTCTATTGTTGAAGGGTAAAGAAGTAGGTTAGAGGAAGAGGGTGGGTGGCCCAAGTAAGGGAAGGTTCATTAATGTGACAGTTGACATCCCCAAGTTTCAGAGAGGGAGTGTCACAGAAGATAAATAATGCAAGCAGCACTTTGAGAGTCTGAGAGGAAGGTAACAGATGTGGTTGTGGGAGATCTGTATACAACTGCAACTGCAAATGTAGTGCCACAGAGTGAGAAAAAATGGATATCATGGACCTCAAAGAAGTAAGTGAAAAGAAATCTGCTAAATGTGGCAATAGGAAGCGAGCAGTAATCCTCTGCAACCACCTCTACCAACTGGGCATGCTGTGTGTAAGAAATACAAGACTTCATTTGAAACTATAGTTACAGTTGAATCTTGTTGGATGGGCCAGGACTCAGTAACAGCAAGAAGCTAAAGTGACCGTGAGCAGAAAAGGTTGTATATGGCAGTAGGTTTGATAGTAACGGATAAAATATTCCGTAGACCACATGGAAAGGTATGGACAAGTAATGAGCGGGTAGGGATGGGGATGAGATTATACAATTTAGAGCCCGGTGGGAGTGAGATTAGCAGGATACATTAGTTTGATAGAAGATATGGCTGCAAAATGGATGAGATGAGAGGATGGAGGTGATATGAATGTGAGGAGTATTAGACAAAGAGAGAGATGGAATTTGCAAGACAAAATGGTGTTGTATATAGTAGTAACATTGCATGCTGCATTGTTGGATACTGTAGAAGAAGTAGATAGAAAAAATAAAACCTTAAGACCTTATAACAAGAATTACAGGGAGGCATATCCATCTTCAGTTCACATCTAAATCTTACAACTCCAATAAGCACTTAAAAATAACACTTAAGGTGTTTGCACATCTAGTACAAGGGATACGAATACTGTCCCAAGCAGTCCAAATGATAAAAGTGGTATTCAATTAGCATACTAATACTACATTTCCAGACACTTCCCTGCTGACCTCCTGCTGACATTAAGTGGGGGCAGCAGTAAGAAATCAGTTCCAGCACATGTTCTAGACAGAACAGTATTAGAGCATCCTGTGGTTTTAAGAGAATACTACCCATTTAATGTTGGCTAAAACTCACATCTAGATGAACCCTTCACCCTTCTTGCCATTTTATAACCACTTCTATGGAAAGCTTCCAGTCTACCTGAACAGTAGGCTCACTCCAGCCCTCCATACTAATTATAACCTCTTCCCCAGTGCTAGCAACTCATTGAGTATACCACACCACAGGAAAGAAGATGGTCGATATGTCTTCTTCAGAGCTCCGAAAGTCTGGAATAACCAACCTGAACAAAGGAGATCTCCTTTCAGTCTAAGAACCCTAAAAATAACTGCTTCTTATCAATATTTAACAGTATATAATTTTTATATTGTTTCTCTATTTTGTGTAAATGTGTAACTTCTTACTGTAAAAGTTCTCCAGGAAATACTTGAAGATGAGAGAAATCCTCAATGTATTCTTCTCTGTAAAACATTCTCTAAAATAATGTTTCAGTGTCTTAGATGTGCAAAGCTACAGGGGAACAATTTGGGGGCAAGCCAACTGTACCACATGGGACAAATAGAATTCCCCTTGGTTTAAGTGGGACTTTTAACCCTGTTAAATGCATTATAGACCTTTCTAGAATTCAAGTGTTTAAAAGCCCCAATTACATCAACTGGAATACCTGAAAATGATACTTGTATACCATTTGTCCATAATGTGTGAGCCAGAATTGTTCCTTTTTTTGTGCATAAGGCCTAACTTATCGTTAACTCTTTTAAAGCCAGCAGGGTGGGCAACTCTTCGCTCTGCAATGAGTTTCCCACCTTTCTGGCACTCAAAAGATTAACTCAGACCAATAAATATGGTTAATTTTGTCACTTTCTCTATCTGCTTCTCCCTGTTTCTCTCTCTCCCTCTCTTTGCTTCTCTTTCTCTATCCCTGTTTCGCTCCCCTCCCCTCTCTCTCTGCTCCTGTCTCTCTGCTTCTGTTTCTCCCCCTCTCTCTGCCTCCCCTCACTCTTTCTCTTTCTCCATGGTGCTGAATCTCTGTCATGTCCGTTCATATACTAAACCCCTATAGAAAAGCCAATTATGTTTCCTGCCAGGTAGCAAAAGCCCATGTGCATTTTCCTTATGTTGCTGTGTAAAATGGAAACAGTGAAAAAAGTCATGTTGACCTTTACAATGACCTTACTACCTTGTTTGCGGTTACTGTTGAAATACAGAATGTTAATGGTCAAAAGCATGAAAATTAGAAATGTAGATTAGTATTGCAATGGATATCAGGTCTGTTTTAAATTCCTTACTAATAACCTCTCACTTACATTACTATGGTTGGAAAATCTTAATGACCATATGAATGTTGACTTTGTGCTATTGTTCAAGATATAACATTTTCAGTCAATTCTGCCCAGGCAGACATAACAGTGGATGGCAGCTTTTTGTAACTGAAGCAAACTTATGAACCTAACCTACTTAACCTTTTATGGATTAGATCGGTGTACATGCATTGCAAAGCAGTTCTTTACGCACCCCTCTGGTCCTTAAAGGGTTAAGATTATCATGTGCAGTAAGCAGATTTTGAGGTCCTGTAGTCCTGCTAGTAACTGTCATGTCTGCTTCCATGGACAAGACATCCAGGTCTGATTGAGGCAAAAAAACATAATTCATAAAGGTCATTAGGATTTTCAACCCATAGTAAGAAAAGTGAGGTTTAAAGGTCATACCTAGGCAGTTGTCAGATGTATTTTAATTAGACTATTTTAGCTTTTGTATTTGATCCCTGTAGTGGAACAATTATGTTTTACTCTCTTGGTAATGTTTACATGGCCCTTTAGAATCATGGGTGTGGCTTTCTTATAATGGCTATTCTAATACAGACTTATAAAGTCATGTCTGCTGAGAACTAAATACAAACCTAAAATGATAATCCGCTCACTTTCACTATAAAAAGTATAGCCTCAAAATTCTCACTAATGTCCCATAAGAGTAATGTCACCACCCACTTTATTCTGATGAAAGGTGTCCTTAGCTCCATCCATAATTACAGGTCTGTTCCTCAAACTACCCCATCTGCAGTCCCATCCACTGTTTCCTGGCAAAGATAATACCCATGGCCTGTAAAAAGCAAGAACAAAAAAAAAAACCTTAAACCCCTCGTTTGCAAGAGAGGTCATCAATGTTCAGGAGATCTCTCTCTCTAGTATCCAAGGGGTTTAATACCAGGCAATATAAAACTAGTGCAGGGACAATGCTCTGGCCGAAGTGCGGCCAGGACAGCTGAGGCACTCCTTAAGATCAGAGCTCTAGTCAGATGCCCTCTCTGCCTACTGGGAAATCAAGCCCTGTACAATCTCAAAGTAAAGTGAAGTTGCTCAAGTCTACATTCACATTACTGAAGTGACTGCCCTCCACCTCAATAAGGGACATTTATGAAAAAAAGCATTTTGGATGGGCTACAAAGGAACCAGTGCCAAGAAGATTAAAGTGTAATATTCAGCTGCCCAAATTATACTTTCACTGTATGCATCCATTGCTACAGGAAAAGTAAGTTGGAGGGAGAATTTCAGGACAGATTAGTAATTATGTAGGCTGTGCTACACTGGTCTGAGAACTCAGCACTGAGAGATAGAATCCCTAACCACTAAACCAAAAATATCTAAAATGTACCATTACACTCACTGAGAAACAAAAAGCATAAAGCATAGGCAGTTTAACTAGATACCTTTAGGCCAAATATTACCATGTGATATTTAATGAATGTACCTAGGCAGAGCCCACAGTGAACACTACATTTGACACTACATTTGACCTTGCATTGACTCAAAAAGCACACTGTGATTGGAATTATCATGAAGTGCCATACTATGCCACCAAAATATAAAGGTCAATGTCTGAAAACAAGTTATTTTTCAGAAAATTGTCTAGAACAACATACAGGCTGATATTCTGAAAAACAATCCAGTGTTAAGGACAGGTCCATTGTAATGTTCCCATTCAAGATCACAACACAGTATAGTGTATTGTGAAGACAATGACCTGATTGGCCACCGAAGCTGGCCAGTCAGATATCATACTTTATGCACAGTGCAGCATAGTACTCTGAAATTCATTACACATTATTCTGACACTCAAAAATGTAAAATAATTGAAACACAGTCTTCCAATTTGGAAGCTGAATGAGCAACATACAGAGAAAGATAATGCTCTGTTGTTTTATTCATTTTTAAAACAACAATCCAAAGTGAATGACTGTGGCTTGTTTGCAAATAATTTATAATATCACAAATTATATCACTCACGCTGGCCCATTATGTGCTGTGTTAGGGAGTGTTTCTCATTTAATGGAAAGCAGATGTTCTTTTTATCATGCTGAGAAAATTTCAGGGCACCCCTGTTTCCTATAAATGCAAAGAGCCTATATAAAGTTTATAAAATATCCTTAGCAATATTCAATTTAATAATTATATCTCTACAGGAAATATGAGATCTGGGACTGTATACAGCAAGAAAACAAGATGCAATACTGGAAGAAGCCAACTGCACCACAGAAGACAAATGAAAATTTCCATTGGTTTAAATGGGGCTTTTAACCATTTAAAAACTAGAGAAATCTACAACACATTGCTTCACAGTGGTTGACGACCTATCTAGAATTGCAAAGGTTAAAAACCTGGCTTTAAATCAATGAGAATTTGGATCATTTTTATTTCCTTCGGGGTCTCCTTGGTAGCACACAAAAAGAGCTCTGCCTCCCAGTCATCACAGGTTCATCAAAATTATAAAAGGCTCGCCCCTCAGAGCAGCCCAGGTGTTTAGCTGTCCTCATCATCAGGAGGTACTTTTCACCTTTTATTGTTTTGATGGTCCTGCTGGGCTTCTCCATGGCACCTGGTATGCGTCATTGTGGCCAATCCAAGAGAAAAGACTGAGGTCTTTTCTTTCCATTAATCTGCATCTTTCAAGTATGAGGTTGTTATTGCAGCTGCTGTTGCTTTATTCTTCAATCCTTAGATCCTTCAACAATGCATTGAACCACTGACACAAATATTGTTTGCTGCAGCCATCTTACTTCCAGTCTGTGTGTTCCACAGAATGGAAGTTGCCATTTCTAGTTCTAGGAAAGTGTGAGCTCCTCTCTGGATCATTTTTTAAAACTATTTAGGGTCAATTTGACTTCTCTTGGCCCTCAGCCAAATTATTGACTAGGTTGGCTCAAAGCACCATGTTTCTACTAGCAAGGTAAGATTTCTATTTACCGTATCATTCTCTATTCCATGCTGTCGTCACATGCATATTTGTATCTGAGATATGTATGGTATGTGCATGTTTGTTTGTATTTATACATATATATATATATATATATATATATATATGTGTGTGTGTGTGTGTATGTAGTAGGCTTGCCAGAAGGTAGCATAACTAATGAGCAAACAGAAGGACTTCATAAAAGTCCTTCTGAGTGCTCATGCTCATTAGTTATGCTACTTTCTGGATTGTCTACTATACCATATTTTTTGCAGCACCAATGCATTATTCTTTTGTTTAATTTTCCATTAAGCAGTGCCCATTTATATATATATATATATATATATATATATATTTACAGAGCGAGAGAGTGAGAGAGAGAGAGATGGAAGCCAGCTTTGCCCTGTGTCTTCTTTGAAAATCCTAACTGAGGGTTGCTTCAGTAAGCTTTGTCTTCTGTACTTTCAAGAAGTAAATTCTCTGGCAGTTGTGTAGTCTCCCCCTCAGGCCAGTATGCCTGGGATCATTCTTTGTTTACATCCATTGCTGGGGAAACACTGAAGGAGGACAAAGTAGGAGATGGTGCAATCTTCCTGCTCATCTGTTCACAAGGAGGAACTGCCTAATTGATGTAAACATTTACATTCCTTGTCTGATGACTGAGGTAGAGAGGATTCGCAAAATGTATTGACACCCTGGCCAAGATCATTAGAATTGCTTTAGAGCTTAAAGTAGGACTCTCCCCTCCCATAAAGTTATCTTTATTCAAATATCCATCTTCACAAATCTTCACAAATCAATGTGCCAGGTCACATGAGGATTTGTGAGTTTCTGAAGGACGAGAGAATGAGGCACAACAAGGGAGGAGCAGGGGAGGTGATTTACAGCTTTTCGGTACTGAGCTGTAGAGTGGCGATCCACTGCTAATCTGATCAGGTATATTCTCAGTGACCATAAATATTTAAAAATAAAAAACACAGATTGAAGCTTTATTGGAGATGAATATTTGAATAAAGATAACTTCATGGGAGATGGGTATTCAACTTTAAAGATGGTGAGATGCTCAGATTGGTTGCAGATGAGTTATATTTAGGCTTTAAGAGAAAATACTTTTTTCTGGTGCATGAAATAGTGGTCAATGTTATTGAAAACAAAAGGACAAATCTGGAAAAAAGACATATCCTTCCCTAGGTAGCTCCAGAGTCTATTTCCTTTTGACTCCAGCTACTTTATGTATTAGGATCAAGTACCAAAGGCTGGTGTTCAGGTAGATAGACTGTCAATAAAAACTACCATTCCTGGTAGTTTTGACTTCAGTGACCCTATGGACAGGAAAGTATATACCTCGCTTTGTAGCAATATATATGTTATTAATCAGATCACATGACTATTGTGAGATGCTAAAGTCCCACACATGGGGAGTGGGGTGTTTGCATCTCTGAAAGCAATTATTGTCTAATAAACCATTCCAAATAATGCTTCCAAGTTAAGTATTTGTCAAGGTTTGACTGACCCGTTCTAACTCTGCCTATTGATTCACTGTCTGAGCTAATCTAGTGCTCTGTTATCCATTGCTGCTGCCTTCTGAGTTCCTGGGTCAGGCTGAATCAGCTGATTACTTACCTGACTGTTAGCAGCCAGCCCTCTCAGGGTATTTAAAGCAGTTTGGCTCACTTCCTGATTGTCCTTGTGTTTGTTGCTGATGGCTGTTGTGGATTCTCCTGCATTCCTGTTTAGTTGTGTTCCTGACCTTTGGCTTGTTCCTGACATTGCAGACTTCTGTGTTCCTGACTTCTCCTTGGCTGAGTGCCTGTCTTGGTTCCTGACCCTGGCTTGTCTTTTGGTTCATGTTCCTGGATCAAGATTCTGTTCTTGTCATTTTAATAAAGGTGTATTGCATTTTACATTTTTGTGTCTGTCTGGTTCCTGGTCCCTAACAGTATTTTAATTAGACTATTTCAGAAATACAGTTAAAGATGAGAGTGGAGTACTTCAGGGTTCAGTACTTGGTCCACTGCTTTTCAACATGTTTATAAATGACATGGAAATAGATCTAAAAATCAAAATTTCAATATTTACAGAATACACTAAACTATGCCGGATAATAAATTCAGAACAGGATATTTGTTCTCTACAGAGGGATTTACATAAAATGGCACATTGGGCAACCAAAGTAAATATGAAGTTTAAAGTGGGAAAGTGTAAAGTCACGCATTTGGGAAGAAAAAAATCCCAATGCTACTTAATGGAATCATTTTATGGAACTCATTGCTAGAGAAAGACCTGGGAATCCTTGTAAATCAAAAACTTGGAAACAGTGACCAGTGTCAAACAGCAGTAGCAAAAGCAAACAAAGTCCTGTCTTGCATAAAAAGGGTTATTGAAGCAAGAATGGATAACATCATTTTGCCATTGTACAAATCGCTGATAAGAGTTCACCTCGATTATACAGTGCAGTTCTGAAAAAGGATATTCTAGAACTGGAGAGAGTACAGCAAAGAGCAACAACATTAATTAAGGGAATGGAGGACTTGCCTTATAAGGAAAGACTATATACAATTGGTTTATTTAGTCTAGAGAAAAGACAACTAATAGGAGACCTTATCACTATGTACAAGTATTTGAGAGGTCAATACAGGGATCTCTCTGGTGAGCTATGATCATGCCTGATCAAATATCCAGGGGCCACCCCTTGTGATTAGAACAAAGGAGGCTTCAACTTCAGCAGGGGAAAGGGTTCTTTTACAGAAAGGCTTTGTTAAATTATGGAATTCCTTGTCCAAGGATGTGGTTATTGCAGATTCAATTGATACTTTTAAGAGAAGATTAAATATATTTCTTTCAAAAGGGAACATGCAGGGTTATACTGTGTATTAGTAGGCAAACCAGAAATGTCTAATAAAAACTTATTTGGCAGCAGGAAAGCTATATAATTCCCATTTCTCTGGGTTATTATGAGGCAGTGGTTGAACTTAATGGAGTTGTGTCTTTTTTCAACCTAATTTACTATGTTACTATGTAATAAGATTTGCTTTTTCATAAAGCTGAACAAAAAATAAAGAGTACTAACATTGTAAACATTACAATTTCAAGTTTACTTTATGGAGAGAGTGTAAATAGTCATTGGATGGCCCTAGTTAAGGTGACTACATATACCTATAAATCAGGGACACATAAAAAACATATCCTGCAGGATTCAACTGATTCCAGTGCAGTCCTGCAGAAAAAAGCTTTCATAACTGTCCCTGATTTAAAGGGATGTGAGGTCACCTCAGCCCACCAGTGCAAAATACATGAAAAGTGTTATCAACATCCTATATAATAATTCGCTAAAACGTGTGTAACAACGCAGTCATGCGCAGTACAGACTGCCCGTGCCACGGCTGATACAGAGCTGGATGCTCTACTGCGTATGACTGCCCCACAACCAGCTGGCAGTGGCACTGTGGCCCGTGTAACATTGCTCTTCAACTAGTATAATACATATTTTCCTAGGGTCATAACTAGAACCTGTAGGACCCTGAGGTAGATGGGCCCCTTGGGTGTTGGTAACAATAGCACCCTCTGCACCCCATGTCCCTGAAAATAAGTGAATGAGAAAAGGCTACTTCCTAAGGCAATTCACATATCCCTTACTTCCTAGAGTGATCTCATATCCCTTTAACCATTTGTGTGCCAGAGCAGTATTCAATACATGGCCACACAACTTTGGATACCTCTCTTGCACTTAAACAGCTAAATCAGTGATGTTTATTAAAACAAACTGGAGAATGGCATGTTCATTACCACAAATTAATTAACCCTTTGAGTGCTAGAGGAGTAGTCTATGCATTGCTTCAAAGGGTTAATGGCATATGTGGTCACCTTACTACATATGTTCATTTCGGCTTCTGCACTTGATGTAGTGGAAATTATATGACAGCAATGAGGTTAAAAAAGTAGGCTTGCCAGATAGTTCCTTTAACCCTGAAAGAACTGAATGGATGTCCAGTGCTAGGGTTTCCAGATCATACATTTAAAAGAGGAACCATTGGAATAATGCCTGCTGCAGGGGATTATTATTAGGTTTCAATGATTTACATGTATCAATGCAACAGTAATTTTTTTATGTGTTATCTTTTAAGGAGATTATGATCTGACAATGTATTGCGCATGCCTCAGGCACCTAGGGGTTACACCTGGACACATATGGAAAATGCCTGCTGCAGTGCTGTGATAGTTATTACTGCGCTGTAATGGTTCCCATGTATCCATACAGCAGGCATTTTACATACGTGTCCAGTTTTACTGAGATAAACGGGCGACCCTAAGAATAAGTGGAACAATTCTGGAGTGAACCAACTGCATAATAAAGCTTTTCCTTTTATGTAAATGGGGTGGTTATGCTAGGCAAATCTCTGATGCATTGCAAAGCATATACACTATGTGCCAGCAAAGGATAAAACTGCAGTTTTTGTGCAGATTGCTGCAGAAGGTGACATTTCCAGTATTCAGTCACTTTCCTCTTTTTTGGGCTGAAGATTTTTACCAATCCATCTTAAAGGGGAAGTAACACCTACCAATAATCCCAAATTACCTTAATCTGGCCATTTTCCTAAACTAAACTGACCAGACCTCATATTTTTTAAATGTGTCCCTGGTTAAAGGTGAGGTCTGGGCATCCTATTGTAAAGTACCCTATACATTTTCTCTTTTTACTTTTGTTCAAGACAGATAATATCTTCAGTCTGTCCTGGATGTTGTGACATGACTGCTGCTGGTATTTCCAGAGTGCATGAGTTTATGTAACCCATTAAGGACCAGACAACACAATGCAAAGCAATGCACTGCAAGCCCATCTTATCCTCAAAGGTTTAAGATTACCATGGGAGGTGGGCGAAGCTTGTGTCCTGTGGTCCAATCATAAAATGTCATGCCCATCTGCGTGGACATGCCATCAAGGACTGACTGAAAATGTAACCTCTTGAGTCAAGGAAAACATTCCATTAGGGCCATTAGGCTAGGCTGAGCAGACCTCCCCTTTAACTGGGACACATGAAATATGCAGATTTCAAGACTGGACTGAAAACAAAGCAGCCCTGCAGAATGCATTTTTTAGACTGTGTACCCAGTTAAAGGTGACGTATGGTCAGAATACATTAGGATTTTCTGACCATAATAAGGTAAGTGTCTTCGGGGGTGTGGGGTAATTATTAGGTGTTACTTCCCCTTCAGACATCACACTGCAGTAGCAGTGTCCTTGTATTTGTCAGCATGTAAAGCTCTACAAGAGAGGCAGGCAATCTTTGGCTCTTGTAGAGTACAACTCCCATCAGCCTTAACCTAACAATGGCTGGTTAGGTCTGCCAGGAATTGCAATCTCTGACAGCTGGAGAGCCACATATGCTTATCCCTGCCTTGCAATTATACTGTATCACAAAAATAATTAGTGCTTAACAATGTATTATAACAATGCATTGGGTATCTCTCTGGCACTGAAAGGGTTAAGATCTAAAATAATACTTTATATCAAGCTTCACCAAATGTCTTCCTGATGCCTCAGAGTTACTTTTATGGGAGAGAGTTAAAATGTTCTGCTCTCACTTTACTTGAAGGCTATTAAAATTCATAATATTAACAGTCAAGGTAGAATGATATTTGTTTACACATCTATTTGCCGTGCCACTTTGCAAGTTGAAAATACAGCCTTGAAAACTGAAGCTTTTATGCATCGTGGCTGGTTTCCCAGTCAGTCAGCTGTAGAGCCCAAGGGAAATGATAGCCATGAAGTTAAGATGCCTGCCAGATCTGTACTTGCATTACACCAAGGTATCTCTTTAGCCAGGAGCACAGAACCAGTCAACAGAGATAAAAAGAGAACGCCATTAGTGGAATCCGCTTCCGATTCTGGGAAAATTCCAGAGCTTTGCATCTGGATGAGACTGGTGCCAATCAGACCCATCTGTGTCAAAATGATAAATCGTACAATAAAGGCAGGTAACCCAATAACAATTGACAGAGATACTCAGATGCACTAAGGATGAAATGTAGGAATTCTGGACTAAGCCAGTTCCAACATGGAGAACAAATAAGAGGTGAAACCAACATTTGCTGGGCTATGGGGCAACATCTGAAGCTGACCCCCCTCCCACACAACCACATACATACACACACTATCAGGACAAGTTTAAATAATGCAAACAGATGCAGGCTTTATTTAAGGAGACTTTGTCAATTAAGAAAAAATTTGGTGATTTGGGAAGAACTTTCAAAATCACCTATATTAACCAAGATTTTAGAAAACTATATTTTGAGTTATGTAGGTTTAGGTTTTGCTAATTAACACATTCATGGTTAGTTCAAAGAAACAAGCAAAACAAAAATTGATAGGTGACAGAGAAAGGCATGATGTTCATAACCTGAGATATAAATGAGCCTGACATATACTAGAGACAGAGATATACATCATACAATATTTTCAGATACAAAATACATCATGCCACAAGATAACATCTATGTTGTGTACTGCACAACTAAAAATAAAGACAACTATTATTACAGAAACATGATAGGGGTAGATTAAAGGCAAAGGTAGGGGTAGTGCATGGAAGAGTCGAAGTAGTAAAGTTGTACTACAAAAACTGACTGTGGCCATGGTTGACGCAGCTTGTGCAATAACTGATGGTGCTCTTTCTCCTCCTGTTTGTAAAAATGGCATGAAAAGTTCAACCAGCACCATCAGTAGTAGTACTAAACTTTTTATAACTCTAAAGACCATGATGAGTTGCATTTTAGTGTTGTTTCCATAGAAGAGGATCATTTATAGGGATGAGCGAAGTTTTTCACCTCAAACTGAAATCGGTGAATAATGGCACTTCCCTCTTGGCAAATAATTTCCCACGACGAGTGCCATTTTTTGCCTTTTTTTTGCCTAGCTCATTCCATTGAAATCAATTAGAACACTGAATTGACACATAACAAATATTTTATTTCCCAAAGGCATAGTATAAAAGAGGGTGCCTGTGTTGGTGGGGTGTGGAGAAAGAATTAGTTGAACAGGGAATTTTTTTGGGGGTGGGATTGTTTACTGGGATTGGGGTCAGTTTATAAAACAATAAATCATAAAACAACTAAAAAAACCCATGGGGTCTGAGGAGGGTGCCTGTGTGTATCGGTGGAGTCTGGGGAATGAGTCAGTTGAACAGGGAATTTGCTTTGGGTGGGGTCTCTTGACTGGTATTGGTGGGGCAGTTAATAAAAATAAATAAATGAATAAAATAAGAAATTTGTATGTAAAGTTATAGAGACAGGAGCCCCCTGACAAAGTTGCCACTGGGGTGAGCTGATACTTGACTTGATAGAATATTCTGTAGAGAATGATTTGTTAGATTTGTTGTTAGAGGCCGAAGCCCCGAGGAAACATTGATTTGTAGGACGTAGACTTATTAGAGGCACAAGCCCTTAAGAAACATTGATTTGTAGGACTTAAGCTTGTCTGGCACAAGTCCTAAGGAAACATTGATTTATATGACTTAGGATTGTTAGAAACAAACCCCCTAAATTTTTTTGTTAGACTATGTCTTTTGTTTTATTTTTATTTTTTTTTTTTGTATTTTTTTTAAAGCATAATTCCTGAGGGAAAAAAATGCCCTACTGGCCTACTGCCAGCAAGACATGTTGGCCAGTGGTCACTGGTCATTGTCAAATGTCCTCCTGAGTTCTTAATTGCAGAATTTGCAACTGCTGTTCTTGCTGCTGCAGCTGAGTTATTTAACCCCTTAACGACCAGCCACGCAGGAGCGTTGCGGCCACTAAAGGACCACGGAGCATTTTTTTTTTTGGCGATTCGGATTCCAGACTCCCTGAACAGCATGCAGCCGTGGAGGTAGCCCGGAATTCCATGACGGTCATAGTACGTCATGGGTCGTTAAGGGTATAACAACTCATGATATGCTATGACCATCAAGGGTCCTTAAGGGGTTAATCAACAAGATGATTTGGCAGCTGAATGGGAATGGAATCAACAATAGCAGTCATGCACGACTAGCTCCAGTGATGCACTTGAGGCAGTAGCAGCACGATAAGTAGCCTCCAGTATATATGGAGAAAAGAAGAAATTGGCCAATAATTCTTCTCCACCTGCCCCTCCTCCAAAATCATGGGTGTGTTGTTATTAGAATAGAATTTTTTTCCCTTGAGAGCAGGAACTATGGCTCTCATCAGCAACTGCAATGGGCACCGTGTGTATGGTAAATAACATCTGGGGGCACAGCTGCATCCATACACCATGACACCAGAACCCAAGTACTGCCGCTGTCACTATACATCCTGTTCATACCGCGCTAAGGACACATGACAACTTGCTGACAGTTTAATAGTAATTATGCACCCTCCGCTGCCATCATCTTAGCATATTCTGTAGGATGGAATCTCCTCAGATGCAGCTTGATGCCCTGCTTGTAATTCTCCTCCACGACACTGCCACAGTGTGCAACGGGTGGAGACGAACTGCCACATCCTAACATCAACAGAGTGGCTATCATTTGGCCGGGGGAGATAATGATGAATGTGATGGATTGGCAGAAGTTACCCTAGAGGAAGATGGTGATGACGAGCTAGTTGTTTTGCTCATCATGGAACTTCGAATCTTTGCCTGGGTTTCTTTATTCTTCCTTCTCTTTGATCTCCATCTCACATCTTGTCGCCTTTCTGAAGAGTCAGGAGGTACAGTAACAGTGGTGCTTGATTTCTGTAATGGATGTTTGGCTTTAACATGTTTGACATAAATGTCATGGTGTCTGTGTTTCATGTGTGTTATCAGGGTGGTGTCATGGTTTGGCTGATCTGATCACACACTCTGCTGTTGATTACTGCTGCCTTTCCTTCCCTCTGTCAGGCTGACTCAGCTGATGATTAAAAAACTGCCTTGACCTCTATGTTTCTATGGTTACTCACCTGACTTTTATCAGCCAACCCCTTCCAGACTATTTAAAGCAGCTAGGCTCACTTCCTCCTTGCCCTTGTGTTGTTTCTGTCTACAAGTGCTTTCTCCTGAGTTCCTGATTATCCATGCATTACCTGGCTTCCTCTGATGTCCCTTCTGGCTCCTGACTCCTGGCTTGTTCCTGACATCACTGACCTCCATATTCCTGACTCTGGCTTGTCTCCTGACCCCGGCTTGTCTGAGTATCTGTCTTGGTTCTTGACCCCGTCTTGTCTTTTGGTTTCCGCTCCTGGATCACAATTTTGCTTTGTTTGCTTTGGTTATTTTAATAAAGGTGTTTTGCACTTCACATTGTGCGGTTCCTGGTCCCTAACAGGTGGTTTTGCCAGGGTGTTTTCCTTCCTTTCCTCTTTTCACTCACTTGTCACAAATCATGCACAGTGCCATTACTGATGACTAGTGTTGAGCGAGCATGCTCGGCCGATGCTCGGATCGGCTCGAGCATCGCTCTGCTCGGCACATGGCGGTACTCGTACGAGTACCGCCATGTGCTCGCCCGCCATGTTCGGGTGGCAGGGATCTGTGCCGGAGGAGGCACAGATCTTGCAGACGCTCCGCTGGACCACCAGGGACTGGAGGCAGGGGGCATTGCGGAGATGAAGGGGGCATTGCGGAGATGAAGGGGGACATTGTGGAGATGAAGGGGGACATTGTGGAAGGGGGACATTGTGGAAGGGGGGCATTGCGGAGATGAAGGGGGCATTGCGGAGATGAAGGGGGACATTGCGGAGATGAAGGGGGACATTGTGGAAGGGGGACATTGTGGAAGGGGGGCATTGCGGAGATGAAGGGGGCATTGCGGAGATGAAGGGGGCATTGTGGAGATGAAGGGGGACATTGTGGAAGGGGGACATTGTGGAAGAGGGGCATTGTGGAGATGAAGGGGGGCATTGACCAGGCACCCTCCCCTCATCAGAGCAGGGGGTGCCTGGTGTAATGCTCGAGTCCTCCCATTTAATGCAATGGGGTTCGGGTGCTCGGCCGAGCACTCGAGCCTCAGGGGGTGCTCGGTCAGAGCACCCGAACACCCGAGCATCGGGGTGCTCGCTCAACACTACTGATGACTGCTCTGTGCCTGCCGTAAGAGAAAAATAGTACCACACTCGTGACTTCAGGGGATAGGGAACAGGTGGAGAAGAATGGCCTCTTTCTTCTTGTCTTCCACATTCCCCTTCACTGTCTGTGGCAACGGATGATGTTGCTGCTGTTGCTGCTACTGCCTCAGAATCAACAAAGCAACTAGGACCAGGAGTATTGCTGCCACTAGCAAGTGGAACCTGTCCTAGTCCCGCATCCCTTTTTGACCCCATTCCCACAGTGTCAATGGTGGTGCTCCTCAGCATCCTGCTGCCCTTGCATCTTAGCAGCAGCAGGAATTAGAGCAGTTGCAAATTCCAAAAGCTCACTGCTGGTTGTGGTGGTGATGCCCATCCTCATCCCTGTCTCCCATTCCTTCTTAGTGTGGGCTAAAAAGGCTGTCAATGTCTCTTCCAGCCCAGCTTCTCCACCATCATCATCACCACCACCACTAGTCCCTACATGCTGCTGCTGCTCTATTACAGACATCTCACTGCTGGTTGGAGAAGGTGACGAGCAATGGGACAGAGGGCTTCCTAATGTCACACTTGCCATTTCTTGGTGACGTGAAGAAGGCAGACTAGCAGCAGTAGCAGCAGGCACAGGCAGGTGATCTGTGCTCCTGCTGGTGGTGGTATTATTATTTCTGAGCCTGCTATCCCCCAACAGTTCTGGCGTTTTCGGGATCATGTTCTACTTGCATAGAGCAAGAGGAATGATGTGGGCTCCCTTGACCGCTAGTCTGGATGCTCTCAAATGCTTCCCTTACCACTCCCCTAACACTAGCCCCACCGTATTCTTCACTGTTACATTACTGTTACTACTACTACCAATACCAACCACATCAAGTTCAGTTCCAGAGTCTTCCTCCTCACAGTCACTATTAATATGAGGATATTGATTACCTCCTCCTTCACTCCTAATGATAAGAAGATGCTGGACCTTAGTTGTTGTAGTACTAGCACTGGCAGTACTGCTTGGGGATGGCAAGTGTGACTTAGGGTTCCCTGCTTATACACTTGGTATCATCTTCTCCTCCCCCTCTTCCTGATATTACAAGACACACTAACAGCAGGTTCATCACTGGTGGCAGCAGGTTCAGCACTGGCAGCAGGCACAGCACTGGTTGCAGTAGGGGCAGCACATCGGGCAGCAGGCACAGTATTGATGGCAGCAGGTTCAGCACTGGCAGCAGGCACAGTACTGGTGGAAGCAGGGGCAGCATATCTGACAGCAGGCACAGTACTGGTGGCAGTAAGTTTAGCACTGGCAGAAGGCACAGAACTGTTGGCAGCAGGGGCAGCACTCCTAACAGAAGGCACAGTACTGTTGGCAGCAGGTTCAGCACTGAGAGCAGGCACAGCACTGATGAAAGCAGGGGCAGCACTTGCAGCAGGGGCAGCACATCTGGCAGCAAGTACAGCACTAGTGGCAGCAGGGGCAGCATGTCTGACAGCAGGCACAGCAATGGTGGTAGCAGTAGCAGGGGCAGCACATCTGACAACATGCACAGCACTAGAAGACACAGGGGCAGCATGTCGGGCAGTAGATACAGCAATTATGGAAGCAGAGACAGAACGTCTGGCAGCTGGCACAGGCAGGGGACCTGTACTGCTCTCACTACTACCCTTTTCTTCCTCCCTTGACATTAACTTCCCCAAGATCCCTAAGGGTGATTTAGGGGGACTGGACAACATTGGTTCAGTTGTGCTCACTTCCTTCTCCTCTTCAGACTCAGTGGACACATAAGGGTCCTTCCAGTTCCTCCTTTTACTGTTTTTAAACTTTCTATTCCACTTCCTGGAATACGTCACATTTTTATAGCGAAAAGGCAAAAACCACATTTATCAATGGGCAGAAACGTTCAAGCTCTTGAAAAAATTGTGAACAATTTTGGCAAATGGGTGAAAAATGCTGGTTTTAAAGCAAATTTTCCCATGAAAAAGTGGACAACACCGTGGTTTTTGTGGGAACTCTCGCGGGAACATGGTGAGAGCTTTCGCCCCTAATCATTTAACAGTGAGAACTGCTGCATCAGACAGCAACAGAAGGTGGAAGTTGGACTTGGATGCAGTGACTATGCTGATGATGACTGACAGGCTGATTGTATTATTTTAGGCATGTTTACTTGCTCAGATTCAGACTTTCCAATTGATTTTTTTAAAACTTTTATAAACAGACACAGCTCTCCTTTTAAGTTGGGGAAGATCAAGCTTTTTCCTTTCAACTAATTTCCTGTCCAAGTCATCATTCTTCTCTCACTCTCATCTTCACCAATATCTGAAGAAAAGGAGGATTCTAGAGGGATATGTTCTAGATCAACATCATCAATAATTAGGTAATCTTCTGCATCCTCTATTGCTTCTTCCTCACTACTTTTACATTTCACTAGAATTTGTGAAGTCTCAAACAATTTCTTTTTACTTTCCCACTGAGGGATTTTTCTTACATTCTCCGCTACTTTGGGGCCCTGTTATTTTTAACCTCTCTGTCCAGCACAGTAGTTGATTGAACAGACACACACACCTTCTTCCAAATGCAATGAACACTAGAAATTGACTCACTGTTGTCTTCAGTGTTCTTAGAGTTTTTATTAATATTAATAGGGGTGGTATAAGTTTTTTATGTGACTGACAAATAGTCTCCTCAGGGAAGGGTCCTCACAATTTACTGTACACACTGCATCAACCATGGCTGAAGTCAGTTTTTGGACTACTACATTACTAACACGTCCCTACACTACTACTACTTCTTTTACTCTACCCCTGCTCCTAGTGCATTTGTAGGATATTGTTTCTATAGAAAATTCAAAGAAGGGCTACTAAAATGGTGACTGGTCTACAGGAAAAGAAATATCAGGATAGACTAAAGGATCTAAATATGTGTAGCTTGGAGGAGAGAAGAGAGAGAGGGGATATGATAGAAACATTCAAATACATGAAGGGATTCAACAAAGTACAGGATGGAAGTATATTTCAAAAGAGTAAAAACGTTAGGACAAGAGGCCATGGTCTAAAACTAGAGGGACACAGGTTTAGATGTAATGTAAGAAAGTTTTACTTCACTGAGAGGGTAGTAGACAAGTGGAATAGCCTACCAGCAGAAGTGGTAGATGTTAATACAGTGACAGAATTTAAGCATGCATGGGATAGGCATAAGGCGGTCCTTAACATAAGAAAAGACCAAGGACCAAAAAAGGTTTGAGGTTGTGTGTGGTTTTTTTTTTTTTTTTTTTTTTTTTTTTTACACAGTAGGAAATTGGGCAGACTAGATGGGCCGAATGGTTCTTATCTGCCGTCAAATTCTATGTTTCTATATTATTAAAAAACACTTTATTAACACTTCCCTACACTGCTACTACTTCTTTTACCCTACCCCTGCTCCTAGTGCATTTGTTGGACAGTATTAAACAGCGAACTCCACAACAGAACTGACTGTGAGTGATGTCTTGTTCTTTACAAAGTATCTCTGCTAATATCTGTTTGCTTCTGTCACAACTCACATCAGGGTACCTGCCACCTATCAAAAAAAATATTTTTTATAGCATATTTTGTATATTTTATAACAGTATAATGGACTTTGGCTCACAGCTGTCTGCGCCTTGTCAGTCACACAAAATGTTGATGTATTTGGTGTAAATCTCCTATGATCCCTTTTCACAACCCCAGACTTCCCTAACACAGGAACAGCCAGATCAGGAAGGAACTTGGATCACAGCTGCCTGTATCTTCTTAGGCACACAAAACTTGGGGGAATTGGGGTAAATCTCCATTGCTCCCATCAAACACACCTAGATTCATCTAACACAGATATAACAGCCAGATCAGAAAGGAACTGGGATCACAGTTGCCTTTCCCAGTCAACCAAAATTTTTGTTTTTTGGGGTTAATCTCTATCACGGTGCCCATGCTCCTGATCACATTGTTATTCTTCCTCATTTCAACGCCATCCTCTTATTGGCCTGGTATTATTGACTCCACCCAGGGCTTGCCTTTATTTACTCTGTCATGGCTATACTGGGTCGCCCTTTTATGGTGTACCTCTTCCTGATATTTGTTACTGAGTTACTCTGATCATATATGACCTGGCCTGCCTGACGATGTTCCTGCGCTTCCTGTATTGCTGTTCCGTTGCTGACTGCTCTGGCTGAGAACCCGCTCCATTGCTGACTGATCTGGCTGAGAACTCGGTCCGTTGCTGACTGATCTGGCTGAGGACCCGCTCCATTACTGACTGATCTGGCTGAGGACCCGCTCCATTACTGACTGTTCTGGCTGAGAACCCGCTCCGTTGCTGACTGATCTGGGTAATGAGCCTGCTCCATTGCTACTGATTTGGCTGTGCTCCCGTTATGCTTGTGGCCTTCCCTGGCTGAGCACCCGCTCCGTTGCCATCCGTGCATGGCTGTACCAGTCGGTTGCCCTTGTCTGGCCAGTGTTACTAGATTTCCAGTTGCCTTTTCTGTTGTGCGTCGCATGGTGCTATCCTTATCTTGTCGACCGTGGGCTTGGCATTCGTGCTGTAGCTGCTTCCTTTAACTGCCTCTGGTGGTGTGCACACAGGAAGTACCGGTACAGTGCTGTCTAAGTGCTGGCTGACTATCTATGTCCTCCTCTGTACTATAGCTGGGCTCACTCCCTGTGGGAGTTGCAGTATATCTCTGGGCGTTTCCAGTTAACCCGTTCAGTGCCTAGACTATCTAGGCTGGGCCAGTGCTCCTTCCCCTGTTGCAGTAGCTTTGGGCTAAGAGCCAGCGGTTGCGTTACATCACACTCGTTAGTGTGAGGGGACACTGTGCGCCATCCCTTATCGCAGTAGCCTTTGGACTTAAGAGCCAGCGGTTGCGTTACATCACATTTTTTAGTGTGAGGGGACACTTGTGGCCTTCCTGTTGTCTGCCTCGATCCACCCCTAGCGTTCTAGGGTTTGCCAACTGTTAGTGATTGCCTCGGTCTTCCTGGGACCCCTGTCCCATGGTCAGCGTTGCCTTGTTCCTGCTGGGTTCAGTGCCACCCAGGCATCTGGGTTTCGTGCCAGTTACCACCTACGGGACTACCTGTCATATATAGTCCTGCTGTCAGTCCTGGGTTGAGTAGCCTGGTTAACCTTATTCCACCAAGGTGAGGTTGCCTGGTCTTACGAGCCTACAGTCTTCAGGGCTCAAGCACAGAACTATTTGAAGCCAATAGTCTGGCTTACTATTGCTATATATTTATTGTTTCATATTGTGGGCCTGTGGCCTAACTCCCTGTATGTACTTTATCCTAATAAAGTCATTTTAACCTTACCAGTCTGGTCTGAGTGTTCATCAAAAACTGTGACAATCTCCCTTCCTACTTCCCCAGTTCAGAGTCCCTCAAGACTACCCAAACACAAAGAACACATTTCCTTCCTACAAGACCCCTAAACTACACTCCAACTTTCTTTATTTACCTATCCTAACTAGCTCAATAATATGGTGCTTTCGCCATCTCTCACAGAATAGAATGCATTTTATACTATGCCTGGGTGAGAAGTTGCTGCCCCAAGGAAACTCAATACAGTAAAAATTTGGCAGGAGTGGCCAGGAGGAGAAGCAGCTCCTGGCACCTCTTGTCAAAATCACCACTACTGTGAATCTCTCTGTAGTAATTTTGACACATTCTTGTACCGTTCTCCAGTGTTCGGCAAATAACCTGGCTTCTGCTACAGCCAAATATTTAAAATTTAGTTTCATCAGTCTAGACCACCTGCTGCCATTTTTCTGCACCCCAGTTCCTGTGTTTTTGTGCATAGTTGAGTCGCTTGGCCTTGTTTCCATGGTGGAGGCAGAGCTTTTTGGCTGCAAGTCTTCCATGAAGACCACTTCTGACCAGACCTCTTTGGAGAGTAGATGGGTGTGCTAGGACCCCACTGTTTTCCTCCAATTCTGAGCTGATGGCACTGCTGGATATCTTCCATTTGTGAAGGGAAGTAAGCATGATGTGTCTTTCATCTGCTGCACTAAGTTTCCTTTTCCTCAACATTGCCGTTTTGTTTGTGCTTCTTTAAAAGAGCTTGGACAGCACATCTGGAAACCCCTGTCTGCCTAGAAAAAAATCTGCCTGGGAGAGACCTTGCTGATGCAACATAACTAACTTATGACTGTATGACATTTGACATTTAACTGTCTTCAGCAACCTCACTTTGTTAACTGAGTTTGGCTGTTCCTCACCCAGTTTTATTCCTCCCACACATCTGTTTTTTGTTTCAGTTAATGATTGTGTGTCAACCTACATATTAAATTGATGATCATTAGCACTTGTTTGATTTAATCATACACCTGATTATATGCCTACAAAATCACTGAATTTGTGCAAATTTACCTTTACATTTTTTATTTAGATTTTTCTTCTGTTCACTCCCTATACATTTTGTTAATTGATAAAAATGAACTATTAACATGTCTATTTTTGAAAATATTCTTACTTTACAGCATTTTTTCACGGCTGCCTAAAACTTTTGACATTACTATATATATATATATATATATATATATATATATATATATATATATATATATATATAAATGTATAATATTCTATTCATTTGGCCTCTTTATTTCCATTTTAAAATTATACTATAAAGAGTATCACTGTCATGTATTTTGACTCAGAAATAGCAAACAAGACTAGTAGTGACACTTATGTGAGATAAACAGCAGATACTCCTTTCCAAAAATTATGAACTGACCTACAGCAGCAACATGGATTTGGAGGGTGGTATTTACTGTAAGGTTCACTGAGCAGAAATGCACAACTCAGCAGTGAACAAGTTAAAGAGCATTTAAAACTGGGCAAGACTGCATGGCACAAAAAGGAAATCCTGCAGAATCAGTCTGTGTTAACTCTTTCAGGGCTTGATTGCTCATCTGTGCATACCTTAGAGGGAACACTAGTAAAAGGTATACTGGAGGTGTATTGGTAGTAGAGCAGTAACTTACTTGGGTAAGCCTTTGCCAAATGTATTACTTTTTAACAAATGTACTCAGCATTTGGTATGCCCCTTTAATAAAAATCATAACAATCAGAAAGGCATTCACAGAAAGGTTTGCCATATCCACAAGGCCTTTCAAAGTGAACATTTAGCAAAGTGAATCATTCAAGAATAATAGTTGCTTAACCATTGGTTAGGTCAGCAGCCATTGCAAAAATAATTATAATTAAAGGTAAAACCCTTTGTCAGCAAAGCCTAGTATGGCAACGTAAGCCATGAAAAACTAATTTGAAGGCCTACAGTAAAGTACACCTTGAACAATTTTAGCAGGCCTATGGTAAGGTAAGTCTTCAAAAATTGTTACCAGGCCTATGTCAGAATAAGCCTTGGAAAAACTCAGGTCTACTGCAAGGTAAGCTTTAAAGAATTATCAGGTCTTCTGCAAGGTAAGCCTTCAGAAATATTGTTGCCAGCAACATTATAGCTTTTCATGTTTGCTTCAAGTAAGTATGTTAGCAGTCCCCAAGAAATCAGGCACTCTCATTCCCTGTATCTCTTTTTCATCCCACAAAAAACAAGAACCAATCACTTGTTGTGTTAGCAGTGGTAATGGATTTGGTGGTTGGTGAATGGCACGTTCTGTGCATCATTACCACTTAGTAAGAATAACTGAAACTCCTTGATATGAGATTATTTTTTGGTCCACATTGTTGTTGTTGAGGTTCAAGGCAGACAAGGGGCAAAGTGATAGCATGATAGCAGCACCTAAATTTTTCTTGGGTAATGTTCGCTACATGTACACAGTAAACCTCAAAATGCTTATATGGAATGTGCTCTATTATGGCAGATGTTCTTCTTCTTCACAATATTTTCACAGAGTGTGCACATTTCGATTGTTGACAATTGTACAGATATTGACACCTATGAAAAGTATTCCCACACCCATGATTTCAGGAGGGGGGTAGAGAAGGAGGTTCACTGCACACCATGTCCCCTGATGCACCTGAAGTGACTTGTGGTGCTGCTGCTTCAGCACCAGTAGTAGGAACATCCACTACCACCTGTCCCATATCACTGCTGGTATTTCCACCACCACAGACTGTAGTGGGGATGATAATTCCACTCCCACCACCACTACTACTACTACTACTACAAACCAGCCTGATCCTGCTGTGACATGTGATAATGCTGGGACAGGTAATCATATCATTGCTAGGGAGCACAGACATCCAAGCCCAGCCTTGTTGAGGCCTAAGCTGAACTTAAGGTGCTAACCCCAAGTCAGATTTCCCTCACAGATGGAGCCAGTGAGAGGTCAGAATGACTAGACCTGGGACATAAAGGAAGGTGATACTTGAGAGTATCACAGAGCAGCAATGCACTAAGGGATCCAAAACAAGACAGGCTGAAAAAATACTAACAAAAACAACTGCACAAAGGATAAACTGAATCAGTGACCAACAATATGCAGAAACAAGAAAACAAAATGCATTAGAGTTTCAAAATACACTGAAATAAAAAATTACTTGTCAGTAACAAAAACATTATAAAAATGTAGAACTGCATCACAGGATTGGAAGAAACCAAGGGAGAAACTGAATTACATAGTAAGATACTCTAATGCTAATACTGGATCGCTATCAGCTATGCTGCTGAGAAGAGAAATTCCCAGAATAAGCAAACAGTGCAGCTCTACCAAACAGCACAAGAAGACCCCTAAGATTGCTGAATTGCTGCAAGATCACGGCAACAAGAAGTAACCATTTATCTGCATGTAGTTTGAACAAGAGATGATTTGTGTATATCCTCCAATAGCACTAACTTCATAAGGGAACAGAAAAAGGCTGCAGAGAGTGCAAACAACCGGAACAAAGCTTAACACTGCAGAACTCATAGGACGCATAGTAGAGAACCTGACTTTGTTAACACTGTCTAAACACAGACTGAAACAATTGCTAGAAACTCAGCAAAGCCCAAGGACTCCAGAAAGTTATCTGAGGATAAAGACTGGAACATAACTTGAACAGCAACAGAACTCTCTCGGTCAGTGAAAATAAGGCTTTGAACGCATGCCAAGCAACAGGAAAAAGTGATTTAAAGATACAGGGCAAAACACAAAATGAGACCAGGACAAGGCAAAAAAGAAAACCCAGACTTGATAACAACATAATATCACTGATGATATCTATTCCAAACAACTCTCTCCCTCCCCTGGCTGGCCTGAGCTAGGAATGTCTAAGGTTTGAATCATATTCTCCAACACCCTCACCAGCACCACCACCAGCCCCACCAGATTTTTTTCTCCTCCCTTGCTGATTATGGTGAGTATTGGCAGAGCACCTGGTGTCCCATTCACTGCAGGGTCAAGCAACTGCTGCAGTTCGGTGCCTCCATTGCTGCTCACAGCCACCTGGGGAAGAAACAGTTTTCTCCTCTTTTGAATTATAGTACATAAGGGCCTGAGGGGATGTGGTCAGAGTGTAGGCAGCATGATTTTCTGTTGGTGCTGTTAGTCTCTGAGTCTCCCTGCTGCTTGTGTTGGAAGATTCATCCAACACATCAGCAGCAGCAGCAGGCCTCCTCCAATGGCTCTTAATACTCATTTGTGGACAGAGTGTGCTGGTTCCCTAGTACACTCACTGAACAGTGCAACAAGGACTACTACTATAAAAAAAATAGGAAAAGACAGCAAAGTTCTCAGAAAAAAATCATGGGCAGAAGTGAAAAAGTACAGCTGTCATATATTTTCTAGTTCCAAGAATGAACATTGTGCATTCACATTAAAAACATGGGACTTTTCCCTTGCATTCAAGGTGTTAAAGTAAACTTTTATAGTCCACTGGACTCTAAGACAAATGTTACTTGTGTTAAAGCGGACCATTCATGTTCATACCATTCATACCACTCCAGCCCCATTCATTTATGACCATTTAACAAGCCTAAAAACCTTCATGTAATTTGACATTTTGAAGTTATACTCCTATGATGAAAATTTACCTAATATGCATCCAGTAGCAAGAGGGAGTATGTCACCATCTTGATGACATCCTATATAATAATTCGCTAAAATGTGCGTAACGCCCCAGTCATGCGCAGTAGAGACTGCTGCGCTTGCTACAGTCATGCGCAGTAGGGACTGCCCGCACCGCTCAGCTCTGTATCAGCCATGGGCAGTCTCTACTGTGCATGACACTGTGGCTGGCAGTGGCTCTGTGGCCCGTGTAACAGGCTCTTCAACTAGTTAGAAATAATTGGCAGCACTCTCCTTTTGAGGAGCTGCCAATCCTCCTCTCAAAGCCTGCCCCTTCACTCCAGGCAGGCGTTAGGTACCTGAGCATGAAACGGATTCTATGTAGGGAGCAACCCAGTGTTACCTGTATCGGGCTGTGCTCTATGTAAAACAATGATGTGCACCTGGTAATTCTCAGTGCAGAATCAAGTGCAGAACATGTATTGGGGTGAATCAAGGCTTCTAGATAAGCAGCCAAAAGGAGAAGCAGGCTGCTGGTGTGATAGCTCAGTGGTAAAGTACCTGACTATGGAGCCTGTTCAAACTGCACAGTTGCAGGTTTGAATCCCAGCAGGGTCAACTCAGCCCTTCATCCTTCCAAGATTGATAAATGAGTACCATTGATTGGGTAATAATACCATCTATTAATTCAGCTGCCGATTAGGTTAATTCTGAAAGTGCTTTGAGTCCCAATGGAAGAAAGGTGCTATATAAATACTAGATAGATAGATATAGTGAGGCATTGTTCCATGAATGTGATCTCAGTATAATGAATAGCTTCTTGGATTACACAGACACATATAATTAAGAGAGTATGTGCCATCATAGGAATAGCTGGGAAGGGTGGTGGGTGGAGTCATTCTTGTAAAGAGGACAGCCTAAAGAGCAGTGTGGTACAGCTTGTACCACAGTGTACGTCAATGCTGACATCACCAGGTACTTTTTATAAATGCTTTTTCTATTAAAGTATTGTGATTTTTACAAAAGTAACATAAGAACCTATAGGCAGCTTTGCTAGATACAATCATTGCAACATAGTTTATCGGGGATAAAAGGTCCACTGTCTATATGTTGTACTATTTTTCAGTAAAATATATAGTTTAGTACAGGGCTGTCCAAGTTCAGTCCTCAAGGGCCACCAACAGGTCAGGATGTAAGGATTTCCCAGATTAAGCACAGGTGAGTTCATCAGTGGCTCAATCATTGTGACTGACTCACCTGTGATTAATCAGGGAAATTCTTACATCCTGGTCTGTTGGTTGCCCTTGAGGACTGAACTTGGACAGTCCTGGTTTAGGAGAAAATAAGCGTACGTTTTGCTGGTATGTAATATACTAATCCCCTGCACAGTATGCTAATTATTTCTTGCTTGAGGTCAAATAAAACTATCATTGTACTATTAAAAATGTCTCCAGTGCATAGGCTCTGCTCAAATTCATTCATAGCACAGTGTGTGGTAAGATTGGCCCAGCACAGAAACAAATTTGCATAAAGTGCCAGACTGTGCCACAACTCATAAAGATTACTCAGAATCTATTTCTATTAAAATAAATGGCCAGTGCAACATATATGTAGTTTTCAGTCCACTTTAAATTAAAGTAAACTTATCTTAAGAAAACATGTCCAGTTTAATCCCTTGGATGCTGGAGGCTCAACTAGCGTAATTCAAAGTAATGCATTGCAGAACCTTCTAGCATTCAAGGGGTTTAAAGCCTAATGTAAATAAGTGGCCATTGCTAACTTTCTCTGTGGTACTATTTGCTCCAGAATAAACATATTGGCCCATATTTATAAAAGCATAACAGTAGTTATTCTGGAGTAATCCAGCTGCATCACAGGGGACACAATAAAAAGTCCTAAATACCCATGCATTTGAATAGAGCTTTTTAACCCCTTGAATACCAGAGAGATCTCCAATGCATTGCTTCACAATGCATTGGAGATCTCTCTAGCATTCAAGAGGTTAAAAGCTCAATTTAACTTAACAGGAATTTTTATTTGTCCTCTACGGTGCAGTTGTTTTACTCCAGAATAATTCCAGTTTCCTTTCATAAATACGGGCTGCTGTCCATACTATATCATCTAAGCTGCAGCTTTTAGCTGTCTGGCACAAAATAGAGAGCATTACACGATAGCAATGCTTGTAACAAAAATCAGCTTGCCTTGACTATTTTAGTTACACTGTATCATACAGTGTATGAATAAAAACTCTCAGCTGTAAGAAAGTAAAGTATGTGAACAATACCAAAAAATGCACAACAGTGAGACATTTCAAAAAATAAAAAAGCCATAGGATAGGATGAAGTGAGACTGAAGCTTGCCCACATTGACACAAAATGTCCTAGAGACAGAAGGCATTCAATAACATAGTACCAAATATGAGCAAAATGTTTCATTTAAGGAGTAGTAAACTTTTATTTATATTCATATCACATGACGGTTTCTGCTGGGAGGTGCTTCATTCAAAAGTTATTACTGTCCACATTGTATTTTTTACTAGATTGCTAGTAATAGCACCACCTGTGTCTTTTCTCAATGAGGCACAATTAGTAATCCTCTCACAAAATGGCTGATGTTACAGCCGCACCCACATATTTAACTCCTTAAGGACAATGGACTTATTTGGTACATTCCGCAAAAACTGTCACTTAGTGACAATGGACGTACCAGGTACATCCCGGAAATCCAGGTCCCTGCGCAGCAGCACACAGTTCAGGGACTCCCGAATCGTTTGAAGAAAAAAAAAATGTACGATGGGTGTTAAGTGCCAGCCGCGCGTGCACACGGCCGGTCACTAAGGGGTTAAGTGTATTCAATATTGAAAATTTTAAAAAAATATGGAGAAAGTCCCATCTCTCAAACCTTTATGGTTTGAGAGATATTTGCCGCTGAAGTTCCCCCTCCCTCATGTCAGCTGTAAAGTTGACAGAAGGAGATCTGTGTCGGTCGACTCGAGGAGGCTCTTCAGCAGAGCCGAAATAGCGATATTTAAAAAGAACAACTTCATTGGAACAGTCTACAGAGTGTGCTTGCAAACCAGGCACACTTTGTAGACCATTCCAATGAAGTAATTATTTTTAAAAATCGATATATCGGCTCTGATGAAGAGCTGCTGGCTGGTCCCTGGACCAGAATCTCCTGCTGTCAATAGAGTGCTGATGTCAGGAGAAGGGGAGGGAGGGGGGAACTTTCGTTGTGAATATCTCTCAAACCATAAAGATCTGAGAGATAGGACTTTCTCCATATACTTTATTTTTTTAATATCTATAATACTGAATAGATTTAAATATGAGCAGTACTAAACCTTTAACAGAGTATACCTTTGCTAATTCCAAAATAATTGTGCAATTCTGTAACATTTAGGAGCTAATATTTATTTCATCAAAAGTACATAGTAAATACCAATTTATGATCTATGGTTTTTATTCACAGAAACATCTCTAGAGCAGCCTCTTTTTACTAGAAAGGAGATAACAATTCCTCAAACTTCCCTCGCTCTAAATGGGGCTTTTATGGTGTAGTTTGTTTGCTCCAGAAATATCCCTTTTGTTTCTGTAAATAAGCCCTTAGGGGCCTAATTCAGTAGTGTTGTAAATCTTTATCAGACAGTATGCATTAAAGGGCATAAATTAAATTTCCCATTAATTGAAATGGCAATTTTAGCTCCTTGAATGCTGAGAGCTCTCCAATACATTGCTTTATAAGTTACTAGTGTAAAAGCCCGTGTACACGGGTCAAGGTCCCGGTAGCGTTAACTCTTTGAGTGTTAGAGGGGTACGCAACGCATTGCAAAGCAATGCGTTGCGTACCCCTCTGGCAAGCGTACCCCTCTGGCACTCAAAGGATTAAGAGGCCGCTACCTCTCTGCTCCACATGACGCAGTCTTGCGTCGCCTCACTCAGGCGATGTAATCATGTGCAGTAGAGACTGGCCTAACGCCGGAAGTCTCTACTGAGCATGACTGCATCATGACAAACATCTTACTGAATTATTATATAGGATAACAATGATGGAGATTTTCTGCTGGTATACACTACAGTGATATGATGTGGTGTAGTGCATGTCCTGAAGCACAGACACTGTTGAATAAGTACATTTGCCCCAGTGTTTATTGAGGTAAAGGTATACTATTATGACGCAACTGAAAGATTTAAAATTATATATATTACCTGTTTATACTGAGTGGTGGGAGAGACTACAGCAAAGATATTTAACACCAAATCCTGGGTCACACCAACAAGTCAGATTTTTAAGGTTTTCCCTAATTAAGCACAGATATTTATGTTACTTGTTGTTGTGTGTGCTAGCTCTTACATTGAGAATGACGGTTCTAGAGCAATCCCAATTGACATGGAGTAGACACCAACTGTTGCAGGTCTTGGTTTATATATTGTTGTAATGTCCAGTTTATCAGAGATACCTTCATAAAGACAAGGAGACTCAATCTCCCCAAAACTATTTTCTGCTTGTTTAGAAGAAATTTTCTGCAAACTAAATTGGGATAAAAAGTACTTAAGATCTACATACATCACTAAGGTTTTGCAGATTATACCATACTCTTTACTAGGGATGAGCGAATAATGGCACTTCATGCTTGGCAAATAATTTCCCGTGAAAAGTGCAGATGTTCAGCTTTTTTTCACCTAGCTCTTTCCATTGAAATCAATGGGAACACTGAATTTCTACACAACACATTGCAAATATTTTTTTATTTCCCAAACGCATAGAATAAAAGGGACATGAGGGTGCCTGTGTTGGTGGAGTGTGGGGAAAGAATCAGTTGAACAGGGAATTTTTTTTGGGGGGGGTTGTTTACTGAGATTGGGGGGCAGTTAATAAAAAATAATTCCTAAATACAAATAAAATACCCCATAACACATGGTATAAAAGGGGTCTGAGGAGGCTGCCTGTGTTGGTGGGCGAAGTCTGGGGAATTAATAAATTGAACAGGCAATTTGTTAGGGGGGTTCTTGACTGGTATTGGGGGGCAGTTAATAAAAAAATAAATCAATAAAATAAAATAAGAAATTTGTATGTAAAATGATAGAGACAGGAACCCCCTGACATAAGCAGCCACTGGGATAGACTGATACTTGACTTGATAAAGGATGATTTGTTAGATTTGTTGTTAGAGGCCCAAGCTCTGAGGAAACATTGATTTATAGGAATTAGGCTTGTTAGAAACAAATCCCCCCCACCCCCAATTTTTTTTTTATTAATGTAGGACTATGGTTTTTTTTATTTGTTTTTTGGTTTTTTTTTTTTTTTTTTTAAAAGCACAAGCCCTGAGGAAAAAAAAATCACTGCTGGTCTAGAGCCACTGGCCATTGTCAAATTCCCTGATGAAGATACAGAATTTGCAACTGCTGTTCGTACTATTGCTCCTGAGTTGTTTGAGCAGCAGGATGATTAGGCAGCTGAAAGGGAGTGGGATCAACAATAGCAGTAACATGGTTGATGGACGATGATGGTTCCACTTGCCACGACTATCTCCAGTGATGCGTCTGAGGCAGTAGCAGTACAATAAGTATATATATAATAATAATAATAGGAGCACTACTCATTATTCAAAAATGGGTATATCCATGTATATCATACATAGGGTGCCATAGTCCTAGTATATTCAAAATTAAATAAAAAAGAAAAGAAAACAAAGAAAGGAACTAAAATTGGCACTCAACCCAATTCAAAAATTAGACCAATAAAAGATTCATCAAATATTTATTAATAAATGACATACTAAAATATCAAATCAAAACATATGGGTGAGGAAAACGGGCCACTAGTGCACCAGATAGTTTAGTTGTGATACCCGCCTATAAAGGATACACCCTAATATACACACACACCCCTCCCTCAATAAAACCAAACAAAACCTACTGGCACCAGTATAAATTACAAAAATTGAATCATAAAAATATGAAATCCAGTGGTGATGGTGCACATAATATCATCCGTCTTATTGTCAGAGTCCAAACTAGCCTCAATACACGATATTCTAACCACATCCACATATAGATAGCAAACCTGTGGAATGTGTATCTCCGATGACTATTACAGTCCACTGTTGCTGCTACTGACACAGATTCAGCACTGGAGCTAGGACCAGGAGCATTGTTGCTGCTGGTAAGTGGAACCTGTCCTAGTCCCGCATCACTTGTTGACTCCATTCCCACTGTGTCCATGGTGGTCTGTGGCACACTAGCCTGCAGTTGCAAATTTCACAAATTACAAAAGCTCATTGGTAGTGGTTGTGGTGGGGTTGATGATGCCCATCCTCATCCCTGTCTCCCATTCCTTCTCAGTTTCTACTAACAAAAAACATCATTGTCTCTTCCACCCCAGCTTCTCCACCAGCATCATCACCACCACCACTAGCCCCTACGTGCTGCTGCTCTATTACAGACAACTCACTACTGCTTGGAGGAGGTGATGATGAGCAATTTGACAGTGGGTCCTCTAACGTCACACTTGGCATTTCTTTTTGACCTGAAGAAGGCAGACTGACAGCAATAGAAGCAGGCAAAGGTGTCTGGTTTGTGCTCCTGCTGCTGGTGGTGGAGGTGGTGATATTGATTCTGCGCCTGCTCTCCCCCAACACCAGTTCTGGCCTCTTTCATGTTCCACTTGGACACTGTAGTGAAGGGAAGGGAAAAGAGCCAAAGGAATGGTGTGGGCTCCCTTGACTGCTAGTCTGGGCACTCTCAAATGCTTCCTCTAGCACTCCCCTTACTCTAGTCACACTGGCTGCTTCACCATTACTGCTAAAACAAACCACATCAAGTTCAGCCTCAGAGTCTTCCTCCTCACAGTCACTAGTAATATGAGGATATTGATTACCCCCTCTTTCACTTCTAATGCTACTGATTTATACAAATGTGAATTTTTATTTGAACCATGTATAGGTTTGTCATAACAGTTCTTTAACCCTCTGAGTGCTATAGGGGTAACCAACTAATTGCTTTGCAATGTGTTGGCTATTCATCTGGCACTCAAAAGGTTAAGAAAGGACAGAGATGAAAAATGCTTGCTGCATGGATATATTTATCCCTGCAGCCAATTAATAACTGCTGAAAACCTGCAGCGGGCATTTTTCACATGTGTCCTCAGTTAAATGTGAGGGCTGGTCTGTCTAATTTAGGAGGCACATGCACAAACAAAGGTGAAGGCATTCTGGGGCAAACTGCCTGCACTATGGGTAATGTTATCAGATTACTATTGTAACACTACTGAAATACACACACCCTACAGGATTGCACTGGTTCATGTGCAGTCTAACAAAATGACATTTAATGAATGTTGAACATTAAAATGGACATATTTATTATGAGAGAATAATACAAACCAATTAGTTATATGTGGTTTTAACCTCTTGATTGCTAGAAGCTACAAAGTAATGCCTTGGAGACATCTCCTGAGATCAAGGGGTTAAAAGTAATGTGACTAGATTGCAGTTTCAATGAGGGACATGTAGGGCTTGCAGTGGTTGCTGGCTTAGGCTGACCAGACCTCACCTTTAACCGGAGATGCATAGGAGAAATGCATACTGCAGGACTGCATTGATTTCAGTGAAGTACTGCAAAATGGCTATTTCCTATATGTCCGCGATTAAAGGTGAGATCTGGTCAGCCTATCCTGGCTCTCCTACAGAAAGCCATTTTCATAAACTTTCCACATTAAATTTGGTCACATTAGTTAACCATTTGAATGCCAGAGGAGTATGCACGCGTTGCAAAGCAATGAATTGCATACCACTCCGGCAATCAATGGCGTAAAGGTAAAATGCCTCCTACCCCTACTCCTTACCTCAGTTATTCACATAAACATATCAGAAACAGTTTAACAAGCTTCTTGTGTTGCTGTGGCAACAGAGAAAACATTTGCTCTCCGTTTCTTCTACTTTGGTGATGTCACCTGATCAAATCCCACTCACAACTCTCAGCTCAAACTGCTCCTTTATACATCAGTTGGATTAGCATATTGATCATCAGCTGGAAGTTTAAAGGAAGAACAAAGCAGCAGAAAGAAGATACCAGGGGGGAGATTCACTAAGTGGTGATAAGGAGGTAATAAAGTGGTGATGGGGGAGATTCACTAAGCGGTGATAAAGAGGTGATAAAGTGGTGATAAAGTGGAGATGACTTCTCCAGTTTATCACTTCTGTTCCTATGTTATTCTTTGGAGCCTATTCACTAAGATTTCTTCAACTTTGGAGATCTTAGCAAACAGGATCTATAGAATAACACAGAAACTGGAGAAGTCATCTCCACCCTATCACCTCTTTATCACCGCTTAGTAAATCTCCCCCCAGTTGAGTTTAGATGCCATTGAGAAAGTCAGAAAATGGCAAAAGTATCAATACAAATTTTATATTTTTATGGTTTTTATGGTTTCTGAGACTATTTAGTAATGTCGGACACAGAATTCCCAGTGTTGTTTTTAATATTTTATTTATATATATATATATATATATATATATATATATATATATATATATATTTTTAGATAGATAGATAGATAGATAGATAGATAGATAGATAGATAGATAGATAGATATTAAATCTAGGAGGCATTACCCTATTTAAGTCAAGGTAAATGTTTATATGTTCTCTATGGTGCTGCTGGTTTGCCCCAGAATTTCTCCAGTTTTGTTTATGCGTATGTCCTACTATTTGTGTGTCTCAACAGTGAGCTGACCAGACCATGCCTTTAACCCTTTGAGTACCAAGTGGTACACAACACATTGCTTCACAATGCATTGCATACCTCTCTAGCATTCGTAGGGTTAACCGAGGACTCAAAAGAAATATGCATATTTCAGGGCTGCACTGAAACCACATAAGGCCGCAGTTTCATATATCTATTGTTATAGGTGAGGTCTGATGAGCTTACCGAACAGAACCACTTATTCTTATGGTATATTTCTCCATTACAGGATGATATTGCAAGCATTCATAGCATGAGCACTCATCTAATCTACACAGAGAGGAGAGACAGGTTTTATTAGAGCCATGATTCTGAGTCTGCCACACAGACTGTATTACTAACACTGAACAAATTAATGAAACGTGTTCAGAAAAACAAATGGATTTATGAAATCCTAAATATCTGTTGTTCCAGCAAGCATTCGTGTTTTCCCAAGTCATTAAGCAGCATTGATCCTGGGGTGAATTAGGAAGGTGTCTATGTGAATCAAACAATGACAAGCAGACTAGTTTTACAAATGCTCTAATTAGTCAGGAACTCTCTCATTCTCTGCTTACATTTAAACAAACTGTTGCCAAACTTGCTATATAAAACATGGCTGCATCCGCTCACGTACATTTAATCTGTTTTATTTATTATACAAGGTGCTAAGCAACTATTTCTTAACCCTATGAGAGCCAATGGAGTGTCCAACACATTGCAGTTTTTGACAAGCCTGAAATACAGTGTTGACAAGTAGCCACATTTACATCTTAGTTTGAAAGATTTTAGAACTTTCTCACCAGGGAAAATTAATTTTAAAAACTAGTCTAGGAGTCAATTATATATTATTGGATTTGAGCCTTTTCATGAATATTGTCCTTTTTAAATCTGACGGGATTTTCATTTGCTCCAGAACTGCACCTCTACACCTTCTTGAATGACATAATTAATTTATGCATATTCATTGCTATTATTATCAGAGTTTATACATGAGATGTTAATAATATGAAAAACACATTTCCAGTTTCAGACAATTGTTTTGCTTGTCATAGTATAACCTCACAGAACAAGTAAAGAAGGCACACTAAACCGAAACCTCTTAATAATAACCATACTTACCTTAATCTGGGCAGAAAGCTCTATAAACATGCCTTCTTGCCCCAAGTTTCCAGAGGACCACTAAGATCTGGGAGTAGGAGTGTCCAAATTATGTGATTGCATCATACAGTGTGCGGGACTTGTTTGGACAGGTGATGGTGTTGGCAGGTGATGGGGCTGGGGAGGAAGGGAGGCATGGGTTTCCCTTAAAAGGTATGAAGAGTAGAAAGACAGAAAGTGAACAGAAATGGCAGGGAAGTGATTGGTGTTACAACATGGAAACTCCCTGGGCTCTGAGAATCAACCTCTGTCCCAGGAGAACTGATAATAAGTATAAAAATATGTTGTCTCTGGGTCAGATTTGGAGGGTCCCCAGGTATGACTATGAGCCTCAGCATGGATTGGAATCTCAAAATTAATTAGTACATGATATCCTGTCTAAGGTAGACGTGGTTATTTGTTGGGAGGTTCCAGAAACCTAAACCCCTACCACTGAAGTCTACTTTGAAAGCTTAGAGTTGGAGGTGTGGGGGGAAGGCGGCTGAAGAATTAATTTGCCTCCATGGATATGATATCCTACAATAATTAAAGATTGATTTCAGAGAATAATTCCAGACAGAACTGAATTATGAGAAAAGATTTCCCACCATCATATAATAAAAAGCCTGATCTTCTTGCCTTGTTGAACTGTGTTCAGAGTTCCACAGAGTCATATGGGTAAATTTAAAGAGAGTGTGAGCTACAACATTTTTGAACAGGCTTATATAACAATACAAACTTACTCTTCCTCCTCCCCCCACTCCCCTAAAATCATGGTTGTTTGAAAATGTTCCTTGGTACAGGGAGGGATTGTACAATTTTCAACAACTGCAATGTGCACAGTGCATGAAAACAAATATTGTAGAGCAGGGCAAGACAACTGACAGGTCATTTCTCATAAAACTCATCCAAATAATTTAAATCGTGCCCCCCAAAAAATCACATGCTGCTAGTCACTGACTTGTCTGCTACACAACAGTTATAAGTCATTCACTTGATGGTGGGTAGATGACTGACTTACTCTACACTAAGTGTACCCTCCCCCAGTGATCAACTCGGCATATTCAGCAGGGTGTTCTGTCTACAGATGATCCCTTATGCTCTCCATTATATGCTACATGTGATCATAGCACATTATGCAGAAATATGTTGATGCGTATTGCACAGTCCCTTTCCCCAAAGAAAAAAAAATCCCATACCCCGATTTCAGGGCAGGAAAAGGTGAAGAAGGGTCATATTGTTCTGTTTCTGCCTCATGGCACCCCTAGATGTAAATCCATCATCATGCTCTTCACCTTCATCATTACTGCCTCCACCAATACTTGAGCCCATAGTGGGCAGGGTGAATGCATCAGCAGCAGCCTCATGAGGACCATGCTGCTCTGTCTGCTGCTGTGACATACGGTCATCATTAGTGGAACTAAACATTATTCAGCAGCATAACATCTAACGCCATCATTTTATTAGTAATGGAGGTGATGATGGTAATACCCTCTTCCTCCAGGTGTCTTCTCAACCCTTCATTTGCTACCGCCAACAATACTCACGTTTGTCCCACTATTAATAACACTGTGTGAGGTAACATCCCCACCATCACCACTAGTCTCTCCATCCTCCTACTGTATTGGGGATGAGTCTAACTGCTCTCATGCTACTAAAAAACAATGCAGCTGCTGCAGGCTCAAGGTGCTGCAACCTGGTGGTGGGGCATGCATGCTTAGGTTACACTTCCTCAAACACACAGTGCAGCTGTATCAGCCTGAGGCAGTACACTGTGTGCATATTGGAGTTTCAGGGGGGGCATGATGGAGTACTCAGTGTTTGACACTATGGACTGGATTCTATTGCAGGTGATAAATGTTAACACCTGTTTTATCAAATATTTTCCTATTGAAGTCTATGAGGAAACCTGGAGATAAAAGCAGTGCTAAAATTAGCACCTGCAATAGAATCTAACCACATGTTGGCACCTGCACAAACAGTTCACTTTATTGAGTTTTTGTTGTTTTCTTTATTAAATATCTAGAAATCATATTATGCTTCTCTCTCTCAGTCCGCAGACTGATAACCTGTGGGATACTGACACCCTTTTACTAGCAGTGTGGGAATAGTCACAGTGTTGGGTGGGGGATTTAGTTCAACCATTGACTTAAAGAGAAAGGAAGAAATCAAAAATCTTTTCAACAAAAATGTTCCACTTGGCAGAAAGTGAAATTTTCCCTTGTTTCTCTGTTGAAATGAAAGGTTTCACCAATCCCTAGTTGTTTAAACCAGAATTGCTCCACTTTTTCTTCTAAACATAACCTTTTATGTGTTTTAGATGTGTTAAAATATAAATGTTGATCAATTAATATAAAATCCTTTCCGCTGTTTTTATGTAACACTTTTGCGAGGGTTATCTAGGGATCCATATTTGTCTGTATGTCATAGGTAAACTGTGTATTCAAGTGTTTTAATTAATTCTAAATGTGATGGTATTTAATGAAGCATATCTATACGTTTGTATGCCTCAAAGGAAGTGACTGATAGGTCAGGAAACATGTAAGGCTTGATTCCTTGTTCCACCTTTGATGTTAGTTCCTCTCCTGCTGTTTGTTTTTATAGGTATACTAAGAATAGATTGTTATACTTTTTAATATGTTCAACTGTTTTTTGTTTTTTTTTCATGTTGCCCATCTGTAGCATTGTGCTGGTTGAGTACTGAAACTAGGTTTGCCTTTATAGTCGATGCATGATACTGTTGGCAGGATGCAAGAAATGTGCACATGCTCTAAAGGCATTTTTCGTGCGCAGATAGATACTTTATTGCAAATGTTCTAATCCAGGAAGCCGAATTCCGAACACTTCTTGAACTGCGCATACATTTTTTTTCTTTTTTTACGGAAACACTATACAGACGTATACATTTGTTCTCAATAGAACTTCCTGCATTAGGCGCATTCACTATTCCACTCAGGCAGCTTAGTTAATCCTGACCACGTCCACAAAAAAATATGCACAGCTGTTCGCTAATCTTGATGTTTCATTTGCAATTCAACAAAATCATGCTCAAGCCTATTCGCCAGTGGTTTTCACACTGGAAATAGCAATTCACCATGTTTCCTGCATCCCACCATATATGACTATATAGTAAGCACTGCTGCCCATTAGTAATCAGTGCAGCCCTGCATCTGGCCAGGGTTACATTAAGAACCTATTCGGCCAAACAGGCCTAGAGCTGAGAGTGATGATTGGCCTAGTCTACATAACTGGGAATTCTCCAGATCTGACCCACAGATTCCAATTCCAGTTTTAATACTTAACTACCGGATCTCTGGGGGCAGAGACTGATTCTGAAGTCTCAGTGAGTTCTCTTGTAAGTCTGCCAAATTCATAGCCAGTTTTGGTCACTTGCCAGCCTGTTCTACCCATGCTCCACCCATTTCAAGGTAAATCCCACCCCTACACCTATTCCTGCCTGCCCTAATCAAGTCCCACCTACTTTATGATTCAGATTTTATCATTTAAACATTCCCACCCCAAGAACTTAGTGGGCCTCCATAAGGCATGCGATAGGAAGGTTCTTGAATATGTTAATCCACTGACATGGTGTGCAATATATAAGAAAACTAGAGATAACTGTAGAACAAACCAAGAAATTAAATAATACCTTTTATTTAAATGGTTCATTTAATGCATTGAATGCTAGTGAGGTCTCCAATGCATACAATGTCCTTTCTAGCTTTCAAATTGTTAACTGCACCTTTTAAATCAGTGTGAAATTTTATTTGCAGTTGGGTGGCTCCAGTAGTGCCCTACTTTATTGCATTTATAGGCATAGACTATATGTCCCATTGTTTTATTATGTGCCAAGAAATGAACACCTTTCAAAGTAAAAGTCCCACAGACTGAATATTTGGTTGACATATCTTATGTTTACAACATGAATTACACAAACATTGTATTTATACTGTTTTAACCAAGGTACTGTGACCAAATTGGTAATGGCATGTGTCAGCTCCACTAAACATCACCCTGAAGATCTCTCTTCTTCATATTACCTGTTTGTGTTTTGCATGCACAAGCATTAATGTGTGACAGCATGGATTTATCTGCTAACAAAGACTGAGAAAAAATCAAACTAAAGCGGATATGGAAAAGTGGAGCAATTCTAGTTATGGCCAGATTCACATCCCAGGGTTCCCAGGCAAGACAGTCTAGGTGCCCTTAGCTTTAATTGAAAACAGATTTAACCCCTTGGTTGCTAGAGTGATCTGCAAATCCCTTTAGCATCCAAGGGGTTAAAGAACAAACTTTAACCCCTTAACGACATGCGATGTACTATGACCGTCACGGTCCTTGAAATACTCAAGGACCGATGACGGTCATAGTACGTCACGTACTTTTTACTTACAGCGCTCTACCGGGAGCGCTGTAAGTAAAAATAGGGCCTGAAATTGACCGCTCCAACATCGGAGCGATCTCTATCAGGCCCCATAGTGACGCGCCGATACACGCGACAGGTCACGTGTACTAGCACGTCCAAGTGGTCCTATGCGGTCCTTATGGGATGGAAACGTCCCAGGACCGCCGGTCGTTAAGGTGTTAAAGTGTTATACAACTGTTGCAGGAATATGGAGATTGCTCTGGCCACACCCACAATTCACATGTGGGTGCGGTCAGCACAGCAGAGGCTCCCCTCAAAATTTGGAGCTCTAGGTAATTTCCTACTCTGCCTAGTGGGAAATCCTGGCTCTAAAGTAGGTCAACTGCACCACAAGTAAGAGATACAATTTCCCCAAATCCTGATTCAGTTAAGTGGGCTCCCTGAATGATACTGAGGTATCTAACACATTGCAGAGACATGCATGTTGAGTATTCAATGGGTTCTTTTTTTTCTTTTGCAGTTATGGTGCAGCAGGGGAGGGCTGGCCTGGGGGTCAGAGGGGCAATTGCCCCCTGGGCTGGTCACATGTCTGGGCCAGTGGGCTACTACCTCACTCAGTCTCCCAATTGCTGCTACACTAGTGATACCCCAGAGCTTACAATTGATATGGAACTACATAAATGATACCACAGAGCTACAATCCAAATAGAGATACACTGACAGCATAACCCATTTCCCTTGTAAGCTCTATGGTATCAATCATGTTGCTGTACTTAAATTGTAAGCTCTATGGTATCACTAGAGTAGCCGCATTTCAACTGTAAGCTATGTGGTCTCGTTTACCTTACTTAACATCATTAATACCTATATTAAAAGTAACTAAAGGGGATGGGCTGGGACACTGGGCTGGAGCGACTAAAGAAATGGGCCAGTAGATTGTATTTGCCCCCCAGGCCACAAGCTGCCAGCCCTCCCCTGTGGTGCAGTTGTTTTGCCCCATAATGAATACAGTTTTTCATAGCATATCAACCTCACTGACTCTAATGTACTAAGGAAAAGTGGAGCAATTTTACAGCAAACCAACCACACAATAGAAATAAAACTGCCCCAGATTCCCGTTGTGGTTTTTAACTCCTTGAATTCTAAAGAGCTCTCCAGCGCAGGGCCTTTTAATGCTTGCACATTCCTGGCACCTCCTGTTTCACAGAACTCTGCCTTGGGTTTCCAAGAGTTCCCATTTAAAGAACTGGTTTAAATCCAGTGGTCTGATTGTCAGAGAAGAATGAGGTTGTTCTGGGTACACACCACATACATCTCACTACTTTTCTAACAAAAAGCAAAGGAAAGCAAAGGAAGGATACAGCTAACCTTAAAGGGATAGTAATACTTCGTTTTAACTTTATTTTATTTTGTAGGCATTAAAAAAACATGAAGAATGATATGTCTTATCTCTCAAACCTTTATGATTTAAGAGATATTCACAAGCAAAGTGTCCCCCTCCCGCCCCTTTTACTGATGTAACACTTCTTAGCCAGGGCAGAAGGGAGCTGCCCAGGTAGACTGCAGAGAGGGACAATCTTCAATTAAGATAAGGGAAAAACCTGAAAAGCTGTCAAGGGCGGCAGGGATTTCATTGTTTTCATAGGAAAAAGAGTGTCCCCTTCTGTTATCTGTCCAGTCTATGGACTGCATTCCACATCTAAGAAGAGATGGCTTACACTAGGTAAAAGGGGCGGGAGGGGAAACTTTGCTTGTGAATATCTCATAAACCATAAAGGTTTGAGAGATAAGACTTATATCATTCTTCATGTTTTTTTAATGCCTACAAAATAAAATAAAGTTAAAATGAACTATTGCTATCCCTTTAAGAGGATCCTAAAGGTTTATCTATATTTGAGGACCTCCATTTACAATTCCCCTTGGAGTGTCAACCGTTCTTAAAACTATCAAGCGCCAAAGAATTGCTATTTTTTTTGGTATCACCATCATTCCCCTGTTCCATCACGTCATCTTTGACTTTTGGTGGCTCCAATGGAAAAGTAAGAGAGATGGAAAGACACGGGGAGAGAGAGTAGAGGAAAGTGGGCAAGAGTGGAGAGGGAGAGAGCTCAGAAGGTGAGAGGGGCAGAATGAGGGATGAGAATAGACTTTTTTTTTGTGAAGGTATTTTACCAGGAAGAATATATTAAGAATGTCACTCCTTTTCAAGTATGTCCTGAATAAGTCTGCACTAGAGACCTACTAACTAACATAAGCCTCCAACACTAGCAGCTGCACTTCAGTGTATGAACTAGAACAGTGCTTCCCAGGTGGTTCCCATGTCTTTAGGATTTCCCTGCTTCATCACAAGTAGTTTTTCAGAGAATAATATTAAAGGGGAACTACCACCCCGCAATAACTTAACCTGCATTCATTCTTCATCTGGTGACTAGCTGCTTAGTAGCGCTAGTCGCCAGAAATATTACCTGGTTCTGAAGATTTTTCCGTTTTACCGATGGTGACAGGAGCAGGAAGCACGGACATCTCGTCACAGTGACGTCCGTGTGCCTGCACTGTCAGTCCCTTTTGGAGCGCTACTAAGCAGCTAGTCGCCAGATGAAGAATGAATGCAGGTTAAGCTATTGCGGGGTGGTAGTTCCCCTTTAACCCTTTGAGTGTCAGATAGGTATCCAATTCATTGCAACACAATGCATTGGATACCTCTGTGGCATTCAAAGGGTTGGTTAAAACATAGTTGCCCAAGTAGGGAAATCCTAAAGACATGGCCTGTTAACAGGCCCTGAGGATAGGGTTAGGTACCAATGCACTAAAGTGTATAATCCCTTTCGTGCATACCAGCACACTCTACCATCATTAAGACCCTTTATTGCCAGCTAAGCATGTGTGCCTTCTGCTGGAGACATCTTTAGCACCATAGGGATTAAGACAGTTAACCATACATCTCTAAGGATAATTGTACTTCAGAGCATTGTAACAGATACAACGTGAAAATATCACAGGGTTACAAAAATTGGACGTTTCTTCTGTAATCTTGATTTTCTCTCTTTATAAAGTATGGTATGCAATTACCCTGCATGGAGAGAAAAACCTGGTTGTGATGCTGGTTTGAAATTTCAGACAATATGCGATGATCAGACACTGCAATTTATATTGTATAATGGTATCATTTCAATATGTTCTTCCTGGAAGGAAGGAGAAATCTCAATGAAAAGAAGAAAATTGCAGATCATTTCAACTTGAATAAGGTCGCTGGAAGCACAAGTTACTACAAAATCCCCTTTTTGCTGAGTTTGATATCCAATTTGCCAATAATAAAGCTAGTAATTGACTCCACAAAATTACTGACTCATAGAGATAATTATTTTTATTATTTATGTAACAGCTGTAATCATTCAATGAGCTTTGCAAGGATGGAATGGGAAAGTGTGCAAAAATATTTCATGTAAATAAATATTATAATTGCTCAAGTTTACAGCTGATTCAGATTAGGATGCATGGATACAAATCTTCCATCTGTATGCTTTGCATAAGGACACTCATATTTTACCCCTTATGTTCAAGGCCAGGTCTGTTGCTATATACTGGCTGATGGGGTTAAAGCCCCAGAGGGGAGATGCACAAAGGTGTGATGGGAAGGTGATAAAGTGGATATGACTTCTCTTGTACAACTCGTATGTTAATCTATGGAGCCAAAGTACTAAGATTTATCCACCTTTGGGGATCTTAGTGTATAACCTTCATAGAATAACATAGGAACTGGAAAAGTGATATCATTGGAGAAGGCATTTCTACTTTATCACCTTTTTAAGGGATAGTAATACTTAAGTATTGCTAATCCCTATATTAAAGACCTATTAAAAATAAATGTATTGCCCCCAGTGTCATCTCTCAAACCTTTATGGTTTGAGAGATAATCACTCCTAAAGTTGCCCTCTCCCTCCCCCTTCTCCATAGTCAGCGTTCTAGCTGACTGCAGGGAAGCCAGTCATACGACCTTCAGGTGGCTCTGCAGCTGAGCCACGATCGCGTTAATAAAAAAGAAAACTTTCACTGAAATGGTCTTCTACGTGTCCTTGGTTTGCAAGCACACGTAGAAGACCGTTATAGTGAAAGATTTCTTTTTTATTAACACGATCGCGGCTCTGCTGCAGAGCCGCCTGATGATCTATGATTGGATTTCCCTTCAGTCAGCTAGAATGCTGACTACGGGGAAGGGGGAGGGAGAGGGCAACTTTAGGAGCGATTATCTCTCAAACCATAAAGGTTTGTGAGATGACACTGGGGGCAATACATTTATTTATAATCCTTTGAGTGCCAGGGAGGTACGCAACGCATTGCAGAACAATACGTTGCGTACCTCCCTGGCACTCAAAGGGTTAATAGGACTTTACTATAGGGATTAGTAATACATCAGTATTACTATCCCTTATCACACTTTAGTGCATAACTTACCAGGTTTCGTAATTAAGGGCTCAATTCAATTGAGACCAGTAAAACAGCCAGTAGGGCAAAACTGGATACGGGCCCATTAGCAAAAAGCACTAACGAGCTAGTCAATTGCCCTACCAGATAAAAGCACAAAAGACTCTGGGCCACAGAAAAGGTCCGTTTTGTGCAGTAAGTTCCCAAAACGGTGCTATATACTGCCAATGATGTGAACATCAAAAGGAAAAAGCTAACTATCAGTGTCTGACACACACACACTGTTAAGCTCTAATCGTTAATTTATCTATGTTAAACTTACCTGTCATCCACTGTCTGTCTCCTTCTGTCTTTATTCTTTTTCCTCTTTTCTTCTCATTCTTCTTCTCTCTTCCTCTGTCTTCCTCTTCTTTTCTTCTTTTTTCCCTTTCTTCTTCTCTCTTCTTTCTTCCTCTGTCTTCCAACTTCTTTTCTTGTAGCTGTAAAAAAAAAATCCATAAATAAATGTTTCCTTAAAGTAACCAGCACATTTATACATAGTTTAACCCCATGAGTGCCAGGGGGTACGCAACGAGCGTAAATAGTTGTATACATGTCCCAAGTCTTTAAGAATTTGTGCCCATATTTGTTAAAAATCCAAATATTATGGAATAAAATATCTTTGTCCTATTTCATTTGTTCGGCCACGGCAGCGGAGGAGAAATTGAGTTGCAGCGGAGCCCCCTTTTACCTTACAAGCCAATGCCTGTGCCATATATAAAGGCAGCCTTTGTTCCAATTCCCTCACAGCCATTGGATGAGATGTGTATCTACACATGTCCCAGCCAATCAGCTTCAACACCTCCGCCTGGAGGGCTGTGAGGGAATTGGAACAGAGACTGTGTTCAAATTCAATCACTGTGGAATGGGCATCATACCGCAAGGTAAAAGGGGGCGCTCTGCTGCAACTCAGTTTCTCCGCTGCCACCGTGTCCACACACAGCAGCGGAGAAATGAAACAGGACAAAGATATTTTAATCAATATTTTTTGGATTTTTAACAAACATGGACACAAATTCTTAAACTCTTAGGGCATGTTGTGAACTATTTATCCACACACCTATACATAATTTAAACCTTGAAGTCCCAGAGAGATACACAACGCATTGCTCTGCAACTTACTTTCCTTGGAGCTCCCTGTCTTAGACCATTCTGCCCCAGACTAATGGCTGGAACATACTGCTCCAGGTAGTCCAACTGCTATGACTGAACCTCCTACAACACTATCCTTGTCATTAGCATACATGGAACTCTCCGGATCTGCAGCAGGCACTCCAGTTTTCACCAGGCTTCCAGGGGCAGATGTATATTTCCCAGTGGTGGTGAGTTTCTCCACCCTGTTCCTCCCACTATCCCTCCCACTTCTCTTCATTCCCACCTCATTCTTCCCATTCTCTGCCCACTTTATGACATAGGTTGTTAGGCCCCACAGTGATTAAGCACTACCCCTTTTGTGACGCGAATCTCGGCATTTATATCCCCCAAATGCACCACATAAGCCTCCTCTAGGGGCTCAAGAAGCAATAGTTCCCAGGTATGAGCATTAGGTGCAGCATCTCTATCACTAGTCAGATCGCATATTTTCCTTGAGAGAGAGAGAGAGAGAGAACTGAGAGGAGAAACTTAACTCTTGGAGTGTCAGAAAGGTGTCCAAAACATTGTTTCTCAATTCTTTGACACCTCACTTGCACTCAAAGGGTTAAAGGACTTGACAGAAACATGCTGATTCAAACAGCGGGACTTTAATGCACCTCCTGCCATCAGAGGCTGAGTCACTGCAGGCTTAGAAGAGAATAATGCTGATGATCTGGTGTCATCCAATTTAGCTTGAGGTTAAAATCCAGGCAGCCATCTACTTTCCTGAGAATATTTAGCTGTCATTTAGCAGAAAACTTCACATATACATACATATATGAAAGGAGCATGTTAAGGGCCTCATGCACAAATGAAAGTTGGAGCAATTCTGGAGCAAACCAACTTGACCATGGGGGAGCAATAACTCAAAATGCCTATGGATTTAAACAGCAGTTTGGATTTTTATGTGTGTTGAAGATCTCTTTAACATTCAAGGGGTTAAATAGTTACATTTAACCCTCTTAGTGCCATAGGGGTAAAAAAACACATTGCAAAGTAATGCGATGGATACTTCTCTGGTACTTAGTGGGTTAAACAAACTAACTATGGGAATTTTTATTTGTGTCCTAGGGAGCAGTTGGTCTGCCCCAGCATAGCAGCTCTAAAGGTTGTATTCAATAAGAGGCGCAATTCTGGAGCATACCAACTGCATCATACAGGGAAAAATTCCCATTGGTTTGATTACTGTTTTCAATCCCTTGTAATCTAGAGACATCTCCAAGGCGCCTCTTTGTATTAGAGGGAATAAACTTCCCATTCAAAACAATGGGAATTTGGTGCTTATTTTGTTCTGTGGTGCATTTAATTTGTTTCAGTATTGCTACTCTTTAGCAAAGCAATGCATGGGATACCTCTCTAGCATTCAAGGGGTTAAAATCCCCATTCAGGGGGTGTGGCTTGGCAGAACATGGAGTAGGTCACTTGTTAGAGAATCTCCGAGTCCTACGAACAGAATTCTTTAGGTAACTATACCTTATACCTTCTACTAAGTCCTAACTTATATCAAGCTCACTTTACACCCATTCCTCCACACTTATGAGAGGGAAAAGAACAAAAACACACCGTAACCCAGGATCTATAAATAGATATCGATCTCCGGGGCCAAAGTCGGCTGAACAAAATACAGGGTTATTGCTGCCAACGGCTCGGATCAGCTCAGAGAAGGAAACTTTCCCAAGCAGTCCTACTGACGGGAGACAGGAGACCACTGTTGTGATTGCTGTTGAACAAAACATAGATATGGATTCCCTGCTTACAAGAGCGGATTTGAAAGAACTTTTGACTACTTTAATGACCAAATCTGACTTACAATCTTATATGGATGAGATGAAAACTTCACTGGGGGGGATTTCTCAACTTAAAACAGAGATTTTTCAGCTAAGTCAAACTATCACATTGATAGAAAGGACAGCTGAGGGGGAACATATGTCTAACTTAGAAAAAATGTAGTAGAACAAAAAGGCATAATTCATCAGTTGCAACTAAGAATCGATGAAACTGAAAACAAAGTAAAGGGATCTAATAGTCATAGCAAAAATCTACCAGAATCATCTCACCCCAGAAATGGTGTCAGTGGTAATGCCCTATTCAAACAGATGTTGGGAGGCACTCCCCAAGACCCAGTTCTAATTGAGCATGTGCATAGGGCCCTCAGGCCTAAGAATAACACCAGAGCCACCTCTAGGGATATCATCGTCAATCTACATCACAAAGAAGGAGGCCATTATGCAGAAAAGCAGAGATATGGGCACTATATGCTTTGCTAATCCTAAAAGTGCGTCAGTTCAGTGATCTTTCTCCTCATACATTGAAACTCAGAAGAGAAATAAAGCCCCTGACAGACCATCTGCGAGCACAGCAAATAAAATATTGCTGGGGTTACCCCTTTGCCTTACATGCGCCTCATGAGGGGAAATCTGTGGGTCTCTTCTCTCGGGCAGACATTCCTGCATTTTGCACCACTCTTAAAATTTCTCTACCTGAGATAGAGCCACCTATGGAGACTACCCAGCAGCAGAGATCACAAAAGAGGTTTGACTAGTCACCTGGCTCTCTGAAAAAGAAGACAAATCAAAGGAGACTTGATAACACCATTCCTCAGACATCTGCTATGGCTGTAGCCTGGACTTGAACTGTCTTCTTTTGCCCTGGATGGATACCTGAAAGGGATGATCATTTACTCTGCCCCCTAATTGGAGGGGTGATCATTTACTCTGCCACCTTCAAGGTGCCTGGAATCTTCTGCATGCAGACTCTATCCCTCACTTCCCGGGAAGGATTTCTACAACACAGCAGAGCAGTTCATTCAGGATAGCAAGGCCAAGTACTTGGGGAAACTTTGCTCAAGAAAGACACAAAGGCTAGCATCTAATCAGAAAGCTTCCGGTTTATTAAGCACAAAGGCAGATATTTTATAGACAGATAGACAAGGGCGGGATTAACAGAAAAGAACAAGTTCATTGGCTGAAGGGGAGTGCATGCGCATTACACATTAACCATCTGAAAAACAACTAGCGTCCAACTTAGAAGAAAGTAAAGCCTCTTACCATATCTCTAATATCTAAACTATTCTGCTGGCAAGTTTCTGTTCTCCCTTGAAAATACCTTTAAATGTTTCCTTAGAAACAAGAGGGCTGTGTATCTTTGCAAATCAGTTTACTCTAGCAGTAAAAACCAGCTTGAAAAGCAGTTCAAAATATTAACTCCTTTAGTGGCAGATCAATTTTAACCCTTACAATACCTCTCCCCTCTCTGCTTATGCTTTCTCTTGGAATTCGGACTACTGGTTTGGTGAGGGCAGTCCCAGGATATATGTTTAATAACAATACTTAGGTTTCTATTTTTATGTTCCACCATCTTGTTTGGTGTATTGCAAACATATCTGCCCTCATTCTTTCCATTGGGGCAACCATGGTCTTGTGGGGTTTGAGGGAGAGCACACTACAGTTTTATTTTGTGCCCCAACTGGTCCCATCCCTCTTGCTTTTTTTACAGGGAATTTCTATAAACCTCCACATAGCCAATTATTCTACAATCCGATTTCGCTAGGGTACAGGTTGGGTGGAGAATTTTAGAGCAGGGATAATGAAGGGGTTGCTTTGATGGAGGGTAGGGGTATGGTGGTAGGATTTAGGTAGAGGAGGGGAACATAAGTTAGAGGACATTGAAACTGAAGGTGGGATCCGTCCTCTACTGTATTCCAGTTAGAGGATTATTTTTGTAAGTTTAAACCCACTTCTGTGGATCTTATGAGCCATTCAGATCTCTTAATCATTCCTACATATTTTTATGGGTTCATTCCTATTTTCAATCCCTTTTCCTCTAGTCAATTGAACATATTAGGTAATGGTGTGCTCTTCTTCCTCTGTTGTCCTCTCTCCACATTTGAATTACATGTTATATTTCAAAATGTGGTACTCAGCTCCTGGACTTGTGGGATTTGTTTACTTGCTTAAAAGCTTGTTCTTTCTTTCTCCACTGGTATTGTCCGGACTATGGCCTGGTCCAGATGATCACGTTAGTTTGCCTATTCGATGGTAACGTGTGATGTGACCTGGCTGTTTATACTATGGGAATTATTGGACAATCTGCAATTCGCACTGTGGGAGAAATGTGGTGGAGGATGATTTTTGGGTTGATCCGGAAGACGGGTGTGGGTATCTCCTTTTGTTAAATGTAGCTATTGGATGTGCTTTTGCGTCCCATCTCTCCTACAGTGTTTGGGGAAGGTTGTTTCTTACTATTCTTTAACCGGGTTATAAAAAAGATTAAAACTTGAGTCCCCCCCAAAAAAAGCCCCATTTAAATCAATCGGAATTTGGGATTTTTTTGTCCTATGGTGCATTTAATTTGTTTCAGTATAGTATTGCTCCTCTTTAGTAACACAATGCATTTCAGACCTTTCTAGCATTCAAGGGGTTAAAAGCACTATTTAAATCAATGGAAATGTTATTAGTTTGCTGTGGTGTAGCTGGTTTTCATCAGATTTGCTCAATCCATTGCAGCATTGCAGTCTCACATGTTCTATCTATATATCAAAATGCAAATCCCATTATGAGTTCCTCTCATTCCAAGGGATGGTAATGTATCCTGGGATTTGTGGTCCTGTTTTACTAAGCAGTGCTTATTTTGTGGCAGTTCTTGAGATTAGATCTACAGCACAACTGAGAGTGAATTTATCCCACTTCTATCTATAAATGTATCAAAACACTCAACTTTGCAATTCCCTAGACTGTCAGTAGAAAACCTGCAGTTATAATCTGAGCAGACTAAAGCATGAGTTGTGAGTGAATCTCCAAATGTAGTTGTACTTCAACCTTCATCATCCTGACACAGAAAATGAGAAAGAGAGAGGGAAAGGGAAAGACAGGAAGGCAGAGTGAGATAAAGACACAAAGAAAGTGATAAAGAGACAGGCACAAAAAAAAGGCACAGAAAGGAGAAAGAGAGAGATAGACACCCACAAACCAAGAGTGTGGGAAACAGAGAGCAGATGAGTAAAAGAGGTAGAGACAGTGAGTAAGAGTTATAATGGCAGAGACAGAGTGAGGCAGAGCGAGAGAACAAAAATGACTGAGAGACAGAGCAAAAGTATGTGAAGGGGCAAAAAAGTGAGAAAGACAGAGATCAAGAGTGAGTAAGAAAGACACATGAGGATCAATCATTGGTTCATTCTCTGAAGGATCTACGTGTGTTAATGACATCTGCACTGTTGGGTGCGTTGAAGAACAGATTTTAGTGCTTCCACTGTAGAGCATGCTAGAGCATTCTACAGATGAGGTTGAACAATAGAAGTAAATTAAATCTCGATCTGGTAAAAGGCATTCACAATATTCTTAAAGTTGTGTTGTTTTATACACGGATGTGTTCAATTAAATTATCAATGTTTTACAAAGGAAAATATCTCATTTAAAACTGCCACGCACTTTAAGGAAAACTCCACTTGGATGACAGATAGTCAAACAAGCTTATAGTGTATGTGGGATTTGAAGAGGCTGCCCACACTAAGCTACATATAAAGATGTAAAATCCCTCCACAGGTCTCAAATTTGATAATAGAAGCTTAAAGGTACTCACAGTTATAGCTCAGCCTGGGAAGTGAGGTAAACTATCCCAGGACTTAGAAGGCTTATGATGGTATTTAAAACTACCCTCATTCTGTCATCTCCCATTCTCCTGTCTGTACAATCTAATGGATCTGTGAAACAGCATTTTTTTGTCCAGAAAGAAGCTCCAATATTCGATACAGAAGTGTGTTGAGAAATAATATAAACTTGAATTATATAAAAAAAAGTTTAATTTGTTTTGATACAAATAAAAAAATAAAGAATGAAATACACCGGTAAATAGTATATAAAATATTATATCATTTAAAACAAGTGAATACTTTAGTGCATTCCTGGAAACAATCATTGCCAGCAAACACCGTACATCAGCCCCACAGAAAGTACAGGGAAATGGCATTGATTTATACCATTTTCTCTAGTAAAGGGACACTCTGAAACATTCCTAGACTGCCCATTGAGTTCAAACAGCAAAACGAGGAGAAGCTGTGGCATAGGTAGCTTAATAACTTGAATTTTGGGTTCATCAGAAACTAGAAACCTATTAGGAGGTTGGTTAAGCATCAGCCATGGTTATGCTAGTAATGCATATTTGTTTAGAAAGAGTAAGTAACATTAACACTATTCTGAAAAAATGCTAAATCTGTTCTCAATCTAAGAACACATTCTAAAAGCAAAAGAAACATAATTTTTAACATTTTCTACAGACATAGAAACATAGAATATGACAATAGTCCATCTAGTCTGCCCAGTTTTCCTACTGTTAAAACCTCAAAGCTTATGTAGTCCTTGGTCTTGTTTTATGTTCAGCATTATAGTCTTATGCCTATCCCATGCCTGCTTAAATTCTCTCACTGTATTAACCTCTACCACTTCTGATGGTCGGCTGTTGCACGTATCTACCAACTTCTCAGTCAAGTAGTTTACAACTAAGCTAATGCCCTGCTAATTTGAGACTATGATCTCTTGTCCTGACATTTCTACTCCTTTTGAAATGTACTTGACTTATGTTATGCATTTAAATGTTTCTATCAAATACCCTCTCTCTTTTCTCCCCTCCAAGTAATACATGGTTAGATCCTTTAGTCTATCCTGATATTTTTTATCCTATACCCCATTCACCATTTTAGTAGACCTTCTCTGAATTCTCTCCAGAATATCTATATCCATCTGGAGATGGTGTCTCCAGTGCTCTACATAATTTTATAGGTGAGGTCTGACCAGAGATCTGTAGAGTGGCATGACCCCCTCCCTCTTTCTTCTATAAACTCCTCTAGCTATACAATCTAGCCACCTGCTTGCATTTACTACAGCTTTGTTTGATTGCCTGCCTACCTTTAAGTCATCAGAAATAAATACACCCAAGTCCAATTCCTCTGTTGTCATGGACAGCACAGTACCTTTAATACTATTATCTCTCGTTGAATTTTTACATCCCAAGTGCAAAATGTAACATCTCTCAAAATTAAACTGCAGCCTCTATACTCTCATCCATTCTTATAATTTATCTAAAGCATTTGCCATTTAGCTTATACCACCAGGAATGTCTACCCTGTTTCAAAACTTTGTATCACCTGCAAAAAAGGCATACATTTCCTTGAAAACTTTTTGCAATATCACTAATAAAAATATTATAAAGATCTTGAAGTACCCCACTAGTAAATATTCTCCATTAACTACAACCATCTGTCTCCTTCACTCAGTCATTGCCTTATCCATTCAACTATTTTATACTCAGACCCAAACACTGCAATTGAGTAAAGAGTCTTCTATAAAGGACAATATCAAATGCCAGATAAGTTATATCTACTACTCTCTTCAGGTCTACTATTTTAGTTACAAGATGCTCACTTTTTTTACTTCTATTTTAGTTACCCAGTCAAAAAAATCTATATGTTAGTTTGGCAAGACCTCCCTGAAGTACACCCACACTATTTAAGATCTTGCAAGCCATTTCTATTCAGTAGTGATGAGCGAGCACCCCAATGCTCGGATGTTCGGGTGCTCTGACCGAGCACCCCCTGAGGCTCGAGTGCTCGGCCGAGCACCCGAGCCCCATTGAAGTCAATGGGAGGACTCGAGCATTACACCAGGCACCCCCTGCTCTGATGAGGGGAGGGTGCCTGGTCCATAGGAAAAGGGCAGAAAAAGATGGAAACACTACAGAAATGGTTCAGGGACAGCATAGGGAGGATGTCTGGATGCACCTTGGACTCCAACATCGCTGCTGGGAACGATCTTTCGCCCGTAGTACGCCATTTTTACAGACTGACCGTAAAACACACAAAAAGGAAAATAAAAACGACTTTAGGCGAAAAATTGTTACCAAACAGTATTTGCTGTATATTTACTTGTATATCATCTGCAAATTCTCCCAAAAATTTCATCGATTTTCTGAAGTGAGGCCATGATTAAGAGGGAAACGTGCGCAGAGGCAAATTATCCCAAAAATTTCCTTGATTTTCAGAACTGAGGCCATGATTAAGAGGGAAACGTGCGCAGAGGCAAATTCTCCCAAAAATTTCCTTGATTTTCAGAACTGAGGCCATGATTAAGAGGGAAACGTGCGCAGAGGCAAATTATCCCAAAAATTTCCTTGATTTTCAGAACTGAGACCATGATTAGGAGGGAAACGTGCGCAGAGGCAAATTCTCCCAAAAATTTCCTTGATTTTCAGAACTGAGGCCATGATTAAGAAGGAAACGTGCGCTGAGCTGACCATCTAAAACATTATGGGTGAGGGTCTGCTGCAGAGCTGACCATCCTAAACATTATATGCGAAGGCCCGCTAGTGAGCTGACGCTATAAAACATTATATGAGAGGGCCCGCTAGAGAGCTGACCCAATAAAACATTATATGAGAAGGCCCGCTGGTGAGCTGACCTATATAAAAATTGTCAAACAGGGCCCGCTGGTGAGCTGGCCCTATATAAAAATTATATCACAGGGCCCGCTGGTGAGCTGGCCCTATATAAAAATTATATCCCAGGGCACGCTGGTGAGCTGGCCCTATATAAAAATTATATCCCAGGGCATATGGAAGAGGAGGAGGAGGATGAGAACATTAAGAGTCAACCATATACCCGTTTTTGGGGTGGAAGGGGTGAATGGGAATACAGAGTATTCCCATCATTGTAAATAACATATATAAAGTGAGTTTATGTTCCCCCGGGGCTTTCCTCCAGTGGAGTGGAGAAGTCAGGGGAAATCCAGGCCTTGTTCATTTTTATAAGTGTCAACCTATCAGCATTGTCGGTGGAAAGGCGGATACGCTTATCTGTTATGATGCCACCAGCAGCACTAAATACCCGCTCAGACAGAACGCTGGCGGCAGGGCAGGCCAGCACCTCCAAGGCGTAGAGTGCCAGTTCATACCACGTGTCCAGCTTGGACACCCAGTAGTTGTAAGGCACAGAGGGATCATTGAGGACGCTGACACGGTCTGCTACGTACTCCTTCACCATCTTCCAAAACTTTTCCCTCCTTGTGACACTAGGCTGCGCATCAGGGTGAGGGTGCTGGCGGGGTGTCATGAAGGTGTCCCACGCCTTGGAGAGTGTTGCCCTGCCTTTGTCGGAACTGCTGTGTGCTCCCCTTTTCTCCCCTTCTCGGTTGGCCAAGGTAGCACGTACTCTGCCGCCAGCGTTGTCAGATGGAAAATTTTGGAGCAATTTTTCAACAAGAACCTTCTGGTATTGCACCATTTTGCTTGTCCTCTCCACCGGAGGAATGAGAGATGAGAAATTCTCTTTGTAGCGGGGGTCCAGAAGGGTGAACACCCAGTAATCCGTGTTGTCTAAAATGCGTACAACGCGTGGGTCACGGGAAAGGCAGCCTAACATAAAGTCAGCCATGTGTGCCAGAGTACCAACAGTCAAGATTTCGCTGTCCTCACCAGGAGGCTGACTCTCAATATCCTCATCCTCTTCCTCCTCTTCTGCCCACCCACGCTGAAGAGATGGAACTAAAGTTCCATGGCTACCCTCTGTAGCGGAGGCAACCGTGTCTTCCTCCTCCTCCTCCTCCTCCTCCTCCTCCTCCGCCTCCTCCAATTGTCGCTGAGAAGACGAAGTGAGGGTGCTCTGGCTATCACCTTGTGTAAGCTCTTCCTCCCCCATTTCCACCTCTTCCACATGCAAAGCGTCGGTTTTAATTGTGAGCAGCGAGCGTTTCAGTAGACACAGAAGTGGGATGGTTACACTGATAATAGCGTTATCGCCGCTCACCATCTGTGTCGATTCCTCAAAATTGCGTAAAACCTCGCAGAGGTCTGACATCCATTCCCACTCCTCACTTCTGATTACAGGAAGTTGAACGGAGAGGCGACGACCGTGTAACAGCTGGTACTCCACTACTGCCCTCTGCTGCTCACAAAGCCGGGCCAACATGTGGAAGGTGGAGTTCCAGCGCGTGCTCACGTCACACAGCAGCCGGTGAGCTGGCAATTGTAAGCGCTGCTGCAGCTTCAACAGGCCGGCCGAAGCTGTAGATGACTTACGGAAATGTGCACACACGCGGCGCACCTTGGTCAAGAGATCATGCACATTGGGGTAGGTTTTTAGAAATCGCTGCACCACTAAATTAAATACATGCGCTAGGCATGGTACGTGTGTGAGCTTGCCGAGCTCCAAAGCCGCCACCAAGTTACGCCCATTATCACACACAACCATGCCTGCTTGCAGGTTGAGTGGCGAGAGCCACTGCTCGGTCTGGTGACTAATCCCCTGCAACAGCTCTGAGGCCGTGTGCTGTTTGTCCCCAAGGCAGATCAGCTTCAGCACGGCCTGTTGACGCTTCCCCACTGCAGTGCTACACTGCTTCCAGCTACTGGCTGATGGGGGAGTGGCGGTGTGTGTAGAGAATTCGGAGGTGGAAACGGAGGAGGAGGAGCCAATAACGTAGGTGCTGGTGGAAACCCTGATGGAGGTAGGGCCCGCAATCCTCGGCGTGGGTAGCACCCGTGCCATCCCAGGGTCCGAGTCGCTCCCAGCCTCCACGACATTCACCCAGTATGCCGTCAGGGAAATGTAGCGTCCCTGGCCACAAGCACTTGTCCATGTGTCAGTCGTTAAGTGGACCTTCCCAGTAACTGCGTTGGTCAGGGCACGGGTGATGTTACGGGACACATGGTGGTGTAATGCGGGGATGGCACACCGGGAAAAGTAGTGGCGGCTGGGGACCGCGTACCGAGGGACAGCTGCTGCCATCAGGCTGCGGAAGGACTCAGTGTCCACAAGCCTAAATGGCAGCATTTCGATGGCCAGTAATTTTGAAAGGTGTGAGGTTAGTGCTATGGCCTGTGGGTGGGTGGCTGGGTACTTTCTCTTGCGCTCAAATGCCTGGGGTAACGACATTTGGACGCTGTGCTGGGACAGGGAAGTGGATGTGGTCGCTGATGGTGCTTCAGATGGTACAGGTGCAGGGCGGGAGGTATGCGGGCCTGCGCCTTCGACAGGCGATTGGCCGGCACCGAAAACAGGGGAAGAGGAGGCAGTGGTGTGGCCTGCAGACACAGATGGGCGATCCAGGCGTTCCTCCCACTTACTACGGTGCTTGGATGCCATGTGTCGGATCATGCTGGTGGTGGTGAGGTTTCTAGTGTTCATGCCTCGGCTCATTCTGGTGTGGCACAGGTTGCAAACTACAATTCTTTTGTCGTCCGCACTTTCCTTAAAAAAACGCCATACCGCGGAACACCTACCCCTTGGCAAGGTAGATTTACGCAAGGGGGTGCTCCGTGGAACATTTGCGGGCCGGTTTGGTGCGGTCCGCCTTCTTTCTGTAGCCACACCACTGCCTCTTCCAGCCTGTTGCGGTGCTGCAGATGGCTCACCCTCAGGACTGCTGTCATCGCTCGGCTCTACACCTTCCCAGGTGGGGTCAGTCACCTCATCGTCCACCAAGTCCTCCTCCACTTCCTCACTCTGATCATCCTCCTCAAGTCTTGATCCCACCACATACTCAGTCATTGACAACTGTATAACATTCTCCTCAACAAGGTCTTGAGACGGAAATAGTGGTTGATTTAATGGCAACTGTGTCTCATCATCATCATCATCATCATCCACTACTTCCTTTGACCTTAAATGCCGTTCACATCTGTCATCTTCTTGTGATTGGGTAGCCTCTAGAGGTTGTGAATCAGGGCACAAGATGTCATGTTCCTCTGCAAGCGTGCTTGGAGAGAGGGTCAAATGAAGGATTGGTGATGAGACGAGCTCATCACTATATCCCAGTGTGGGATCACTTCTTTGACCAGACCGTGTATGGTGGGAGGAAGGATGATCAGAGTGAGGATTATGTTGACCAGACTCTTGGCTACTGAGAGTGGACTTGGTGGAAGACAGGGTGGTGCTTAACCGACTGGAAGCAGTATCAGCTGTCATCCAACCGACCACCTGTTCGCACTGGTCGGACCTCGAGAGTGATGTCCTGCGACGCCCTGTGAAATCAGACATGAAGCTAGGTATGGTGGATGTCTTTCTTTCTTGTGCTCTGGCACCAGGCACAGTTTCTCCGCGTCCTGACCCGCGCCCTGAACTTTCAGGATCACGTCCACTTCCCCGTCCCTTTTTACCCGCCTTCTTCATCTTACACGATATATATGACTTTAATATATATGAGTTTGAAAACTTAACAGTATTTCTTACTATTCTGCAACTCTGCAGAGTACACAGAATAGGCTGCTAAACTGCGGTGACACACACTGAATGGAATAAGTGACTTTAATATTTGAGTTTGAAAAATTAACAGTATTTCTTACTATTCTGCAACTCTGCAGAGTACACAGAATAGGCTGCTAAACTGCGGTGACACACACTGAATGGAATATGTGACTTTAATATTTGAGTTTGAAAACTTAACAGTATTTCTTACTATTCTGCAACTGTGCAGAGTACACAGAATAGGCTGCTAAACTGCGGTGACACACACTGAATGGAATAAGTGACTTTAATATTTGAGTTTGAAAAATTAACAGTATTTCTTACTATTCTGCAACTCTGCAGAGTACACAGAATAGGCTGCTAAACTGCGGTGACACACACTGAATGGAATATGTGACTTTAATATTTGAGTTTGAAAACTTAACAGTATTTCTTACTATTCTGCAACTCTGCAGAGTACACAGAATAGGCTGTTAAACGGTGTTGAAACACACTGAATGGAATATGTGACTTTAATATTTGAGTTTGAAAACTTAACAGTATTTCTTATAATTCTGGAACTGTACAGAGTACACAGAATAGGCTGTTAAACGGCGGTGAAAGACACTGAATGGAATATGTGACTTTAATATTTGAGTTTGAAAACTTAACAGTATTTCTTATAATTCTGCAACTCTGCAGAGTACACAGAATAGGCTGTTAAACGGCGTTGAAACACACTGAATGGAATATGTGACTTTAATATTTGAGTTTGAAAACTTAACAGTATTTCTTATAATTCTGGAACTGTACAGAGTACACAGAATAGGCTGTTAAACGGCGGTGAAAGACACTGAATGGAATATGTGACTTTAATATTTGAGTTTGAAAACTTAACAGTATTTCTTATAATTCTGCAACTCTGCAGAGTACACAGAATAGGCTGTTAAATGGCGTTGAAACACACTGAATGGAATATGTGACTTTAATATTTGAGTTTGAAAACTTAACAGTATTTCTTATAATTCTGGAACTGTACAGAGTACACAGAATAGGCTGTTAAACGGCGTTGAAACACACTGAATGGAATATGTGACTTTAATATTTGAGTTTGAAAACTTAACAGTATTTCTTATAATTCTGGAACTGTACAGAGTACACAGAATAGGCTGTTAAACGGCGGTGAAAGACACTGAATGGAATATGTGACTTTAATATTTGAGTTTGAAAACTTAACAGTATTTCTTATAATTCTGCAACTCTGCAGAGTACACAGAATAGGCTGTTAAACGGCGTTGAAACACACTGAATGGAATATGTGACTTTAATATTTGAGTTTGAAAACTTAACAGTATTTCTTATAATTCTGGAACTGTACAGAGTACACAGAATAGGCTGTTAAACGGCGGTGAAAGACACTGAATGGAATATGTGACTTTAATATTTGAGTTTGAAAACTTAACAGTATTTCTTATAATTCTGGAACTGTACAGAGTACACAGAATAGGCTGTTAAACGGCGGTGAAAGACACTAAATGGAATATGTGACTTTAATATTTGAGTTTGAAAACTTAACAGTATTTCTTATAATTCTGCAACTGTACAGAGTACACAGAATAGGCTGTTAAACGGCGGTGAAAGACACTGAATGGAATATGTGACTTTAATATTTGAGTTTGAAAACTTAACAGTATTTCTTATAATTCTGCAACTCTGCAGAGTACACAGAATAGGCTGTTAAACGGCGGTGAAAGACACTGAATGGAATATGTGACTTTGATATTTTAGTTTGAAGACTTAACAGTATTTCTTCCTATTCTGCAACTCTGCACAGTACACAGAATGTGCTGCTACACTGCGGCGAAGCACACTGAATGGAATATGTGACTTTGATATTTTAGTTTGAAGACTTAACAGTATTTCTTCCTATTCTGCAACTCTGCACAGTACACAGAATGTGCTGCTAAACTGCGGCGAAGCACACTGAATGGAATATGTGACTTTGATATTTTAGTTTGAAGACTTAACAGTATTTCTTCCTATTCTGCAACTCTGCACAGTACACAGAATGTGCTGCTAAACTGCGGCGAAGCACACTGAATGGAATATGTGACTTTGATATTTTAGTTTGAAGACTTAACAGTATTTCTTCCTATTCTGCAACTCTGCACAGTACACAGAATGTGCTGCTACACTGCGGCGAAGCACACTGAATGGAATATGTGACTTTGATATTTTAGTTTGAAGACTTAACAGTATTTCTTCCTATTCTGCAACTCTGCACAGTACACAGAATGTGCTGCTAAACTGCGGCGAAGCACACTGAATGGAATATGTGACTTTGATATTTGAGTTTGAAGACTTAACAGTATTTCTTCCTATTCTGCAACTCTGCACAGTACACAGAATGTGCTGCTAAACTGCGGCGAAGCACACTGAATGGAATATGTGACTTTGATATTTTAGTTTGAAGACTTAACAGTATTTCTTCCTATTCTGCAACTCTGCACAGTACTCAGAATGTGCTGCTAAACTGCGGCGACGCACACTGAATGGAATACGTGACTTTGATATTTTAGTTTGAAGACTTAACAGAATGTGCTCTAATCTGCAACTTTGCACACTAAACAGAATGTGCTCTAATCTGCAACTTTGCACACTAAACAGAATGTGCTCTAATCTGCAACTTTGCACACTAAACAGAATGTGCTCTAATCTGCAACTGTGCACACTAAACAGAATGTGCTCTAATCTGCAACTTTGCACACTAAACAGAATATATATATATTTTTTTTTTTTTTTTTTTTCCCCCCACACCAAATAACCTGCTGCCCCCACACACAGTAGTCCTAAAAAGGACTTTTGGTTCTTTTTTTTTCACAATTTTTGTTTTTTTCCTCCCTACACTGCCTTTCCCTTCCTATCCTCAGCTCTCCCTGGCTCAGACTGAGCCGAACTCGATGGTCAGGTGCTATACAGCACCTGACCACGGGTTCTGGCCAGCCAATCAGTGTAATGCCAGCAGCCAACATGGCTGCTGGCATTACACCGATGTCAGAGCCTCCCTGCACGTTTATTGGCTGCGCAGCAGCCGCAAAACGTGCGGGGAGGAGACCCGAACATGGCGGGCGAGCACATGCGGTACTCGTACGAGTACCGCCATGTGCCGAGCAGAGCGATGCTCGAGCCGATCCGAGCATCGGCCGAGCATGCTCGCTCAACACTACTATTCAGATATTTAACAATTTTGTTCCTTGAACATGGTTTCTACTAATTTTTCCACTAGTGACATAATACTTACATGTATGTAGTTGCCAGACTTTTGCCTGCTACCATATTTGTAATGGCTCCAAAGTTTGCAGTCAGGACATAAAGCAAATTAACAACTTGACCAACACTGAACATAGATGGCTTTCCATAGAAAGCATCAGATCAGCACCAAACAGGGATCTTGCTGCCATAAGAAAATGTTGAACTCAGATGAGCATATATCTAAACTGCACAATATTTGTAGAATTAACTACTTATGTTAGGCAGCTTTCCATCACATTACAACACAATGCATCAGAGACCCTTCTAGCTCACAAAAGTTTAACATTCCCAGAAATTGCTTCTAGCTCACAAAGGTTTAACTTTTCCAAACATTGCTTAACTTTTAACTTTATACATATGAACTATATATCAGAACGTTTAAGATTTGCTCTGTAATGATATTTAAATGCAGTTTCATCCACTGTTTGGTCCAGCAGGAAACACATAATAATATAAATATATAGTTCATAATATAACCCTTTGAATCCCAGCAACATATCCAAAGTATTGCTATGTGATGTGTTGAACATTCCTCTGGCATTCAGATGGTTCACAAAATAACTGTTGAGAGTAGCCTGAATTATTAATGCACTTCAAACGTGTGGGTAGACTGAGTGGAAGAAATCTTAATTTGTTACATTTATTTATCTTTAGTGTCAAGCAAAGTGCTGTACTGAATAAGTGTGTTAGATCCATGTTTATGCAACATATCAATGTCCTTCCCAATAAAGACATTTTGTTCCCAAGTAATGAGGACAAAGGAGGTTCCAGGAAAAACAATCTGTTTGAAGACAGTTTCAAAAGGAAAATGTTTACTTATAAACTTATGCCAGAATACTTTCCATTTATCTACAGCCAGATTCTATACATTTAAATCGAATAGGACGCTATCTTCAAAAGAAAAAGTAGTCTTAAAAATGACATTTTGTTTTCTCTTTAATATAACACATTTTCAAAGAGATAAGAACAATTTTTTCACTAGTTAAGCAATGACAGACAATGTTAGTGAAACAGTCTTAAAAGCAGAAGGGGAAACATTAAACCGTAACACCAAAAAAAATAATATGTTAGAACTTATGGTATTAGTAATGTCAGTTTTAACCCTTCGAGTGCCAGAGAGGTAGACAATGCATCCAATGCATTGGATGCATCTTTGACACTCAAAGGGTTAACTCTGAAATTTACCTCTAAGAGACAAGTGAAGTCATTCTGGGGCAACCCATCTGCACCATAAGGAAGAAATAAACATTTCTACCTTATCTCATTGTTTTAAATGGGGCTTTAAACCCTTGAATGTCGGAGAGGTCTCCAGTGAATGCAGAATTACTGTAGTTTTTGGGTACATCATATTGCCCAACATTATAATCCCATTTTCTTACAAGACAGTGCTATTACTATCTTACTTACAAACATGAGATTAGGCTTTTCTTCATTCCAGTCTAAAAAAAAACCAAAATGACTCTGAAGTTGGCTTAATCCCTTAAAGGGATAGTAATGTTTCAAAATAATAGCAGCTCCAATTAATCTCCATAGTATTTGGGCCATGGAGAGTGTTATTTCAATACTGTCTGAGTTGTAGTTCAAGAGTAATTGAATGATAAAGTATCTCTCTCCAGCCCTTTTTACTGATGTAACACAACTAGTGAATGGGTCTGGGTGTAGGACCATATGATGAACATTGGTGCGGCTATGGGTGGAGTTAAGGACATCTAGAATTCCTTGTCTGCCTGGGATATAAATTCAGCCCTGTATATAGTTAATTAATTAATTACTCATATCTTCACCTTTCAGTCTGCACCAGAGGGGTGGAGTAAATGAAGAGGAGGGAATAATCATGCAGACCTTTTCAAGAAGGCTTAAAAGGAGGATTTGGGAAGGTAACAGACCTGCTTTAAAGTGACAGTCAACCATCTATTTGAGTCCAGGTTTTGGTAAGGACATCCAAAGGAAAAAGACACATTTAAAACTCCTGGAGTGCAACAAATTTTGACCAAAATAGCTAAAAGCAAATATACACAATATTGGTACACATCCAAATTGTCATCACCATTAACTATTTACTCTGTGGCATTGTGCCTGCATATCACTACTATATTAAAGATGAGGATTTAGTCAAATTATATGGCCATAAATGCTAAGCTTGCCACCACATCAAGGTACCTCAATATTGGCAAGTCCCTAACCTTAATATGCTTTCTCTTATGAGCTGAATATCCCCTATTTTAAGCAATTAGTAACCTTAAAATACTTTATCCTGAGAGCTGAGTCCTTGTCAGCTTTACGCATTAATGGAGAGAGATATTATATAGTGTCCTAAAGACAATGAACATTGCACCTGGGGGTGGGAGGGGTGCTTGAACCAATAGAAGCTGGTCAAAACTTCCAAAAAGTACAATTCCAGTCCAGATTTTGGTAAGCACACCCAAAGAAAAAAAACATATTTAAAATTGCTGGAGTGCAACCAATTTTGATCAAAATAGCTAAAAGGAAATACACACAATATTGGGGCGCACCCTCATTTTCATCAACATTAACCCTTTACTCTGTGACATTGTGCCTGCATATCATTACTGTATTAAAGATGAGGATTAGTCACATTATATGGCTATAAAATGCTAAGCTTGCCACCACGCCAAGGTACCTCAATATTGGCAAGTCCCTAACCTTAAGATGCTTTGTCTTATGAGCTCAATCTCCTCTACTTTAGGCAATTATTAGCCTTAAAATACTTTATCCTGAGTGCTGAGTCTTTGTCAGCTTTACGCATTAATGGAGAGAGACTCTCTGACAGGCATTACATAGTGTCCTAAAGACAATGAACATTGCACCTGGGGGTGGGAGGGGTGCTTGAACCAATAGAAGCTGGTCAAAACTTCCAAAAGTACAATTCCAGTCCTCATCTTTAATATAGTAGTGATATGCAGGCACAATGACACAGAGTAAAGGGTTAATGGTGGGGAAAATTTGGATGTGCACCAATATTGTGTGTATTTGCTTTTAACCATCTATTTGACTTTACATGACATTAAATTATTCAGGGTAATAAATTCAGAAATGGATATTTGTTCTCTACAGAGGGATTTCAATAAACTGGTAGGTTTGGTAAACAAATGGAATATGACATTTAATGTAGGAAAGTGTAAAATCATGCATTTGAGAAGAACAAATCCCAATGCTACTTCATGGAATCATTTTAGGGGACTCGTAGCTAGAGAAAGACCTTGGAATCCTTGTAAACTACAAACTTGGAAACAGTGACCAGTGTAGTAGCAAAAGCAAACAAAGTCCTGTCTTGCATAAAAAGGGGCATTGAAGCAAGACTGGATAACATTTTGCCACTGTAAAAATCATTGATAAGACCTCACCTCAAATGGGTAGTGCAGTTTTGGGCACCAGTTCTAAAAAATATATATTCTAGAACTGAAGAGAGTACAGTGAAGAGCAACAAAATGAATTAAGGGAATGGAGGACTTGACGTATGAGGAACAACTAGACAAACTTGATTTATTTACTGTAGAGAAAAGACTTTTCATTTTGGAACTGGACCGCCCTTTTGGGTGGGATTAGTCTAATATGGATGTGGAAATTTCTCCTCTGTAATGGCACTAGAGAGCTAAAGTGTGATGCTACTGAGTGGTGACTAGCCGTAGAACAGGCCACTGTGCTGTTGTTCATCCTCAGAAGCCTCTCACATTTTGTATGCTTATTTTGATTACTCTTAGGGCAGTGGTTCTCATCTCCTGTCCTCAGGACCCACTAACAGGCTAGGACTTTGGGATTTCTGTGCTAGAGCACAGGTGTGGTGATCAGAGGCTCATTCACATTGATTAATTCACCTGTGTTCTAACAAGGAAATCATCAAATCCTGGCCTGTTAGTGGGTCCTGAGGACAGGAGTTGAGAACCACTGTCTTAGGGGTCTCCTTAAGAGTGAAGGGTAATCCAGACATGGACCCCTTGCTCTCAGTGCGAGGCCCAACAAGGCTGAAATGTACGTCGGGGGTTAGCTGGTGTTCCCGTGCGGGAGGGACTTGCCTGTCATTTTGTAACTGGATAGCCCTTTTGGGCAGGATTAGTCTAATATGTATGTGGAAATTTCTCCTCTGTAATGGTACTAGAGAGCTAAAGCGTGATGCTGTTGAGCGGTAACTAGACATAGAACAGGCCATTGTGCTGTTGTTCGTCCTCAGAAGCCTCTCACATTTTGTATGCTTATATTCTTGTTCAACAGTGTTTTCCCTCTAAGTCTTTTATTCCAGCCACACAAATTATATACCCTTTTTTAAGCACAAGTAGGGCTTTCTTTTAATAACACACTTATATGGATAACAAACCATTTATTTTATAAAAAAAATAAGGAAAATGGTGAAAACATAGAAACAACACAATTTTTATTGGTTCCCTTGTGATAATTTGTGCCCAGTGGGTTACTTTCTTTTATGGGGACTGCATGAAAGCTCCATTAAAATCAATGGGAGAGTTCAAAATATAGATTTTCTCCTTTAGTGCAGTTGGTTTGCCTCCATATTGTTCATTTTATTTCAGCATAAGGTCGTAATCTGCAACAATATATTTGTCTAAGCCTATAATAAATCACATGGCAAAATGCTGAATGAGTAAGGAAATACTCGTAGTCACAAATTCCCTAATGGCTGGATCACATCTGGTACTCATTCATTCATCAATGAGTGAGTACCAGGTAAATCAGCCATTCCCATCCTCCAGCTTCTGGTTAACAGATATCATCACAATCCAAGCATGGACATGCGTATACACGCTATGCATGCCCCATGTGTTTCATTGAATGGCTGCATTTACACTATATGTTTATCATAATTCTCTGCATACGCTATGCAAGGCAGCAAAAATGATTGATCATTTTTTTTTGTACCTGAAGGTATCTGTTAATGATTGTAGCATTTAGCAGAATATTAGATTTGCTGTTCTTAACACACCAATGAATCGAAACTTAAAATGATAATTTACAGATATGCATTTATTCACATTAGCCAACTGCTCTGAAATGGGACTGCTGTAGAATGCACGTGGAGCATAATTTCAATGCTAAAGCTAATATAATGAAATATGAATCATTTCTTAGATGTTGAAATAAATTCAGTACTTTGACCCACTTCTTCTAACATATTAAGTTCTTGGATGCTAGCAAGGTTTCCAATGATGTGGAGGACCAGCTAGGCAGAGAATAATGAAGGACCGGTAGGGTGACCACGTGTCCCTGATTGCCAAGGGCAGTCCCTGATTTTAAAATGTGTGTGTACCTTGTCCCTGGAAGTCCCCTTCTGGGACAATACAAAGTCCTGGACTCCAGATCACAGATGTCTAAAAAGTAGAAGAACTGCCCATTGCCTACTGTGGCACAAAGTGATTGCCCTGCTGGGCTACCAAAATGGCTTCCAGATATAGCTGTAAAGACTTGAGAGACAGCCATGATCCTTTTGGGTCCTGGCTTCCTTACCCACTACTAATGGTGCATGGTGAATAGTAGGTGAGTCCTGTCTAGGGGAATATTACAGGTTTTATTTTACATTTTAAGTGCTTAGAACCCCTGCCAAGACCATCATGGGAAAACTTGTGTTAAGGACCCAGGAAGGTCCTGGCATGTCATGGAATTTAGGGGTCACGCAGTTCGGGGACCCCTGAATCCACTGTGCCAAAAAAATTAAAAATGCCCCATTTCCCTTAACTGATGGTGGTTGTTAAAGGGATAGTAATACCTGAAAATAAGTTTATTTTATATTGTAGCCCTTAAAAAACCATGAAAGATGATATAAGTCTTATCTCCCAAACATTTATGGTTTGGGAGATATTCACATGTAAAATATAGTATAGTTCACTTTTCCTGGCTGTTTCAGCCAAGTCTGCCATCTAGTGGACAGATTTGGAATTCAGTCCACATAGCAACCGGCAGCTCTTTAGCAGTGCCGAGATCACGATCTTTGAAAAGAACTACTTAACTGGACCTGTGTACAAAGTGTGCCTGGCTTGAAAGCACACTTTGTACACCATTCCAATTAAGAAATTCTTTTTAAAGATCATGATCTCAGCACTTCTGGAGAGGCACTGCTGGTCGGGCGACCGGATTCCAAATCTGAAGGGTGGAGCAATGACATCACTCCAGGGGAAACTTTACTTCTGAATATCTCCCAAACCATAAAGGTTTGGGAGATAAGACATATCATTTTTCATGGTTTTTTAAGGGCTACAATACAAAACGTTTTTTTCGCTAAAGTTTTCTCTTTTTCTCCAATGCAAAATTTTCCTACTTTTCCCCTATTCCAGCAAAATTTTTACATATTCCAACACATTATTCTCCTATTCTAACACATTTTTCTCCTATTCTATGACATTCTAACACATTTTTCTCCTATTCCAACACATTTTTTTCCTACGGGGCAACATTTCCCAGCACAATATTACTTCTTCTGAGGGCTGTAGTGGAGACATAAGTAGACAGAAGTCAAAGCTGTGAGTCCTAGAACAACATATACCTTGAAAAATGTAGACTGCTTTTGTCCTTTGCTCACAACACTTACTTCCTAGCACATATTCATGATGATGATGTCAAGTGATTAAAAAAATAAAGTATAAGGTACAATGTGGCAGATGTGTAGCGGGTTGTGGTGGTGGGAGACTGTCATGGTGTGATTGGTGGGATATTGACAAACTGTATCCACCCCTGGAGGAGAGGGATCATCATCATTTATTGCACATGTTGTAGCAACCATTGCTGCAGTCAGTTTTTGTACTCTCACTTTACTTACACATCCCTGCACTGCTCCACTTTCCCCCCTTCTGACTGTGCATTTGCTAGACATTACTCAACTACTGTGTACGTTTTTACTCTCTACAGTACACAACTTATGGAGTGTGAGGTCTTGCCTTGGACCTCAACAACATTCTCAATATCATCTGCTGTCTATCAAGTCTGCCTCAGTCACAGAGCTCCCAGTCAGCTTTCTAATATATTTATTTGTTCAATTATTTATGTGTTTTTTTGTATTATTTATTTTTATTTTTAAGTTGTCTTATCACAGTTAGTCCCAAAAATATATATATATAACTAAAAAAGCAGCTTCTTTCCCCAGACTTCCCCAGCACAGAGACAATAAAAGTAAAACCAGCAAGCAATTTGGACCCCAGCTGCCTGTGTCTGGCCATTCAGTCACATCACATTTTGGGGTATTTGTGGTTGACCTTCTTCCTCCTTACTTCTCCCCATTGTGCCCCCAGACTCCCCCACTACAGAGAACAAATGTCCTACCTAAATGATGTCCTAAAACTAAGCTTCAATTCCCCTTTAATAAAGGCTTTATTTCCCTATCCTCTCTAGCTCAAAAACATGCTGCTCTTTCCTCTCACAAACTCAGAATGGCATGTTGTGAGAGCTGCCTGGAACTAGTTTTGCTGGGACCTTGACAAACTGTATCCTCCCTTAGAGTAGAGGGATCATCATCATTGACTGAACACACTGCAGCAACCATTGCTGCACTCAGTTTTTGAACTACTACTGTACTCTCACATCCCTGCAATGCTCCACTTCTCCCCCTTCCCCTTGTGCGTTTGCATTTCTCACCTACACTGTGTTTTTTTACTCTACGGTGCAAGGCTATATGATGCCTTGCCTAAGCCCTGTCAGCTGTCACTGTCATCTAATATATTTAGTTCTTTTTTTTGTCTGTCTTATCACAGTCTGTGAATAACAATCAGCAACTTCTTTCCCCAGACTTCTCCACCCAACACAGAGACAATAACAGCAAGATCAGCAAGCATTTAGGTCTCCAGCTGCCTGTGTCTTACCAGTCAGTCAATATGAATTTTGGGGAATTATTTGGGGTCAACCTCCTTCCTCCCTTCTCCTCCAGAGTGCCGAACTGACTCTCCTAATACAGGGAACAAATGTCCTACCTAAAAGATTCCCTAAAGTAAACTTCAATTCCCCTTTCTTCTCTAGCTCAAACAAGGTGCTGCTCTCTCCTCTCACAAACACAGAGCCTGATACCCTTTTATATGGCTGTAGAAAACTTTCATGTGGTGGAGAAAAATTTTTCTTCCCATTGATTTCAATGCCCGAAAAAGGCTGTAAAAAGTGGAAAAACTGAACTTTTCGCAGGAAATTATTTGACAATGGAAAGTGCCATTATTCACCAATTTCAGTTTGAGGCAAAAATGTTCTCCCATCCCTACTTCTGACGCATTTCCTCAGATACAATTTCATTAGAAGAATATTTTAAATGCAAATGTTTTTAATGGTAATATATATGTTAGGATTATGACTCGTTCTAAATAGGGTACCTTGGCGGGGTGAGTGACCTTAAACATATTTTGCCAATCTATGCTACTAAAGTAATATTTAGCAGACTGTTATGATATATGCCTGCCACAGCACTAGTAATTATTATTATTTGTATGGAGCAGCTCAGGTTTGTTTTGTTTCTATGTGCTGTTCTATAGTCACGGTAGGAGAAAGCAGGGGGTCAGTACACGGGGTTCTATGGCTACAAGTACAGTGTGGTGGTCAAGGTGGAAAAAAAGCAGCAAATCAGACATTTTCAGTGAAAATTTCCCACTTGCCTGGAAGTGCCATTTTTTACCTGTTTTGCATGAAAATAACTATGGCAATCCCTACTCCAACCCAGGAACATTCCAGCTTCTTCACTCTGCATCCCATTACCGCCTTCACCAGACAACTAGCTATCTTGCAGATGATTGTCTCCACCCTCTCTTGCTGTACCTTGACTAAATGGGAATGTACCTTTCTTAGATGACTCATTAGTGATCTTTTAGAAAACAAGCTGTGTGTTGCACAGATTCTTGTGTGTCCCATGTGTTAACCTCCACTTTTGATCTCTGTTTTTTCACAACATTACTCACTACACCTGCTGCAAACTCAGCACCTCCTGCCCACATATTAACTGAATCATCATAAACATTGCACCATCATTTCTTTCATGCCACATCTCTGCTGCAATTAACTTTTTGCCTTCCTCCATTTCTTATCTTCACAATGTACCACTGCTTTAAATCTATCACACAGACTGTAACGGTTTGTTTGACACACAGACACAGTGGTTTAGGATAAAACACGGTTTTATTAAAATAAATAACCTTCACATGTCCTGTAGTATATCAGCAGAATAGTACAGACACACGACAGGTTATAGATACATAGGCATACACAGGTCCAGCATAAACAATAAGTCCACAATAGTCTATACTGACACAGGTCAGGCAGAGTGATGGATTCCCAGGAGCAAGGTCTTGCATGGGTTAAAGATCTTCAGAGTGTAAACAGTCCCATGTGCGGAGAGGTCAGTGATGGGACTCCCTGCATATAAACAGCTGTGAAATTTGTAATGCCAAAAGCCAGATAAGCAGAACTTGCATGAGCTGTTTAGGCAATACTGGGAACAGTGAAACGTGAGGTAATGCCATAGCAGTAACGGAGACAACACTTGCTCAACAGCCTACGTGGTAACTGAGGCAGACACTTGCTCTTGAGCAGAGGCAGTAACGGAGACTAGGCCCAAGGTACACTGCCGAATCAGTAACAGAGACAACACTTGCACTCTGCACAAGTATAACCGGAGGCAAGCGGTGGCTCAACAGCCGGAGTGATAACGGAGGCAGACACTTGCTCTGAGAAGAGGCAATATCGGAGACTAGGCCAGAGGTAAACTGCCGTAGCAGTAACGGAGACAACACTTGCACTCTGCACAAGTATAACCGGAGGCAACCGGTGGCTCAACAGCCAGAGTGGTAACGGAGGCAGACACTTGCTCTGAGCAGAGGCAATAACGGAGACTAGGCCCAAGGTAAATTGCCGTAGTAGTAACGGAGACAACACTTGCACTCTGCACAAGTATAACCGGAAGCAACCGGTGCCTCAACTGCCGGAGCAGTAACGGAGACTGGCCTCTGATACTCTACACAAGGAAATAACCCAATTGCCAGACAGTCAGAATGTCGCCTAGGCGACACAGCACAGGAACGCCAACCAAGCCGGGTAGATACATGGAGCAGGAACATCAGCCAAGCCGGGTCAGAGTCACTGAGCAGGAACGTCAGCCAAGCCAGGTCGACTCACGGAGCAGGAACGTCAGAAGAACAGTCAGGCAATATGGGTCGGTAAACAAATACACGATTTCTGCACAAACACTAGAATAATTATGGATGTAATAATGACAATAATAATATGAGGAGAAAAAAGGAAATACTTTGAACAATAGAAAACAAAACTTCCAATAAAAGCAATCCTCTATCCCCACTCTTATACTACATTGAATAATAATACATAGATATGAGGCTACAAGCAATAATTTGAAAAATAGGACATGTATATCCGAGAAACGAAAGTAAAAGTACCAAAAGAGTCCATGCACGGTACCTTTAGATACATTCCTTATATATTTAAACCAATGTGATGGAGATGAAAGATGAAAATGATAAAATGAAGATGAATATTATAAATCCCTTATAAGATAATCCTTATTGTTTTCCCTGTATTAAAGTGCAGCTCTTATTGAAGGCATCCTTGCATAGCCCGTAAGTGAAATATATTTTAGAAATATAGAGCGCAAAAAAATAACAAAGGAAAAAACACAGGAACTCTTCTAAGTGTAGTATTATCTTCAATCAATATATAAAAGAATAAAATACTCCAATGATATCTATGAATACAATATAACAAATATATATGTAAAAAACAATATTTAATAATCTTGTAAAAATTGCAATAAAAATATATAAAAGTACATTGGTACTGAACCCCCCCCTTTGTATATTGCACTTACAGGAAGCTCCTCTTGAGCTTTAAGCGTCTCAAGGGTCCCAACCCTTTACAAATCCACGATGCTGTGCCAATCCTCTCAGTCTCTGCACAATCTTTTATCCACTTCAGATTGAAGGATGTAAAAGTTCTTCTGTGTGTTGTTACTTTGTATCGATGCTTTTCTTCACATATAAAAAGTTTCAAATAGCAAAGTCTTTATTTGTCATACGGAGTAGCTAGTTGTAAGAACGCTACAGTATAGACTCCATTAAACACGTGTGTGGAAGAGCCGCTTCAGTGGCACGTAGAGCTAGAGGCACCGGTCCTTCTGACCAGGAGAGGAGGTTCTCACAGGGGGAGGGGAGGGACCCGGTATATTCTATAAAGTGCAAAGTGGGAGGGGAACATGAAATCCCTACGCGTATCGTGGATACTCAGATCCGCTTCATCAGGGGAAAATCCGGGTCGGTACACAAGGGCAGCAGACAATATGCAGAGTAGTCAGACAGGCCAAGTCGGTATACTGGGAAACACTGAGCAGATATAAGCACTGGCACAGGAACACCACAAAAGGGCACCGGAGGGGTGCCCCTAGCCCAGTATATAAAGGTCATACTGGGCGGGACTAACACACGGTAGCCAATGGGAGCAAGGCACAGACTAGACTGACAGAAAAAAAAACAAAAAGAGCACAGGCACTGTGATACAGACCCAGTGTTACGGTTTTTATGACACTCAGACCAAGGTTAAAAATAAAACACGGTTTTATTGAGGTAAAAATAAGGAACAGTGCCCCTGGGGGCCAGAATAGGTAATCACAGGTATAGACAAGTAATGGATGTAGTACAGGCCCAATATAGTAGGAGGAAATAGCACTCAACAGAATCAATGAAGGTAAAAGAGTTAATACCCAATACAAATGATCAGTCTCTGTTGTGGTGATTAGCCAATGCCCAGTGAATATAAACAGTCCCAGTAGTAGTGCAATAGGCAAGCGCTAGCAGTGCGACTGAACTGGATCACTACCAGATAGCTGTATTGTAATATGCCCAATAGTATAGCGAGGACTGACTGGAGCTAGAGCCAATACCACCACTTGGGTGCAATAACAGGGAAGAGACACTACAAGAGCCAATGGAACCAGAGCCAGGAGCACCCCTTAGGTGCGGTAACGGAGGAGATACTGCATATGCAAATGGGACCAGAGCCAAGAGCACCCCTTAGGTGCGGTAACGGAGGAGACACTGCACAAGCAAATATAACGTGAGCCAAACTCACTTCCTGGTGCGGTATAATGGTACAACACTGTGAGCAATAGGAGACCAGAGCCAAGACACCCTTCCGGTGCCGAAACGGAGCAACACACTGCAAGAGTTAATGGTATGCCCAATAGCACCACGTGGTGCAACGACTGCAAGGAAACGAGCACCGTAGTTGGAGATACTGCTCTGCTAGTGTAAAAGGATAGGCTCAGTGATGGAGGCAATAAGCTCATCGAGTGTTAAATGACTCAGAATCGAAGGCAGCAAGCTTGGCAAGTGTACACAGACAGGCTTTGTAATGGAGGCAACAAGCACAGCAAGTGTTATCTGACAGGCTTGGTAACGGAGGCAACAGCTCAACAAGTATTCTCTGACAGGCTCGGTAATGGAGGGAACAAGCTCTGCAAGTGCACAGACAGGCTCAATAACGGAGGCCACAGCTCAGCAGAGGAAGCGTGATCAGTCAGTGCAACACTACAAGCACAGTTCAGAATGTCGCCAGGCAAGAGATCAAAATCTCGCAGGAACACTGGAAGCAATCATGGAGCAGAAACGTCAGCCAGAACCGGGTCAATCACGGAGCAGGAACATCAGCCGGAACTGGGTCAATCACGGAGCAGGAACGTCAGCCAGAGCCGGGTCAATCACGGAGCAGGAACGTCAGCCAGAGCCGGGTCAATCACGGAGCAGGAACAGCAGAGTAGTCAGACGGGCCAAGTCGGTACACAGGAACACAGGAATACAGCAACAATGGTGCAGGAAAAGGAACACCACAAAAGGGCACCTGACAGGTGCCATAGGCCCAGTATATAAAGGGACACCCTGGGCGGGCCAATCAAGCTCCGCCAATGGAAGAGCGCCACAACAGAGAGTGACAAGGAGTCACGGGAACCGTGATACCCAGGTATAAGTAGTTGTACCCTCAGGAAATGGAGTGCTCGGGTGCTATGCTAGGGGTCAATGATCGGTGATCATAGGCTGTCTGCAAAGGTACCGTGCTGCAGCCAAGACCGGATAAAGGTGCCAGCCGTAAGGCTGGATGACAAATCCCAGAGGAGCTGGAAGTGTGGCCAGGCAGCACCTTCTCTCCTGTAGGGAAGAGTGACGGCTAGGATACGAAGAGCAGGGTACGGGGATAGAGTCCGTGGGCCTTAAGGCATAACTCTTCAATGACATATAACAATAACAAAGTCAATAGAAATACTCTCCTCAGAGGGAGAAAACAGACTTGTCCAGAAGAACTGCCCAGGGATGAGTAGTACTCAAAAGGTTGAAGTCTGGAACTGGGGACTCTGGAACAGGTACCAGTAGAGGAGAATACTCCAGTAAAATTGGAAACATCAGATGAAGCCAGGATCAAGTGCAGACTGGGCAAGGATGTAACAATATCAGCAGGCAAAGGAGTAGTTAAGAGGAAGCCAGGGTCATACATGGCCTGTTTCTTGGCAGTAGCAAAATTGGCAGGCAAAATGAGTAGTCAAGTTGAAGCCAGGGTCATACACAGTATGCAATGATGAAAACAAATTGTCAGGCAAGAGGGGAGTCAATAACAGGCAGGATTCGGCAATCAGGGATACAAGGACACAAGGTATAAGAATGGAAAAGCTGGAAATAGATAATCTACTACAGGGAACATGGAAAGAGTGCAAACGCACCTGTCCATAGAACCCAGATAAAGGCACCATTGGATGACATACTGGCACATGTGACGTGATGCCACGAAGAAACCTTGAAGAGAGGCAGAGGCCTCCAAGAGCAGAGCCACAGATGACAAAATCTCACTCCTACCTTCTGTCCCTCACCTTTCTTCTGGTTTCTGCAATAATGGTACAACACTGTGAGCAATAGGAGACCAGAGCCAAAACACCCAATCCAGGCCCTGATTCCACTCTCTTCTGTACTCCAACTCTATCTCATACATGGAACAAATCATACAAGAAACATCTGTAACCTCATACCTGTACCAAGCTACCTAAACTCCAACTCTTCCAGACTATTTCACCTTCTGTTTCACCCACTCTTTGTGCAATAAATGATTTGTTCATCTGGCACTCTCTAAACCTATTTGCCATCACCAATATCTAGCTGTCCTCATCAGACATTTCCTCCACTACTAAACTACACTGACATTATTTGACCTGGTAACAGAGAAGAGGTTGGAATAGGCATCCTATTGTTCTCCAACTATGTAACTTCTGTTTCCTCACACTCCTTCCCCAGTTTTGAATATCACACCCTTTCTGTCTCCCCAGCCCCTTGCATATCTCTGTTATCTACAGACCCCTGGTCCTACTACCCAGTTCCATTACAATATTGCTTCCTTGCTCCCTCATTTTATGTCCACTTATATCCCCAGTATCATTCTTGAAAACTTCAAAATTGTTATAGATTACTTCAATATACCCTTTGCCCTACAACTCTTCTCTTTAACACAATGCTTTGGTTTCTTACAGTGGACAAATTCTTCCTTGATTTGTTCTTCATAAAACTTATTTCTCTCTGTACCCGCTCTAATGTTCCATTTCCTGTCTCCAACAACTACCTCCTAACCACCAGTCTCATAATACCCCACAAATCCAACTTCATATCCATGATCAGGAGCTTGAGGAGAAATCTGTATATCCATAATCAGCAGCAAATTTCCACATTTCTGCAACCTTTTCTTAAACTCATTTCTGCCCTTATGTCTCCTGGGCAAGCCACCACTGTCTATAAAAGCACTCTCACAGCAGTCCTTGACAAGGCTGCACCTACAACCCTATGCCACACCAGCAGATCCACATTATATCCTTGGAATACAACACAAACTTATTACATCCAAAAGTTCTCAATCACTGGTGAGAGGCAATAGAGAAAATCCCGTTCCAGACTTTGTACGCTGCAAATTCATTCTCCATTCCTACAGCTCTGCCTTCTCCCTGGCCAAACAAACATATGTTCCCTTCCTAATATCTAATCTGCTTCTAACCCTAAAAACCTCTTCTCCACCTTTAAATATCTGCTATGCATATCAACACAGTCCCCTTCCACAAACTTCACTGCCAAAGATCATGCCACCTACTTCAAGGGAAAGATTGACTCAATCAGACATGAAACTACATGAGTTAAACTCCCACCCAGACAGCCTAGTCCTCTACCCTTTCCAACATACACATAAATAATTCATTTTACCCATACTAGAGAACAAAGTTCCCCTCATCCTTACAAGTTCCCACTTAACCACATGCCCTCTCAACCCATTACCATCATAGCTCATTTTAGAACTCTAATCCATACAAACTCTAACCCTTACTCCCGTATTTAACTTCTCTCTGACAACTGCTACCTTCCCATCCTGCTTCAAGCATACACTAGTCACTCCCATCTTAAAGAAATATTGTCTGGACCCAAACTCACTCTCCAACTACAGTAACATTTCTCTACTGCTCTTCACCTCGGAACTTCTGGAATGTCTTGTCTACAACTGTGTCACACAATTCTTCTACCTTTAGAACCCCACCCTTCAATCTGGATTTCACTCTCACTCAACTGAGACTTCTCTCACTAAAGTAGCCAATTTCCCTCACAATCACACCAACCTATGAAAAAAATATTGGGGAAGAGGATCACGTTCAGCTCATCCCTAATCTTCATTCCAGACCTTTAGTCAGTCTTGAATACATGCCACCTCCATCTACACAACATCTCAAGAATCTGACCCATTCTCATCCATAAGACTACCAACATTTTTATACAAACACTCTTTATATCCTGTCTTGACTGCTTCAACACCATCCTAATTGGCCTTCATCTCCCCTGACTAAACCTATTACACTCCATGAACTATGCCTTCAAACTGATGTAAAACACACATCACTCCTCTAATACTGCTCCTCTCTGCCAGATGTTACACTGGCTTCTACAATCCTTCAGAATGAAGTTGAAATACTTGTACTTACTTACAGATCTCATACCACTGCACCCTTCTACATCTCAACTCTTGTTTCCAAATACCCCCACTCATTAACTTTGCTCTCCACAGGACCTTTTCACTGCATCTCCTATTACATCCTCCCACTCCTGCATGCAGGATTTCTCCCATTCTATATCTGACCTCTGAAATTCCCTCCCCATTTCCATTAGACACTTCTCCAGCCTCCAGATCTTCATATGCTCCATGAAAACTCACCATGCAGGAAAGACTATCAACTGCCCCAATAACTCTTATGAGCAAGGCCAGCTCAGTAGCCTGGCTAACCTCTACTTCATGTTGTTGCCTTTATACTTTTCCTGCCTATAACCTCATCGGGACTTAATTGCTCTTAAATAAATTTTTTCTCCCACACAGACCTGCTGTATGTCTAGACCACTGAACTGATAAGCACTCATCTCTCATCCACTGACATGTAGATCCTGTGGCAGATGGCACTTACCCTGTGTAATGTTTACACCTCCTGTGTCCCAACCGGTCTTTGTGTGTCTGTTCCCTATTTCACAGAACTGTAGAATGTGTTAGAGTGTAAAGGATAATAATAAAATAGGTTTAGTTGAATATAAAGAGAAATAAAAACTGTCTATATTTTGTTCTAGCTATTCAGTTGAAATATACAACTTTTCTGAGAAATTAGTGGCACATTATAACATTGTGGCATTTTATGCTAATTAGTTTTGTGCTGCACCACAACAGAGCCCAAGACTAGGGGCATGTTTATTAGCTCAGGGAGAGATAAGTGCCTTCAAACAGAACTAATTAGTATTCTATGTAGGAAATTAGCATTAAGTGCCAAACTGTTCCACCACCACAACATAATGGTTAATATCTCAAAAAACTATTTATTTTACAAAAAAATTGCTTTTTTTATTTACTTGAAAACAATGGGTGGTTTCATTGATTCCCTATGGCATAGTTCATTTGGTTTAGAATTGTTTTTCATTTCGTGTGCCCTATATATAGAGCAGAATGATATATGGCAATGTGTTTATGTTATATCATCAGAGGGAAATGCAGGATACATACCAGCAACATATTAAGAATAGGCTCTCCATAACATTTCACTTATTACTTTGGGCAGTTGGTAAATGTCAGAGGAGATTAAAACAAACATTGAGCTCATAAATATAATTCTGTGTACAAATTCTATTCTCTGCCTTAACCCTTTGAGTGTCAGAGAGGTATCCAACGCATTGCAACGCAATGCATGGGATACCTCTCTGGCACTCAAAGGGTTAAACATTCTACCCTGAGCTATAGGTCAGAGGTGTGTAAATTGAGGCCCTCCGGTTGTTGCCAGGCTACAACTCCCATCATCCCCCCAACAGATGCTGGCTGATGGGGGATGATAGAAGTTGTAGGCCAGTAGTAATTGGAAGATTTAAGGGGCCAGATTCTATTTGTAGTTGCTACATGTTAATACCCGTTTTATCAAACATTTTCCTATTGAAGTCTGTGGGGAAAACTGGAGATAAACGCAGATATAAAATTAGCACCTGTAATAGAATCTAGCCATAGGTTGTCCACTCCTATTATAGATCAAAGAACAGAGGAGAAAAATAACCACAGATGAGACTTATATAATTCCCAAAACAATTATTGAGAACTAGTGTAAAAGCCCGTGTACACAGGCCAAGGTCCGGGTGATGTTAAGAGGCTGGTCCTGCTCTGCATCCTGCCACCGACGCAGTCATGCAATGTAGAGACTGCCCAAAAGCACAGAATGCTCCCAGCACAGAACTCCCAGCATTCTGTGCTCCTGCCATTCTGTGCCTTCGGGCAGTCTCTACTGCGCATGACGGCTTCTGACAAACATCCTAGCGAATTATTATATAGGATGATGGAAATAAATGATTTAAATAGGATAAATACACTTTTAACTCCTTTCTCCAACAAATTGCTTCCCGATGCATTGGAGACATATCTAGCTCCCAAGGGGCTAAAGAATCAGTCCAGAGCTGTCCATAGGATGGTGTAGCAACAGCGCCAGTTTCAGGCCACTGTGATATTGCACCTAAAAAATTCAACTTTGAACTGTAATAACTTTTGAATAAAACACCTTTCAGCAGTGAGAGTGCCCTTGTTTTACTCAGGGGGATAAACCCTACAACATTTTTTTTTTATATTTTAAGTATTACTATCCCTTTAAAGAGAACCTGTCATGTCAACTAAATGTAATTTAATTGGAAAGAGCATTAATCCTTTGAATTCCAAAGAGGAATTCAATGCATTGCAAGGCAATGCTTTTGATGCCTCTCTGGCACTCAAAGGGTTAATATATGTATTAATATATATTTTTGTGTTCCTTTTTCACAATTTTTTTTTTCTTTTTTTCAGTTTTTACAGTGCAATATCTGGTCTCCTGGGAAAAACAATGATTCTCAGGTGGTGAGGAGTTTCTTATGAATCTCTGCCCACTTCTGCTCCTTCCCATTCTGTCCCTCCTACTTCCTTCCCACTTCTCCTCATTCCCCACCCTGTTCTGCCCACTTCCCACCCTCTTTATTAGATAAACCTCGCCCTACCCTCAATTAAGCCATGCCCCTTTGTGACACAAATCACATTATTTATATCTTCCCACCTTCACCACAGTAGTCCTCCAGGGACTCCAGAAGAAAAGTTCCACTGTATTTTTTTCTCTGCAATGTGTAGATTAAGAGATATTTAAAGGTGCAGTAAACGTTTTTTGTTTTTTTTTACAAAAAACTATATTTTATAGAGCTTTTCTTGCTGAGTAAAGCAAGGGTACTCCTACCTATGTCAGTTGTTACATTCAAAAGTTAAAACAGTTCAAATTATCAGGAAGTGAATTACAGCAGATTAACTTCCTGAAAGTTCTAACTGACAGGAAGTGACTCAGTAGCTGCATTCACATTTTATGGAGAACTGTTTGTCAGTGACTTTCCTTTCAAATAGAACGTAATTGAATAAATTATTGGAATCTGACAGCTAGAGGGCACTGTTAATATAAAAAAAATCAACAAGAGTTTAAACTGTAATAAATGAAATATGAATCTCTCAGCAGTGGAAGTACCCTTATCTTCTTATAATATATAAAGAACTAGTAATGTGACCAAATTCTCTGTCCATGCCAGTCGCACACAGGGGTGACAGTAAGGAGTTATGCAAACATCTGCCATATGGCCTCACCCTTTGGTGAAGGTACTCCACTCACACACACAACTCCACTCACACACATATTCCCACTCACATACGTATTGCCAGTCATACAACTGACACTCAACACACGCCACACACTGCACTCTACACACTCCCCTCACACATTTACCCTACTCACACACCATTCACTCCACCCACACACCCCAGTCATACCTTGTTCACATACCACACTGACACGCCGCACACATCCCACTCACACATATGAACTCACTCCACACACATTCACTCACACACCCCAGTCTCCCAAACACATCCCACTCGCACACCCCACTTACACACATACATTCCCACTCACACTCCCTCCACACACATTCCCACTCACACTCATTCCACTCACACACTCAACTTACACATACCCACTCGCACTCACCCCACAGACACTCACACATTCCACTCCATTCCACACACTCCACTTCACACACTTCACTCACACACCCCACTCACTCCACTAACTCACCTTCCCCTCACATTCCACTAACTCCCCTCATTCCTCATTCATCACACACCTTACTCACACATTCCACTCTACACACACCCCCATCTTATACTACACTAATTCCCACACACTACACATACAGTCTCCATTTACACATACCCCACTAGGACACACCCCACTCACACTCCACACTCTAATAAGTCCTCACATACCCCACTCTCACAAGTACACCCACACACCTCTATCACACACCCCACTCACACCCCACACACACTTTACTGATTCACCCCACTGACTCACACACGCCCCACTCATTCACATCCCACTCACACTCCACACACACCCTTACTCACACACCCCATTCACACAGGCACACACCCCACTCACAAACACACACTCCACTCATACGCCACAAACACACTAAACACACACACAAACACACACACCGTGCACACTCACATACCACACACTCACATATTCCACTCCACATACACAAACCCCACTCACACACTCTACTCACACACACTCCTCTCTCTCACACACACACACACACACATACTCCTCTCACACACACAGTCTCCTCCATTCTGCCTCTTCAATAGGTAGAAATCCAGGGGCATGATTTTCACAGGAAAGGTCAGGGGAAAAAAATCCCCCCGGACTCTCCTGTTTAGATCTCTACAAGGAGTTGAAGGAGCCAACCTTTCACCTCTCCAGAAATGCCTGGTGGCACTGAATGCCCTGCTGCACTTTTGTCACAGTCCTTCATGTGTACCCTCAATCACTTTTGCCCACCACACAAAGGCCTTGGTTCAATTGTGGACGGTAAAACATCCATTAGGCCAAAAATGGCTACAACTGGTAAACAACTGTGTCTCTGGAGGTATTCAATTGCCTAACAACAAAAACAACACTAAGCTTTGGGCTAAAGAACCTGACTTCTTGCCAAACGTTAGTTGTATGTCTTAAGTTCCCAAAACTCACGCTAAATATTGTGACAAATGGGAACATCAAATGAAAACGGCTAACGTTCGGTGCATGACACACTTTCATTCAAGGAATGTGAGCTCAAACACACAGTAACCTTCCCAAACACAAACCATACACTACACTTAACAGTAAAGTGCAACAATACTAGCCTTAACACTAGCCTAACACCCAGAACCCAGAGCTGTATAACACTTTTCTGTCATGCACTTTCCATCTTCTTTTGTCATCTTCTATCTCCCATCTTCTTCTTTGTTCCAAAGATGTCTCTGCAAAGAAGAAAAAAAAAAGTGAAAATTATATATGCACCCAAAAATTATGAATCAAAGATATGCAAGGCTAAACCCTTTGAGTGCCGGAGCGGCACGATAGAAACATTCAAATACACAAAGGGATTCAAAAAGTGCAGGCCGGAAGTACATTTCAAAGGAGTAAAAATGTTAGGACAAGAGGCCAAGATGTCTAGTCTAAAACTAGAGGGACACAGGTTTAGACATAATATAAGAAAATTTTACTTTTCTGAGAGGATAGTTGATAAGTGGAATAGCCTACAGCAGAAGTGGTAGTGTTAATACAGTCAAGGAATTTAAGCATGCATGGGATAGGCATAAGGCTGTCTTGAACATAAGACAAGACCAAGGCCCAAAGACCAAGGCCCAAATATGGTTTGAGGTTTTTACTAGTGATGATCGAGCACCCCAATGCTCGGGTGTTCGGGTGCTCTGACCGAGCGCCCCCGGAGGCTCGAGTGCTCGGCCGAGCACCCGAGCCCCATTGAAGTCAATGGGAGGACTCGAGCATTACACCAGGCACCCCCTGCTCTGATGAGGGGAGGGTGCCTGGTCCATAGGAAAAGGGCAGAAAATGATGGAAACACCACAGAAATGGTTCAGGGACAGCATAGGGAGGATGTCTGGATGCATCTTGGACTCCAACGTCGCTGCTGTGAACGATGTTTCGCCCGGAGTACGCCATTTTTACAGACTGACCGTAAAACACACAAAAAGGAAGATAACAACGACTTTAGGCGAAAAATTGTTACCAAACAGTATTTGCTGTATATTTACTTGTATATCATCTGCAAATTCTGCAAAAAATTTCATCGATTTTTCGGAACTGGGGCCATGATTAAGAGGGAAACGTGCGCAGAGGCAAAGTCTGCAAAAAATTTCATCGATTTTTCGGAACTGGGGCCATGATTAAGAGGGAAACGTGCGCAGAGGCAAATTCTGCAAAAAATTTCATCGATTTTTCTGAACTCGGGCCATGATTAAGAGGGAAACGTGCGCAGAGGCAAATTCTGCAAAAATTTTCTAGATTTTTCTGAACTCGGGCCATGATTAAGAGGGAAACGTGCGCAGAGGCAAATTCTGCAAAAAATGTCATCGATTTTTCTGAACTCGGGCCATGATTAAGAGGGAAACGTGCGCAGAGGCAAATTCTGCAAAAAATGTCATCGATTTTTCGGAACTGGGGCCATGATTAAGAGGGAAACGTGCGCTGAGCCGACCATCTAAAACATTATGGGTGAGGGTCTGCTGCGGAGCTGACCATCCTAAACATTATATGCGAAGGCCCGCTAGTGAGCTGATGCTATAAAACATTATACGAGAGGGCCCGCTAGAGAGCTGACCCAATAAAACATTATATAAGAAGGCCCGCTGGTGAGCTGACCTATACAAAAAGTTGTCAAACAGGGCCCGCTGGTGAGCTGGCCCTATATAAAAATTATATCACAGGGCCCGCTGGTGAGCTGGCCCTATATAAAAATTATATCACAGGGCCCGCTGGTGAGCTGGCCCTATATAAAAATTATATCACAGGGTATATGGAAGAGAGTCAACCATATACCCGTTTTTTGGGTGGAAGGGGTGAATGGGAATACAGAGTATTCCCATCATTGTAAATAACATATATAAAGTCACTTTATGTTCACCCGGGGCTTTCCTCCAGTGGAGTGGAGAAGTCAGGGGAAATCCAGGCCTTGTTCATTTTTATAAGTGTCAACCTATCAGCATTTTCGGTGGAAAGGCGGATACGCTTATCTGTTATGATGCCACCAGCAGCACTAAATACCCGCTCAGACAGAACGCTGGCGGCAGGGCAGGCCAGCACCTCCAAGGCGTAGAGTGCCAGTTCATACCACGTGTCCAGCTTGGACACCCAGTAGTTGTAAGGCACAGAGGGATCATTGAGGACGCTGACACGGTCTGCTACGTACTCCTTCACCATCTTCCAAAACTTTTCCCTCCTTGTGACACTAGGCTGCGCATCAGGGTGAGGGCGCTGGTGGGGTGTCATGAAGGTGTCCCACGCCTTGGAGAGTGTTGCCCTGCCTTTGTCGGAACTGCTGTGTGCTCCCCTTTTCTCCCCTTCTCGGTTGGCCAAGGTAGCACGTACTCTGCCGCCAGCGTTGTCAGATGGAAAATTTTGGAGCAATTTTTCGACAAGAACCTTCTGGTATTGCACCATTTTGCTTGTCCTCTCCACTGGAGGAATGAGAGATGAGAAATTCTCTTTGTAGCGGGGGTCCAGAAGGGTGAACACCCAGTAATCCGTGTTGTCTAAAATGCGTATAACGCGTGGGTCACGGGAAAGGCAGCCTAACATAAAGTCAGCCATGTGTGCCAGAGTACCAACAGGCAAGATTTCGCTGTCCTCACCAGGAGGATGACTCTCAATCTCCTCATCCTCTTCCTCCTCTTCTGCCCACCCACGCTGAAGAGATGGAACTAAAGTTCCATGGCTACCCTCTGTAGCGGAGGCAACCGTGTCTTCCTCCTCCTCCTCCTCCTACAATTGTCGCTGAGAAGACGAAGTGAGGGTGCTCTGGCTATCACCTTGTGTAAGCTCTTCCTCCCCCATTTCCACCTCTTCCACATGCAAAGCGTCGGTTTTAATTGTGAGCAGCGAGCGTTTCAGTAGACACAGAAGTGGGATGGTTACACTGATAATAGCGTTATCGCCGCTCACCATCTGTGTCGATTCCTCAAAATTGCGTAAAACCTCACAAAGGTCTGACATCCATTCCCACTCCTCACCTCTGATTAGAGGAAGTTGAACGGAGAGGCGACGACCGTGTAACAGCTGGTACTCCACTACTGCCCTCTGCTGCTCACAAAGCCGGGCCAACATGTGGAAGGTGGAGTTCCAGCGTGTGCTCACGTCACACAGCAGCCGGTGAGCTGGCAATTGTAAGCGCTGCTGCAGCTTCAACAGGCTGGCTGAAGCTGTTGATGACTTACGGTAATGTGCACACACGCGGCGCACCTTGGTCAAGAGATCATGCAAATTGGGGTAGGTTTTTAGAAATCGCTGAACCACTAAATTAAATACATGCGCTAGGCATGGTACGTGTGTGAGCTTGCCGAGCTCCAAAGCCGCCACCAAGTTACGCCCATTATCACACACAACCATGCCTGGTTGCAGGTTGAGTGGCGAGAGCCACTGCTCGGTCTGGTGACTAATCCCCTGCAACAGCTCTGAGGCCGTGTGCTGTTTGTCCCCAAGGCAGATCAGCTTCAGCACGGCCTGTTGACGCTTCCCCACTGCAGTGCTACACTGCTTCCAGCTACCGGCTGATGGGTGAGTGGCGCTGCGCGCAGAGAATTCGGAGGTGGAAACGGAGGAGGAGGAGCCAATAACGTAGGTGCTGGCGGAAACCCTGATGGAGGTAGGGCCCACAATCCTCGGCGTGGGTAGCACCTGTGCCATCCCAGGGTCCGAGTCGCTCCCAGCCTCCACGACATTCACCCAGTGTGCCGTCAGGGAAATGTAGCGTCCCTGGCCACAAGCACTTGTTCATGTGTCAGTCGTTAAGTGGACCTTCCCAGTAACTGCGTTGGTCAGGGCACGGGTGATGTTATGGGACACATGGTGGTGTAAGGCGGGGACGGCACACCGGGAAAAGTAGTGGCGGCTGGGGACTGCGTACCGAGGGACAGCTGCTGCCATCAGGCTGCGGAAGGACTCAGTCTCCACAAGCCTAAATGGCAGCATTTCGATGGCCAGTAATTTGGAAAGGTGTGAGGTTAGTGCTATGGCCTGTGGGTGGGTGGCTGGGTATTTTCGCTTGCGCTCAAATGCCTGGGGTAACGACATTTGGATGCTGCGCTGGGACAGGGAAGTGGATGTGGTCGCTGATGGTGCTTCAGATGGTACAGGTGCAGGGCGGGAGGTATGCGGGCCTGCGCCTTCGACAGGCAATTGGCCGGCACCGAAAACAGGGGAAGAGGAGGCAGTGGTGTGTCCTGCAGACAGAGATTGGCGATCCGGGCGTTCCTCCCACTTATTACGGTGCTTGGATGCCATGTGTCGGATCATGCTGGTGGTGGTGAGGTTGCTAGTGTTCATGCCTCGGCTCATTCTGGTGTGGCACAGGTTGCAAACTACAATTCTTTTGTCGTCCGCACTTTCCTTAAAAAAATGCCATACCGCGGAACACCTAGCCCTTGGCAAGGGAGATTTACGCAAGGGGGTGCTCCGTGGAACATTTGCGGGCCGGTTTGGTGCGGTCCGCCTTCTTTCTTTAGCCACACCACTGCCTCTTCCAGCCTGTTGCGGTGCTGCAGATGGCTCACCCTCAGGACTGCTGTCATCGCTCGGCTCTCCACCTTCCCAGGTGGGGTCAGTGACCTCATCGTCCACCAAGTCCTCCTCCACTTCCTCACTCTGATCATCCTCCTCATTTCTTGATCCCACCACATACTCAGTCATTGACAACTGTGTATCATCCTCCTCATCAAGGTCTTGAGACAGTAATAGTGGTTGATTTGATGGCAACTGTGTCTCATCATCATCATCCACTTCCTTTGACCTTAAATGCCGTTCCCCTCTGTCATCTTCTTGTGATTGGGTACCCTCTAGAGGTTGTGAATCAGGGCACAAGATTTCATGTTCCTCTGCAAGCGTGCTTGGAGAGAGGTTCAAATGAAGGATTGGTGATGAGACGAGCTCCTCACTATATCCCAGTGTGGGATCACTTCTTTGGCCAGACCCTCTATGGTGGGAGGAAGGATGATCAGGGTGAGGATTATGTTGACCAGACTCTTGGCTACTGAGAGTGGACTTGGTGGAAGACAGGGTGGTGCTTAACCGACTGGAAGCAGTATCACCTGAAATCCAACCGACCACCTGTTCGCAGTGGTCTGACCTCGAGAGTGATGTCCTGCGACGCCCTGTAAACTGAGACATGAAGCTAGGTATGGTGGATGTCTTTCTTTCTTGTGCTCTGGCACCAGGCACAGTTTCTACGCGTCCTGACCCGCGCCCTGAACTATCAGGATCACGTCCACTTCCCCGTCCCTTTTTACCCGCCTTCTTCCTATTACACGGAATATGTGCTGCTAATCTGCAACTTTGCACACTGAACAGAATGTGCTGCTAATCTGCAACTTTGCACACTAAACAGAATGTGCTGCTAATCTGCGGCTAGGCACAGTGAACGGAATATGTGACGTTTATTTTTTACACTTTGCACACTAAACAGAATGTGCTGCTAATCTGCAACTTTGCACACTAAACAGAATGTGCTGCTAATCTGCGGCTAGGCACAGTGAAAGGAATATGTGACGTTTATTTTTTACACTTTCCACACTAAACAGAATGTGCTGCTAATCTGCGGCTAGGCACAGTGAACGGAATATGTGACGTTTATTTTTTACACTTTCCACACTAAACAGAATGTGCTGCTAATCTGCAACTTTGCACACTAAACAGAATGTGCTGCTAATCTGCGGCTAGGCACAGTGAAAGGAATATGTGACGTTTATTTTTTACACTTTGCACACTAAACAGAATGTGCTGCTAATCTGCAACTTTGCACACTAAACAGAATGTGCTGCTAATCTGCGGCTAGGGACAGTGAAAGGAATATGTGATGTTTATTTTTTACACTTTGCACACTAAACAGAATGTGCTGCTAATCTGCGGCTAGGCACAGTGGAAGGAATATGTGACGTTTATTTTTTACACTTTCCACACTAAACAGAATGTGCTGCTAATCTGCGGCTAGGCACAGTGAAAGGAATATGTGACGTTTATTTTTTACACTTTCCACACTAAACAGAATGTGCTGCTAATCTGCAACTTTGCACACTAAACAGAATGTGCTGCTAATCTGCGGCTAGGCACAGTGAACGGAATATGTGACGTTTATTTTTTACACTTTGCACACTAAACAGAATGTGCTGCTAATCTGCAACTTTGCACACTAAACAGAATGTGCTGCTAATCTGCAACTTTGCACACTAAAAAGAATGTGCTGCTAATCTGCAACTTTGCACACTAAACAGAATGTGCTGCTAATCTGCAACTTTGCACACTAAACAGAATGTGCTGCTAATCTGCGGCTAGGCACAGTGAACGGAATATGTGACGTTTTTTTTTTTAATTTTTGCCCCCCCAAACAAAATATAACTGCTGCCCCCACACACAACAGTCCTAAAAAGGACTTTTGGGTCTTTATATGTTGTTCCAACACTTTTCTTCTCCCTACACTGACTTTCCCTTCCTATCCTCATCTCTCCCTGGCTAAGACTGAGCCAAACTCGCTGGTCAGGTGCTATACAGCACCCGATCACGGGTTCTGGCCAGCCAATCAGTGTAATGCCAGCAGCCAACATGGCTGCTGGCATTACACTGATGTCAGAGCCTCCCCGCACGTTTATTGGCTGCGCAGCAGCCGCAAAACGTGCGGGAAGGAGACCCGAACATGGCGGGCGAGCACATGCGGTACTCGTACGAGTACCGCCATGTGCTGAGCAGAGCGATGCTCGAGCCGAACCGAGCTTCGGCCGAGCATGCTCGCTCATCACTAGTTTTTACAGTAGGAAAATGGGAAGACTAGATGAGCTGAATGGTTCTTATCAGCCATCAAATTCTATGTTTCTATGCGGTTCTGTAACTACTCTCACATGAGCAACATCATGCTTCTTTTTTCTAGTTTTACTCCACAGAAAAAAACGTAACAAAAATGTACTGCTCTTTTAAGCATTATGTTAAAGTGGATCTATATTATATACAGGTCAGTGTCATAGCTAGTCATTGGAGGGCTCACCTTGACAAAAATATTTTCACAAAATAACCCATTGGACCTCGAGGCAGATGGGTCACCCTGGAATGTTGGGCTCCATGCAATTGCAGCTTCTGAATCCACTGTAGTAATTTCCTTGATACAGTCAAGAACATTGTATATGGTGGTATCACGGTGCCCGTGATTTGCTGCAGTTACTTGTCTGTCACCAGTAGGGGGCTTCTATTGGCTGTCTGCAGATAGCCCGCCTCTTATTGACTATTTAAACCTGGATTGGGCACCCTTTGAGTGCCCTTTCGTGTTGTTTCTGACCTTCTTGCTATCACTATGCTAGTGATAGCTGGGCCTCTGTTCCAGTGTTCCTGAGTTCCTGATCTCATGTGTTCCTGAGTTCCTGATCTCTACTGTTCCAGTGTTTCCTGCATACTGAAGTACTTCCAGTCCTGGTTCCGGCCTAGTCTCTGGTGTTGCAGTTCCTGCTGAACTTCTCTGCTGTTTTCTGACCTGACTGATCGTTGCTGGTTCCTGTCATCTCATCACCTGTCTTCAGTATCCTGGCGACCTTCTGCCTGGTCGCGTTGGTGACATTGCTACAATTCCGTGTTGGTCCCAGCGTGCGGACGCTGGTTTGCTCCCAAGCCTTGCGGCTATACAAACTCGCTTGTTACACCAGTGTGCGGTCACTGGTTTGCTCCAAAGCCTATCAGCTATACAATTCTGTGTTGGTCCCAGCGTGCGGACGCTGGTTTGCTCCTAAGCCTTGCGGCTATACAACTCACTTGTTACACCAGTGTGCGGTCACTGGTTTGCTCCAAAGCCTTTCAGCTATACAAATCTGTGTTGGTCCCAGCGTGCGGACGCTGGTTTGCTCCTAAGCCTTGCGGCTATACAAACTTGCTTGTTACACCAGTGTGCGGTCACTGGTTTGCTCCAAAGCCTTTCAGCTATACAAATCTGTGTTGGTCCCAGCGTGCGGACGCTGGTTTGCTCCTAAGCCTTGCGGCTATACAAACTCGCTTGTTACACCAGTGTGCGGTCACTGGTTTGCTCCAAAGCCTATCAGCTATACAATTCTGTGTTGGTCCCAGCGTGCGGACGCTGGTTTGCTCCTAAGCCTTGCGGCTATACAAACTCACTTGTTACACCAGTGTGCGGTCACTGGTTTGCTCCAAAGCCTTTCAGCTATACAAATCTGTGTTGGTCCCAGCGTGCGGACGCTGGTTTGCTCCTAAGCCTTGCGGCTATACTACTCGCTTGTTACTCCAGTGTGCGGTCACTGGTTTGCTCGCTAAGCCTAACGGCTATACTATTCAGTGTTGTTTCCAGCGTGTGGACGCTGGTTTGCTCCAAAGCCTTGCTGCTTAACGATTCTGCTAATTTGCCAGTTCCATCTGACTGCTGCTATTATCTCTGGGCTGCCCTGCCCGGTATTGGTAAGGCCGGTAGAACCTTTTGCCACATTCCATCTGAGGTTGCCTTACCCGGTATTGGCAGGGCCGGTAGAGCCTACATTGTGTATCTATTGAGGCTGCCTTGCCCGGTAATTTGGTAAGGCCGGTAAAACCGTTATGCTATTCCATCTGCAGGTTGCCTTACCCGGTATTGGCAAGACCGGTAGAGCCTAAAGACTGTCCTGTCCGGTATATTGACAGGACCGGTAGAGTCTGCCTTCTGTCTGTGCTATATTCTGTATATATATATATGTATGTTATTGCCATCCTAAGTTATCATTTATTATTTCAATAAAATTGATTTTTTTTACCTAAAACTTGTGTCTGAGAGTCATAATAAACCGTGTCAGTACGAAAGGGCCATGACCTCAGACAGCAAGGGTAAAGGTAACGCACAGAATATCCATTGGAGGATGGATGTGCTCGAGCAACGTTTGGATCAGTTGGCAGTTGCAATTCAAACGATCCTTGAACGCACGGTACCTGCTGACCAATCTAGCTCTAGCCCGGTGGTCTCGCCAAGTCAGACACCGGAAAGTGATACCAGACCCCTAGGGGGTACTGTTAAAGGGTTAACGGCTTCTGCACCCTTGCCGCTAAGATATGATGGTGACCCTAGTCTCTGCAGAGGGTTCATCAATCAACTCGAAATATTTATGGAATTGACGGCACACGCATTTCCCAATGATCGTAGTAAAGTGGGGTTCACGATATCACTGCTCACTGGCAGAGCATTGGCTTGGGCTAACCCCTTGTGGGAGAATGCTAAACCTTGTACTAAGAACTTTAGTGAATTTGTGCGTTCCTTTCGAAGAGTGTTTGAGCCTCCTGGTAGAACCACCTCTGCTGCCAAACGCCTTATGGAGATACAACAGGGCAGGCGTACAGTGGGCGACTATGCCATCGAATTCCGCACATTGGCAGCAGAGGTAGGTTGGAATAACGAGGCATTATTGGCAGCCTTCTCTCAAGGCCTGAATGACCACATTAAAGACGAAATCGCTGCTAAAGATCTACCTATTGATCTAGATGATTACATTGAGTATGTTATGATAATTGACTCCAGAATACGTGAGAGATCAATTGCCAGAGAAGATCGTAAGTTACGGTCAAAAAATAATGAGCCTAGTAGCATGTTTTGCCCACCCATCCCTCCCTTGGCATTGAAGTCTAGTGAACCAGTACGGGAAACAAGTGAACCTATGGAAATAGGCTTCACTAGACTATCCAAGGCAGAGAGACTATATCGCAAAAAACAAGGGTTATGTTTATACTGCGGTAAAAAAGGGCACTTGCTAAATTACTGTCCGGTACGTCCGGGAAACGCACACACCTAGGGTATCTTGGGGGACAGGCCCTAGGTGGTGTACAATCGTCCCCAGTGTCGGGGCAGTACTTTCGCAGCGACACGAGAAAGGTGGAACTCTCAGACCTTGTGGGTTTTTCTCTAAAAAGTTGACTGTCACTCAAAGCCACTATGAGATAGGTGACAGAGAATTATTGGCCATTATCCTTGCTCTTAAGGAATGGCGTCATTTGCTTGAAGGTACTAAGAATCCTGTCTTAATCCTAACAGATCATAAGAATCTGACCTATCTCTCGGAGGCCAAGAGATTGTCCTCTCGTCAGGCCAGGTGGGCACTGTTCCTGTCTCGATTTAATTTCATTGTATCATATTTACCAGGGTCAAAAAATATCAGGGCTGATGCACTGTCAAGACAATTTGAGGCCGACAGTGACAGAGTAGAAGCACCAGCTCCTATCATCCAACCTGATAGAATACTGGCTACTATACGCACGAGTATCACTTCTCCTCTAGGGGAGGAGATCCTGGCCTCTCAGGGGTCCGCTCCCCATGAAACCCCAGTGGGCAAATGTTTTGTCGCTGAATCATTTCGTACTAGGCTGCTCGAAACCTACCATTCCTCTAAGGCTGCGGGACATATTGGTAGAGACCAATTGTTATGGTCCCTTTCTCAGTTATTTTGGTGGCCTTCCATGAGAAACGATTGTGCCAAATTTACGAATGCCTGTGCCACCTGCGCCCGCGCTAAGACCCCGAGACATCTCCCTGTGGGCTTGCTTCAACCGGTGCCTAATGGCGAACGCCCCTGGTCTCATGTTTCCATTGATTTTATGGGAGAGTTGCCTATGTCGAAGGGGTACTCCTTTATATTCATGGTGGTGGACAGGTTTTCTAAAATGGCTCATTTCGTGCCCCTCCGTGGTCTTCCTTCAGCGAAGGAATTGGCAATGGTGTTCGCCAGAGAAGTATTCCGGTTGCATGGAGTGCCTAGGGTACTGGTGTCTGACAGGGGGAGCCAGTTTGTGTCTAGATTTTGGAGGGCATTTTGCCAACAGATGGGCATACAGCTGTCCTTCTCCTCTGCCTACCATCCCCAGACCAATGGAGCCGCTGAACGAGCTAATCAGGGCTTGGAACAATTTCTCCGTTGTTTCGTTACTGACCATCATGATAATTGGTCCGACTTGTTGCCTTGGGCAGAGTTCGCCAGGAACTGTGCGGTCAATTCTTCATCTGGGAGCTCTCCGTTTCTGATTAATTATGGGTTCCAGCCCTGTTTGCTTCCAGACTCATTTCAGACGCAACAGATTCCAGCTCTGGATGAGCATATCGAGCAACTCCGTTCCACATGGGCACAAGTTCAGAGGGCACTTGGTCAGTCATTTCAGCGTCATCAGCGCCATGCTAATCGCAGAAGGCTTCCAGCGGTTTCCTTTCAGGTTGGGGATAGAGTATGGCTTTCCTCCAGAAATCTCAAGCTGCAGGTTCCGTCTAATAAGTTGGCTCCTCGGTTTATTGGTCCATACAGAGTTATTCGCAAAATTAACCCTGTCTCCTATGCACTAGACCTACCTGCATCCATGCGTATCCATAATGTGTTCCATGTGTCCCTTCTTAAGCCTCTGGTTTGCAATCGCTATACTACCACACCTGTGGTGCCAGGACCTGTTGAGGTCGAGGGCCAGGAGGAGTACGAGGTTCAGAGCATTATTGATTCCCGTAGGCTTAGAGGAAGGGTGCAGTACCTGGTACATTGGAAAGGGTATGGTCCTGAGGATCGATCATGGGTGGATAGTACGGACCTTCATGCACCTAGGTTAACTAGGGCCTTTCATGCCAATTACCCGCAGAAACCTAAACCCTATTCTAGGAGAGGGGGTCTTTGAAAGGGGGGTACTATCACGGTGCCCGTGATTTGCTGCAGTTACTTGTCTGTCACCAGTAGGGGGCTTCTATTGGCTGTCTGCAGATAGCCCGCCTCTTATTGACTATTTAAACCTGGATTGGGCACCCTTTGAGTGCCCTTTCGTGTTGTTTCTGACCTTCTTGCTATCACTATGCTAGTGATAGCTGGGCCTCTGTTCCAGTGTTCCTGAGTTCCTGATCTCATGTGTTCCTGAGTTCCTGATCTCTACTGTTCCAGTGTTTCCTGCATACTGAAGTACTTCCAGTCCTGGTTCCGGCCTAGTCTCTGGTGTTGCAGTTCCTGCTGAACTTCTCTGCTGTTTTCTGACCTGACTGATCGTTGCTGGTTCCTGTCATCTCATCACCTGTCTTCAGTATCCTGGCGACCTTCTGCCTGGTCGCGTTGGTGACATTGCTACAATTCCGTGTTGGTCCCAGCGTGCGGACGCTGGTTTGCTCCCAAGCCTTGCGGCTATACAAACTCGCTTGTTACACCAGTGTGCGGTCACTGGTTTGCTCCAAAGCCTATCAGCTATACAATTCTGTGTTGGTCCCAGCGTGCGGACGCTGGTTTGCTCCTAAGCCTTGCGGCTATACAACTCACTTGTTACACCAGTGTGCGGTCACTGGTTTGCTCCAAAGCCTTTCAGCTATACAAATCTGTGTTGGTCCCAGCGTGCGGACGCTGGTTTGCTCCTAAGCCTTGCGGCTATACAAACTTGCTTGTTACACCAGTGTGCGGTCACTGGTTTGCTCCAAAGCCTTTCAGCTATACAAATCTGTGTTGGTCCCAGCGTGCGGACGCTGGTTTGCTCCTAAGCCTTGCGGCTATACAAACTCGCTTGTTACACCAGTGTGCGGTCACTGGTTTGCTCCAAAGCCTATCAGCTATACAATTCTGTGTTGGTCCCAGCGTGCGGACGCTGGTTTGCTCCTAAGCCTTGCGGCTATACAAACTCACTTGTTACACCAGTGTGCGGTCACTGGTTTGCTCCAAAGCCTTTCAGCTATACAAATCTGTGTTGGTCCCAGCGTGCGGACGCTGGTTTGCTCCTAAGCCTTGCGGCTATACTACTCGCTTGTTACTCCAGTGTGCGGTCACTGGTTTGCTCGCTAAGCCTAACGGCTATACTATTCAGTGTTGTTTCCAGCGTGCGGACGCTGGTTTGCTCCAAAGCCTTGCTGCTTAACGATTCTGCTAATTTGCCAGTTCCATCTGACTGCTGCTATTATCTCTGGGCTGCCCTGCCCGGTATTGGTAAGGCCGGTAGAACCTTTTGCCACATTCCATCTGAGGTTGCCTTACCCGGTATTGGCAGGGCCGGTAGAGCCTACATTGTGTATCTATTGAGGCTGCCTTGCCCGGTAATTTGGTAAGGCCGGTAAAACCGTTATGCTATTCCATCTGCAGGTTGCCTTACCCGGTATTGGCAAGACCGGTAGAGCCTAAAGACTGTCCTGTCCGGTATATTGACAGGACCGGTAGAGTCTGCCTTCTGTCTGTGCTATATTCTGTATATATATATATGTATGTTATTGCCATCCTAAGTTATCATTTATTATTTCAATAAAATTGATTTTTTTTACCTAAAACTTGTGTCTGAGAGTCATAATAAACCGTGACAGGTGGACTGGGACACTTTTTCATTTAGACAAAGAAGGAAATGCCTAGAGGTGTCTCAGCTGTGATGTTCATTCCCATTTAGTGATTTTTGATTGTGATATGCATAATTCTAGTGGCCCTGAAGAAGACATCTACTGTGATATCTACTGTATAAACTAGTTTATCCAGTTTTTAAGCCTGTGTTGGTTTGCTCATTTCAGCTTTTTATTTTTGTATGATAAAAGATAAGGGCACTTTCTGTTCCAGACAACACTCTTTGATGATGGGGGAGTGATAATATGAGGAATAGGGGTGGGGAGATCTAGTGTCACCTAGATTTCCTTGCCTAGGAGTCCTTTATGACACGACATGAGCCAAACATCCACAATTAATTTTGTAGATTGATTAAGAGCACATTAAGGAAATTTCAAATCTATTAGCTTGGTTCCCTCCTGGGACCAGAGTGAAAGTGTTCCAGGCATCTACGGCATATGGCACTAGGGTGAGGCGAATAGAGTTAGAGGCTTGGGAATGGAGAAGCCTTGTTGGGGTGCCCTTGCAGCAGCCGCATCTGGAATAAAGGTGCTGGCCACGAAGCCAGATGTCTGACCCCAGTTGAGCCAGGGCCTGGACCAAGATAGATACCCCTCAGGCTTCTATCAACTGTGGGTACCCGGAGATAAATGAGGATTCCAAGATGCAGACCTACCAGGAATAAAAAAGGACTCTGAAAGTACAGCAGCGAGCTAACCCCCAATGACCAGAATAAAGGGAAGATCTCTCAGTAAACTAGGAGGAGAATGAATCTAGAAGGCTGAGAACATGACAATACCTGCCTGGTCCTGACCAGCGGACCCTCTAGAAGTCAGGACCAAGGCAAAAATAGTATCAGAAGGACAAGAGAACTCAGCTAGCCCAATACAACCCCAATACTGTCTGAAGGCAATAATGCCAGTAGCAACCAAACCAGCTGGGAAGAGTGTCCTTGGTAGGCAAGGAATTGCCTAGACCCCTGTTGTGACCACAATGCTGGTGGTCCAAAAGGGTATAACCCAGGGCAGATGGAACCCAAGTGATGGCTGTCTAACTACAGCTGTGTCTGGGTCAAAAAGGAAAATAGGGCCTCTATCTAGGCCAGAATCCAAAGACTCCCTTGCTTCAACTCCCCTGGCCGAATGTGGCAGAGCAAGGTAGGATAAGGGGTAAGGAAGCAGCCTGAGAGGCTGAGAGTAAGGTCTCAATGTGGAACAATATGGCTCTCTCCTGCCGTATGAATCCGCAACGTGGCTGGAGAAGCAGGAGAACAAGCCGAGGGAAGCTAACTAGCATAGCTCCAAAGCTCCAGCAAACACCCCAAGCGGGGGAGATGATGTCACGAGTGCTCGAGCCCCAACAGAGGATAAAGCAGCGAGGCCACACAGGAGGCTGGGGAGCGTTGCACCTAGATTGTCGATAGCTTAATGTGGGCGGAAGGCCCTCCATGCACCTCCAGCAGTGGCTAGATCTCTGCACTGAGAAGATGATGCAACAGTATGGGGACAAACAAGAAGATTGGTCCGGGTCGGCCACAGAGAAAACACACAGCAAGGTACCTGGGGATTAAGAGGAGAGATTAGTCACAGGGGTAGCGAGAGTCAAAAACCAGGATATCACAGGGAGGTACAAAGGGAGATCCAAAATCAAGCTAAAACATAGGCAGACATCAAAACAGATCTGGAACATGAAGAAGTCACAATAATCAGAAAATGAATGTCAAAAAACAGGTGTCAGGAAGAGGAAGTGATGCCTCTAAAACGTCCAGACTGTCCAGATGGATCACAGAGAGGGACAATCTTCATTGAGCTTAAGGAAAAACCTGAAAAACCTGTCAAGGGGGGCAGGGTTTTTCTTATGCTCACAGTAAGAAGATTGTCCCTTGTTGTGAGCTATCTGGTCCCAGGACCAGATTCCACATCTGAGGGGAGGTGGCTTACACTAGGTAAAAGTGGCAGGAGTGGGATACTTTATCATTCAATTACTCTTGAGCTACAACTCTGATAGCATTGAAATAACACTCTCCATGGCCCAAATACTATGAAGATGAATTGGAGCTGCTGTTTTTGTGAAAATATTACTGTCCCTTTAATTTGGATAAACAAACAGCAACTGTCATGTCTCCCTCCATGGACAACATATCCAGGACTGAATAAAGATGTTACCTCTTGAATAAAGGCACAAGGGCAAAAAGAATAGGGATTATAAGAATTTTCTGGTAAGCACAGACTTATTAGTAAGAGATATTAGTTATCCTTGATTATATATGTATTTCAGATTTTAAACCTGAATTACATTTATATCACAACTTAACTAACACAATAACTAAAGAAAAATAAACTAAAGACAGGATCATAGTTCATATACATAGATTCTATCAAGCTGGCATCTCAGTAATTGAAATACAGTAGATAAAGTGCAATCATTTGATTATAAATGTAATTGCTTTCATTGTCTGCAACAATGTGCGTACTAGGTATGAGGTAGAGATGAAAGCCTCAAACCACAAAAGGAATCAAATGAAAAACTGGCAAAAACTGATAATGGAAGCCAATGTACTGTTAAATTATCTCTAATGAAGGGCTTAGAAAAATGGAAAAATTAGGAAGTTGATAGGAGATAACAAACTTACATTATTCAGGGGTGAATTGGGGCCAGTGTATCTGTATTATTAAAGGTCAATAGAAAAAAAAGAGAGATCTGACAGATGAGGTGAATTAGCATTCATATGAATCTTTTATTCAGCTATAATTAACAGTAAAATAAACTCCTTCCACTTGACCTTAAGTGCTAAGGAGTAACATTTCAGTCTGGAGAATAGTATCTTCTGTATGTGGTCTCTATTCAAAGATAATTGTGTCTCTCTCTCCAATCATAGGAAAAAAAGATATGGTTCACCTGTACCACGCAGTCCATAGAGGCCTCTTACCATGACTTAATCCAGATAGAGACACCCCCTTCTCTGACCAGCTGGTCTCCTGAACAACCGAATTAGCTTATACATACCCCTTTAGCACCTCCCATATAACTAGGGGAAATTACCTCTTAAAGAGGACGCTATGCAGAGGGTATCCTGCTACACAGTATTACTTCTCTACTACTTACATACTGTTCATCCTATCACATACATATTCCTCCAGATTGGCTGCTGAAATGTGTATCATCCAACCGGTTTTAGTAATACCTGTAAGAACATACTGATTATTTACTATAATCAGTTCTAATTACCCCTTCTTGTCAGTCAGTAATATGGTATATTTATGTTACAGCCACTCCAAAGATGTTTATCCTTTGATAGGTTATTCATATGTTTTATCAGGTGCCTCCCCTATTACATGAATTAGTCCTCGCCCTCTCTCTACTTCCATTACTCCTATCTACCCCCAACTCATCTTCGACAATGTCTACCCATAAAACATAGACTTTTGACAGCAAATAAGAACCAGATAGCCTATCCAGTCTACCAACTTTCTATCCAAATAAATTGAACATTTATATAGTTCACAGAATTAACTTAAGTTTAGCCCACACTTTTAAAATGCCTTTACACTTCCACTGGGAGTCTGCTCCATGAGTGTATCACTCTCAGTAAAGTAGTACTTTCATTGCTTTGGTATCGTCAATTATTTAACTTTAGGCCATGCTCTCCAGTTCTAGTATTTAATTTTAATTTTCAAGCAAAAATGTAATATCAGTGCACTAAAAACCTGAAGTGAAAAGCTAATCTTTATACCAAATCTTTAGCCATGCATTTAATTTCCTAAACTCATGTTGCCTTCCTGGTTTAGCACAGGTAATATTTCAGAAAATATGAAGCACTTTCCTTAAGCTTGTTACCTAAATCCCTGAATTCATTCTTAATTATGGTAACCTCTGTCTACCAGTGACATTGTCACTGATACCACATGTACCATGCCACCTGGGTCATGCTAACCCCCCTAACAACCTAGATCCCTTATACCAGATGCCATGCCCAAGCACTGGGGAGACAACAAAGAGTGGCTATTCTCCTGGCAGATAGAAAGATAAGTATTCTCCAGAAATGACATCCCTGTGCCCACACACCCAACATTATTGTTTATTTTGGCAAATTTGTTTTAGTGTGCAAGTCTAGGACAGTCCACATTAACCTACACTACTCAATGTGTCTAATGGTTACCCATCTAGCTACCATCTGACTCATTGTATAATCTGACCTCTCAGTATTACCTCTCCCAAATTAATTCTGCTCACTGAGCAGCAAGCTTTTTGCAAGATTACTAATCTCCCTCAGTGTTTCAATCTGCCTCTGGAGATGTCCAGGATGAGTTTAAAAAGAGGCTACTTCCTGACACCTGACACAAAGGTAAGAACCCCATAATATCTGTGCACTGAGTGAGAGCTTCAATCCTGCTATCAAGCATCCAGTTACAGTGTGATCTTAATACATACGTTTAATTCCTCAGTTCTTTTGTTTTCTCATCTCCTCTTGATACTAGATTGATACTAGGCTGGATGGACACCAGGAGACCTGCTGCTTATATGGGACAGTTTGACTTTCCTGTGTGTTCCACCTGCCCACGTTTCCTTCTAAGAACATTTGCCTTTAGGCATACCTCCGGTTAGCAAAATGTTATAAGTGGGCCAGATCTAATTTGGAAATCTAAATCACTGTCCTGTTCACAGAGTGGGAGAAATGGGGCTGCATGCAGCCCATGGCCCACATGTTTGATAAAAGAGCTATAAATGTTAATACCTTGATGTATCCCATCCTATATTATAATTCGCTAAAACGTGTGTAATGACGCAGTCATGTGCAGTTGAGACTGCCTGCACCACAGATGATACAGAGTGCGTCCAGTTCTGTATCAGCCGCGGTACGGGCAGTCTCTACTACACATGACTGCCCCGTGACTGGCTGCCAGTGGCACTGTGGCCCGTGTAACGGGCTCTTCAACTAGACTCTTATAATTGTTTTACACTGTGTTGCACAAATGTCTTTCACTCAAAGGACTGACACTCCACTAATTAAACAACTAATAACTCCAAAGATTAACCCCCCAGTTACCTTACTATGGCCAGAGATTCAGAATGCACCCTATGAAATTTTCCCTTCTACCATTATCGAGAGAAAACATCTTCAGTCAGGTCTGGATCTCATGGCAATGGAGGTAGAAACATAGAATCTCATGGCATTTCAGAACCAACTGGCCCATTCAGTCTGAACACTTCCCTATCTAGTCAGCTCAGAGGTATTTTATTCTTAGCATACCCTTGGATGTATCCCAAGAGTTCTTACATTTATTTATTGTATAAGCTTAAACCACTTCTGTTGGGATGGCTGTTCAATGCATGTATCACCCTTTCTGTAATGTAGTTTTTTCCTGTATTTCCTCTTATTTTTCCAACCCCCAATTTTAGGACATGACCTCTTTTTTCTAGGGTTCCCTTTAGTCTGTAAAATAGACCCTTCCTAGCCTTGATTACATCTCTTAATATAATTGAATGATTCAGTCATATCAGCCTTCCCCCTTCTATCCTCCAAGCAGTACTATTAAGGTCCTGCACCATTTTAGTGGCCTTCTTTAATCATTCTCTAATTCAGTGATTCTCAACCCGGGTTCTGTGATACTCAGGCTTGATTCAATTGGCACCATGGGCTAAAAAAACAGCCAAGTGTATTTTTTCAAGCTTGGTAAGCCATTACCTGTGCTGTGAAAAACATACTCTTTGAAAAAACACACATCAGGTGCTAAATGTAACGTCAATTGGAACCCATTAAAAGAAGTCTCATATTTCCATTCAATTACATGCATTAAGAAGAAATATCCGTTAAGGGACCCACTTTAAAGCCTGAAAAAGTAGAGATACTATTGCATGTTTTAACGCACGCATGAATTTGAGGGGGGAAAAGCCTAAAAAAACCTAAGTGGCCAGTGGATGTACTGATATGGGGCACTAAGCCCAAAATTTACACATCCAAAGTAAAGAAAAAATGTGTGAAATGTGAGAAAAAATAACCCTATGAGTGGCAGGGGAGTATGCAAGACATACCCCACTGGCTTTCAAAGGTTTAATCTGACTACACTTAACCCCTTAAGTGCCAGAGGGGTACACCTCTCAGGCACTCAAAGGGTTAAAAGCATGACATGAAAAGAAACACCTACCTGTAGTCCTGATGTCCAGCAGGGTCTTCAGCACCCTGGTTAGCTACTGTCAGTCTTCTTCTTTAATCTTCTGTCTTCATCTTCTTGTTTCTTCTGATCTTCATGTTTTTTCCAAAAAATGGCACTGTAATAGCAAAAAAAGGCCAAATTAAGATGCAACCCAATAAATGCCACAAAGATATGATGGTATTAACCCTTTGAGTGCCGGAGGTGTACGTTTAATGTATTGCAAAACAATGCGCCGTGTTCCTCTCTGGCACTCAAAGGGTTTCATTGTTGCCAGCAGTCCAATAAGCATTACATGTTGTCAGTCCAATGTTTAAATAAATGTTGGCAGACAAAGGTTTAAAAATAAGCAGCAGGAAACCCTCCCACCCCCTGTTATCTCACGGCCCTTGCTGTGTCTTTCTGTGGAAAAATGGTTCCCATGCTACAATTGGCTGGGATATGTGCTTACACACCTCCCAACCAATCAGCTTCTAGAGGGAATAACGAAACTCACTAGTCCTTAAGGCACAGACACTGGAGACTTGTTAGGACTGTCACTGGTCGTTAAGGGTTTAATTAAATTTGAAAGCATGAGACATGCATTATTTGTCACATGTTGCATTTGTTCTTAAAGGGATAGTAATACTTCATTTTATCTCTATTTTATTTTGTAGGCATTAAAAAAACATGAAGAACAATATAAGTCTTATCTCTCAAACCTTTATGGTTTACGAGATATTCACAAGCAAAGTATCCCCCCCTCTATTCAGCCAGATCAGAAGGGAGGTGCCCACGTACACTGCAGAGAGGGACAATCTTCAATTAAGATAAGGGAAAAAGCTGAAAAACTTGTCAAGGGGGGAAGGGCTTTCATTGTTTTCACACAAAGAAGATTGTCCCCTGCTGTTATCTGTCTGGTCTTACAACCAGATTCACATCTGAGAAGAGATGGCTTACACCAGGTAAAAGGGGCGGGAAGGGGAAACTTTGCTTGTGAATATCTCTCAAACCATAAAGGTTTGAGAGATAAGACTTATATCGTTCTTCATGTTTTTTTAATGCCTACAAAATATAATAAAGATAAAATGAAGTATTACTATCCCTTTAAGATGAAGTATTACTATCCCTTTAAGACAATGCACAAGACTAATGCACAATATTTTTTTTCTTCTGATTGAGAGGTGTAAAAATATGTATATCTATGTATCTGTTCCTTTTCATACTTCTTGACACATGATATAAAATTGGTAGTTATACCCCAAATTCTATACTTGTGCTAGGGGTGCCCCGAACAAAAAAAAAGAAACATTTCTCTAATTTGTCCTTCTGAAGATTATGGGGGAGATTTATAAAAAGTGTTCTTTTTCTCCATTTTGCGAATGGATCCTTAAAATGTCCTTATTCCTTATTATGAGTGATAGTATTTATAACGTATTCTAGTTATATATACAAACGTGGTAACTTTAAAGAATAAGAACACATCAGACATGGCCTTAAATATCTGCCAAAAATTATGTCGCTAAATTGTCGCAAATAGCAAAATGTATTTATAAATACGCTGCATCACTTTTTATAAACTTCCTTACTCCATTTTTTTTAAAAAAACATGTTATACAGTGCTATGTCCTCCTAAACTTTCATTAACACTTGTATAACTACCAGAGCAGTGGTTTTCAACCAGGGTGCCGTGGCACTTTGGTGTGCCACAGGCATCCACTTAGGGTGCCCCTTCTTTTTTATAATGACTTTGATGAAAATAGGAATGCCGTGTTTCTGTTGTGTATTTGTTGAAATTTGTATGTACAACATGTTTGATTTTGTTATTCTGATGGAGAAGCCTAAAAAATAACTATATATTTATGCATTTGAACCCTTCCTTACTCCTTGATGATTGATCTAAAACATATGAGGTGCCCCAAAAACTATAGACTGATTGTTAGAGGTGCCTTGAGCAAATAAGGTTGAGAACCAGTGTACCAGAGACAGTCTTATAGGTATTTCACCACTTCTTTTCGATTAACTCCACTTTTATAAATCTCCCACAGTCACCATCTAGCTATGCTGACTTTCCCCATTGCTTTATTGCATTTGTTGCCTGTCTTTAAATCATCTGATATAAGTATTACCAAGTCCCTTACCTCTGCTGTTGTTGTCAACAGAGCACCATTAAGAATATAGTCTGTCTTTGTCTTCTTGTGTCTTATATGTATTATATTGCATTTTATGACACTAACTTTTAAATCCCATACTTGTGTACATTCCTTTAATGGGCAATTTTTGCAGTTTGTTTACAACTGAAGCAGCCAGCATTCATAAGCCTACATAAATCTTTATGCTCCTCAAGTATTGTTCACCCAACTGATCCTGAATGGTGAAGATTGTCAGTGAAATGTATTTGAAATTCTGTGTTCCAGGCATGACATACAAGACTTACTGAAGATGTTACCTCTTGAGCAAAGGCACATAGACAATATTAATAATGGTCATTAAGATATTCAGGTCATAATAAGGTAAATGGTAGATTATTACTAATAGGATAGTCTACCTTTAAAGGGACAGTAATGTCCCAGAAAAAACAATTATCATTTTGTAGTGCTTAAAAAGTTGATCTGAATGCAAAAACCCCTATCTCTCAAACCACTTTATTCACTGTCAAAGTATGACGTTCCCTGCTGTCAGTTGTAAAGCTGACAGCAGGAGATCCGTGTCGGCCGACAAGAGTACTAGAGTACAAGAGTACTACTCATGCAACTATATTCTGCTGCAGTATTCAGACCCCAGTGGGCTGGATTTAAAGGGAGCAGACACAAAAGCAAAAAAACATGCATTTTTTCAAGCACGGGAAGCGATTTAATGACCTGTGCTATGAAAAAATGCTGGCAAAAAAACCCACTAGATGAGTTTTGGCCCACTGAAAATAAAAAAAAGCACCACAAGTTGCCATTTAATAGACTGCGTTAGCCCTAAAGATCCGATAAGGGACTTACTTAACACATAAAATTTAAGACCCAGCTTATTTTTTACTAAAGTCCCTTATCAGAGCTTTAATCAGCCGACAGCTATTAAAAGGCAAAAAAAAGTCCCCAGTGGATGTATTGATATGACCACTAAGACCCATATCAAAACATCCAAAGTACCTAAAAAGTGCCAAAGTTAGTAGAATTAACCCTGTGAGTGCCAATGGCGTATAATTTTACCGCCAGCATTCATAAGGTAACCCGACTAAGTAACAAAACAACAGCCCATTAAAAGTAACACTTACCATTGATACTGATGGGCAGCGGAGTCTTCAGCATCCTGGTCATCTACTGTCCTTCTTCTCTTCCTTCTCCTGTTTTGTATCTTCTGTCTTCTCTTCATTCTTCTTTCTTCTAACTACAAAAAAGCATAAGGTATGAATACGTTTGATGAAATATCCCAGACAATAATACATAGTTTAACCCTTGAGTGCCAGAGGGGCATACAATGCACTGTAAAGCAATGTGTTGCATATCTTTCTGGGGCTCAAAAGGTTAAACAATGTATTAGTGCCCAGTTCAATATAAATATGCCTCCTTTACAATATTCCAACTTGCACTATTATATGCCCACCTTGGTCAAAATAGATATCCCAGAGTGTACTAATAGAAAACTTAGTTTTAATATTTCTGTCTCCACCTCTGTGTGTGGCCACATAGATCACGGTGGAGACAGTACTGCATGGCTTACATACCTCCCAGCCAATAAGATTTGAGCAGCTGTGCTTTAGACTGGTTGGCTGGGATGTGCACATCCAAGCCAATAGCTGTGAATGAATTTGAAAAGAGACTGCCCTTATATAAAGGCAGTCTCTGTTCCAATTCCCCCAGTGTGGAGCGGGTATCAGCCTGAGAAGGATAGGAGGAGAATGCCGCGCCATGCAGTACTGTCTCCGGCGCAGCCTTTGTGGCCCCACACCAGGGCAGAGACAGAAATATTAAAGCTAAGATTTTAATTATTACACTATAACACTATGTATTATTGTGCGGAATATTTCAGCAAACATATTCATACCTTAGGCTTTTTTTACAGCTACAAGAGTGAAGATACAAGACAGAAGAAAGAAAAGAAGAGGGACAGACGGAGACAGACAGTGGATGACAGGTAAGTGTAACACATATAAGTTAACGATCGGTGCTTGGCTGTATGTCAGGCACCGATAGTTAGCATTTTTACTGTGAAGTTCCCAATATTGCCGCTATTTTCTGTTGCCTAACATTCCATTTTGCTTTTAGCTCGTTGGGCCTTTAAATACAGACATAGGAATTTTATTATGTCAGTCGGTACTCAGTTTGGGCTTACCGGCTGTTTTAGCGCATTCCTTTAAATCGAGCCCTAATAGTATTCTCTCTCACCTTGGTCTAAATAGAGCAATTCTACCAATTACACCATAGCACCCACTCACCTCATACACACATGATTATTAGATAGAAATGAACACCTGCAAGAGAAAGGGATTTTTTTAAAACTCTTCCATTACCTATCTAATAGAATAAAGTAAAAAACTAACAGAATCAAATAAAAAAGGCTGATTTATGAAATAGACTAATTTGGGGCAAACCAACTGTATCACAGGGGACAAGTGAACATTCCAAAATCTTAATTTATTTAACCCTTTAAGGACTATCTGTGCACACTTGTGGCCGGCACTTAAGGGCCACAGAGCATTTTTTTTGTCTAACTGATTCAGGGCTCCCCAAACGGCATGCAGCCATGCGGGGAGCCCTGAAATCCATGACATGCCAGGACCATCATGGGTCCTTATCTCACGTTGGACTTGGCACGTCATGGGTCCATGAGGGGTTAAATTTTATAGGAAACAAAATAAATATTTAGGGACTTTTTCTTCTGAATAATAAATGTACTCGTAATGCTAGGAATTTTGTATTGAAATGTTATTACAGCTCAAAATACTGAACTGCAGTTTATTCTCTGGTCAATACGTGGTGCTGTTCCTATCACTTACAATGGAAAACCATAGTCAGAGACTCAAGCTGTGCCTTTTGGACACTTGTCAGTGCAGCTAAAGCTGTAATAAGTTTTGAATTAGCAGTGTGAGTACACTTGTTTTATCGAGTAGGAAAAGCCCCATAACTTTTATATATATACAGAAGGAAAAGCGCAAGTGTCTCTATTTAATAAAATAGAAAATTTATTGAACAAATATGGACATAGAGATAAAACTATTAAATACTCCTCTATATATAAGATATATTCAGTCTCATATGTCACTATAAATATAGTGTGTGCACAATAGTAAAACAATGTGTAAAAGTCACCTGATGATAGATGAAAGAGATTCTGAAGATATATATATATATTGCCCTTAGATGAATAAAGGACAAAAACAGCAGGCAGGTGTAGTCAGATAAAAATAATTGTGTATCCGTCTGTGCAGCTCTGTAACAGCTCTGTTACATCTTCAGATGTAATAATCGTGATAGAAGACACAAATATATCATATGCTGATAACAGAAAAGATATCAAGCTCCTCTCCCGTCCTTATTGTTTGAACAATGGTGTGGGTCTACCTTTATGACTGCTGACGCCCCCAGCGGACAGAGGTGTGTTGGTTATAAACACAGACTAGCACATTGACAGCATAATGTTCAATTATGGTGTGGATCTTGATTGTTGAATGCCGACACCTCCAGCGGGCAGATGAACGCTGATTTGCTTAAACCAATATATGCTGGCTTGATAAGGCAATGAAATGGTATACAATGTACACCTCCTGTCCTTAACTGTTGGACAAAAGTCAATATTGGAATGTGGTAACAGTGGGTAATATAGACGGGTATCATATTCCTACGCGTTCCGCATTAACACAACACTTCTTCAGGGATGAATCATAGCTGGGTATGTTGCTGAGTAAGACATCGGTACCGCCCACTTCTAGGATGGTTTATTCAAAAGTTATTGCAGCTCAAATATGATTTTTTTTTTTGTGCGATACTTCCATGACCTGAACTTTTGTGGTGGTGCTGTGGCTACAGCAGTGTTCAGGCAGCTCCATTAGCTGTTGAAGCAACATCACCACTGTAAATTTAAAGCCATTGAAGTACTGAACCCAAAAACTTCAAGTCTGAGCTGCAATAATTTTTGAACAAAATATCTCTCAGCAATGGGAGTACCTTTACTTCATTCCAGAGAACAACTCAGCAATATATATTTTTCAATGTTAAGCCTTACTGTCACTTTAAATAGGTCCTTGTCAGGCTTCCAGATATGTCAGTAGATACAGAGTATTTTAGTGATGATTTGGAACATTGATGGAAAGACTCTTTCTTTTTTTACCATATCTCATCACATAATTCTTGTCCACTCATTTATCAAACTAATTTCATGACAATTAAGCACAAAATTAATTTGTTACAATTCTCCAGCAAATTCGATTTTGCCTTAATAGAAAAAAAAAACACACAAAAAAAAAAGTGATAGTAGCTCATAGAAGCATGTCCATTTTCCATATGGCTTGTTTCTAATCCATATCGGGTTATATTTAGCATGCCAAAGAGGTGCAATTCCTAATCAAACCAAAGTAAACGATTCCCCAAATTCACATTCATTTAAAAGTTGATTTAACCCGTCGAGTGCCTCTGCAATGCATTGCGTACCCCTCTGGAGCTCAAAGGGTTAACCCCTTGGATGGTAGTGAGGTCTCCAACGCATTGCAAAGCAAAGCATTGGAGACTTCACTACCATCCAAACAGTTAAAAGCTCATTTTAACCCTTTTTGTGCCGGAGGGGTACAGAATGCAATCCAAAGCAAAGCCTCAGTAGTGTAGTTGGTTTGCTTCAGAAATGCATTTTTCTTACAGAATAAATGGCCCTTCATTCTCGAAAGCTTCTAATATACTTTCCTAAAGCTGCACAAATAGATATGTGAGAATTTATGTTTTTTACCCCTTTAAGTGCCAGAGGGGATGGAACAGACTATTTCAGGGTATCCTGTTATAGATATCGAAAATGATAATAACTCCTTAAAGACCAATGACGTGCCAGGATCATCATGACGGTCTGTGCATTAAGGACTGGTGACAGTCCTGGCACATCATGATTTTTTAGATCAAAGCATGCCTGCAGGTGTGTTGTTATCACAGGGAGTGTCTACATTTGACTGCTCAAAGACCAGAGAAATCAGTTTCAGCATCTCCCATGGAGAACCAGTACGTGTGATGGCTCACATGTACCGGATCTCCAAACAAGTAAAAACAAAAGTCCTTGGTCCTTTGGTGCAGGTAACCCCTGGACCACCGATCCTTAAGGTGATAATAATAATAATAATGATAATAATGTATGTCCCACTAGATGCCAACTCAGTCCTTATAGATCAGGGAATAAATTATAGTTTGACTTGAAAAAGGGACATTTTTGTTCTTGAAAGCGTGTCCTAAAAATTGCATGTTAGTCTAATAAAAAGGTATTATTATGTGAGTGTGTGTGTATGTATGTAGGTGTGTGTATGTGTGTGTGCATCTGTGTGCACGTGTATGTGTGTGTGTGTGTGTGTGTATGGGTATGTATGTATGTGTGTGTGTGTGTGCATGTGTGTATATGTGTGTGTGTGTGTGTGTGTGTGTGTGCGTGTATGAGTGCGTCAGAGACATTGCCATGATGGGGTGGAAATGGTTAATTTTTCTTTTAAACCAAATTCTCTAAAAATCTGTGTTTTAAAATTTGTTTAAAGGGATAGTAATACCTAAAATGTAAAAAAAAATATGTTGTAGGGTTTATCCCCCTGAATATAACAAGAGTACTCCCACTGCTGAAAGATGTTTCATTCAAAAGTTATTAATTTTCAAAGTTGAATTTTTTAGGTGCAATATCACAGTGGCCTGAAATTTTACAGTGGCCCTGTTGCTACACCATCCTATGGAGATTTATGGTCCTGAGACCAGAGCTGTCCATAGGATCGTGTAGCAACAGCGCCACTGTACAATTTCAGGCCACTGTGATATTGCACCTAAACAATTCAACTTTGAAAATTAATAACTTTTGAATGAAACATCTTTCAGCAGTGGGAGTACTCTTGTTTTACTCAGGGGGATAAACCCTACAACATATTTTTTTTACATTTTAGGTATTACTATCCCTTTAAATTATCTCATCTAACAGAGACAATGAGCATCTCTTCCTCAATGGAGGGGGAAAATATTTGGGAGACTTTAATGGTGATTGATATAGAATTGCAGACAACCACAGTCTCAAGCAGTATTAGTATCTTATGAGAAAATCTCAAAAGTCTAAAACAGAGACATACTCCCCTATGGGAAAATCTAGTAGGGTGACATATTAATGTGACGTAGGGTCAAGGTTCACATTACAAATTTTTGACAGAACCCAGACATTTTAGGTGTGAATTTTAATGTAGAGTAATGGTGCCATCTATAGATTACATAGTGTTTTTACTAGTGCTTTGGAATTTTTCCATAATTTATTCTGATGTCACTGCATAATGAGATGGCTCTTCAATCCCTGCTACATACCTGGTTGCCTGCTAAAGAAATCCTAAGAAATCCACGCTTATTGGACTGGCAACTATATATCTTTCCTTATTTAAATTCTGCAAAATTCTGAATCAAATATATATTTCTTCTATATTTGAAGAAACTTAATTTTAATTATAATTTGTCTTAGTTGGACTGGCCAACCATTTGGGATCAATTATAATAATCTATATTAGCTGTAGTAATTCTGAATTAAGCGGAATTCATTAAATTATTTGTAAATTGTTGTATTTTGCCAGATAAGTGTAATATAGTTAAATAGCTTGGTTTATATATTAGTTAATATAATTCTTGATATTTCTAGAATAATATATTGTGTTTCTGGAAAGGTTATAATAGCTAATATTGATCTGGGGAATTCTTTGAATTCATTTATTAACCCTTTAACTGCTATTTGTCTATTTATTTTGAGGTGTTTCTTTGGATTTCTTTGTGTGTGTTTTGGGTCTAAACTTTTGTACAGTGAAAAGTTTTTTAACATCTCACTAAACAAAAGAAGCTGCCATCTTGGGTGCGGCATCCTATCTTAATAAGTGGATTAACCCTTGAAGTACCCTATAAGTTTTACATAGGATTGTTATAGTCATGTTTATGATATATGTTGCATGAAGTTGGTATACTGTCTAGACTTATATTATTAGATTTGATTCTAAGTCTCTTCTTGGTATAATCTATTATTGGCTATATTAAATGTAATTTATATGTTTTATTCAGAAGGTATACAATGTTTGAAATCAGTACATTATTAAATTATAATGATCTCTATCTGGGATTCTATTCCAGTTAGGTTCTCTAAAATTTTGCTATTGCATATGGTACAAGGAAAATTGTCAGAGGACCTGGCTTCATATTAAAGTTGATCCACCTGACAACATACCTTAAACCTCAATTACCGTAAAATCTCGGGTATAATACTCACAATTTTACCCCACTTCACCTTATGTGAAGTGGGGGGTGCGTATTATACACGAGAGTTTAAAAAATAAAAAAAATTAGGGTTGGCTGATCCCTTCCCTCCCTCCACCGGATCAAACCCGCTGTCAGAACAAGCCTTACTTGTTTGAAGTTTAACACCCCACTTGAAGTCTGCATCTTCTGCTGTGTGGAGAAGGCAAAATACAGCATTATGCACAGATTTCCTGCGGGCGGCACGCTTCCCTTTGCGGCCCTCTTTCATCAATGGGCTTACAGGTCCTTCCGCCTCCAGCCAATGGTAATGCCCTGATACACAGAATTCAAGTGGGGAGTTAAACTTCAAGCAAGTAAGGCTTGTTGTGACAGCGGGTTTGAGCCGGGGGAGGGAGGGAAGGGATCAGCCAACCTTTATATTTTTTTAGCAATGGGGAAAACAAGGGTGCGTATTATACATAGACACTCTTGTTTTCCCCAAAAATCTTTGCTATAATATACACCTGCGTATTATACACAGGTGCGTATTATACCTGAGATTTTACGGTAGCATAGTTTATATAGTTTCTGGGGCAGAGTTATTTGTATACACCACTGCCAACTGTATTTTATTAACTGTAAGGATCAATGATCCTTTTCTATGCTTCTGAGTGCATTTATTGTTATCTAATACCTCTGAATATCCTATGTGTGGTTAACCCTTTAATTGCTGTTAATGCTAATGGTGATAATTGTGGTTTGAGTTACTATATATCTATTGTAATTGTTGATCACTCATTTATATCATTGTTGTTTACACTTTATATATATATATATATATATATATATATATATATATATATATAATTATATTGTACTTAAATAAATTATATATATTTTTGCACAAATATGCGGAATTGATTATTTTAATCAATTTGTTACTGTGTAGTAGCGTGTCAATACCTAGTATTGTGTAAAGTTCTCAAAATGGTTTAATATTGTCATTTATCTATTTATGTGAAGATATCCAACCTGATTGGTTCTCTTGTTTTAACCCTTTGGATACCTTCAACATAATTGGTTCAACATCATGTGTGTATGTATGTGTGTGTATGTATACGTATGTGTATATGTGTATATGCATGGATGTGTGTGTGTGTGTGTATGTGTATGTATATGTGTGTATATATGTGTGTGTGTGTGTGTGTGCGTGTATTAGTATGTATGTATGTGTGTGTGTGTATGTATGTGTGTATATATGTGTGTATATATGTGTGTGTGTGTATGAGTATGTGTGTGTGCATGCATATGTGTGTGTGTATGTGTTTGAGTATATATCTGCAGTGAGAAAACTGGGACAAACCAAATGCATCTAGGGAATAAATAAAGATTTCCAAAATTCCCAATGATTTAACGTAATGTGATGGAGCCACCCCTATGTGTAACCCCCTCCCATTCCCATTAACAAAGTTGCTGGCTGGGTCTTATGTGATAAAACAAAACTCTGCAATATATGTGAAGCAATGAAATTCAGTTTCTTAATCCAGTGTTAGTTCATATGCAAAAATGAACACAATTCAAAAAAATGTGTGTGCTGGATTCACTGCTTCATCCTCTTTACCGTGTCTAAGTCCTCCTTCATTATGCTGGAAGATGATAAGTGCTACTCAAACAATTGATAGACAATTTTCAATGCATTTGAGGCCAGAAAGAATAAAATATATACTTCATCATTTATAAAATAATTTGACTGTGGTAGAGACAGCCAATATAATGCTAATAATAACATGTATACACATTGCTACTTTGAATTAGCAATTATATACTTGTATTACAACAAACCAACATAGCAAGTACATTTCAAAGATCATACGTGACATATGTAGCATCCAACACATGGAAACTAATAGCATGCATATGTAAGCATAAGATAAATGCAGCTAGTTTTATGCATGAACACATTCATTTGTAATCCTCATATTAGAAAAATGGGTGAGAATCAGGGGAGAGCAGAGTGTGAATCTGCATTGTAGCCCAGCAGCCAAGAAGTCCTAATGGGTTCTAGTTATGCATTTGGCAAAACATTTGTGTGAAAAATGTTTGCACTAGTGTATGTATAGGTATCTGTATGTGTAGTTGTATTTATATAGAGCCAACAGATTGCATTTAATATAGAGTGGATACAATAAGTGCAGCAATTAAATGTATATACAGACAATTATCATAAGGAAAACACTAGTGCATCGATTCAATTGTGGCAGGTAAAACAGCCGGTAGGGCAAAAATTGCTACTGACATACACATACTTTGCCACCAGAGGTATTCATTTGCCCTACCAACTGAAACCGTAACCTATGTTGGGTCAAAGAACCTGATTTTTAGCCAAACGTTCGTCTTTAGATTGATAAAATCGGAACATCAAACGAAAGGAGCTAACGATCGGTGCATGGCACACACTGTCAAGCACAGATCATGAGCTCAAACACACCCTCCCAAACACTAACCCTACACTACCAGTAACAGTGAAGAGCAATAATACTAGCCCTAAAACTATCCTAACATCCAGAACCCAGACCTGTATAATACTTACCTGTCATCCAGTGTCCGTCTTATTCTGTCATCTTCTATCTTCCGTCTTCCTCTTTCTCTTCATCTTCTGTCTCCCTATATCCTGTCTTCTGATCTTCTTTGTTCCAATATGTCCCTGAAAGGAATAAAAAAGTCAGTATTAACTTGCTCCAAAAAATGATGAATTAAAGATATGCAGTTACATCTGGGCAGCCAGTCCAAATCGAAATATATGTATTTTGTCCAGTCTGAAAAAAGAAAGTTTTTTAATCCAATGCGCTAAATAATTTGTTGTAGTCAACAAATAAATATATATATATATATATATATATATATATATATCCTAACAAGACTACAGGAGAGCACTAGATCTATATTCAAAAATAAAAAATATAAATAAGTATACTGTATACTGTACCCAGGGCTCAAAATTTCCACTCGCCACTAGCCAATGGCGAGTGAAAATTCAGCCCTGGCGAGTAGAAATTCAGCCCTGGTGGGTATGCTATGGCTTGCCGTGGCGAGTAAAGTTTCAGGTCTGGCTAGTAGCAAGGGACTCCAAATTTTAAGCCTATTTATTAATATAAAATAATATCAATACATAACAACAGTAGTATTACTAAAGAGTGACGTCACTCCTGCAAAAATATTACAAAAAATTTAAAAATATATAGGTTCTCAATAAAAATATAAAATAAAAAGTCTCATAATATCCATAGATCGTCTCCTGGAATAATGATGTGGACCCAATTCCTCGTATATGCGGGCAGGTACTAACAGTGTAACCTTCAGTAGCACTGTGTTTAGCCGAGTTATAGCACTACCTGAGCCGTGATGATGTTCACCTTTTTCCACCTCCAATATAAAGATTGAATACTTCTGGGGGTATTCCAACAGCCTATTAGCGGGCAAAGCTTGTTTCCGACTTCCAGCACCGTATAGCTGATCCGTATCTGAACAAATCTCTCCCGTCTTGTATCCATGCTATCTGTGATTTCAACGGCTCCGTGCTGTTATATACACCGTGCAGGCTTTGTACCTCTCGTCCATCTTTAGATGGGTCTAATCATATCACAAATGTCCGCTACACTCAATATTGTTCTTTTCCAACGTGTTTCGTACCTAACAAGGCACTTCCTCAGGGATATGTAATGAATAAAAAATAGTACAATAAGCGTGTATTTATCTACATGTCAATCAATTAGCACACCTGTTGATCCAATTGCACTATAGGATATCCAAAACAACCCACAAATCCCAGAAACCTACATAGCAATGAAGACAAGTTTAAAATGTTAAAGGTACATACACCAGGGCTTAAAACTTGAAGTCCTTTTTACTAGCCAGACCTGAAAAGTTACTCGCCACTGCAAGCCATAACATACCAACCAGGGCTGAATTTCTACTCGCCAGGGCTAAATTTTCACTCGCCATTGGCTAGTGGAAATTTTGAGCCCTGCATACACCATATTAACCACTTAACCCAATATCTGTCTCCACATACCTAGTAACTTGGTATATCCATAATTTTGTAGAATTGGTTGATAATATCCTAATCCTAATCTAAACTAGATAAATATAAATCAATACTAAACTATCTCATCTAGCTCAGCGACATCCTGCGGACCCTAAAATTTAGGAGGATATTAGATGAATGTGTGCACATCAGTCTTTTCATTTAACCCATTGGAGGCAAGGGAATCCATATTATATATCCATAGAGTTTCCCTCTGGCACAATGCATGAAACCTATTCCTCCCCATATTGTTGTACATCAGTAAGTTGTATATAGGGCGCCTTGCCCATTAGTGGGCCCGATATTTGTGTATATTTTTTTGGTACTATTTTAGTGCATTATCGGAGGCAGCCTGGTATATTACTTTTAGGTTTATCATATTATTCTGTATTTTATATTACTATATCATTAAGCTTTTGTATTTCTGTATATACTCTTCAATATGTCCTTTAAATCATACCAAGATAGGATTACCAGACGGGATGTGTATAGGAGACAATTGGGCACCAACTGTAAATAATGATCAAGAGCCAAATATCAAAACTATTTTCCTGACATTGGAAAACTTGCTCAAACAAGAATTGTCACACTGGCTGGACTCAATGTTGTTGAAACAATATTTAAGTTATAAAATAGTCTCTAGGGGACTCAGGATATATAAACCATGTGGGTTTCAAGATAAAGATTTCCAAAATATTTGGCAAGGAGTTCTAGAACAGTGTTCTCTAAATTTAATGAGTGAGTTGGTCCAATATAGAGAAAATAAGTTAAAGGAGGTTAGTATATTGATAGAACAGACAAAAGATCAATTAAATAAATATACTAACTGGGCCCCCTTTAAAGAATTGGATGAGACCACCAATGGAAGAATTGTAAATTTTGAAAAAGTATTATTTGAGAAAAAAACAAAAGAAGTTTCAGCGAGATCAGGCAGACTATGCTCAGGGTAGGACATTGGGAAAAGGAGATGGGGGTGTGCACAGACGATTTCATTCTAAATCCAATAATACATCTTTTTGGGGGGAGCACATATGAATTCAATAGAATCACATCAGAATATGTATTTTATGACACCACACAAGAAGACACAGAGTTTGGCAAGTAGAACACATAATACGGATAGAATTTCACATAGTTCTGTTGACTCTATGGAGGGATTTGTACCACGAGTGGGGAGTGCTGGGGGGGATGCGGAGGTGGAGTCACCATCAGACCTCCATCAGGGATGTCAGGAGCTACCAGCCATGCCCAAGTTACCATTGCCAACAGGTAACAGCTATTGGAGGGTTTGGAAGAGGAGCATCCTTTGATTAACCTGGAGGCGGAGTTGGGGACACCTCCACAGACCAGTAACAGCACTCAGCCCAGTCATGGTCCAAAGACCCAATCGTCAATATTGAGCTATGCACAAGCAGTAATTCATCCTATTCCACCTGCACCTTCTGATTTCACTTCTGTTCATTTTTTAGAAATGGAACAACCAACAAAAAAGAAGCAGAAGTGCTTCGCCAGAAATATTACACATAAATGCAAACGAGGTAGGAGAGCTGACAAAGGAAAAAAGATGAGAGGCAAATTAGGACTCCCTAAAGAGTTAGATAATGATTTCCTCAAAACGATTGGTATTTTTAATTTATCTAGATATACCTTTAATAGAGAGGTAATTCCTATTATCAATAAAGGACTAAAATCTTCTCCATCAGCGGGTCCTAGGGAGTTTGACATATTCTTACATTTAAATAGATTTATTAAATCTTTTATATTAAAAAGACATTTTGCTAAATCATCACAGAATATATCTAATTAATCAATTTTTATGGAAGATTTACAAGATTTAATACAGGAGGGTTTGGGGGAAGTTAGTGGGGCTCATGATATAGTAGAAACAGTACCCTTTATTCATACTAGTTTTAAGCCAAAATCCATATTTTATCCTTATAAGGAAAAGGGTCCCTACATTGAAAGTTTTTATAATTTAGTATTGAGAGATTTAAGACAGGTGTACACACGCTATCAGGAAGATAAATATAAGAAATTTAACATTACTAGGCAACAACAACTGGCTTTTAAACAACTTAAAGATAACAAGGGGATACATATTACAGAGGAGGATAAAGGGGGGCTACGGTAATTTTGAATACGGATGATTATGAGGAGGTATTTCGATTATTGTCGGAGGGAGGTACATATCAGTTATTGGAAGATGATCCTACTAATAAAATACTGAATCAATTGCAAATTAATGCAACCAGGGCATATTCCAAAGGAATTTTAAATAGACAGGAATATGCATATATTGTACATAAGAATCCCAAAATTCCGTATTTTTACATAGTCCCCAAGATACATAAGCCGCCAGGATGACCTATCATAGCGGGTATAGAGGGGGTCACGTCACATCTGTCCAAATATGTAGATTCCTTTCTCCAATTATATGTTAGCACATTACCCTCATATATATAAAATACACACAACATGAGCTGCAGATATTTGAGGATTTTAGGTGGTGTGAGGACTATATATGGGCCACGGTAGACGTGACACCTCTCTATACGTGTACACAACATAGCAAAGGGATAGCAGCTGTTTCCCATTTTTTGAGATTGGATGATGCCCTTCCGGATGACCAGAGATCATTCATATTGGAAAGTATAGATTTTATTCTTAATAATAATTATTTTCAATATAAATCTTCTTATTATTTGCAAACTTGTAGTGCTGCCATGGGTGCCAGCATCGCTCCCAGCTATGCAAACCTATACATGGGAAGTTGGGAGTTAGAGCATGTGTGGGGTGCAGGGCTGGGGGCGAGGCTGGTATACTATGGCAGATTTATCTATGATCTGCTGCTTGTTTGGAAGGGTGACATCCAATCATTAGAAGATTTTATTTCTACACTTAATGCAAATGATAGGGACCTTAGGTTTACATATGCTATTAGTACAGAAGAGGTTCATTTTTTGGACCTTACATTGGGACACAGTAAGGGGTAAGCTATTACTAGGACATATATTAAGCCTACTAGTACTAATAATTATCTTCATTACACCAGTTGTCACCAACATACTTGGAAAAACAACATCCCCAAGGGGCAATTTCAGAGATTACGTATTAATTGTTCCCAAGAGGAAGATTTTGTGTCCCAATCGAAGGTGTTACAACAAAAATTTACTTCTAGAGGATATCCTAGGAAATTAATTATAGATGCATATAGAGATACCACATATAAAGATAGGAAGACCTTACTAACACCTAAGGATAGAATTGGAGTGGATAAGGGTAATAATAATCATACTCTAAAATGTATTACTACATATAATAAGGCTCATAGGGATATTCAGAAGGTGTTTAATAAACATTGGTTTATATTAAGACAGGATGACTTATTGAAAGGGTGTATATCGGAGAAACCAAAAATTATATATACAAAAAATAAAAATCTAAAAAATATTTTATCAAGAAGAAAACCAAATAAGGGAAAACATAAAAATAGTAGTCAGAATTCATTTTTGGATATAAAGGGAGTATATAGATGTGGGAAATTTACATAATATAGATGAATACATCAGTTGTAATACAACATATATTGTATATTGTATTACATGTCCATGCCATAAAACTTATATAGGACGCACTAAGCGTAAGATGAAAGAGAGGTTTTTGGAACATAGACGTGCTATATTAACACGGGATAGGAAATGTCCTATGGTACAACACTATATGGATCATCATGATAGTAAAATGGATGGTACTACTCTTATGGCTTTACAACATATTCCTGCCAATATGGGGAGGAATAGGTTTCATGCACTGTGCCAGAGGGAAACTCTATGGATATATAATATAGATTCCCTTGCCCCCAATGGGTTAAATGAAAAGACTGATGTGCACACATTCATCTAATGTCCTCCTAGATTTTAGGGTCCGTAGGATGTCGCTGAGATAGATGAGATAGTTTAATATTGATTTATATTTATCTAGTTTAGATTAGGATTAGGATATTATCAACCAATTCTACAAAATTATGGATATACCAAGTTACTAGGTATGTGGAGACAGATATTGGTTTAAGTGGTTAATATGGTGTATGTACCTTTAACATTTTAAATCTTGTCTTCATTGCTATGTAGGTTTCTGAGATTTGTGGGTTGTTTTGGATATCCCATAGTGCAATTGGATCAACAGGTGTGCTAATTGATTGGCGTGTAGATAAATACACGCTTATGGTACTATTTTTTATTCATTATATATCCCTGAGAAAGTGCCTTGTTAGGTACGAAATGCATTGGAAAAGGACAATATTGAGTGCAGTGGACATTTGTGATATGATTAGAACCATCTTAAAGATGGACGGGAGGAGCCTGCACGGTGTATATAACAGCACGGAGCCGTTGAAACCACAGATAGCCTGGATACAAGACGGGAGAGATTTGTTCAGATACGGATCAGCTATATGGTACTGTATATGGTGCTATAACTTGGCTAAACACAGTGCTAATGAAGGTTACACTGTTAGTACCTGCCCGCATATATGAGGTATTGGGTCCACATCATTATTCCAGGAGACAATCTATGGATATTATGAGACTTTTTATTTTATATTTATTATTATTTTTTATTCTATTTTTACAACTACTGCTGTTATGTATTGATATTATTTTATATTAATAAATAGGTATATATTGAAGAGTGTTACAGTATACTTATTTATATTTTTTATTTTTGAATATAGATCTAGCGCCCTCCTGTAGTCTTGTTAGGGTGTATTGTAGTTCTATGACCCCTGTGCACTAGAGGTCTAATAGGTTACATTAGTATAATAAGAATATATATTGAGGAAATAAATGGATATAATAAAAAATCCAACCCAGTTGGTATTATTATTATTATTATCATGTCCTAACAAAATGAACAGATCGTATACACTAAAATAAAATCCCAAGGGACAAAGATCAGAGTGGTCTCCAGTGCATTGCAGTAATGCACTGGAGACCCCTTTAGCATCCAAGAGTTAAAAAAGCTCCATTCAAGGCCATGGAAATGTACAATATTTTATTTGTCCCCTATGGTGCAGTTTGCTTTTATAAATATGGGCCATAGTTATAGTTTCCTGGGGATAGTTAAAGAGAGATCACAGCCATAAAGGACAAAAACATTATAGAAAAACTACATATCATATGTAATTAAAAGTGGGCTTACATAAAACACTAGAAGTCCAAATCCATGATCAAACTACAACAAAATAGTCAAAATGATATTTGGTGCAAAGCACAAACTGAGTAATCTCTGCAATACTCATCTATCCATTGTAACAGAGTCTAATCGTAACTTGGCCCTGGGTGTTGGTATGTAGCTTAACTCCAACCTCACTTTTGGTCTTCATATTGATAAAGTAACATCCAAGCTTTATCACAAAATAGAGGCTCTATTTAGAAACAAATCTTGTTTAAGTCCCCCGGTAAGAAAACATATTGTACAACAGATGTTAATGCCAGTCATAGGCTATGGGGATGCAGTATATGCTCCCACACCACAAATCCATCTTGCTAAATTTGACACTCCATATAACTCATTATGCTGCTTTAGCCTCCAATGTAATTACAGTCTATCATTGTGATATGTATGAGGCACTAAACTGGCTAACCCTTCAGCTCTCTTGCCTGGTTTATAACCACTTCTCTAGAAAACTACTAGACTACCTGAGCAGTATGCTCACTCCAGCTCTCCATAATAACTATAACCTGTGCTCCACTGCTAACAACTCATTGAGTATACCACACTACAAAAAAGAAGCCAGTTAATCTGTCTTCTCTTTCAGAGCTCCGAAAGTCTGGAATAACCTACCAGAAAAAAATCAGATCTTCTCCCAGTCTAAAATCCTTAAAGGGGTAGTAATGTTTCATAATAAAAGCAGCTCTAATTAATCATCATATTATTTGGACCTTGGAGAGTGTTATTTCATTTCTGTCAGAGTTGTAGTTCAAGAGTAATTCAATGACAAAGTATCCCCCTCCCCCCCTTTTACTGATGTAACACTACTCAGCCAGAACATAAGGGAGGTGTCCAGGTAGACTGCAGAGAAGGACAATCTTCAATTAAGATAAGGGAAAAACCTGAAAAACTTGTCAAGGGGGGCAGGGCTTTCATTGTTCTCATAGGAAGAAGATTGTCCCCTGCTGTTACCTGTCTGGTCTTCCAACCAGATTCCACATCTGAGAAGAGATGGCTTACACTAGGTAAAAGGGGTGGCAGGGGGAAACTTTATCCTTTAATTACTCTTGAGCCACAACTCTGACACTATTGATATAACACTTTTCATGGCCCAAATACTCTGAAGATTAATTGGAGCTGCTGTTTTTGTGAAACATTACTATCCCTTTAAAAATATCTGGTTATTTCTATGTAAAAACATTAACTGTATATACATTTATTTTAGGGGTGGGCGAAAGTTGTCCCTGTGTTCCCGTGAGAAATCCTGTGAAAACCATGTTGCTGTCTGCTTTTTCGTGGGAAAATACGCTTTTAAACCAGCAATTAAAATCTTTGCGGTTTTCGCCCATTGGCCAAAATTCTTCGCTACTTTTTCAATGGCTAGAAAGTTTCCGTCCATTGATTTACGTGTTTTTTGCCTTTTCGCTATAAAAACGTGACGTATTATGTACAATAGAAGCAGCTACAGAGCAAAGTAGATGTACTGTCCTGTTTTGCTGTTGTTTGTTTGGAAAATTGAGGAAGAAGAGGCTCATAGTGACTGCTATCACTATGTGAAAATATAAAAATAGTAGAAGGAGGAACTGGAAGGACCCATATGTGTCACTGAGTCTGAGGAGGAAGTGAGCACTACTGAACCAATGTTGTCCAGTCCCCCTAAATGACCCCTAGGGATCTTGGGGAATTTACTGGGAAGGGAGGAAGACAAGGGTAGTACTAGTGAGAGCAGGACAGGTCAGCTGCCTTTACCTGCTGCCAGATGTGCTGCCCCTGCTGCCTCCAGTGCTGTGCCTGCTGTCAGACATGCTGCCCCTGCTGCCACCAGTGCTGTGCCTGTTGCCAGTGTGAACCTTCTGCCACCAGTACTGTGCCTGCTGTCAGATGTGCTACCCCTGTTGCCACCAGTGTTGAACCTGCTGCCACTAGTACTGAACCTGCTGCTAGTGTGTCTTGTAATACTCGGGAGGGGGGAGAAGATGATGCCAAGTGTGAAAGCAGGGGACCCTACCTCACACTTGCCATCTCCAAGCAGTACCTCCAGTGCAAGTACTACTACTACTACTACTACTACTGCTACTACTACTAAGGTCCAGCAGCTTGTTAGCGTTAGGAGTGAAGAAGGGGGTAATCGGGATATTACGAGTGACTGTGAGGAGCAAGAGTCAGGTGCTGATGTGGTTGGTTTTAGTAGTAGTAAAAGTAATAGTATAGCAGCCAGTGGTACTATTGTTAGGGAAGTGACAGGGGAAGCATTTGAGAGCACCCAGACTAGCGGTCAAGGGAGCCTACACCATTCCTCTGGCCCCGGGAGTTCCCTTCCCTTCACTACAGTATCCAAGTGCAACATGATCCTGAAGAGGCCAGAACTGTTGGGCGAGAGTAGGTGCAGAATTAATACCACCATCAGCAGGAGCACAGATCAGCTGCCTTCTTCACGTCACCAAGAAATTAGTAGAAGATATTCAAGGGTTAACAGGAGAACCAATTAGGATGGATATCTTCACATAAATAGATACATTTAAATTTGAGAACTTTACAATATATAAGGTATTGACACGCTACTTCACAGTAACAAATTGATTAAAATAATCAATCCTGCATATTTGTGCAAAAATATGTATAATTTATTAAAGTAAAATATAATATATATAAAGTGTAAACAACAATGATATAAATGAGTGACCAGCAATTACAATAGATATACAGTAACTCAAACCAAAATTATCACCATTAGCATTACCAGCAATTAAAGGGTTAACCACACATAGGATATTCAGAGATATTAAATAACAATAATTGAACTCAGCAGCATAGAAAAGGATAATTGATCCTTACAATTAATTAAAATACAGTTGGCAGCAGCATATTTGAATACCTCTGCCCCAGAAACTGTATAAACTATACTGATTGAGGTTTAAGGTATATCGTCAGGTGAGTCAGCTTTAATATTAAGCCAGGTGCTCTGACAATTTCCTTATACCATATATAATAACCAAATTTAGAAACTAACTGGAGTAAAATCCCAGACTGAAATCACTATAATTTAATTATCTACCGATTTCAAATATTGCATATCTTCTGAATAAAACATATAAATTGCATTTAATATAGTTAATAATAGATTATACCAAGAATATACTCAGAATCAATCTAATAATATATGTCTAGACAGTTTAGCACACTTCATGCAACATATATCATACATATGACCATAGCAATCTTATGTAATACCTGTATGGTACTTTAAGGGTTAATCCACTTACAAATATATGATGCCACACCCAAGATGGTGACTTCTTTTGTCTAGTGTGAGGTTTAAATAAACATCTCACTGTACAAAAATTTATACCCAAAACACACAAAGAAATCCAAAGAAACACCTCAAATTAAATAGACAAATAGCAGTTGAAGGGTTAATAACCGAATTCAAAGAATTCCCCCAGATCAAATGTTAGCTATAACAACCTTTCTAGGAACACAATATATTCTAGAAATATCAACGAATGTATTAACTAATTTGATATATAGGTCTCTCTGCTATTCTAAATTACATTTATCTGGCAAAATATAACAATTTACCAATTAATTAATGAATTCTGCTTAATTCAGCTTATTATAATTGGTCACAATTTGGTGGCCAGTCCGATTAAGACAAATTATAAGAAAAATTATGTTTCTTCAAATATAGAAGAAATATATATTTGATTCTGAATTTTGCAGAATTAAAATAAGGAAAGATATAGTTACCAGTCCAAGTGTTTCTTAGGATCTCTTTATCAGCCAACCCAGAATAATTCAGGAAATTAAGAGCCAGGAAACAAGAGGAAGCCCTCCCTTCTCTCTCAAAACTTACATATTTATAATGTAAAATTACCCTTATCAGAATCTTCTCTGATTGGATAGAGATCCATCTCATTATGCAGTGACATCATCAGTATATTAACACAATATATTTTTGGTAATTCATTAAAACACTGGTAATAACGCTATGTAACTGTCATCTCTCGTGGTCGCCGCCGCGCTGTCCGGGTCCACCACCGAACGCCCCGCTCTGCGCATACGCGAGGCGGCCGTCGGGTTTCTGCTACTGCATGTGCGCTTGCTCTTTCGGCTCTCACAGCCAACACGCATGCGCCAGTTATATAGCTGCTTCTAGTAGCAGCACCTCCTTCCTGTCTGTCCTCCTGTCTTTCCATTGGGCATTGTCCTATGCCCAATAAGAGAGGATGGACTTCTGTTCACCCATTGGACATCACATAAGTCCATTTGGGTTCTGGCAGTCCTTCTTTTCTCTATTGGGCAGTATTGCCCGATGGGACTCAGGTCTGCCTCTTGTTCCTATTGGCAGCTAGTAGTATTTATATCCCCCATGTGTCCTTTAGTCCTTGTCCATTCCACGAGTTTGTTCCGTATTCCTGTTTCTTGTCCATTCCTGACTCTCTGGTATCCTGACCCAGCTTGTGTGACCATTCCTGGCTTTCTGGTATCCTGACCCAGCTTGTTTGACCACCCCTGGCTCTCTGGTACTGACCCGGCTTGCTTGAATATACCTGGCTCTCTGGTATCTTGACCCGGCTTGCTTGACCATCCCTGGATCTCTGGTATCCTGACCCTGGCTCGTTAGACCTCTCCTAGTTCTCTGGCACCCTTTTTCCCTGTTAGTCTGTTCCTCCCTCCTTTGGCCTTCTGGTTCTGGTTTACATGGATCCCAGGTACTCTCATCCTGGTTGCACCCCGGCTCAACTGGGGTAGAACAATATGGTTTCACAACCAGAACCTCTATCCAGCTTTGGCTGCAGCAAGGGAAACAAGAGGTGAGGCAGAGATTAAAGAGGAGGAAGAATAGAGAAACCCAGGCATAGACTGGAAGTTCCATGAAGAGTGAAACAACTAGCTTGCCATCACTTTATTGTTCTAGGGTAACTACATCTTCTGCCAGTCCACCTAATTCATCATTACCTCCCCTGCCAAATGATAGCCAATCCGTGGATATTAGGATGTGACAGTTCATCTCCACCCATTGCACACTGTGTGGTACACTTACCACACATTGCAGTGTGGTGGAGGAGAATCGCAACCAGGGCATCAAGCGGCATCTGAGGAGATTCCATCCAGCAGAATATGCTAAGATGGTGGCAGGGAGGGTTCATCATTATTATTAAACTGTCAGTAAGCTGTCATGTGTCCTTAGTGGATTCTCGACAAGGGGAATAGTGAATGAGGCAGTATTTGGGTTCTGGTGTCATGGTGCTTAGATACAGTTGTGCCCCCAGATGTTATTTACTGCACACACTGAGAGCCACTATTCTAATAGCAACACACCCATGATTTTGGAGGAGGGGCAGGTGGATAAGAATTATTGGACAACTTCTTCTTTTCTCCACATAGACTGGGGCCTACTTATTGTGTTGTTACTGCCTCAGACGCAACACTGGTGCTAGTCGTGGTAAGTGGGGGCTTCATCATCCATCAACCATGTTAGTGCTGTTTTTGGTACCATTCCCTTTAAGCTGCCTAATCATCCTGTTGCTTAAATAATGCAGAAGAATAGCAGTTGAAAATTCTGCAATTATTGACTCAGGAAGACATTTGACAATGGCCAGTGGCCACTAGCCACCTTGACCTAGTGGCACTAGGCCAGTAGGCCATATTTTTTTATCAGGGCTTGTATAGTCCTACAAAAAATAAACAATTTTTGGTGGTTTGTTTCTAACAAGACTGAGTCCTACAAATCAATGTTTCTTTAGGGCTTGTGCCAAACAAGCCTAAGTCCTACAAATCAATGTTTCTTCAAGGCTTTTGCCTCTAATAAGTCTAAGTCCTACAAATCAATGTTTCCTCAGGGCTTGGGCCTCTATCAACAAATCTAACAAATCATCCTCTATAAAATACTCTGTCAAGTCAAGTATCAGTCCACCCCAGTGGCAGCATATGTCAAGGGGTTCCTGTCGCTCTCACTTTACATACAAATTTCTTATTTTATTTTATTGATTTATTTTTTTATTAACTCTTCCCACCACCAGTCAAGAAACCCCCCTAAAACAAATTCCTGACACGGTTTGACTGAACTGCTCTGTGCATTAACACTCTGCTGATGATACAAGCTGTCTTTTCCTTCCTTGTGTCTGGCTGACTCATCTGATGAATAACGATCTGCCTTTACCTCCCTGTTACCATGGTTACTCACCTGATTGTTATCAGCCAACCCCTTCCTGGTTATTTAAGCAGCTAGGCCCATTTCCTCTTTGCCCTTGTGTTGTTTCTGGCTGCAAGTGCTTTCTCCTGTGTTCTTGATTATCCATGAATGACCTGGCTTCGTCTGACTTCCCTTCTGGCTCCTGACTCCTGGCTTGTTCCTGATATTGCTGACCTCTGTATTCCTGAACCCGGCTTCTTTGAGTACCCGTCTTGGTTCCTGACCCCGGTTTTTCTTTTGGTTTATGTTCCTGGTTTACAATTTTGCTTTGTTTGCTTTCTTTATTTCAATAAAGGTGTTTTGCACTTCACATTTTTGTGTCTGTCTGGTTCCTGGTCCCTAACAATTCCCTGTTCAACTGATTCTTTCCCCAGACCCCACCCACCAACACAGGCACCCTCCTCAGACCCATTTTATAACAAGCTTTATGAGTTTTTTTAAATTGTATTTAGGATTTATTTTTATTAACTGCCCCCCAATCACAGTAAACAACCCCCCCCAAAATTCCCTGTTCAACTGATTATTTCCCCACACCCCACAAACAGGCACCCTCATTCTATTTGCTATGTGTTGTGTGTAATGTTCCCATTGATTTCAATGGAATGAGCTCGGTGAAAAAAGTGGAAAATCAGCACTTTTTGCAGTAAATTATTCGCAAAGTTGGAAGTCCCATTATTCGCCGATTTCAGTTGGAGGTGAAAATTTTCGCCCATCCCTAATTTTTTGTTTGTATATTTGTGTATGTGTGTGTGTGTGTGTGTGTATATAGATAGATAGATAGATAGATAGATAGATAGATAGATAGATAGATAGATAGATATAGATATAAATAATGTTTATGTAATTGTGTAAATATGTAACTCTTTGCTGTAAACACTCCAAGACATACTTGAAAATGTGAGAAATCTTCCTGGTATTCTTCCTGCTTAGCAATGCATTCCGCACCCCTCTGGCACTCAGAGGCTTAACCTCTCAGATGCTGTAAATATATATATATATATATATATATACTATAAAACTAGTCATGTGACAGAAAATTCTCCTCCTGTGTCTGCAGCACCCAGGAGCTACAGTAAGTAGGAGATAGGCTAATCTTCAATTTTCTTCCTGTTTCAAACATTCAAGGGTATCAATGTGACACTTCCTATTTTTTATACTTTTCTATTGATATCACTATAGTCTATTGGTGGCATATCCCCTTTTATTTTTTGGGATATTCATCTTACTTAGTTGGACTAGAGTTTCATATTGCACGATTATACATTGGATGATTTGATTCTTTATATATAGTTCTTTCTGTATATGAAGTAATTTGTATGTTTTGATATCACTATATTTATATTATCTTTAGATTACATTGTATGTAGATTAGGAGCGCTCTCATTATTTATTTATTTATTTTGATTTTGGGTTTTATACACTATATGACCTATTGGATAGTATCAGCTCTTTTTTCTAGATTATATCTTTGTTCTTATATGTTTCCACTATATGATCTCTAGGCACCATATTACCATTCTTCTTTTGTGAGACATTCCCCAACATTATGCTTAAGGCAGAACTATGCATGCTGCTAGTGCTGCCAATGTGCCTTCTTCAGATTGCAAGTGTAAATGTAGGTGACCTCCTGACATATTTGTCATCATCACCAACCAGTCCCACTCCCATACAGCTGATGAGATTAGAGTGAGGATGATGGTGGAGGAGCTGGTGTGGAGGAGAGAATGAGGGCCTGTTTAGAAGAAAGCAATAAGGAATTGGAAACAGATATGCATATTGGTATGGGCATCACCACCACCATCAGCACTGACACTGTAAAGTGAGCTGCTGCTGTAATTGCAGTATGATGAGCAGGTTAGTGTGCCACAGACCACCATGGCCACCAATAGTGATTCAGGACTAGGACAGGTTCTACTTGCCACCTATAATCCTGGTCCTAGTTATAGTGCTCATTCTGAGGCATCATCATCATCATCTGCCCCAGCCAGTTATGGGGATTATAGAGAAGAAGAAAGAGACCATTTGCTTGAGGGAACTTCAGTGCCAATTCTGATTGTCACGGATCATAAAAACCTCACTTACCTTTCCGAGGCTATGCATTTGATTCCGAGGCAGGCCTGATGGGCCTTATTTTGATCTTGTTTTAACTATATGGTCTCGTACCTGCTGACTACCAAAAATGTTCTGGCTGATGCCCTTTCTCAACAGTTCTCAGGCACTAAGGAAGATAGTCCTCCTAGTCCTATTATTCCTCCAGACCAAGTACTGTCCACCATACATACCAGCATAACATCTCCCCTTGGGGAGAGAACACGGGCAGCCCAAGTAGATACACATGCTGAGACTCCCTCAGGGAGCTATTTCGTACCTATTAACTTCTGTACCAAGGTACTTTCAACTTACCATAATACTAATTCAGCACGGCATCTGGGAAAAAGCCAGTTTCTGTGGTCGTTTCCCGTCTCTTCTGGTGGCCAAAACTTAACAAACATATTGCTTCCTTTGTCACTGCCTCTCCAGTCTGCACTCAGACCAAATCACCCCGTCACCTTCCAGCAGGCCTTCTCCAACCCATACCCAACGGTGAGAAGCCATGGTCACACCTTAACATGTACTTGATAGTTGACCTCCCTCTGTCCAACATTAACACAGTCATCCTCATGGTTGTCAACCGATTTTCTAAGATGATCCACTGCATACCATTCAAGAAACTCCCATCAGCTAAAGAGTTGGCTACGGTCTTTATCAAGGAGGTCTATCGGCTACATGGGGCTCCAAAAGTCATAATTTCCGACCAGGGTAGCCAGTTTGTTTCGAGGGCCTTCTGTGCGCAACTAGGTATCCACCTCTCCTTCTCCTCAGCCTACCATCTGCAACCTAATGGGTCTATGGAAAGTGTTAATCAGGCAGTCCCTGTGGTGATACATCTTGGACAATCAGAACAACTGGTTGGACTTGCTAACTTGGGTGGAGTTTGCTCATAACAGTTTGGTCTCGGCTTCTACCCGGCTCTCCCCCTTCATGGTAAATTACAGGTATCAACCCTTCATGATTCCCAATTTTTTCACTCCCCAGGGGATTCCAGCACTGGAGGATCATCTCCAGCAGATCCGTTTCACATCTGTGTGGGTCCAAGAGGTACTGTGATGCTCACAACAATCCCAGGAGCTTCAGGCCAAACATAAACTCCTACCCGCAACCTCCTAGCAGGTCGGGGATAGGGTCCTCCAGAAATCTCCACCTCCAAGTGCCCTCCCAGAAACTGTCTCAACGTTATGTGGGGCTTTTCTGTATCCTCCATCATGTGAACTCTGTGGCCTGTGCCCTAGACCTTCCCCCCAATACACGTATACACAATTTTTTCCATGACTTGCTGCTGAAACCCCTGGTTTGTAATTGTTTTATTACTGTCACTCCTCAACCCCATTCGATGCCCATTGATAACCATGAGGCGTTCGAAATCCACTCCATAGTCAACTCTCGTAGGTTCTGTGAGAGGCTTCAATATGTGGTCAATTGGAAGGGTTACAGGCCGGAGGAGCGATTGTGGGTTACAGCCTCGGACGTGCATGCTGCCGCCCACCTCTGTGCCTTCCATGAACGTTTTCCCCTCAAACATGGTCCTGCCCCGCTGGGAAGGGGATCGTTGAGGAGGGGTACTCTCACGGTTTGGCTGAACTGCTCTGTGCATCAACATTCTGCTGATGATACAAGCTGCCTTTTCCTACCCTGTGTCTGGATGACTCAGCTGATGAATAACGATCTGCCTTTACCTCCCTGTTACCATTGTTACTCACCTGATTGTTATCAGCCAACCTCTTCCTGGCTATTTAAGCAGCTAGGCCCATTTCCTCTTTGCCCTTGTGTTGTTTCTGGTTGCAAGTGCCTTCTCCTGTGTTCCTCATTATCCATGCATGACCTGGCTTCATCTGACTTCTCTTCTGGCTCCTGACTCCTGGCTTGTTCCTGATATTGCTGACCTCCGTATTCCTGAACCCGGCTTGTTTGAATATCCGTATTGGTTCCTGACTCCGGCTTGTCTTTTGGTTTATGTTTCTGGATTACAATTTTTCTTTGCTTGCTTTGTTTATTTCAATAAAGGTGTTTTGCACTTCACATTTTTGTGTCTGTCTGGTTCCTGGTCCCTAACAATTCCCTGCTCAACTGGTTCTTTCCCAGACACCACCTACCAACACAGGCACCCTCCTCAGACCCATTTTATAACAAGCTTTATGAGTTTTTTTAAATTGTATTTAGGATTTATTTTTATTAACTGCCCCCCAATCACAGGAAACAAACCCCCCCAAAAAACTTCCCTGTTCAATTGATTCTTTCCTCACATCCCACCAACAGACACCTTCATTCTATTTGCTATGTGTTGTGTGTAATGTTCCCATTGATTTCAATGGAATGAGCTCGGTGAAAAAAGTGGAAAATCAGCACTTTTTGCAGGAAATTATTCGCAAAGTGGGAAGTGCTATTAGTCGCCTATTTCAACTGGAGGTGAAAATGTTTGCCCATCCCTAATTTTTTTGTATGTATATTTGTGTATGTGTGTGTGTGTGTATATATATATATATATATATATATATATTATTTCTTTAGTTGTGTAAATATGCAACTCTTTACTGTAAACACTTCCTGGTATTCTTCCTGGTGAAACATTTTTATAAAAAAATAAAATAAAAAAAAATAGAGGTCATATTGTTTAGCTAAAAGCTGAAACCTTACCTCCTCATACATACTGTAGCTGTATCCACCTATCTTTAACCAATAAGCAAACAACTGAAAAATTGATTCCCAGATTCAAGACTTTGAAAGCCTATAACATATTTCAGGATAACATCAGGCAAAACAACTCAGTGGGTGGGATTATACAGTATATGAGTCATCTTCACACCATGTGTGTTAAGTTAGACCACAGTGTTCAGTTGTTGCTGTTAGTGTTATAGATTGTCTGATTGGCAAATTGCATTTCTGCATACATACATACACTTCTACATTCATCAATACAACACTACTTTAATACTTACATATATTCATATACACATATACCTACACATTACTCTTTCCTACAGCACTTTTACACCAATATCCATACATTTTCTCATTTATGTTTTGTCATTTTCTGTATATTCTGTTTATGATTTTTTTAATACCGTCGTATGACATATTTCTCTTTTAATTTAGTTTTAATTGTTTTTTCTGAATTCACACTTTCTTTGGAGAATCTGTTGTTCAGTAGTGTGAGCAAGAGTGAGTGTGTATTAGTGTGTGAGTGGGAGAATGCTGGTAGATTCACTATTAAAATGTAGCCATAGATTGGGCGATCGTGAAAACAGAGACTTTGAAATTTTGCATAAATCAAAAGAACAATAACAGAATGTCGCAAGAATCAAAACACCGACATTCTGATGTTGCATGGTTAAAGGTCACGCACATATCCTATATAATAATTCACTAATGTATGTTTGTCAGAAGCTGCCATGCGCAGTACATAGGCTGCACACTGCAGTAGCAGACTAACTGGTAGAGACAACACGAACAGCTGCTGGGCTTACCACTGAATTTCGGTATCATGGTAAATCCAACCTTGCTCTCTCCAGCTAGGAATTGGCTAGTTGGTAGCAATAGGCCCCAGCAGCTGGAGTATCCACAGCTTATTATAACATGACTTTGGTTCTGAGTACATACAATGTATTCAGACATAGTCTCTCCAGCTGCTGGGGCCCATTACTCCAAACTAGCTACTAGTCAGTAGTGAATATTAGAAGTCATATTAGGCAACAACTGTACAGCCAACTGTTGTATAAATCCTGACTCAGGAATAGGCCATATGTACTAAGAGATCAGAAGGGCTGGATTTATATCCCAGGCACCCCTAGGAAAGGCACTCTAGGTGCTCTTAGCTCCAACCATGGTTATATCCCCAGTCCTTATATGACCCTGCTGCCTGTCCTATTCACTATTGTTCTGCAGGAAATATCCTTGGCTTATACCAAACAAGGTAGAAAAAAGCTTTAACCACTTGGTTGCTATAGAGATCTCCAATGGATTGCTGTAAAGGGGTATAAAATTGGTTCAGGGATATTGAGATTGCTCTGGCCACACTCACATTTCAGAATATGGGTGTGGCCAGCACAGGTGAGGTGCGCCTCAAAATGTGATGACCTATGCAGTTGCCTAGTCTGCCTAATGGGAAATCTGGCCCTGGAGATCAGTACGTGGTATAGTTAGCCATGCAGATGTACAGGGAAGCAGATCTGCTGACAGTGCAAAAGTAAGAGGATTGTTGCCCTTTAAACCTTAAGTGACAATATGCATGTTTAGTTACAAGATAATGCAAAGAAGATGAAAGGTTATGTGGAGATTGCTATAAGAAACTTGTTAGGGAAATACTCAATATCATTGAAACATCACAGTGGGGGAAAGATATGATCAGGCAAACGTCAAGCAGAGTGATTAAGGTTTAATATGAAGACTCCCATTATACATATATAACCATATTTACCCTACAGGGAATTTTTAATATGAACTCATATTGTGAAATTCCATGTATAATAATTTCAAGACAGATTTCTTTCATATGAGACATCTGGTACCCAACAGCCTTTGGCAAATGAACAAAGAGCAACTAATTACAGAGAACACAACAGAGAGATGCAGGCCAAGAAAATGCATTTATACATCTTTGGTTATAGGCGACATAGATATAATTTAACCCTTTGCATGCCAGAGCGGTGCGGAATGCTTTTCTTAGCAATACATTCCGCACCCCTCTGGCACTCAAAGGGTTAACCTCTCAGATGCCTAAAAGTAGTCATGTGATGGAAAATTCTCCGCCTGTGTCTGTAGCACCCAGGAGCTACAGTAAGGAGGAGATAGGCTAATCTCTGATTTACTTCCTGTTTCAAACATTCAAGGGTATCAATGTGACACTTCCTATTTTTTATATTTTTCTGTTGATATCACTGTAGTCTATTGGTAGCATATCCCCTTTTATTTTTTGGGATCCTCATCTTAGTTAGTTTGACTAGAGTTTCATATTGCACGATTATACATTGTATTATTTAATTCTGTATATATAATTCTTTCTGTATATGCAGTCATTTGTATGTTTTGATATCACTATATTTATATTATCTTTAGATTAATTTTTATTTATTTATTTATTTATTTATTTATTTATTTTGATTTTGGGTTTTATACACTATATGACCTTTAGGATAGTAGATAGGATATAGTATCAGCTCTTTTTCTAGATTATAACTTTGTTCTTATATGTTTCTTATATGTTTCCTCTATACGATCTCTAGGCACCATTTTCATATTTCCATTCTTCTTTTGTGAGACATTCCCCAACATTATGCTTAAGAAGGCAAAACTGTGCATGCTGCTAGTGCTGCCAATGTGCCTTCTTCAGATGGCAAGTGTGAATGTAGGTGACCTCCTGACATATTTGTCATCATCACCAACCAGTCCCACTCCCATACAGCTGATGAGATTAGAGTGAGGGTGATGGTGGAGGAGCTGGTGTGGAGGAGAGAATGAGGGCCTGTTTAGAAGAAAGCAATAAGGAATTGGAAACAGATATGCAAATTGGGATGGGCATCGCCACCACCATCAGCATCGACATTGTAAAGTGAGCTGCTGCTGTAATTGCAGTATGATGAGCAGGTAAATGTGTGCCACAGACCACCATGGCCACCAACAGTGATTCAGGACTAGGACAGGTTCTACTTGCCACCTATAATCCTGGTCCTAGTTATAGTGCTGATTCTGAGGCATCATCAAAATCATCATCATCATCTGCCCCAGCCAGTGATGGGGATTGTGTAGAAGAAGAAAGAGACCATTCTTCTTTACTGTCCCCTGCCTGAAATCATGGGTCCGGGAATATTTTTCTGTTGGGGCAGGCACAGTGCATTCATCAGCGACTACACTGTGCACTATGTGTGACAAGTCAGTGAAAAGGGGGAAAGGAGGGGACACATCTTGGCACAGCCACCCTCATGAAACACATGCAATACAAACATCATGATATTTATGTGAAGAATGTTAAAGCCAACCCCCCACAAAAGAAATTGGGAGATTCTGCTGCTGTTCAACTGTCCCTCCCCAAGGGCACCAAGAATGTCACTGCAAATCGAAAAGGAAGATAGAGAAATCAACCTTGAGCCTGAAAGTTTGATGGCGAGAGAAACACTTGCCTCAGCATGAGCTTCTTGCACTAGGGTCTGGGATCGAGAAGATGTAGCAACTGTCCTCACCCCGGCACCCTCAGGGCTCTCTACCGCCTCATCTACTGGTGTACCACCTCTGCCAATGCTACCTCGTTCACCAGCTGACAGATTCTATAGATGTGAGGATGTGGAAGTTCATGTCAACCCATTCCACACTGTGTGGAGCACTGACCACACATGACAATGTGGTGGAGAGTAATCACAAGCAGGGAATAAAGAAGCATCTGCTTATATCTCATCCCACAGAATACGCTAAGCTAGTGGCAGAATGATTTGTCATCATTGCTAAGTCTTCTTGTTGTCGTGTGTCCTTGTGAAATGGACAATATTATATATATATTTTGAATATAGATTAGTTAGGGCTTTGAATAAGGGTTGACCTCCAGCTTTCAACATTCCAATAGTAACTTTATCAGGTCCAGCTGCTTTGCCATTTTTTTTATTGCCTCTTATACTTCTTCTACCAAAACTTATGGCACCGCTTCAGCCTCTGGCACTGCATTCAGTTGTTGCTCTTCATCCTTATAAAGATTTCAATGAAATTCTTCCACTCATTTTTGTATCTATTGTTGAGTTTTTTCTGTTGTACCATCTTCACTCTTTAATGCAAACATTTGGCTCCTATTGATTTTCTTCCAGTGTCTGTTTGACATGCTCAACATTGAAGTTATGCATGTCTTCTTTTAAGCACTTCCTTATGGTCTTGCACATTTCTACACATTCTACTCTGTTTCTAATATTGCTAATCTGCTACATTTCTCTTTGGTTTTTCATCATGGCAATTGTTTCTTTTGATATTCTGGGTGTTATTTCTTGTATCACAGAAGGTGCAAGAGCATGGCAGTGACTACGATAGAATCAATAACTTTTTCATAATGGTTTGAAATGTCTGTGTCTGGAATGTCTTTTAGCACACTAAAGTTATTGGACAGTTCTAATTCAAAATATTTGTGTTTCAATACCTGGCTAGCATTGATCTTCACATTTGTTTATGTAATCATTTTCTTTCTTGTAGTCAATTTAGATTTTTGCTCTCATCAGAAAAATGGTTTCTTCCAAAAGTAAAATGGGTTAGGATTGAGCAGACAGTGGAAATTGTTTTATTATTTGTAACTATGAAGTTGATTTCAATTGTATTGCCATTAGGACTTTTTCATATCCATTTTCTATGTGCCTTTTTCCTTCTTCTACAAATCTGAGCAATTGGTTTTCTCGTCATCTCTTTTACCCGATATTTATGATCCAATCAATATTTCACCATTTTGGAACTTACAAATTCTCTCTCATTGAATTCTCTCATTATAAACTGTAGTGGTAATTATCCAGTATGGAGAGGCATAATAAATCATCACAAAATTACTCAACTTCATCATCAACGTGGCTACTTGTAGGAGCATAAGCTTGCATGATCTGAAGAACATAAGGACTGTTTAGTTTGATACCACAGTAAGCAATTCTTTTAGAAATTATTTCTGCTTTTATGACTGAATCTGTCAGTCTTTTGTTAATAAAAAATCTGATTCTTCCACATTATTGCTCATTGGTTCCTTTGTGGTATACCCAGTGTCCATCTTCTAATTTGACAAATCTTTATCTTTTTTATGAGTCTCACTTAAGGGAATAATGTCCCAATTTATGTTATTCAGTTCTTGTACTAGTTCATTTAGACATGAGACTGTACTCATAGGTCTAGTGTTACGCTATCAAATGTCTAAAGTCTAAAGGCAGTATGATTGAACTAAGTGATTCTTAGCACCCTCTACCACTTAGCTGGTCTTCTTGATGCCATAGGTAGTAGCTTACAAACCTATGGGAAATAAGGGCCATTTATTTTGTTGTTAAGCCATGTTGAGGGAATGGGACATATTCTGCCTCTCAGGCCCAGTACGGAATGGCAGATTTTGGATCGATTTAGTCTGGTGTCTTAGCTTTGATCTGTCCAGTATGGATTACCCTGCTAGGTGTACATATCTTGTTGTGGCATGTGCCCATGGCATATACAATTGTTTTATTATTATTATTTTGTTAATTCTTTGGATGCTAGCATTGTAGACCAATGGTTAAAAAGGAACTTGAAAGAAAGATACTATCCAATATATATGGTCAATTTAAAATTAAGTAATACCCTGAAGTAAAGAGATCTCAAAGGTAAAACACAACATCTAAACAAATGTACTCAGCAACTCACAAATAGAAGAAGGTCATAAACTACACCCAAGAGTTTCAGCCTGAAATATTGCTTCTATTTTAAAAGCATGAACAAAAAAATGATGTGCACTGTTTCAAGCAACAGATTAAAAGGGCAACTGTACCTGAGCAATATATTTCATTTAAAGGGACACTAACTTAAAAAAATTTATTTGGCAATTGCGGATTAGAATAGTAGTACTGAGGTAAATCAATCTGTGTCTCCTATTGGTGAGACATCCGTTCCAGGTTTGTAGGTTGTTGATTGTGAAATAAAGGGTAAAGGTAGAAAGAAGAAACTTTTCAGTGGAGACTCTGTTGTAAAACTGCGCTGATGTGATGATGAGGACGATGATGATGATGGAAATGTTGTGTATAGGTGCCTTCCTGGAATTACTGCTCATAGGAATAGAAGGCACATGTTATGGTTATGTGACCAGAACCTAATTTTAAATCAGGGTCTTTACAAGATGGAGCAAATAGACAAAGGTGAAAGACCATGTGGGAGTTCCTATATGTAACCTGCAAAGGAAACGATCACTATCATCAAATCATCATAGTGCTAGAATACAAGATCAGGGAAAACTGAAGTAGGGGAAATATGTTTTAATATGAAGACTCCCATTACACGCATATATAACAATATTAACAATATTCCACCTACAAGAAATTTTTAATTGTGAATTGCATGTATAATAACTTCAAGACAGATTTATTTCATATAAGAAACATCTGGCACCCAACGGCATTTGGTATGTGAATTTTGAACAACCAATTTCAAAGAACCTGGCCAAGAAAATATATTTAGACATCTTTGGCCATCTATATAATTTAACCTCTTAGAAGTTGGAAACTGATATATTTTAACCCCCAGGATGCTAGAGAGAGATCGCCAATGCATTGCTCTCAAGAATCCAAGTCATTAAAAGGCATCCTGAAACCTGAGTGAAATAAACTATACAAGATATATGATCAATTTAAAATTAACTGTTACCCTGAAGTAAAGAGATCTCAAATTTAAAACACAACATCAAAGCCAATGTACTCAGCTACTCACAAACAGAAGAAGGTCATAAACTACACACAAGCCTGAAGCATTTGAGTACAGTTTCAAGCAACAGATTTAAAGGGTAACTGTACCTGTTGGAATAAATTTCACTTAAATTATTTAAAGGGACTCTAATACATAAAAATTAATTTGCCACTTGCAGATCCAAATAATTGCACTATGATAAATAAATATGTGCCTCGTTTTGGTGAGACATCCATTCCAGTTCAGCAGGTTATTGTTGTGAAAGAAAGGCTAAAGGGAAAAGATTCTCATTGGAGACTTTGTTATAAGAGGTATTAAGCAGAGAGGTGCCAATGATGATGGAAATAGTGTGGTAAGGCTCCTACCTGGATCTCCTGCTTAGAGGGATAGAATGCACATGGAAGTGAGATAGATGTTGTTGTCCACCTTGGGATGTCAGAGCAGTGCAAAAAGTGTTTTGTCTGCTAGAAACTTATCTTGGTGTAGTGACACCAAGAAGGTGGTATTTTTTTTTTTTTATTTTTTTTTTAAACTTGTACTAGTATATGGTATAAAGAGAGAGGATTTTCATTTATTGGTGATGGTATCATAAAGAACTATTTAATAAAGATTGCATCTGTGTCATTCTGAGTTCCTAAATCATGGATTTAGAGGCTTCACCAGCAGTTAATTAAACTAGAGAAGGGGGCATGACCCACAAGTTCACAAATATTATACAGGCTACTTGATGTAATCAAGGATAATGGATTTATCTTTAATATTGAAAACACCAATAATTCAGGTATAGGTTATATAAACCCTAGAATGTTGAGGGAAATATTACAACTATTCTCTTTCCTATGTGTACAAATGCTCATAGTTTAGGAAATACAATTCCTAAACCAATATCAATAAGGGATACTTCAGAATAGGTGTATACTACTGAATTTTGGTACAATGAATCTCATGACTTAGACATATATATCTGGGTACTGTTTTTATAGAAAAGACAAAGAAAGAAGAGGTTATTTTTTATGTGAACAACATAAAGTCATCATTACTAATGGGAATGGACGAAACATTAGAGAGCAACTGAGTAACTACTGAAATTGGAGATAAGACTAAGTCTAGATAGGAGTAATTTATAGACTTTCAAGTAGGGATGGTGGAAAATTTTCGCCTCAAACCAAAATTGGGTAAATAATGGCACTTCCCACTTGTCGAATAATTTCAGTGAAAAGTGAAGCTTTTCTGCTTTTTTTACCCATCTCATTGCACTGAAATCAATGGGAACATTGCATTTACAAGCAACATATAGGAAATATTATTTTATTTCCCATAGAAATAGTATAAAAAGGGTCTGAGGAGGATGCCTGTGTTGGTGGAGTCTGGGGAAAAAAATCAGTTGAACTGGGAATTTTTGTGGGGATGGGGTTTGTTGACTTTGATTGTGGGAACAATTAATAAAAATAAATAAATATATAAATAGATACATAACAAAATAATTAGATAAAATGTAATATGTTATGTGATAGAGACAGAGAGACTCTGAGTTGACTGGGACAAACTGATACTTGAGATGATAGTGTATTTTGTAGAGGATGATTTGTATGACTTGTTGTTAGATGCCCAAGCCCTGAGGACACATTGATTTGTAGGACTTAGACTTGTTAAAGGTCCAAGCCCTGAGGAAACATTAATTTGTAGGACTCCGATTTATTAGGCCCAAGCTCAAGGAAAAATTGATTTGTAGGACTTTGGTTTGTTAGCATCACAAGCCCTGAAGTATCACATCAGAGAACATTTTTATCACTCAGGCTTGTTAGCCTTTTTTTTTTTGCCTTCCTGTTCACAAACCGGGTTGCCCTTGACTCCGATATTGCCTGCTTCTTGTGCGGTCCAGCCAGCCTACCAATGCGGCTGCTCTGTTCAGCCAGCAAGTTTATCTTGCTGCAACCATTGTATTCACTCTCCCTATTACCCTCTTTAGGCCCAGTAGTTTTTCAGGCCTTGGGACTGCTTCTCCCAGGATCCGCTCCTTCAGCCTCAGAGAGGATTTTCCATTCTAGAGCCAGAAGCCACCGTAACTAGACAGCTGGAGATCTACTCTTGGTCACTGAGACCCTTCCTTTCTTGACAGGGTCTCACTACTTAGACTTACAAAGCTGCTACGATTTTGCTACCGCTGGGGATTCCTACAGATACCACCATAGATAGATGGTAGAATAGTCTGCAGAGGGCCAGCTCCTTTCTACCTCAGCCTTCACTAACAATCTTGTTGCTACTTATTTTTCTTCCTTTTTGGACGAACCTCAGCCGTGGATAGACAGCTGGAGAGTCTGTGGCAGCAATCCAACTCTTTGCAACATCAACCTACTCCTGCATTCAGGTTGCTACATTGTTTCTTCCACTTATACCCAGACTCAGACATGGATAGACGGCAGGAGAGCCTGTGGTAGCAAGCCAACTCTGATCAACATCTACCTCCAACTTTCTGGTTGATACCTTGTTTTCTTCTACTTATACCCAGACTCAGCCGTGGATAGACAGCTAGAGAGTCTGCAACAACCTCATCTTCTTCTTCTTTCTGTCTATCAGGCTGCTATTAAGTTTCTTTGTATTTCCTCTCTGGGCTGTCTCTATAGAGGCTTTCTATACTTTTGCACTGTGCTAGTTCTCCAGAGCTGCTACTTTATCTCATTGGAGACAGGGGTTGTTTTCGGTCTCTCCAGGAGTCTCTCCTTTTTGCACATAGGTTATTTTCTTCATTTCATTTTTATACGTATTCTTCTTGGTATAGTACCAGCAGGGGTGAAACTAGTTTACCTACTTCTCGTCTGCAAATACCTATACCATCTCTCATTCACCACCTTGTTCTCTCTCAAGATATTCAAGATTTCTGCATATTAGTTTCCTTTGATTCCTAGTACCTACACCAGGAGTATCCATCCTGGTCCTGGCCCTGGCTCAACTGAGGTCAGACATCCAGCTTCGCGGCCAGCACCTTTACTACAGCTAAGGCTGCTGCAAGGACATTCCAACAGGGTTCCACCAATCCCAAGCACTGAACTGTATTCTACATTCTTTAGTGTCCCTTCTCTATAGGTAGAGCTAACAGGTAAATAAGGGAAGGACTGGGAACAATGAGCAGATCTGCACTCACATCAAACATATGACACAACTGTAACCAAACACCATGATGCATAGGGTCCTCAATGTGAAATCATCCCACCAGAAACCACGTACTGCTACTGTCACTATGCCCCTTGTCCCGTCCCCTTGACCACTTGCATTTTTAATAATAACGATAAACCCTCCCTGCCACCAACTTTCTGTGGGATGGAATCGCCCCAGATGCTGCTTGATGCCCTGGTTATGATTATACTCCACCACATTGCCATGTGCAGTCAGTGCACCACATAATTTTCAATGGGTGGACACATACTGCACATCCTGATATCTACTGAATGGCTGTCAACTGGTGTAAGTAAAGAAGTAAAGATGAATGAAATGGATCACCAGAAGATATAGTTAAATGATCTTCCCGTGCCCGGGCCCTAGGATAAGAAGGCGATGGCAAGCCAGGTGTTTTGTTCACCATCAAACTTTCAGGCTCTGGCTGGGTTTATCTAGTCTTCCTCCTTTTTGATTTCCACCTCACCTCATTTTACCTTTGTGGAGAGTTAGGGGGGACAGCAATTTTAGTGCCCAATTTTTATTGGGTGTTTGGCTTGAACATGTTTCATATAAATGTCAACATGTCTGTGCTTTACGTATGTTTTCAGGGCAGTTGTGCCAAGCTGCATTCCCTCCTTTCCCTTTTCACACTAGTCCCACCAGCTGCTTCACTATCACTAACAGCAACCACATCAATTTAATTCTCTGAGCCTTCTTCGCTAGTATCACCCCCTCCCTTACTGCTAACACTCTGAGTCAGAAGCTGCTGGATCTAAGTAGTAGTTGTGGGACTGTTCGGGAATGGCAAGTGTTACATAATGTCCTCTACTGTCAGACTTGGTATAATTTCCTCCTCCCCTCAGGAGAATCGCAAGCCACGCTGGAAGCATTAGAAGCTGACCTGTATTGTTCAGATTGCTATCTTCTTCTTCCTATGCATGTGACACTATTGTTCCATAGATCCCTAGGGGAATTGGCCATCATTGGGTCTGGGGAATCAGGGCATCCAGACACTTCAATGCTGGTAGTAGTCACTTCTTCCTCCTCCTCAGACTCTTTTGTTTATTTTCCAGGTGCTTATATTGATAGCAGTCAATATGAGCCTCTTCTGCCTCAATTTCTCTAAATAACACACAGCACAGCAGCCTAGCACCCTCTCTCTTTCTGTAGATGCTTTTATTGTGTTTCACTTCCTGGAAAAGTCATGTAAATAAGGGGCCGAAAAGTTTGTAGCGACTGAAAAAATAGCGAAACATTTATTGGCAATGGTTGAAAATGGCAAATATTTTAAGGGCTTTGTTTAAAAATTATTTTCCTGTGAAAAAGCAGACAATCACTTTGTTTTCATGGATTTTTTCACGGGAACACAACAGGACCTATCGCCCACCTCACCTTTAAGACAGCATGAAGAACTGTATAAAGCTCTGATGAAAAAAGCAACAAAAATGTCAGAGAGGGTGATGTTTTAGTTATGGGAGATTTTAATATAGCAAATGTTGACAGGGAAGTTACTGTTGATTCAAAAGATAGGCATACAGACATCCTGGATCTCTTGCAAGGGGCATCATTTACACAGCTGGTGAAGGAGCCAACTTCAAAGGAAGCAGTATTGGATTTGATGCCCAATAATGCTGACATATTGTCTGATATAGCTGTGGGTGAGAGACTAGGAGATCTGTGCTTGCAGCACCCTTAGCTGAGCTTTTTAATCAATCACCATTGAAAGAAGTGTGCCCAGATTACATGAAAATTACCAGTATACTGCCCTACATAAAAAAACTCAGTAGAGAGGTCTCTGGAAACTACAGGCCTATAAGTATGACATCAGTAGTTTGGGGAATAATCAAAGTTATATTAAAAGTGGGAGTTGTGGCATATATAAAGTCTAAGGGCTTGCAAGATACATGGAAACATGGTTTTTTAAAATGAAAAATCTAAATTAACAAAATAAATTTATTTTATTAAATTATGTTACCCCATACTAAACTGATTTTGAAAATATATAGTTTAGGACTGGTCACAAAAACTGAATAATCTCATGTCCCACTTTGCAGATTATGTAAATACACACAGAAGCAACAGAACATCCTATATAATAATTCGCTAAGTTGTGTGTAACGCCCGACATGTGCAGTAGACACTGCTGCGTGAGCGGCAATCATGCGCAGTATAGACTGCCCGCGCCGCGGCTGATACAGAGCTGGGCGCTCCGAAGGAGCGTCCAGCTCTGTATCAGCAGTGGCGCGGGCAATCTCTGCTGCGCGTGACTGCCCCACGACCGGCTGCCAGAGGCACTGTGGCCCGTGTAACGGGCTGTTCAGCTAGTCTTTTATAAATAAAAGCTTTTCTGCTGCTTCTGTCTTTACCTGAACTGGCCGATCAGCTGTTTTACATCCACCACTGACTATCCACAGTTCAACTGATTCAGGTCAATAGAACACAAAGCTACATTCCACAAAGCAAAGGGGGAATGAAAAAAACCCTATGTTTTTCTATATTCTCACATTTGTGTCTACTACCCTAGGGTAGAACGGCAAGTTACCATCATTTGATGTGCCCAGTAGTCCACTTTCCAAAATGGCATGACTTCCCTGCTTTTTCTTTATGTCTGTAATTGTTAAGACCCTTTATGACCATTTTTGGTGAAGGCAGATAATTTAAAAAAATGAAAAGTAGCAGGTGAGGTTTAGTGTGTCAGGCAACCCCTACATTATGTTAACCCATACCAACGGTATATACTTTTTCTTTGGCTATAAATAGGTACATAATATAATAGGAAATTAAATGTTAAAAAAAAGATGTAGTATCTTTAAAGTGGGGAAAATGTAAAAAAAAAAAAAATAGATATTCTCCACATTCGAAAAACTTTTGTGCACCACCCTGGAGTAGAAAGGCAAATTATGCCTCATTTGATGAGGTGGGGGTTTTTCTTGTCTTTTCTGTATACTTTGACTAACTTTTATTCTTGCCTCTTTGTTCTAAAACTATTTTAGTATAGTTATGTCATGAATTAAGGAAACTAATAGTTAACGTTAGGTGTTTTTTTGTGCCCTAACACCCCATGCAGCATATGTCAGTTCACATTATTGGTTTACCATTGTTCTTAGCCTGGCAATAGGTATGGAGTACAGTAGGAAAGTCCATGGTTTTCAAGGATATCAGTATCATTGAAGTGGAGGAAATGTACAAAATACATTTTTTCCTAGAAACCTTCTAGAAACATTTGTGCACACCAGCTATTTTAGTACAGGCAGGTCATATTTAAAGGACGAAAGAAAAATGACAGATTTTGGTAAGGGTAGTTTAGTGATTCTGTTACCTTCTGTGATATGTCTGCTCTTAAAAAGGGGCTATATTTCTCTCATGAGAGGAGCTGCTAATGAGTACAGTAGGAAATTCCATATTTTTCAAATATTTCAATTCCTTTGAAGGAGTAGAAATGTAAAAAAATATATTTTTTTCCTTTAGCACCAGCTACTGGAAATATTTGTGGAAATATGGCTAGAAAGGCAAGTATACACTTATTTGACAATGGGTTGTCTTTACATAAAGGTATGCCTGGTCTACCTTTTTTCTTGCTTCTTGTTGTTACAGATATATCATATAAAAAGCAAGAAATCTGAGAAACTAAGGTCAGTGCAGTTTTGTGGTTCTGGCAACCACTATGGTATGTAAAATCATACCAATTGGGACCATTTTACTCAGAAGGTCACTAGCTCCCAAACCTAATATGGTATTCCATGGTTTTCAATGATCAGTATATTTGTGTAATTTAGCACCAAGTGGGTAAAAAATTCCTTCCTGGCTAAATGGCAGTCAGATAGTTCCCTGGATCAACATCCTATCTGCTTTGTAGCCATCTGTCATATTTTTCAATATTGCTCTGTGCTAGATATGCATCCATTGCTTTTTTGAAAGCAGTTGCCTTATCTGCAAGTACAACATGCCGAGTCAAAGAATTCCATAGCTTTACCACCCTTACTGTAAAGAATCCCTGCCAAAGCAGGGATGACCTCTTGTTCTTAGCTCAGCTCTTTGCATAAATAATTCATTGGTTAGTTCTTTGTATTGACCTTGAATGTATTTGTAAATGGTAGTCATATCACCCTTTAGATGTCTCTTCTTTAATATAAACAAACCCAGTCTGAATAGACTCTCTTTATAACCCAGATGCTCCAATCCTTTTATCAGTTTTGTTGCACGTCCCTGCACCCTTTCCAGTTCAACAATGTCTTTTTTAAGAACTGGAGCCCAAAATTGTACTCCATACTCTAAATGAGGCCCAACCAAGGATTTATACAGAGGTAGTATAATATTAGCATCCCTTCCATCTACACCTCTTTTTATGCAGGCTAGTTATCATGGTGCCTGTGCTCCTTTGTTGTTTTTCTGTCAGTCTATCCTGTGCTTTGCTCCCATTGGCTACCGTGTGTTTGTCCCACCCAGTATGACCTTTATATACTGGGCTATTGGCACCCCTACGGTGCCCTTTCATGGTGTTCCTGTGCCAGTGCTTGTTTCTGCTCAGTGATTCCCAGTGTACTGACTTGGCCTGCCTGACTACTCTGCATATTGTCTTCTGCTCCTGTGTACCGACCGGATTGCCTGACTATTCTTCTGCGCCTGGTCCTGTGTACCGACCCAGCTTGGCTGACGTTCCTGCTCCTGTGTACCGACCCGGACGACGTTTCTGCTTCATGATCCGACCCGGCTTGGCTGAAGTTCTTGCTCCGTGATCTGACCCGGCTTGGCTGACGTTCCTGCTCCGTGATTCGACCCGGCTTGGTTGGCATTCCTGTGCTGTGTCACCTAGGTGACATTCTGACAGTCTAGCAATTGTGTCACCATTTCACCAGTGGCCAGTTCCGTTACTGCTACAGCAGTTTGCCTTGGGCCTAGTTTCCGTTACCGCCTCTGCAGAGTGCAAGTGTCCGCCTCCGTTACTGCTATGGCAGTTTACCTTGGGCCTAGTCTCCGTTACTGCCTCTGCAAAGTGCAAGTGTCTGCCTCCGTTACTGCTCCGGCAGTGAGCCACCGGTTTGTCTCTGTTACTGCTTCTGCTAAGTGCATGTGTCTGCCTCCGTTACTGCTCCGGCAGAGTGCAAGTGGTCTGGTCTCCGTTACTGCTACGGCAGTACCTTATGTGACCCTGTTCCCATTGTTGCCTAGGCAGTTCACGTTAGTTTTGCTTATCTGTTTCTGGACGTTACGAATCCTTCAGCTGCCTATATGCAGAGAGCCCCATCACAGACCTCTATGCACCTGGGACTGTTTAAACTCAAAGAAGACCATTAACCTATGCAGTACCTTGCTCCTGGGAATCCATTATAATCTGCCTGACCTGTGTCAGTATAGACTGTTGTGGACTTTATGTTTATGCTGGACCTGTGTAGGCATATGTATATATAACCTGCTGTGTGTCTGTATTATTCCGCTTATATACTACAGGACCTGTGAAGGTTATTTTATTACTGTGATTTCAATAAAACTGTGTTTTATCCTAAACCACTGTATCTGTGTGTCAAACAAACCATTACACTAGTACCCTCTTTCCAAATTACTACTTACTCTTTCATAAAATGCAAGTAAATTAGTCTGACATGATCTATTCTTCATGAAACCATGCTGATTCCTGCTAACAATATTGTTTGTCTTCACCTAGTTCTGAATAGTGTCAGTTAGTAAGCCTTCTAGTATGTTACCCACTATGGAAGTCAAGCTCACAGGTCTATCATTTCCTGGTTTGGATCTTGCTCCCTTTTTAAACAATGGAACTACATCAGCTTTCCTCCAATCACAGGGCACTATGCCTGATGAAAGTGAATCAATAAATATTAGGTATAATGGACTTGCTATTATTGAACTAAGTTCCTTAAAGGGATAGTAATACTTCGTTTTATCTTTATTTTATTTTGTAGGCATTAAAAAAACATGAAGAATGATATGTCTTATCTCTCAAACCTTTATGGTTTAAGAGATATTCACAAGCAAAGTATCCCCCCACTGTTCAGCCAGCTCAGAAGGGAGGTGCCAAGGTAGACTGCAGAGAGGGACAATCTTCAATTAAGATAAGGGAAAAACCTGAAAAACTTGTCAAGGGGGGAAGGGCTTTCATTCTTTTCATACAAAGAAGATTGTCCCCTGCTGTTATCTGTCTGGTCTTACAACCAGATTCACATCTGAGAAGAGATGGCTTACACTAGGAAAAAGGGGCGGGAGGTGGAATCTTTGCTTGTGAATATCTCTTAAACCATAAATGTTTGAGACATAAGACTTATATCATTCTTCATGTTTTTTGAATGCCTACAAAATAAAATAAAGTTAAAACGAAGTATTACTATCCCTTTAAGTACCATTGGGTGTATACCATCAGGTCCAGGTGCTCTATTCACCATAAACCTTTCCAGAAACATTTGGACATTGTCCTCAGTAAGCCATGTACATGATGGAGGAAATTCCGTTGTTTTGTCTGTTTGCCCATAGCCTGTCAATTCACCTGTCTCAGTCCTAAGAGGACCAATATCAACCTTAACTTTTTTGTTATTAATATACTTGTAGAATTGTTTAGGGTTTTTCTTGCTCTCATTAGCTATATTTCTCTAATTTTCGATTTTAGCTTAATTGCTTGTTTGCAGATTTGATTACATTTTTAGATTTTTTTAAATGATGCATCTGACCCATTTTACTTAAACATTTTAAAAGCCTGTTTTCTAATTTCCCAGAAAATCTCATTATTAAGCCACACCGGTTTTCCTTTACTCCTCTTGTGCTTATTCCCCAATTATTGATGTGTATATTTATTTAAGAGCATTTTAAATACACTCCGTGATTCTTGTGCAGTTTTATCTTTAAAAATTATATACCACTGAATATCCTTTAATACCTGTTTTAGCTTTGTAAATTTAGCCTTTTTAAAATTGAATGTTTTAGTTAAAGCCTTTCTATTGGATTTCTCATAACAAATTTCAAAGTAATCCATATTGTGGTCACTGCTACCCAAATGTTTCCTTACTCGTACATTTTGTTTATCATGTCAGATTTGTTTGAGAGCACTAGGTCAAGCAAGGTATCTTTTTCTAGTTGGCTCCTCTACTAGTTGGGACATACAATTATCATTTATCATTCTTAAAAAAATAATTTCCCTTTGTTGTGCCGGAAGTCATATTGCTCCAGGCAATTTGCCAATGAGTTGTAGTGGTGGAGAACACTTTCCAACCCATATATATTTATTTGTTAAATTATAGAAACTGTTCCACCTGGAGGTGTTGGGGTCAGGGGGAGGTGTAGAACATACACTGGCCATTATGCCCATCATATGCAGTACCCACCAGTGTAAACCCCCGTAGACTCCCATGTGTGGTAATGGACATACGGGCAAAGAGTAGGCGACATTGATTTAATAAAAAGGTGCGAAGCTTAGGACCTCATTTAGTCCATTCGGTGATACAATGTTTAATGTGTGTATCCATCTCTCCTCTAATTGCAGGAGCTTAAGAGCCCGGTCACCACCTCTCCTGTGCTGAGGAACACGGTCAATCAGCATAGACCGTAAAGAGGGTAAAGGGTGGTTTAGTTTGAGGAAGTGTCTCGCAACTGGCTTGTCAGATTTCTTGGTACTGAGTGCAGCTCTGATGGAAGATCGATGATTTGCCATTCGCTCGTGAAACATGGTGATTGTCTTCCCTGTATAGTACAACCCACAAGGGCAAGTTAAAATGTAGATAACATAATCAGAGTTGCATGTCAACCTATGGTAGATTGATATGTGGATGTTTAAAAGACAAACCAGTAAGCATGGAGTTGCATGTAGTGCAATTGGCACATCTGTAGCACCCAAGTTTAATGCTCTGTGTGTGTATCCAATGTCCCTTGGTGTTAGTCATTTTAGTGGACGGGCGATCTGGTTGCATGAAACAGGTGAAACAGACAGAGAGCTGGCCACAGGACCTTGATGGTAGATGGTCCAGGAGGAAGTGACTGGCACAACCCAGAGGAGTGAGGCAACACTGCTGGCACAACCCAGACGTCTGGGAGGCACAGACCCCAAGGAGCGAGGCGGCACTACTGGCACCTCCCAGATGCCTGGGAGGTACAGGACCCAAGGAGCGAGGCAGCACTACTGGCACCTTCCAGACGCCTGGGAGGTACAGGACCCAAGGAGCGAAGTAACACTGACCCTGGCACCGGATGGCAACAGACCGAGATAACTTCCAGGGAAAACCCTAGAACGCTAGGGGTGGATCGCAGCTCAGTGGAATACATAGATGTGAGATGTAGGCAACCAGTGTCCCCTCTACTGAGGATGGTACAACGCAATGCTGGCTCTTGAGCCCAAGGCTCCTACAGATGGGAATATGCACAACCCTACCTGGAGCATCCAGGTACGCAAAGGGTCAATAGGTAACGCCCTGATATACTGCAACTCCCCAAGGGAGTGAACCCAGCAATGTAAGAGAGGTGGATACAGAGAGATCAGAGTAACACAGTCAGTACTATAAACACTGTACCGGTACTTCGCTTGTGCACTCCGCCAACGGCGGTATGGAGAGTAGCTACAGCACGAATGCTTAGCTAACGGTCGACAGAGAAATAGCGCCACGCGGCGCAACCAACTAGCTTAACAGCAAGCCACTGCATAGCACTGCACTGTATAGCGAGAGTGAAATGGAGACCACCAGGCGGTATGCTAGAAACGCAAGGCACTGTGTGACAAGGCAGGACACAGAGTAGACTCGTAGCCAGGTATGGTCAGACACGAAACAGATAGTCAGCCATGTAAAGTTGGTAACGGAAGCGGGTTCTCAGCCAGATACAGTCGGTAATGGAAGTGGGTTCTCAGCCAGACCAGGTCAGCAACGGAGCGGGTTCTCAGCCAGATACAGTCAGTAACGGAAACGGGATCTCAGCCAGACCAGGTCAGCAATGGAGCGGGTTCTCAGCCAGATACAGTCGGTAATGGAAGTGGGTTCTCAGCCAGACCAGGTCAGCAATGGAGCGGGTTCTCAGCCAGATACAGTCAGCAATGGAGAAGTCGAAGAACAGTAAACTCCGGAACGTCGTCAGGCAGGCCAGGTCATACACGAACAGCAATAATGGAGCAAAAATGCAGGAACTAGTACACCACGAAAGTGCACCATAACGTGGAAATTACAGGGTATATAAAGGCCATCACTAGGCAGCGACAAAAGGTACTAGCCAATCAGCAAGCGGTAATGCAAACTAGCAGTCAGAATGTCATGCCCGCAGCACAAAGCACGGGCACCATTGATAATGAGAATGTCTCTCAATGTCCGTCCTCACCTATATGCTATCATGGGTGGAGATAATCCAGAAAAGGGTAAAGTAGTATCAGTAACAATCAAATCTCAGGATTCGCGTATCAAATTTTGAATGGGTTTTCCGGAGGGGGCATAATTTGTGACGAAAGTCATTCTCGGATCCTTGTCTGACATTCCCAGTTTTGTTACTCTGCTCTGTGAAGTACACATGGGCTTATCACTACGGACCGGGATCTGTTCATCAGTGACCCAGTGAACGATATTGCACAGTGCTGTGACATATACGGGTATGGCTACATGATATGGGACTTAATACCTGTGACATTGTTGTATACCAATTCAGCATTCTGCTGGCTTTGACCACTTCCTCCATATTATTGACACCTGATTGTCTTTAAACATGACCTTACCAGGTTTAGACTTGCTACATTGTTGCTCTTAACATGCTGTTTTCTGATCCTGTTATTGTGCCATATTATACTTTGGTTATGCTCACTGGTACACTGCATATACCACTAATATGTACAAGCAGGAATGTAATCACGATGTTTTACACTTCCATGATTGACCCGATTTCTTAAAGACTTGCACTTTTGTTTATGGTTACTCTAACTACAGGTCTGACTCGCTGGCTGTGGAATCCAATCCGCGCGATATGCTTCACGATGTGGTGGAGTCCCACGAGCTACTGCAACAGTTACAAGTGCATACATGTCACAAGTTTCTTGATAATCAGCCTTAGCTTTCATTGACTTATTTGAACACACAATTGTACCCCATCTAAAATATTCCTTTGTACATTACATGTTTTACTTTTTTCAGCTTATCACTATACACATGATTTGTTTATAATGTGAAAATGTAAATATTTGAATCAATGATGCTGCCAGTGACGTCACAGGCGTTCTGGATGCCCTGTTTTGGCACCCAGTGGTGTGAGGGTTCAAAAGGCACTTGTTTTCACGTTGCTCGATGTCCTGAGGAAAGCCAGTGGTGTCTGGCCGAAACGTTGACCGAATCAATCAGCACTTTTTTTTTATCCACACTTGAAGTCCTGTGAGTGCTTGATACCTTTATTTTATTTATATATATATATATATATATATATATATATATATATATATATATATATATATATATGTATAGATAGATATATCCATAGAAAAAATTACACTTACTGGTCTTCTTAATGCTGAAAAGTGTGCTGGTTTACTTCATCTGGATGGAATAAGCCAGCACACTTTTCATTCATTTCATATTACACTTTTTTCTTTATCTTCTAATTAACACACATTTTTTAACAGCTGCATGTATAATTACTTTTAATTTAATCCTTGTCTTTTAGAAAAGTATTCAAAGCATTTCTGCTCAAGGTATGGTGAAAAAATGCTACTGCTTTTTATTATTGGTTATATTCCATTTTTAAGTCTATCTTGGTATAAACTTCATGATCTGGCTTTTGCTTTAAGATTTATGCTTCAATCCACACTTGTAGAGTTTAACACAATATGTTGAGGGTGATAGCATCATTCTGTACTAAAGTTACAGATAATACATTTAAATTTGTGTTTCAAATCAATTTTTCTATCCACTTGCTGCAAGAAGTAATTCCATGAAGCCTTGTTATGAGGTAGTTTGGAGCGATTTCAATCCATTATCAAAGAAATGAAATTATGTCTTTAGATATAATCTTTGTAAACCTGAATTCTGTGTCCTGCTTGCTCTTTTGATCATACCTTGTATAAAGATCCAAACACTGAAACACTCTCGAGAGGATATAAAACGTTACACTGAAGTTGTTTAAATTACATTTGAAATATTTTACCAAATATCAGGATTTAAAGATAACTAATATCGCCTAAAAATTAACCTCAAATTACATTACTATGGTCAGAGAATCCTAATGGCCCATATGAATTTTCTGTTTCATTCAACAAATACTATCTCCAGTCTGTCATAGATGTTATGTCCATGGAGGCAGACATGGCAATTCCTTGCAGATCATCAGAACCTCAAACTCTGCTCACTGTACATGGTAATCTTAGCACTGTAAGGACCAAAGGGGTGTGCAATGTATTACTTTGTATACATGGTGTGGTGCACTTGGGTTGTCCCAGAATCACTCTCAGCCCGCTTTGTAGCTAGGGTTCAGAGAGTGACTTTTAGGGATGTGCAGAAGATCCTGCCGGGAGTTTCAGCAGAAAAGGGGCAATATTTTCCATTTCCTTGGAATTCATACAAGAGGTAATGGCAAGAGAAACTTACCTCCAGATGTTGCTAAGTCTTCTCTTGAAATGTGTGGTGAGTTCCATGCAGAGTTCAGATGTTCGCAAGATTACATCATTTATGACACATGCACGAAACACGCACAGGCTATCACACATACACTCACAAGACCTCACTCCTACCATTCCTCAGAGAAGAAGAGGAACAGGCAATATGAGGCCCTCTCACTTTTACAAGACTGATAGTGAATTATGGGATTTTAGCCTGGCAGTAGGTGGAGGGCCTCATACTGTCCTACACTGGGATAAGGGCTTTAATGAGGGAACTGCCTTGGGAAGAGGAAGTCTTTGTTTCCCCTAGTGATTGTAACAAAAGCATGTCATTTTAAAATGTAATTTAATAGGGGGCGGAGCTCGCGCTCAAACAAGATGGACGCATGAGCTAGTTGCTCCGTGGATCGCCACTGCCTTTTACGCTTCACTCCGGTTTGGAGAGCTATCCCGATTCTCTATAAGACTCTCGCGGCTTCATGAAGGGTCGGGGGAAGAAGGGGCAGAATCGCCCTGAGTGCAAACGCATTTCTGACTTCCTACCGAGCAGGTTCAGTAACGGCTCCCCGTCGACGACGCCATTGAAGCAAGGAGTAGCAGTCTCCAGACGGGATTGGTGCGGAGAGCTAGCTGACATACCCTCTGATACAGACACCGATTTAGCTACTTCTACGCGACTCACTGACAAGGAGAACAGACCCCCAATGTCACCTCCACAACCACCGCTAACAAAAGAGGATTTGGCCTCCTTTCTCACTAAGGACGACATGAGAGGCTTCCTGTCCGACATGAAACAGGACCTCAAAGCGACGGTTAAATCTGAGATCTCCGATCTGAAGCGGGAGTTGGTGCAGTTGGGGCAGAGAATCAATGTGTTGGAGGATGACCGAGAGGCCTCGTGGTCGCAGTTACAATCCCTAGAGCAATATATGCAACAGCAAGATGACGCCATCTCTGTGTTGTCGGCCAGGTTAGATGATTTGGACAACCGCTCCCGACGCTGCAACATAAGAATCAAAGACTTACCTGAGTCAGTGCCTCCTAAGGATCTCCAGTCCTCTCTACAAACTATCTTCAGGGACCTACTGGGTCTGGAGGAGTCTGACCCTCCGCTTAAACTTGAAAAAGCACACCGCGCCCTGAGGCCCAGGGGCCCACCTGGATCCAAGCCCCGCTACATTATAGTGAGGTTCCATAACTTCCCGGATAAGGAGAAAATCATGACCAAAGCCAGAGAATTGGGTACTATCAAATTTGCTGGTTGTGAACTTCACTTTTACAATGATTTATCGCCTTCAACTCTTCAGAAACGGTGGGCTATGCGCCCCATTACGGATCACTTGCGGGGCTTCCCGTTTCACCTTTATGTCTTACATAATGGCGTCTCAGCATCACTTCGAGACCCTTCGGACATTCCTGTCTTCTGTAACACCTTAGCAATAGCTGCGCCGACCTCCTCTCCACGAGATACTCCTGCTTCAGACCCATTGCCCAAGGAGAAGAGAGAGAGGTGGTCTCTGGTCATGGGCCCTGCCCAGAAGAAGTCTCGCTCGGACCTGGAGGCTCCTCGGGCCTCTTCCTCCCCAAATTGGACATTCTCCAATAAACCTTAATCTGACAGGCATGGCGCCCAGCATTGCTCTGACTGAACTTTTACCATTTCAGTAACTATGCTTCTTTCTTTTATTTTTTTTCTTTACAATTGTACCTAATCTTGTTGCTATAGCTCTAGGTTCCCATACTTCGCCTTCGTGGTCTCGGGGTGACTTGTGGGGATCACTCACGGCCACTTTTTGGCCGGGACCCTGCCTCCCCACTTTTTTGCGGTCCTCGGGACCGCGGAGGCGAACTGGGTGCCGGGAGACTGGGACTTGTTGTGTCAGTTGCGGGTTCCCTTCTGGGGTCCCGTGTGGCATGATTATCTTGTCAGAACATCTCATTGCATTCGTGGGGTTTTAACTCCTTTTGTGGAGCATTTAGAGCTCTTTAATGCATGCATATACTTAGCCTGGGCACCCCTATGCTAGCTTTTACTCCCCTTCACTGTACTCTCCCTACCCTCACCCTTTCCTTGCTTCCCCCACCGGATTACACGCCACCCCCTCCTTATGTTCCCTATCCACTCCCAGATTACACTATAAAAACTGGCTTTTGGTAACCCATGAGGACTTGGGAAATTTCCCTCTTTAGCATATATTTAGCAGGCCTTCCTGCTCCCCTACTTGTATCTATTACTCACTCCAGATGCCTGGGTCCAATCCACTACTATTTTAAGTTATCTGGCCCTTTTTGGGTGGCAGTTTGGTGCGGTTGGTTGTACTACTGGGCTGGACTCCTGCGGGGCCACACTGTCTACCCTTTGCATTTTTATTGTGGGTTTTCACTCATTTTAGTGGATTGTCTTGACCCACGCTCAATTTTGATGGTTTAGTACGGGGGCCCGGTATTTGACTCATTGTTTGTTACACGTTTATACTTCTTGTTATTGTTGCCTCTCTCTGTCCGGGTTACTGCTCTGCACAACTGCGCCACGTGATCTCTCTTCCCCTACCTAACCCTCCTAGCTTTTCAGCTGACCTTCTCCTTTATTCTCATCTTCCTTTCCATTTCGCCCTCAGTTCTTCCTTCCCCCCCACTACATCTTCCCCTCACTCTTCCTCCCATATCCTTCCAGCCTCCTCTGCCCCATCTCCACTTCCTCCCAGCCTCCCCTCCCTTCTCTTTCCCCTCTTTTTCCTCCCACATTCATTCCCCCTCTTTTCCCTTCCTTTTGTTGTTTATCCTGTTCTCTCTCCCTTCTCATCCCTGAGGGTAGGTGCTGGTTGGGAGTGGTATCTATGACAGACAGATCTCTCATAGTGCTGTTTCCTTATTATGTTTTACCACTGTTACCATCTCTCTTATTGTATATTCTGCAATACACTTCCTATAAGCTGTGGTGAGATGGTGTTCCTTGTGGCTGATGATCCACCAGGTGGTCCCAGGCCTTGAGCCTTCTATATACTATACTATATTTGTACACATCCCTGGGCGACGTGGTGGACATCTGCACCACTTGGGTTCTCTTTTAGCTTATTGTGTATCGTACTTACTAAATTGTGGTATGTGGCAAGGTTACACTGTACTCATTTCCATTGCATTTTCTCTTCATAGTTGGAACAAAGATTGTTTACTTAGTTCACTGTGCCTCTCTTTTAAACAATCTCATAGCTACTCATACCTACTGCTACCTTTCTCCTTTGCCACCTTTCTGTTTATCTTGACTTATTTGCTATCTTTATCCTGATTTTCCCGTGCATGGTGGGCCGTGGAACTAGACTTCAGGTATGCTGGTAGGAGTGGGGTTATAACAATAAAAACCCCCCAAAAAAACAGAGTAAACAGCATAATGTTAACCCCTCTTCTCCTGGTCCTCAATTCATTTTCTCCCTTCTTCGGGATCCTTAGCATACTGGCAGTGATCCCACGTCTATTTCTCTGCGACTTTAGCTAATGTCGCTTAGGCAGTCATGCCTGACCTCCCCCCCAGTCCACTGGACAACTCCGTGGTTATTTTTCTTCTGGGGATTGCCAGTCCCCCAGTGCCTTCACACGGTTGATTATGTGTATTTTCTGATTCTCTCTACTTACTATTTTATTCTTCTCATTTCCTCTTCCTTACCTCTATTTCAGTTCATTCGCTCGAACTGGTTGGCGGCTCTGGAGTACCCGGTCGGGCGGTGTTTTCGCGTTATTGCCCGTCATCTGCTCAGTTTCCATTTATAAATATTTTCTACTTAGATCTCCAGTATGGCTCACCGTAAATTACATGTAGTTTCTTATAATGTTAGGGGGTTAAACTCTCCTGAAAAACGATGAATTGTACTAAGGGAAGCATCTCAGCTGCAGGCTGATATTTTCTGCATTCAAGAGACGCATTTTCTTTCCACTCGGCCGTCGACCCTTGCCAATACCAATTATCCGTTGGGCTGGTTTGCATCGGCTGGAGAACGTAAACGCGGAGTTGCCATCTTGCTCCATAGAAATGTCCCATGGGTTTTAGAGGATGAGATGGCGGACCCCGAAGGCCGATATCTTTTTGTCAAGGGCTTGGCCTATGGGAGGCATTTTACCATTGCATGTGTCTATGCTCCTAATACTCGGGTGCCACGATTCTTATCTAAAGTTCTATCACTTCTTGACTCATTTAAATCCGGTTGTTTAATTTTAGCTGGGGACTTGAACTTGCCTATTTTGGCTATTGACCCAGATATAGATACATCCTCGCATAAATCGCCCTACTCGTTCAGCACACTTAAAAATCTTCGCACTAAAATGACTGAGTCGCATCTGTGTGATGTATGGAGGCTCCACAATCCAACCTCTCGTGACTATTCCTATTACTCTGCACTTCATTCGACTTAATTACCATATCTGATCATGCTCCCGTCTCTATATCAATTCTCCTCCCTCAGACTTTGCAGAATAAACCGCCTTGGCGATTGGATGATCGACTATTATTGGATCCTGAGATCGTTCCCTCTTTGACTCCTCTTCTCACTTCCTTCTTTGAAACAAACTGTAAGCCAGATGTATCTTTGGCTTCTGTTTGGGAGGCGCATAAGTGAGTACTGAGAGGGCATCTTATTAAATTAGCTTCCCTTAAGAAAAAACGTGCCCAGCAACGATTGGAGGAACTTCTTCAGCTGATTAGAGAAAAAGAGAGGATTCATAAAACTACGTTGTCTCCGATAGCACTGCGTGAACTCGCAGAAGCACGCGCTTCCTTGTCGGTCTTACTACGATTCAGGACATTTAAATCTTTTCAGTGGCATCGCTTTCAAAGGTACCTCCACAGCGACAAGTGTGGCACTGGTGAAGGTGCGTCAACGTCTGAACTATATTCATAAAATACGCTCTTCGGACGGTAAGGTCTGTAGGACGTTCCCAGATATTGCGGAAGCGTTTAGAAAATTCTATCGCTCTTTGTACAATGTCCCACCTTCTTCGCGTTTCCCAACACCTGAATCCAGATCCCATGCGATCCAAACCTTTCTGAGGAATTCAGGCCTCCGCCCCTTGCCTGCTGAGGTGAAGACATTGTTGGACGCACCTTTCACCAAACAGGAATTCTCTTTAGCTCTTAAATCCACTCCCACAGGGAAAAGCCCAGGCCCTGATGGTCTAACTGTCGCTTATCTTAGGAAATTTTAACGCATTCTGCTCCCACATTTTGTGTCTGTATGTAACCGTGTAGCAACTGATTGTCCGTTACCCAAACAATCACTAGAAGCTCACATCACTGTTATACTGAAGCCCGACAAAGACCCCCTATCATGTGGTAGTTACCGTCCCATCTCTCTTTTGAATACGGATGTTAAATTATTTGCCAAAGTTATGGCTAATCGTTTCAAGCACTTCCTCCCTAAAATCGTCCACACAGATCAATCTGGTTTCATACCGGGGAGAGAGACGAGAGATAATGTAGCTAAAGTAGTTTTGCTTATGCATAGAGCTCTGCACGGGCGGATCCCTTCTGTGTTCTTGTCCCTAGACGCCGAAAAGGCTTTCGATAGAATTAATTGGCAATACCTCTCAGCTGTTCTGCACCATTTAGGCCTTGGACCACATTTTCTTGGATCAATTATGAGTCTGTATTCAGTACCAAATGCTCGAGTTAAACTGAATGGGTTTTTGTTGGATGCCTTTGATATTAATAATGGTACCAGCCAGGGATGCCCCCTCTCTCCCATATTATTTGTGTTGGCCATGGAACCTCTCCTGCAGACCATAAGAATGTCTGACTCTATTCAAGGGCTTCCCCCATTGACCTCTGGTCAATTCCGTCCGAAACAGGCCTGCTTCGCGGATGATTTGATTTTGATGCTTTCCTCCCCAGTTTCCTCTATCCCACCTCTTCTGTCGCTGTTGAATGACTTTGGTGATTTATCATTTTACAAAATCAACATGTCTAAGTCTACTGCTATGGGGTTGAACTTAGATCCTTCCCAATTACAATTACTTACAGCGTGTTTCCCTTTCACTTGGACTTCGCAAGGTATCCGCTATTTGGGTATAGTGCTGCCTCCTTCCTGTTCTAGTCTGACTCGGGCTAATCTCCTACCTCTGTCTACCACCATTAAAGCTGATATCGCGAAGTGGTCCAAATTATTTGTTTCATGGACGGGACGTATTAACTTGATAAAAATGATTTGCCTTCCCAAAATTTTGTATATTTTTAACACTTTACCGGTCCGTATTCCGACTTACTACATTTCAGATTTGCAGAAGTTGCTTACGTCCTTCATATAGAAACACAGGAGACCTAGATTACCATTACGTATTCTACGTGAACCACCAAAGAGGGGAGGCTTGGGAGTACCTGATCTACTATCTTATTACAAAGCTGCTGCGTTGACAAGAATCACAGATCTTACTCAACAACCTCCCAAGGAATGGGTATCTCTTCTCTCGGAATTTGCACCTGGGATACATTTAAAACATTTTTGCTGGTTTGACCCAACACTCTTTCCAGAGGTCTGTCATAAACACCCGGTTCTAGGTTACCTCCTATCCCTTTGGAGGTCGCTGAACTCTAGACTATAGCTTATTCTGTATCCTTCTCCACGAATGCCCTTGCTGGGGAACCCGGCCTTTCCCCCCGGGCATGGCAGGTGGCTCTGTAGTATCTTGGGGTACATTGAATGTTAGCATCTTAGGCGACATCATCCAGGACTCAGAAGTTTTGTCGTTTGAAGACCTAGTGAGGGACAAGGGTGTTCCTGCCACTCACTTTTGGCAATATATCCAGATTCGACACTTTGTGTCTCCCTTGCTTCGGAGATTCGATGCCTCAGCTCCTTCTACGCCCTTCGAAATTTCTCTTTGTAGTCAGACGACCCTTCGTCACACATTGAAACATTGGTACTCCTTTTTACTCTCATCTTCTCGAGTTGAAGTTCCAAAATTCGTGAAGGACTGGGAACACGATCTTGCTTTATCGTTGGACCCACCCCAATGGATTAAGATATGGAATTCCCTCATGGAATTCTCACCCGATGTTCCCACCAGGGAATGTAATTATAAAATACTTACTAGGTGGTACTGCACCCCGTATTTATGGCCAAACTTTATAACACTTCTTCACCTCTATGTTGGAGATGCGAACAAGCGCCGGGGACATTGCTGCACATCTTCAGGGAGTGCCCTCTGATCTCTCAGTTTTGGGACGATATCCAAGCTGAGGTACAGGTAGTACTGGGCCTTACTTTCGACACATCCCCATCCCGGATGCTCTTTGGCTACCCTTTACCGGAGAGTCTCGCATCCTCTAAGACTCTCCAGCCTTTGTTTTTCCATCTGACCAACGCCGCCAAGTATCTTATATCCTTACATTGGAAATCACCTACACCCCCTTCGTTGGACGAGTGGAAACAACGCGTCGCTCAGGTGTATGACATGCACCGTTTATGGCATATATCTATGGGTGCCACTTCATTAGTCCCTGCTGAGTGGGAACGGTGATCCAGCTATACTTCCTGTGGCCGCTAGCTTCTGAAGCTTGGTTGTGGTGATGGTCGGGGGAGCGCCTCCCTCCCTTGGCTGGACGTGCTCCAGAGCTGCCTTCCTTCCTTACTCCCTTCTCTTTTCCTTTAATCCTCCTTTCCACTACCCCTCTCTCCCTGTCTTATCCTGCCCCGATACTGTCAATCCTTTACTAACCTCCCTTTTACTCCACGATCCTTTACTACTTCCTCTCTGGGTTTCTGTGCTTCCTTTGATATACTCTCTTTACTCTTGTTCTTGCCATCTTTATTTCTCTAAATTAGTACTCCTCTTTTATCTCTGCGATTGGATGGCAATTTCTGTTCAATCTCCTAGGTATGACTTATATTATACTGTTGTTTCCTTTTTTTGATAGAATGTAACTGTCTATCGCTACCTTTATATTTACAAGCCTTCATTTTGTAACTTGCCTTTTGTAATTTTTTGATATTCAATAAAGACTTGAAAAAAAAATGTAATTTAATAAACAAGAATGCTAATTCAGGGAAGAGCTGTAGACACATTTTCATACAGATTTAGAAGATAGGACTGAAATACCCCCTAGTGGAAATCACTGATGGGGTACAGGTATATGTTTATTAGGTTAGAATGTAATGCTATGTAGCAAGAATCTCTGGGGAAAGAGGAAGTGTCACAATATACATATATTGATAGAACAGAAAGAAAGAAAGAAAGAAAGAAAGAAAGAAAGAAAGAAAGAAAGAAAGAAAGAAAGAAAGAAAGAAAGAAAGAAAGAAAGAAAAAAGAACTGGGGAATGACAGAGAGGGACCAGGGGAGGATGGACAAGTATGTGAGAGGAAATGCAGGGGCAGAAAAGGAAGGACAGGGATGGAAGAAGAAACTGGGGGCTAAAGAAAATACAGTGGGCAAAAGGATAGTCTGGGGATGGAAGGTGGGAATTGGGGAAAAAAGTGAATGAAGCAGAGGGCCAGGGGATGAATTATTCAGACTGGTGAGAAAGGGGAAAAAGGAGAGAATATGGTAGCAGAAAGGAGAATAGGTGGTGGGAGGATTGTCAGAGAGTCTGCCCTGAATGGGAGAGAAATGGTTAACTTATTTTAGAAAAAACAGGATTTGCAGGCACACTTTGTAGACCGTTCCAAGGAAGTATTAATGTTGAGATTGTGCGTTTTCGGCTTTGCTGAAGAGCCTCCATCTGGTCAAATGACTGGATTCTGGAGCTGTCAGCTACAGCGCTGATTCCTCCCATGAGGCAACGTTAGGAAGGTATATCTCTCACACCATAAAGGTTTGAGAGATAAGCCTTACATCTTTGTGCATATTTTTTTAGGCCTACCAATTTCAGTAAACTTAAAACTACGTATTACCATCCCTTTAATCGTATAGGTGCACTTTAAGCCTTTGAGTGCCTGAGAGGTATCCAGTGTATTGCAGTGTAATGCATTGGATACCTCTCTGGCATACAAATGTTTTTAACCCTTTGAGTGCCAGAGGGGTATGCAACACATTGCCCTGCAATGCATTGCGTACCCCTCTGGCATTCAAAGGGTTAATGCCAGTAACTAATACTGCTTATTGTAGTGATCAAGTGAGGTATTAGCTACAGACGTACATGTATGTTGTTTCTAAACACGATGGCAGTTGCACTCCAAGAACAACTTGAAAGCCACACATTACCCACAACAGCTCTGTTTGCAAAGCAATATTCCAGTATATGAAGCTCTAAGGTGAACCTGATCCACATGAAGAAAGGGGACTAATAAAAATTTGCAAAACTCCCTCCCTCCCTACTGTCTATTATATTTTAATTGTACTTAATACCAGAGGGAAACTGACAAGAACCAAATGCACAAAGAATGTTTAGAAATTATGGTGCAATTTAAATGTAACCCCATGCTGAACATTTCTCCAGCGCATTTGAATTCCTTGAATGGTAGGAGAATCGTCAACATTGTACATCTCTATAACATTCCAGAGGTTAAAATTGCCATTTAAATCAATAGAAATGTGATTGGTTTGCCCCAGGATTTCTCCACTGTTTTGTTTTAACCCTTTGAGTGCCAGAGATGTATCCAATGCATTGAGAACCAATGTGTTGGATACCCCTCTGGCACACAAAGGGTTGCTCAATACAAACATAAATACTGCAGTGTAGGTGGCTGTAGGTAAGTGATGCAGTGTGTGTGTGTGTGTGGAGGGTTGCTTAGCAACTGCCATAACAGATGAAGCCACCAATCAGGAAACCGGCGTGTGAGAAATGATGTTGGTGTGTAGAGTGTGCCCTCAGTGTGAAGCCATTTGAAAGCTCCTAGGAAGCCTTAAAACCTCTTGGTATATGGGACAGCCAGGGTCCTACTGTCCCCCTTCCCTATAACCAAGACAGATTGCTTGGGCACTCAAAAAATTTAGTCCGCTAACTGCAACTCCATTATCATCTATGGCTACGTTTGTGTTCTTTGTGTGTGTATATTGCATGTGTGTGTATTGGGTGTTTGCTTGTTAGGGTGACCACATATCCTGGATTGCCCAAGACAGTCCTTCATTTTAAATTTGTGTCCCATGTCACAGCATACCTCCCAAGTGTCCCTCTTTAGGAAGGACAGTCCCTCTTTCAGACCCAAATCCCTCTCACCCTACTGTCCCTCTTTTTAGGAGATCAGTCTATGTAGTGTATATGCAAGTGTATTACATTGCTGCACAGCAATAAAACTCACATTAATGTTGTTTAAACTTCTGTATATGTGTCCATAAATTAGTCTGTGTAAATAAAATACTTTGATTTTGCTCTAAGTTATTTATTCAGTTACACAAAGTGATGTTAATAGGTCATGAAATTACCTAAAAATTCTTAGTAATGCCTCACCCACCAGACACGCCCCCAGAAACACCCCTTAAAGCACAAGTGTCCCTCTTTGGCTATTTGAAATGTTGGGAGGTATGCAAGTGCAATACCCTTCTGGGACAATGAATGAAGACTCCAGAGCACAGATGTTCAGTGATTTATAGTGACCTCTCTTACATAGTTTAATTAGAGTCTAGGACAAGTACTTTGCTTCTCTTTTTTCTGCAGTTCCCTGAATGGCAAAATGAACATGAAATCACCCTAGTGTATGTTTAAGTGTATTGTGTATGTATTGTGTGTAGTGTGTATATATTGTGTGTGAGTGGGGTTTATTGTGCATTTGTGTGTGTATTCTGTGTGTGTGTATTGTTTGTGTGTGTTGTATGTATTTTGTGTGTGCATTGCATGTATTGTGTGTATGTGTATATTGTATGTAATGTGTGTATGTGTATTGTGTGCATGTGTGTGCATCATGGGTAATGAGTGTGTACTGTGTATAATGTGTGTGTTTAGTGCAAGTGTAGTGTGTGTGTATATTATGTGTGTATTGTGTTTGCTGTGTGTGTTTGTGTGTATTGTGTGAGTTTTGTATACAATGTATGTATTTTGTGTATATGTATGTGTATTGTTTGCATGTGTATTGCGTATGTTGTGTTTGCAATATATATATTGTGTGTATTGTATATATTGTGTATATTGTATGAAATGTGTGTATGTGTGTGTGTGTATTGTGTGTGAACCGTGGGTAATGAGTGTGTATTGTGTATAGTGTGTGTGTATTGTGTATATTATGTATGTATTATGTTTACTGTGTGTGTGCTTGTGTGTGTGTATTGTGTGAGTTTTATATATAATTTGTATATTTTGTGTATATGTGTGTGTGTATTGCTTGCATGCGTATTGTGTATGTTGTGCTTGCAATGTATATATTGTGTGTTGTGTGTATTATGTATATTGTCTGTGTCTGCGTATTGTGTGTTTGTATTGTGAATGTGTATTGCATATGTTGTGCTTGCAATGTATATATTGTGTGTATTGTGTATATTGTGTGTACGTACATATTGTATTTAATGTGTGTTGTGTGTGTATTGTGTGTGCATCTTGGGTAATGAGTGCGTTTTATGTATAATGTGCGTTTAGTTCAAGTGTAGTGTGTGTGTATGTGTGTTGTTTGTGTGTATTGTGTGTGCATCATGGGTAATGAGTGTGTATTGTTTATAATGTGTGTTTAGTGCACGTGTAGAGTGTGTGTCTGTATATTATGTGTGTATTGTGTTTACTGTGTGTGTGCTTGTGTGTGTTTTGTATGTAATGTGTGTATTTTGTGTATATGTGTGTGTTATTTGCATGTGTATTGTTTATGTTGTGCTTGCAATGTATATATATTGTGTGTTGTGTGTATATTGTGTTTGTCTGCGGATTGTGTGTTTGTATTGTGAATGTGTATTGTGTGTGTATTTTGTGTGTGTGTGTGTGTATAGAAGACGCTGCAATTCCTTGCAGAGATTTTCACAGGAGTGGCCAGGGAGCTTAGTCCTGCTTGCCATTACTGTGAAGATCAGGCCCCATGGATTGAACTATGCTGGGAGAGTCAGTATAGAGATTTGAATAACTCCTCCTTATATAAATGTGTGTGTGTGTGTGTGTGAGAGAGAGTGACAATTAGAATAAAAAAAATTGTGAAAAACAATTTCCTTAAATTAATCTGACCACATTTCACCTTTATCCAGGGACATACAGAAAATCGCCATATTCCATGGCTGCACTTAAATGAAAAGTATATTACAACATGATTTCTGCGAAGTTGAAAGATGGATAGCAAAGAACAAACTTTTCTTAAAAGCAGACAAAATGGTCACAATGATATCTGGCACAAAATACAAGCTACGTAATCTTGACAATATCCACCTATCCATTGTAACGGAGTCTATTCGTAAATTGGCCCCAGTAGACTCCTACAAATATCTTGGTATGTGGCTTGATCCCAACCTTACTCTTGGTCTTCATACTGACAAATTAATCTCCAAAGTTTATCCTAAAATAAGTACTCTTTTTAGAAATAAATCAAAGTTTTACAGTGGGTTTTAATGTTTAACCCAATATAACAGCTGTGTGTATTTTGTTTTGAAATTGCCTATAAGTTTTAATGTTTAAGGTTGAAACCTCAGTAGCATTGTAAATGGAGTTTGCTGTGACGTTACACCACAGAAATCCAGCTTCGAAGGGGGAGCGTGAACGCGCTCCCTGGGGCAGCTGGGAAGTCCTGAGGCATCATGTGGGACATCCATCCCGCTGAATGCGGAAGTGCCCGATTTTGAAGGGCTAATATCTCCACTTATAGGCAATTTCAAAACAAAATACACACAGCTCTTTTGTTGTTAAACATTAAAACCCACTGTAAAACTTTGATTTCTGATGATTGTTCCGCTTTGAAGAACTAAATTGGCTAACACTCAAATCTAGACGTAGCCTTCACTTTTCTTGCTTAGTACACAACCACTTTTCTGGAAAACTACCAGACTACTTGAGCAGTATGCTCACTCCTGCTCTCCATACTAACTATAACCTTCGTTCCACTGCTAACAACTCACTACGTATACCACAACACAAGAAAGAAGCAGGACGATCTGCTTTCTCCTTCAGAGCTCCAAAGCCCTGGAACAATCTGCCTGAAATAATCAGATCTGCTCAGTCTAAAATCATTAAAGGGATAGTAATATCAGAAAAAGAGTACTTGCACTTATTCGTATCTCTCAAACCATTATGGTTTGAGAGATATAGGAAAATAGAGTTTTCCCTCCCCTTTCTGCTTGATGAGCTGTAAGCTGTCAGAATCAGATTCTGGTTGCTTGACCAGATGCAGCTCTTCAGCAGTGCCGAAATAACAAAAATCTAAAGATAAATACTTCATCCGAATGGTCTACAACATGTGCTTGCAAACCAGGCACATGTTGTAGACCGTTCCAATTAATTATTTATTTTTAGGTTTTGCTGTGTCGGCGCTGCTGAAGAGCTGCCGCCTGGTCCAGGAACCAGAATCTGCTTCTGGCAGCTTTACAGCTCTATATTTCTCAAACCATAACAGACTGAGAGATATGAATACGTGCAAGTACTCTATTTAAATTGTATCTACCATATAGTAAATACTTTTTTTCTGACATTACTATCCCTTTAAAAGTAAATGCTTCTTTATAGCTAAAAACAGTGTGTAACTGTCTATAATATCAATATTTTATATGTATGTATATTTATTTCTGTATGTATGTATGTATATATAATGTTTCACAATTTGTGTAAATATGTACCCTTTACTGAAAACTATCCAGGACATACTTGAAAATGAGATAAATCTCAATGTATTCTTCCTGGTAAAACATTTTCTAAGTAAAGATCCAAAGCATGCATTTTCATGCGTCTCCAGTTAAGTATTTGATTTCAAAGAGGTATCCAATGCATTCCAACACAATTTTGATATCTCACTGATGCAAAACAGTTAAATATAAGGTCTGGTCAGCCTACCTTAAACATATACTTGAATTTCTGCATATAACCACACAATCCGATCTCCTAAAAAGAAGAATACAATGGTGGGAAATATGGACAGAGAAATTTGGGTCTCAAAGGGAGATAATACTGATTGATACATGGGAGATATGCATATGCTCCAGCATGCCTGCCAAAGTCAGAGGTGCTATTCAGTTTTACAACTCTGTTTTGTGAAATAAGATGCCACTGAGCTGAAATGGACTTGCTTGCTGTGTCTGATATACACTGACTCCATCACATTACCATAACTTACAAAACAACACAATAGCAGGCTGGGCTCAGTCCCTGCCATGTGCAGGGCACACGGGGGATTGGCTATCTCATGGTTGCTAAGCAACAAACAACAAGCTGTCCCAGGCCTCACTTCACTTCCTGGTTCAGTGCCACTGCTTCTTCTGGGAGATCTCACTGTGTTATATGCAGGCCTATGGATGATTATATTTCTTACTGAGATAAAGGTAAGGGGGGGGGGGGTTATATTTTATTACTGTGTGTTTGTGAATGTGCAATAAAAGTCATTGATGTATAGCTTATAAGAAGCACCCCTGTAATAAAAGTGAATCACATGCTGGATTTTCATTAGATTCACAGAAGCTTCTCACACATGAATCAACACTGGGGTTACCAAATCATCCTTCTGAGATTGAACATTTTTTGCAAATCACCTGCTGTGCTTCTTTACACACACACACACACACACACACACACACACACACACACATACATACACTCTCTCTTCTCTGTCTCTCTCTTATAAATACACACATAGATTTATACACACTCATACACACACATATCTACACATACACCCACAAGCATAAATAAAAAAAGATATCAAATAAATAAACAGACACATATATTCATACATCTTCTTTGAACTGCCTTCGATTTATTAACCCTTTGAGTGCCAGAGGGGTATGCACCTCATTGCTTTGCAATGTGTGCATACCCCTTCTGGCACTCAAAGGGTTAATGTCCTTCTGGGCATGTGGATGCCAGAACTGTACACAGTACTCCAGGTGTGATCTGACCAGTGATCCAGGTCCATTCCCTGTGATGTGGTTTTGTTTTTTGTCAGCACAGTATCATTAACCATTTGAGTGCCAGAGGGGGAGTAGGCAAGGCGTGGCTTCACAATACTTTGTGTACCCCTCTGAAGTTTAAAAGATTAAGCTTGTATTCCACCTCTGAATTTCTTTGTCCTATGAGAATTATCTTGTACCTTTCAGCATTGGCGTAACTATAGGGGTCGCACCTGCGACCGGGCCCGTGCACTCCAGGGACCCGGCCTCCCCCTGCGACCCCTCTGCCTGGCTCCTGCAATCTCCTGCCAGCAGTCTAGTAATGCAGAGCGCTGGGAGATGACATCATCTCCCTGGGCTTTGCATTACTAAGAGGACTGCGTGGGAGCTCCAGTTAGGAGATGGGGGGCATTGTGGAGGGGGTCAATGTGGTCAGGGGGGCCAGTGTGTGTGGGGGGGCCTGTGGCACTTCTTGTACCAGGGCCCGGAGGCTTCTAGTTACATCTCTGCCTTTCAGAATTATGTTTTAGATCCTATACTCTTGTGGATTAGTGCAGGTTTCTTAATTCCTCATGTATTTGGTTTATGCCTCCTGGAGAGTCAATCCTGTTGCAGATTTTTTGCTTATCTTCAAAAAAGGCACCCCTTACCTTGAACAGGATCTATTACAACTCAAAGAAAATAGCTTAAAAAAAGTGAATAATCCAAGTGTAACAATTGAATAATGACAATAACAAAAAAGGGATCACATTCACCCTTATTGGACTTTGTGCATTTAAAGGGACCCCTTCCCTTTTAGCCAAATGACAATTATCAGTGGTAAAAGATATCAGTCCAGGTAATAGTTAATTTGGGCAAATGTCCAAATAGAGAGACAATTAATGGGAGTTAGACCAAAAACAAGCACTTACAAGCTCAAACTGCTGCATTTGAAGTCAAGTTATCTAATAATATGTTTATTCATCATCCTAGGCTTTCTCCTAATCATCCTGAACTTGTTCCCTCACTCATTTCATTCCTCATCCTTTTTCCATTTGGACTGGTAATTTTTATTTCTTCTACCTGTTAATCAACCTCAATGCTGATTTATTAATAGGCTTTACATTTGATATATTTTTGTTTTAATATTTTGATTACATTCACAGATTTTAGCCTATAAAGTTATATTACATATTTTTATCACTCTTATCTATTTTTTGGAGGCGTGCTGACTCATCTTAGAATCTTTTTTTGTATATCATTAACCCCTTAAAGGGATAGTATTGTTTCATAATAAAAGCAGCTCTAATTAATCATCATAGTATTTGGACTTTGGAGAGTGTTATTTCAATTCTGTCAGAGTTGTAGTTAAAGAGTAATTCAATGACAAAGTGTCCCCCTCCCGCCCCTTTTACTGATGTAACACTGTTCAGCCAGATCAGAAGAGGGGTGCCCAGGTAGACTGCAGAGAGGGACAATCTTCAATTAAGATAAGGGAAAAATCTGAAAAACTTGTCAAGGGGGGGCAGGGTTTCCATTGTTCTGATAGGAAGAAGATTGTCCCCTTCTGTTATCTGTCTGGTCTATGGACTGGATTCCGCATCTGAGAAGAGATTGCTTACACTAGGTAAAAGGGGCGGGAGGGGAAAGTTTGCTTGTGAATATCTCTTAAACCATAAAGGTTTGAGAGATAAGACTTATATCATTCTTCATGTTTTTTTTTAATGCCTACAAAATAAAATAAAGTTCAAATGAAGTATTACTATCCCTTTAAGAACCAGCTGTGCGGGCTTGTGGCCGACACTTAAGGACCAGAGAACATTTTTTTTTCTTATTGGAATCAGGGGTGCCCGAATGGTGTTCAGCCATGAATTCAAGGATGTACATGTATGTCATGGGTCCTTTAGACATGTTGTCCCCATGACGTACATGTATGTCCTCGATTCTTAAGGGGTTAAAGAGAACAGGCTCTAGCACTGACCCTGTGGCTCTCCACTAGTAACCCCTCGGTCCTCTGAAGGATTATGACACATTGGGGGAGATTTATAAAAGTGGAGATAATACAAAAGAAGCATTAAAATGGCTGTAAGATTTTCACTGGAAGTTATAAAAGTATTAAGGACAGTTTAGGAGGACATAACACCGTATAGTACGTTTTTATAAAAAGTAAAGATGTTTGTAAAAAGTGGTGCAGTGAATTTATAAAGAAATGTCACTATTTGCAACAGTTTAGAGACAGAATTTTCTCCAAATATTTAAGGCTATGTCTGACCCATTCTTATTTTTTTGTAGTTTCGCATATATAAATGTAAATAGAATCCTATATAATAATTCGCTAGAAAGTTTGTAACGACTCAGTCATGCGCAGTAGAGACTGCCTGTGACGAGGCTGATACAGAGCGGGGCACTCCGAAGGAGGGTCCAGCTCTGTATCAGCCAAGGCTTGGGCAGTCTCTACTGAGCATGACTGCACCACGACCGGCTGGAACTGTATCAGCCGCGGCATGGGCAGTCTCTACTGTGCATGACTGCCCTGCGACCGGCTGCCAGTGGCACTGTGCCTCGTGTAACGCGCTCTTCAACTAGTACTTTATAAATACCAGCACTTTTAATAAGTAATAAGGACATTTTGAGGATCCATTCACAAAAATGAACAAGAACACATTTTATAAATCCCATTGTTTCCTGTCCTTAAAGGGAATCTATCACCCCTATACAAGTTTGTCTTAAAAGTTAGGTTATATAGCGACTAGGTGGAATATTGTATTAATTTCCTTTTTTAAAATCGTTATTTGGCCAAAATTCAACGTGTAAACATTATCCTGTTCCTTACTTCCGGACAGCCTCCTCCAATGACGGAGGATTTGCGCATGTAAGCTGGAGCGGTATCATTGGCCAGAGAGCGCTCCAGGTTACAGGTAGAAAGCCTCCATCATTGGAGGAGGCTGGATAGAGGGAGGGAGCAGAGGCAGAGTGACAGACTGAGGTACTGAGCTGGTAACCGCAGACTGCTTGGAAGTAGGGAACAGGATAATATTTACATGTTGAATTTTGGCCAAATAATGATTTTAAAAAGGAAATTAATACAATATTCCACCTAGTCCCTATATAACCTAACTTTTAAGGTAAACTTATATAGGGGTGATAGATCCCCTTGAAGCCAATTGTTTATCCAAGCAACTGAATCCACTCTCAATCCATGCATTTTATGAATCGGTTTTCTATGTGATTCAGTGGCAAAAAAATTACCAAACTCATATATTCTACATCTTTGCAACTCATCACACACATCTCTGAGCCTCAAGGATTAACAATGCACTTGAGATCCTCTAACATCCAATGGGTTAAGTGCAGCAGTTTTATCCCACAACTGTTCCATTTCTGCATTTATACAAATACCCAATTTAATGTATATCTGTTTTTGTTTTTCTTTTTCATTCTCATTTACCGTATAACATTTCACAGTAGAAAGTAAATATGAAAGTGTTTTCTACAATGTCAAAACAATGTTTACATTTGATTTCCATAATTGTTTATTATTCTGTTATCTAAAAATAAGAAGCGGTGGAAAGTAATTTGTTAATCCTTCTATTTCTCTGAAGGGTTTACAGTATATAAAGCAACAGAAAAAGCACAAATCAATGGAGCTGAGTTCATTTGTTATGGGAAAGCAGAGGCTGATGGCTGCTCCTAGCTGAACTCAGTTCAGTGCAAGGACTGTGTGACGTTTATCAAAACCCTGGATATCTGACATGTTTTATATTATTGCATACCTCCCAAGTGTCCCTCTTTAGGAGGGACAGTCCCCCCTTTAAACCCAAATCCCTCTGTCCCTCTTTCCCAGCCTCATGTCCCTCTTTTTTAGGAAATCAAACTGTGTGGTGTATATATAAGTGTATCATACTGCTCTACAGCAATAAAACTAACATTATTGTTTGTTTAAACATCGGTATATGTGTTTATAAATTAGCCTATGTAAATAAAACACTTTAGTCTTGTTCTAAATCATATATTAGGTTACACATGGAGGTGTCAATAGGTCGTGAAATAGCCTAAAAATTATCGGTAATGCCCCACCCACCAGCCACGCCACCAACACCACCCCCCAAAAACACAAGTGTCCCTCTTTGGCAATTTGAAATGTTGGGAGGTATGTTATTGTGTATTTAAATGTTAGCACTTGTGTGCTAGATCAGTGGTTGGCAACCTTTGTCTGTCCTAATGTTTAGAACTACAAATCTCATCATTCCTAACCAATCAAAAGTGCCAAAGATTCTGTTCCCTGTTCTAGGTAGTTAAAGCATTATGTACACAAAAAGGTGGAGCAATTAAGATACAAATCAATCACAGCACATTCCAGAAGTAAACATTCCCAGTGATTTTAACTCCTTAAATGGATAGTAATACTTACAAATTACTAATCCCCATATTGTTGCCTTGTTAAAAAGAAACTTATTGCCCCCAGTGTTATCTCTCTATCCCTTATTTAGCTCAAAGTTCCCCCCTCCCTCCCCCTTCCCTGACTGAACGCTGACTGCAGGGATATCCGGTATTTCTTGCATCAGGCGGCTCTGCAGCATTGCCGAGATCGTGTTTATAAAAAAATAAGTCTTTCACTAAAACGGTCTTCTATATGTGCTTGCAAACCAAGCACATGTAGGAGACCGTTTCAGTGAAATAATTCCTTTTTATAAACGCGATCTCGGCTCAGCTGCAGAGCCGTCTGATGTACATAAGTCTGTCATATGACAGCTTCCCGTGCAGTCAGCGTTCAGTCAGGGAAGGGGGAGGGAGGGGGGAACTTTGAGCTAAATAAGGGATAGAGAGATAACACTGGGGGCAATAAGTTTCTTTATAACAAAGCTACAATATGGGGATTAGTAATTTGCAAGTATTACTATCCCTTTAATGAGGAGGGCTTTTTGACACTTGAGGACAAGAGCAATTTTGGCTGTTTTAGAGTGCCTTTGTTCAACTGTATTTTGCCTCTAATTTACGCATAAGTAGTGCTTTATTTTGATATCACATTTATATGGATACCCCACCATTTTGTTTGACAAAAATAAAACTAGAGGAGAAAAAATGGAAAAAATATTTTGAACTTGCTCTAAATCAGGGCTGTACAAGTTCAGTCCTCAAGGACCACCAACAGGCCAGGATTTAAGGCTTTGCCTGAATAAGTACAGGTGAATTAATAAGTGGCTCATTAATTTTGACTGACTCACCTGTGCTTAAGCAGGGAAATCCATAAAGCATGGCCTATTGGTGGCCTTTGATGACTGGACTTGGACAGCCCTGCCTTAAATCATTTATTCAGTGATACAAAGAGGTGGCAATAAGTCATCAAGGTACCAAAACTGTTCTACCTCTAGTTTCCCTTCCTCCATTATATTAAATTTAATGAAATCCCCATTGTAGCCCTTTGCCCCTGTGGGGACATGTATTCTCTCTTCCTCACTATGACTGTGAGAGAGAGGGAGGCAGAGAACATTGACAAAGGCAATTTATAGTATACTAGTTGAAGAGCCCGTGTACACAGTGCCGGGCGGTCGCGGTGCAGTCATGCCTAGTAGAGACTGCCCGCGCTGCGGCTAATACAGAGCTGGATGTTCTAAAGTCAGACCTCTACTGCGCATGACTGTGTCGTTACAAACTTTGTAGCAAATTATTATATAGGATATTGCATTTGTCATTTGTTCATAAAAAGTGGCAGTCTGCTTGTCTCTGTGGCTATTTTTAGATCAGACTGCCACTTTTTATAAAGGACTGATCGTATGAATGCGCTTAGCCTGTGCCTGTAGAATGATCTGGATGCGCATTTGCAATAGAGCGCGCCAGGTCATATGACAGAATCCTCTGTCATCAGACAAGAAGGGAAGGAGGCAATACTTGGGGAGGGGAACTGAGGAAGAGAGACAGGCTGTGGGACAGAGCTGTACCGCGGCCTGTACAGAACTTAAGTAATCAGCATAATTTTAAAAGGCTATATCTAGGGCAATAAAGAATTATATTAAAAAAAAAAACAAATGGATAACTGCTTCACTACAAGGGAACTATAAGATGAAAGCAAGTTTACTAGAGGTGAGAGGTCCCCTTTAAAGGGATAATAATACTTTATTATTACTATGCCCCATATTGTAGATATTTGCAAAATAATTTAATAGCCCCCAGGTTCATCTCTCAAACCTTTATGGTTTGAGAGATAACCAAACGCAAAGTTCCCCCCTCCCTCCCCCTTCCCTGAAGGCAGCGTTGTGCTGACTGCAGGGATATCCAGTCTGACTTTCATCATGCGGCTCTGCAGCAGAGCCGCAATCACGTTAGCGAAAAATAATTATTTCACTGAAACGGTCTTCTACGTGTGCTTGCAAACCAAGCACAAACCAAGCACATGTAGAAGACCATTTCAGTGAAATAATTATTTTTCACTAACGGGAACTCGGCTCAGCTGCAGAGCCGCAAGCCTGTCGTACGACAGACTTCCCCTACAGTTAGTACAACGCTGACTTCAGGGAAGGGGGGAGGGAGGGGGGAACTTTGCCTTCGGTTATCTCTCAAACCATAAAGGTTTGAGAGATGAACCTGGGGGCTATTAAATTATTTTGCAAATATCTACAGTATGGGGGAGAGTAATAATAAAGTTTTACTATCCCTTTAAGTTTGAAAAAACTGCCAGCAGCTGTCATGAACGCCTCCATGGACATGTTGTCCAGGACTGATGGGAGATGATATCTCCTGAGCAAATATATAAGGGCAAAATGTATAGGGACCATTAGCAGGGGGTTAGTATAAGGAATTGTTAATTCATCTTTAAATATATTCCCACCCCTTCCCATTACCCTAGCAACTATGTGCCTCACCCATTTCCTCCATCCAGAGACCCCACCCTAGACACACTCCCCGCCCCCCTAAAATGTTCCATTCAATGTGAGAACCTCTTACTGAGTGTAACTGTTAACTGTAGAAGGCGATGCAACATAAAGATTACTAACACTATTTAACCTTTGAGTCCCCTCTGGCACTCAAAGGATTGACATATTTATAAAACAAGAAGCATAAGCAGTACAAATAGATAGCATGTTCACAGCAGTACACATGAAAATATACACCATGTAGCATAAAGGCACATCCCCCCACTGTGATCTCCATTTTCACCTTTCCTCCTTCCTAGAAATCTAAACTAAACCGCATTAAATTAAACAAGACTAAACTAAACCAACTGGTCAGGTTCCCCCCAACTCCACTACAAGATAGGCCCACCTATTAATGATCAGGACCATATCATTCATCAGCATCTGAAGATCTTAAAAGGATAGTAATACTTTAATATTACTAATCCCCATAGTGTAGCTATTTAAAAAAGAATTCATTTGCCCCCAAATCTTTATGGTTTGAGAGAAAACCATAAGCAAAGGTCCCCCCCCTCCTTCCCCTTTCCCTGAAGTCAGCATTGTACTGACTGCAGGGGACGTCTGTCATACAACAGTCAGGTGGCTCTGCAGCAGAGCTGAGATCGTGTTAGTAAAAAAAATTATTTCGCTGAAACGATCTTCTACGTGTGCTTGGTTTGCAAGTTCACGTAGAAGACCGTGTCAATGAAATAATTTTTGTTTTACTAACGCGATCTCTGCTCTGCTGCAGAGCCACCTGATGAAAATAAAACCGGAAATCCCTGCAGTCAGTACAACGCTGACTTCAGGGAAGGGGGAGGGAGGGGGGAACTTTGCTTACGGTTGTCTCTCAAACCAGAAAGGTTTGAGAGATGACAATGGGGCAATTGAATTCTTCTTGAAATAGCTACACTATTGGGATTAGTAATATTAAAGTATTACTATCCCTTTAATGCCAATCCAGTGCTGGTGTTGACTGAGATCTAAGGATCCCATATGGTATAAAATTTGCGAGATGAACGTCTATGGACTTACAAAAGTTTATAATGTGGCAGGTTAAGATTGACCAAATTAACCCACGCTTGAAAGTTTAGATACAAGGTTCTAATACAACTGCACCCTCTGCACCCCTGGGTTCTTGAGTCCAGCAACAGAGGACAAGATATCATATATTAATTAAAGACTCATTTTTGAGACAAAATCCATACATTGATTCTTAGTGTCTATTAAGCATTTCTGCCCAGATTAAGAAAAACTGGGGGATTATTATAAGGAGGTATTAGTGATTCTTTACCAGAACACTAACACCAAGAATGATATTGGATTACATAATTTGAAATATATGCACATCCAGCTAACATCTATAAAACCCCTTAGATCCAATCCTATATTTGTAGTATAGACTGTCCTATATTAGACCCCATTTGGTTCATTTTCTTTGTGATGTTTGTAATGAGAGACAAGAGTGTGGGTAATTTATTGAGATGAATACCCATCAATCTTGTAATCAATCAAGACTGCTATGGTAATGGGAGTCAGGGAGCCCAAGAAAAGGCAAGAATGGCTACCCTAGAGAGCATACGTGGGACTAGGTTTTATTTCTCAGGAAATCAACAGAGAATTGTCCAGATTCAAGCTTGAAGGACAGGGTGTTTAAATGGCAATTATCATGTTTTACTATGTCTGCTACTATTAGAGGTGAAATCAGGCAGGAAGTATGTGGCTCGCAGCCGTAAACTTTGTGGGTTGCACACATTGCCCTTTATAACAATCAAGTGTCAGGCATGGAGGCCTAGAGCACTACACTTTATGGGGCTGCATGTGGAACTTAAAGGGATAGTAATACTTCGTTTTAACTTTATTTTATTTTGTAGGCATTAAAAAAACATGAAGAATGATATAAGTCTTATCTCTTATTTGTGAGATATTCACAAACAAAGTATCCCCCCCCCTGTTCAACCAGATCAGAAGGAAGGTGCCCAGGTAGACTGCAGAGAGGCATGGGCGTCCGGAGGGGGGGGCAAGGGGGGCACTTGCCCCCCCCTACAATTACCCCCTTCCATACCCCTATCCATATAAATAAAAGGGCTAGATGGGCTGGCCTGGGGGTCATATTATGGCTTTGCCCCCCCCTGGAAAAATGTCTACGGACACCACTGCAGAGAGGGACAATCTTCAATTAAGATAAGGGAAAAAGCTGAAAAACTTGTCAAGGGGGGAAGGGCTTTCATTGTTTTCATACAAAGAAAATTGTCCCCTTCTGTTATCTGTCTGGTCTTACAACCAGATTCACATCTGAGAAGAGATGGCTTACACTAGGTAAAAGGGGCGGGAGGGGAACTTTGCTTGTGAATATCTCTTAAACCATAAAGGATTGAGAGATAGGACTTATATCATTCTTCATGTTTTTTTAATGCCTACAAAATAAAATAAAGTTAAAACGAAGTATTACTATCCCTTTAAGGAGAATCAACTATGAGTCTTCAGTTTCACAGTTTAGTCTCTCTAGTGGGACCAACGAGGGAGCCAAGTAAATCTCTGTACAGGTCTCTGTTCTGCTGCCCTTAGTTCCTGGGGCTCATAGTGCAGCCCTGTCTTCATCAACAGTTTTGCTTCCAGAAGAATAGATGTGCAGACATGTAACTATCTACACCAGGGGTGGGTAAAGTGAGGCCGTTGGCTGGTGGAGGATGATGGGTCTTGTAGCTTGGCAGAAGCTGGGGGCTTCACATTGCCCTCCCCTGATCTACATAATTGTTGCCTTTTGAGTGTATATAACCCAGAAAACCTTTAAGTGTTTGTGTTTATTTAAGTAATGTATTTTTTTCTGTGCTTATATTTAGCTAAAAAATATTTTGGGGGATTACTACTGTATCAATCTAACTACAAGTAATTCAGTTCTTCCAGTCTAAAATCCTTAAAAATAACTGCTTCCTCATATCTAAAAGCGATATGCAACTGTATATAACATTTTTAGTATGTGTGTAAATATGTATTATGTCTCTGTATTTGTGCAAATACGCAACTCTTGCTGTAAACACTCCAGGACATACTTGTAAATGAGAGAAATCTCATTGTATTATTCCTGGTAAAACATTTCCTAATTAAATGTATTATATAATTCAAATGCACAAAACAGAACACATTTGACAAGAAAGGCTCAATGGTATAAAAGTGCTGTAGTATATTGATCATCGCTTAACCCCAAAACTGGCTGGGGTTGATGGGAATTGTTGTCTTGGACAGCTGGAGAGCCACAGATTGCCTATCCCTGCCTTAGGCAGCTGAGAAGTGAAGCCTTTTGTGTGCTGTGTAAAGTAAACTCTTAGCCAGGATGTGTTTACTGGCTGATTGTCATGGTGATATGTCCTTTCAAAGAAAGCTGAGAAACACTTGCTGTGATAGTGTAAAGGGACAGTGCCACTTAACAATGAGAAGGGCTCATATCCTTTTCTAAAAGAGCGCAAAATATATAATACTTTTGATGTATGAGACACTCAAGTTAAGGGCACACTGCCTGGGTCCATTGCAAATACTACTTACAAGGGTATACAATGAAGAACTCACATTGCTGGATTGTACTGGATCCTTCGATGCCCTGAGGAATGAATTTTACAAGATGATACCTTATTTATAGTAGCCTTGTCAACTTAAGATAGGTTTGTTTTACAGGGATTTAAATTTGCCTATATTTTGTACTAACCACATTTCCTTAATGTTATTTGTGAAATGAACCTTTATATTTTATTGGTACAGCATTATCCTTTATGCAAATTCCCTGCACAGTATGTTAATTAGTTCTGTCCAAGCCAAACTTATCTTGCCCTGTGTCCTGACCCAGAGTTTGGACTCTGACTAGATTCATTCACAACACTGTAATATTTGCCCAGCACATGAACTAATTAGCATAAAGTGCCAACAAATAAAGTTAATTTCTCAAATTCAGCTATACGTGTTTCCCATTTTTATATTTAACCCTTTGATTGACAGAAGGGTACACAACTCATTGCTTTGCAATGCGTTGCATACCCTTCTGGCACTCAAAGGGTTAAACCAATAGTTTATAAAATATTTAGTTTTAACTATCTTATGTTACTCTGTTTATGTGCATTAGATAACACTGACAGGCATATTTGCCAGATATACCTCTGGCACTCAAAGGGTTAAACTCCGCAATGCTCTATTCCAACTGACAAATAAATAAAAAGAAATATATCATAAACTATAGTTAGAAATAACACAATGACTAACATAAATATGGGTGATTTTAACATTTATTTCAAAATCATCTATTTATCACAAAGTGACAGTTCGACTTTAAATACAGTGCTAACACACAGATACATCACTTTTCAGAATTAAATGTATCAGTATCTCTCTGGTGGGTGCTATTGCGATGGCTAACATGATAGGCAGTTTGGAATTACGTTTTCAAACATGCAAAAGTAAGGCAGAACTATCACTTTGTAACAAACAGGTGATTTTGAAAGAGCTTTTGAATCATCTATATTTGTTTTAGCCTTTTTTTATTAAAGCAATAGCTTTGTTTATTTGCCAGTTAGCATAAATCTGCCAGGCTTCCAAACGGATCATTCAAAATCTGCTCCCCATCCCAACTGCCACTCTCTGCCATCAAGTACTGGCTCATTTGTGTAAACTGATAAACAAAGCTAAATACCCCAAAGACTATAGCTTTAACTTAGAAAAAGCTAAAAGAAATATAGATGATTTTGACAGCTTTAGAAAAATCATGTTATTCAGAACTGCCTATATGTCATGTTATCCAAAACTCCAGCAGGTGACTAGTTTAGAAAATAGTCACACTTTTACTTCTGGGAAAAGTGAAAGTGAAAGTATCCTGGTGAAGCACATAGTCTCATTAGCACAGGAAATATTATTGAACACTTTCATTAGCATATTAAACATCACTTAAATTGGTTCATTAGCATACATCATTAGCATACATCATTAGCATATGGAATATCACTGAAAAGGCTTAACCCTTTAAATGCCAGAGGGGTACACAATGCATTGCTAAGCAACTTGTTGCATTACCCCTCTGGAACTCAAGGAAGTAATTAGCATATGAAGCGTTACTGGTACCACAATTAGCATACAAGTATGAATATCTCTTTGATTTACATTTGCTTGTCTTTTGACTAACATGACACATAGGCAGTTTTTAATGAAGTTTTCAAATATACAAACTTGAATCAAAGTGACAGACAATTAAGACTGGTTGTAAAAGTGTGAAACTGCACTTGCATTCCTACATGACCACAGTGGTCCTTATTCATCAAGCTAAAAAGGTGCAATTCTGGAGCAAACAAAATGCACTACAAAGAGCAAATATACATTTCTCAAATTCCTGTTGATTAAAATGTTGTTTTTAATGCCTTGGATGGTAGAATGGTCCAATGCATTGCCATGTATTAAAAGGATAGTAATGCTTTGTTTTATCTTTATTTTATTTTGTAGGCATTAAAGAAAACATGAAGAATGATATGTCTTATCTCTCAAACCTTTATGGTTTGAGAATATTCACAAGCAAAGTTTCCCCTCCCGCCCCTTTTACCTAGTGTAAGCCATCTCTTCTCAGATGTGGAATGCAGTCCATAGACCAGACAGATAACAGAAGGGGGCAGAAAACAATGAAAGCCCTGCCCCCCTTGACAAGTTTTTCAGGTTTTTCCCTTATCTTAAATGAAGATTGTCCCTTTCTGCAATCTACCTGGGCACCTCCCTTCTGATCTGGCTAAACAGTGTTACAACACTAAAAGGGGAGGGAGGGGGATACTTTGTCATTGAATTACTCTTGAACTACAACTCTGACAGAACTGAAATAACACTCTCCAAAGTCCAAATACTATGAAGATTAATTAGAGCTGCTTTTATTATGAAACATTACTATCCCTTTAAGGCTTGCCAAGCAGGCACTTCCTGTCTTTTCCGCTACATTATCTCCCCCAAGTCACTGGCACTGTACAGAAATGCACTTCCCACCTCTGTGCTGAAAGGGTTAGATAAAGCAGGCCTAGAAAGGAAGTAGCTGTGTGGCATACCTTCATTAGCTCTATCTATGTATTATAGTAACTCCAAATCAACTTTTCTAACAGGTAAAACAACATATAGGTGATTTTGAAAGTGCCTTCAAAATCACCAGGCAGTTTTTAGATGATGTCCTCTCAGTCCCATAGATGGGAGTTGGACTGATTCACCCTTTCAATGTTAACCCCTTAGTGACACGTCCTACACGTCGCTCTGCCATCCTAGAATTCAGTGCTGAAAGAAAAAAAAACGCTAGTTGGTCCTTAACAGCTGCCCATGTGCCGGATCGGGCTGTCTTTAAGGAGTTAAAGAAATCTACACTGCATTACTTTGCAATATGTTGGAGAAATTAGTAGTATCCAAGTATTTAACCCCTTAACAACCAGCCACGTGGCCTGCAGTTAAGAACCATGGGGCATTTTTTCTTTTCTTTTTTTTTTTGCCCAATGGATTCGGGGTCCCCTAATGGCGTCATAGGTCCTTATCGCAAGTTTTCCCATAATGGTCATAGCACTTCATGGGTCCTTAAGGGGTTAATGTGGGAAGAGATGTTGTGAACTATTAAAGCACTGCTTTCACTTAGTGTAAAGGCGCCCTTCAATAATTAAGCATATGGTGACTAGCTTCATAATGGTTCTATTACCTCTCAGAAGTGCCAGAGTCTACAGTAATCCTTAATCTTCGGAGATTGGACGCCAGGCATCAGCGCAGACATCTTGTCTCCATTGAGAAGCATTGCAGTGTACCACAAGATAACTGGAAGGGACTGACGTTGCAGGCGCGTAGACTACACTAACCTGTCTGTCAGTCTCCAAAGATAAAAGATTTCTTTACAATCGGCTACTTTTGAGAGGTAATAGATATATTATAAAGCTAGTCGCTACCTGCTTAATTATTGCAGGGCAACTTTATTTTAGATGAAAGTTCCGCTTTAACCCTTTGCAAAGCAATGCGTTGCATACCCCTCTGGCACTCAGAGGTTAAAAGATGAGCTTTAATATTTTTTTGCCTTTTAATAGACCAGAGCTAAATTTATTTACGATCGTGTTACTTTAAGAAATAGAGAACCAGAAATTCAAATTCATTTAAACTTATAACACAATGAATGAGGAAAGAGCTTAGGAAGAGACTGTTAAGTAATAGATATCCTTTTCATTACATGAACATGGTTATTAGAATACAAATCATACACTGTTATTGCAGACAGTCACACTGTTCTAGTTCCTAATTGCATGCACCCACTAATAATTTCATCCATCATTTGCCATGCAATGAACTGGTAAAGCACCCTGATGATTTTTGAAGGCGGCATAGTGTATAAGACTTTTGAATAACAAATATTAGTTACCTTTATCTCACTGGGGATGGTGTATTAAGAAAAATGTGGTGAGATTTTGGTGAAATCAAACTGCACCATAAAAAACAAATACAATTTCTTGTTGATTTAAATGGAGCTTTTAAAGGAACAGTAAGCTTTTTTATGAAAACCTATATGTTATAAAGCTTTTCCTGCTGAGCAAAATAAGGTTACTCCCACCACTGTCAGTTGATTTATTCAAACTTTATAACAGTTCAAATAACCAGGAAATTAATTTACTGATTGTTCTGACAGGAAGTGACTTGGCAGTTTCTATCACATTCTGTGGAGAACTGTAAGTCAATTACTTTCCTCTCCATTAGAATGTAACAGAATAACTAATTGGAATTTGACCACTAAAGGGCACTGATATTGTAAAAAAAACCCCAAAAAACAGGTTTAAACAGTATTACCTCTGGAAATATGCATCTCTGAGCAGTGGGAGTACCCATATTTTACGCAACAAAAAAACTACAAAAAAAAATCAACCCTAGTATAGTTATTTCTAAAAGTTTATTAAAATAAAGCTTGTGTCTTGAAGAACATTTCACTTTAAAGTACTGAAACTGCCCTCAGAGCTATAGGGTTACAAGTTATTGACCCTATGCCATCCCTTTAGATCCATAATTTTTTTGTAAATACCAGCCCTATTGTTTATCAATACATTAGCAGCCTCTTCAGCATTTAAGGTGTTAAAGGGTGAAAAGCCATTTTAAATCTGTGGAAATGTATACGTGGCCTTATGGTGCAGTTGGTTTGCCTCAGAATGGTTCAGTTTTGTCTTAATAAATCAGGGTCAACATTTTCTTGTCTAAGCAGTATCACTAGCCTTTTAAAGGAGAGTTAACAACTCATAATAATAATAATAATAATAATAATAATAATAATAATAATGAGAGCAAATGCCCTACAAATTCCTCCCCTCTGTCCTTATGTAATCTCACACACAGCATGGAATACAACAGAGGTTTCCAACAAGTGGCTTGTGAGCTACTGGTAACTCTTCAGCTACCATTGAGAAGCTGTCTCCACTTCAGTATTAAGCCTTCTGGCCTCTCAGAGACAGGTCCCGTAGTTGAAACCTGTCCTCCAATTGGCTGTTGCCAATCTGGGCACAGCTTTCATCGAGCTGATAGTAATGCATTTTCATAGTTATCCTACTGCCATATTCTGCAAATTGTATAAAGATGATTTATATAGTAAGGGTTGTGAGAAATATGTTGTGTCATAGTGGGTAAGAACCACAGTATGACTCCATATTCACTCACCCATTGTATCAAAAGTTGCCAGATTTCTATTATATTATTTAAAGGATTTACTAAATCACTTTAATGATATTAAACATGAATAGTAATATGGGATAGTGTTAAGGATGGGAAAGCACTATCAATCAGAAACTGTGTAGTTCACTGAGAGCCACAGGTTTTGTCTTTTATAATGAATATGTATTTCTACTGATAAAAATCATACATCTTGTAACAGAATTTTATCACCTTGAGCTGTTAAGAAGGTCACTCGTTTTCTGTGCAGTACTTTGTTATTGGAAGGTTTGCGAAGGAATGAAGAGTAGGTAAGAACAGCTTTGGAGATGGTTTAATACATAGTTATAAATTCATATATTTTAATATCTGCTTCACAGTAGCTCAATACATGTTTCATTGAAGAAAAGTAGCTCCCATTAAAGAAGCTGAGATTTCTTGCTATAGAAAGTAATAATCAAGCTCACAGGAAAACCAGGTAATTCTATAGCAAATCATGTACACCACAGGCGATAAATGAGAACCCAAGTTTCCCATTTATTTGAAATGGGCTTTAAACCCATTGAATGCTAGAGATTAGGCTGGGACATTTATCTCATACATTCAGATTTATGTAAGAAATGAATGGAACAGACCACACAATTCCACAAACACAACATTTATCACTTTAGCTCAATCCATTAGTTAATTTAGTTAATTCACACTCTTACACACATGCTTACATCATTTATAACATAAATTACAATTACCTTGATGTCCACGGTCCAGCAGTGTTGTTGATGCCCTAGGACTCCTGAATCTTCTGTCAAAATATAAAGATAGTTAAAACAAAAACCCCAAAATCCCTGCCTCCACCATCCCTACTGCTCTTTACAAAATAGATAAAAAAACTGTTCGAGCTGTTGCTCAAGCCAGAATGAGGAAAAATTGAGCAAGGATTGGCTAGCTGGAGGGCAGATATTACACATACCCATGATCCCTCCAGCTCAATGCTGATTTGCCGGGAAATGAGGTTACTGCAGGGCACAGAACGTGCCCTTTGTAACCTCACAGTCCCAGCCAATGGGAGCATGGGAATTCATTTGGCAATATAAAAGCCATTTCATGTTCAATTTTTCCTCATTCTGGCTCTGGGAACAGCCAGAGCAGGATTAAAGAGGGGGGCTAGTTTGAAAACAGCGGCAGGATGGTGTCGGCAGGTTTTTAGTTTTTCTTTTAAGGATCTTTACTTTTTACCAATGAAAATCTTCACAGAAATTTTGACTAATCAAAGGGGTGGGGCTAAACAAAATTAATTTAATCTGAATTGGCAAAATAAATTTTACCTAATGGTTCTGACAAACCGAATATTTTCTCTGGGCACAAATCTACTAGAGAGGCTCACAACTCATTGCAAAGCAATACATTGGAGACCTCCCCAAGCATATAAGGGGGAAGATTCACTAAGAGGTGATAAAGTGGAGATAACTTATGCAGTTTATCACTTCTCCAGTTCCTATGTTATTCTATAGAGCCTACGCACTAAGATCTCCAAAGCTGAAGAAATCTTAGTGGATAGGCTCTATAGACAAACATAGGATTTGGAGAAGAGATAAACTGGAGGAGTCATCTCCGCTTTATCACTTCTTTATCACCGCTTAATGAATCTCCCCCAAGGAGTCATAGCCTCATTTAACACTGTGGAAATATTTGTCTCCTATGGTTCAGTTGATTGTAAAATTCTTGTTAGCGCATCATCATCACTGTGTCAGAAAGTACCTAGTATAAACCATGGAGTTTTAAATTGTGGGGCAGTGGGTCAAATAGATGAATTTGTCAGTGCAGTCACACTTCAAGGTATTCACTAAACAGTGTATAATCACTGTAGCAGACAATCTCTGCCAATGTTAGCGCTATAATGTCAGCATGCCTTGTATATGAGTTCCATACCATGTGCAGGGAAATGGTGTACACTCATTCCATTTCCTATACACCTTGTAGGGGCTCCAATCAACTCCAGCAATGGAGGGGTTAACTTACGAAACATGCATGTGTGGATGAAGAGGGTGCTTTTGAGGAAGGGGGCCACTGTAATTCACTCAAGTGGTTAAAAGCCTAGATTTAAATCAATGGGAGATTTCAGGAATTTTATTTCTCCTTTCTGGTGCTATTGTTTTTTTCCAGAGTGACTCTACTTTTCTTTTTAACATAACTCCCCTAAGTGGCTTATACATAAACTAAAGTTCAGGAATTGTGGTGCAAACCTATTACAACACAGGGACAAATAAAACAAAATTGCCATTGATTTAAATGGGCCATTTAACATCTGGCATACCACATATTCCTCAAGACGTTTTAGTATAATTATCGACTTTGTATAACATCTTTTAATACTAAGTATTTTTACTGCCATTTACTTGGGAATTAATATAGAACTGTCCCTTTGTAACAAATAGGATATTTATAAAGAACTTTCAAAATCACCTATACTTTTGTAAGACATTTTTATTTCAGACAATAGTTTATTGAAATAATTAGCTTAACTTATTTGTCATTTTATGCAAATTAGCCAGTACTTCCTGGTAGGAAGTGGCATTTGGGAGGGTGAGGGTTTATTAGTTGTCTGTATCATGTCCATGGGAGCTGACATGATTTTGTGGTGTAGGACTCCAGGGGGGGTTATTCACTAAGGTGCGATAAAGAGGTGATACAGTGGAGATGACTTCTCCGGTGATATCAGTTATACAGTTCCTATGTTATTCTATGGAGCCTATTCACTAAGATCTCCAAAACATAAGAAATGTTAGTGAATTGGCTCCATACAATAACATAGGAATTGCAGTGATATCACTGGAGAAGTCATCTCCACTTTATCCCCTTAGTGAATAACCTCCCAAGTTCCTTCCTAGGAACACTTCAGACAGAGGAACGTGAGGCCTTTGAGTCTTGCAAAAATAAATGCATAAATAAATAAATAATAATAGTGTCTGCCTGGATCAGTTCTCCAAAATTAATGTATAATTAGTGCTGGATATCATTTCCATGGAGGCTGACATAATTATTTTTGCAGGACTGTTGGGCACAAAACTCCTCCCATTGAAATACTCTTAAGAAGTATTCAGTATATGGAGTTTTGGGTACAGGAATCCTGTAACAAAGAATCAAGTCATAATTAAAATACCTGGGAACCTTCTTTTCCCAAGCCTCCAGAGGTCCATTAAGGTCTGAAAGCGGGAGTGTCCAAATTACATACTCATTAAGTCTTAGGTGATTATTGGGGTGGTTGAAATTGGAGGAGGGGAGATAGGTTTTACTCTTAAAGGGATAGTAATGTCTTAATTATATAAAAAGTAATATTGTAGACCATAAAATAAGAAATCAATTGATGCATTTCCTATCTCTCAAACCTTGTGTGAAGTTTACAGCAGGAGTTCCTGGTCTGGAGACCTACAGGAGGTTGTTCAGCAGAGCCAAAATAGCACGACATAAAATAATTACTTCATTGGAATGGTCTACAAAGTGTGCTTGGTTTGCAAGCACACTTTTTAGTCCATTCCAAAGAAGTATTTATTTGTAAATCTCGCTATTGTGGCTCTGCTGAAGAGCCTCCTCGTGTCGGCCGACACAGATCTCCTTCTGTCAGGGAGGGGGAGTTTTAGAACGGTCTATCTCTCAAATCATAAAGGTTTGAGAGGTAGGAAATGGTCTACAATATTACTTTTTATATAATTAACCCTTTACTGCCAGAGGGGTACGGAACGCATTGCAAAGCAATGCATTCTGTACCACTCTGACATTCAAAGGGTTAAGACATTGTAAGGAATGGTTTTTGGTGTTCTCCTCACGGTCAGTTGGGGGTTAATGCTCTGCATTAGGTTTCGCAACAGCAGAGGGGCAGGCACTGTAAGACGTAGTGTTTACCTGTATCATTTAGAGATGTCACTATTATAATCAAGCACATACGCATGCGTAGTTTTAGACATCTTAGGGCGTAGTCTGTATTTTAACCTGTAACCAAGACAGCAGTGGTCAGAGCCATTTTTGTGGAAAGCCATGTGGGACGTCTGGTCTGTCGGGCTATTCACCTGTATGTGATCCTAGGAGTTAGTGTGTAGGGCTCTCACACACTGTTGTTTTGTGCTCCAGGGGATTAGAGATAAGTAACTTGTTTACTGATTGTATGGTTGTTGTGTATGTCACCCATAAGTAACTTGTTTACTTATTGTATGTTTGTTGTGTATGTCTCTCTTATGTCTGTGTCTGTTTATCCTACAGAGTTAGGGGATGAGATAAGTAACTTGTTTACTAATTGTATGTTTGTTGTGTATGTCACCCATAAGTAACTTGTTTACTTATTGTATGTTTGTTTTGTATGTCTCTCTTATGTCTGTGTCTGTTTATCCTACAGAGTTAGGGGATGAGATAAGTAACTTGTTTACTTATTGTATGTTTGTTTTGTATGTCTCTCTTATGTCTGTGTCTGTTATGATTCCAGGGTCGGGTATGTCTCCCATATTCCTGTGAACTCTGGCCATAACCTGTTTAATCATTGCATATTTCAATAAACTACATTTCACTTCAGTGTGTGTTTTCAGTCTGAAATTCCAAGCAACTAATTGAAACAGACATTACCTTTAAAGTGGCAGAGAGTGGGAAGAACAGGGCTGAGAGTGACCAGAACTGGCAGCGAAGTGGGGGGAGTTATGAAGGTACTCACAGAATCAGTGTCAGTCACCGGACGCCTGGTAATTAAGTATAAAAAACAGAGTTTCCAAGTCAGATCTGGAAAGGCACCAGGCATGTTTAACATTAATATTAGGAAACAGATCCACAGAGAATTGACTCATAGTGGCCATTAGGATCAGGAGGCATTTCATTGTTCATTTTACCCACTGATGGGCAACCAGATGCCCTCCAGCTCTTCTATATTACACTCCCATCTGAGAGCTGTAGTTCACAACAGCCGGAGGGACTCGAGTTTCCCAGCCCTGCTTTCACTACTTGAATGCTTTGCAATGCTCTGTTGACATCTCAATTATCCAAGGCGAAATGTTATGAGTGTTTGGGGAAGTGGCAGTTTTCAATCTTTTGCTGGAGAGTAATTCTGTAGCTTTCTATTTAAGCCTATGCTATTTGGATAGATAAAATGACAGACTAGAGACCTAGGAATCAGGAAAAATGATGCCAATATTAGATTCTGTGAACATTAATGCTGTTTTTTTTGCTTAAAGTGAGCTCTGTGCATGTTCCGCAACAGCAATTTACAGTGGTGAGCGTCTTAAAAAGACATTTGGACTCTGCAGTGTATATTATACATTAGACATAGATGTCTGTTTGATTTAGTAATCAAGTTAGGGCCTTCTGTTTCATAAACTTAAAAAAACACCTTTAAAATTGTACTTAACTCCTGGTCATTTTACAAAAACCTATGCAATGTAATTTTCTACATCGCCACCCAGGCTTTCACATTTTGTGATCATTCAGTTCTATGGCACTAAAAATGTAAGCAATTTCCTAACCGTATACCAGGTAATGAAAAAAATCATGTGTAAAATGCAAATATGTCCAAGGAAAAAGACTATCAGCAGTGTTATCCCAAACTAACTCGGGCAGACTAAGGTGACTGCATTTCCATTCTGCCACTCAGGGACACCTCCGAGATAAGAAACCAGTTCCAGGGTTTAGTCGGATAGCTAGTCTTTAGAGGGTCCCAGTGCAAACTTAATTTTTGGGCTCCCTTCACAGAGGCATAACTGGAACCTATTGGTTTCTGGTTCAGATGGGGCCCCCTTGGATGCTGGCCTCAACTACACTCTCTGCTCCCACTGTAGTTATGCCCCTGCATGTGTGCCTGGGTGGGTAGAGTGAGGTGACATCACATAGCCCCATGTTGACATCACTGAACATCAGAGTGCATATTGTGCTTTCTTAGCAGCATCACAATGCTCTAAACTTTAGAGGGACAGAATATTGTACACACAATATCAAACAGTGCATACCTTGTCATGGACTGTTTACTACACAATGGTTCCCAATTCCAGTCCTTGGGACACTGTATAAGTAAGTACAAATTTTTAGAATCACCTCTAGCAAATGAGCTGGAGCTGGAGACATCTCTGGGCAGCAACCTGTTTTAACCCAATACTATGGAAACCCCTCTGGCACTAAAATGGTTAACCACACTGAATGATTTGCAAAGCATTACCAATGATTTCAAATGTGAGTGTGTGTATAGGTGACCGCATATATCCATTGGAACTTCCTCTTCTTGAGCCTCTGGAGAGGGCTCATATGTTGCTGACCAGTGGATATAAATGATGTGATTTGCATCGTAAAGAGTGTGTGGCTTAAGTGGGTGGGTGGGACTTATCACCTTTGTGTCATAAAGTTAGTGGGAAGTAGGATGGAAGTGTGCAGAGCACAGGGGGAAAGAAGTGTGAGTGCAACAGGCAGAGAAGGAAGAGAAGTGGGCAGAGTTTCAGATGAAACTCACTACAGCTGGAGAGTCAACCCCTGTGTCTGGGGCAGATCCAGAGAGTTTCCAGGTATGGTGCATGAGTGTGTGTGTATGAGTAGGTTTGTGTATGAGTATTTGTGTGATGTGTGTGTGTGTGTATGTGTATATGTGTTTCTCTGTGTATGTGCATGTGTGTGTGCATGTATATGTGTTTGTGTGCATGTATATATGTGTGTGTGTGTGTGTGTATGAGTAGGTTTTTGTATGAGTGTTTGTGTGTGATATGTATGTGTATATGTGTTTCTCTGTGTATGTGCATGTGTGTGCATGTATATGTGTTTGTGTGTGTATGTTTTTGTGCGTGTATATGTGTGGGTATGTGTGTGCAAGTATCTGTGTTTGTGTGTATGTATATGTGTTTGTGTGTGTGCATGTATACGTGTTTGTGTATGTGTGTTTGTGCATGTATATGTGTTTGTGTGTATATGTGTATGTATATGTGTGCATGTATATGTGTTTGTGTGTATATGTGTATGTATATGTGTGCATGCATATGTGTTTGTGTGTGTGCATGTGTTTGTGTGTGTGCATGTATATGTGTTTGTATGTGTCTCTGCATGTGTGCATATATATGTGTTTGTGTGTGCATGTATATGTGTTTGCATGTATCTGTGTGTATGTGTGTGTGTGTGTGTATGTATGTGTGTGTGCTGCTGGTGAATTCTGTAAGAATATGAATATCTCTCCAGATGCAAACCTCCCAACGTTTCAAATGGCCAAAGAGGGACACTTTTGCTTTAGGTGGCTTTAATGGGAGCGTGATGAGTGGGCGGGGCATTATCTAGAATTTTAGCAAGTCACACACGTCACGCAGTTTGTTCTGGGGTAACTGAAACTCCATAGTGACAGAGTCAATTTTAATGCACAAAAAGCTGCAACCTGACACCAAGGGGACACCAAAATTGCTAGCCACCCACTGCAGAGTTATCAAGGGCAGTTGCACAAATCCTTACCACCCAGACTGATGCACAAAAAGTCCTCCCAGTAGTGAATGATATAGGTAAATTCTGCCTCCCGATGCACCACCCATTCCAAAAAGGAACTATATTTTTGTGAGCATGATGTATAGCACCCCATCAGAAGGTAGAGATCTACATAATACTGCCCTTGAAACTTACACCCTAGGAGGTGGTAACAATTAGGATGAACCAAGAGGAGATAGAAAGCAGCCTCAATGTCTGCCTTTGCCATCTACATCCCTGGCCCCAAACAGAGCAACAGCCCAATCAAAAGATGTGTACACAACCCCCAGGATACGATATGTGATAAATCAGATGAAATTTACCAGGCTTCCACCTGGGTACCACCACAGTGGAGGAGACACACAAATTAGTAAATGGAGGCTATGCCAATGAACTTTCTGTCTGCCACAACGTCACCTCCTTTGCAAGCTTTTTCTGCCACAGCCCCAAACAAATCCTGAGCTGACCTTCCTCCTATGGAACAAAAGAAATATGAAAGCCAAAAAGAAATCCCTCAGTCAAGAGATGAGCAGCCACCTGGTCCTTATACTGCCTCAGATATAGAAGCATCTTTTGAATGTGCACTGGAGTCATTCCTCTTGCCAGACGTCTCACCCTCTTTGTAACCATGTTTCAGCTTTTGAAAACATTTGGATTGTGTGTGTGCTCCACCACAACTTAAGCATTCATGCCTGTAACAGCTTCCAACATCCCACTTTCATTGTCCCAAAATGAACTTGTAGCAGAAACCACCCTTGCTCACCTCTGCTTGTGTACTGGGGAGCCCTAGCCTGTCACCCAGGACATGTGACACTTGCGCTGCTGTGCTAGATACACTCCAGGGGACACTTTTCTTTTATAATGACCACCACTTCTTGCATCTCTCTATATTGCTCCTATAATTCCTTTTCTGCAAGAGGCATATGCAACCTTTGGTTTGACTTGAAATACCTAGGCCAGTGGCTGGCTGGAAATGATGGAAGATATAGTCTCCAACAGCTGGACAGCCAAATGTTGCCTCTATTTGACTTATAATGTAATATCTTGGAAAACACACAAGTATTAATGGAACAGTGATACTTCCTAACAATATAACCCAATTTATCTGGCCAAACATTCCTAATTGCCACCTTAAATAAATCCAGTGTGGATTCCATCCCCAAAATTCATCTTTCATTTATATTGGATATTATGTTGCTGGACTGAAAGAACTAATATTTAGTTAGTTGGAAATCACGTCCACAGATTCTTTGATTGAAGGGCCCCCAAACTCCTCCCACTAAAGTATTCATAGGCGTTTGGGGGTCCTTAAATACAACAGCAAAGAATCCGTGGATGTGACTTCCATTACTAATTAAATATTAGATTTGTTGAACCATTTCTCACAGAATTGATAACTTTGTGGCTTGTAGGATTTACTGCTCAGATTAAAATGCAGTTATCATATTTAACTAAATCTCCTACAGTGGGACCAGAATTAGTTTAAAAAAAAAAAATAAATAAATAAAATGGTTCCTATCAGCCATTCAGAAAAGGTTGGTTATGAAAACTGACCCCCTTGGCTGGTATGCAAACCAGCGTCATCTACAATCTCCTAGATTGTACACACTTTCCCCATAGAAGCAATATGTCTGGATTTAAAGAAGATCTATGAGGAACTGCATCACAAAGTAAAGGAAACTGTCCTCTGAGATGCAGCATAGATACAGCAGGGAAGCATCAGGAGTTGACCTTTCAGTCAACCTGTTTTTCTCCTCTCTTAGTGTGCCAGGATTCACAATGCAAACCCGGCTTAGTCAACAATTCTGCTTTCAAGTAATCAGGTCTGCCGATAGGGCAACTATCAGATTTTAGTTAAGAGAGTTTGTTTTTTAACTGTTTGAGTTCTAGAGGGGTATCCGATGCATCACAAAGCAAAACAATGGATTGGATACTCCTATGACGCTCAAAGGGTTAATTATTATTTTGAGGGGTTCATGTATTGAGTGACAGAGGGGTATCCAGTGCATTGCTTTGCAATGCATTGAATATCCCTCCGGCACTCAAAGAGTTACTATATTTCTTTCTTCTATTAAAAAGTTGCATGACTCTTTGCTTTTTCTAGATGTAAATTTGGCAAAAAGCATAATTTCTACAGATGGCACTCTGGGAAGCAAAAACTCTTATTAATGCAAAACAATACGCTTATATAGGTGGATAAACTCTGTACCTGCAATAAAGGTCAAAGAAATACTTTATCTGTTTTGCAGAAGTACACAAAACCAGCAACACGCCAGAAGGAAGATATTTACTTACACAGCTAGTCTTCAAAATGTTCAAAAATGAATATCAGGTAAGGCTGAGAAAAAATCCACCTCTTTGCACTGAAAATGATTACAGAGGAGCGAAGCGCGTAATTTGATAAAGTGTCTGGTGTAAGAAGGTAAGGGAAATATTGTCCAATTGCATACTTGTCAACATATCAAAACAATTTCCACAAACACGTTTCCCCTGGGCTGTCACGTGACTCAGCATCAGTAGAATAGCAGTGGATCAGCCTCTGATCTACAATACTTAGTCTCAGTTACTGTCTTCGGGGACAGAGGCTGATTCTCTGTCCTTGGTGTGGTCGGAGGTCACACTGCCTACTTCTCACACATTCTACCCACATCCCACCCTGTTCCACCCACTTCACACCCATTCTAAAGTTAAACCCTGCCTTTCCTCCTCTAAATCCTGCCTAGCCAATTAAGCCCCACCTACATAGGACAAAGTTTGTGTAATTTAGACATGCCCATTCCCAGTCTATGAGCCCTCTCCAGGGGCTCCAAAGCAGAAAGTGCCCCGATATGTTGGTGGTCCATAGTACTGTGTAGCAAGACACCAGCAGAAAACCTTCAAATTGTTCTTGTACAGCAGAATAGACATTACCCACACCTAAGTACTACACAAATAATAAGCATTATTAACATGTGGATAAGATCATAACCCGTTCACCCCATAATGACAAGAGGAATGAGCAATGTATTGCTCTCCAGTGTGCTGCACACTCTCCTGGTCCACAAGGATTTAATGTTTTAACCCTTTGAGTGCCAGAGGGGTAGGCAATGCATTGCTTTGCAATGCGTTGCGTACCCTTCTGACACTCAAAGGGTTAATGAACATGCAAACAATATGGGATTTAGGGCCTTACTGTTCATGGTAAAAAGGTGCAGTTCTGAAGTAAACCAACCACCCATAAATATTTACATGTAATAAATCTGACAGTTTTAACTCCATCACAATGCATGGGAGACATCCCTAGCATTCAAAAAGCCCCATTTAAATAGTATTTGGGCCATGGAGAGTGTTATTTCAATTCTATCAGAGTAGTAGTAGAAGTAATTGAATGATAAAGTATCCCCCTCCTGTCCCTTTTACCTAGTGTAATCCACCTCTCCTCAGATGTGAAAGCTGGTCTCTTGACCGGACAGGTTGCAGCAAGGGACAATCTTCTTACTGTAAAAATAAGGAAAATCCTGGCCCCCTTGACAGGTTTTTCAGGTTTTTTCTTATGCTCAGTGGAGATTGTCCCTCTCTGCGATCCATCTGGACAGTCTTGCTACTCTAAGGTAAGCAGTGTTACATCAGTAAAAGGGGCAGGAGGGGGATACTTTATCATTTAATTACGCTTGAACTACAACTCTGACAGTACTCTCCATGGCCCAAATACTATGAAGATTAGAGATGCACCAATACCAATTTTTTAAGACCGAGTACGAGTACCGATACTTTTTTCAAGTACTCACCGATACCAGTTACCGATACTTTTTTTTTTTTGCAGTCATTTGCCAGTTTTCTAAGTACCTATATGCTTTAGGTACTTGGGAAAACTGGCAAATGACCGCAAAAAAAAGTATTGGTATTGGTGAGTACTTGGGAAAAAAAAAAAATTATATATATATATATATATATATATATATATATATATATATATATATACATACACACACACACCACCTCTCGATTCTCCCCTTTTGACTCTTTCTCCCCCTCTTGATTCCTACCTTTTGCTTCATTTTACCCCTCTTGAGCCCCCTTCTTTTACCTTTGCTTTCTCTCTCCCTTTTGATCCCCTTCCTTCTCCTTGACTCACCCTTTTGCCTCTCTCACTCTCTCCTGATCCTTCCTCCTTTTGCTCCTTTCTTGGCCCCCCTCTCTGCCTCTTTCACCACCAGCTGCCCCATCTTGCCTCCCTTACTGTCCTCTGCCGGGTGCTCACTGTTCTCTCGCGAGCCCCGGCAGAGGTCAGCGTCGGAGCGTTGCCATGGTAACCCGCGGCAACGCTCCGACGCTGCAGGAAGGAGAGAGGTGACCGGGGAGCATTGTGAGCAGCTCCCCGGGCTCCCTCTCTGCAGCACCAACCCTGACACAGGGTATCGGTGCTGGCATCGGCCGCAATGCTGGTATCGGCACCGATACCGATACCAGTATCGGTATCGGTGCAACCCTAATGAAGATTAATTGGAGGTGTTTTATTGTGAAACATTACTATCCCTTTAAATTCAATGGGGCATTGCTGAGTTTCTATTTCAAACCTATGATGCTGTTGTTTTGCCACAGAATTGCACCCCTTTAGCAGTCAGGGAGCCAACGGGAGGGAATGGCCCTGGAAATCTGGGACAGTTGGCAGGTCAGAGCATACCTAATGTTTTAGGCACAAATTGATAAATATACAATTATTTTTAGGTGTCCCAATCAGAATAACAAAACAAACATACAATTTCTGTAATTGTAATACTAATATGTGCATACCATTTCCATAAATATACATCTGAAACTCAAAGTGAACATTTTTATCAAAGTGTTTAGAGAAAAGAACGGGTATCTTTTTTTGAGGAGCACCAAGGGGCCACGGCACCCGGGTTGAGAACAACGGGCCTAATGTATCACAGCAAACTGGAGCTATTCTGGGACAAACCAACTACACTACAGTGGACATATACAAATATCTAAAGTTACCATACTTTTCTACATACAGTGAAGCCCATTGGTCTTTATGTAGACCGAGGAGCCTTGATGTCCACAGCCCCCAGAGTAACAACTAGAACTTGGAGTGGAAGTGCCCAAATGATGCGATTCCCATGTGTGCGGGGCTTAATGGGAGTGGGAAGTGATATCATCTCCGCGTTATCACCTCTTTATCACGCCTTAGTGCATAACTCCCCTTGTTTTGCAATGGATTGCACACCCCTCTGGTCGTTAATGGTTGAAGTAGGTTAATGCCCTCTGCTTCAGTTTGAAATAACTGCCAGTAACTGTCATGTATGCCTCCATGATCAGACATTCAGAATTAACTGAAGCTGTTATCTCTATAATAAACACACAAGGGAAAAATTCTTAGAGGCCATTATGATTTTCTGGCCATTGAAAGATAAGTGGGGAGTCATTATTAGGTTGTGTTAGTCTTCATTTAACCATTTGAGTGCCAGAGGAGTATGCAACACCTAGGGAGTTATTTACTAAAACATGATAAAGAGGTGATAAAGTGGAGATGATTTCTCCAGTGATATCACTTCTCCAGTCCCTATGTTATTCTATAAAGCCAATGAACTGAGATCTTCAAAACGTAAGAAATCTTAGTGCACAGGCTCCATAGAATAACATAAGAACTGGAGAAGTGATATCCCTGGAGAAGTTATCTCTGCTTTATAACCTCTTTATCTTGCCTTAGTGAATAACCCCCATTGTCTTGCAATGTGTTGCATACCCCTCTGGCACTCAGAAGGTTAAGATATCAGTCAACTCTCAAACGACCAATAACAGATTTAAATAAAGTGTAATTAAACTATAACTATCTGATTCTTGAATGCTAGAGATCTTCAGAACATTGCTTCATAATTTGTTGGAGATCACTGTTGCATTCAAGGAAATAAACCCCCATTTAACCCCTTAAGGACCAGCGATTCAGGGAAGTTACCTTCCCTTAAGGACCACTTTGATCCTTGCTGATGCGCCGGGACACGTGACCTGTTATGCGTACCGGCGCGCCACTTTGAGGCCTAAGAGAGATCGCTCCGGTCTTGGAGCGATCAATTTTAGGCCACGTTTTTACTTACAGCGCTCCCGGTAGAGCGCTGTAAGTAGAAAGTACGTGATGTGCTATGACCGTCACTGGTCCTTAAGGGTATAAGGACCGTGACGGTCATAGCACATCATGTAGTCCTTAAGGGGTTAAACTGATGGGACTTTGTGAGTGTGTATATTTGCACATTGTAATGCTGTCGGTTTCCCCAGTGTTGGTCCACTTTGCCTTTGTTCATAAGATCTACTCTTTTTAAGAGCTGCAGAAACATTTTTGTTTTTGCAGTTTATATTAGCAATGCCACTAACAGACCGATGTATAATAACTGTGCAAGGAAGGATCAGACTGCGGCAGGGTACTTAGTCATTTCACACACATGGAGGACTTGCTGCCTTTGGCACAGTGTACTATTTCATCCACAAGAAATATTGTAAGTTTTATGAATTGTAGTGACACATTTGTAATTTTAGTTTAATCCATAAGTGCTTGAGCAATGCTTTGCATACACCTCTGGCACACAAAAGGTTAACCCAGCGATTCCCAAACTGTGGGGCGTGCCTCCCTGTGGAGGGCATGAAGCTCTTTTAGTGGGAGCGTGATGCATTATTTCAGCACCAAACATCATAGTATCAGTGTAACATAAAAGTATCTATTTTGTGATAAAGTGGTTACAGTCATAGGGTTGGGAAAGGCTGCGTCAAAGAGCGGTTCTGAATAGCACAGTTGGCCATGTTTGTACTCAGTTGTCACAAGACATATAAACATGTTATGGAAATGGCTGCAGCAAAGAAAGAGATGCGTAATTAGTTGGTTTCTTTCAAATATATGACACATTTGAAAAGTGCTAAGTAACATTAATCCTTTGAATGTCAGAGGGAAATTCAACACATTGGGTGAAAACGATTGAGAACCACCAGTTTAACCCACTGGCTCGCCAACTGCACTTCAGTGGACTTATGAAAATGATCATCAAATTTAATGGGGCTTTTAACTCTGAATACTAGAGAAGTTTCTAAAAGTTCATTTCTCAAGAATGGTTTATTTTACAGAAAGTTGACAAATTTTAATTCTCTGTAAAACAAGTTAAACTTGTCTTAGGGTGACAGGACCATAACCCCTTAACGACCCTTGACGGTCATAGTACGTCAAGGGTCAATCTAACTGAACAACCCATGACGTACTATAACCGTCATGGAGTTCCGGGCTCCCCTACTGGCAGCACGCCGTTTGGGGATTCCGGAACCAGAAAAAGAAAAAAAAAAAATGCTCCGCGGTCATTCAGTCACGTCGCCGCGACGATTGGTCGGTCGTTAAGGGGTTAAATTGGAACTATTACCATGAATTGTTTTACATATTCGAAAACTTTATCAAAACTGCTTATGTGTCATGGTAAACAAACGTCCAGAACAGGTGTAGTTTAGGAATTATTCTCACTTTTGTTTGTGGGAAAAGTGAAACTGCAAGTCTCCTGGTACAGAACAGAGCTTCATTAGCATATGATACTGAAAATCATCATTGCATATGAAACATCACTGAAAACTTTAATCAGAATATGACACATAAGTGCTACTGCAATTAGCACACTTTAGCATATGATACCAAGTATGATTATCTCCTTAAAGTTGATCTCTCACATAGATACAAGTAATGCTCATTAGTTAGAGCATTTAGGGAAAACAATTAAAAAGTTGTTCATTTAAAAAAAACAAAAAAAACCTTTATCTACACAAAATTTAATGTTTAAAAAGTGCCAGGCAGCCTGCTTCCAGCTTGTTGAGGCTTGCCAGACTGCCTCTGCTCCCCTCCCTCCTCCGATGACGGAGGCTGTCTGTCTCTAAACTGGAGCAATCTCATTGGCTAGATATCGATCTCTGCCAATGAGATCGCTCCAGCTCAGAGAAAGAAAGCATCCGTCATCGGAGGATGCTGGGTAGTTGGACAGGAGCAGAGGCAGTACTGCAAGACGGAAGTAGGCTGCCGTGCACTTTTTAAACATCAAGTTTTGTGCAGATAAAGTTTTTTTTTTTTTTTAATGAACAACGTTTTAAATGTTTTCACTAAATGCTGTAACTAATGAGCATTACTTATATCTGTGTGAGAGATCCCCTTTAACTGTACATATTCTGATCTTTGTAGCAACATTACACATTGGCAGTTTTTAATGAAGTTTTCAAGTATGAGAAGTTGAATCAAGGTGACATGTCCTCTTAAAGCTGTTACAAAAGATAGGAATATAAAGGCCTGAGACTCATGTGATTTGCTAAGGTTACAGTTTCAACTATCATCTTTTTCAGGGAGGTGCATTTGTGGAAATTTTCAGCGCACAGGGAAAAGATCCTACTTCTAGGTGGAAACTCTCGGGCAGCCAATCAGCAATCTGGAAAGTAAGATACTGATAATTTTCTAAAGCCATCAATAACACTATGTGGTGTGTTAGAAATGAACACAATGGTCCATATTCAAAAACCTAAAGAGGAGACATTCTAGAGCAATCTAACTGAACAGCAGGGTACTAATAAATATTCCCCCAAAAATTGATTGCATTGGAGGCTTTCCTACCACTGAAAAGGTTAATAGTCCCATTTAAATGAAATGGAATATTCATTCCCACCATGTTATGGTACAGCTGGTTTGCCCCAGTATTGTGCCTCTCTATCTTATTGCATATGGCCCAATGGCTGATGCAAACATTAAAAAATCTGGAGCCCAGCCACATCATAGGGAAGAACTAAAATGTCCTATTTAGGGCTACTAAAATTGTGACAGGTCTACAGGAAGAAATATCAGGATAGACTAAAGGATCTGAACATGTATAGCTTGGAGGAGAGAAGAGAGAGAGGGGATATGATAGAAACATTCAGGAGTTCAGGAGGGAAGTACATTTCAAAGGAGTAAAAATGTTAGGATAAGAGCCCATAGTCTAAAACTAGAGGGGCACAGGTTTAGACTTAATGTAAGAAAGTTCTACTTCACCAAGAGGGTAGTAGATAAGTGGAATAGCTTACCAGCAGAAGTGGTAGAAATGAATACAGTGACAGAATTTAAATATGCATGGGATAGGCATAAGAAAAGACCAAGGACCAAATAAGGTTGGAGGTCTGTACAGTAGGAAAATGGGCAGACTAGATGGGCCAAGTGGTTCTTATTTCCTGTCAATGTTTCTATCTAAAAAGTGTTTTATTAACTCCTAGAGAGGTCTACCATGTTTTATTTAACCCTTTGAGTGCCAGAGGGGTACCACGTGGCATACCCCCTTGGCACTCAGAGGGTTCATTAAAATGTTATTGCAGCTGAAACTTGCATTTTGTGGGTGCAGTACTTCCAGGGCCTGACATGCGACACTGTTGCTACAGCACTCTATGGGCAGCTATTTTCAACCCACAATAGACTGCTGTAACAACGGCAATAGAGGTAATGCACCAACAAAATTCACGTCTGAGCTTCAATAACATCTCTCAACAGCAGGAGTACCTTTGTTTTACTCAGCAGGATAATCCCATATAATATAATATAGATACATGTTTCATGTACTATCCCTTTAAGAAAGCAGATACTTGCAATCCAGTATTTATGTAGTCAGATTGTATTGGGGTTTGAGGTTTTAAAGTGCATTATACTGCAATCATTTTATATTCTGTGCGAAATACATTATACATTGCCTGAGTAGTCCTAATATATAGTATGTTCAGCTCACATTAATTCACTAAAGGGTTTTGCCTTGACATTAAATGTGCAGACACATTAATTTGCCCATTTTTAATTTGCATAAAGTAATTAGGACATTATTATGCATAAGGAGCAGGCGCAAAACTAGTTATTAAAATAGACTTTGCCAGTGTTTTTGAAGACGATCAAATCTATGAGCAACTATAAAATAAATGGATGTAAAATTAATTAAAACGTTATGCTTAATTTACTAGTACTCAGCTGGGATACCCCTACAGCACACACACTAAAAAGTACTGTCAGATGGCAAAAAAATAATATTCAGTTGGCTACTTAGGATCAGTTTAACCCCTTAAGGACCAGAGGGGTGTGCAACATATTGCAAAGCAATGTATTGTACACCCCTCTGGTTGGTGCTAAAAGTAGGACACAATACATGGATGTAAATAATTAGCTCCTTGGGATTTTGTATAACCCATTGTTGAGAGTTGGCAGACAAAATGTTTCACTATACTTCTATACTTGATGGGAGATGTATTAAGCTATGATGAAGAGGAAAATATATCTTCAGCGTGATAAAATCTCCAATTCCTGTTATTATATGGATCATATGCTTGCTGAAATCATTCAGACACAAAAAATGCCTGTCTCATATTATCACCAGGTAGGATTGCCAATTCCATTGCATCCCACACTCCAGAGATCAATATTCCATGTCAGCCCCTTCCCAGGAGAAGTAACTGATGTCAGGAAAGGGGAGGAGGGTATAATAAAACGTGAATAACTCTCTAAAGACAATTATTTTTTTCAAAGTTGAGAGTCTGACAAACACTTTACATATGCAAATTGCCCCTGGGATTTGTCCCCTCAAGGGTAATAGGTGAATCCAGCACTGGAATCCTTGCTCACAGTGCCTAGAGAGATCAGCTACACCTCACTGATGAGGCCTAACAAGGTTGAAAAGTACTTCTGGGGTTTGGCTGCTTCTCTTTTCAGAGAGGAATTGCTTGACATTTCATGGCTGGACTGCTGTTTTGGCAGGACCAGTATGATATGCTTTTGAATATTTCCTGTCTGTGAAAGCACTAGTGGGCTAAAAGAGACTGCACCCTGGGTAGGACACCACTCCTGTGGTTCCTATTTGAGTGTATCTGACTACCACTTTACAAATAAATGCCTGTACTTTAGAGTAAAATCACACACAGCAGTTGAGTAATGTCCAGCAAACATACAAGGGGCAGGGGGATGGGTAAAGGAGTAGGAGCAGTGCAGGGACCTGTGAGTAAAGTGGTTTAAAGCCATGGTTTTTGCAGTTTATGCAGTAGATGATGGCCATCCCTCTCCTCCCAGGGTTGAGGCAGTTTGTCAAGGTCCCACCAAAAGTTCCACCACAAACACCACCAGAGCAAGTACTATAAAAAAAATGTAAGAGGAACACTGAAGAGTACAACCAGTCGCGTTCTAGTATTGATTATGGCATAATGGAAGAACATCTAGAAGCTCAACCAACTGCTGCATCTTACAGTGAGACAAACAAGTACTAAACACTTCCTCAAAATTGTAGCAAACTTTGTGAAAGTAAAAGAAAAAAGAAATTGTTTGAGACCTCTAAAAGTTTAGAGGAATATAAAGGTAGTGGGCAAGAAGCGGTGGACGATGCTGAGGATGGCCTAATGATGACTGATGATGATGATGATATAGATCTAGCATATTTCCCTCCAGCATCCTGCTCATCTTCTGATACAGATGAAACTGAAAGTGAGAGAGATTATGACATGACCAGAAAGTTAGCTGAAAGGCAAAGGCTCAGTCGTCCACACTGAAAAGGAGAATTTTGACTATTTATCAAGTGTTTGAGAAAACAATTGGAAACTCTGATCCTGTATAAGGAAGGATGGCCAAAAATATACAGTCATCCTTCAGTCATCATCAGCATCATCACCACTTTCCATTCCTTGCTTCACTCAGCCACACACACTACTAGTATTGAGTAACCAGCAGCAACAACAATGCAGGTTATTAACATCCTCAGCCTTAGCTATGATGAGTGTCTATGCTGCTGCTGGAAGTGCAGCATCTTTGACACCTAGTAGTAGCAGTAATATTGCATCAACATCTAGCCCCAGTAATAGTAGCAGCCTCTCAGGAACCCCAAAGTTCATGAAGTCCACAGTATGGAGATTCTTCACTCAGGATCCAAAAGCTAAGCATGTAGCTATCTCTTGTTTGTGCAAGAGGCACGTGGGCAGGGGGAAAGTAGGTTCCCACCTAGGCACCTCCTCAGTGAGTGGGAAACACACCATGAACACATCAGAGATGCCACAACTAGCAACAGCAAAAGTATTCCTAAATCTTCCCAGGGCTCTGGGGTACATAATAGAAGTGCTTTTGATGTGTTAGAGAGTGTGTCAAGATTTTCTGCTCCTGCTCCAGAGGAGTATGTGAGATTCTTTTTAGAGATGGAAAGAGGCATAGAGTGTCTACAAATATCATCACCACCCTCACCACCTCCACAAGTGATGGCATTAAAGGGATAGTAATGTTTCATAATAAAAGCAGCTCCAATTAATCATCATATTATTTGGACTTTGGAGAGTGTTATTTAAATTCTGTCAGAGTTGTAGTTCAAGAGTAATTCAATGACAAAGTATCCCCCTCCCGCCCCTTTTACTGATGTAACACTGCTCAACCAGAGCAGAAGGGAGGTACCCAGGTAGTTTGCAGAGAGGGACAATCTTCATTTAAGATAAGGGAAAAACCTGAAAAACTTGTCAAGGGGGGCAGGGCTTTCATTGTTCTCATAGTATGAAGATTATCCCCTGCTGTTATCTGTCTGGTCTATAGACTACATTCCACATCTGAGAAGAGATGGCTTACACTAGGTAAAAAGGGTGGGAGGGGAAACTTTGCTTGTGAATATCTCTCAAACCATAAAGGTTTGAGAGATAAGACTTATATCGTTCTTTATGTTTTTTAATGCCTACAAAATAAAATAAAGATAAAACAAAGTATTACTATCCCTTTAAAGCAATAAAGTTACACGTTTCTTCTACTATGTACTGCTATCCCACACTTAAAGGGATAGTAATGCTTCAAAATAACTATCCCTTATATTAAAGACCTTAAAAAACTGAATTAAATGCCACCCGAAACATCTCTCAAACCTTTATGGTTTGAGAGATAGCCTCTTTTAAACTTCCCTGTCCCCTGCCTCTCCCCTGATGTCAGCGTTCTTGCTGCAGCAGAGGAACCAGTTCATTGAATCAAGCGGAGGCTCTTCAGCAGAGCTTCTTAACCAAGCACATGTAGAAGACCATTTAATGAAGGATCTTGTCTTCCATAATGAGATCTTGGCTCTGCTGAAGCGCCTCCGCTGGTCCCGGGACCAGATTTCCCTGCTGCAGCAAGAACGCTGATGTCAGGGGAGAGGCAGGGGAGAGCGAAGTTTAAAAGCAGCTATCTCTCAAACCATAAAGGTTTGAGAGATGCCGCTGGTGGCATTTAATTCATTTTTTGTAAGGTCTTCAATATAAGGGATAGTAATTTTGAAGCATTACTATCCCTTTAATAAGTTCTTAGATAGAAGTCAAAACCTGCATAAAACTACACCTATGGAATAGTAAACTTGCTAAAATGTTTACATGCTGCCCTTTTCTTTTGTTGAAAACAGAGGTTTTAAAGAACTGATGTCATGTGTTCTGTCCTTCTGGAATATCCCAAGCCATATCCCAGTTATTTTTCAAGAATGGTTGTTCCAATGTTACGTAAGCACAAAGTTAGTGTTGTGGGCATAGGTCAAAGGCACGCTGCCTGCTAGCAATTTTTTAAGGCATATGTTGCTGTAGAACACACAACTTTTATTTTTAGCTATGTATTTCTCCTCTTCATCCATCAGAAAAAGTAATATTGTGGTGGTATATCTTGCATTCATAGAAAACATAGGTGAAATATGAAAAAGTTTTGGTGGGAAATTTATTGGCAGTGGTGAAAATTAGAACATTGTGTATGGGTGAAAACTTTTGTGAAAAAAGAGGAAAATCTTTTTTTCTCAAAAAGTCCTGTGGGAAATTTCTCTGACTTTTCGCTCATCCCTACTGGCTGGCATGCCAGCCAAATGCTAACAATATACCGTAAAATCTCGGGTATAATACGCACAATTTTACCCCTCTTCACCTTATGTGAAGTGGGGGGTGCGTATTATACCCGAGAGATTTTTGGCGAATAAAAAAAAAAAATATTTATTAGAGCTGCCAGCTACCCTCCTCCATCCCCCGGCGCAATCCGACATTAAAAGAAGACTTACTTGGTGATATAGATCAAGCCATTGAAGTGCTACATGTTAAAAAGCTCCCTCTCATCTTCCTTGCGGGCGGCATTCTTGCATTTGCCGCCCGCTTTCTTTAATGGGTTTTCAGGACCTTCCGCCGCCAGCCAATGGTAATGCCCTGTGAGGATCTCAAGGTCCTCACAGGACAATACCGCAGGAGGAAGGTCTTGGTAGTCCATTGACGGAAGCGGGCGGCAAATGAAAGAATGCCGCCCGCAAGGAAGATGGGAGGGAGCGTTTTTAAATGTAGCACTTCATTGGCTTGATCTATATAACCAAGTAAGGCTTGGTTGGATTGCGCCGGGGGACGGAGGAGTGTAGCTGGCAGCGTTAATATTTTTTGGTAGTAAGGGGGAAAACAAGGGTGCGTATTATACAAAGGCACTCTTGTTTTCCCCTAAAATCTTGGGTACAATATGCACCTGCGTATTATACACAGGTGCGTATTATACCTGAGATTTTACGGTACACTGTTCCTCATCCCAACTCTAGCTAGTGCTAGATAAAAAACAATAATTGTAAATAGGTGATTAAATCTGTGTTACATATAGTTTCAATAAAAGGAGAAAAACTGCTTCGTCCTCCAAAAAATCTACCATAACAAAATGAGAACTCAATAGATAACTTGTATAAACCGTTAAGTACATAAAGCTAAATTTCTCACTTGTTAGAATAAATATATGTGATTTTGAAAGCTCTTTCTAATGACCTGTTTGTTACAAAGTGAGAGGTCCACTTTAAATCAGTACAGTCCTTTACGATTGAGACATTGGAAGATATATTGCACAGTAATTTGGTTAAAAAAGGTATTTCTTTGTAATTAAAGAAACATTATTTTCGGTTATCATAACTATTATCATGCAAACTATGAAAACAAATGTGGGGCAGTCAGCAATCTGCACTTTGGAGTGTGTTTTTCAAGCTAATCACATCTGAAACATCTTTGTCTAAATTTCTACTGATAAAATGCATATTGCATTGTTGCCCTTAACAACTGCCATAAAAGTACTGCTAGATTTAGAGACTGAAATCCAGACAATGAAGGCTATTAAGGTTGGAAGCTTTGAGCTCTTTCTTGATTAGTTTTGCACAGTGATTTTTTTCTAATGGCAATTGATGGATAATCTATTTTTTTTTTTCATCTCTTTCAATTTGATTCAAGGACTTTGATAAGGAAGTGAAGAGTTTTGTCTTTATTCTTGAAGGAAGTAGTCAGACTATCAAGATGCAGCTTCCAAAGGAAAGCAAGCAAATGCGTGAGTATGATTTACAGTACTACAAGTGAATTGGGCCTTCTGTTCAAGAGAACACTGGATTTATTCTGGGGCCAAACCAACATAGAGCAGAACTAAAAATGCCATTGATTTATAATGGAACTGTCACTTTGGAGGAAACAGTTGACTGTGAAGAGTTTATGTTACAGTTATATAGTTTATGCAACATCCACGTATACTACATAAAAATAACCCATGTTCAAGTTACCACTTACCCTTTTAGAGAATTAAAGTACATTTTTTGACATGATCTATTCTTCATAAAAAGATGCTTTCGTGTACTAAGAAGGTTTCTGGCCATCACACAGTTCTGAATAATATCACTTAGTAGCCCTTCTAATATCCTACCTAGTATGGAAGTCAGGCTGACAGGTCTTTCTTTTCCCAGTTTTGATTTTTCCCATTTTTTGAACAATGGGTCTGCTTTCCTCCAATCACAGGGCACTATGCCTGACAAAAGTTAATCAATAAATATTAACCCCTTAACAACCCATAACGTGCCAGGACCGTCATGGATAAACTTCCCATAAGGACCCGTGACGGTCACGTCATGGGTTAAATGATAGCAGCGCGCCTCAGTGCACACTACTATCATGCTTTACAGGCTGAAACAGGACAAGGGAGCTCAGTTTCAGTGCTTCTCTTTTCTGCCGGTACACTTGATCGCTTCAGGAGAGATCACATGTACCGGCATTTTCATTCACACATTGCCCTTGTGACTGTTCTCTGCCTCTCTTTTCCTTGCTATGATAGTAAGGGAGAGAGAAGCTGAGAACAGACAAGCTAAGGAAGAAATAGTGGCCAGAGTTGGGGGTATTAACCCCTTCAGTGCTGTATCATTGGACAGGATAAATGCAGGTCCTTTTTGGACCTGCTAACAGCAGCTGCTTGTTTTTTTAAATAAATATGAGCAAGATAAAATTATCACTTTAAAACAGTTAATTAAAAGCACATCTGCTGAATTTTAAAAACAGTTTAATGGGAGATTTACTGTTGTGGAACAATGTAATACAATTACACACACCACACAATCATATGTGAAACAATTGGAAAAGTAGGGAGTGCATGAGGGACATGGGGATTTTCACCTCAGTGGGACAGTGCCCCTATAAAGCAGCAAACTTTGTAGGTATGAATGACCGGTCATACCTTTCATGCAGTCACCATAAAAATTTACCCCATTGCGCCCAAATGATCACAAGAGAAAAAACAGAAATGGTGTTTTTTTTTACATTTTTGTCACAGTTTACTTAATAAAATAAATTGTGGGTAATCCATATAAGTGTGTTATCAAAAGAAAGCCCTTATTGTGCAAAAAAAAACAGTATATCATTTTTGTATCTGGAATAAAAGACTTCTCTTGAACAAAGAGATAGTCAAAAGGTCAAGATTGCTCCGGTCCGTAAAGGAATAGTAATGTTTCATAATAAAAGCAGCTCTAATTAATCATCATAGTATTTGGACTTTGGAGAGTGTTATTTCAATTCTGTCAGAGTTGTAGTTCAAGAGTAATTCAATGACAAAGTGTCCCCCTCCCGCCCCTTTTACTGATGTAACACTACTCGGCCAGAGCAGAAGGGAGGTGCCCAGGTAGATTGCAGAGAGGGACAATCTAAAATTAAGATAAGGGAAAAACCTGAAACGCTTGTCAAGGGGGGCAGGGCTTTCATTGTTTTCATTGTAAGAAGACTGTCCCCTTCTGTTATCTGTCTGGTCTTACAACCAGATTCCCCATCTGAGAAGACATGGCTTACACTAGGTAAAAGGGGCGGGAGGGGAAACTTTGCTTGTAAATATCTCTAAAACCATAAAGGTTTGAGAGATAAGACTTATATCATTCTTCATATTTTTTTAATGTCTACAAAATAAAACAAAGTTAAAATGAAGTATTACTATCCCTTTAAGTGCAAACCACCCCAGATTTTCCCGGTCCTTAAGATGTTAAGTATAATGACCTTGCTATTGAACTAAGCTCCTTAAGTTGCCTTGGGTGTATGCCATCAGGTTCACTATAACTTTTTCCAGTCTCTTCTGAATTTCATACTCGGTAAGCCATGTACATGATGGAGGAAATTCTGTGATTCTTCCTGTTCACCCATAGCCTGCCATTGTTTTTTATATTGTAAATACAGAAGAAAATAACTCGTTTAAGGTGTCAGACATTTCTTTGCCCTCACTTATTAATTAACCTGTCTCAGTTTAATATTTGTAGAAAAATATTTTTCTTGTTCTTTTTTGCAACACTTTTATCATTTTTAATTTTAGCCAACATAATTAGTTTGACCTGATCTATTCTTCATAAAACCATGCAGATTCTGTTGCAATATTTATATCTAAATGATTAATCTGACCCTTCTAACTTAAATAATATAAGTGCCTCATTTAAACCTCATTTCCCTACTAACCTCTTCTGCTAATCAACATTACTAAATGGGGTTAAAAGCCCCATTTAAACCAGTGGGAATATTTAGAATTATTTTCTCTTTCCTATGGAGTAGTTGTTTTGCCACAGAAGTACCCTATTGTTCTTTGCAATATAACTCCCTAGGGGACTTATTCACAGAAGAAAAGAGGATCAATTTTGGGGCACACCAATTAATATAAATGATCTTTTTTAAGCCATTGGACGCTAGACAGAGACGTGTCAGCCAGTTCCTAACATTCTGCACTGCTCTCCCTACTATCTGCCATCCCTAAAAGATAGTGATACAGTGTTTCATTGTCCCTTCAATGCTGTAGTGAATGCATTGTTTTCTGCTGCAGGGATAGTGCAACATTGTATCACTATTCCTGCATTCACAGTCCCTGACAGAAAGCTTACTGGATGCTGGAATTCAGGGAGGTCTCTGTCAGACTCAAAAAAGTGTGAAAAAAATATTGAAGATAGAAAAATAATAGAAAGTATAGGCAATTTGATGTTATATATTGTGTACTTGTAGAATATGTAAAGTGAAAATGGAGGCTGACTGTCACTTTAAAAATTCCTGATTTTTCGAAGAGCCTGATTTCTTAAGAAAAAACACACCATAGGTGAAAAATACATGTTTTCAAAATTCTCATTGATTTTAAATGATTCTGTAAACCTATGGAATGCTAAACAGGTCTCCAATTCGTTGCAAAGAAGTGCTTTGGAGACCTCTCTAGCATTCAAGGGGTCAAAAACGTCATTTATTTAGCCTAGCTTGAAGAACCACATGCTACTGTTACAGGAAGGACAGAGCACTTTCCGGAAGTCTGGGCTCCCTGGCTCTCCTGCACCTAGATTCTATTACAGGTGTTAAATGTTACCACTCGTTTTATTAAACACTAGTTGAAGAGCCTGTTATATGGGCCACAGTGCCACTGGCAGCCGGTCGTGGGGCTGTCATGCTCAGTAGAGACTGCTTGCGCCGTGGCTGATACAGAGCTGGAAGCTCCTTCGGAGTGCCCCGTTCTGTATCAGCCTCGTCACTGGCAGTCTCTACTTTGCATGATTGTGGTGTTACACACATTTTAGTGAATTATTATATAGGATTTTCCCATTGAAGTCTATGGGGAAAACTGGAGATAAAAGCAGTGATAAAATTAGCACCTGTAATAGAATCTAGCCCCCTGTCCACTAAGGTAGTGTCTTACGGATTCATACTCTTTACCCTAACTGTAGTGCTCACCAGACCAGGAGCCCTGGTGGAGTAGCTCCTGGGGATCAGGTCTCTCTGGTTCAACCTAATCGCTAGTGGTGAGGGAAAGGGGACTGTCTGGCTCTGCACAGCCTGTACCATTATATTAGGCATCGGGTCGTGGGGTTGGGGGGGGGGGGCCCAATCTCTGCTCTCTGTCACCCCCAGGGGGCCACTGTGTTGAGCGGAACTTCTCTTTCTCCCTTTCCCTGGGTGTGACCACCTGTGTTTCTCCTAACCTCTTTCTCTGACCTCTTATTCTGTTCTACTCTCTCTGTTTTGCTTCCTTCTCTACAGTATCAATCTGATTATATTTTCCTCTTATTTCTTCCTGATGATGGTGTAATCTTCAATGTGCAAATCTAACCTTTTCGCGCTAATGCTAGCATTTAACCTGTACACCTACTAACTTGCTGATGTTATGCCATGTATCAACACTGCTACCCTGAATGTATTAACTTTTCTACTGTAACTGATTTGTACTGCCAATACGTATTTTAATAAAGTAAAAAAAAGCCTAATTTAAACCAGATTTTTGTCCCAAGATGGCTCAGAATTGCTCAATTTCTTCTTATTAAATGAGCAATATACTTTTCTTGCTGCGTAAATCAAGGATATTCCATCTATTGGTAGAGGTTTCTTTCAAAATCTATTACAGTCAATACCTTTTTTTGCATTAAACTGCAGTTTTCTATTGTGGTCAACAGAGGGTGCTGTTCTTATCGCTTACCGTTGAGAGCCATGGTCTTTGGCAGTGTCATAGAAAGCATTATAAGAAACAATTTGCAATTTGAACACTCCCTGGCATTGTTACTAACAGTTTGATTAAAACATTTCAGAACTTTTAAATTAAAAACCTTCCAAGCAGTGACAATACCCAAAAACAACTTTTTTTCCACTAAAAAATTGCTTTGACCTTTAAATCAAACTCAGAACTTGCCTTTGGATGTGTTTTTTTTCCTCTAAAAATATACAGAAAATACAAAATTTGCAAGAAAACTGGTATTTTAAAATAAAGTGTTGATGTATAGGCCCCACAAAGCGATGGAATGCAAGAAAAACTAAAATATTGTTATGTGAAACAAGTATGTTTTCTCATAAGGGAAGTTAAGACATAATCAAGCTCTGTACATCTACATCCTATATAATAATACGCTAGAATGTTTGTCCGATACAGTCGTGTGCAGTAGAGACTGCCCCAACGCACAGAATGCTGGTAGGTGTAGGAATGCTGGGAGTTCTGTGCTGGGAGCATTCTGTGCATTCGGACAGTCTCTACAGTGCATGACTGCATCACGTGCACCGCCAGTGAGGAGGCGGGAGTATGCAGAGCCTCCTGGCCTCTTAACCCTCTGAGTGCCAGAGGGGTATGCAATGCATTGCAGAGCAATACGTTGCGTATCCCTTTGGTACTTAAAGGGTTAACATCACCCGGTCCATTGCCCGTGTACACAGGCTTTTTTACACTAGCGAAATAATAAAATCGCTGGATTAAAAATGTAGGCCTTGTGCTAGACTTAGAGATTAATTATTTCAAAGTCAGTAGCATTTTCCTGTTATTTCTATCAGCAAAAGTCTATATGGTAAATTACTATATCCCTACAATAAATTAGAAAGTAATTTCTTAATTACCAGTATTAATATGAAGTGTTTTAGATTACAATTTCAGTGTTATCATCCATCATACAAAATGCAAGTAAAAAGTGTAATACAGGCTATGAATACTAACAATTAAATCTAATAAATATCATCACAAATGGCTTTCTTGCCTAGTTATGCTATGATTATCATCATCTCCATCATCATCATCATCATCTCCATCATCATCATCAATCATCTATACAATTTATAGTAAATGCATGAATGCTCTTAAAGGGGAACTATGCACTAAGACTGGGTGACTTTCATTTTGTTTAACCCTTTAAGGACCGGGGGGTATGGTCCTTAAAGGGATAGTAATGTTTCACAATAAAAGCAGCTCCAATTAATCTTCATAGTATTTGGGCCATAGAGAGTATTATTTCAATATTGTCGGAGTTGTAGTTCAAGAGTAATTGAATGATAAAGTTTCCCCTTCCCACCGCTTTTACTGATGTAACACTGCTCACCTCAGAGCAGCAAGACTGTCTGGATGGATCTCAGAGAGGGACAATCTTCAGTGAGCATAAGGAAAAACCTGTCAAGGGGGGCAGAGAGGGACAATCTTCAGTGAGCATAAGGAAAAACCTGTCAAGGGGGGCAGGGTTTTCCCTATGCTCAAAGTAAGATGACTGTCCCTTGCTGTGAGCTGTCTGGTCCCAAGACCAGATTCCACATCTGAGGGGAGGTGGCTTACACTAAGTAAAAGGAGCAGGAGGGGGATCATTTATCATTCAATTGCACGTGAACTACAACTCGGACAGTATTGAAATAACACTCTCTATGGCCCAAATACTATGAAAATTAATTGGAGCTGCTGTTTATGTGAAACATTACTATCACTTTAAAGGCTGAAAGAAGTGGCAAACTGTATTTATGACAAAATGTTACAGGACTTTTTCATGGGTATACCCACTGTTTGAAGCAAAATTTATTACATTTTCAAATAGCAGATAGAGAACCCTTGTTGTATTCATCAGGAATTGCCTTATATCATACACCTACTTATGAGAAAAAATGTTTCCGTTTCCTGTGGAAGTAATACCTTGTAACTTAGGAGAGTTGAATTATCTTTCAAATTCATCTATATATTATATATTATTTGTATATTATCTGTTATTTAAACAATAGTTTATCGGATATTTAACTTTATTTATTTGTCAGTTTTTGCAAATTAGCAGGAAGTAGCAGGTGTGAGGTATATCGGTGTAGTATGTCCATATCTGGGCGGAATGGAGAGGCAAATAAGAGGGAGAGCAGTGTGGAATGTTAGCATCTGGCTGGCTGGGAGAGGTAGTTGGGAGGGAGCATGGTGTTTAATGTTATTACTAGCTGACATGCCAGCAAGTAATGTCTAATTTGCATTCACTCATAAATAAATAAATAAATAAAGATAAATCACTGAAATTGTTGCTTTTAAATATATATATATATATATATATATATATATATATATATATATATATATATATATATCCTATATAATAATTCACTTATGTATGTTTGTCAGAAGCTGTAATGCGCAGTACCGAAGGTGCGCAGAGAGGACTATGGTCTTAATTCGAAGCGCCCCCCTCCGTTATCAGCCGCGGTGTGGGCAGTCTCTACTGTGCATGACTGCACCAGTGGCCGTTGCTGCCTGGCACTGTGGCCCATGTACAAGGGCTGTTCAACTAGTACACTGCCGTTGTGAATCCACTGCAGTATGAAGGCCTCCTCAGCAAGTAAGCTGAGGGTATGGACCACCTTAATCTGCCCAGCGGGTCCTGTGCGGGTTAACAGATACTTACCCTGCCATGGTAGGGTAAGATGCCTGTGACCCTAAGGTTTGGGCAGATTTCATAGCTGGTGCATAAAACAGCTAAGTTATCTCACCGGGACAAACTTGTATATATATATATATATATATATATATATATATATATATATATATATATAGTATATTATTTTGAAACCACTTTCAAAATCTCAAAAATTGTTATGGGGGTTATGCACTAAGGCTTGATAAAGGAATGATAAGGAGAAATCATCTCCACTTTATCCCATCTTTATCACACCTTACTGCATCTCCCTGTCATGCCCCACTAGCTCCTACCTCCATGTCCCCGCCATCTGCCGTTTCTGGGGGCCTTCCGGTTGCTCCGCGATCGCGGAGTAGGCCGAAGCCGCGGCCTCGAGTGGCGGCGTCTGCCCGCGATCGCGATGATGCAGTAGGCCTAAGCCATGGCCTAAAGTTGAAGGAGTCTCCAGGGAAGGTATCCACAGGGTGCCCAGACCAAACCATGGTGTTGTACACCTGTAGGGGGGAGGTGAAGCCTGCCTCTCTCATCAACTGTCCACCAATAGTGTGCCTCCAGGTAAACAGTGAGGCAGGTGCTGTGGTTGCACAACCCTCTCTTGGCCAATCCAGTGAGAGGTTTGTTCAGCAGAGGGGAGGGGAGAAAACCCATGACACTATAAAAACCCCTCAGGCTGTGTTCACTTTGCTTCAGTGTTCCAGAACTTTGGTTCCTGTGTGCTCTAAGTTTCCAGTGCTCAGTACCTCTTTGCTTGCTGTGCTACAGACTCTCTGCTGGATTTCCCATTGCCTGACCTTCTGCTTGCCTCCTGGACTTCCCTGCTTGCCTGTTTCCTGACCTTGGCTAGTTTTACTGATTCTGCCTGATTGCCGCCTGCCCTGATCTTCTGGACTGTTCTTGACTACACTTTGCTTAACTCTTGCACTCCCGTGCTTTCACTCATACCTAGGTGTTCTACCTCTATACCTCTGTGGATCACCTGGTAGGGGTGTCTGGCAAGAGATAGCATTCCCTGCTCCTACGCTCCAACCATAACAAGCCTGACACTCCCCCACAGAGTGTTAGTTCCATTTTAATGGAATTATCTCTGTTGTAGTCTACTGCTAGATTAATTTTTTTTACATTCTGATAAATACAAGTGAGCTTTATTAGCCTATCAGGTCTATTGAAGCCCAACTTCATCAAAGATAACTATATACAGATAATTTCAGATATAAAACAAACATATATATACCTGACTGCTGTAGTAAATTAGTCTGAATCTGATAAAAGTCACTTACTCCTAGGGTTTAGTTCAAATTAAATCATCTGTTTGTCTTCCCTATAAAATCATGTAATATACTGTGTATATATATTTTATATATATATATATATATATATATATATATATATATATATATATATATATAACAGGGCTCATTTAAGCTGCTGTTCATGGCCTTGGCAATGTACAAAAGGGATATCTTCCTTAAGAACTTGGATAATACAAAAATGTCTCCTACACATTGTTCCACAATGCATTAGAGACAACTCGAGCATTCAGAGGATTACATAATAACAATTCCAGTTTTCTCCATCTGCTAAAAGTGAATCTGCATGTTTATAGTAGCTTCACACAATCACAAGCCTACAATAACTCAGCTGCATAAAATGTTGTGCGTTAACATAATACTTAGTGTATACACCTCAGCATGCTGACAAAATACTGAGTTCATACACCCATCTTCACACAGTGCTGAATATTTATACCTGACTTCACAAACTAGGCCTTAATCATCAACTAAAGAGGAGCAAATCTGGACCAAACCAACTGGCCCATACATACCTCCCAACATTTCCAGTGGCCAAAGGGGGACACTGGTGTTTTAGGTGGTGTTGCTAGGGGCGTGGATGGTGGACATGGCATTACCAATAATTTTTAGGTTATTTCATGACCTATACATGCAGCTAGCCAATCAGCTCCATTAAGATTTGTTCCTTGGTGAAAACACAGGCAAGAGAACAGTTTTGCTATAGTTTTAGCTAATTTTTTATTTTTCTGTTAGATATGGAATACCACCATTAGGTGGATTACCATAACTGACAATGCCCTTGGATGTGACTAGCTCAGTATCCAGGTGCTTTTTGTGGACCTTAAGCCTTGGGGGAAATCTTGGGTTCAAGTTCTTTCCTCAGAAGTTGCCCACTGAGGCTTCTTCTTAATACATGGTAATTTGAAGACAGAAGATCTGCAGGAAAGGTGAGCAACCCTTTGAGTGCTGCAGGTCCACATGTCCCACAGTGCCCCTTGGCACAGGGGTTTTCCTTTGGAGTTCCTATTGTACACTCCTGCACTCATTGGGTTTATCTGTATGTCTGCTGGGTGTTTTGGAGCAAGTTTCTGTGGTAACTTAACCCTTTAGCTGCTGGTTTTGCATCTTTTGGGAGTTTATTGGCACTTTCCCTACTGGGTTCAGTGTTTTTTGGGTCTGCTAACATGTTCTAGTGATGTTTCATGTAATATTAATTCACAGTTTCAACTTTGCAAAATTTGTGTTCGGCGTGCTTTACCGCATAGACGCCATTGCTCCATTCACTTCTATGGGACTGTACTGTTTGGGACATATCTCTGCAACCGCTCAACGTAGCGACTTCAGAGATGGCTCATTTTAATTGTCTGCTCTTGCTCTGTTATCCAGGTAATGGTTATGAGTGTTGGGGGGCTCAGGGGGCTTCGGGCACTGTTTGGGTACTTTTTCTGGAAAAACTACATTTCCCATGAGTGCTTGCTTCGCGAGCTTGTTTCTGATTGGCTCCTGTCACAGCAGCCATTTTCTGCCTTTTCCAGAACGAGTATCCTATGCGGGGCTTGGACTCTCCGTCTCTCCTCTGCAGATTAACCCTTCGTCTGCCAGATAAGTGCATTTTAGCGATTTCTGGGGTGAAATTTTAATCTTACACACTGTATTTGGGTGATTCCTTATACTTTAAACGTTTTGACACTGTGAGAATGTCTAATCCGTTAGAGCTTGGGGCCAGGCCTAAGACTAAGGATGCTGGGGTCTCTGTGTCCCCTATTGCGCATTGCTCCTCATATCATTCAGGGTTACCTAGAGAATTCTCAGGTCATTTATGCCCAGCATGTTCTGATGTCCCTGAGTCTCTCCCAGGGACCTCCAGCCATGCATTAGAGCCAGTTTGGGTGCAAGAGTTCAAGGCTACTACTAGAGACCTCCGGTCTACATTGCAACTCTTTCCATCCCAGTTATGGGGGGGTCTTCCACTCCTGGCAGACCCCTTCTTCCATCAGATCTTCCCTGCCAAAGCCACAGGGAGTACCTGATGTATCAGATTCCTCTGAAAAGGAACTGCTGGTGGATTTGGATGGTATGGAATGTTCTGCTCTGGGCTCCTCTCAGTTTTTTTGGGGACCCCTTTGAGGCTGATCCTGATCCCTCGGCTGAGGGCTTGATCAGAGCTGTCTTAACTACCCTAAACATTCCCTTAGTTCAGAGGTTTCTTCGGATCCCTCTGATGTATTTCAGGAGCCTAAAAGACCCTATATTTGTTTTCCACCTAAGCCCACTCATGACCGCCTTGTGTCTGATGAGTGAAAGTCTCCGGGCAGGAAAGCTTCTGTTTCCTAGAAATTTGCCAAGCTTTACCCTTTCTCTGAGGCGGTGCTTGCTTAGTGGGTTCATCCCCCCAAAGTGGATGCTCCTGTCTCCAGGCTACGTAAGTCCACTGCCTTGCCAGTTGCTGATGCTTCCGCTCTGAAAGACTGGACTGACAAGAAACTTGAGGTCTCCCTCAAGTCCATTTTTGCCACTGCTGGTACTGCCATGCGTCCAGCATTCACTGCAGCATGAGTGAACCGGGTCATTGTGGTCTGGACTGAACAGCTCACCCTGGCTGTCCGTCAGGGTTCTTCTTCTTCTGATATGTTGCGGCTTCTTGCCAACATTTCTGAGGCCCAGCACTATGTTTCTGGTTCCTTATTTGATGCCATCTGTTTGGTGGCAAGGGTTTCCACCATGTCTTGGCTCAAGATCTGGTCTGCTGACACTGCTTCCAAGAAAGCTTTGCCCTCAGGGAGACCTGCATCCAAAGTGACTATTTCGTGTTGTATCAAGTCCACTATTTGTAAGGCTTACGAGCTAAGGAAGAAGCCTGTTCCCTTTCGGGTCACAGCTCATTCTACTAGATCTATTGGGGCTTCTTGGACTTACAAGAATCAGGCCTCTGCTGATCAGTTGTGCAAGGCTGCCACTTGGTCGTCTGTGCACACCTTTTTGAAGCACTACTGTGTTGATGTGCTGGCATCAGCTGATGGCAGTTTTGGGAGGAAGATCCTGGAGGCAGTCTTGCTGTGTGCTGTGTAACAGTTCCTGGGGTGTTGTTACCCTTGTTCTGTGTCCACTGACACTTAATTTGTTTTGTTGGACTATCTCTGATCTAATGGTCCATATCTGCTCTGGTGACTTTGGGGGCCTTGCGCCTGGTCCTTGCCTTACTTCCCGCCTCTGGGAAACTCAATGGTTGGACATCCCAAAGTTACCAGTAACCTGTATTGGATGACAGAGAAAAGAGGATTTTAGTCTTACCTTCCCTTCTACTATCTAGTTAACAGTTAGTGTCTCAAATCTTACTGAGTTGATTGGCTAGCTGCAGCCAAGGAGGGAAGGTAGGCTCCACCCCCTGCTTTCACTTCTAGAATTGTTCCTGCCTAGTTAAAGGGGTGGATCACCTACCCAAAGTTACCAGTAACCTGTATGGACTAAGAGAAAAGGATTTAACAGTTAAGACTACAATCCTCTTATTTTGATGAATAAGACCCAATGAACAGACCGCATTGTATGCCCCAGATCATCAAGAACATGGACACCCAGGTTGTTCCAAACTGAGTTGAATGACAGGCAGAATTTCTCTTTGTCACTAGGCAAATGCCCAACTGCACAGCTGTTTAACAGAAAATTCTGAATACTTTCATTTACAGACTAACCAAACATTAATGTAGCTTTTTCACAAATCCATGGATTCTGCATGTCAGAGAATGAAAAATCTCTAAAAAAAAGTTCATTGCATCATTATTAGCCTGTGTGCGGATATGAAATGCTCCTCATTGGGGGAGATTCACTAAGCGGTGATAAAGTGGAGATAATTTCTCCCGTTTATCACTTCTCCAAGTCCTGTGTAATTCTGTGGAGCCTATGGAATAAGGTTTCTTCAGCTTTGGAGATCTTAGTGAAAAGGCTCCATAGAATAACATAGGAACTGGAGAAGTGATAACATTGGGGAAATCATCTCAACTTTATCACCACTTAGTGAATGTCCTCCATAGTTTTCTGTGATCCTAGTCATATGTCTATTATGTTCATATTAATTAAAGTGGACCTGCCAACCTAAGACAAGTTTAATTTGTTTTACAAATAATTAAAATATGACTATATGTTGTACTAGCCCATTTTTGTGTAAAATTGATAGACTGCTTTTTTCTTCTGTCTGAAGGGTTAAATTATTTGATTTACAGAGTTGGAGAGAGTCAGAGAAGATGAGTAGATTTTTCCTTTATTCGGCAAAGTTTAACAGGATCAGATGATACAATCTTACATGATCTTATAGGAAGCTTGATCTTCAACATTGTTACAGCAAATGAAGGGTTGATGATCTTTTCTTAGTATGGCAAGAAGCATGATGTCATAAGCTGTCTCTGCCCCTCTTACGTAAGCTACCAGACCCAATGACTGAACATATATACCTCCAAGATTTGTTAAACATGGTCAGTACCTCATAAGAATAGAACCCTGAGTCACCAAGTCGCATATGTTCAAATATGGATATTATACATTGTGGGATTCATAAATATGTAATTTATCTAAATTACCCAGGTGTTATGCTTACATATACATTTGATTGATTGGAACAGATGTTAGGCCATGAGCTAACTAGTTAATGCTAGGATAGGCTAATGATGTGGGTGGAAGATCTATTCTTAACTTTGGGCGCAAGGTGACTACATATCACAAATGATCTGTTAATATAACTTAAAGAAACAAAAATAAATAGTTTTTCAAAAATTAACCCTTTTAGATATGCCTAGTGTGTGTGGGCTCTGCATAGATTCATTCATTCATTTATAGCACATCGCCAAGCACATTAACTAATTATCCTAAAGTGCCAGACTGTGCCACAAACAAATCCAGTTTACTTTCCCAAAAACTATTTATATTACAAACAAATGACTTGCATAACACAGGCAGTTTTTACTTCTCTTTAAAATGAACTAACCTTATTGTAAAGTGATGACAGGTCCATATAGGACACATAAGTATCACAGATCTTACACCCATGAATGCCAGAGAGATCTGTAGCACACTGCTCTTTTTCTAGTAAACACAATGAGACACTGGTTATTTTAACCTTCCTCTTTAACCTCTTTGGTGTTTCCGATGCGTCGGTACACATGACTTGTTGCATGTACCGGCACGCTGCTATGGGGACTGAGAGAGACCGCTCCAGTCTTGAAGCAGTCAATTTCAGTACCCATTTTTACTTAAAGCACTCCTGGAGGAGTGCTGTAAGTAATATGTATGTGACATGCCATGACCGTCACCAGACCTTAAGGCAAAAACCACATGACGTCATAGCATGGCACGCAGTCCTTAAGGAGTTAGTAATACACCCCCCCCCCCACACACACACACACTTACCTTGCTTTGGCCAGCAATTCTTTGTTGCCCCTATGAATTTTTCCCTTACTTCTTGATTCAAGAGATAATATCTTCAGTCCCGGATGTCATATCCATGGAGGCAGACATGACAGTTGCTTGCAGGACTATAAGACCCCAAACTCTGCTTACTGCATACAGTAATTTTAACCTTTTATTGACCAGTGGGTCTGCAGTGCATTGCTTTGCGGTTCATTGCAGACCCCTCTGACCCTTAAAGGTTCAAGTAGGCTCATTCCCTCTACCTGACATGTCCCTCCCCTATTAAAGATTCAAGGGCAACATTTATTAGGGCCATTAGAATTTCTGGCCAAATTAAGGTAAGTGGGGAGTTATTAGTAGATTTAGTCCTTCTGTAAGTCCCAGCTCGGCCCAGGCCAGTGAAACATTTTAGGCCTGCGAATCGCAGTTCTGTCATTTTACTAAGTCACCTCCCACGAGAGCAGACATAATGCCATGTTCATAAGGAACTGAAGAGAAAAACTGGTGCAAACTCACAGCACCATAGAAGAGAAATATAAATTCCACAAGTTTGCATTCAATTAAATTGAGTGTTTATCCTCTTGAATGCTAGAGAGGTCTTGGACCTCTTCAGGGGTTAAAACGTCATTGAAACTTTCCTTTGTGCTGAGTAAAACATGAATGTCATGATTTAACCCCTTGCATTCTCGCGAGGTCATCAAAGTATTGGACACTTCCCTCGCATACAGGAGTTTTGCTCTACCTATCCACTGTTGATCATTGTGAATTAACAGAATAATTCTCTATTATTCAAAGGTCATGACAAGTCAAGGAGTATCTTATATACAGGGCAATCTAATAGTAAGAGTAGAAATATAAATGAATTGAACTAAGTAAACAAAGCTCTTCAGATTCCCCGAGAGTGTATGTATATTGAATTGCAGGGCTCTTCTGTCACATTGTATTTATAGTGTTTGGGAAAAGACAATTGTAATGGTCTCACTGTGTGTTTATTTTGCTTGGTTTGAGTCATCGAGACTGATGTACTAAGAAGGAACTTGAAACACAAGCAATCGAAATGATGGAGTGGCAAATGACGCTGATAGTTTTCTCCCTCCAGATTATCCAATTTGCTTCTGTGGGCCTTCACTCTGTCACTAGGGTGATTTCAACTAGAACATTCTTCTTGAGGACATTCCTCAGTCCTCCACAGTCTAACACAAAAACAGATGATCTGCCCTCAAGAAGGTGAGCACCAATCAGGTGATGGGTCTAAAACCAAGCCTTTGTTTGCAGATAAACACCACACTTAATTGTGGTACAGCTGATCTGACTCATTTCACGTGACTGCCCCATGCTTATTTTTAGATCTGTGAATAAGTGTGGGACTTCCACGTGAAAAGAGTGAAATGTATCAGATCGCCTGTAACCAGTAAGTGTGATGTTTAAACATGAATAAAGATCAGAAATGGATTAAGGCTCCATAGGGCACTAGGCAAGGTACCACATTGGGGCCCCACATTTCTTAATTTGACTGTTCTGACACAGAGTGCTACTAGAAGGTACTGGCATTTTGGCTCTAATTTAAGTGGGAGTAACTGGATGTTGCTAGTCTCTTTCATCATAAAGGGTATCTGAAACCAGGGGGGTTATGGACTAATGCTTGATAAAGAGATGATAAAGTAGAGATTACATCTCCAGTGTTATCACTTCTCCAATTCCTTTGTTATTCTATAGAGCCTATATACTAAGATCTCTCTAACTTTGGAGATCTTAGTGCATAGGCTGTAGAGAGTAACGTAGGAACTGGAGAAGTGATATCACCTGGAGGAGTCATCTCCACTGTATCACCTCTTTAGTAGCAGCACCAGCAGAGCCTCTGTTTGTGACCCACCACTTGCAGCCAGGACCCCTCATATTGCCAGGGGCCCTAGGCAGTAGTCTAGGTTGCCATAATGGATGATCCAGCTCTGATAAATACTTATTTTAGAGTCATTACCCTTTGGTGTTCAGAACCCTGTGTGTGTACTCTGCATCATCCATTTTGTGTCTATGGAGAACTGGAGTAATTCTAAAGAAATTAAAGGTCACTCAAGGTGAATCAATGACTTGGAGACCTCTCTAACATTCAAGGGGTTAAAACCCTATTTAAATCATTGGGGATTTGGGGATGTTTTATTTGTCCCCCTATGATTTGCTGTAGATTTGCAGTCCTTCTAAATCAAGTTTATCTGCGGTTCCGTCTTAACATTTTGAGTGCCAGGAGGATGTTCAAAAGGATGAGAAGCAATGCTTTGGACACCCTTCTGCACTCAGAGTTAAAGGGATAAAAATGTTTCACAAAACAGCAGCTCCAATTAATCTTCATAGAATTTGAGCCGTAGAGAGTGTCATTTCAATACTGGCAGAGTTACATAGAAACAGAGAAACATAGAATTTGACTGCAGATAAGAACCATTCAGCCCATCTAGTCTGCCCATTTTCCTACTGTAAAAAAACCTCAGTAAAAGGGGCGGGAGGGGGATACTTTATCATTCAATTACTCTTGAACTACAACTCTAACAGTACTGAAATAACACTCTCCATGGCCAAAATACTATGAATTGGAGTTGCTTTTATTGCGAAACATTACTATCCCTTTAGGTGCTTTTTTTGTTTAGAATAATGTCCCATTTTAGTGTTTTTATCTTTGTCTTTTGTAGCCTAAATAAATTTAACAGGTCTGGGCAAATATTAACTTTTTAATCATTTGCTGCCAATCTTGACCCCTTAATGACCGCCCGATCCGGCTCGTGGCCAGCCGCTAAGGACCATTGGGCTTTTTTTTTTTTTCGCAATTAGAATTGTGTGTTGTCAGAGCATTGTGCAGCCACGTTGCCATCCCAGAATTCCATGACATGCCAGAATTGTCACCAGTCCATAACCCTTTCAGTGCCAGAGGGTACGAAGTAATGAGTTGCGTATCCCTCTGTCACAGTGTTAAGTCCCAGGACCAGCGTGGCAGTCCTCGCATGTCAAGGGTCTTTAAGGGGTTAATCATGATCTGCAATGCTGAAAGGGTTATTGGAACATATGTACAAAAGAGATATTCTGGAGTAAACCAATTGCACAACAAGGGGACAAATAAAAATTCCAGTGCACCTGAATAGAGCTTTTTAACCCCTTGAATGCTAGAGAGATCTCCAATGCGTTGCTTCGCAATGCATAGGAGACCTCTTTAGCATTCAAGGGGTTAAAATACCAATTTAACATAACAGGGCATTTTATTTGTCCTCAGTGCTGCAATTGATTTATTCCAGAAAAACTCCAATTTTATTATTATTATTCTTTATTTAAATAGTGCCGTACAACTGGGAACAGACATACGGAGGTATTAAATAGTACAATCAGATGTGGAGAACAGACGGATCAGAGGGCCCTGCTCATATACATATGGGTCAATGTTACCATTACCACTGGATATGTGGGAAAAGATTGTGTTTATAATGAATACCCCTGATTTTCATTCTAGTGAATCTTAGGAAATATTGACATAAATGTAACACTAAAGATTTATCTTATTTTTTATCCACACTAAAATGGTTCTATTATACTAGAAAGTGGGATGCGTTTACAATTGTGTATTAAAATAGGAATGGATTTACTAGTTTGTGCTTGCATTTTTGCTTATGTACTGTGCTATACACACACCACAGATTCTTCCATTTACATTACTGGTGCTCAGTGGCGTAACAATAGGGGTCGCAGGGGTCGCACCTGCGACCGGTCCCGTCACTCTCAGGGGCCCGGCCGCCCCCTGCGACACCCTCGCCACGCGCCCACAGTACAGCTGATCTACCGGTGTTCTAGTAATGCAGAGCGCTGGGAGATGATGTAATCTCCCAGCGCTCTGCATTACTAAGAACCACGCGGGAGCTTGCATTTCAGACAGAGGTCTGTGGCAAATGAGGCACAGATCTGTCATCTCACACCGCTAGACCACTAGGGATGCGAGGTAGGAGGAGGGGGGCGGTCAGTAGGGGCAATGTGGAGAATGAGGGGCACGGTGGAAGAGGCATTGTGGAGAATGAGGGGCATTGTGATAGGGGCATTGTGGAGAATGAGGGGCATTGTGGAAGGGGCATTATGGAGATTGAGGGGCAATGTGGAGATGGGGGCATTGTGGAAGGGGCAATATGAAGGTGGCCAATGTAGTTGAGGGGGGCCAATGTGGTCGGGGGGGCCCATGGCAATTGCACCAGGGCCCGGTGGCTTCTAGTTACGCCTCTGCTGGTGCTGGGGGAGCGGGGGCAGTGTATCAGCATGTCAGGGTGTTGTTTTCCTCTGAACCTTGTTCAACCCCATGTACAATCGAAGTGAAGAGGAATTCTTCTTAACATGACTCCATTTTCCTGTGCCTACTATAGCGGTTGTGTTTTGGGCTTGTTTGCATTTAATGTGTGCACTTTTATGCATTAAAAATTTGATGTGGAATTGGATCCCCTTATTCAGAAGCTTAACAAAGACCCAGCTATCAAGAGTATAACTGTGTGAACCATTTAAAGGGATAGTAATACTTCGATTTATCTTTATTTTATTTTGTAGGCATTAAAAAAACATGAAGAACGATATAAGTCTTATCTCTCAAACCTTTATGGTTTAAGAGATATTCACAAGCAAAGTACCCCCCCCCCCCCCCGTTCAGCCAGATCAGAAGGGAGGTGCCCAGGTAGACTGCAGAGAGGGACAATCTTCAATTAAGATAAGGGAAAAAGCTGAAAAACGGGGAAGGGCTTTCATTGTTTTCATAGGAATAAGAGTGTCCCCTTCTGTTATCTGTCAGGTCTATGGACTGGATTCCACATCTGAGAAGAGATGGCTTACACTAGGCAAAAAAATGTTTGCTTGTGAATATCTCTTAAACCATAAAGCTTGAGAGATAAGACTTATATCATTCTTCATGTTTTTTTAATGCCTACAAAATAAAATAAAGATAAAATGAAGTATTACTATCCCTTTAAGATAGCAGCCTTTGCTGATGATATGTTGTTGTTTATTAGCAACCCAGAATCAGCTGTCCCACTGATACTATGTATCTTGGGGAATTTTGGGAGGATCTCAAGTTTGTATATAAATCTTAACAAATCGGTGGTGTTTTGGCTGGCAGGCGTTCCCATAACAGATACACTTCTGCAGACACCATTCAAATGGATGAAGTAGTTGGGCATATATTTGACTAGGGATGTGCGGCATATATATGTGGTGATTGCACTCCTGGTTATTAACAAGATGTGTGATGACTTAATGGTTGGTCAAGATTACCCCTCACGTTTGTGGGAAGGATTCACCTTATAGAAATTGTTCCCTCGTTTTTCTATATATTCTACAAACACTTCCATTGACTCACACCAAGGAAGACATGGTCCACATTCACAAAAGCTTTCTAGGGTTTATATGGAACTGTAAATGGCCAAAAATCAGTCTAGAAATACTCCAGCAGCCTAAGTCTGGGGGAGGTTGTAGACTCCCGGATTTGAGACTATACAATATTACAAATCTGCTGCAAATAGCTAAGGACTGGATAGCATACACTAATATCTAAACATACTGGCAGAGGGACCAAAATTTATGTTGAATTTAGACCTCCGTTATCTACTGCATGCCCTCATATCTAGGGTTTGACATAGATGCTTAGCTAACTCCTCGATCATCAACACGATTAGAGCATTGAAAACTGCTATACTCTGTCTTCAAGAACACTCATATAAATACCTTTTGTATATCCACACTTTACAAGTTTCTTTTACACTAAATTGATCATATTCAGCAGCAGGGGGGGTTAGGGACTGGGGTGATGATTGGTTGACTCCTCACATCTTACAGTGGAAAATATCCTGGAGAGATTTGGATTCAGACTTCTTTGCACCCTGGCTTCCTATTTTCATGAACTCCAATACAGACTTTTGCAGAGAGATTACCTGTCCCCTCAAATTGTGCACACAGTTAGTATGTCATCCACTCCTAATTGTCCTGAATGTGGTGATCCCCATGCCACTTTGATCCAAAGTTCCTTTCCTTCTGGACCAAGAACTGGAAACTATTGGTCATATGTGTGAAGTAAATATTTCAGCAGATGACCCTTTCCTTCTACTGGAAGCAGGGGCGGACTGACAGGACCCAGGGCCCCTGGTCCAAAAAGAGGTCTGGGCCCCCTGCACAATTACATCATTGGTCCCACCCCATGATATAATTGTCCCCACCCCATGATATCATTGGCCCCACCTCCCACTACATCCTCAGCCCCGCACACCTACTCTCCCCCCCCAGTAACCCCACCAAGCCATCCAGTACCCCACCAAGCCATCCAGTACCCCACCAGGCCATACCCACCCAGGCCATACATTACCCCCACAAGCCATCCAGTACCCCCACCAGGCCATCCAGTACCCCACTAGGCCATACCCACCCAGGCCATCCATTACCCCACCAGGCCAAACCCACCCAGAACATCCATTACCCCCACCAAGCCATCCAATACCCCACCAAGCCATCCGGTACACCCACAGACCATACCCACCCAAGCAATCCATTACTCCAAGAAGCCATCTAGTACCCCCACAAACCATCCAGTACCCCCACCAGGCATCCAGACCCCACAAGCCATCCAGTACCCCCACAAGCCATCCAGTACCCCCACAAACCATCCAGTATCACCAACAGGCCATACCCACCCAGGCCATGCAGACCCCACAAGCCATCCAGTACCTCCACAAGCCATCCATTACCCCCACCAGGCCATCCAGTACCCCCACAAGCCATCCAGTACCCCCACCAAGCATCCAGACCCCACAAGCCATACAGTACTCCCACAAGCCATACAGTACTCCCACAAGCCATACAGTAACTCCCTCCATGCCATCCAGTACCCCACCCAGGCAATACCCACCCAGGCCTTCCAGTACCCCCCCGGCCATCCAGTACCCGCTTACCTGTGATGTGTGGTTGTGGGTCTTCTTCTGCTGACTGCTGCAGTGATGTCTGTCATTCAGTGTCACTGCTGGGCTCCCTAGTCTGATTCCTGTTGTCACTGTGTGTCCTCCTTGGCGGGCTAGGTGGTCATGTTAGTGACATCCGGTCCCCCGTGGCTACCTGGCTCTCTGAGTCCCATTCTCTCGGTATCCATTTATATTGTCCCATTTTTAATGTCGCGCGGCTGCACACCACATTAAACATGTCGTGTGATTTAAAAGGCTGACATGAAAATGTCATGCTGCATATAAGCACGAGGTTCTCATGTGACCTGTTTAAAGGTCACCACTGGCCAGCATATTCATCTTGTACTTGCTTTCTCCTGCGTATGTCTCTGTCTCCCAGGCAGCAATTGGCAGCTCCCTCGAGACAGCAATTGGCAGCTGCCTCTGAAGAGAAGGATCTGACACAAATGATCAGCTGTAGAGCAGATGATATTTCTGTCCATATGAACCATAATCTCTCATCAATCAGCCAAATCAGCTTTTTCTCTTCAGAGGGAGCTGATTAAATTGATATTGCTTTAGAAAGAGTGGCTAGTAGCATTCATTTTCTCAAATAGTATACTACAGTGTAAACTAACATTTCTTTGTTATGTTACTATCACTTTACTTGCTTTGTATGGAGATCATTGCATAATCTACATTCTACACAGATATCAGGAATCTACGACTTACATTCCTGGTATGGGTATCCATGTCGTCCAAGAGCTCCTGCACTCTTCTCCCCCCCTTTCGGGCTGTGACAACATAAGCGTGCATGCTGTCGCACAGGCATGCGCAGAGAAGAGGAAGAGGAACAGGGAGAAAATCGCTTGCTGCCAGCCACTGCTAGACAGTAACAAGCAGTGAGTCCGGACAGTGGCAGCAAGCGGTGTGTGTGCATGACAACGATCTTCCCCAGCATGGAGTGATTCATGGGAATGGCAAGGGATTCCCACAGTCATGGAGCGCAGGGCAGCGGCTGGTTTATATAGGCACGGGAGGGCACAAACAGAAGGCAGATGGGTGGCAATGGCAAAACATAATTATTAACATTGGTTGCCAGCGGAGGCGGGCCCCCCTCAGTCGCGGGCCCTCGGTCCGTGACCGAATGCCCGAATGGTCAGTCCGCCCCTGACTGGAAGTATAAATGACAACCACCACACCAACTGGCACTCTTCCTCTCCCAACAAACTACTAGAACTCTTATACATGCCCTCATTCTGTCCCCGCTTAGACTATTGCAATGAGTAGCCTCCCTGCTACTCATCTTTCACCTATGCAATCTGTTTTAAACTCAGCTGCATGAATCATCACTCTCTCCCCAAAAACTGAACCTGCCCACATAATTGTCAGACATCTGTCATGGCTCCCGATTCAGCAGCGCATCAATTACAAAGTCCTTCTTCTTACCTTTAATGCTCTCCACACTACTACCCCTCCTTACATGTCTTCCCTCATCTCCACTTATGTTCCTGACCGCCTTCTTCGCTCAGCACACAATGCACTTCTTGTTGCACCATCCACACCCTCTGCCCTCTCCCGTCTCAAACCTTTCTCGCTTTCTGCTCCATACCCCTCTCCCTACATCTTGAAAAATCCCCCTCTGTCTTTAAGTCTACCCTGAAGTCTTATCGTCTGGAGCACTAGGACCATGCAATGCCTTTGGCCAAACTCAGCACTTGTAATCTCAGCACTTGACACCCTCTTACCCCATTGTCTGTCTCCTTTTAACCATTTAGACTGTAAGCTTCTTGGGGCAGGGACCTCTCTCCCATTGTTTCTATGAATGTCACACTTATTTCATCCCCTTTTATTTATTGTAACATATGTCTACTGTAAGATGCTGCGTACACTGTGTGGCTCCATATGAATAAAGATATACATACATACATACTGTTACACAGCTAGTGGATATTCTTTACTGGTAGCCATTAAATGTAAATTGACCAGTTGGGTTACAAACCTAATCTCACATACTACTGTTTAGACAGCATAGGTTAAATTATTTTATGACACTTTTAACCTATTGGGTCTACAAGACAAAGAAGTGCTGGGATGGGGGTTTATTGTAACATGGGAACATTTATATATAAGCTTTAAATATACAGCCTGGCTAGATGCTAGAGCCTTGGGAGATAGAGAACTTGAGTATCTTCTGTTTTAGGCATATTGACTAGGGGTGGGCGAAATTTCTCACCGTGTTCCCGCGGGAAATTTTGCAAAAAAACACGTTGTTAACCGCTTTTTCGCAGGAAAATCCGCAGTAAAACTAGCGGTTAAAATTTTTGCATCTTTCGCCCATTGGCCAAAATTTTTCTCCATTTTTTCAATGGATATAAAGTTTCTGTCCATTGATTTACGTTGTTTTTGCACTGCCGCTATAAAAACATGAAGTTTTTGCTGAAGGCAGACACAATAGAAGCAGCTACAGAGCGAGATAGACGTGCTGTGCTGTTCTGCTGTGATACTTTGCAAAAATTGAGGCCGAAAAGGCTCATAGTGACTGCTATCACTATGGGCAGGGTGACAAATCAGTGGAGGTGCTGGAAGGACCATTATGTGTCCACTGAGTCTGAGGAGGAAGTGACTAGCAGTACTGAACCAATGCTGTCCACTCCCTAAATCACCCCAAGAAATCTTGGGGAATTTAATGGGAACGGTGGGAAAAAGGGAATGGGCAGGAAGGAAGAAAGGGAATGGGAAGGAAGGGAGAAAAGGGAATGGGAAGGAAGGGAGAAAAGGGAATGGGAAGGGAGGGAGAAAAGGGTAGTACTAGTGAGAGCAGGACAGGTCAGCTGCCTGGGATAATGATACAAGCTCTTCAACAAGGAGAGGGGGAAGGCAGCACTTTGCAGGTAAGTGAGTATTCAATTTTTTTACTGATCCTGGCTTGGTTTTCTGGATGCATGGGCTCTACTTTGTTTTGTATCCCCTCAACCCCTTTGCAGTTCCTTTCCCTTACCCTTGGTGTGAGGGGGGTTCTGGAGAGGGGAGGTGGGTGTGGGAAGAGATGAGCTTGTTATGATTGGTTCATTTTGTTGTTAACTTTGTAGTTTAATATATAAAAAAAGACAGCTACTGTTCGATGCTTCAACAGCTCCCTATGGTTTATCTTAAGCTTTATTTATCCAGCTCTCCATTCAGAGAGGGTCTAATCAAACAGTTGCCTGTTGGTACAAATTATTATCTTTGAAAATGGAATGGTTGCATTTTTACTATATCTCGTCCATAGTTTATTGGAAATTTGTGGACTCTATCATGTCACACTGTGTTGTAATCCTAGCATTGCGAAGAGTGGTTATCTAATAACATGGTTATTTATTATTTATTTATTTAATCAAAATAAGAACTACATATTTCGAACTTAGGACTGCACAGTCCAAACGTAATACATCATAGATGGTACATAGGTATTACATTGAGACAGTATATTGAGAGAATGGAGAATGAACCAACCAGTACTAAATGGCAGAGATGTACTAAACAGAGATAAGAAATAATTAGAATGCTCATAGGTAAGCTGGCAGGAACGTAGGTAGAAGGGCATTAAAGGTGCCTGATGTCTGTGGAGATGACTAAAGGACTTTGGGATCTACAAGAAGAAGAAAAAAAATACACATTGTATTGGTGAGGGAGAAGATGGGGGGACTGGGAGGGTGGCACAACAGATCTGTTCCCTTTTGCGCCCGCAGAGTGTCTGAGTTCCGTAGACTGGGTATGCCTGTTAAAAGATGAACTGTCAATGGTACGCTCAATGGAGGGTCTTAATGTGGTTATAGTGGGGAAGCTGTGAAAAAAATGGAGGTCCCTTACAATGTAGGAGAGGAGGTGGTAGATGAAGGAGGATGGGGTGGCCAGAGGACTACACTGATAGGGAATAAAGTCAGTGGCCCTCGCATGAAGTTGCTCCATAGATCTATAAAAATTTACTCGATCCAGCCATTTGACAAAAGGAGGAGTATCTGAGAACCCCCAATGTCTAGGAATCAGTGATTTAACAGCATTGAGTAGGGCATAAATACACGTTTGTTGGTTGATGTCGGTGTAGTAAAAGGTGTTGGGATTCTGGAAGAATAGGCAGAACACTGGATCTCAAGGGATGTGGACATGTAGGTTCTGAGCAATCTTGTGGAAGAAATCAGACCAGAATAGCTGAATACACAGACAAAATGTGGGCCATTGAGCCTGTGTGTTGCTTGCATTTCCAGAAGAGAGAATTATGGTCCTTCGAGAAGTGTGCCAATTTTTGGGGAGTCATAAATACTGTCTTGTTAATAATTTGTAGTTCATTTGTCTAGTGTTAGAGTCTCTAGAAGATTTGTATTGTTTCCAGTAATACTCAGCCAGACAGCGAGTGGAAGGCATTGATTGAGTTCCTTTTCCCAGAGTGCTAAGAAGTAAGGTTTAACTCTTTGAGTACCAGAGGGGTACACAACTCATTGCTTTGCAATGCGTTGCGTACCCCTCTGGCACTCAAAGGGTTAGACAGGCGGGACAGGGATAAGAGTAAAGTGTAGCAGAATGAGAGCGATCAGAGATTAAGGCGTGTACAGGATAAAAGGAGAGGAGATTCTGTTAGAAGTTCTGCCGAAACCCAGTGTTTTATTTGTAACTAGCAAAGTGGGACAGTGTTGCCATTAAGGGTGGCTTTAGTGGAGTGTGAGATGTCTTGGAGGGTTATCAGGTTCAGCCGGTGCATGTGACTGATGTCAGATTCTCTTAATCGAATGAGACAATCTGGGCTGCTAATGTATGATTTAAGAGACGAATAAAATGGTTATTTAAAAAAAAAAAATCTACATTTACATTTTGCTCTGGAACTGCATCAGTTTAGCTTAACCCTTTCAATTCCAGTGGTGTGCTCAAAGCATTGCAATGCAATGCATTGTATAACCCATGTCACTAAAAGGGTTAATTTCCAATGCCCTTAGTTACATCCTGCATTGTTTATTTGTCTAATATCCAAGACATCAATGATACGTCTGGAGTTGAAAAATTCTGAGGCTGATGTGCTAAGAAGAACTGGAGCAATTTTGGAACAACCGATTCCACCACAGGGATCAGACACTAATTCCTATATATGTATATGGAGATTTAATCCTCCTGAGTGCTATAGAACTCTCAGGTGCTTTGTGAAGCAATGCATTGGGACCTTTCTCTAGCATTAAACGGTTAAAACACATTTTATTTAAATCAACAGGAATTGTTTCTTCCCTTTGGTGCATATGGTTTGCTCCATGATTGATTCGGTTGTTAGTCCATCAGCCTCAATGTGACCTTGATTGACCTCCCCATCTTGAAAGTGATTAAACAAAATATTTTAGTGACAGTAGCACTGGCTTCTTGCTACTATCCTATAGATTGAACAGCTGGTATAGAAGCATTTTGACAGTTTAATTGATGGGTAGCATACTGTATAATGATTTACAGATGTTCTACAAGTGCAGATGACACCTCTACCTTAATACCCAGAGACCATCAGGTGACTGCTCAACAAAAGACGTTGGCTGTACTTGATCTGACCTTTCCAGGTGAATAAAACAAAGATATATAAAACAAGATAGCACCCAATTTCACTATTACTCCCTTGTACAGTCTACATCAGGGGCAGCGTTGTCAACCCCTTAAAATGTTTTGTATTGTCATCACTAGAAAAAAATTTGTACAACCAAGCTAGGTACAACCAACTTTCTATGACCTGTATGTTAATATGTTAGTTTTTCTAAATAAAATAAAATAAAAAAAATCTTTCCCAGTAGATTTTCCATGGAATAGGAGAGCTGGAAAAGTCAGGCAAAAATCCAAAAGTCTCATGTGGGAACTGGGAAAGTTAACCTTTTGAGTGCCAGAGGGGTACGCAATGTATTGCTGCATTGTGTACCCCTCTGGCACTCAAAGGGTTAATCCAATTGATTTCAGAGAGCTTAAACCTTTTAGTGCCAGAGGAGTGAACAGCACATTGTGTTGCTCACCCCTCTGGAGCTCAAAGGGTTAAAGGAACGCTAATACCTCCAAATAATTAACATTCACTTAACTTAATCCAGACAGACAATCTTAATGGCCACTACAAATCAATCTGTGTGAATTTTTTTTCCCAAAAATTAAGTTTTAATTGGAGCAGGATCACATGCCCATGGAGGCAGACATGTTTCTTTCTTTATGTCACCTGGAATGTAGTCTCTGAACAAAGCGATGTGAAGGACTGTATTCAGGGAGCTAAAGTGGTGCAATTCTGGAGCAAACCAACTGCAACATAGTAAATAAATATACCAAATGGGGCCCTTAATAAAATAAAAAAAATACTTTCAGTGCCAGAGTGGTGTTTAAAGAAGCAGCATAAGGTCAACACATGAAATCATTGGTTGTGTCTCAAGACCAATCAGAACCATTTTCCTATCTCTCGAAACTGCTTTTTTTACCACTTATTTGCCTTGCAGATCAAAGTGATTCAAATTCATATTTTAGACACATATATATATTTTGGACCACCTTGTGGTCACTTTTATACATTTTTTATTAAAAAAACCCCAAGAAATTAAGCTTGAGCTCTTATAACGTTTAAGCGAATTATCTCAAAACCATGCAAACACCCTTACTTTACTCATCAGGCAAGGCCACAAAATATATTTTTTCATAATAAAACATTACTTTACCATAAAAAAAGTTAACCCTTTAAGGAACCATTTAAGGAGGGTTGTGTGACACATTGCTTTGTCTAGTCTTGCTTGAATGAGGGTACTTGTACTGAAACCTAACTATTGCTTTATTTTTCATAACCCTAGTCGGACTTATCCAGCGGTTCCTGATCCTGCAGCTGTTCATCCCATTAGGACAAGACTTCTCTGCTGAATTGCTGTAAGACACCAAACTAATATAATGATTTCTGCATATAAGACAGTTGATCAATTGAATTAGTACTGGTAGCCATTAATTGTAAGTGGCAGATTTTCATTAAAATACCGTGACTTATAAATTAGACACAAGGTATTTAAGTTAATTTAATTGTTATTTCCAAAATACCTGAATTTTCTGACATTTCCCTGGGGACATACTGAAGATTCCATCTGTTTAATTGAACAAACCCCCCCAAAAGCAACCATTGCTTCTTTGTACAAAATGTTTACATCAGGGTAGGTTATGTCGAGCAGAGTGCAGACATTCAATATGGAATGTAAGCGGAAATAAACAAAATAGCGGCAAATCTGGAGCAAAACAGCAACACCATAGGGGCATAGAAAAAAAGTTTTAACCCATGAATGCTAGAGAGCCCTCCAGTGCATTGATTCACAATACATTAGAGACATCTCTAGCATTCAAGGTGTTAAAATCTCCATTTGAAGCAACAGCAATATAGTGAGCAAATAAAAATTCCCTGTCTTTTAACTGTGGATTTTAACCCCTTGAATTCTATAGTAAAATTAATGTGACTTCTAGTATTCAAGGGGTTAAAAACCTCATTTAAGCCAATGGTAATTTCAGGGCATTTTCATTTGTCTGTTACGGTGTAGTTGGTAAACTCCATTGCTTCACTTTTGCCTTTGGGAATATGACTTCTATGTACTTAGCGTAAATCCATTATTTCATTCCTTTTCTTGCTTTCAATGTGAGTGAAATAAAACATATTTGAATTAAAACATATCTGAATACTGTATATCCCCCCATTAATTGGGCTCCTATCTCATCCCTCTATTTGGTTTAAACCAAAGTGCGGACTGTACAGGACCTAGGTCTGCTAGAGGATGGCTTGCTTTATCTGCTTTTTTCCTCTTATTGCTACTTGGCGTGTCTGAGCGCAATATCTATATATAGGAGCCTGAGGACTGAAGAGGATTGTAGTATTCAGAGTGCCCATGTCCTGTGAGTATGTCCCCGTCTATCTGTCTAGCAGCCAAATTCAGAAAGTTATGTTGTAAAATGGCTCAGCTCTTCTTCTCTGCCTCTCTTTCTTCTCCAGAAGTGGCCTCTTTCAGTACCTTACTAAATTGTACCTCATTTCAGTAAGATTTTGTTATAGATCTCAGGTGCCTTTAAGAAATGGGCATGCATGGAAGCCATATTGAATGTGGCATAAACAGTGCATTTGTGATTTTCTGCTGAACCAGGTGGATTACAGTGGGCAAAACAGGGGTTATTGTTCTACCCTTTCTTACTACAGTTAATAGATGCCCTTGGGGACACCCTGCACTGCAGGTAGGCAATCCAATGCAATAGCTGGAGAGCCACAACTCAATTTTAATTTTGGAGGGAAAACGGAGCTACTTTTCCCATATTGTCTGGTTTCATAGGCCGCAGGGAGCAGGAGGAGGATGTTTTCTATTCTTACACTGCTTTCTCTTCCTGCTATGTGAGTGACATGAGTCTGGACTTTCCCTCCTGGCAGTCTACTTTAACTCCTTCAGGCAGATAAGGAATTTATATTACTTTTCTGTTCTGACAATGTCTGAATGCAAGGAAGGTAAGGGCATGTTTTAGACCAACAGGGCATCAGGGGTTTCCCTATTACCCTTTGTTCCTCATGTCAGATTGGTCTTCTAGTTGAAGTTGCTGCTATATTTTGTCCTCTTTGGTCTGTTGCCCATATAGAGCAACTTGTGGACCACTCTTCTCCTGCAGAAGAGCCTGTACGGGTTGAAACCCTTATTTATTCTATGCATAATATCCCTTCTTCTTTGAAGGGGTCCTTGAATTATAGCACCAGGACAATCCCATCCCCCACTCTGGATTCTAGGGAATCTTATGTTGAAGAGGAGGACATGGATGAGGATGATTTTTTGATTTATCATATTCTCTTGGGGCTGACCCTGTGTCACCTGCTGAGGAAATTTACATAACTTCTCCCCAAAACCTGCCTTATTATGTCATCCTGCTAGGGTAGTTCCTGTCATTTCCATTGCCTTTTATGTGGCTCATACAAAGAAGCTGCTGATGACATTCAGATAATTCAAAATGGGTCCAGGATAGATACTTACAAACCACAGGGAAACACCTTCCTAACATTTGGAATTTTTTCCAAGAAGGATCTAAGGAGTTCTTCACTACTCCTATGTGTAAGAACATATTTTTTTGGGGGGAGAGGAAGGGGGGGGGATCACAAGACACTGACCTCTCAACCCTTGCCCTCTGTGGCAGACAATCATTTTCCACCTTAAATAACTTTGGATGAGAGAGCTGGATGTTCATGTTAAATGAAAAATGTCCTTATGTTCAGCGGTGATGAAGCGATTCCATGTTCCTCACTTTTATCCCAAAGAAAAATGGATATCTAAACTTAAAAAATAAAAGACCTTAAGCAGGATTCCTTGCAACATTAGGGACATTTTAAATTTGCATATGAATTTATATCTCCAACAAAGACATCAAAGATATTTTTTTTATTATCTTTAAAGATGTAAATTTGTATTATGAGAAAAAAACATACATTGTAGAGTTTTTCCTCCTGAGTAAAATAAGTCCACTGCTGTGAGCGTCTTCAATTAAACGTTGTCACAGTTCAGACTGTTGTTGTTTTGTAATATACTGTTCAGGACATGTACACCTGGTGTCCAGACAGTTCACTTAGAGTCCAGACAGCCCACCTGGTGTCCAGGCAGTTATTCTGTTTTATTCAATGAGACAGGTGAGTCACCCACAACAGTTTTCCATAGAATATGATTATAAAAGCTCCACCATTTTGTGACAGGTTTCCTGTAATACATACTTGAATAAAAAGACTGCCAGCAGTGCAACGGCATGTTACCCTTATTACAATAATGATTAATAAGGAAAATTATAGAACATGTATTTTGTTTTTCTTAATAAAACAGTAACGTTCCTTTAAGTAAAATACATATTAGTTTTCTGTCTAGTTCCACAATGTATGCACAAAGCTACAGTGTATAACAGTTAAAAGTAGTCACAAGTTGCACCTAATGCTGTTGTGGACTCATCATGGGACTACATGACAGGATTTGTAGTTTCCAACAGCTGGAGGTATAGTTTGACTACTCCTGATGTATGATATGAGCAGGAGAGGGCTGGCCACTTGTGGCCCAGGGGGCCAAATTCAGTCAAGTGGCCCTTTTCTATAAAGTGAGCAAGCCCACTGTCCCAGCCCACCCCATTTTGTTAATTTTAAAATTGGCATTAATGTTGTGACATAAGGCAAGTGATACCACAGAGCTTACAGTTGAAATGGGTCTACACTAGTGCACTACTACAAAGAGTACAATTTAAGTTAAGCTACACTAGTTATATTATAGAGTTTACAAGGGAAATGGGTTATGTACTAGTGTAGCTCCATTTGGATTGTAGCTCTGTGGTATCTTTTGTGTTGCTTCATTTCCGTTGTAAGCTCTATGGTATCACTAGTGTATCTCCATTTACATCAGCAATCAGTAGATTTAGTGAGGCGCAGTGGCCCACCAGCCCCGACATATGACCGGCCCAGGGGGCAATTGCCCCCCTGCCCCCCAGGCCAGCCCTCCCCTGGATATGAGGCAGGTAACAGTGGAACACCTCCCCCAAAGTCTCTCAACAACCAGAGGCTGCAAAACTCTGTTGCTGTGTTATTTAGAATCCAAAAAATGCACAAATTGTGATGTAGACTGCCTTAGAAACAACTGTGGTAACTGAAAAGGTCAGGAACAAGAAAACTGCTTTTTTTCATATTTCAACCTATGTTCAATGAAGTGTAATCATTTTCAATGGCATGGAACATCCAGGAAAATCTTCACAAACAAACAAAAAAGTACTTGGTCTGATTCAAGGCCAGTCTGCTACTTTGCATTCTGTCCTGCAATTATTCTGATAAATAAGCAAGAATTTCTGCAAGGCTATTCATCACTTAAGGAAGAAGCTGAGCTAAAACTACCCTCAGCATCAAGTCGGTAGTGCAGAAACAAAAAGCACAATTTAAGCATACAGCTAATGTATTCACTTAACCTTATATTAAGCTATGACAGCAAAGCCAGGCTTACTTGTTGGAATAGTTTGTTGGCTAAAAAGTTTTAATCAAATGGACTTAGATTGTGAGAACATTATGGTGTTTATTTTACTCAATGTGTGGAGCAAAACACAAGGGATATTATGATGAAAGGTGTTTGACTAAAACAAATGCAGGGATTTGTTTTACAGTAAGGGCAGTAAAATAGTTACTTTAAAGGAGATGTAAGACCTCCTAATAATAGTCCCCCACCTACCTTACTGTGGCCAGAAAATCCATTGGGCCTCTATGAATTCTGTCATTATGACTTTGTTTAATACATAACATCTCCCACCAGTCTTGGTTGTTATATCCATGAAGGTGAATACGGCAGTTGTTGGCAGATTGTTCAGATAGAATCAGGCAGAGCATATGATCCTCCTTAGCAATGTACTGCACACTGTTCTGGTTCTCAAAGGGTTAAGATTTCCATGTCCCATGAGCAGAGATTGAGGACATGTGGTCCTACTATCAACTGTCATGTCTGCATCCATACACATGACATCCAGGATTAAATGAAGATGTTATTTCTTGAGCAAAGGCATAAGGGCAAGATTCATAGAGGCCATTAGAATTTTCTAGGCATAGTAGAGGTTATTGTTTGGAAGTGTTTTTTCTCTTTTAAAATGGAAACAATTTTAGCTCAAAACAATAGATGATTATGATGGTTAGTGTCAATGCAGATAGGATGTTATTCTAGTAAGAAATCTAACTGCCTTTTGGCGTCAGAAAGGAATTTTCTTACTCAAATGGAGTTGAACTGGATATGGCTTTAGCAAAGGATAAAGGAATATAAACATTATACAGGTTTACACATAGTTCAAGTCATTTAAAGTGATAGTAATGTTTCATAATAAAAGCAGCTCTAATTAATCATCATAGTATTTGGACTTTGGAGAGTGTTATTTCAATTCTGTCAGAGTTGTAGTTCCAGAGTAATTCAATGACAAAGTATCCCCCTCCCGCCCCTTTTACTGATGTAACACTGCTCAGCCAGATCAGAAGGGAGGTGCCCAGGTAGACTGCATAGAGGGACAATCCTCAATTAAGATAAGGGAAAAACCTGAAAAGCTTGTCAAGGGGGGCAGGGATTTAATTGTTTTCATAGGAATAAGAGTGTCCCCTTCTGTTATCTGTCCAGTCTATGGACTGCATTCCACATCTGAGAAGAGATTGCTTACACTAGGTAAAAGGGGTGGGAGGGGAAACTTTGCTTGTGAATATCTCATAAACCATAAAGGTTTGAGAGATAAGACATATCATTCTTCATGTTTTTTTAATGCCTACAAAATAAAATAAAGTTAAAACGAAGTATTACTATCCTTTTAAGACAACAGACCTTTGATACTTACTTAATCATGATTGACACTGGGATGTTTTGTACGTATCTTGGTCTGACATGAGTGCCATATACATCTTCTGTTACCATGAAGGACACCATTGTCTTACATGTGTATTATTTTCAACACAGATTATACAGTCATGTTATTCCACATAGTACTCATATATTATATAGCGTTCTGTCTATACATTGTTTTTTCACATGGCAATGTTAGGTTATGTATGGGTACTATATGTAACTTAGTATCTCAAATGACACTATTGTTTTTTCCAGACCATTCCATATGTTTCATATGCTGCAGGGAATCTGTAATAACAAGATGATGATATGTCCTTATACATATATCTTATAGGTACCCTATTCTCACAGACAGCATTTTTATACTATACACATTTCCTCAAATTATACTATTGCTATTACATGTATACTACTGTCATCGATAATAATAGTAGATTATACATGTAGCTAATTCTCCCATATGAAATCTGTGCTCTGTTCCTTATGATGGTTTGACACTGTTGTATTATTCAGGTGTGTCTTTCCTCACAGGTGTGCTTCTTTTTTACAAATAGAACTATGGGTTTATATATGTGTGATTACCATTGTTACACTATTCTCCCAGCGATTATTCTTACAAATTGCACTATTAGGTTATATAATGTGTTTTACTCTTGCAGATTATTATTTATTTGTACTGATGTTCTATATATCAATGATTACAATATTCTCTACTGTGTTTTTTTATTGAAATGGGGCATTTTCATGCTTTGAATTCTATCAGTGGAGTTGTGAAATCTTTTTGAAACCAACATTCTCCATCTGTTCAAGAATCGACTCCCATGGAAGAGTTGCTGGGCTTCATCTTCTTACTGATCTCAACATACACTTACTGTAGTGAAGCTGTGCTTGTAGTGGCTGGCATATTGGTGAAATGTTTCTGCTAGCTCTATAGTGCTCTATACTGCAGCTTCATACAGCTTTCACTTTGGCTTGTGATGGTAGTTTTGTGACAAACTTGGAGAGGCCAACTTCTTTTAGTTACCATAGGGAGTAAGAGTTCATTCTGTCAGCAGGCTAAGCTTCAGCACTTCATTTCCTGGTGACTGGGAGTTGAACCAGGAGATATTATGGGTGATCTTGGATTGCTGGGGCTGACACAAGTGGACCTGATTCAATACCAAACTTTTGTCTTTCTGCACAAAGACATAAGATCGTGGTGGTGATTGGTAAATGGCATGGGAAATCCTTTAAACTACACTCTCCAATACACACTTATAACATAGAAACATAGAATTTGACGGCAGATAAGAACCATTCGGCCCATCTAGTCTGCCCATTTTCCTACTGTGAAAACCTCAAACCTTTTTTGGGCCTTAGTCTTTTCTTACGTTAAGGACAGCCTTATGCCTATCCCATGCATGCTTAAATTCTGTCACTGTATTAACTTCTACCACTTCTGCTGGTAGTCTACTCCACTTATCTACTACCCTCTCAGTGAAGTAAAATAACAGTGGCATAGATTCCTGGAGTTACAGATAAGTCACAAAGAGAAAATATTATTAATTCTCATTGCACCTGCATGTCCTGGAACATCCTCATGTCATTCATTAGTGGAGCTGTTCATAGCAGAACCTTAGCATCTACCAGGTTTCCATGACCTACTGATACAGGTCCCATATATGTCATCCTAACCTGTACAATCTAGCTTTGATGGTGTGAAAATTGAAGTTCATTGAAGAGGTCAGAAATGCAATGCTAAAAGACAGAAAACCTGTTTTCAGCTAAAATCTATCATTGAAACTTCATTTTTCTTTTTGTACTCTACAAACCCTCAAAAGTTCAAATTGGCAAACCTTCTCAGTTTCTTACAATAGGGATTGTAAAAACTAAAAATCTCTTCAAGATCCAACTGTCTGTTCTTTCAGTTTTGATTAGAAGGCAACTGACAGATATTCAAGATATTCAGGATTTCATTCAAGGGCTAGCACATGTAATGCTTCCTTACAATGTCTGAAACCAATCTCTTCATCTACTTTTCATCTGATATGCAATCAGTATTTCTGATACCAAATTCCACCAGCAGAATAGTTTTAGAGCTCAGTGCTCTTTCTTGACAGTCTTCTTACTTAATATTCCATTGGGATAATGCTGTATTAGGAAAAAGTGTTATTAGGAACAGTTCCGAGTTTTCAACCCAAAGGGGTTGTCATCATTCACATTGATCTAGAACTGGTTTTGCCTTCAATGAGGCCTAACCATAAAATGATTAAGGGAGGTGACTACCTACATTAGATATAGGGGGAGATGCACTAAGGTTCGAAGCAGTGGCGGAGGATGGGGCTCCTCATTAGCATGCAGGATTGTTGAACAGTTGACGATGTGGCAGGGAAGGGATGCCCTCCTTTACACATGACCAGCAGTTTGACAACCCTGAAGTCTGAAAGCATTCTTTCTGCTCCACCACTTGTGCACTGGGGCAGAGGAGAGAGAATGCTCTCAGAATTCAGCACCACAAACAACATCCCTGTTGCAACCCTTTCAGTGTCATAGGGATATGCATTACATACAGCCTGTGGCACTGAAAGGGTTAAGCTGCATTATTAACATTAGCAAGAACAAGATGGATCTATAAATAGCACTCAGCTCCTCCAAAATGTATTATACATAACCAATACAAACATTTAAAAAATCCTAATGCATATCAAAATTAGAATAACCACCTACAAGAGAGATACTCAAAGAATGGACTAAATGAATATTCCCCTTCCCTATATAAGCCAATACATAAAAATGCAGTGTTGTAGCTAAAATCAAACAAGTCAATCAACATCCTAACATCTATTGAAGTTTACACGTCTTTATAAAATTGTAACATAATAAAAAGTAATCCCTGCAGACAAGTGTCTTCCTTCCCTTTCTCACGCCTCTCCACTTTTGTCCTCCCCTTCATCCAGCACTTCTACCCTTCTCAATTACTACTGTTCCTTGTTCTCTTCCTTTGCTTCCTTGAGAAGCTGGGGGCCTGCTTGGAAAAGCATCCACTGCCAGAGGATACCCCCTGCTTGGTGAAGTGGCAGATGCTTCCTCATTGGTTGAACCAATGGTACAGGCAGTATGAAGGAGTTTTGCATAACTCCTCCTTACTGCCACCCCTGGGTGTATTTGGCCACAGAAAAAAAAATGTTGGTCATATGATGCTTCCTTGTTAACAGTGCCACGGGTGCTGGCCCTTCTGTTTATTTATGTCTGTCAGTTGTTGGAATTGTGCACCTGGGCATCAGATTTTTCTGCAGATTGAGTGCTTCCACCTCCATCCTATATTTCTATCCTATATTTATATTGTAATAGTACGGGGTTACCGCGGTAGCCAACCCCGGTCCTTAAAGGGATAGTATTACTTCAAAATTACTATCCCACATATTGTAGCCCTTAATAAACTGAGTTAAATGACACCAGCGGCATCTCTCAAACCTTTATGGCTTAAGAGATAGATGCTTTCAAAGTTTCCTCTCCCCTGCTGCCAGCGTTCTGCTGCCAGTAGGGGAATCTGGTCCCGGGACAGGCGGAGGCTCTTAAACAGAGTCGATATCTTGTTATGGAAGGAAAAATGATTCATTGAAACAGTCTTCTAAGTGTTTGGTAACCAAGATGCTGCTGGTGTCATTTAACTCCATGTATTAAGGGCTACAATATGAGGGATAGTAATTTTGAAGTAATACTATCCCTTTAAGAGCTACCAACAGTGAATTTTTTTAAGGATAATCCTGAATCAGCGCAGGTGGATTAGTTAAAGTGACTGAGCCACTGATTGATTCACCTGTGCTTAAGCAGAGATATCTCAAAAACATGCACTGTTGGTAGCTCTTGAGGACCACGGTTGGCTACCCCTGTAATATTATATATATATATATATATATTGTAGGGTACTCAGACTGCTGGGTGCTGCTTCATTCAAATGTTATTATAGTTTTCCAATAAATGAAATTGTTAGCAACAGTCCAAAGAGTTCCTCTGGTGTCCAGATATTTATTCTAACACATTATATAAGAAAGGTGAGCCACTGATTATAGTTCTCTATAGAATGTTTGAATAAACCATCTCCCAGCAAGATCCCTTGAGACATTGCTCCAGAATTTCCAACAGTGAAATATATTAGGCTCTTATCGGTTTAGCAATAGTTTCTATTACATTACAGAAAGTTTGTATTTGCCATCACGTCCAAGACATAAAAATAGATCTTTGTGGCAGTTTTATTTCAGGTGCAGAAATACATATGTGATATTAATTCAGTAAAACAAACATTCACATTGAATAAGTACTTGCAAGTTTTTCTGGCTGACAGGTGCAGTAGGATTAATGTAATTTGCTTTTGGAATTAAAGAACTAAATACTTAATCCAAGTTGGAAAATGTCATATTTTATTAATGTGTGGCTTCTATAAAATACACTTTTTACCCTAGGTAAAATGAATTTCTGAGGCTGTCTTTAGAATGAGCTCAGGCTAATTCTTAGCATTTACTCATATTCATTTGTGCATGTTTTCAAAATCTGTCCTAGTGCTGAAGTTGTGTGAAGTGTTACAAATAACATTTTTTTAAAGGGATAGTAATATTTCGTTTTAACTTTATTTTATTTTGTAGGCATTAAAAAAACATGAAGAACGATATAAGTCTTATTTCTCAAATCTTTATGGTTTAAGAGATATTCACTAGCAAAGTTTCCCTTTTACCTAGTGCAAGCCATCTCTTCTCAGATGTGAATCTGGTTGTAAGACCAGACAGATAACAGCAGGGGACAATCTTCTTCCTGTGAGAACAATGAAAGTCCTGCCCCCCTTGACAAGTTTTTCAGGTTTTTCCCTTATCTTAATTGAATATTGTCCCTCTGTGCAATCTACCTGGGCACCTCCCTTCTGCTCTGGCTGAACAGTGTTACATCAGTAAAAGGGGCGGGAGGGGGACACTTTGTCATTGAATTACTCTTGAACTACAACTCTGACAGAATTGAAATAACACTCTCCAAAGTCCAAATACTATGATGATTAATTAGAGCTGTTTTTATTATGAAACATTACCATCCCTTTAAATAATGCAATACATAGGACATAAAGCATCAATAAAGCCTAGACATATCACAAATAAAGAACACTTTTACCAACTGTGTGATCTGTTTAGTTCATAATGTTTTCCCAGGTCCCTTCTGATCTACTGCTATCTTCCATGTGTGGGTGGCTGGCTTCATTTTACTCACTGCAATAGCACAACCCCTAGTAACATCACATTCTCCTATCCAGTACACACACACAGATCTAAACACTAGAGAGAAAACCACCCAATGGCAAAATTGATGCCCAGTGCTGAAATACGAGTTAATGGCCTCAAAGTCCCAAGAAACACATCACCCCCATTTAAATGTACTAATACAATCAATCAATATATATATATATATATATATATATATATATATATATACATATATTTGTATATATTATAAGAGTCGCATTGCAATTACTTTGTTATACTAGATGATAATGGCACTGCATTTCCAGTTTTGCCATCAGCATGTAGCACTCAATCAGCCAGTCAGTTGTACATAAATATCAACGACAGCAACAGATATATCCAGGTTTGGTCCGTTTTTAAATCTCGTCTAACTGTCTGCCTGGAGGGAAACAGAGCATCATGTTAGCTTGCAGTGAATGTGTCTCAGAATATGAGCCAATCATAATACATATAATGTCTTCTATAAGTGATATAATACAGATGGATATGGTCTTTGACCCTTATGGTGCAGTTAGTGAACCACAGATTTGCTTCTGTTTAACTTAGTTTATGGTCAGGTGCTTAAGGATGAGGGTGGTGGAGACTAGTGGACCTGAGGTTCCTGATTAGAGGGCTTGCCTTAAATAAGAGTAGTAATAGAGGGAGTAACTAGAATGGACTTCCAGCTCACACAGCGTCTCCCATCTCTGTGGCTTCCTGAATTTACGTTCCACCCTGCCCCTCCCACAAATCCAGATGAGCCATTATACTTATGGTCGGGGCCTCCAGGAAGAGGATGGTGGAGACTAGTGGACCCGTGGTCCCTGTGGCCTAACCCAGGGGCCCTAGCCAGCTTAACCCAGATGTCCTAGCTAGCCCTTGGATTCGTCAACAAAGCAGTAGTCCTGATTATAGGTCAAAAATTATATAAAGCCAATAAAGCAGCACAAATAAAATTACTGTTTTAAACAATCACAATTAACGAGACAGGGTGGAGTGAGCTCTCTGAATCTCACGTCTAAGGTTAGGAATATATTGGTTGAAACATGCAGACTTTCATTGCCCCAACCTTTGTATAATGTGTGGTGGAACATTATTTTTTGATGCTGAGGAGGCAGTGCCAATACGGAATGACTGACCATAATACAACATAGGCTTGAGATCTAAACAGGAAAGGAGTAATCTAATCAGTTTAATCAAGGTGGAAGTTTTAAGAGTGCTGTTGGACATGGGTAGTAGAGGGTTGTCTGCCGGTTTGTCAGCTAAAAGTATTTAAGGGATGGAAAGGTAGAATAGGGACCCCAACTGTCCTTGGTGGCATAGTAAGGGATATAGATACCTTAACCAACCTGGACTGTTTTGGATTTAGCAAAAAAAGAGAAAAATGGTCATTGTACTGAATTAAGTCAGATGTTTTTAAAAAATCGAGATGAGTGAGCAGAAACAGAAAACTCACTTGGTCTCAGAACCCAAAAAAGGCCAGGTAGACTGCAACCAAAATAACACAATTGGTCCTAGGCTCGAGTTTCTGGGTATTAAGCAGATCTGACAATTTACAAAATATTGGGCCATCTATTGGCAGATGGGCAGATTAATATGATTAAGGCCTTTGAGAAACTGTTTGATACTTTGTGATTAAAACACCGATGGTAACGTGGGGTACCTCAGGGAAATCAAAGCTGAATGTCAGCCAAATAAAGTCTAATGGAGACTGGAGATAATCTGAGGGTGGAATGGCAATATGACACAAAAGCGAAAAGGGCTGAGTGGGATTAGTATTTAGCAGATATTTCTGAAGAAGCTTTGGTGTATGCTGTAGTGGCATTTGGCGCTAGGCCTAGACAAATGTTGGAGTAGGCTGAGGAGATGAAAGGTCTAAGTGACTGATCAGATCTGTGAATTCTGGAGCAGGCCTAGGAACAGGGTTGTCTGCCGGATGTAACTGGAAAAATTCCTGTAATTTAAAGCAGGAGAGTGCATCATCTGCATTGTTCAGCGATCCTGGGATAAATGTACTGTGCATATAAAAAATGAATTGAAGTGACAATTTGGTCAGTTTTCTGAGAAACAGCATAATGTGAGTGGACTTATATCTACTTTTGAATATGGTGTGTGCTGTTGTTTGGTTATCTGTAAAAAAGGTAACCGGTAAACCTGACCAAGATGTACCCAATATCGCTGTTACAGCCGCAATAGGGGGATTTTTTGAAGAAGAAGAAATACTTCTGAAGGCCATGGTTCAGAGAACCATTCTGTATTGTGTATGGCTGCCAAACCATGCACTGCCAAGGTGTCTGAAAAGACAAAGGGAGAAGAGAGGAACAGAAGAGGGGGGACATGTTGTGGCCATTCTAGGATTGTAGGAATTTGTTCCACCTGGCCAGTTCTGCCTGTACTGAGTCACTAAGGAAGATTATTGAATATGAATCTGCTACAGATAAGAGAAGCACAAGAAGATGGGAAAAAAGGACCAGCCAGGAGGAATGAGACTCATAGGAAAGTTTAGATGGCCAAGCAGCAACTGCAGTTCCAGTTTGGAACAGGATGGTTTAGTAGTGGATTGCTGAATAAGAGACTGAATACAGGATAATTTGTCTGTGGGTAGGCTAGCTTCATATTTGTCAGAGTCCAAGATGATACCTAAGAATTCTAATGATGTACTAGGCCCACATGTTTTCTCGCTAGCTAGAGAAATGCCTAAATCTTGAAATAGAGAAACTAATTAAGTAACACCAGAAGGAGTCTGGTTTGTTGTTCTATAAGAAAGAAATCAAGATAGTGCAAGGCTATGGGGTATCTACGGTGGTTCACTACCAGCCAGCACAGTGCATCAGCGAATGCATCGAAAAGTTTTGGTCTACTTTTATAGTGTGAACTATAAGTGATTATGATGTAACTCTCTGTGATATAACGTAGGCTGACACCTGAGAATGGTGCAGGAAATGCTAAAATGTTTGGTACTATTCCAAGTGTATTGAATAATTGACCTTCGGCTGCTATGGAGAGGTAAGGATGATGCAGTATAAGTATATTTATTTATTTTTATATCCGCCTTCAGCTCTAAGAAGAGGTAAGGACTCTGCTGTGAGAAGCATTTTTTATCGACCTTTGGCCTCCAAGAAAAGGTATGGATGATGCTATTACAAGCATTCTTATCCTATAATATAAAAGGCCAGATGTATCTTTGTCCGATGCAGTCATGCACAGTAGAGACTGCCTGAATGCACAGAATGATGGGCCTATGTACACGGGCTTTTACACTAGGATATATGTATTTGAATACTAGAAAGGTATTCTATGCATTGCTAAGCAATCCTTTGGAATAATCTCTAGCAGTCAAAGGTTTAAAAGCACAGTTTAGATGAATGGGAACTTTATTTGCTCCCTCTGGTACAAATAGTTTCCCCCAGAATTGCTCCATTTCTACTTAGTACTTATGTTTGCTCTTGACAGCATATGAAAAATACTGAAATACTGGCACTTATTCAAATGTGTGTTTAGTGCTAATGTACAAATGGGTTGTGTACTCTCCACCATCTGGATTACTGCACTGATTATTATCAGACATGCATATTGCCTTTATTCTCCTCTGAATAATTAACAAAAAGAAGACAAGGTGGTTTCACAAATCATGCCTTTGAAAACTGACTTCTATTGCCTAATTATGAAGGAGGAGATGGGCTGGCACGCCTGCTGCTTCTTGTGCATGTTTAACTTGCAGCTCTGATTATTAAATATGTATGACTCACAAAGGTGTTACAAACATTACATATATTTGTAAACAGTTTAGTTCCTCTTATATTTGGGTCTAAATCATGCTTAATAAAGTGTTTTGGTCTTTTTTTTCCATGAAAAGTAAATTATTTCTGAAAAGAAACGTGTTGGGAAGATTAGCACATTATTTGATAGGAAAGTAGAAACACTTTATTACAGTTTAGGTTCATTTAAAAAACTTTCGAGAGAGAATATCTGTTTTTATATGTCAGTTTATGCAAGTTAGATAGTAGTAGATGGTATAGATATGAGCCAACTAACATTCTCTCCCTGTATCTCCCCCATGTTCTTCCTCCCTCACTCTTACTCATTTTAGTAGCTGGAGAAAGCAGGTTCAAAAGCTTTACAGATAAATATATACTAGAGCAATTCTGGAGCAAACCAGCTGCACCACAATGCACTGGAGACCTCTCTAGCATTCAAAAGGTTAAAGGGATAGAAATACTTGAAAATTACTAATCCCCATATTGCAGCTTTGTTAAAAAGAAACATATTGCTCCCAGTGTCATCTCTCAATCCCTTATGGTTTGAGAGCTGATAGCAATGATAGCGCTCAAAGTTCACCCCTCCCTCCCCCTTCCCTGACTGAACGCTGACAGCAGGGGAAGCTGTCGTACGACAGTCTTATGTGCATCAGGCGGCTCTGCAGCTGAGCCAAGATTGTGTTTATAAAAAATAATTCTTTCACTGAAACGGTCTTCTACATGTGCTTGGTTTGCAAGTACACGTAGAAGACTGTTTTAGTGAAAGATTTCTTTTTTATAAACGTCTTCTCGGCAATGCTGCAGAGCCGCCTGATGCAAGTAATACCGGATATCCCTTCAGTCAGCGTTCAGTCAGGGAAGGGAGAAGGAGGGGGCAACTGAGCGCTATCATCACTCAAACCATAAGGGTTTGAGAGATGATACTGGGGGCAATATGGGGATTAGTAATTTGCAAGTATTACTATCCCTTTAAAACTTTAATTTAAAATATGGGCATTTTCCACTGTGGTTAAACTGATTTTGCACCAGAACTGCTCCACTTTATACATAAGACCCTATGTGACTAAGTTTAACTTTAACCATTTGATTGTCAAGTGATTATGAGCTCCTTTTAAGTCAATGGGAATTTTTTTTCTTCTCTAGCGTGAAGTTGGCTTGCCATACAATTGTTCCACTTTTTTATGTGCATATGGCCCAATCATTTGCAGAATCATAGATGGAGCATTTTATTCATATAATTTCTTTTGTGTCTCTTAATGCTACCTTTTGCTGCAACTTCTAGGTGTTTTACACTGAACACAGGTTAGTTACAGTAGAGATGATCTGAATGTTTCCTGTGGATCGTAGTAAGTCAAGTACATAGATGGGTATGGGTTTGGAGGTTATAGCAACCTCTAATGAATTTCAAACTGAAGTGTATGTCAGCCAATCATGTATAGCTGATGATCATATTAGCATGCCTTTGACATGCCCATCAGGGGTGGGATAACTGGAGTAATGCAGGAAATCACAGGTAAGTAGCGCAGGTGTCTTGAATGTATCAGCACTGTTGCTCTTTTTACTCCCTTAAAGGGATAGTAATGTTTCATAATAAAAGCAGCTCCAATTAATTGTAATGGTATTTGGGCCATGAAGAGTGTTATTTCAGTTCTGTCAGAGCTGTAGTTCTAGAGTAATTGAATGATAAAATATCCCCCTCCCGCTGCTTTTACTGATGTCACTGCTCAGCTCAGAGCAGCAGGGTAGTGTCAAAGTGGCTTGCAGAGAGGGACAATCTTCAATTAAGATAAGGGAAAAACCTGAAAAACCTCTCTTACGCACATCATAAATTACACAAATTGCTGGCCTATATGCCACTGTGTCTTTTATTAATGGCATAGGCTTTCACGTGCATAGACTTTAAAGCCAGGGTCTCCTGTATGTACAGAGAGCTCCATAAACTGTAGGGTGTTTTTGTAAACTGCAGCTCTAGTGGAATTTAATTATGACTGCAGCACTAAATTCATGCAATCAGTTTGGGGCTGTCATGAAAAATTGTTATTTTGGTTGTTCATATTACCTATATATAAGCAGGTGATATACATTTACACCTGGTAACAAAAGAAAGCTAGTTTGAATTAAATACATAATAAAACGGTGAAACTGTGTTTAATATACACAAACAAGAAACCTGAAATCTGACATGGTTATTAATGTGAGAATAGCACAGTCTTTAAGGGGCTAAGTTGCAGAGACATAAAAGCATTAAGCAGACCTTTTTAAAGGGATAGTAATATTTCAAAATTACTATCCCTTATATTGAAGCCCTTGAAAAACTAAATTAAATGCCACCAGTGGTATCTCTCAAACCTTTATGGTTTGTGAGATAGCCGCTTTTAAACTTCGCTCCCCCCTGCCTCTCCCCGGACGTCAGCGTTCTTGCTGCAGCAGGGGAATCTGTCCATTGAATCAAAGCGGAGGCTGTTAAACAGAGCCAGAAGAAACGAACCTTCACTTAAATGGTCTTCTACGTGTGCTTGGTAACCAAGCACACGTAGAAGACCGTTTTAGTGAAGAATCTTGTTTTCCATAACGAGATCTCGGCTCTGCTGAAGAGCCTCTGCCGGTCCCAGAACCAGATTTCCCTGCTGCAGCAAAAACGCTGACGTCAGTGGAGAGGCAGGGGGGAGCGAAGTTTAAAAGCGGCTATCTCACAAACCATAAAGGTTTGAGAGATGTCGCTGGTGGCATTTATTTCAGTTTTTAAAGGGCTTCAGTATAAGGGATAGTAATTTTGAAGTATTACTATCCCTTTAAAGAAGTAGCAAATAGTTCCTGCTATGTTTGCATCATAGATGGAGGACCCTGAGGCCTTTCAGCTGTTCAGGACTACAACTCCCATGATCCTCACCCAGCCATTGGCTGATTGGGGTTGTATGTATTTATATAGTACTCTACACGTACACAAAGTTTTACAAATTCTGGAATAGTAAAAATCAAAAAAGTACAGGACAGACATGAGAGCATGATGCTAAAGTCTGATCATTGTATTATTAGCAGGGAATAAGTACAGCCAAATTAATCAAACTTTGGGAAGTGAACCGTTCACTAAAGACCATGCAGTCTAATTAGTAATTTTGACAACATACAGAGACAGAAAGAGGAGGATGATAAGTTCAGATAAAAGGCATTTGCAAGGGAAGTGAACAGTGATATCAATGTGACTATCAATGTGCACAAGGAGAATGTTGTTTCTGAGATGCCTCCTTGAGTAGGGAAGATTTCAGGAGATTCTTGAAAGTGATCAGTGTGGACAACTGGCGAATGGTGATATGGGGTGCATTCCAAAGTATAGGGGCAGTCATTATAAATGCTTGCAGCTGAGAGATGTCTAGGGTTGTGTAGGAAGAGGATTGAAGCTAACCTTCAGCAAAATTTAGTCAGCGGGAATGAGTGAAGAACAGAAATGTAATATGTTGCAGAAGAAAGATACTAAACTGAGAAGGGAAGGAAATGTAATAGATCTTATGGGTGGCCAAGAGAGGGGTTTCAGAAGGAGATGAGAGACACTCCTCATCTCTGAGAGCAAGGGTAGTTATTGAAGAAGCTGCATTAAGAATAGACTGAAGTGGAGAAAGATGTGATTATTGGACTTGTAGTTCTTAACGGCTGGAGGGCCTCATGTTGTCTAACCTCTGAATACATATTAAAGACCATGATGTTACTCTTTATTGGCTATTGAATAACATTATATAAAAAGGGAAAAGAAACCACACTACTCTAAATAAAAAAATACAGAAAAAATAGAAAAAAATATTGTGTGTGAGGCAATCTCAACCTCCAAAGTAATCTATAATAAACAAGAGTAGATTATTCCATACCACTCAACACAAACTTAAAAAAATAGAAATTTGCTTTTATTAAATCCATGTCAGTATACAGTGAAAAACCATATATCCCACCCCTCATCTCACAAAACCCTATGCATAAAGCCTATAGCACAGAAACTACAAAATCCATTAAGCATGGCATCACCCCTTTAGTATACTTATGGTCAGAATTTCCAGTGAGTCGCTTTTCTGCTTAATTAGATACCTGTCTTGTGCCTTAGACCTCGGGCCATTGAGGTACGGTATCGTTTCGTAAATGAGGCAAAAAGTACCATGAGAGAGAAAACTTTATTATATCATTGACTGAAAGGAGTACATGGACTTGATAACCTAAAAGAGAACCCTGAGCATATTTAATTTCTTGGACTGGATTGTATATGTATTGGGTGTAACAGCTGGACTTCCATTTGCCCATATGTTGAATTATATGTGGAGGAACTTTTTGCTTTGAGGATGCAGTAGCAGCTCCTATTCATAACGAGTGTCCAGAAAAATGATTAGGGTTGAGGCCTAGCCGGGATAAAAGAGTGAGGATGTGTTTGATGAAGATTGAAGTCCTCAGGGGTACTCCTGCCATTGATAGAAGAGGGTAGGTTCTAGGTTTGTGATATGAGGTTGTGGAGAGCCTTGACCGGACACCAGGAATCGTGCATGGCATGATACGTGATGTATGTACCTTTACCCATCTGATCCTTTTTTGATTGAGGCAGAAAAAGAGTGAAAAGATGTGTGTCAAACATGACATTACCCAAACTGAGGAAACACTGAATCTGACACCGAAATTGTGAACTCGCTGGGTCTAAGAAACCCAAAGAAGGCTAAGTGGATAGCTGCTAATATAACGTGATTGGTAAAATAGTCAAATGGTTGTGATCATAAAAGATTTGGTAGGCATCTGAAGAGGCTGCCATCTATCGGGAGTCTCATATGTGGGATAATTAGATTAGACTTGACCAGCCCCTTCAGAAATAACTTTATAAGATGGAAAAATGGAAGGTTGAGATGAGAAGGAGAAGGTGATGTTGTATCCTGGCCATGTACAGTTTAATTGTGAATTGAGAGAGCTTGAGTTCGGAATTGCAGTATGAAGCAAAGGCTAAAATCTTTTGAATGTTGTATGGTAAAGTAGGTCTGAATGTCGTTACAAATTTATGAAACATGTGCCATACTGTTGAATAATTCTTTTTTGTGTTAGGAGCCAGAGCCCTATTGATTATGGATTTCCGAATTAGCCACTTGATGACTTAGTCCATAATGAATTCGTAGAAAGAAGAAATTCATGCTTGCAGGTTTGCTTCTGGACGTAATTGTAAGAATTGCTGGAATTTGAAACACGACAAAAAATCAGCTGCCTGATTCTTGACACCTGGTATAAACTGGAAAGTAATGCAAAATTGTATTTAAAGGGATAGTAATACTTCATTTTTACTTTATTTTATTTTGTAGGCATTAAAAAAACATGAAGAATGATATAAGTCTTATCTCTGAAACCTTTATGGTTTAAGAGATATTCACAAACAAAGTATCCCCCCCTGTTCAACCAGATAAGAAGGGAGATGCCCAGGTAGACTGCAGAGAGGGACAATCTTCAATTAAGATAATGGAAAAAGCTGAAAAACTTTTCAAGGGGGGAAGGGCTTTCATTGTTTTCATACAAAGAAAATTGTCCCCTTCTGTTATCTGTACTGTCATACAACCTGATCCACATCTGAGAAGAGATGGCTTACACTAGGAAAAAGGGGCGGGGAGGGGAACTTTGCTTGTGAATATCTCATAAACCATAAAGGTTTGAGAGATAAGACTTATATCATTCTTCATGTTTTTTTAATGCCTACAAAATAAAATAAAGTTAAAACGAAGTGTTACTATCCCTTTAAGCATAAGATATGTCAGTTTTCTGAGAAACAACATAATATGAGGTTCTTGGATCTACCTTTCTGAATACAGTTAGAAAGTGCAAGATTGTGCGTGTTGCGAATAACGTGTTGATCTGCCCATACGTGACCCCACAAAACTGCAGCAGCAACTACTGGATATAACTTAAACATTGTGGAGGATGAGAAGAATATCTGCAGATCTGATACCTCCCTGGCCAGGCTTCAGCGAACCATTCTAAATTCACAAATGGCTGGGAAACAGTGCCTGGTGGAGGCCTCCTTAAAAATCTGCAGAGATGCCTCTGAAGGGACCGGTGTGAACAAGGCATGTCCATTTCAGTACTGCAAAAAATAGTCCCACATGGCCAGATCTGCTGTAGCTGTATTGTCCATAACTATATTTTTATGGACTTTACCTCCTAACAAATCTAGTAAATGTGAGATAAAAGATCCGCCTTGCGGAAGGATTCTGATGGTGTAGGCCAGGTGACCTATTAAGGATTGCAATTCTGTAATGCTACAATCCTGTTTGTGTGTAAAATATGAATAAGAAGTTTGATTCTGAGTAATTTCTCCTCTGGCAGCCTGGCTTCCATAAGAGAAGAATCTAATGTGATGCCTAGGAAGTCAGTTGGTGGGCTCGATAGTTTTAAGTGTTGCTATAGGAATGTTAAGAGAGATTTGAATAACCTAAGCAATTTAATAAGGCTGGATGGTGCTTGTCCAAATAGTGGATAACTATTGGACAGTGCGCTTGGTTCAAAAGGAGCTATGATAAGGTATCTGCAAAATTCTTGAAAATCCTTGGACTACTTTTAGACCCAAAAACTAGTCAAATGGCAAAGTAGCAGAGGTTCCTCCATCTTACTCCATGCAGAGGTTAAAGAGAGGTGTGTATCGGCATGATTTTAACCCCTTAATGACCCTTGACAGTCATAGTACGTCATGGGTAGATCTGAGTTAACGACCCATGACATACTATGACCGTCATGAAATTCCGGGCTCCCCCCGTGGTTGCACACCATTCCGGGAGTCCGGAATCCGAATAAAAAAAAAAATGCTCCATGGTCCTTTAGTGACCGCTGGTCGTTAAGGGGTTAAAAGAATCTGATATCTCTGTCTTAGAAAGCCAACAGTTTAGCCTACATTGTTTTATGTAAAAGATGGCATAGTCTATTCTAGCATATTCCATTGATAATTCCTCTGAAGGTATTAGTGAGTTTAAACTAGGTTGGGTAGAGCCATGGGGGGCCAATAAGTCGACAATCAGCCTGTTTTTACTGGTGTCAAGTTTTTTAGAAGCTATGCCCAACGGACTTACCCTCCACACAGGGAAGGGGGTAGAGGCGAAAGGCCCAATAACAAAACCTCTCACTATCTCTTTGGCCAGCAGTGAATCTGCCATATCAGGGACTGTTGTAGCTAATTGTAGATTGGTGCACTCTATGGATGTGTCTGGGCAGGAAATGATACTTGTGTGAAAACCTATTGTAAACCTTGACGTCAGATATTCTACTAATTGTGGGTCTGGGTGTGCCAAAAGAAAAGACTGTAGGGCAAGTAGATTGATGGAGCTTAGTAATTTATTTTGAGATAAGTTTTGTGGGCAGATAACTCTGGATTGTGCCTTGTGGCATAGTGAGCAGACATGCAATAGCCTATATGAACTATAAAAGCACTCTTTAGTATTAAAATTATTACATATAGGTGAGATACCTAAGTATTGACTAGGTCTGTCTAGTTTGACCTTTGGAGGCAGAACTGGAAGTGTAGAAGTTGAGGGGAATGATTGGTTAGTACTGGTGGACGGGTTATCATATTCCTCCCCCCCACCCGTGGGGCTGCCGTGTGATGCGTGACTATCACGGTCCCCGTGATCCTGTGTGTCACTCTCATCTGTGCTGCTCCCTGATTGGTTGAGCTGTGTTGGGCCGCCCCTGGTTACCTGTTTTATTCTGGCCACTGGCACCTGTCTGGTGCCCTTTCGTGGTGTTTCTGAGCCAGCGTTGCTGTTGCAGTATTCCAATATCCTGATCTCCTGTGTACCGACTAGGCCTGTACCGAGGACGTTCCTGTGTTCCTGTTCTGTGATTGACCCGGCCTGGCTGACTTCCTGCGTGTTGCTGATCCGGCTTGTCTGCGATTCTCCTACGGCATCCGACCCGGCCTGGCTGTCGTTCCTTCTCCGTTGCTGATCCGGCTTGTCTGCGAATCTCCTACAGCATCCGACCCAGCCTGGCTGGCGACTGACTCCTGTGCTTGCCTCAGTTCCTGCCGTTCTGACTGACGGTTCCTGTTGTCGCCTCGGCGACATTCCGATACTGCAGTGTGTGATTGAGCCTCCGCTTCTCCGTTGCAGAGCCGTTGCTGAGCCTTCAATTTGATTGTTGAATAACGTGTGCTGAGTCCAGACCATTACTGTGCTGTATCGTTTTATTGTACCTAGACGCTGGTGTTGCCTCCATCCGATTACTGCCACTCTTCCACCTATTGCCTCAGCCTGTTACGCTGTTTCTGTGAGCCAGCCGCTTGTGGTCCTTGGTAGTCGGCGGCTCTCCCTTGACAGAGCAGTGGTTCCGTTACGCCCGTTGGCTATTGGCAAGCAGTATTGAAACCAGTGGTCCCCGTCACGCCCATGGGGGCTATTGACACAAGCAATCACGATACTAGTAGTCTCCGGTTATGCCCATGGGGGCTATTGGCTCAAGCAATCACGATACTAGTAGTCTCCGGTTACGCCCATGGGGGCTATTGGCTCAAGCAATCACGATACTAGTAGTCTCCGGTTACGCCCGTGGGGGCTATTGGCTCAAGCAATCACAATATTAGTAGTCTCCGGTTAGGCCCGTGGGGGCTACCACCTTATCACTTGCAGTTCCAGTTCAGTCGCAGCTATATTCTACTGCCTCACATAGTGAATGGACTTAGGTGCTATCAGCTAGCACTTATCGATATATGCAGCACCAAGGGCGTGCCTAACACCACATTTGAGACTGATTACCAGTACTATTAACCTCTTGTTCCCTGTTTTGGGCTTCTATATCTAGTGATTTATTACCTGTTGCACCAGGTATTTCTGCCTATTTTCAGCTTATGCCAGTACTGCCCCAGAGGCGGCCTGGTCATTTATTTTGCTTTAATAAAATTCTATTTGTTTTATCTAACTACAGTCTGAGTGTCTGAAAACCGTAACAGTGAGATGGAGACTGACAATAAATGCATGTAGGTGTTTTAATCCCGGCAAAATGCAGACAGAACAGTTCATTATCCAATGAACTCCACGTCAGAGTGTAATTGAACTGTACTTTGGCAGCAAACGAATTATAAATGAGGTAGAACGCCTGTCACAGCTTGCCTTGGTTCCAGTGCCGCTGCTTCATCAATGCTCGGCGTCATTCCATGCGTCATCTGCAGGCGTGAGGCTTCAGAGTGAAGCAGGCCTCTGTTTTATGCCATGCTTCCTGTAGTGTCCTCTTACCTACTTCCTTCCTCTGAGCCTGCTCCTCCCACCTACTTCCTGAGGAGGGGTTTAAAGGGCAGTCTGAGTCCTGACTCAGTTGCCCTTGCATTGTTGTACAAACAGTTCTGTTTAGTTTTGGCTCTGTGTATGAACTGGCTTGTCTGACCACTCTTTTTCCTGCTCCCATTGTGTAGTGGACATCCAATCTGGTGCGGACCTGTGGCTCTGGCTGACTACCTGAACTGTGTATGACCCAGCTTGTCTGACTATCCAATCTGTTGCTGACCTGTGGCTCTGTCTGACTATTCTCCTGCCCGCTCCTTGTGTATAGTAGACACCCAATCTGGTGCAGACCTGTAGCTCTGGTTGACTACCCAATTTGTATATTACCCGGCTTGTCTGACTATCCGATCTGGTGCTGACCTGTGGCTCTGTCTGACTATTCTCCTGCTTGCTCCCATTGTGTAGTAGACACCCAATCTGGTACAGACCTGCGGCTCTGGTTAAGACCTTACTCCCTGACTGCAGGCATGAGTCAGGATCACTCTGGTGCTTCTGAGAAAGGAGACGGCCGTCTCCTTACTGACTGCAGGCTTGAGTCAGTACTTCTCCCTTACCATATCATCTTTAGGGAGATCCCTAGATCTACCTGCTGACTGTAGGCGTGAGTCAGTTAGTCTCTTACTGGGATTCCTGCTGGGCCTCCATTATATAAAGACTCCAGAGGCTTCTGCCGGTCTCTTTAAGAGTGTTCCAACTTTTGGCAGACTCCTATTTCTGATAGAGTCGTGGGCCACTAGAAGGACCTCTACTCATTGTTCTGTGATTTACTTACTCATTGTTCTGTGATTTACTGTACTTATATTTATTCAATAAAGATTGTTTTACTACACCGTACTGACTCCTGGTTTGTTCCTGGGAAACCGTGACAACAGTGTGCTGCCATGTTTGTTCTCCAGATCCACAAGCAGGAACATATAATGATCTAGCTCCTGCCTGCGTAGGGGAAATGCAGTACACTGTATGTCCCTATACACACACTAAAAGCCAGTACCAATTCAAATATCGATAACTTGCAGGATAACCTTGTGTCTTTTCTTTTCATTGTGACTGACACTTCCCCGCAACTTACGGTCTTATGCTTTGTGATATCCTGGGAGGCCAGCAACAGGGAAACCAAGTTCACCTCTTTGCCCTCCAGGATATCCCTGCACAAGTGTTGGGGCACCATGTGTGCTGGTGTGATGTGAGGAGGTAATATCTGAGTACCTGAAGGACTTGCCGTAGTGGAGCTCATAGCTGGAGCATTAAGTGTGTGGGATGATTCCAGATTAAACATTCTTGATTGGATATTAGTGAGTGCTGATGTAAGGTCTGTGAGTAACTGGATCACCTGTGTTTGTGGCTCCGGCTGTGGGATAGATAGAGCAGGGGATGGGATTTGAATAAGTTATGAAGATGGAGCTAGCAATGGACCTGGGGATGAAGGAGGGGGAGTTGGAGATTTGATGTAACTCAACAGGTGGAATAACTCTGCCTTTCTGTCTGATGTGGGGTACGCAATACCCCTTCTAGTGAGTTCTGCCACCAACGCATAGAACCTCTGGCCTCACGCATGAGGTAAATTAGTAAAAATAATGACTTGACACCTTCGGCCCCTACGAAGGGGTAAGGTGTGTGAACTCTAGGGGAATCGCATCCCCGGCTGAATGCATGGTGTCTATTTAAATAACTAATTGAATGGACAATCCTTCCCTATGAACCAAGAAAGAATTGTCCATGAGTGCTTGTAAGCCTGACTTACTAAATAGGGACCCAAATAATAAGTGAACATTGATGCCACTGTACAAAAGGATAAAGCCTTTTTAGCATAACGCAAGGTTAAGACATAAGTGGTTTTTCTTTTGCCCCTAGGGAAAAGTAAAATAATTTTATATTGTGAACTATTCCTCCGGCCTTTGCGAAAAGGTAAAGAGTATGAATTATACACCATAACTATACTTGGTGACCTTTGGCCTCTGCGTAGAGGTAAGGTTCGTGATATGCGTAGATACAAATAATTAAAGAGGTCTGAATTAGATGACGTCATATCATGTAGAGCGTAAGTGATCGAACTGTTGACAATATATCCCCCTAACATAAAAGTAGCATACTGACATAGACTAGGAACCCTGGGAACTGTGAGGGAAATGAATCACCGCCTAGTATATGTGAGAACATGCACTGACATGCCTAGTAATCTTAATCATATAAAAATGCATGCCAGCTGGCCTATAAATGCTCTAAGTGTCCCGGAACTGTAATGCATAAGAAATATATAATTTTTTGAAGTCTATAATGTACAGTGAGAGAGTAAATGATCTAATCTTTGACAAATATAACCCCATAATATAAACATAGCTTACCAATATGGCCTATGAATCCCAGGAACCATGAGGAAAAATGAATCACCGCCTAGTATACATGAGTATAACATGCATCTGACATGCCTAGTACCTCTTAATATATAATAATGCATGCGCGTTAACCTATAAATGCTCCAAGTGTCCAAGTGCATAAGAAATATCCAAGTCAGACAAAGACTAACAGACTGGAAGTAGAATGATTTATGTAAAATATGGATGCTATCCGCTGTCCATTATGCTTGGTGATATTTGGCCAGAAGTAGAAAATCTGTAGGTTCTGTAGTCTGTGTGACCTAGATTAGATTACTGTGATTAGACTAAATTGCTGAACGTCAGCTAATGTACGTAAATAGCTTACGAACATTGTAGCGTACCTGTGAAAGGAATAGCCTTGTGAGTAATTCAATTTGATGGATGCTTCTAAATGCTGATGAGTTCTGAAATAACATGTGCACAGCTACATGAACAATGTATCAACTGTTAGCATCAGACTTTCAGCCTACAAGAATATAAAATGGTGGTGTATAAAAAAATGTTGCTGTTGCTTAAGGCCCAATCATTGACTAATATGTTGATTTAGAATATTCATTTCCGCTCTCCCCTTCTGATACTCACGAAGCAGACAGTGAGAGCATTACATTTAATGGAAACGAAGCATTATGTATTTCAGTATAATTGGAATACTCATCTCCACTCTCCCGTTCTGGTACACATTATTTAACATGACTTTAATCCGTACGGTCTCAATATGTTATATAATCTTCAGACATTAAGATTTGCCATATTTATTAAATGTACCAGCGAAAAATATAATTTAGTAGCAACACTAGAAGTAAACGTGAGTGTATAATTGAAATGAGAAATATATGTATTTGTGGGTAATATACTTTAAAAACTGCACATTGACAAGGAGTAGAATGGTTAACATACAAATAAACATTTGTTTGAATCGTGGATATACATTTTGTCCCAGTGACCGAATCATGTCCTAGCCACGACTCAGCATGAAACCTAACCTGCCCTGCCAGTGTCAACATAACGTCATGTCATTTCCAGAAGTGACGTTGCCGGAACTCCGAGTGCTGAGAGAGAAAACGAGTCAGATGATTCATACGGACTGGAGTGGCAACGAGCACCCTTCTCCAGAATGACCCATAGAAATAGTGGCAGGATAGGAGGAACGGAGGGTTTAAATACCTCCTCCTTCTCCCACAAATGCAGGCGCTACCTTGTACTTGTGATCCAGCTTATCTGAGTATTCATAAATAGAAAAGTCCCACATATACAATACCGACTTCCAATAGATCCAAACATGGATGATCTGTTCAAAACCTCAAATAAGAAAATTTAATAAAGGTATTAAATGAGGTCAGGAGTCCATCCTGTATTCCTTAAAGTAGAACTACCACCACAACATGATTCAGCCTGTATCAATTCATCTTCCTACTTTTAAAAGCACTGCTTATTTTGTATTTTTTTAATGCGTTGTAAAGGCATAAACAGCATAATACTTCTTTACCTGTTCACGTCTGTCCCAGTAGAAGCCTTACTGTGCATATTCGCTATGGAGCCTAAAGGCTCTATTTTTCCTCCCACCGTCTGGCCAATCCCTCCTGCCTCATAGCCCACAGCACCACATGACCTGGCACGCTCCTGACTGAATAGCTGGCTGTGCGTACACTGTAGAGCATCCCCAGCTATTGCATTATAGCTCAGGCACGAAGTGTTTTTTTATTCTGTCCACTGCAAACTTATAAAGGTAATAAAACAACTCAATAATAAATTATTGCAATCCTGGATAAATGAATAGTGCTTAACTCTTTGAGTGCCATGAGGGTAAGCAATGCGTTGCATACCCCTCTGACAATCAAAGGGTTAATAATACATTTACTCTCTTTTATTGTATATATTGATAACAGTGATGCATTTCAGACTGGTCAGCCCTTTCTCAGGGGGTAGGGCATATGGTTGATCACTGTATATTTGCAGGTATTTAATAATTGCAATTTTCATTTTTTTTCTAAATGAGTGGTATGGTCATCTATTTTTGTTTATTATTGAATAACATTATCTTCTAAAATGTGCAACAAAATGTATGAAAGGGAACAGTATAAAAACAATTGAAAATGTTTGTAAATAGAGTCATCTTACCCCAGAAGTAGGAGCCATTTTGCACTCACGCTTTAGGAGACCACAGCTCCACTCATCCTCAACCAGTCAGTGTCCTAAACCTACCTTATCCTAATGCTAAGATGGTTAACCCTTTAAGTTCCAGAAGGGTGCGCAACACATTGCTTTGCAATGCATTGTGTACCCCTCTGGCACTTAAATGGTTAAGGAATTATTAGGTTTGGTTTAAGTCGGGGCAATCAAACTTTTCCTGAGTCTCACCTAACAGCAGAGGAGTAACTAGAAGTCACCGGGCCCTGGTGGAAAAATTGCCATGCCCCCCCCCCCGACCACACTTCCCCCATTGGGTATCTCCACATTTCCCCCAAAATCTACCTCTCCACATTGCCTCCAACTCTCCACATTGCCCCAATGTCCACCTCTCCACATTGCCCCCAACTCTCCACATTGCCCCCAATGTCCTCCTCTCCACATTGCTTCCAACTCTCCACATTGCCCTCAATGTCCACCTCTCCACATTGTCCCCAATGTCCTCCTTTCTAAATTGCCCCCAACTCTCCACAGTGCCCCCAATGTCCTCCTCTCTACATTGTCCCCAATATCCATCTCTCCACATTCCCCCCAAATCTCCACCTCTCCACATTGCCCCCAGTGTCCATCCCTTACCTCCCTGGTGGTTCAGCAGTGTGGCAGGAGAGGTCTGTGCCTCCTTCTACACAGACCTCTATACAGGTGGAGCTCCCGCGCGGTCCTCTCTTCAGTAATGCAGAGCACTGGGACCTGATGTCATCTGCTAGAGCTCTGCATTACTAGAGTGCTGACGAGGGCGAGCTCAGCTTCTAGAGGTCCGTGGCATCAAACAGGGGGTCGCAGGGGGAGGCCGGGCCCCTGGAGAGATGGGCCCAGTCACAGGCATGACCCCTATTGTTACGCCACTGCCTAACAGGGCAGGTTCTCTGGATCTCCTCTTATGAACCCAGTCTCAGTCATTCTGAAGGTTCTGTGAGTTAATATCATTCACTTGTGTTTAATTGAGGCGATCCTGGAAATATGACTGTTGGGGGACCTGATGACAGGTTTGAATTCCTCTACTGCAGGTAATTATTAAAGAGAAAATATACCATAAATGAAAAGGCCTTTTGCTTTGAATTTTGGGTGGGAGTGTCCAACAGAGGACATATGATCTAGCTGTGAGTCATTTGATATTCTATCATCTCTTTCTTTTTCCTTGTCTATCCTCTTCCTACTCTTCTCCACCTATTTTTCTCATCCCCTTTTCCACTCACTCCACTATTATTTTCGATTCTCAGTGGTTCTCCTAGTTCTTTGTTGGTTTTTGATTAATGGAAATTCCTTGATTTTGGGGGGCAATTGTTACCTTACTGAATCTTGATCCATAAATCATGACTACTCAATTGTTGGGCCTCTATCCATTGGAGACTAGAAATCCCATCATCCCAGCCAGCCACTGGTTGCCATTTTTTGGTCATCTGAGAATCACTGTATTCATATAACATTTCTTGTAAGATTCAATACAAATCTTTGGAAGAGTACTAAAAGTTTTTCATGGAAAATACACTTATTTCTGCTGCGTAAAATAAGGTCCTCTGCTGCTGTAAACTTTTTCATTCAAAAGTTATAATGGCTCAAGATTATCTTTTTTAACCTTTGAGTGCCAGAAAAGTATCTAATGCTGAGCATTGCAATGCATTGGATACCTCTCTTCCACTCAAAGTGTTACGTTACAGTACCATTTGACATCTACATGGTATTTATTTTTAGAAATTAGTTTTATGAGAGTAAAGCGGAACTACCACTCCACAAAATCTTTAGCTTCACTAAGTCACCATCTGGCGGCTAGCTGCTTAGTAGCGCTAGTCGCCAGAATAATTACCTTATTTAATAGATTTCTGCTCTCTTCCCCGGCTGACAGGCAGGACGGAGCGCGGACATCTTGCCATTGTGTTGTCCATGCGCCGGCGCTGTCAGTCCCAGCAGCTCTAGGAGGAGTTGCTAGGAGCCATTTGGCTCCATCTGGGACTGACAGCGCAGGCGTGTGGACGTCACTATGGCAAGATGTCCGCACTCCGTCCTGCCTGTCAGCTGGGGAAGAGAGCATAAATCTATTAAATAAGGTAATTATTCTGGCGACTAGCGCTACTAAGCAGCTAGTCGCCAGATGGGGACTTAGTGAAGCTAAAGATTGTGTTGGGTGGTAGTTCCGCTTAAGTGTATTATGCTTTCCTGAGTGATTGATCAGAAGAGCACCACCTGGTGTGTGTCCACAATATAAAATTGCAGCTGAATTTAAAGAAAAGGGACAAAAGTTTGAGAAGTAATAACTGTTGAATGAAAAATATCTCAGCACATTGTAAGAGTTCCTTGTTTTACTCAAAAGAAAGATATTGTATCCATAATTTAAATATTTTACTTGTCCTTTAATAACAATCAGAGTTGAAAACAATCTGGTCCATTGTGGTCCATCTAATATAATTTTTCCTATGCACATTTACCATTTATATAGGGCCTTATTGCCAATAAAATTAGTTTTGTATTTAAACAACAGAATACCAATATAATTACATTTAACACTTTAGAAATGCTAATAGCTAAGCTTTTCCTGTTGAGTATATTAATGGAACTCACTCCTGGGAGATTTCTAATTCAAAGGTGATTACAGATCAAACTTATTTATTTTACATGACCCCTTTTAAAAGTAATGTTTTACTTACCCCTCTGCCACTCAAAAGGTTATGCTGCAATTTTCTATTGCTGTCACCAGTTGGTGCTATTACTGCCATTTACCATGGAGAGCTGTAGTCTAGGACTCAAGCTCTCCCACAGAGTGCATTAAAACAATCCTGTTGGACTGTAGTCAATATAGAATTAAGTTTAATTAAAGGGATAGGATACTTAAAATGTAAAAAAAAATATGTTGTAGGGTTTATCCCCCTGAGTAAAACAGGGGCACTCCCACTGCTGAAAGGTGTTTTATTCAAAAGTTATTACAGCTCAAAGTTGAATTTTTTAGGTGCAATATCACAGTGGCCTGAAATTGTACAGTGGCGCTGTTGCTTCACCATCCTATGAAGATTTATGGTCCCGGGACCAGATCTGTATTACTATCTCTTTAAAAAAAATAAGTTTGACTTTAATAACTTTTTAAAGTAGCCATATATTATACTGCCCCTTCAAATCATTTGACAAACAGAACAAAATGCACATATGTTTCTACTGGTCCTTCTCCCTCTTCAGCGTCTTGACTTCAGTGACCCACAGCAGGTCTTTATGTGCCGTTTGCATCCCATTTTGATTAATTGCATCTGTGAGATCATTGTAGCTTCTTCAACTAGGCTGAAAATAATGTTGTGCTTCAGTTACTCGTTCAATCTAGCAAGACTAATAGGAAAATAAATATGTTCAGAAGAATGCTTGCAAAGGTTGCAGTGTGTGCAGGGATGTTTATACCAGGTAGAGCCGTATGTTAAGGGAAATACAGAGGATGTTATTATAGAACAGTTTGTTCTCTGTATTAGTGTGTTATTTTAATGTATTACATAATGCATGGACTAGAATTTGCTATAGCAAATGCTTAATTTGAATGGCAACCAATTGCAACCATCTTTGAAGGATTAGTAAAGTAATGTTTTCATTAATATATATTTTTTTTACCTTTAACCCCTTAACGACTGGTGGTCCTGGGACGTTTCCGTCCCATAAGGACCGCATAGGACCACTTGGACGCGCCGGTACACGTGACCCGTCGCGTGTATCGGCACGTCACTATGTGGCCTGATAGAGATCGCTCCGATGTTGGAGCGGTCAATTTCACGCCCTATTTTTACTTACAGTGCTCCCGGTAGAGCGCTGTAAGTAAAAAGTACGTGACGTACTATGACCGTCATCGGTCCTTGAGTATTTCAAGGACCGTGACAGTCATAGTACGTCACAAGTCGTTAAGGGGTTAAAGTGATAGTAATACTTAAACAAAAAGTTATTTTATATTGTAGCTATTAAAAATCATTAAGAACGATATCAGTCTTATCTCTCATACCTTTATGGTTTGAGATATTCACAAGCAAAGTTTCCCCTCACTGACCGAAAAGGTCAAGTCTGCCATCTAGCTGTCAGATTTGGAATCCGGTCCACAGATCAGCCTGCGGCTCTTCAGCAGAGCCGAGATCACAGGATATAAAAATAACAATTCATAGGAACAGTCTGCAAAGTGTGCTTGCAAACCAGGCACACTTTGTATATCATTTCAATTAAGTAGTTCTTCTTACATCTAGAGATCTTGCCTCTGCTGTACAGCTGCGGCCGGTCTGCGTACCGGATTCCAAATCTGACAGCTAGAGTGGTGACGTCAGTGTGGGGGAAACTTTGCTTGTGAATATCTCTCATATCGTTCTTAATGATTTTTTAATGGCTACAATATAAAATGCATTTCCAAAGTATTATTATCACTTTAAATTGGTAAATACAGAACAATACTACATTGTCTACCTCAGACTTGTTCCACTGGTAACTACAGAACCACTCTGCAGGGCCTGACACTCCAGATTTGAACCATTAGTACCCACAGTCACCTTCCCTTCTTATCACATTATCCCCTGGAATTCTAATTCATTCCACCAAGTGGTTTTGTTCTTTGTCCCAGTGTTGCTCTGGGTTCATGTGGAAAATGAACTATGACATATATATTGAAAGTAATTTATTTTTTAAATGGATCCATCAACACCACGAGAAAAAGAGTGTTGCATGGGCAAAAACAACCATAGCAGGAGGTGTTAATATAAAGACACCAGACCCAGTATGCAGGGTTCTGGGAGGGTGATTATGAGGAGTGGGATATGGCAGCAGCGAAGGGGACATAGGGTTGATTGATGATAGTGGTAGGGTAGAGGACACATGGGGAGGGCAATGATCATAGCAGGGAAAGGGACATAGGAGAAGATGACTTTGATGAGCAGGGAAGAGGAGTAGAGGACACAGGGCAGGGTGATGATGGCAGAAGGGAAGGGGACACAGAGCAGAGTGATAATGGAAGCAGGGAAAGGAACACAGGGTAGGGTGATGATGGTGGCAGGGCAGGAACACAGGGGAGGGTGACTTTGAATGTGAATTGGAACCTGCCAAACTGTGTGGGATGGTCTGCTAAGCTAGAGAGGTCCTTAATGTTGCTTTCCAGCACTCCAGTATGCTCTAAAGATTCCCCAGTGCTGTCTCTAGCTGTTTAGCTAAGCTAGAGAGTCCTCAATTCTGTATCCCACCTTTATATTAAGCTAAGATGTTCCTATTGCTGCCTCTATCCATTCCAAAAAACTTAAAGGGATAGTAATACTTCATTTTAACTTTATTTTATTTTGTAGGCATTAAAAAAACATGAAGAATGATATAAGCCTTTTCTCTCAGACCTTTATGGTTTAAGAGATATTCACAAACAAAGTATCCCCCCCCCCGTTCAACCAGATCAGAAGGGAGGTGCCCAGGTAGACTGCAGAGAGGGACAATCTTCAATTAAGATAAGGGAAAAAGCTGAAAAACTTGTCAAGGGGGGAAGGGCTTTCATTGTTTTCATACAAAGAAAAGTATCCCCTTCTGTTATCTGTCTGGTCATACAACCAGATTCACATCTGAGAAGAGATTGCTTACACTAGGTAAAAGGGGCTGGGAGGGGAACTTTGCTTGTGAATATCTCATAAACCATAAAGGTTTGAGACATAAGACTTATATCATTCTTCATGTTTTTTTAATGCCTACAAAATAAAATAAAGTTAAAACGAAGTGTTACTATCCCTTTAAGAATCCTGAGTGCTGTCACTCACTGTTCCAGTGAGCTAGATAGGTACCTGACGTTGCTTCTAGCCATTTCTTTAAGTTATATAGTGCCTGATACCACCTCCCTCCATTCTGATAAGCTGGAGAATTCCCAATGCTGCCTCCTGCCATTTCAGTAACCTAGTGTGGTTCCAATGCCCCTCCTGCCATTCTGGTAAGCTAGAGAATCTCCAATGCCATCTCCTGCTGTTCTGGTAAGCTACATATCCCACTAATTATATCCTTGTTAAATGCAGATGAATGATGACCACGTACTGGGTGATTTTTTGTATTCCAAAAGTAATATATCAAATATCAAAATGAATAAGTTCTTAATTCTATCCACATTTCACAACTCAAATCTTCCAGTGAACAAGGTATTGTTATTGTGATAAGTACATGCTCCAAGTAGTTATCCTTTGATATACTCTATATAAGGTTGAATTTTATATTGCCCATATATTTTTATATGCAGTTTTATTGGGTTACATACATGTTATAAAAAGTAAGCTATTCTAGCAACATCTGGTATGATCTTGGATACCTTCACAAGATATTGTATAGAGATAGATCTTTTCAACTCACAGACTAACAGGCTCTTCACACCTCTATGTTAATGAACATCTCCGTGTTCCCAGGACTTTGATCTAACCCTGTGCATAACAATTCATATCTATGCAGACTGTGTGTTTACTAAGTTAATTGTCCCCCATTGTGTACTCATATATTTTGTTTCAAATATATGTCACACTCTGTAAATATAAATGCAGTGTTATTCTAGCTTTATTTGTTAACCCCTTGTGAGTTTTTTTGCTACACTGAATCCTATCTACTCTACTGGCTAATATGGTACCATCTCTTTTTCTGATTTACCTTCACAAAGAATCGGAACCAATAATTCCACATTGTATGTGTATCCTACATCATTATATATTTTGGTACACATATATCAATAATATTGGTTCATATGTTAATATATAATTTTTATATAGTTGTTCACACAACTATACCTGAATAACTATTTCAGATTATGCTTTTGTGATTATTCAGCACTATCAATTTGTATACAATATTGTTTGTGAATCTCATATTACAAAACGGTTTTGGCCCACACACGTTAGTAAAATGGAACATATTTGATCACAGTAATCCAGACACACCTAATGGGTTAGGTTTACTTGGTTGGTGACGTATATACTGGAGAATAATAATGTAAATATGTTTTGTAGATCACTAGACTTGCCAGGTTTGTATTCTTATGGATATCTTTTTATATATATTCTGGTATGATTTTAAGGTGATATATAAGCTTATATTGGTTTAGAGTAACCCAGAATCATGTATATGTAATTTTAAAGCGTAACTTTCAGATAATAGCAAGTCACCTTGCATTCATTAAATGCATGACGACTAGCTTGAAAATATCGTAAAATCTCAGGTATAATACGCACAATTTTACCCCACTTTGTCTTATGTGAGGTGGGGGTGCGTATTATACATGAGAGTTTTTACAGTGAAAAAATATAGTGTTAGCAGACCTCTTCCCTCCCTCCCCCAGCGCTCCGCTTTGAAGATAAACCTTACTGTTGTGCAAGTGAACTGCCGCAGAGAAGGCAAAACTTCTTGCACTTGCTGCCCTGCCGCCCACTTCCTTCAATTGGGCTTACAGGACTTTCCGCCTCCAGACAGTGGTAATGCCCTCTGTACCATTATACCATTTAATGAATGCATGGCGACTTGCTATTATCTGAAAGTTCCGCTTTAATGTCATGAGTCTATATGATATTTGTGCAGTTAGTACATTATCTTGTGTTGGTACGAGCACTTGGTTTCCTTTCTTGGCATATATATTATACACACACACATACACACACATACTGCCCACAACTGTTCTAAGTTTTAAACAGCTGCCTCTAATTTTTTGTTATAGATTTGTGATAATCATCTTTTGACTATGTTATGAATGTTTTCTTTATATATAAGGCACTTTTGTTTCTTATTCTATAATATGCCAGATGAAGAGACTTAGGCAGTCTTGAACATTTGCACTTTAAAGCTTCTCAGTTACAGTTAGACAATAAAGGTATCATTTTCACTGTGTGACAGTGGATCGGAGTGTATCAGGGAGTGTTTATTTGTCACAACTATTATCACATCTGTCTCTTCAGTTTTATTGAGAAACAGTTAACATGTTTTGTTTTGTGAACTCTTGGTGTGACAAGAGTGTTGGGTTAGTTGTCATACAGAAAGCAAAAATAAAGAAGCACATTTCTAGGTTATTTCATGACCTACAGACACCTCTTTATGTAAATGAATAAATGATTTAGAGCAAAACGAAATTATTTTATTTACACATACTGATTTATAAACACATATACTGAAGTTTTAGCAATCATTAGTGGAGCAAAGTGATATGTTTATACACACACAACACAGTCTGATCCCCTAAAAGGGGACAACATGGTGGGAAAGAGGGACAGATGGATTTGGGTCTCAAAGAAGGACTCTCCGTCCTAAAGAGGGACACTTGGGAAGTATGCAAAGGTCATGCCTCCCTGGAATTAGAAACAGGAAATGTATAAGAAGACTGGGCAAAATGGTGGGAACTAATTTAAGTATTGTTTAGCTGCAACATAGCAACAAAATTCATAATACATTCTAATCGGTATGGGACAAAAAGATGATGTATGAGTGAGGTATGCCAGAACATACATCTGCAGAGGATAAGAAAAAGACAAAGGTACTGTTTGCACATTTTTAAGTAAACTGTAACCTTTGCAAAAACATCACAATGCAAAGAAAGCTGTTTTATGACAGGAACCAAGGGGAAAGGGAGTCAGTGGATGGATGGGTGCTGCCTTTGGGACCCAGGAGACATTATAAAAGACAGGATACTAACTGGCAGAAAGTTCAAGGAAGTTCAGAAAAACCTGCTGCAATAGTAAGAGTTAACACTTGAAAAAGCCATTAAGCACTGCCAGGCAATTTGAGATGTCAAGAAAAGACTGGCAGATACAAGGAAGGTCAAAAATTACAGGCTGATGCACTTGAAAAGCAATCAAACAAATACAAAGCAGACAGAAGGGGCTATTGGGGAAAATAAAAGTATATATAAATAAACAGTGGATCAAGGGACACGAACAACATGTGGTTTCAGTGAAGCCTGCATAACAGGGACTCCTGATGCACCACAAGGGGGCAGATGTGTAGCAAATGAGGACACTGCCAGGATGCGTTATGGCAGGAAAAATGATATGAGACCACAGTAAGGATATGCCATTAAAGACAAGGATGACAATTCAGGCTGCAACACAAATTGCTCCCAAATATACCTTGTGTCTTTGCAGGACACAAATAATTCCATGGATAAGTATCACGGTCCCCGTGATTCCCTGTCAATCTCTGACTGTGTACATTTGCATTGGAGGAGTCTGATTGGCCCGCCCAGGATGAGCCTTTATATGCTGGGGTTTGGGCACTTGTCAATTGCCCTTTCGTGGTGTTATGTTGCTGCGCCTAGTTGCTGATCTCCAGTGTTTCCTGTGTACCGACCCGGCTAGTCTGACTCTCCTCCTGTTCCTGCTCCGTGATCTGACCCGGCTCTGGCTGACGACCCTGCACCGTGATCTGACCCGGCTCTGGATGACGACCCTGCATTGTGATCTGACCCGGCTCTGGCTGACGACCCTGCACCGTGATCTGACCCGGCTCTGGCTGACGACCCTGCTGGCGACATTCTGAACTGTTCTCGGTTTCCTCTCGCTCTTGTAGCTGTAGCCGAGGTTGCCTGCCTTGTACTCGCTGAGCATTGCTCTTTCAAATGTACCAGATTAACCCTTGCACTGCCGGTAGTCTCCGATTACGTGCCACTTGTTATATTGCCAAGCTCCTATTGATTCTCTGAGCCTTTACACTTTGAGCCTCCGCTTGACGCGATACCAGTCCTTGCAGAGCTCCTCTTGTCCGGTGCTCGGGGTGCACCGTGATCACGCCGGTTGACACTGGTAGTCTGTTCGCTCTTGCAATAAGGATTCTGGGTGACACCGTAAGGGTGTCTGGGCAGTATCTCATTTGCTCAAAGTGCACAATTCCAACTGCACTACTCTGTGCATCGGCTCTTCTTAAGCTTGGGCAAATCCGTTCTACTGTGTCCTCCCAAGGGCTGGCATACTTTCCGTGGCAGACGCAGGGTTACTCACTACTCATTCAGGGCGATTCCTATTCTGGTTACCTCAGATTGGCAGTAGCATTCCTCATAGCCCACGGTGGTGGTACGGGCTCAGCTCAGAGCAACAGGGGCTCATCCTGCTTCTGCTTTGAGAGTGATACAGCGCTGATCCTGTGTTCCTGTTCTACAATTAGAGACTGTTATATCTCCTGGGCGTTGGCCAATCTAGCCTGAGCCTCACCAGTTGCTCAAGTTAACCCTCTATGTAGCTCCTGTCTGTAGCTATATCCATCCTCTGTTTATATTGCCTGCATTTGTTTGCATTATTCTTACCTATACTGGCCCCTAGGGGCACTGTTTATCATTCTGTTTCAATAAACTGTGTTTTTACGTTACAACCTGGTCTGAGTGTCAGAAAAACCGTAACAATAAGGCAGTGGTAACACTTAGATTAGTGGCTTACAATGTCCTTGTCAAGTTTAAAATAGACATAGGAGCACAGGTATGTTGCATGCAAGGTCATATCTATCTATCTATCTATCTATCTATCTATCTATCTATCTATCTATCTTTCTATCAAGAATAAGAATTCCAAAGTAGTTGCCTCATAAGAAAAGATCTGCCTGGATGCCGCTGGGCATTGTCATACCAAGTGCCCTAACAAATGAACTGAAAGATACTTACAGATGTTTGTAATAAAAACAGACATCTTTGGTGCTAAGTCTCAGGGCAAGAAAAACACTGGAAGTGCAAGGATCATAATGAATAGTAGGGACAGTTATGGATGGGCGAAAAATCAAAGAAATTTCCCACATAACTTTTCGTGAAAAACCAATGATTTCCCGCTTTCCAAACTTCCTATCCATAGACAGTACATTACATTTTCTCCTTTTTGCCACTTTCAATAAATTTCATGTGGCCAATATTTTGCCTATGTTTTCAATGACTGCAAGATTTCCAGCCACAATATTACTTTTTCCGAGGGTTGAAGTGAAGAAATAAATAGCTGAAAGTACTGCAACATATGCCTTGAAAAAAATGTTGGCAGGCTGAGTGCCTTAGTCCTTTGACCACAATACTAACTTCCTGTTTATATAATATTAAATATTATAATATATTAAATATCTATATAATATTGACACAACCATACTTGAAAAATAATTGCGTCATGGGATATTCTAGCAGCGTGCAACACATCAGTTCTTTAAAACCTCTGTTTTCAACGAAAGAAAATTGCAGCATGTCAACCGCCGACATTTTGGCAAGTTTACTATTCCATATACATACTTTTTTCATTTTTTATGTGCAGGTTTTGACTTCTTTCTAAGAACTTAATAAGTATAGGATGGCAGTACATAGTAGAAGAACTGTGTGACTTTATTGCTTTAATGACATGACTTGTGGACATGATGGGGGGTAATGGCATTATGTGTAGGCACTCTATGACTCTCATCATCTCCAAAAAACAAACGCAGAGTCATACTCCTCTGCAGCAGCAGCACACAATCTTGGCACACTCTCTGACACATCAACAGCACTTCTAATATTTACCCCAGAGCCCTGGAAACGTTTAGGAGTACTTCTGGCTACTGCTGGGGCAAGATGTTGCTGAAATTGCACTACTACTAGGTGTCACAGGTGCCGCACTTCCAAGAGCAGCAGAGGCACGCATCAAAGCTAAGACTGTAGATGCTGATAACCTGCTTTGCTGCTAGTTACTCAACACTATTAGTGTGTGTTGCTGAGTTGGATTTGGACTTAGAAGCCGTGATGATGCTGATGATGACTGACAGCATGACTTTGTATATTTTGGTATCCTTGCGAGGCCAGACTTTGCAATTGCTTTCTCAGACAGGAGTAGTGCTCCTTTTCAATGGTGGAAGATTGAACCTTTGCTTTTCTGATAACTTTCTGACAATGTCATCATCGCTCTCACTTTCAACTTTATTTGTAACTGAAGAAGAGGGGGATGCTGGAGGGATATATTCTAGATCTGCATCATCATCTTCATCATCAGTCATTAGGTCATAATCAGCATCTCCCGCTGCTTCTGCCACACTTCTCTTATATTCCTCTAGGCTTTAAGAGGTCTCAAGCTATTTATTTTTACTTTACCCCTTTCACGAATTTTCGCAATGCTCACTACTAATTTCAAGACAGGTGTTTTTGTGCTTATTAGTCTCACTGCCAGATGCAGCAGTTGGTTGAGCTGCTACACGTTCTTGCAGTATTTCATCAACACTGGAATGTGACTCATTGTCGTCTTCGGTGCTTTTAGATGGTTTATTAATAGTACTGGTGCTGATGGTGGTGAAACTTTTGGTGAGACTTTGACAAACGACATATTCCATGGGAGTGTAAGCAATTGTAACAAATGAACAGAAAAACCCTGCTAAACTAGCACTCGTCAAAGACTATTGGGAGTAATGGAAACAGATATACAGACTAAAACTTAACTTTTATTATGAGATATATAAAAACCCTATAAAATCCTTTTATATGCCTACGGGAAAAGAAAAGAAACTTGCCATGTGGTGGGAAGAAATTCTGTCTTTTCAATTAATTGAGCTAGGTGAAAAAAATCACAAAACTGCACTTTTTTTTTAGAAATATTTCCACTTGGCAGAAAGTGCCATTTTTCTCTTGATTCTCTTTTGAGGCAATAACTTTCGCCCCTTCCCTAGTGACAATATACTACAAACTGACAGTGTCAAGCTTGAGTACTGTGACATACTCAAAACATTAGGATGCCTCCCAGGGATATTGCATGAAAGAAGAACAACTGTTATACATGGAAAGTAAAACACCTTTAGCTTTAGATGCAAGAATGGAGACACTATGGATGGTCAGAGGGGCACAGAGCCATCTGAATGGATCAGCCTCATGGTAGTGGTAGAAAAGATAAACACAAGTGCAGTCACAATATCAAAAAATGTATGAAATGTTAGTAGAATTAATCCTATGAGTGCCAGTGGGGTATGCATACCCCACTGGATCTCACAGGGTTAATTCAACTAAGTTAAAAAACATCCCATGCAAAAAACACTTACCTGTAATCCTGATGTCCAGCCGGATATTCAGCGCCCTGGCCAGCTACTTCTTCTTAAATCTTCTATCTTCCTTCTTTTTCTTTCTGTTCTTCATCTGTCTTCTTCTCTTCTGTCTTCTTCTGTTGTTAAAAAGTACCTGTAAAAATGAAAACAAGTCAACATTTTTACAGGTGCTTGTTTACTAACAAATGAAGACAGAAGAGAAGAAGATAGAAGACGATGGAACATGACATAAGACGGACAGTGGATGACAAGTAAGTGTTATACAGATCTGGGTGTTAAGCTGGTGTTAGGGTTAGTATTGCTGCACTTTATTGTTAGGGGTAATGTAGGATTTATGTTTGGGAGGGTGACTGTGTTTGAGCTGACATTCGGTGTTTGACAGTGTTAGTCGTTTTCCTTTGATTTTCCCATTACTAACGCTATTTAGTGTGGTTTTGGCCTCAAGTCAGCTTTTTTGGCCTAACGTTCTTTGTGGTTTCAGTTGGTAGGGCAATTGGATCCCTGCTTAGAGACATTTTTTCTATGGTCGGTAGCCAATTTTTCCCTAACAGCTGTTTTACCGGAAATAATTGAATTGAGGCCTAAATGTCATAAATACAAGGAGTGATGAGATTATGTACCTGAGTTTGTTTACTTGCCACAAGTATTATTTGTTAGTTATGTCTCTTTAATTTTAATGAAAAACATGTTTTGTTTTGTTCCTGGTTATGTGACATGGGTGAGGGGTAAGTTGTGAAACATTAGGCAGAATAAAGAAGCACATGTTTACTCTCTCTAAGGGTCTCCTCAGGGGCAGGTTGGCCCCTGTGGGCACGGGGGCAATCGCCCTCCAGGTCAGTAATAGATCTGGGCCATCAGACTGTAGGGTGACTCATGCAGTGTGGCCAGGGCTTCTCACAGGAGGGCTGATTCTCCTGTTGGCCCATTGGCTGGCTGGGTTGGATTTCCATTACTAGCAGTATCAGCCGTCCAATGAGATTTTAAATCACTGTTTTCTATGTCACATGCCCTAAGACTCCTAGCACTCCATGCATGTGCACAAGTGAAGTGATCATAGCATGCAGAGGATAATCATGGGGTCTGGGATCTCTGTAGTCCTAGATTTACATATGTGGCTTCCTTAGGCAAAGGCACCAATGATTTACCAATACCTAACTCTGTCCATTAATATCCGTAGCTCCACTCACTAGCAGGTACCTCTTTTTATATGTCTGTATTTGTGAGGGAGACAGACTTGTATGGAAAGGGGGAGTCTAATTAAGTGACACTGGGGAAAAGTTGAGAAAAAGTAGTATGGACTGAGGAAGATCATAGAGAAATCCACAAGGGAATGAAAAACCTGTAGGAAACTAGTGGTTAATCTCCCACTCCCCGGTGCATTGCTTAGCCTTTTCAGTACCACCAAACTCAAAGCAACAGTTTAATTGCTCCCTGTCAGTCTCCATAGAGATGGGGTACATGGTTTTTTAACTCTTTGGGTATTAGAAACCCCTCTGGTATTAACCCTTTGAGTGCCAGAGGGGTATGCAATGCATTGCATATCCCTTGAACACTCCAAGGGTTAAAAGTTTAACTACTGCTCTGTAGCCCACTGGTGCTAGTCTATTTGATAATCTTGGTGCAAACAATATAAGTGCACATCTGTTATTTTCACAGACATTATGAAACAGACCTGCATGATCAGGCAGCAGAGTAGCAGTTAACCCTTTTAGCACCAGATAGGTATCCAGTGAAGCCCTCTAGTACCTCATTCTCTTGTGTTCCCCTCAGTGGAAAAGTAACAGTGAACGTATTGTGCCATGTACTGGAGATTGGGAGGAAACACTTTTTGGATTCAGGACTCCCCAGAATACTGAAGCCTTCTTTCACTGTGCTCACGCTAACGCACACACAAGGCACAGGATTAGGAGCACTATGCCAGGCAGTCAGCTGGTGGGCTAATGGTGTGCACTGTGCTCAGAGGAGTTGCCACCACACCAGCCCTGAGCTGGATCACCCTTTGACAGAGGAAGATATTATGTTAGTTTTTGCAGATTGTCTTTTATAAGCCATCCATTCTGCAAACCTATTTGAAATTTCTGCTCTTACAGTACAACCCTGCAGAATGAAGGTTTCAGTGGAGCCTTCACATAACAGTTTTAACCCTTTGAGAACAAAGTAAAATTTTTTTCCACCAACTACTTTTGGATTACAATTTGTAACCCCAAATCAGCTTGTGAACAATAGGCTGCTTTGCTGGTGTACTTTGTAGAGGCAACCAAAGAGTTAAATTGCAGAAACACTAAAAATTCAGTCTGCAGGGTTTTATTGGACAGATGCCTAAAACATCCCTGCACAACAGTGATCAAATACATATATCTATAAGTTCTGTGGTATCACTAACGTAGCTCAGTTTCAGTTGTAGGCTCTGTGGTATCACAAGTGTACATGAGTGTAAATTTTCAATTACTAGCATAGATTCATTTCAGTTGTAAACTCTGTGATATCCATAGTGTGAGTTCATTTCAATTGTAATCTCTATGGTATCACTATGGCTCCATTTTAATTGAGAGCTGTTTGATATCACTACTATAGTGCAACTTCAGTTGTAAGCTCTGTTGTATCACTACTGTAGCTCAACTTCAGATGTAAGCTCTGTGATACCACCAAGTGTTGCACCATGGCAGTTGTATAATCTGTGGTATTAGTATTGTAGCTTTCAGCTGTGAACTCTGTGGTAATTGTAATTAATTGACACTTTAAAGAGAAGAGGGGTAAACAACTCATTGTAAAGCACTGGAACAAAGGCTACTTGCTTGTACTTGCCCCCAGGCCAAAAGTTGCCAGGTTGATCCTGGGTCTTCTCAGTGAATGAGTGAAAATAACACACCTCTACTTGTCTATATATATAAAAGAAGACTTTGTGCCTGCCAAAACACACCCAGGGGAGGCATAAAGCATGAGTTACTATTCCTATTGGGTGATTCAGTCATGCAGGGAGTTGGCCCGCCCCCACTATGCAGCCCGCCCACCACTATCAAAGTCAGAAAAAAACAATATGGCCGCCACTTGCTCCTACACCACAGACAAACACACATGCCCCACTCACACAGCACCAAACAAACAGGCACATGCCCCACTCATACACACAGAGCACCACACACACACACACACACACATGCCACACTCACACACACAGAGCACCACACACACACATGCCCCCACTCACACACACACACACACACAGTCACTCACCCTGACTCCCAGTGGCCTCAGCAGGACCTGTAGTGAAGCACCAGGGGAACAAAATGGCACTCAAAGGGTTAAGGTAGGCCCTCTGCTGAATTATTTCTTCACTGTCATCATTTGCCATGCAAGACACAGGACAGACAGCCATCAGGTACACACTTAACCCACTGATTGCCACAGGGTTGTGTATCAAGTTTTACCCCTCAGGGAGTGTGTTCAAACCCCTCACACTGCAAACTTGCATTTCCCTCCCACTTCTCCTCCTTCCCCAGCCTATTACTAACACTTTTCCTCATTTATATTAAGCCCCGCCCCCTACTCGCGATTAAGCCCCGCCCCCTTTTAACCCAGATTGCCTCATTTGTCTCTCCACATCAGCACCACATGACTCCCCTCTAGGGACTCCACAAGTCAAAGTTCCCAGGTATGAACACACTTCCCACTGCTATTTAACTCTCACATGCCTCTCTATACCTTAACCATTTGAGTGCTCATGCACGCATGTGTTTCTGCTCATATATGTTGTGTGTGTGTGTGTGTGTACATCACTGTTACATATGTTGTGTGTGTACATCACTGTTACATATGTGTGTCCATCTCCAGTGTGTCTGTGTGTGTGCGTGTCTTTTGCATGTTTCTGCAGCTCACTGTGTGTATGTGCATACCTCCCAACATTTCACATGGCCAAAGAGGGACACTGTAGTTTTAGGTGATATTGTTGGGGCGTGGCTGGTGGGCAGGGCATTAGTAAGAATTTTTAGGTTATTTCATGACCTATTACTGGCTATTTATGTAACTGAATAAATTATTTAGTGCCAGACCAAAGTGTTTTATTTGCACAGACTAATGTATAAGCACATATACGGAAGTTTAAAACAATATTTATAAGAGCTTTATTGCTGTAGAGCTAAGTAATACACACCACACAGTCAGGGCTGGTGCAAGGATTTTTGCCACCCTAGGCAAAACCTAATTTTGCCGCCCATTTCGCTCCGCCCCTTGTGTCCCACCCCTTTATACCCTGCCTACTTATACCCCACCTCTTTTCATGATTGTCCTCTCTCTGCCCCCTGGGCCAGTCTGCCCCTGATCTAAAGATGCCTGTAAGAGATGCCCCCCACCAGCTCCAACTTGCCCCTTATCAGCTCCACTTTGGCCCTATCAGCTGCACTTTGCCCCCCACCAGCTCCACTTTGCCCCCCACCAGCTCCACTTTTTCCCCACCAGCTCCACTATGCCCCCCATCTGCTCCACTATGCCCCCAGCAGCTCCAACTTGCCACCATCAGCTCCACTTTACCCACCATCCGCTCCAACTTGCCCCCATCAGCTCCACTTTTGCCCCCCCTTCAGTTCCACTATGCCCCTATCAGCTCCAACTTGCTCCTATCAGCTCCAACTTACCCCCATCGGCTCCACTTTGCCCCCCAGCAGCTCCACTATGCCCCCAGCAGCTCCAACTTGCCACCAACAGCTCCAACTTGCCACCATCAGCTCCACTTTGCCCCCCACCAGCTCCACTTTTTCCCCACCAGCTCCACTATGCCCCCCATCAGCTCCACTATGCCCCCAGCAGCTCCAACTTGCCACCATCAGCTCCACTTTACCCACCATCCGCTCCAACTTGCCCCCATCAGCTCCACTTTGCTCCCCATCCGCTCTAACTTGCCCCCACCAGCTCCACTTTTGCCCCCCCTTCAGTTCCACTATGCCCCTATCAGCTCCAACTTGCTCCTATCAGCTCCAACTTACCCCCATCGGCTCCACTTTGCCCCCCAGCAGCTCCACTATGCCCCCAGCAGCTCCACTATGCCTCCAGCAGCTCCAACTTGCCACCAACAGCTCCACTTTGCCCCCCATCCGCTCCAACTTGCCCCCATCAGCTCCACTTTGCCCCCACCAGCTCCACTTTGCCCCCCCTTCAGCTCCACTTTGCCCCCCCTCAGCTCCAACTTGCCCCCATCAGCTCCACTTTGACCTCCATCCGCTCCAACTTACCCTCATCAGCTCCAACTTGCCCCCAGCAGCTCCACTATGCCCCCTCAGCTCCAACTTGCCCCTATCAGCTCCAACTTGCCCCCATCATCTCCACTTTGCCCCCCATCTGCTCCAACTTGGCCCCAGCAGCTCCAGTATGCCCCCTCAGCTCCAACTTGCCCCCCATCACATACCTGTAGCTCCCGCGCAGTCTTCTCTTCAGTAATGCAGAGCGCGGCGGGAGATCATGACTCCCAGCGCGCTCTGCATTACTAAAGATCCGACCCAATGAGGGAGAGCTGTAGCAACACAGACCTGACTGTGTTGTGGTTCCCGGCGTGGTGTGTGCGGGCGCAGCTCTTCTACGCTGCATGCCCGCGCCCCCAGTACGTGTGCGCCCTAGGCCGGCGCCTACCTCGCCTATAAGTGGAGCCGGCCCTGCACACAGTCTGACCTCCTAAAAAGAGGGACAACAGGGTGGGAAAGAGGGACAGAGGGATTTGGCCCTCAAAGAGGGACACTTGGGATGCATGGTATGTGTCTGCCTGTGTGTTGCATATGTCTGTGTTTTTCAGTGTGTCTGCATTTCACACACATGCGCCCAACAGTCATGACATGACGGGCAACGCCGTCCCACATTGCTAGTCTTTTGCTAAAAGAAGAACATAGATGGAACTTTTTTTTGCAGTTTCAGAGCTTGCATTCCACCATAAGATCCTCTAGACCAGTATTTCTCATCTCCTGTCCTCAGGACGCACTAACAGGCCGGGACTTAGGGATTTCTCTGCTAGAGCACAGGTTTGGTGATTAGAGGCTCATTCACATTGATTAACTCACCTGTGCTCTAACAAGGAAATCATCAAATCCTGGCCTGTTAGTGGGTCCTGAGGACAGGATTTAAGAACCACTGCTCTAAGGTCTTGTTCTTTTGACATATATTAGGTGTATGCAAGCTTTGGCACTATGCCTGTTGGGAACTAAAAGTACCATCATCCTAATTTACCATCTGTTGGCTGGTGAGGGATGATGGAAGTTATAGTTTCAACAGCTGGAGATCCAGAAGGTCACATACTCCTGTCATTTATGAACTACTGACTCTTGATGCAGTAAGATATTTTTTATTGATGTTTAAAAAAATAAATAACTCCACCCAGACACATTCAAGGCAAAACCTGGATTTATATGGAGTCTCCTTTATATACATGGAAGAATCTTTAAAGGGGCAGCAAAACCTAATTATAGAAAATATATTTTTGCACCTGTAGGTTAGCGTTTCACTTTAAGAGCCAGGGGGCAGAGTGTGTGGATTATAATAAAGCTAAGAGGTGTGTTTTCTGAGAAATGGGTCCTTTCAGCAGTGATTGGCTTATATTACACCAGAGTTTAGGGTTGCTGCAATGACTAGAGGGTGAGGGGGAGATTGTCTTTACTCTATGTACTGAGCAGAGCAGCCACAATGAAAACAGCAATGTGAATGGATGTTTGTGAGGGTACTGCTAAAGCAGTGGGTGCATTTTTTATTTCTCAAACATCATTACAATGTTACCTTGCATTTTTCTGATAGCTGCCATTTAAGATATTTCAAACCTCCCAACATTTCAAATGGCCATAGAGGGACACTTGTGTTTTAGTTGGCTGGTGGGCGGGGCATTATAAAGAATTTTTAGGCTTTTTCTTGATCTACTGGCACCTCTTTGTGTAACCAATAAATTATTTAGAACAAGATCAAAGTATTTTATTTATGCAGATTAGTTTATAAACACATATACTGGAGATTAAATACACATTTATTTGTGTTTCATTGCTGTGGAGCAAAGTAATACACACTACTCATTCTTATCTCCTAAAAAGAGGGACAAAAGGGTAGAAGAGAGGGACAGAGGGATTTGGGTCTCAAAGAGGGATTGTCCCTCCTAAAGAGGGACACTTGGGAAGTATGGATATTTTACTACCAGGTACCGGTGATAGCAGCCGTGCCACCAAATTATTGAACTCAAGCTCTCAAACAAAATGTGTTTGCTCTGTAATAACTTTTGACTGAAACATGTCCCATCATTGAAAACCTGTGTTTTTCACAGCAAAAAAAAAGCTCTGATATATGTATTCCCCCATTATAAGGGTTTGTAGTCCCTTTACGTTTTGCAGATTATTAATTATTAGTTTGCTTTTGTTTAACTTGGAAGAGTCATCCACTGGAATAATACAAGCAAGGTGAGTTCAACCATACATTCTAAGTACAAATATTGATATGGCACATGTCACATTGTGTTAGACTGCACAGTAATAAGCAAATATCCTATAAAACAGACTGAATGGATTGTCCAATATATGGCAACTCAAAGCAGTAAATAAGGACCTCTGAGTCATCGATTCTTTTAGTTCAAGAGCAATCAGAGATTACATTATAGACTTTTTTTTTACTGTTATGATTTCAAACAAGTTTTTAAAGGAAGACAAAAAAAAATACATATTTTAACCCCTTTAAGGACAAAAGGTATGTGATGCATTGTTTCTCAGTTCGTTGGCCACACCTCTGGTTCTTAAAGGTTTAAATATAATGTTTTTCCAGCTAGCATATATAAAAATGTGTTAATTTATGTTATGCATTTTAATACAGGTATTGGCTGTTCTATGTTGATGTATTTTGTTTGTACTCTTTGTAATGACATACAAGAGCTAACAGTTAATTTACCGAGATTAGTAACCACTGCCCTTGTATTCGAAAAAGCTGACAGCTTATTACAGCTAATACAGCAACATAGCTTCTGAGACCCCTGATTGCTATAGTAATGGGAGTCAAAGGGTCCTAGAAAAGGCAGGAATGACTGTCCCATTAGATCTTATATGTAAGTCTAGATTTAAGGTCTCAGAAAAAAATGTATACAGATGCTAGCATGAAGTACACGGTTTTTACATGTACAGTAAGCTCAGATCATTTATATGTGGTATTTTTTCCTTTAAATATGAAGCTAGTTTCTCTTCTGAAGTCTCATAAATGTGCAAATTTGAATTAATGGGTCTTATGTATTAAAACAATGTGGTATAGTTCTGGGAGGAACCAACAGCTCCCATTCATTTACACTGAGCTTTTGTTCCCTTAACCCTTTGAGTGCCAGAGAGGGATACAACGCATTGCCTAGCAATGCATTGCGTACCCCTCTGGCACTCAAAGGGTTCATTGCTAGGGATGTTTCCAATGCATTGTTTCTCAGTCAAAGGGTCCTAGACAGGGACATGCACAGACATTTTGGGGGGCAGGGGCTCAAATGAAATAAAGGGCACTTCTCATAATTTTTTTTTTTTTTTTTTTTTTGTTAAAAGGGCACAAGGGTACTTTGGACAAAAAGGGCAGGTGCTCAAGCCCCCCTTGGTGTCTATGTGTGCACGAGTTTGGTCCTAGAAAAGGCAGGAATGACTAGCCCATTAAATCTTATATGAAAGACTAGATTTAAGGTCTTAAGAAAAAAGATAATTTATACAGATTCTAGCGTGAAGTACAAGGTTTCTACATGTATAGTAATCTCATATCATTTTGTATGGGTTATTTTTCCTTTAATTCTGATGCTAGTTTCTCCACTGAAGTGCCATAAATATGTAACACTGAATTAACGGGCCTTATGTATAAAAATAATGTGGTATAGTTCTGTGAGGAACCATCAGCTCCCATTCATTTAAAATGGATGTGTCACCTATGCACAGCATGCCATAAATAGTTAGGTGACACATCCAATACCATCAAAACATGATGTATTTTTTATTTTCATGTTCCATTTCTTTTAAATCTAATTTACAAACATCTGGGCTGCAGCCACGTCCGTATAGACTGCAGCCCGATGCTCTGCCTCAGCTCTCCTCCTTCCTCCGATGACGGAGGCTTCAGTCTGGATGCTAGGGCGGTCTCATTGGCTAGATATCAATCTCTGCCAATGAGACCACTCTAGTTTACTGACAGAAGCCTCTGTCATCTGTGGAGGGAGGAGAGCAGAGCCAGAGCTCTGTAACCGCAGAGAACCGCAGTCCCCAGGAAGTGGCTTCAACACAGACTTTTGTAAGTTAATTTTAAACGAGATGGAACTTGAAAATAAAAAATAAATTATGTTTTGATGGTATTGGATGTGTCTCCTAACTATTTATGGCATGTTGTGCATAGGTGACACATCCACTTTAAACTGAGCTTTTGTTCCCTTGATTGCTAGGGATTGCTTCTCAGAGTGTTAGAGGTGCCTCTAGAATTCAAGGGATGTAAAAGCCCAGTTTAAATGAATGGGAATCTGGGGAATATTTATTTGTCCACTCTGGTACAGTTGCTTGGCCTCAGAATTTTTCTATTTTATCTTTATAGATGTGTCTTTTCATATTCTTATATAGGAACTATACAGGGACATATTTCCAAATAATCAGGGTAAGCAACTGCCAGATCTCCAAATTTTGAGGGTCCCTCATCTGTGTTGGCCACACCTACATTCTGAATTGTGGGTGTGGCCAGAACAATCTGAATGTCCCTGCACCAGATCTATACCCCTTTACAGGTTATTATTTAACCCTTAGAATGCCAGAGGGATCTCCAACATGATGCGGTGCAGTTCATTGGAGATCTCTCTCTGACAACCAGGGCCTAAAGCTATTTTTGTTCTTGTTTGTTATAGGCCAAGTGTATTTTCTGTGTCAAAGAACAGTAGATGGGAATGGTGGTGGGGTTTTATGAGGAGTAGGAGTGTTGCCATGGGCAGAGCTAAGGATACTTAGATTGCCTTGCTGGCCCCGGAACTATTCACTAGGAATATGTGATTGTTTATTTGTTAACAGAAGACCATACCTAGCTAGGTGGCCTACTATCCCTTTAACAGTTGTCAGATTCCAATTAGATATTGTGTTGCATTGTCTAAGAGAGGTGAGTCACTGACAAACAGTTCTCCATAAAATGTAAAACTGCTGAGTCACTTGCTGTCAGTTAGAACTCTCAGGAAGTAATCACACTGTAATTCACTTCCTGCCAATTTAAACTGTTATAACATCTGAATAAAGCAACTGACAAAGGTGGGAGTGCCCTTGTTTTACTAAACAAGGAAAAACATATAACTTTTTCATAAAATAAAGTTTACAGCGCCTTTAAATGGGGCTTTTAAATGCTTTGCAATGCACTTGAGACCTCATTACCATTCATCGTGTTAAAAACCTGATTTTAAACCTGATGTAAACCTTATGGTACATTTTTTTACAAATGGCTTCAATTATTTTTTGTGGGGAAGGAGGTTGCCTTCCTCTTAATCTCCAAAAACAAGGGTGAATCAGCAAAGGTTGAACTTGCTGGATGGATCTCTTTTTTCAACTTCATCAACTATATTACTAGCCCAGAAAACTGGAGTCATTCTGAAGTAAACCAGCTGCACCATAGGGGACAAATAAACAGTCCTAAATTTACATGCTCCATACCTCCCAACATTTCAAATAGCCAAAGAGGTACGCTTTTGTTTTAGTTGGGGTTTCTGGTGTGTGGCTGGTGGATGCAGCATTACCAATAATTTTTAGGTTATTTCATGACTTATCTCTTTGTGTAAGTGAATAAATAATTTAGAGCAAGTCCAAAGTATTTAATCTGCATAGACTAATTTCTAAACAATGAAGTTCATACAAACATCAATGTGAGTTTTATTGCTGTGGAGCAAAGTGATGCAAGAATATACACACCACACAGTCTTATATTCTACACAGAGGGACATCAGGGTGGGAAAGAAGGATTTGGGTCTAAAAGAGGGACTGTCCCTCCTAAAGAGGGACACTTGGGAGGTATGCACGCTAGGGTGACCACATTTCCATTCTGCCATTCCGGGACATGTGGTCACCCTAGTCCCATGGCTGAGGCTCCCGCTGGCGCTGAACATCTTTCTGAGGCTGACACAGAGTAAGATATCCAGTGGGAACTCTTACTGTGTGTCAGCCTTAGAAAGATGGTCAGCACCGGCAGGAGCCTCAGCCATGGGTCTCACTTGCAGCACCAGCATATCTGCTCCATCCCAGCTGTCACGCATGCACCAGTCCAGCCAGCCAATGAAATGTATTTGCTAAATGGTCCTCATTGGCTGGCATATAGCAAATACATTTCATTGGCTGGCTGGACTGGTGCGTGTTGCTCCATTCCAAGACTATTTGTTGTCCCAGTGGGTGGTGGCCCGGGACGCGGGACACAGACCCCCAATAAGGGACAGTCCCGGGCATTCTGGGACTTGTGGTCACCCGAATGCACGCTCTTGATTACAGCTTTTTATAGCAGAACTACCACCCCTGTTAAACTCTGGCCCAAATAATTACCCTTCTGGTGAATAGATGCTCAGTAGCGCTAGTCACCAGAATTATTACCTGGTTATTGAGAATTCTATACTGCTCCCGAACTGACAGCCAGGAAACAGCGCAGACATCTTTCCATAGTGATGTCTGCGCCTGCTCTGCAGTCCCAGCCAGCTTTAGGAGGCGTTGCTAGGAGTTGTTCGGCACCAAAAGGGACTGACAGCGCAGGCGCGCAGACGTCACTATGGAAAGATGTCTGCGCTCCTGTCAGTTCGGGAACAGCGTACAATTCTCAAACACCAGGTAATAATTCTGGTCACTAGCGCTACTGAGCAGCTAGTCCCCAGATGGGTAATTGTTTGGGCCACCATTTAACAGGGGTGGTAGTTCCACTTTAACCCCTTGAATGCTATAAAGGTCTCCAGTGACTTGAGAAGCAATGCACTGGAGATCTCTCTAGCATTCAAGGGGTTAAAAGCCCAATCTAATAAAACAGTAATTTTTACTTGGCACCTATGGTACAGTTGGTTTATTCCAGAATAACTGCAGTTTGCTTTTAAAAATATGGGCCATTGCTCTTCTTTTGTTTTGTGCATCAGGTCCAAAATATTGTTCATTTCAAAGGGAATAATTTACACGGTAATTTAAACATCATCAGGCTACAAATTACAGGTCCTGATGCATATTACAATTTAGAATTTTTCATTGTATGCATTATGTTTATTTAAAAAGAATATTTTCTGTAAAATTAACACACAAGACTACAGAGCTATACATCCTAAGGGCTGTTAAATTTATAACTAAATCTTACCTATTACTTTCAAATTTTAAAATACTCTTGTATGCTAAATTACAGTGTAAAGAGTCCTGGTGCAGACATTCATCTAATAGACTGAAGCCCATTTTTTAAGCTTCAAGGCATTAAAATACCAAACACGTTGATTCCTTTGTGCTTTAATTTATGCATATATTTGCGCTCATGTTAAAAATGAATTTGCTGGTGATAAAACGCATATACATGAACAATAATCATAGCCATATTTCAGTTCATCTTTTAGATGTTTTTTCCTGTTCTGTAAGAACTTCTAAATCTGCCAAACTTGTTCTCAGTAATCACACATTTCTTTGCATTCTCAAAGTGTAGATTACATTGACACCTAGAGGCAGTGATTTTTTTATGCAAATAAAGCATTCTGTCCTCTTGCCTGAAGACTTGCATTTTGAACGACATTTTGCATCTTAGCAGTAAGCAAATATATGTTGCATGCAAATGAATGCATTGTAAAAAATAATGCTGTCTTTAGCAAGTTCAAAATTCACTTTGGGCTATTTTGTAAATTAAACAGTGTTACTTTAATGAGTGTTTGTTGATATGAAAAAAAATCTAATTATATGAAAACAGCTTCCAAACCATATTTAATGTGTGCCGCTGTTATGTAAGAACACTTATTGCATACGTTTTCATGCTAATTATGTTATGAATGATTTCTGTCTCTTAACCCTTTGCGTTCCAGAGGGGTATGCAACGTTTTGCAAAGCAATGAGGAGGGTTAACCTTTTGGGTGCCAGAGGGGTACTCAACACATTGCAGAGCAATGTGTTGCCTACCCCTCTGGCACTCAAAGGGTTAAAGGTATTGCGTACAAATGTGGACTATAAAATAGTACAGGGAAAGAGCATTAAAGGAGAAGTAGCACCTCCTAAGAATACCCTCCTCTTGCTTACCTTTGTATTGACAAATACTCCTAATGGCCTCTATGAATTTTGCCCTTCCATTAGTCCTGAATGTCACCTCCATGGAGGTGGACATGACATTTGCTGGCAGGACATCAGAACCTCAAACCCTGTTAACTGTCTATTGTAACCAAAAACTTTTGAGGACCAGAGGGGTGTACAAATAACAATGTATTGCACGCTGCTGTGGTCCCTAGGGTTGCCACCTTTTCTTCAAAAAAATACCGGCCAAGGCATTCCCTCCATAGACATAACATTGGAAAGAAGCCAATTTTTTACCGGCTGGGTGGCAACCATAGTGGTCCCTAGAGTAGGTTTGTTAGATCTTCCCTTTTAAAAGAGGTCACATGATAAAATGCCTGTGACTTTGGTACACAGGATCCAGTGCAACCTAATGATTAGCTATTGGAGCCCTGCAGCAGGCAGTTATCATTTGTGTCCTCTTTTAACCCTTTGAGTGCCAGAGGGGTACACAACACAAAGGGTTAAAGGGATGATATGGCAATCCTTCCTAAAGGGGTTAAGTAGGCTCATACAATCTGCCTGCTTCATTCTGATAAAAAACACCAGCATCTGTCATGTCCGCCATCCATGGAAGTGACATCCAGGACTAAGTGAAGATGTTATCTCTTGTACAAAGACATAAGAGCAAAATCCACTGGGTTCATTGGAATTTTCAGGCCATAGTATGGTAAGTGGGGTTATAATTAGGAGGTGTTAGTGTTCATTCATTTAAAGTTGTCTTAAAAACAATATTAAAAACAATATTCCATATGCACGCCATCCCAGTTCTATTCCGTACTCAGTTTCCATCACTGGGGGTGATGCCGTAAGGTGTGATAAAGAGGTGATATAGTAGAGGTAACTTCTCCAGTGATATCACTTCTCCAAGTTCTATGCTATTCTGTGGAGCCAATGCACTAAGATTTTCCAGATTTGGAGCACAATTAATATAGGAAGTGGAGAAGTGATATCACTGGAGAAGTCATCTCTGCTTTATAACCTCTTTATCACGCCTTAGTGCACAACCTCCATGGTGTTTCCATCTGCTGGAGTTTCCTGTCCTCTAGCTCTTGTACATCTGTGATTTTCATTGGTATGGAAACTTTGTTATACATGACTTGAATCATAGTAACATAGTAAATTAGGTTGAAAAAAGACACAAGTCCATCAAGTTCAACCTTCGCCTCATACCTCAGTAACTGAGAATTTTATAGCTATCCTGCTACCAATTAAATTAGTCTTTCACTGTCGTCCAATACAGGTCACTGGTACTCTGGGAGGCGTAAGTCCCCTTTAATAGGCAGGAACAACTATGCAAATAATTTGCAAGGGGCGGAGCCTCCCCTCTTACTTAAGCCACCTTCTGGCCAGAGCCACTTTAGATTGATTTGTTCCTGGTGTGCTTGCACACCAGGTAGAGAACATCTATGCATCTTAGTATTTTATTATTTTTTATTCAAATATGGAATACCACCATTAGGAGGGTGACCATGGCTGTGAATTGCCCTCTTTAAAGTGGCTGGTGCAGCTTCCAGGGATTTTCTGTGGACCTTATACCCTGAAGAGGGGACAGCTTGTGTTAAGCAGCTCCCCTATTGGGGAATTTACCTCTGGTTCTTTCCCTCCTTATCATGGTCACCTGAAGACAGAAGTCAGCAAGGAAGGTGAGTCACCCATTGAGTGCTGAAGGTCCACTTGTCCCCACAGTGTCCCTTTGCTGGGCTTGTATTTGGGAGTTTTAATACACTCCAGCACTCATAGGGTGTTTTTATTGCATTATTACTGTTTATGCAATTTCTGTGTTATTCTCTGAGTTTTGGAGCATTGGGTATTCATTTATTTATGTTTCTCATGTGTTTCATGCTTGTTTGGGCACTTTTTAATGTTTTACTAAACTTTATTAAAAATGGTGTTCCGCGCCTTTAAGCGCGGCTTTTCCCGCTCAGACGCAAGGGCTCCTTTACTCTCTATGGGAATTCACAGTATGGGACATATCTCTGGAACCGCTTGTCACAGCAACTTCAGAGAGGGCTCATTTTAATTCTAGGCTCCTGATCTATCATCCGGAATGTGTTTTATTCATGTGGGGTGTTCAGGGGGGCTTCGGGCAATGTTTGGGGTACTTGGACAGGAAAACTACATTTCCCATGAGCGCTTGGTTCGCGCTCGTTTCTGATTGGCTGTCATGACGGCCGCCATTTTGTGGTACTTTTCCTAGGCGAGTACACTACGCAGGGACCGAGCCTTCTCTCTCCTCAACAGATTAACCCTTCGCTGGCCAGATAAGTCCGTTTTTAGAACATTTCTGGGGTGAAACTTTAATCTTAACACTTTTTCTGGGTGATAGTGTTATTAGTGGGGTATATTGACGCTGTGAGCATGTCTACTTCACTGGAGCTAGGGGCTAGACCCAAGTCTAAGGAGGATGGGGGGTCCGCTACCCCCATGGCGTTTTGCTCCTCTTGCCACATTGGGCTGGATGGCGATAATGTGGGGGATCTATGCCCTAATTGTACTGGTCAAGATAGCAACCCTGGGCTTCCCAGCCACGCTATTGAGCCATCTTGGGTGAGGGAGTTTAAAGCTGCCACTAGGGATCTCAGATCCACGCTTCAACTCTTTCCCTCTCAGGTACAGGGGGCTCTCCAGGTCTGGCAGACCCCCTCTACTATCAGGACCTCCCTGCCTAAGCCACAGGGAGCTCCTGATATCACTGATTCTTCTGAAGAAGAACTTTTACAGGATTCTGATGCTGAGGAACGTACTGTTATTGAATCTAACAGGTCCATTGGGGACCCCTATGAGTGTGACCCTGAAGTTTCGGCTGAGGGTCTGATCAGAGCGGTTCTGAATACGCTCAACCTTCCTCTGACTCAGGAATCCACTTATGATCCTACTGATGTTTTTCAGAAAAAGCCATCTAAACCAGTTGTTTGTTTTCCAACTAACCCTACTCTTGCCCGTCTGGTCTCTGAGGCATGGAAGAATCCTGATAGATCTTCCTCTGTCTCCAAAAAGTTTGCTAAACTTTACCCTTTTCCTGAGGTGGAGCTGGCAAAATGGGTTCATCCTCCCAAAGTGGATGCTCCCGTGTCTAGACTATCCAAATCTACTGCTTTGGCTGTCTCAGATGCCTCTGCCTTGCAGGACTGGACGGATAAGAAACTAGAGCTCTCTCTTAAGTCTATTTTTGCCTCCATTGGCACAGCCATGCGCCCCACTTTTGCGGTGGCATGGGTTAATAGAGCTATTGCGGCCTGGACTGAACGACTGACTGAAGCGGTTCGCCAGGATGCGCCTGTATCTGAACAGTTGCAGCTTCTTGCTAATATCACTGAAGCTCAGAACTATGTTGCTGATGCTGCTTTTGATGCTGTGCGCATGATGGCGAGGGCCTCCACTTCTTCTGTGGTGGCTAGACGCGCTCTTTGGCTGAAAATTTGGTCTGCTGATACAGCCTCTAAGAAAGCCTTGCTTTCCTTGCCCTTTCAGGGGAATTTGCTTTTTGGGTCTGAACTCAAAGAAATGATCAGTGAGGCTACTGGCGGTAAAAGTACTCTTCTACCCTCAGTCTTTAAGAAAAAGTTTCCAGCCAAACGCAATCGGTTCTTTCGTTCCTTTCAGACTGAGACACGCTCCTCGGCCCAAACGGGTCCTCCCACTACGCGCTCCTCCTCCAAGCCCAAACAGTCCTGGAGGCCCAAAGTTGCCTCCAAGGCCAAGACCTCCAAGACTGCTTCGGCATGACTCGCCGAACCCGGGTCCGCATCCGGCTGTAGGCGGTCGTCTCCGCATCTTTCGCCGGACTTGGGAGGAGTCAGTGGCGGACCCATGGGTTCTTCAGGTGGTGTCAGAGGGATACAGGATCCCTTTCTCTTCCCTTCCTCCTTTTCGGTTCCATTTTACTCGTCCTTCTCAGGAACCCACAAAAAGGCGTCTGTTCGACGACGCTATTCAGGATCTCTTGGACAAAGAGGTCCTGGAGGCGGTTCCTCAGGGGGACACAGGTTCAGGATTTTATTCCAACCTGTTTGTGGTAGCCAAAAAGGACGGAGGAGCCCGTCCCATCTTGGATCTCAAAGATCTCAATGCCTATGTGGTGACTTCCCACTTCCGCCAGGAGTCCCTGCGCTCTGTGATTGCAGCAATGTCTCCAGGGGAGTTTCTTGCCTCCCTGGACCTTCAGGATGCTTATCTTCACATCCCTATTCATCCAGAGAGCAGGCGGTATCACAGGATTGCCTGCCACAGGGGACACTTTCAGTTTGCAGCACTCCCCTTTGGGCTGACTTCAGCCCCTCAGGTCTTCCAGAGGGTGTTGGGCTCATTGATAGCGGTGCTCCATCAGGATGGGATCAGAGTGACCCCCTACATGGACGATCTCCTTCTGAAGGCCTCCTCAGCGGAGCTTCTCCTTCAGCAATTACAGATGTGCATGCACACCCTGAACCGTCATGGCTGGATCCTGAATCTGGACAAGTCGGACTTGATTCCATCTCAGAGGCTTCTGTTCCTGGGTCTCCTGTTTGACACTCGCCAATGCATGGTGTTTCTTCCAGAGGACGTGGCTCACCAGATAGCTGTCAGAGTGGCTGGAATTCTGGACATGGACGAGATTCCAGTTCCGAAGTTGTCGTCCTTAGTGGGGAAGTTCATTTCCACAATCGAAGCAGTACCATTTGCCATGGTCCACTCCCGGGATCTTCAGAGATTTGTGATCCAGACGTGCAAGAATCATCCAGATCATCAACATCTGTCTGTTTCTCTTCCTCCTCATGTCGAGTCGAGTCTGCACTGGTGGTTAGATCTCTCTCATCTCCTGAAAGGGAAATCCTTTCTAGTTCCTCCTTGGACCACAGTCACTACGGATGCCAGCCTTCGGGGCTGGGGTGCAGTCTGGGGTCGCTTCAGTGCTCAGGGGAAATGGGGTCTGGAGGAATCCATGCTCTCCATCAATGTTCTGGAACTTCGAGCTGTCCGGCTGGCCCTGAGGCACTGGGAGTCTCAATTGACCGGTCTTCCGATCAGAGTGGAGTCCGACAACGCCACGGCGGTGGCTTACATCAACAGGCAAGGCGGCACAAGAAGCGGTTCCGCCTGGTGGGAGGTCAAGGATATTTTGTCTTGGGCAGAAGATCACGTGCCTGTCATATCTGCAGTTCATATTCCAGGCGTGGACAACGTCATGGCAGACTTCCTCAGTCGTCACACCGTCGACAGCGGAGAATGGGCTCTTCACCCAGAGGTGTTTCACATGCTCACTCAACGATGGGGGATGCCTGTGGTGGATCTGATGGCTACCAGACACAACAGGAAGGTTCCGGTGTTTTGCTCCCGGTTGAGGGACTCCCTTGCTCTAGCAGTGGATGCCCTGTCAATCCCTTGGGACTTCCCCCTGGCTTACATCTTCCCTCCTCTTCCTCTATTGGTCAGAGTTATCCAGAAGTTGAAGAGAGAACGTTGTCCTGTCATCCTGATTGCTCCAAACTGGCCTCGCCAGTCCTGGTTTCCGGAGTTGATGGCCATGTCAGTGAAGGATCCGATCCCACTTCCAGCCCGTCCGGACCTGCTTCTTCAGGGGTATCTGTGGAAGGAGGATGTTCACTCTCTCCATTTGATGGCATGGCGGTTGAATCCTCGATTCTAGCTAAGAAAGGCTTTTCTCCTTCTGTGGTATCGACGATGCTCAGTGCTCGTAAGCCTGTGTCTTCCAAGATCTATCATCGCATATGGTCAACTTTCGTGACATGGTGTTCTGCAAAGAAGTTGTCACTTGACTTCCATCTTCCCACTGTCCTGGCCTTCTTGCAGGACGGTGTGGATAAGGGGCTCAGTCTGAGTTCCCTCAAAGTTCAGACTTCTGCCTTGTCTGTGTTTTTCCAGGAACGGATTGCTGTCCTTCCTGATGTGAAAGTCTTCTTCCAAGGTGTGACTCATGTTCGACCTGCCTTTAAGAGTCCTGCTCCCCAGTGGGATCTCAATTTGGTGCTGGGAGTTCTCCAGCGACCACCGTTTGAATCCTTGGCTTCCATTCCATTACGTCTTGTGACTTGGAAGATGGCCTTCCTCTTGGCTGTTGTGTCAGTGCGCCGGGTAGCAGAGTTACAGGCCTTGTCTTGTAAACCTCCTTACCTGGTGTTCCACAAGGATAAGGCTGTGCTTCGCACTACCAAGGAATTCTTACCCAAGGTTGTGTCTGAGTTTCACATCAATCAGGAGATTGTGGTTCCCTCTTTCTGCCCTAATCCTTCATCTGACAAGGAAAGAGATCTCCATCTGTTGGATGTGGTGCGTTGCCTCAAGTTTTATGTTCATCGCACCGAGTCTATCAGGAAGTCTGACGCTCTATTCGTCATTCCTGAGGGGCCTAGGGCAGGGAGACCGGCTTCCAAAGTTACCATTGCCTCTTGGATTAAGGCGACCATCCGTGAAGCCTATAAGTTGAGGAATAAGCATGTTCCCTTCCGAATGACTGCCCATTCCACCAGATCTATTGGGGCCTCTTGGGCCTACAAGAATCAAGCTTCTGCTGATCAACTGTGCAGAGCGGCCACTTGGTCCTCTGTGCACACCTTTTCAAGGCACTACCGAGTTGATGTACTGGCGTCGGCTGATGCCAGTTTTGGAAGGAAGGTCCTGGAGGCAGTCTTGCCTGTGTAGGTCTTCCGCTCTGTGATCCTTAGTGCTTCTTTACTGTTGAGCCCGGTTGGCTCTAGTTCTGTGTGCTGTGTTAGTTCAGGGATTGTTCCCTTGGTTGGTGTCCGTTGACACTTACAGTTTGGGCTATGTTATCAACTGGTCATAACAGTTCTAGTGACTTGGGCCTTGCGCCTGGTCCTTGCCTTACTTCCCGCCTCTGGATCAGCTCAATGTTTGTACATCCCAGAGTACCAGTGACCTGTATTGGACGACAGTGAAAATAGGATTTTAGTCTTACCTGTTAAATCCTTTTCACTTAGTCCATACAGGTCACTGGTCTCCCACCCTGTCAAGGGACCAGTCTTGGCTCTCCTGTGGCATTCAGTGGGAGACCGTTCGGGCATGCTCACAGGAGTCTTTCTTTTTGCTTACCTGAGGTCAGTTTTAGGGTCTCAAATCAATCTAAAGTGGCTCTGGCCAGAAGGTGGCTTAAGTAAGAGGGGAGGCTCCGCCCCTTGCAAATTATTTGCATAGTTGTTCCTGCCTATTAAAGGGGACTTACGCCTCCCAGAGTACCAGTGACCTGTATGGACTAAGTGAAAAGGATTTAACAGGTAAGACTAAAATCCTATTTTATCAGACCTTCCTGATCAGCCTACTGATAAACAGTATAACCCTGTATGTTCCCTTTTGAAAGAAATGTATCTAATCTTCTCTTAATGTATCCATTGTATCTGCCATAACTACCTCCCTGAGCAATGAATTCCACAATTTGACAGACCTTACCGTAAAAAAACCCTTCCTCTGCTGAAGTTTAAACCTCCTTTCCTCTAATCTCAAGGGGTGTCCCCTGGTCACCTGAATCGTTTTGATATTTATCTTCAAACCCATATTTTCCATTGCTGTTGTAGTTCTTCAATGCTTTCTTGCAGTTCGTCAGTATATCTGGCAAAGAATATCATATTGTCTGCAAAATGCAAGTAATGTAGGTAATTTCCATTGATCTTAAGTATTTTGTCCCAATTTAGAGTGTGGAAATTTTATTCTAAAAAGGGCAGAAAATACTTTTGGGAAGATTGTCTCCTTATCGAGTGCCTTTTTCTGTGTTGATTTATCATTGTTCACCGGTATTGATGCGGTTATATTTTCATACATTGATCTGAGGATATTAATGTAAGCTCTATGTATTCCTAGGTTGAGAAGGGCATTGATTATTGCTTGTTTTTTATTGAGTCAATGGCCTTTTCATAGTCATGTTCTACTCTGTTTATAATATTATTGTTTCACTTAATTTCACTTCACTTTTTCACCATGGCAACGGTTTCATATGATATTCTGGTTGTTATTCTTGTCTCACAATAGGTGCACATGCACGGTAGTGTCTACAGTAGTCTCAATAACTTTGTTATTGCGGTTTGAAATGTCTGTCTGGAAGGTCTTGTAGCACAATGAAGTGAATGCACAGTACTAAATGAAGACTCTTATGATTTATTCAGTAGATGGCTACAGCAGCTAGTGTTTGTTCATAACTTCTTTCTTGTAGTCAGTTTTGGTTTTTGCTCTCACTAACCAATGGTCGCTTCCAAAGTTAAAACAGTTTAAGCCCTAGCAGCTGGTGAATAGCTTTTTATTATTTGCAAGCCTTTATTCCTGTAGAATGAATTCATCATTTACAAATTTAGTTTTTCTGCAAATTCATTCAGTTTTTTTCCCCCATCATCTCTTTCTCTAGTTCCATATGGTCCAAGAGGTGTTTCACCATTTTGGATCTTGACGATTTTCGCATTGAAATCTCCCATTATAAATTTGTAGTGGTAATTGTTCTGTTTGTAGAGGCTTAATAAATCATCATAAAATTCTTTCTAGCAGCATAAACTCAAATTATTTGAATTACAAAGCAACTGTTTGATAGCACAGGAAGCTATTCTTTCAGAAACACTTTCTACTTTTAAGACTTAATCTTTAAGTCTTTTGTTAATAAAAAATGTAATTTCTCCACATAGTTCATCATTTGTTTCTTAAAGGGGAACTTTCACCTCCTATAAAGCAGTGTTTATTTCACTATTTGTCCCTAATGCAGGTTGAAATGTATTTTTTTTCTATTACTAATTTTATGGAGAAATAAGCTTCTAAAGTCAAGCTTCTTGTAACGGTTCGTACAAATGAATACAGGACAGGTACATTTAGGTAACAATTACTTTATTAAGCACAAATAATAAATCAGTAAAGCACGTATCAGCAATAAACAGTAAATAATACCATTTGTATACAACGGAGCTTACGCCACTTATCAGAAGTTGGAGACTGCCTTCGTGAGAGGCACTATCTGTCTGGCCCAGAAGCAGAAATGAAGGCGTAGTCTGCAGAGCCACAGGTCCGCACCTGGAGGATACCAGACTATATGGAAAGGTAAACAGGAATGATAACTGTCTGAGCCCCAGGTTCACACCTGTAAGGAAACCAGATGTAATCAATAGGCAGCAGTAGTATGAAATGTCTGCGCCTAGGTCTGCACCTAGGATCACCAGACAAACCTAAAGTGAACAAGGAATGAATAGTCAACCAGAGCCGCAGGTGTGCACCAGACTGGATGACAAGCCTAGGGTCATACACAGAGCGGGTAATTGGACAGAGCCACAGATCAGCACCAGAACAGGTAGTTGGACAAGCCAGGGGTCATGCATGGAACAGGCAGTGAGCCAGAGCCGCACGTCTGCACCAGAATGGATGTCGGCAAGCCTAGGGTCATACACGGAGTGGGTAGTCGGACAGAGCCACAGGTCAGCAACAGATCGGGTAGTCAGACAAACCAAGTAATACACAGAGCTCAGGAAACACAACTGCACTGGAACACCACTAAAGGGTGGCTGATGTGGTGTCCAGGCAGTTTAAGTACCAATTGCTCCACAATAGGGTACTATGCCTTAAAGGGCTGGGTCGCAATGACACAGGGGATTCCCTTGACACGCGCCCGCAGACTGCCGGCAGAACACAGCACTGCCGGACGCAGAAGCAAGAAGAGTGTGCAGTTAACTGTGAAGAAATGTGCTGCACAGCCCACTGGTCCATAAAGTGTTATAATTTCCATGTGCAGTGAGCAGAGTTTTAGGTTCTGTTGTCCTGCTAGCAACTGTCATATCCACCTCTAAAAATATGCCATCCAGGGCTGGAGATGTTGTCCCTTCAACCAAGGAGAAAAGGAAAAATTCATAGTGGTCAAATGATTTTCTGGCCATAGCAATATAAGTGGGAGGTTATTATTATTAGGAGGTGTTAAGGTAAACATATTTTTATGAAAACCTACTTTATAGGGCTTTTCATTATGAGTAGAACAATGGGATCCCACTGTGGGCAGTAGTTCTATTCAAAAGATATAACAGTTCAGTTTGTCAGAAAGTGAGTGACAGGGGGTT